>OX638381.1:1274137-2548274 GCA_951813785.1 Criorhina ranunculi
GCTCTGCTACTTACTGTCGGCTTGAGAGTGGTAACAATCTTTGTGTTATCAATAGGGGTGGCAGTGATAGCACTGACTAGAAATATAAAAGCAAGTTGTATCCTCATTGCTCGATATGCGATAATAAAAGCAAGTAACTGAGTACTTTTAAAAACACGATTCGGCTTTTATACGTGCTTAGGAATTCTATAATCTGACGAGATAAATTAAATATGTATTTAGCTACTGATTACCGTTGCATCGAAGGAAGCCAATTGTTATTTGGAATATCATTTTATCTGCAATCTATATTTGGAGCAATAAAAAAATGTTTACAAAATGAAAATAATAAATTAGTGAAAATTAAGTGTTGATAATTTTGGTAAAATTACGCAGTGGGGTCCATAAGCATGTGACCAAAGGTCGAGGGGCATTTATAACATATGAGATGGCCAGAATTAGACTATTTGAAGCTAGATTGATGATTTATAAGAAGTCCCGCACTATCAATGGAGAACACCACCGTGATCGTACAGAATTGATCCTATTATGAATTTAAGCAGGAAGCATCTTATAGTTCTAATCAGTGACATTAATGGCAATTGAATATTGGAAAGGCATATTTACAGACTCAAGGAATTGCCGAACCCTACTTATAGACTATGCCTAAAGAATGAGGAAACTCCTATTCACATTTTCGAGTGAAGAAGTGAACTCTAGGCAGCCAACTGATCTTACCGACTTAACTTTCTGTCTTGCACCCTGAAAAGTTGATTAACTTTCTGGCAGCCTCTGAAGTAAACAATTTACTCTATTATTCTATGGGTTAGCACAATAGGTCTTTCCGAAAGACTGCGCTACCAGATCGGATGAACTACTCAAACAAATGCAAATAATTGGGGTGATAGCTCGTAAAGAGCCAAGGCCTATCTTCTGTTGTGGGTGTTTAAATTGTTCACACGAATAGAAGGGAAATACTGTTCTCATTGCCGACTCCAAACAATGGATTGAAAAGCTTTTTTCATAACAGATTATTCTCTCGGACATTTGTCGTTGCCTGCCGAGAGATGCTACCGCAAAAAAACTTTCAGTTGTTTCACAAAACTTGGACCAATGCCTTATATAGTCTTGTAAAACTCTTATTAAATAAAGTAGGACCAACATTTAAACTGCATTAAAAAAAAAATTAAAAAAGTTTCCCGTGATTTCGGTCCTTAAAGATTCAATCATTTTTACATTGGTATTAACTGGTTTAAGAGCGTCATTCCAAGATTTAAAAAGAATATCAGCTCTTAAACTGATTGCGCAAAAATGTGTGCGATAATATTTATTTTTTTAATTAACTTTACGATAGCTCAATATCAACTGTCATAAACAACTGCAATTTCAAATACAGGTTTTGCTCGAGAATATTTGTTAAAGCTTAAAGCTGCAAATCAAGTGCGGAACTTAATTTTATATATTGTTAAAGGGTGTATGCTGCCTTTTGGCGCGTTATCTCAGGATATTTGAAACAATTTTCCATATTTCCTCGCCCATACATATCTACATCAATCTTGTTTATCAATATTTTTCAAGTAATCGTTTCTACTCAATGAAAGACAAGTTGTATGGTAGATTTGATTAATAAATTAAATGCTTACAAATATATACATATATGTATGTATACAAAAGGCTAATTTGTTATGATTATAAACATTTACTGGGGGTAATACATGTGACAAGTTTTTTTTATCATTAATTAGGTTTTCCTTCTTGTACACGGAACACCAGAAAGCAAAAATATCTTGTGTTTTGCGACACGTGTTGCCCTACAACCCTGACTTTGCTTTTATTTCGTGGTGGTTCTACAGGTGTCTGAAGATCTGTCTAAAAAAGAGGCTGTATCCATGTCGTGGGTACGGAAAGGACAGATGATATAAATATGTCTAAAATGATCACCAAGAGATCGTTTTATCATCATTGATATCGCGGAGGAAGGAAGGCAAATAAAGAATAAACAAAATTGATAGTTTATGGAGAACTGAAAGTATGCATCAATAGTAAAAGTGTTCTGCGTTCCTAAAAGTATGTTTCACTTTTGAGACTGTGGTAGATTTATTCTCACGCCATAAACGCGCGAACACTTCTTACCACTCCCTACCCCGCTTAGTTCGGTTCATGGGTACCACTGGATTTCTGACAAGGGGCTCTTTCTAACCGTATACGATGTCTGTATTTTAACTTGGCTTTTGTACGAGTATAGACTTTGTTGACTTTTGTTAATTTTCAACTTCAACCCCATGTAACTTCACCATAACCATTCAACACTAGTGAAATTGATAGACCTCCATACGAGCTACTACCGATTGGGATCACAAAGAGCATCCTATCTCCACCGAGTCAGAAGTTATATTTACTTCGTAGAAGTTTCCAGACGCCAAATGCCGGCGCCAACCACTCCGTCCCAAGACCTCACTATACCCACAAGATTCTTTAACTATCACGTGGTATGTTTTGATTTTACATATATTAAATAATGTAATCGCAATTTCTGTTATGCAGCTCCGTATAAACATATTCGCGTCAAAAAACCCGCTACGGAATCAAATAAAATTCATAAAACAATTCACTACCAAAAATGAACTATCAACACCAGTAGAAAGGAATACTTAACAAATATTATTAATATATACATACTCGTGGGTACGTAATAAAGATAAAAACATTGATTTGTTATCATAAATTATATTAATAAGTTCATCGAAAATGTCCGAATAATCTAAGCCAATTGACTGTTCTCATAATCATCACAAAATTGTATTACTTTATCATTGATAACTTCCTTCACCTGGTTGGCAAATATAAAATCTAAATGACCCCACGTTGGATTATCCAAAAGAAAGTTGCCTTTAAGATTTGGTAGTTGTGCAGCCAGAATATTTACATCAGTTGGATTAGCTGAGTTATCATTTTGACCAACATAAAGATATACATTGGATGTAATTTGGTCAACATCATAATCCGGAGGAGTAATCTGGTTGTAATATTTAAGATTTTTCTTTGGTCCGTGGTCAAACATGCAGAAACGTTCTGACATTGTCTCTTGTAGGTAATGGAGCAGTTGATCAGTGGAAATTCCAGCCGGATGTGTCTCAGCTACTAACGGCAGCAAGGTCTGTTAGGAAATAACCTATTAGTGCATTGATGTTTGAATATTAATAAAACTTACCATATTTAAATTGACTAGACCCGGACCAGCCCAAAGGAAGAATATATTAGAGCAATAGACTGGGAATTTTGGATTTGATCCGCACACTTTGAAAGCCATGTCTTGTATAAATTCATTTCGGGGAAAAAATTCGGCTGACCCGAACAGCGCAGACCCCAGACCCGGCTCTCCAAGATATGGGGCCGCGTTTTCTATTAACGCTCCACCCATGTGTCCTGCATATGCAACTGGAGCCAACATATGAGCAGTTTTGATCTTTGCATTGTATTCAGGCCGCACTGCCATTAGCACAAAATAAACTGTTGTACCCTGTGAATGACCGACGTAGTGAAGTGCACTTTGTCCAGTCTTTTCCAAGGCGAAATCAATCATTGCCGCAACATCATAAACTGCAATTTCATGCCAGCTAAATCTCCAGAAATACGGGTGGTTTACCGAAAGTTTACGGTGTTTCCTCGAGTAAGTATTTCCACGTGCATTTCCAAACCAAACGTCATAGCCTGCATCGGACAACATGAACGCCAAAGAATTATCAGGACCGTTAAGGATAAAGCAATCCGAGCAACTGAGTAGACCGTGTTGGAAAAATACTACTGGTTTGCCTTCACTAGAATTAGAAAGCTTTGGCGAATAGGGTATACGGAAAACAGTCACAATATATCCATCATCAGTCTCAACTTGATACTCTTCAGCAGGATAACCATGTTCAATGATCCTGTCGGCCTGGGAATGAAACTTGCATATCAAAATAACTCGAACTATTGTAATAAGTTTCTTACCGTTGTTTTCCGTACATCCGAAATATAGGGGTCACTGTTTTCAGCAACTACCAATCGAGCTAGATTACTAACCAAGAACGCTAGTAGCAATTTCATTTTAGCTAAAGGGGGAGTTGAACAACAGGACAAATAATCGCCTTAACTAAAGTGTTTACAATTGAAAACGTCTTTTTATACACTATCGTTATATTGATAAAATTCTACCGATAATCGTCGAATTTCTTTGATTAGGTGCCCAAAATTTATAAAAGCTTGTTTTCTTATTATTCTTACAAGTAAATCATATGATTTGTTAGTTTAACAGTCAATGCTACATATACTATCACAGAGTGACTTTTTTGTAATCAATCAGTTTGCAGTAAATTAAGGGATGTCTCATGTTGATCGAAATATTAATTTCTAGATTGCCCATTCATTACTTCAATCAACTCATGAGTCATAACTTCATACTCACTACAGAAGAAAGAATAGAAACTCTGTCCTCTGAATCACTGGATATGGCGCAATGTAGAGAAATGACTTCAACATGGGATTAAAGCACACAATACCGGACAGAAGCGCCTGAAGTCAGCGCTAAGTTATATTTAATGAGACTATTTCTATCTTTACGGACGGCTCTAAAACAGCCAAATGAGTCGGTGCCGCTGTCTTTTCAGAAGACCATTCATCATAACATTGATCACTCCTTCATTCTCCGTAATCACTGTAGTATCTTCCAAGCTGTTATCATGGCTATCAGTCAAGCCGCCGCATGGCTGAAGATTAACCCAGTATAAGGCACAGATATTGTGATTTATATTGACAGCCAAGCTGCGATCAGATCTCTTGTATCCAACACAACAAAATCTAGGGCCGTGAAAGGACTGCCGCGTCTCTCTGAACTATCGATACCCAGCATAATGTCACATTCTGTTGGGTTCCAGGTTTAGGTAACAGCGACATTCCAAGAAGCTGTGCAGCTGACGAATTAGATAGACAAGGCTCTCAATGTACACACCGGTCGAAGCTACAATACGTTGAAAATGGTTTAATATGCGACATTTAGCAGGGATGTCTTAAAAGTTACTTAATAAATGGAAAAATACCTTTACAGCTGATAGTTCAATTATCGGACATGCATTTGTCGACTCATACTTGGTTGATGACATGGTGTATGCACCTCCCATCACTCTTTCTATCCGAATCTGATGCCCATTAAGCAGCTGTTGGAAATGCTGCCCAAATACATCTAAGATTTTCTTCGTCTAAGTGACTTGATTTCCTTTGCTATTTGGAAGAGCATGTGTTCCGAATTTGAATCCAACTGATTTTCTTGTAGAAACTCCAGATGTTGTTGCGCTTGCGAGCCTTTTCGACTTCATTTAGCTTGGAGATCGCGTAAGCACTCTTTTTTTTTTTTGTCAAATAAGTCAAATTCGACCTAAGAAGACATCGATCAATTGCGAAACCCTGCTGAAAACCTTCGATGAACTGCTGTTATGACTGCTATAATATGTTTCTTTGCGAGTCGTTAAGACTCTTTTTTTTGGTAACTAAAGCTGAGAGGTACTCAGATTTACAAAATATAGATTTATTTCATTTTAAATATATAACTTATAAATTTTGCTAATTATAAAACATATGTGTAACTCTATGGAATATAATATCTACAATGATAGAATACCCGGTTTCTCAAGCTTTGGCAACGATATCTATATACGTTTTTAGGGCCATTACTTTAGCATTTACAATTGGGTGAGTGCAGGTGGCGAGCAAAGCTTTACCCATTTCCAATTCACCTTGCAAGATCATACATACAACTAGATTGTATCTCATTATTGACTGTGCTGCTTCGATAGATTTGACTTGCCAAACTTTAGTCTCAAAGTCAAAAGCGTTTGGAGCCGATATGAATTTTGGTTCTAAATGGATACGGGCTTCAGGTAATTTGTCCATCATAATCAACGCTTCACCGCTGTACATGTGTCCCAACATTCTGGGGATGAGATAATTTACTTTCAAATAAAGGTTTGTAATAACTTTAAAATATAATTTACTCATATGATTCTGAAACTACATCCATACGTAGCAAATCACGGGCATATTCCAAAGCCACAATATAGTCTCCCAAACGCAAAGAAACATAACTGAAGGCAGCATAAATCGCAGCACCTAAATTTTCAAAAGATTCCTTTGAGATTGGCACAGAGGGATTGCAAATATTGTCATCGTTTATTGAACTCCAGCTTTGCGTATCGGCATCTTCAGTTGATGGTGTTGTAAACTGTGTTTTATAAGTATTATACAAGTACAAGGCATTGCGAAGACATAACGCTGCGAATTCCAAGTTTGTGTCCGGAATCGCAGCAGACTGAACATTTTCACTGAATGTAGAACAATACATTTGTTTTAATACAACAATAACAGCTTGACTTATCTTAATTGTTTATACTCTACTTACGGATAGGCTAGCTTCGGACTGGGTTGAAAAATAAACTTTCTTCGAGATCCAGGGCAAATAATTGCAGCTACAATAGGTTTTTTGTCATTTTCTACATTAGACTAAAAGAAAAGGAGCGATTAAATCATTAACAAAGGTAACAAAAAAAGTACATGAAGTGGTTGATTGAAAACCAATTTAAATCAACAACTCAGAATCTGGTATCTCCCGTACGGCCTCAAACTTCGCTTCACGATGCGAACATACCGCTATATTTTTTTCTTTCTTTGCCAAAGTAATACAACGACCAATTTTGTCTTGATGTCGAACTGAGTAAAAGTAAACGGACGTCGGAAAGAGTTGGTTGAGTCATATTGTTACAGTTTCAGTCATGCAATCGTAACGCCACATACATATGCACATACATATGAAGAGGTCACTAGCCAGGATAGATACACCATACTACCTACGGAAACAAGTGATAAACTACTTCGCCAACAGAAAGGTGAGGTACTCAACAGGTCCCCTTCTTTTGAACATAATGCACGACGGAGTCCTAGCATTGCCTCAAGAAGTAAACCTCTTCAGGTTCGCTGGTGGCATTGCTCTTGTTAACGTACCAAAACATATTCCGCAAGTAGAATCAGCTATCAACGAAACCTTTGTACAAATTCACGATTAGCTGGTATCTGCCGATCTGAAAACTAGCTGACCATCAAACCAAACAATAGAGTCTAAGAAATCACTAAAATATCTAGGAATAATGCTCGACAACAGACTTTATTTTTAAATATACTTGGATAATGCAGGCAGCGCTGACAGTTGCACTGGCAATAAAGTAGACAACGAGGAAATTTACATCATCGCATAGACTCTGCGAAGAAGAATTAAAGAATCCATACCGGGAGAAACCATGTAGTTAAGTCGTGCAGTTATGAAGAAAAGACCAAGCCAGGGGTCGAATTAAGGCATCAGTATAAGCGATCATTCCGACATAGTAATACTCGTTTTTACATGACGAGTTACTCGATCACTGATGCCGTAATTCATCAGTAGCTGCCAAAATCATATATATATTAAAAAAACTCGGGCGGACATGTTTTTTTTTACTATTTTTTTGAAAGATTTGCGAACAGTTTGAACAGGTATACTTTGATAAGATTCTATGAGCTAGATATCCTGCAAAATATCGCATTGCAGTTGTATCCAAAGAAATATGATCTTCCTGTAAACTTAACATTCCATATTCTGTTAACTATATTATCTGTGATTGTACGCTTTTTGGTTACTATACTGTAATTCTTTCGTTATTCACTTCATGTACTTACGTCTCTATTGATAAACTTATCTTAAATCTCACCATTTCATTACACATGATACAAGCTTCTGCCAGTCGAAACCAAAGTCTAGGATTCTTATGATACGTCTTCAGTGATATTAGAAAGCATTCGAATGCCTCTTTTGGACGCCTTAAATGAAGCATCGAAATACCCAGATTATATAATATTTCTCGTGAGCGGGGCGCACTAAGGTAATGCAAGGGCACGTTTTTTAAATTGCTAGAGAATCTATTGTCAAAGGTAATGGCATTTTGGAAAAACTTTGCTGCAATCGCGTAATGACGAACTCTCAAATGGATGATGCCCATATTGTTTGCGATGCATGTATCCAAATCTTCGCCATGAGTCCTGGATATACAAAAAGTTATAACCATTCTATTAGCGTTAAATCACTACTCAAACTTACTCAACACCATAAGACCCAAAAGGAAACTTTTTTGACAATTGCTTGGCTGCCATCTGGAAATCCTTCATTAAGTAATATTGATGTGATTTAAGTGCAGCAAATTCTGCAGTCTAAGAAAATTATTATTAGATATGATAATAAAAACGGAAATGTAATTTACCACGTCATCTGGTATTGCAACTGGTCTTCTATTCACCACGTTTGTCATCATCGCCATTAATTTAAACATTCTGTTAAAGCCATCAATACTGCTTAGGATTTCTGGTGATGTGTTCTCCTCGCCTGCTTTTGTGTCCAAGTTAATTCCCAAATGTATTTGTATGGCCTCTAGAAAAGCCAATGCTCGTCTTAACTGGTTTGTCGCCAAGAGACAGCTTATCACAAGCACACCAACATTTGAGACAATCGACTCTTCCAAATCGTCTAACCTTTCTACTAACGGCGTTAGAATGTCAAGTGCATTAAAATATTTACGCTTGTGATAGTACACAACTGCCTTGTTGTATGTTACAATTGGACTTCGAGATTTTATCCTGTTTGCCTGAAATGTCCAAAAATTAAATGTAAATATGTAAATATTATAATAAACGCAAGACCTATTGCTAAAACTAAGTACTGCAGTCGAACTTTAGAAGTTAAAATCTTAAGGAAACGGCAATCTTTTTCGAACTATCGAAGTTTAAGGTTTAAGTTGATTTGCTCCAAAATATGACTTATATCTATGGTAGAATGGCATAATGTATGAATTGAACGACTTTATTTTCAAAGCTCGTATTGATGCGTTGTGACTGTGTGTTCCAAGCGACTGAAAAGGTGGTATTATTTTTAAGTGGAACATATCCAATCGATAAAATGATTGTTGCGGATTATATTCTGACAAATCATAATATGATCTTATTTTAAACATACAGAATATTGTGGACTAGTTTAGCAAAGATTGCGTGCTTATTGTCCTGGATTCCAGATGCACAGGAAAATATACGAATACGAATATCTGGCCCAATAGCGAACCCGTAGAAAGTCAAGATCTAGCTTCTTGTAACCATTCAAATTGTCCTTGTTATATTTTTCGTACGAATGGACGGGGCTTCAGTTTTTCTTAGCTATTCCGAACTGCAGATTACTACCCTCGGAGTAGTATGACGAGAGTTATTGCCCCAAACAGTCTGTTGGTTGTTTGGCTCGAGCTCGAGTCAGCTCGCTTAGCAGTCCAACGCACTAGCCACTAAGCCACGGCGAAGTTTGATTTTATTTCAAAATCTCTAATTCTGGTGTTTTCCTTTGAGTTTATTTTAACTGCAATAATAACTGATATGCTGTCAGCAAATATAACATGTTTACCGCTCATGTCAGATATCACTTTTGCACCTTCTAAGATTATTTTTTTAGCGCGCGCTAAAAGGATTATGACTTCCCTTAAACTAGAATATGGGTATTCTTGAAATTAGAGGAGATAAGAACGAAGTACCAATGCACGTTGGCTTAAAATGCTTGTGGGTTGTAGTGATGAGGAAACTCAGAGCTATGATGATCGTTCTACGTCCGAAGGCAGACTTAAAGATAAACTGATGAGCATTCGAAGCAACCGTACTGCCGATCATTGAGGAGTTTTCGCGAAAGCGGAATTGTCCCATGGAAAATTCGACGCTCTCGAGTACAAGCGGAGACAAGGCAGAGTGTTAAGGTAGTTGCAAAGCCCGCAGTGAGCAGTTTGGCCTTTTCTGAGGAGCTGACAGCTGGAATGTCATGGTAAGAGAGCGTTGAAATCGATGAAGAGGATTTTTTTTTTTCACGAAGATCACCGTTGCTCTACAAGGTGGTACAGTAAAACCCGGATAACTGCCTCGTGAATATTTCCATCTGCTTTAGGTACTTAATCGGTAACTATCCGAACCCGCTTAAATACCCCAATAAAGCAGATATCCGAATTCAATTGAAATTAGAATGCATGACAGATTTTAAGAATCGTGTTTTTGTGTTTCTAAACCTACAAAACACGGAGTGAATATGTCATTTTTTGGCATGCAGAAATACAACGAAGTCTGCTGTGATGAAAATTTTTTGTTTAGAATGAGGTACTTACACGAGTTTAATTCGAGCAAATTAGGGAAATAGAACTAACAAGTAGAGGGTACTAAACCGATTTAGGCACTTCAAAGAGTTGTTATCGGTGCAAATTTACTCAGAAATGCATAGAAAATATATGAACCTAATATTTTCGGGCACTTAAGCGGTTTGGGTACTTAAGCGTGAAGCACTTAACCGGGTTTTACTGTATCACAATTGACCTTCATTTTGTTCTACTAAATGTGCCCTGGATTTCAACGAGCAATATTTCATAGCTTTGCATCTGTCACTTTATAGCATTCAATGAAAATACTATTATATGAAATTTTTTCTTGCCATGTATTGCTCTGCTCATAGCTTGCTATGGTATTCCATGCATTGATTTATTATATATGGACTGCTAGTGAAAAGTCACTTTCATACAATCTCTGCTGAAAAATGTATTCAAACATCACTAGCCCTCCAGTTTCAAAGCGTTTTTTTGACTGAAGCACAAACAATAGAATACACAGATGTAGAATCTGGTCGATTTCAAGATTCACTTTTTTTTGCTACTACGGGGAATTGAGTTGCTTTCTCATACTTCGGGTGCGCCTATTCATAATTTCAAAAAATATTTGCAGAAGTACATTCATGTATGTATTCGAGCTTCAGGATAGTAAAAACATGTACATATTTTGTTGCTGCATTTTTGCAGAAAGCAGTCATCGTTTGAATTTTTAAATTCTCGATATTATATGACAAAATTTGATTTTAATGTGCGGTATACTTACTATACGCTGAGCAATTACACCGTGTTACAAAAGTCAACATACTACTAAGAAAAATTCGGCTACGAACAGTCTCATTTTCAAAAACAATTGAGATCCCATCGAGTGAGTAGTTCCTGTAAAACATTAAGTCAAAACTTGAGCATAATCATAATACCCAGACTTAACCCTTTCGCTCCCATTGGGATCATATGTCCCAAGCAAAGTTCGAAGAATCCCAGAAAGCCATATTTGAAAGAAAATGTTATTTAAATTGGTCCCATTGGAACTTTCAGGTATGATCGTGCTTTTTAACCGTTACTTTTCCCAGTTTGGACATTCGATCTCAGAATAAATCAGTTGCCGGTCGATTCTTGCACAGTGCACTCAATATTCTTGTACAAAGTGGTGATTTAGTTGTAGATCCGTAGTTTTTTTTAGTTTTTCATACTGTGTAAATATCATTACGTTCATTGTGCTCAAAAACCATAAAAAGAAAAATATAAATAGTTGTAAGGAGAATTTATTTCTAACAAAATCAGTCTGAGATTATATGTCCCATTGGTGTTTATCGATGGGACACATATGTCCCATTGGTGTTTATCGATGGGACACATATATCCCATTGGTGCTGTGAACTTTATTATGCTTTTTTTTCTTGAGTCCCATTGGGACGAATACATCCCACTCAAAATTGCCAATGGGACAATACGTCCCGGCCTAAAATTCCAAAAACCGGCCTTGAATTTAATCCAAACCTATAAAAAAGCATTTAATCTATTACAGTTAACAAAGATTAACATACAAATTCGAATAATACAGAAATAAAAAATTGGAAGCGAAAGGGTTAAACATCATTGACCATTTACATTATGTGCTAAGCTCTCATCTAAAGGAAAAGCTGAACAAATGAAACGTTAACTTAATCCCTTTCGTTTTTTTTTTTTTTTTTTCATTAACTACTGGTGTGAACAGTCTAAGCAGGAAATTACAACAAAGACGGCTTTCCTATGCCACCAAGGCTAATAAACGCATAAGAGGTCCAACACGCTATTGATTAGAAACAGACTCTTGAAAATAATATCCTACGTAGACTTTTATAACTAATATGAATCTGTACTTTTTGCTTGTATTCTGTCGGTTGGTTTTTAAAAATTACAAAGTTAACTTGAAAAAAGTGTGTGGGTTATTAAATAAATGTTTCCACAAGGACGATCAATTCAGGTCGTATGTTAACTTTTGTGACATGGTGTAATAACTATATGAAAAGTCTATAGGCAAACAACAAACCGAAATCTCCAATTTCCCGCAAAAGAAAAAGAATAAAATATTCTAAGCACTAACATAATGCCATACACAATACATCCACAACTCGCTACAAACAACACAACAAAAATTAAAAAATTAATAAACAGACGGCAGAAACAGAGAAAATAATCAAATAAAAATATGTTCGTTTGGTTAAAGCAACATCAGTTTAAAAAGCCAGAAATACTTATCATACCATCATTCATCATCCATATCATAAAACTACCAAACTATCAGTTCCCTTTTCCTTTCCTATCCGTATGCTAGTTTTTCGATTTTGTGTGCTGGTTTTCAAATTTTTTTTCCGAACATGCTTTTGTACTGGCATTCTACATCTGTGTATTTTTTTGTGTGTGACTGAATGAATATAGTTCTCAAAAAAACACGGCTAATGAACGAATCATAAATCTAGTACATTTTTTTGCCAGGCCTAGCGGTAAATTGTGGTGTATCGCATCATTTCATGAGCATTTCGATTACGGTACTTTTAATTTTGTTGACAGAGTCAGAAAAACTTATTCGCGCAGAATTTTAATTTTAAATAAACAAATGGACAACGAAAACAAAGTAGTCGTGTACAATAAAATAAGAAATCACAGTAACGTGTTCAAACCAGCTCCAAATGTTGTTGAAACTAAAAACTTAATTATGTCGTCCGAACAAAATCAAATTCACGAAGAATATGTGCTTAATGCAGTCCGTGATAAATTTAGACGGGATACACAAGAATTCTTCAACAATACACTGCTTCAGGATCTGAAACAGTCAAAGGATCTTCAACTCAAAAGAAGTAAATGGATCAAGAGGTTTTGACAACTAAAAAATGTATTTTTATTTATTTCTATTTAGTCGAAAAGAGTCAATTATTCTTGAAACATAGCGAAAGTTTGTTGGAAAGTTTGTGCAAACATCGTAAGAAGTTTGATGAGCGATCGTACATCTTCTTGGCAAGGAGCCGTCATGAGATCAAAAAGTTGCATCGAGATTGTCGATGCATCTCGGAAGAAGTTACTCAAGGCCGTGAGAATATCAAGGCTCTTTTTTATCCGTTTAATGAATAAAATTAATGTTCGTTAAGTTATTTTGTTCTGTTTATAGTCTTATTTAACTTATGTAGGTGTGAAGATGTTTATGATTGATGTGCCTCATCTCCAAAAAAGCGAACCTATGTTTTGCAACTATCTAGACAAATTTTTGCTGTGTCGCATATAAAATCATTGTCACCGTATATCTCAAGCGTTTTGAAGCACTAGTCGGCACGTATCATTGAGGTTTCTAACTTGATAGATCGACCGTAGATCATATCTTGAAAAAGACGGGAGAATTTCAAATCGAAACTCCACCTCTTCGGTTTCAAAGCTGCAAATGATAGCATTCATCGTCTTGAGCTCTACACGAAAGCTGAATTCAGGATTTCGACAAACCTGATCCGATCGTGCATTAGAGCTGTGTCAATCGTGATTGATTCGATCTTTTTGACCCGTTCATGTAAAAGTATTGATGATTGCAATCACACAATCTCAAATCAATCGTTCAAAAAGTCAATACTTTTCTCGCACATCAGACCGATTCAGCTGCCTTGATTATTTGTATATGAAAGAACGAAACAAAAGTATTGTTGAGCAGATAAATAAAAAGAGGGATGAAAACGAACGAACGAAAACGATGCGAATGATCGATACAAACAGTATGATTGGAACTGTTGATTGTATTCAGTGGACCAATACAATATTTCTATCTCTATCTCTATCATTGAATGATTGATTGAAAAGACCGAATCATTTTTGAAACCAATACTTGAACGACTCGATCTTCGAATTTGAACGATTGACACAGCTCTATCGTGCATCAACACAATGCTCCATGTAATTAGGAAACTGTTCTGAAACAGCTGTTCCTTCGCTTTGACGAAACGATTGGGTTCAAAACTTCTACCTCAGCGGATATAATTAATGCTGAACAGAAAGAACGCTGATCTTACCGGTCTTATATGACTGCTAAACAATAAGTAAGAAAACCAAGCTCCTCTAAGAGAAAAATATTTCGTCGGTTATATGGTCCCGTGTAAGTAGAAGGTGAGTGGAGGAGTAGAGAAGAGGAAGTCGACTACTTACAACAATGCCCCAGAGTCACAGCTATAAGGTTCGAGACGACCAGGAATGAAATGACTAAGTTATCGCAGATGCCCGGATGTTTGGCGTAACAACCTGGCAGCAACATGTTCCAGATCAAAGCAAATGGAAAGCTGTCATAACAACCAACGAAACTAACTGAGTGAAAAACACTCAGGCACCGTTACCCTTTCGAATAGTTTAAGACATGTCTCTGCTTTCCAATGTTTAACAGTAACCCTCAAAGTTTTTATAAACCAAAATCAAATTGCCTATAATAAATATACTCACCTCAGCTGTTTCATTGTTCAACATTTGTAGCAATTCCTCGTGTTTCTTGCAATCATTTTTATAAAACTCTGCTATACACTTATTGTGTTGAATCTTATAGTTGGTTCCCATTGACTGTTCCAACTGGCGAAGAGTTTCCAAACATTTTTCATAGAATTGCCTATGAATTACCAAAGATGTGGGATTATGTGTTGGAACTTTTCTAAACATTACTCACTTATTAAAGTCATCCTGAGCCTGTGTTATTAAGTTAAAGTCTTGCTCTGTTAACTTAACCTTTTCTGATGAGAATAACTCCGAAGGTAACATGATAAAATATATCGTTAATAATCAAGCGAAAATTAAAAATTTAATATACCAACGATTCCAACATTTTAACATTACTTGACGTTTGACAGTTGGCACTCAGCTGTTCAATGCTTTAAAAAAAAAGTCACGATATATGCATTCAGAGGGACTTAAATGAGTACGGCGTTCAACAAACAGAAAAAGGGTACGTTTGTCAATATAATGGATTTGCGTTTCATTAGGTGGAAACGAATCTGATTGGGAGCTTCCTTATAATAACTCAAGTCCAAAACAATTTAGAGTTACAACAGCAAAATACTGTTTGGACTCTCAGAGCCATCTTTCTTCCTCAATTACTAGGGTGGTATTTCGCCTCGAGTCGCCTTCCGTATATTGCTCTAATCCTGTCCGTATACTTTCTCGAACACTTTCCGCTGCGTATCTAGCATGCACAACAGCCTGTACGACAACGATTGCTGAGGTGGTTTGTCGACCTTTAATATGAGAACTATTCATTTATAACTATGCGCACACATTGTTGATCCCGTAAATTATTAAAGAGCCTCACTTTTTATTTTAATGCCATTTCCATAAAACTGCACGAAGAAAATTTTTCTGCAAAGTTATAGGTCGTAGCCATTGATAAGATTTTGGTCTCTAACTGTACGTAAACGTCTAAAGTGACACTCAATTTTGACAGCATTTCAATTTGTCGGTTTTTTGTGCTTTATTTTTTGTCTACAAATACAAATACAAATCCAAACAACAGCGAAACCGACGCGGAGTTTATTTGTGCAGTCTTGTGTTCTTGTTTGTTATATTTTTCTTAATTTGCTCATTATGAATTTTCAATTTGTAATACCTTGTTCAAATTCTGATTTGTTAAATTCAGAGGGTGATAATTATTATGTTAAACATGTTTATACGGCTAATGAGATCCCAGACCAGTTAAAGGGTACGCACCATCGTCCTATTTACGAAGTCATATTCTAATTGTTTTTTTTACAGTTTGCAGGCAAGCAATACCAAACGGAGACCCCTTTTACATATTCGACAACTTTGACACATATTTTTCAGTGTTAGAGAATGCCTCAACCCTGTCTAAAACGAATTTGATGAGAACCTTTGACCTGCTATTCATAACGGCTGACAAAGTGGGTCAGAAATTATCACAGTTTCTGGCGTCCACCGATGCTGGCGATCGCAACGCTTATTTAAATCTTACCAAAATGACAATGTTTTTGTTTATAAATACGGTCAGAGCTATTGACCAAGTGATTGTGCAAAATACAGCTGGACAATTGAAAAAAGGAAAGAAAAGCGCTCCCGATTTGGAATCACATCCTGATTGGGAGCAAAAGAGGTTCAAGTTCTTGGTGCAGATATTTAATTTGATGCAGCTTCCTTTGGAACGTCTCTGGAATCCTCCAATAGCTGAGGAGGCATTTGTAAAGTAAGTTTGAAATTGTTTTTATGTTTCTGTCAAGTTGATTCTTACTTTTTGTTTTATCCAGCTTGTTAACGGACATTTGTTATCGCACTCTGGAGATTCAGACATCATCGGCTAAAGAAAAGCATATAAACGACACGTTGTTTCAAATTTTCGGTACCGCTATCAAGCGTTATAACCACGCCATAACTTTTCCTGTGCGTATTTTGCAAATCTTGCGAACATGTGAGAATGCAGCTGCACCCATCGCAAATGGAATACATCTTTTGCATGAGGATTATGGCATATCGAGCATATTTTCCGTTTTAATAAGAGACATCGTTGAAACATTGACCGTAGAGTCTGCTGATACAGCAATCTCTAGAAATTTTTCAAATTTTTTAACCGAACTAAGCTGCACGGCGCCTAAAATGATGATACCACATCTGTCTACACTTAGTGAGGAGTTATTGAACTGCGAATCGCATGTCTTGCGAAATTGCATACTCCAAATTATGGGTGAAGCCGTCATTGGAGAGCTGACATCCGAAGAAATGTCTGAAGACTTAAAAGAGGCACGAGATGAGTTTCTGGAGAATCTCTTGGTTCATATTAACGATGTGTCAGCTCATGTTAGAGCAAAAGTCTTACAAATTTGGATACACATGAAGGAGGAGAATGCTGTACCACTTTCGTTTCAGCATAAGGTCTTAAGTGAAACAGTAGACCGATTAGAAGATAAAACTTCAACTGTGCGAAAAAACGCGGTGATTCTTATAAAATCGTTTCTTGAGAGAAATCCTTTTGCCGCCAAACTCACACTGCAAGAGTTAATAAAGAAACACGAGGAAGAGTGTGAAAAAATGGAAAAATTAAGCGAAGTACTAGCGGAGGAACGGAAAAAAGCTGAAGATTTGGATGACAAATGGAATTTGGTGATTCCGGAATTATTTCCGTTTGTGGAGGAGAACTTGGTTCAATGTAAGAACAATTATTTGATCCTATTATTCTAGACAACCAAAGCAGTTATTTGTTAAATTATTTTAATCTGGCGACAATGTCTTTTTCTGTTGTCGGTAAGGTCTTATATAGCGTAACTTTAGTTGTACGAGAAAAAGCTTTGCTACTAAATTGACTCTTAGCCCAAAAATAGAGTTATTGTTCTTATGATCTCAGCACTGGTGTCATTGTCTAAGTCTATAGCGGAGCCTAGATAGACAAAGTCCCTAACCACCTCAATGTTATATCTGTCGACTGTCACGTTATGTCCGACAAATGACCGCTTCCATTTGTTAAAGAAGTTGCATGTCAGCGCGTCGCCTTTGTCATTTAATTTTGTAATTAACAAATTCTTTAATCATTTTTCAGGCACACAGGAAATGCACGAAAGTGAAGAAAACTATGAAGACCTAGTGACTAGAATATCCTTGCTTCTAGTAGAAAAGAAATACAAAGAAGCGGTTGGTCTTGTGCGAAAGGCAGATTTTGTAGCTGGTAACTCTGAATTGAGGTAAGTTTTTATAGTTTGCATGTGTGTACAGAAGGCAATTCTCTCCATCATAGGCACACTCTTAAGCTGGAGGAGCAGTGCGCTTACTATATGGCTCTCTTAAAATCGTACATGTTTCTTGCTAATGGTTGCAGGGATAGCGTAAGTATCTTTTCTATTACGACTTAAACTCATTATTTTATTTGTTTGTTAGTCACCTTACTTACTTGGGGTGAAACTGGGTTTCAACCGAAAAAGTCATCCTATACTGTGGTGACTCTTCAGGTTTAATTTGAAGACTTCGGTGCGGAGCGTTTGTGTCCATTCGCTCTACATGTCCTAGCCATCTCATATGACCAATGCGCAGTTTCTTAACTACCTCGATGTCGCTGTACAGCCCATATAATTCATTTTACAAAAAAATTGTTCGCTCAAAGCGACCAGGGGTATTTTCATCGACTTTTGATAGAGTCCATGCTTTAACAGCATAAAGTAGGACTGGGATGATTAAAGTCTTGTATAGGGTCTTCTTAGTTCTTCGTCATAGGGCCTTTGCCTTCTCAGCCCAAAGAAACAGTGGTTGGCAAGAGTTATTCTTCGTTTGATTTCTGATGAGATGTCGTTTTCAGAAATAATAGCAGAGTCAAGGTAGACAAAGTTCGTTTCTACCTCGAAGTTATAGCTGTCTGATTCATCGGCATTGGATGTACCTTCTTGTTGAAAGCAAATACTTAGTTTTAGCCCCGTTTACTGCCAAACCCATTTTGGACGCTTCTACCTCAATTCTTGCCGCAAATAATAAATTAATGATATTTTCTTTTTTAGAACGAGGAGTTTGGTACGCAAATAAAGACGGTACAATTCCTTCAGGATTCAATTGAATTTTCAAAGATTATCACGAAAGCAGTGCCGAAAATTCAAGAAATGCTCCTCTCTAAGACCAATAGTGATGTTTTTGAAGCCGTTGACTTTTTCACAACGGGCTACCTTTTTGGTATCAAAGGAACAGAATCTGGTATGCGACGTATGTTGTACTTAGTATGGTCAAGCGACAAAGAAAAGCGAGATGCCGTATCGAATGCTTACAAAAAAGTGCTTTTCACGACTGATGAGACTGGACGGTAAGATGTTTTTGAAAATACCATTATAATTAAAAGATAAACATTTTTTTTACAGAACTCATGCAATCAAAGTTGTAAAAAATCTAAGCAAATTCTTCGAGGACTTGAACTATGGTCACTACACAGCCATGGAATGTTTAGTTCGTGAATGGGTTCAGTGTGATGATATCGACGCACAAATAATTCAAGTGCTCTTCGAACGATTTACTTTGAAACTGGAGGGCACTACCGAAAATGAGGCACGTCAGTCATTACAATTACTTATCATGGCATCCAAATCGAATTCATCAATTGCATCCTCCAATATCACAATAATTGAGTCAATTGGTATTAGTGACCGTGCCAAAAGGGATCCACGCATTTTCACCGGTTGTTTAGAGTTTCTTCTTAATACCATTGATTCTTCCATAAGCTCAAAATATTACAAGCGATTGGGTGCGGATAATGCTCAAGTGCAGAAAGTGATCACATATTTTCAAAGGTTCTTCTTTCATCCAAGAGTACCAGACTTTGACAAACTGACAATGATAACTGTTGAATTCTTCTATCATTTGTGCCAGACGCCAGATATTATTTCGCAAAATATAGTGATTGATTTGGCGCGAAAATTCAAGGATTTTGTAGTTAAAGTAGATATCATACGTTCAACACAGTTATCTCAAATGTCTGATAGTCAGCAGAGTGGTACCGATGAAAGCACCAGCACAATGCAAATGCCAGCTTTTTTAATATCCAGATTTTTGTTTTTAATCGGTCACATGACGATGAAGGAAATGATATTCCTCGACATTGATGTCTACAACAATATGAAATATCGCCAAGAACTCACCGAGGAGAAGAAAAATGCTAAAAAGAAAAATGCCTTCAATCAAAACAAACGAAAAACTACCAATCTTAATATGTCTGCAACAGAATCTCTCAAAAGGCTATCTGGAACAACTGCTGAGCCACAGCAGGAGGTATGTTCTGTAAAAGCTGACCCAATCAAATAATATAATTATTTATTTCAGCCGGATGATGATTTGGTCGGTGCTACTGCTGAAGACAGCATTGCCGAGCTGATTAACCACATTTGTGAAGATGTCATATTGTATGCGGATAATGCTCTTTTGGCTAAACTCATACCTTATGTAATTGAAATCTGCAAATACCCTTCGAAATACAAGGATCAACACTTGCAGCAGGCTGCCACACTGACACTCATACGTTTCATGTCAGTGTCTTCAAAGTTTTGCGAATGGCGCATGCCTTTCTTAATGAATATCCTAAACTGCACGAAGAACATAAAAATAAAGTGCAACATAGTAGTTGGTCTTTCTGACTTGACGTTCCGCTTTCCAAATGTCATCGAGCCGTGGACTGGTCACTTCTATTCGACTCTTCATGAATCAAATGATGAACTTCGGCTGACCGCAGTTAAGATGCTTAGCCATTTGATTTTACACGAAATGATCCGGGTGAAGGGACAAATCGCTGATTTGGCAATGTGTATTGTTGACCCGAATGACGAGATCAAGAACATAACGCAACAGTTTTTCAAGGAAATTGCCAACAAGTCAAATATTCTATACAACGTATTGCCTGACATTATTTCTAAACTAAGTGATACGAACCTTAATATTGAGGAGGAAAAATATCGGATTATAATGCGCTATATCCTGGGGCTCATACAAAAGGATCGACAGGTTGAAAGTTTGGTCGAGAAGTTATGCCTGCGATTCCGAGTGACGACCGAAGAAAGGCAGTGGCGAGATATCTCATTTTGCCTGAGCTTATTGAACTACAATGAAAAGACAATTAAAAAACTTATTGACAATATTCAGCATTTTAAGGATAAAGTACAGGTTGATGAGGTCTTTCAGTCGTTCAAAACAATTATTTCGACTACTTCCAAGTTGGCTAAACCAGAAGTTAAGACTTTGATTACAGAATTCGAGAGTCGCCTCAATGAATGTCTCGAGATAAGAGGTGACAATCCTGAGACAAACGGAAATGAAAACACCGAAGCTTCAGCAAATACTACTTCTGCTCCCATAAATAGAAAAAACAGCAAAAAATCTCAACTAATAAAAAAGAAGCGACCCTCTAGAGGACGAAGTAAAAAAGTGTCTGAAAGTTCAGAGGCGCAAACTAGCGCATCTGAAACATCATTTTCATCGGAAAATGAACAACCTCAACAAGTAAATATCAGCAAACAGACAAAATCATCCACAAAGCCGACATCTAAACAAAAAATAAGAAAGTCCACCAAGGTAATAGAAGAATCAAATAGCTCAGACGAAGAGGAAATTCCACAGCGCAAAAAAGGACGCAATAGGAAATGATGTACCTTTCTTGAAAAATTCCAATTTTTTGATTATATGTATTTAACATTTTTGTATTTACTAAACCAATAAATGTGTCAGACCATAAGTTATGCTATAATACTGATGCATTGGTTATGGGTAGGTGTGATCCAGAAAGATATGAAATCATCGGGTGTCTTGTTTTAGTTTTTTCTGATGCACTTACGATATTGTTTACTACCTTTTTTCCAATCAAATGTTTTCAAAAGTCTATCTCACCATTCAACTCAATTGTACTCTGGATGTATTTATGAAAATCCCTATCGATCCTGTCGTTGATTGCTGTGTTGATGCGACTCCTATCTTGCCGATTGTGGTACGCACCGTTGTTGATGCTCATTTCCCCGCCAGTTCGACTTTTTACACACCTATATTGCTTTTGTGCATCCATGATTCCTCGACGGGAGTTATTGACAAAGTTGATATATCAGCGGTTTGATTTCACGATTCCCTGTATACGATCTGTCGTCAAGGTGGCCTAGGATTCTCAGTCTGCAGCTAATCTCTTCGCCTAAAACTTTGTCAATAAGGGTATTCACTTAAACTGATAAATTTACGAGGTACTTTAAATGAATATCCCTCGGAAACAAATCCGTTGTTCTGCAACTGTCATCAAACTGTCGCCAAACATATGAAAATGCCGAATGCCGATAAAAGATTTATTAATTTTGGAGATATTTGGCCAAGGTTATCGTTGTTATTTAATTCAAATGTGAATATAATTTGACAGCAGCACAATTTTTGACAGCGGTGTAATTTTCCGAGGGTGATTTCCGAGCCAAAATCGTCGCAGACATTTACGAGGCTCTTGTAAATAATTTGTCATACGCGATGGTAAATTTATACGGTTTACGAGTTTAAGTGAATACCGTTAATGTAATTGATAAAATGGCCGACGGCGATTTAGCGCTCAGCTTGAATCGACTTGAATAATTTGACGGCAACGATGTTATGTACATATTTGTTAAATGATTTCGTTTATTGCCGATGCCGACTAATTAGCAATAACAATAGCATTACATATGCCTTATTAGAGCTCAAGCATTTGTAGTACACAAACCATGCATCGATTCGATATTACTCTCTAATTAATAACGAAACTACGATTAAGGAAAAACTGTAATGAAATTTATTTTTATTTAAATTTTACAATACAATACGTGAACATGCATATACATATATTCAACACAGGAGTGTAATGACAGTCCATTCCTTACATAAAACACATGCCTTTATCATCTCCATAAACGAAAGAGAAGTATTTTGAAGAAAATATATATTAATGAGAATTTGTTTTGTTCATATTTTCTTTTTACTCTTCTTAGAAATTAATACTTAATATTTAAATTTATATTCTCATAGTTTCTTGTTTTGTTTATTATTACTTTATACAAATTTCTTCCTTCTTTCAAGTCTATCTAAAAAAAAAAATATGAATTTTGAATCTTCTTCGTGATGTTTTCTTTTCCTTTTTGTTTTGTTCTTTTTTGCTTATGATTTTTAAATAACATGTCAACGATCGAGCAGTTTCGAGATCAGAAGAAGTAGTTGTCTACAGAAATGTTAGAAACAAAAGTACTAAAAAGAGTTTATTTTTAAAAAGAAATTGGTTGACCTTTACTTTCTACATATTTTATATTTGAAAAGAAAAGAAAAAGAAAATAACTATGTTCTCTCAGCCTGTTTACCATTGTTTATGTATTTCTAATTTTTCCCGGCACATAGTTTTTATCGATGGTGTTTTCCTGCAAGAACATATGTAAGCACCTTTCGTTTTGCGCCAAAGGATGTCCGGCAATTTTGTTAATAAATGCCTCAAGTCCTTTTCGCCTTTCCTCTATAAAATTTTCATCAAAAATTCCATCATCCCCACGGAACGGCATTTGACGTTTCCAAGCCTTCCCCGGTAATGGAGGGACTACAATCTATTTACATAAATTAGATTCTGTTTAATTTAGAAATGGTATCGGTGCTGTCTTACCTTGCTGTCTCTTTCTAGTTCATTTCTGAGCCATTCAAAGTCACTATATCTACGACGAACGCTTGATTCCTTGATTTTGAAAACGGGTAAATTTGTCTGAAAAGGATAGGACGATATTTTTAGCTTTATAATTTCAAGAACTTTTATTAATATGTAGATAAAATATAACTTTTAATATGTGTTACGGTAAGGTAAAGAGACATAGGAGTATCAGCCCAATCTACACAAAAAGGCATACACTGTCTCACAACGTATCTTCGGTTAGGGGTTTCATCGATGGGTGGGTTTCTAATGAGCACAACACATGGGGTGGCCATATATAGTGGTTGCATAATCGCTTTTTACGCTGGAGGTTCCAGATTCAAATCCCGATGTAAAAAAAAATAAAAAAATCGATCAACTGCGAAAAAAAGCTGACGTCAACTCTAATGCATAGGCATAACACTGCCAGTGGTTTGAAAGTGTTGATCGTACTAATGACATCAGGATGTTCGAAAGAAATACTGTGAATTATAAGCAATGGCAAAAGTACCAAACATTTCCCCCCAGTCATTCTGGACACCACCTGAGTTTCAAAATCACTACACCAACACAAACGCTCTGTGTATAGCATCAAAAGGGTATTCCTAACCCCTTTAGCACTAGTGAATTTTACAAAAAAAAAACCTGTCTCTCCTGAATGCGGGCAGACTAAACGGATATTTTCCAACGCATGTAAGCAGACCGCCCTATTCTTGTCCTTCAGTAGAAAAGACTGCAAACAACTAATTTGCATAACGGGACATGGGGCA
This sequence comes from Criorhina ranunculi, assembly GCA_951813785.1. Taxonomy (NCBI): domain Eukaryota; kingdom Metazoa; phylum Arthropoda; class Insecta; order Diptera; family Syrphidae; genus Criorhina; species Criorhina ranunculi. The sequence goes on from OX638381.1 coordinate 1,298,242, forward strand.
CGATCCTTTTATGTGAACACACTGGGCTATTAATGGTGGATCAAGACAGGAGACACTAAGATAAGGCACTAGGACTCGGAAAGTATCTTCCCTGCACAACTTCAAACATATTTCCTAGATGTCGAAAACATTCAAGAAAGTATCCTAAGAGGCTGTCTAATCTCTTGGTTCAACATCCAGTGTCTAGACTGAGGTAAAAGTAGTTTTTATACACTAAGCAGAAAAAGCTTCACACACATCTTATAAGGATTTTAGGCTGATAAACTTGACCTCCTTTCTATTGAGAACTTTGAAGAAAAATCTCGACCTCTTGGGAAAGACACCGTGGATTGCAACCGTCTTTCCAAATTACAGCACCCCTATCAAAGATGCAAATCTGTTGACAGATAAATACAACTTATCGGAAAATCCATCGCACTCAAGGAATTTACCGAAGACCTCCAACAGCTGCGTAATGGAAATTTATGGTATACAGCAAGAGAAACTCACCAATGGTGTGAGAAGAACGAGGGACAGTCTTCCTAAATCAATTGAAACGCTGCCAACTGGAAATGACTTCAATATGGGTTACAAGCACATAATTCCAAATAGAAGCGCCTGGAGTCAGCGCGAAGTCCTTTTCAATAGCTTTGTTCAATGAGAAAAAAGGCAAGGCAGAGCAGCACAAATTTGTGAAAAATGTCAGATCAAGTTAGTACAGACAAATACAGTCAAAGTCATATTTTACTTGTCATATATCATACATACATATGTGAACATATGTCTTTTTTCGATTCCATATGAATAGTAATAATTGAGATTTAAATGATGTTATCAGATTGGGGGTGCATTATACGACTACAGATTGATTTTTTCTAATTATATGTTGATTTCGTCCATTTTAAACAACATAAAATCGAATCCATTCACAAATATTACTTTTAAAAAAATCTAATTTGCACTCACAGCTGATTTTGACATTTCTCACAAATCTGTTCTACCTCAAGAGTAGGTGTAGAAAATCTGTCCAGCTCAGAGTCATCGAACACAAAGCAGAACATGAGCTGGACAGAAATTTTACTCATTGAACACGAAAACCTGTCCAGCTCATGAGCTAGACAGCCTCATTGAAAAAAGCTAATGAGTCTATTTCTCTAAAACAGCTGAAGGAGTCGATGCCGGTGTTTTGCTGCTTCAAACTAGCTAACTCATATAGGATTAGCCAATACGGGAAAACCATATACATATTTGCTATCATTAAAAGAAGGCATCCATCACCTATGTACGACTCGGATGACGGACGACAGTTAAAATTGTAAAGCTGTATTAGACTTTGTCTATGAGCGCAACAACAACAGCAACGATATGCGCTGTTCAAGGCAGGCCTCTCCTTCTACGACAGATTCAGTTGAATTATTGTTATAACAACGACGCAATTTAAGAAATATTAAGTTTAAAGAAGACAATTACACAAATATTAACAACTGTCCAGCGTTATTCTTGAATACCTTAGGTTTTCCGAACTTGAACTGTGTTTGTCACGCGTGGCGAAAATTAACTCAACATGTGTAAATACATATGTAGGTATGTAATTCAAAAAAAAAATCAAAAAAAAAACCTACGACGTTAAAAATTTAGCCGGTTGCTTATGAGTCAATTATTCCATACTAATAAAATTAAGATTGATCGATGATATAAGAATTAACAAAATTCGTAGCAATACGCCCATGACTCTGATACGTGCGATAACAACGAATCTTTTGTGTTTCAGTTTCAATAAGTCCAGCGAATTTAGAAATTAAAAATGCGAATGCATACATGAATTTCACCAACGTATTCAGGTTAATGAGTGCAACTATGTGAATTTCCGCAAAAATATTCTCACAACTGCAAAGATAACAAAGTTGCATTCCAACTTTGATTATGGTATGAATCGGCAATCAGCATCCGTCAAAGAAATGTAGAACTTTACTAATTTTAACTAAACTTACCCTCATGCGAACCTCATAGTCAGTGTAACGTTTCTTTCCAGCCGTCATAGTGGTAAGCGGATTAGCAACATCGATTTCTAAAAAATTTGCTGGCACCGCATAGGCATCGTCAAGTGTTTGTTTTTTCACATTGAGGCGACGTGTTGCATCGGCGGTTCCATCGGATTCGACCATCATTTTCTATTACCTGCTTATTAATTGTATAAAATTTAATTAATAAGGATCCAAATTTATCTCAATTCGCAAAACAATGGTAAATGGCTCTTGCAGCCGTACCTGCTTCCAGAATTTTCACAAAAGAGAAACACGAAATTTTACTTTGCGATTCCAATTGGCCTAGGCTTTGATATACGTAGTGGGTGCACATACAAATGATTTCTGCACAATTTGTTAACCAACTAGAATAACAATATGCGAATAATCTTTATATTATTGATTTAATTTAGCTTTATAAAAACAAAGACGTAAAGATAGAAAACCAACCCTTCTGTCCCTTATTTTTACCAATCACACAGGCACAAATGACATTTGACGCCCATTTGTGGAAAAACTTAACGAAAAAGATATACGATGGATGTAGTCAGCGACGAATTTCTAGATTATGTTGTGACTACATGGGACAGTTGCGAGTTGTGACAACGCTAATTTACAAATTAAATTATTTCCTGCCTGCTTAACAGCTTTAAATTATTTGAATCGGTTTCGATTTCGACTTAGGTAAGAATCGTACTACCGGTGGTTAGACGCTGGCATATATATCGATTTAATACCGCTTTGTAAGTTCTGACAACTCACGGGCGTTAATTGTGGCACAAACGCTTATCTCAACCTGAGTGATCCAGTGAATCTGCTAAAGACCGACTCGAGAATAATCGGGCATCAGTAGTCACAACGCAGAGCCAATGAGAGTCCTGAAGAGCGGGCAGCTCGACTGGATAATGCATGGCTTCACCTTTGCTAATAGTCGGTCTTATAATGAACGTTATGGATTTTCACCACATCCGTCCTTGCTTAACGACCACAAATTTTTACAGATTTATTTTGTGGCCGATGACCATGAACAGCTGTTCGTTACAACAGGACTCCTAATTTTGATTTTATTTTGGTCAGTTCACTACAAAAGATGCTGCATGAGCAGAATGCTATTTTTAAATCGTGCGCTACCGCCATCGAAAAGCCACCTCCAACGAGATTTTTAAGGTCGTGATTTACGTAGACAAGACTACTCACGCAATGGAGCACGGCGGTAAATGAATGGCGCCGACGACGTTTACACCGAAATTCTTCGCTAATTTTATTCTGATCTGTCTCATTCCCACCTTGTTCTGCCCCGACTTGCCGCGGGTACTGCATCTAGTGTTTTTATATATTTGTGACAATTATTATAAATATATTTCACATCTGCAGACGACAACTAATAACAACACAACTGAGTTTATTTCAAATTTTGAATACAATAATGTTTGTTGTATACGCAGTGGCTTAGTGGTTAGTGCGTTGGACTGCGTAGCGAAAGGAAACAGGTTCGAACCTGAACCCTCTCCATAATCTAGTAGTATAATCTGTCATGAAAAAGCTTCTCAATCCGCTGTTCGTAGCCCGCAATAGAACTAAAGGTCCCTTCCATTCTTGGGAAAAATATAACATGCACAATATGAAGAATTGCGAGAAACTTGGCCCTGGCTCTCTATGACCTACATATGTAGATTTAAGAGCACTTCACGATAATCATAATGACTGAAACACTTTGTTCAGGGAATATTATAACTCCAGGAAGTGAATTCTCCATGTTGATGTAGCCTGAGATTTTTGTTTTATAAGGCTACTAGATGCTTACATTCCATTCAATATGTAGGCTGAGGGATATTTTTAGAATTTGAGCAATAGAAAAGTAAAATTTCGTAATAAAAGCAAGTATTTTTGAAGCATTGAAGCATTAATAAAAAATGAATATGGCAATCCACAAACAACTGCAGGAAAGGCTCCCCAAGCCTTGAAAGTAAGTAGACTTTAATTTTCAACAACCAAATTTATCAATACCGTTCCCCACAAAGCTCTCTTACTGCCTAGAGCGAGATTTAGTTGTAGTGTAAGCACATAAATTAGTGTCCTTCTATACTAAAAAATCACTAGTAGCTTAATGTTTTGAGTTATCAAGTAAATTATAAATTAGTAGCATTTACTAAAGGTTAGGTTTGGTTGAAGGGGCTGCCAGCTGATTGCCAGTACACTTAGATCAGTGGTAGGTCCATTGTAATACAACATGGATCTGGGGAGATCTCCTTACCTACTCGTTGAACCAATTGGAGCTTCTGATGGAGCAAAAGTAGAAATCTCCTAAGTGGAGCCTTCTTTTGCAGGAGATAGCTGGGCAATTGCAAAGAAGGTGGGGAATAGTTTCCTCCTTCTCTTCTGAAATAATAATAAATAAGTCCCCAAAAGATTGTGAAAAAAATCCCTAATTTTCGACTTTTTTTCTCGCTTGCCTGATTAGATTTTAAATAAAATTACTGCACTTCTTCGCTAAGCGGTGTAGTAATTTAAAAATGTGGGGACCTTTTCATAGTTGAGGATTTACTGTCGACTCTCAATAAATAAAACTCTTGATAAAATGAATCTCTCGGTAAATTTAAGTTTTTCTTCGGTCCCTTGAGAATCTCTCAGTAAATTGAAAAAAATCCTATGTTTTTATTTAAACTCAATAATTTGGAACGATTGAGCTGGCTGTTTGCCACACAACACGCTATAATTTTAAGTAGAAGGGGCGACCTTTCGATAATTTGAACTAACTTATATACACAAACAAAATACCGTAGAAATGAATTGCTTGTTCGATCACGTATACTTTTATTAAAAACTGAATAAGTTAGTTCTCTACGTACTTTGTATTTGAAAGTGATCCATGGTTTTTCTCTCGTAAATTTGAAATGTTTCTTATTTCCTCTCTATAATTAAAATCTTTGTTAAATAAAACTCTCAATAATTTGAACATTTTACAAGGTCCCCACAGATTCTATTTATCGAGAGTCGATTGTAATTCGGCATAAAGTAAAAAATAAGTCCCCAGAAACCCAAGAAAAAAATCCACAATTCTGAGGATAAGTACACGACAAAATATATACACTCAGTCATAAACGTTACCCCTCCCGATTGTGATGTCCAGCTACATCGTTGACCTTATCAAAAGACTCCATGCTCTGCTTATACGTATCAACAATAGACTATCGTCTTTAACACTCGCCACTGCGCACTAAGTAGTTTTCGCCTCTTAAACCAACAATCGTTAGTTCAGGCCTTGCGGCGTTCGACGCTATTTATCCATTTCTAAATCATATCGCTGCCACTACCTCGCCTGGCCGGCGTCCACTGAACGAAAAAACTTTAAACATTTAATCTAGATCAGAACTCACTATCGATCCACGCGCCGCTCAAAAACATATGTAGATGCCGATGCCTTGCACCATGCGCCTAGGGAAACAACCTTATCGCCTTACGCTAGGGAATCCGCCTCTGAGGTCAGGGAATCGCCTCAGTGACTAACGGTCCCCTTTCCCTACTACCTACTAAGATTAGATCAAAACAAACAGAAAACAACCCTGAAACTAACACCACAATTTGAAGGATACTCAGCGGCTGAGGTGCCAAAAATTACTGATTGTCCCAATAGTTACCTCTGGTGAAGCACTTACATTGGAAGTAAAACACCATTAGAACCATTTACTCCACTACTTTTGGAATAACAATGGACTCATTTTTGAAAACGCTTAAACAGTGGGAATTCCGCAACATAAACTGTCGCATTCTCGCCCATGATGTACCTACTATTTCATATGTTTTTGACAACACCAGTGAACTTCACACACACGACCAAGAGTCATTGTCACATTTCGAACCGACAATATCAACGTAAACGGAGACATTTCGAAAGTCTACAAGCATCGATATTTATGATACAAGGATAAGAGCTGCGGTCCATTACGGTACTAAGAAACTCGTGAGCCTTCTCTATAATGTTAATGGCCCATTATCCAAAGCGCAACATCTTAATCTCATTTTACGCCCAACCCTGTTGAACTGAAGCAACTATCGCTGCAATACACCCCGAGAGTCAGTGCGACGTTGAATAATGCCAAAAAGATCATTAAATAGCTTCTTTTCTCTTTCAGTTTCGGATTATTCATCTTAGTTTTCGTCTTCCTCTTGTCTCTTTCCTTCTGGTTTGCTTCTTTTTACTTTTCTTTCTTCTGATAAACTTCTTTCCTCTACTATGGTTTTATTTTAATTTTTGTGTACCTATTACTTTTAAAGTTAATTTGAATTAAACCAGTAATTAAGGACTTTTTAAATTTTATTTTATTAATTATACGTTGAAGTTGCCTATGAAATATTTTCTACTCATTTGGAGGATGATTGTGCAAAATATTACGAGCATAAAATTCAGATTCATTAAAATCAGTTATAAGCCGAGCCTTACAATTTCTACTGCGTTGCTTCGCACATACCCAATACTTTCTATGGGTTTTTACTTTTGCACAAATGTAAGAATATCCATTGCAAACAATTTTCTTAGCTCCGCGTTGTCCTGTCACATACTGTACTGAGCTAAACGAATAGTTTTTGTGTAGGAATCCAAAATACTCGTCAACATCTAAAAGTAATAAATGGGAATTGTATTAGAAAATAAATATAATAAGATTTATACATATCTGTTAAGATCTATATTACATATTCAAAAGAATGGTAAGTGTAAATCGTGACCAGAGGCCCAGTGCTTTCATGTCTACTACATCCGAAACACACTCACCTTGCAAACTACTTAGTGAAAATCTTATATGGGTTACTTCTACATGTTCGGCATTTAGTTTTTTTTTTAAACTTTCGAAATATTATGCAAAGAACTCTAAAAAATACTCTACACACGGAACAACTCAAAAGAAACTGATAAGTGACGCAAATTACTAACCAGTCCGCATTGAGTCACTTCCTTTGTAATTGAATGTCGCTGTTGGTTTAAAACTCGTTGGTAACTAAATAGGTAGCGTATGTCTGCCAAAGATTCTTAAAGTGCCGAAAACTCAATAAGTAACTAAGTACATAATTATAAAGCACATTTCTTTTTATTTTATACGAAACATTAAATTTTCTAAAACGAAACAAAATATACAAATATTTCGACAGAATACACGGTTATCCTTTTTCTTTTTGCAATTCTTCCAATTACAAAGGAAAATTTTTTTTTGAATAGAGGGCATCTGGTGGATGGTTGTGCTCCTGGTTCTTGATAGTCAATTCACCAGTCTGGCTCGATGTTATCAGCCTCGCTTTACAACGGTTATATCGATTTTTCGAACACAACCAATAAGTTTTGCATCCCATGCTGTTGTTACGAAAGTATGAAAATTCACCAACCACCAATTTTGGCTTTCCCTTATTTCCACGCAGCAGTTTGATTCCAGCTCTTTTCATGAGGTATACGAGATCTGAAAGATTCCAGTAAAAATAATTAGTAAATGTATTTAAACTAACAATATAATCTTAAGACTTAAAAAAAAAATTCAAGAATCACACAAGACTTTGAGTACAACATATAGTATATTACTGATTTATCTTATTAATAATTAAATGAACTTGGTTTAAGATGATTAAATTCTGGCGAATGATTGTGGAGAGCCGAAGTCAGCTTTATGTCATCTGGATTATCACGAGCCGTAATTATTCGGGCACGACATTTTTTCAACTTAACGTGGGCACAATTCCAGTAAACTTTATTTGCATAGATTTTGTTCTTAATATAGGAATATCCATCAACAACTAATTTTGGTTTGCCTCTTTGACCCGATACGAAGGTACATACTTTGAACATTTGTTGTACACCTACAAGAAAATGAAAACAGTGAGTATTATGCTGTGAGGAAGTTATTTTAAATTTTTGTCTGATGTAAATATGCTTCGAATCAATATAAAAACGATTGAAATTTACAAAAGTACATTTATTGACATGAATGTTTGAGATCATGCTTTATTATAAGATTAACAACATCAATGTATTGCACCTAATACCTATGATATTTTTCACTCTTACAGTGTTGATTGATGATTCCAGCGAAGTATGACCTAAAAATCAAAATCTCAATTCAGATGGTATTCAAAGAATACTTGATTACAACACAGTAAAAGGAAATCAAAAGAAATACTTACGCTGAACAGATCGTACTTAGTCTACATGATCACATCCTCACAGGCCATAATCTACTGACGGCCCATTTAAAAAGAATACGACTAAATACCATCGTTTTCTGCAGAGGCTGTGCCAGCATACACGCGGGGAAGAACATGGCGCACATACTTCCTCTGCGGCTGCCCAAGCCTTAGCAAAACTAGGAAAACAACCCTAGGACTTGTACTTTCGAATTTTTCGCATTGACTTTAATTACTCCCATAATTTGATCTAATACAAACTCTCATCAACATTTCATGTCTTTGTCCTTTGACCCCTGAGTTACAACTAACATAATCGCCGTACATGAGGCCATAGCTTATATCATAATTTTTCAGTATTGCAAGCAACTGTTGCTTACCCCAAACATGATTTAGTACTTATATCAAGACGGAAATGAAAACCCTACCCAAAGTATTCCAGGCGAAGGAACTAGCGATTTAGGAGACCTGCAGGATATTAATTCTCAGCTCCACAACTAAAGACAACATAGGAATTGACATTGCCAGGCTACCATCAAATCGCTTCATTCACACACTAAAGTCCTACAAATTAGTAGAACAGCGCAAGGAAATTATTACCAACCTTCAATAAAAAGTGAACAGACAACCTAATCAACAGAACCCGCACCAAGACAGCATTGTACCAAAAAATACAGGCCGCTGGTCAATTGGCTCACACGCTGCCAAGTTAAGCATTTCCCTTTAACACTCATTACAGTAGCTGCTACAATACACAAGAAAATAAAACCCTATGCCACATTCTCTGTGACTACCCTGCAGGCATCTCACACTTTTTAAAGGAATTATCAGATTTCTGACATACAATTTTGCAACATTATTAATTTGCTCAACTCCACCAGATGGATTTAATAACTATTTCTCCTAGTCACACCCATCAACAACCAGGTCATGTGAGTCAAAACATTAAAAAGGCGGACTAGCACTACTATGGTAGAAATTACCAGACAGCTACTTTTACCTACTTACACTATCGTGTTTCTTAATCAAAGACCTAAGTATCTCATTTTACTTTTTTTCCTATTCCTGCAACATGATATGTGGGCTCAAGAATGAGGTGGAGAGAGCAGACCTTCGAATAACGGATGAGACCCACAAATAAGGACCTACAATGGTTTGGGTCGTATCTTAGCAGTAGAAAACAATGTACCACAGTCAATAGCGTATTATCGGAGGAAATGGGTGTCCAAATAGGTGTACCGCAAGGATCTGTTTTGGGTACGCTATTATTTATTTTATATATAAATGATATGAGCAGAGCAATGAAACATTCAGTTCTTCGATTGTTTGCAGACGATGCGTTGCTGTATATTTTTGGGAAAGATAAGAAAATATGTACAGACAATTTAAGGCAGGATCTCAACTCGTTAAATATATGGCTAAAAATGAATAAGCTTAAACTAAACGCAAAAAAAACTAAAGGTATGGTGTTGAAAGGTGAACTAGAAGATGAGTTTCTGATAGACAATGAAAAAATTGAAATTGTAAGCGAGATAAAATATCTGGGTATAGTTATAGATAAACAGCTCAAGTTCAAAATTCATATCGATTATGTGTGCAAAAAAGTGGCAAAGAAGATCGGGTTTTTTAATAGAATTAGAAATAGACTCTCAGTCATGAGTAGTATCAAAATATATAATGTAATAATTAAGCCTCATTTTGAATACTGCTCAACGATTCTCCTGCAGTGTTCCAATCAGGATATTGAAAGACTACAAAAGTTACAGAACAGAGCAATGCGATGTATAATAGGATGTGACCGATTAACCCCGATCTCCTTTATGCTTAGTTCGTTGAAATGGCTAAGCGTTAAACAGCGAATAGTTTTTAACGTGTTAGTTTTCGTGTTTAAGCTAAAAAATCGCTTGCTACCGCGACATCTGACTGAGAATATACGGTTTGTTGAAGAAGTGCAGCCGTATAACTTAAGAAGTAATCGGGACTTTCGATTGGAATTTCACCGCACGGCAGGAGGTCAAAATAGAGCAATGTATAAAGGCTTAGATATGTTTAACAGGCTGCCGACTGAATTAAAAAATAAGGAAAATATATATGTGTTTAAAAAATTACTATTAGTTTATATAAGAAGTGATGAAATGTGATAAAACTGGAGATATTTTATTTTGTAAATCTTTTAATTTAAGAATGAGAATGGCTGCATGTGCCAAATTAATAAAGAGTTAATACGTAAGGGCGTAGAACCTGGACTACGCTCCACCAGAGCATAATCCCTTGGTACCGATGCTTTGTGCCAGGGATATGTAATATCCGGCGTTGATGCCGCGATATCTTCACGTAACTCTATATATATATACTTAAGTGCATGATGGTAAAGGACTGTCGATTTGCCCCGGCAACATACAACTGAGTTGAATTGAATAGCAGATTCACAAAAAGAGAAAAACAACGTAGCACTCTGGTTGGTCACGGGACACAATGGTATCCACAAGAATGAAATGGCAGATGAGAACAGGACCTATCATCAGTTACACTCAGTACATTCATTATGAATTCGGTATGGTTCAGGAAGGCCGAACGAAAACTATATATATCAAAGTAGTCAGGAAAACTTCATCATGTAACCAACGTTTCAAGTCCGCGGTCATTAAAGAGAGGATCCACAATAGATCGGTTCGAATACGTAATTTTGTGTATACTTTTGTAAGGAACCAATACAAAATTGTTTGTTAAGACAGTTGTATTGAAAGAGAAGTTTGACTGTATCTAAGAGAATCAGCACAATCCGTGTTTTGCGTTTTATATTTTCCACACTTATTGAAGGCACCTATTTTTTTCCTGCAGATATAGTAGGTCAGAGGATTAAGAAATTTCTCATAACAAAACTCACAGAGGTAAGAGTATTAATTTTAGAACTATGTACACCCGACCCTCGATTTACACGGCACTTGAATTACACGGTTTCACTTTAACACGATTTTGAAATTTATTACACGATTTCGCTTTAACACGGTTTTCTTCAAAATTATTTTGTGTTTTCTTTCCAATCCGGCATTTTTTTTAAGTGCATATTTACATAACACAAATTCGATTACTTTTCATTGAACGTATTCATTTAACAAACTTACGAAACCGTCAATGGCAAACGTCAAATTGAATTACAATCGGTCAAAGGAATCCTGTTTGTAACAAAATAAATAAAAATTGTACGATTTTTAATATGTTACGAATATTCTAAAGCATCGGCTTCATTACTTGGTATTCAGTGGAATCAATCGACATTTTTCCATACAATCCTTGTCTAATTTTACACGGTCATTATGAACATATCTACAAATTTTCATACATTCTTTGAATCGATTTACACGGTTTAAAATTGAATTCAAATCCTCATTTTTTATATGCATGCTCTATCTCGATTTGCACGGTTTTATGTGTATCTACCGTGTAAATCGAGGGACGGGTGTATTGAGATTCCTATTGAGAGCTTTAGAACACATATTATACACAGTTAACCAAATTCAGCACAAAATTTATCAGTCATTAATTATTCATTATGAATTCTATGAACTAGTTTAAAAATACAATGTACAAAAATTACCTCTTAAAATATAAGAAACCCGCTGCGAAATCAAAATATACACATTTCCCGACATAATTCACATTTTTTTAAGAGAAAAATTCATTTCATTTCTTTTTTTAATATTTACACATTTACTGATTGTTGTCCATTTAATGAGAATGATAATGATTTCGCACTGTATATTTTTCAACACCTTCAAACGCACGAGTTGTAGCACGGGCCTTACATTTGGCACTTTTGTATTGTGAACAACGCCAATTTATCGTATGCTTTAGTTTCCGATCCATCACAAATTCGTATTTTCCAATTATTAATTTTTTATTGTTCTTTTTTGTACACCCAAAGACACAATTAAAGAAATTATCTGAAATGCCTGCAAAAGAAAAGTCACGTATTAGTTAAGTTAAGTTACATAGATGAGATTTGAATATACTCTCTCAAATGAGAACAAAATTAAATATTTTAAAACTGAATCTGTTTATTGCCAAACATTGCTAAAATTCACACAATTATAATATTTGAAGCGTGTTTACATTTTAAAAGCCAATTACTAATTCCTTCGGTGATTTTGAACGCTTTGTAAAAAACTTTGTTTCTCGATGATTATGAGGGCTTTTATGAACGACTTTGTTATTGGTTGTATGGACACGAGCATGACACTTATATGATGTTGTGTATTGTGTGCATCTCCAATAGATTTTGTCTCGTATAAGTTTTTCTCTCACATAGTAAAATCCATTATGGAATAGTTGAATTCTTCCCTTCTGACTTTGTACGAAATGAAGTGGATAGTCTAGAAAATAATAAGTAAAATTATCATTAGGAAAACAATGTTCAAAGCACTGTGTGCCAAATGATTGTTTAAAGGAAAAATGACTAAGTATATGTATATTCTTTTCATCATCTATTTTCACTTCGATTTATATGTACAGATACAAAAATATGAAAAAAGGCATAACTCCAGATTATGTTGAAATTCTTAAATATTAGATAAAAAATTCAAATCGTGCTATTGTTGATCAATGATTTCATATGAGACAGTTCCGCTTTCAATTTCTATCCTTTCTGCTTTTATTGGGGTCATATTGATGGTTTTATTTAAGCCGTACTTATTTCTCTTTAACTCTGCATGTATATGTTCACCTTTATTTATTATGAACTTGGGTGGAGTTTCTTTAAGCATAGTAATTCTTGCTGGACATTTAATTTTTTTCGTTGCCATAGAACTGCAACGCCACAATATTTTTTTCTTATTCTCGCTCATCATAAGGAATCGCACTCCATTGGCCATTATCGCAGGACGACCTCGCAAAGATTGTGTGAAAAACACTAGCATATCATCTGGATTTGGCACGATTTCATTCGCCAAGACAACTGTGAACAAAATCAAATAAAATATTTCGTTAGTAAAACTATGTAATTTAAAAACCAAGTTGTGTAAAGTACTACTAAAAGATTTATATAAACATTTACTTGTGATTTATTGAATCGTTGTGTATTTATTTTTATTTTTATTTTAACATGGATTATTAAATGACATAATTGTAAAAATCTATTTTATATAGACGTAGTTTAATGAGCTGCTTAATCGTATGCTCTATTTATTATATATAGGCTTAAGACATGTACATTAGTATATCCTATTATTTTTTTGATTTAACCGCATTTTGTTGCCTTTTCTGAGTTTTAATATGGCAGTGACGATGAATTTGACGAAAATCATCAGGATTAAACTTATTCATACATATTAACACTGGACACCTTATGCGACGGTAGTACCAGTGGCAACGCCAAAATAAGTTAGTCCTATTCTCGTTGTTGCGAAAGTATTTCAATCCATCTAAGAACAGCAGCTGACCTCCACGTTTTGACATTGAAAAGTTAATTTTTGGATTAGTTCCAGTGTACTGCCCTCGACCTAAAAACACAAAAAAAAAAAAAAGCAAAAACAAAAAAAGAGAAAAAAATATGTGTAAATAAAATTTTTGTTTTTGTGAACATTTCATTCAAGTTTAACAAGAAAAAAAGGAACGTATACGCCTATTATAAAATATTTGACGTGACAGCTCATAGAGAGCCAGATCCTAGCTTTTAGCAACCATTCAGGTTATGCGTTATATATACATCTATATAAATATTTTTTTCTTTGCACGAGTGGAAGGGGGGGGGGGTGAATTAAAAATCGCATCACTGCAGGATTGATGGGGCATCACCTTTGGATAACGTTCTAAAATACAAAAATTTGCAATTTCCGATACACTTTTATTGATACATCAAATATGATAAATTTGTAAAAATGAATATTTGACATTGAAAGTGAAGCCAATTTTGCATTTTAAAACGTTAAGCAAGGGTGATACTGTATCAATGCTGCAGTGATGGGTTTCTGAATTCACCTGGACTTACAGCTTCATTTCCGGCTCCGAATGGCGGATTGAGAAGCTTTTCCACTACAGATTATACTCTTGGAGGTTAGTCATGTGCCGCGGAAAACTTTGTTGTTGTTTGCTGTGTCCCCTTGCTTAGCAATTCAACGCACTAACCACTAAGCCGCGTCGACCACTCGCCTATTAAACATAATAATAAAACTCCAGAATAGATATGATTATTATGTTTGTATGTATGTATGTTCATGAATTTAACATCTATTTTTATGTAATTTACCAGTTCTTTCTTTTGTTTCTGTTTAAATTAATTAATTCATATTACTTCTGACTACAAGTGTCTTTAAAAAAAAAAAAATATTACACATCGTTAAGAAAAAAAGAAAAAAAGGAAATTTATATTTTATCAACATTTATAAGAGATTGGAAATCTTCCTTAGGATTAATAAAAGGTTTTATTTCAATGTCATTGCTGGTTGTATGCCTATGCTGATGACAAAGACGTAAATTGAATGTTATCTCATCGTAAATGGCAATTGCTGGACATTTTTCCTTGTAATAATTGCTGCATTTCCAGTATTGCCTTGAGCCACGTTTTTTATTTCGGAAAAATCGAAAGCCATTTATAACAAGCAATTTTCCTCCATTCTTTTTTGAATCAATGAAATCAATGCGAAAACCTGAAAAATAAAATTCTGAATTAGTTCAAAACAACTTTGGTTTTCTTTTATAAAATTCAAATCGATTGCATAGGTAATGTAAAACACAGAGTAAAACAACATAGTCTACATTTATAGTTTGTTAGCATTTAATTCAAATTCATCTAGTACTTAACTCTAGATCGGCTCTCGATATTTCGAAACTTAAGATACCTTACAAAAATTTCGAATTGCCTAAAGTTCGAATTAAAGAAAATTCCAATGGTAGAGTTGGAGTTTCAAAAGACATAGCAATCAGTTTGAATTATCGAGAGTCGGCTGTATTGGTTTTATGACACTTATTCTTTCGAATTATAAAACACTAAAAATATGACATTTATTCGTCTTTTAAAACTGCATGATTATGAACACCTTTAATAATACATTTGGTTGGTAGTTCAGTACTTGTAATCGCTCTAGCCTTACAACTGTTATGCCATTTTGTACACTTCCAGTATATGTTGGCCCCATAAATATTATTTTTTATAAAACGATGCCCTTCAAAGCATAATAGCTTATTGCCTCGCGGTGATGTTGTGTACTTAATAAGTGCACAATCATCCAACGTACGATTATCAATAAAATCTGGCTTTCGATTTGAGATTCGCCTTTGAGGTTTAATAATAGAATTTGATGGAACACATCGAAGGAAACTTTCGGTGGGTAGTTGAAACGCAGTAGTCATATTCATTGAAATACAGTGATCTAAAAGAAAGAAACAAGAAACATAAATTGAGAAAAATGGTGTGAAAATGGAAAATAATTTGGATAACGTACTTCACACGAATTCAAAATCTAAAAAAAAGGAATAGGCCACTGATAAAAACATCTCTAGAACTGTTTTTGTGAAGTAATAAAAAAAGAGAGAATCAATTTTATTAGTACGTTTACATATTTAAAATTTTAAGATCTGCAAGTTTTTTAGGTCTAAGTAATGCTTGGCCACCAATCCGCTTAAAATTGTGTCCATGATTATGTTCGAAACTTTTTTGTATTATTTTCTCAATACCCATTACGTCTTTGCCGGTCACAATACGTGCTCTACAACGAGCCGTATCCTAAATAAACGAAACAGATATGAAATCAAATGTTGATGATTGTAAGTATGTACGCCCACCTTCTTCGAACAAATCCAATAGGTTCGATAGTCCGATCGCCGATTCTTAACATAATTGTAGTTGTCGTAGACAAGAAGTGTGCAGCCACGTTGACCTGTTGCAAATTTAGCAATTTCTAAAAAAGAAAATTTCATTTTATTAGTACAATAAATAATGAATAATTATTTGCAATAGGCGTTAACAATAAAACATATAAACATTCGAGTATCAGCACAAGACGAGATTTTAAGCATACAAAGTGTTCTGTAACGTCACAAATAGGTAGAGTAATCATTCTGATTTCTGTTGTCGTTTGCACCGCACTGTGGAAACAAAACAATGTCCTCCTTAATGACTCGATATCTACCAATACGGATTGATCGAAAACAAATAAGGGGTTTTGTGGTCTCTTCGCGAAACCTTAATCATATTTTTAACTAACCGAGTCATTGCAGTGCTTTCTAAACCAAACCAAAATCCCACCATCACATTGTAATCTAAGCGAAATCAAAGCCCGCTTCTTTTAACACATCAAACGGACAAGATCTCCAAAGTCACAAAAGCTATCCTCGGACCCTACACTTTGTGATATTTAAGTGGTCATATTATATTAAAAGGAAAGGATAGGCGGTAGAGTTACGACATAGAAAAGGTCAAGGAAGAAGGATATAGGAACGAGACTGATAACCGATCACCGATGCTTGCCTCTAAACACGATCGAGTGAACTCAAGCAAGAAGCGAGAGCTCTCACCTAAGCATGTGAGTTAAATCAAGTTTCGGATGAATGTAGGCTTCATAGATTGTAGCCAATTGTGTAGCTAGCGGATTGACTTAATCTTTGAATCTTTGAAGTGTGTAATATTTTTATCTTTGAAGACAAGAGCTGAGATGGTCGATGAGACACAGTCTTTAACTCTCTTGCCAAAAGACCAGAAGGTTTAACTGCCTTTAAGACTTTGCAGTATTTTTTGGTCTTGTAGGAATTGGCCAAGCTTTAGAATAAATGCCCAGTTGTTTCAAACCCGTCTGTAATGACTTCTCAAAAGATGTTTGGCACCATAATGCAAAGCGTCGTTCTCCTTCCAGACGGCAATAGCACGGTTCTTGCGAGAGTGAGAGTGAGAGTGATTAGACGTCTTAAAAAGTGCTGGTAAAATAAAATCAAATACAGTAGACGCCCTTTAATTCGGAACTCTTTAATTCGGAAAACTCGTTTATTCAGAAAAAAAATTTTTTCCGTATAAAAGAGATTTTTCCGAATAAATGAGAGTCGGTTTTCAATTTTTTTATGTAAAAATTAAATTAAATTAGCAAAAATTAAATAACGCAATTATTGAACACGTATAGGTAGCAAATAGATCACAAATATGTAGAAGTCGGAACAAATCATCAAAATGTCTATTGGGGGAGTCCCGGCAATTCACATTTAAAAGTCGGGAAAAAAAGTTGTATTGGGGAATCCCGGTAATCCACATTTAGATGTTGTTTGGGAAAACACCAGTACAGTTTAAGTTGACGATAAATGTAAATCGTAGTCCTAAAGCACAAACTTGATACATATTTCTGCATAAATAAAAATGAACTATAATTCAGGTGAAACTGACATTGACAATGTTTTTAGTTAAAAAAATGAATTATAAAAAATGTTATGTATTATTTGCAATCTTTTGTGTTAATAAAATAATTTTTCGTTTTAAGTTCTTTTTTTTTCATCAATAGGAACGCGTTTTAGTGCATAAAAAAATATCTCATTAATTCGGAAAATTCGTTTATTCGGACTGACCTTCCCCCAACCATTCCGAATTAACGACCTTTCACTGTATGATTAGAGTATGTCTTTTGTTATTTATCTGTTATCTTTTGTTATTTGAATATTATAATTGTATTTTGTTATTTTATTTTGTTACCTAATTTACCTTGATGTAACTAAATAGCCAAATATCGCTAAATAAACATAATTGAATTGAACTTTAAGCTAATTGATTTACTTGGAATGAGGAAGCGCATTTTATGTAATAATGTCTGTGATAATATCAGTAGTGGCATATACTTTGCCTAAAAGGAATCCAACGGTTTCTGTTAAAATAAATCACTACTACACACCAGAACCAGAGCAAAATAGCTAATGAACTGGTCACGCAACGGCAATATTCACCATCACTTTTTAAAATTGGTCAACCAAGAGTAGAATAGGCTTGGTAACAGCGTCATATTAAGAAAGACTTGGCCCGACTACAACAAAACAAAAACAAATGAACTAAGCAGATTGGACCGGATACTGCAAGAATCTGCCATAGTTGCAAGGATAGCAGCGAAAAAGATAAACTTCAAAAATTTGCTCAAGTACAATCGAATTTCTTTTCTTATGCATTTTTGAACGCAGTCAACCTAACTTGTACTGCAGTTCGACTATGCAAGTTTGATTGAAAATCTGCCTTTATGAACGGGGATATTATAGTTCTTTATTGGTATGACGTTTATGAATTCACCCAGAATCTCTGTTCCACTTTCTGTGCAAATGTCCAGCCCTGGCGAAGGTCAGACAACGCACTCTAGGCAAAGTCTTATTCGACGACCTATAATTTACGATTAAAAAAAAACCTACACTACAAAATTCGTTTTAATGCGTAAAATACGGACATCGTTTCGTTGCTACTTTGGTTAGGTGGATGTCCCGTTTAAACAGGAGCACACTTAGACCAGAATGAAGATCCATTGTGATACCGCGTTGTGTCAGTGCAAACCCCTTCCTGTACCACTCCATATGCAGAACCTTTTAGACTCACAAACAAATCTCTTTATTTTGTAAATGTTGAACTTGACTAGGTGGCTAAGACCTTCACTGATATACTCTTCTTGGGTTTTGCAAGTACAAAAACCCGGAGTAAGGTGAATAACCGTTTCTTCCTCTTACTCGTCTCTACAGCTTCTGCAGAAATCGTTGGAAGGGACAGCCTTTCTAGTGGTGTGCCTGCCTATCAAACAGTGACCCTTTAGAGCTCCTACTATAGTACTTATAGATTTTCTATTTATGGACAGAGGTTTTTCTGCTCTCTTCAGATCCAGGTTTGAACAGATCGGTCAACACAAGTGTCGATATTATTCCAGAGATTTTATCAAGTCTAAAAAAACAGAAGCAGGTTCCCCTCTATTTTCAGAAACCGAGCAGGGAAATGTCGCATTTACATTAAACTTGCTGGTGCAGTTTTGTGGGCGTTAATGCCAGTGGATGTGTGTCCTTAACTTGTGGCGAATATAAAAAATGTATCAAACCCTTCTTTCACCTTTGTTAAAACTTTTTAAATAGATGAGGAAGAGCTTATTTTTAATTTATGTACTAGTAATATTTACAAAAATGTAACACTTTTAAATTAACATCAAAATTTATTTAAAAGATACGTACACATATAATGTATGTATGATATTCACAATAATAAAAGATGTGACTTACTACTTTCAGCTTTTCTCAGTTCTACGAGTATCTATTCTCTTCCAGAAACTAAATTAGCAATAGTTATTTAATAAACTGTAATAATAATGAGAATTGATAAGTAAGATTCAAATTGATTTATAAATATACTGACCTTGTAAATTGGAAATGATTTAGTTTGTCTTCTTTGTCTTGAAATATAAAATTGTAAGTGAATATGTAATTTATGTACTAGTAATATTTACAAAAATGTAACACTTTTAAATTAACATTAAAATTTATTTAAAAGATACGTACACATATAATGTATGTATGATATTCACAATAATAAAAGATGTGACTTACTACTTTCAGCTTTTCTCAGTTCTACGAGTATCTATTCTCTTCCAGAAACTAAATTAGCAATAGTTATTTAATAAACTGTAATAATAATGAGAATTGATAAGTAAGATTCAAATTGATTTATAAATATACTAACCTTGTAAATTGGAAATGATTTAGTTTGTCTTCTTTGTCTTGAAATATAAAATTGTAAGTGAATATGTAATGCCTTTCCGCATTTTGGACTCACTCAATGAATTTTATTGAATACAAGTACGATTTTCAAATACCTTACATAAATTGTTAACTGTTAAGTTACATTTTCTTAGCGAACTTTCCTTATCTTAGGCTATTTTAACAAATTTTTATTTAAAAGACAATACTTTCTTTTTCATTTTAACATAGTTACATAAATTTACAACTGCATAAATCAAACAGATACCAAAAATAAAAAATAAACCTCGTGCTTAGATTGGTAGGTCAAAATAAGTAAAAAGATTCTTACAGTTCGAAGAATAGATATTCAATCATGATGGTATATTTATTTAATTAATTGTATGTATATGTAGTTATGTGGATAGTACCAAAAGGCGCTTCAAATTACTGCACGGAACATATTTACTAAAACTAGTAAAATATAAAAAAAAAAATTCTAAACCTTTTATCTTACTCTATATATTCCAAGCTAAAATCAAATAATCTTGACTTTCGATCACAAGACGAAGTTGCCGTTTGTTTTTTCTTTTTCATATCTTCCTTTGCCATAATTGGTTCAAGCGTTGGTATTCCTCGCTTTTTTCGGCTAACATTAACTGGGTGGGTGTGCTTCAAAGATTGTAAGACAATTTTTTGAACCCCATCAATAATATTAGTAACAACTCGTGCATTACACTTTAAACTGCCCTGAGAAAGAATTTATTTTATTTTTTAAACAAAATAGATTTACAAAAATATCTACTTACTTTCTTAGCACATATCCAATAGGTTTTATATCCACTTCGTCGATTGCGTACATAGTGATATCCATTAGAAACAAGTAAAGTGCAACCACGTTGTCCTAAAGTAAATGTTACTTGATTTTCTTTTATGACATAGCCATCAACCACTTCTGGACAGAATTTTTTTGCTAAAAAAGAAACAATTCAGTATTAGTGAATAAAACCTAATCAATTTTAATTTATAATTTTACAAAATAGTTAAGAAACTAACAAAAAAGTAAACAAGCAAAACTAGTTTTGAATAATTTAATTTTTTTTTTTTTATAAATGCAAAACCAAATTATAATTTGAAATTGTACGCTACAATTCTTTACTAGGTATGAAAATAAAATTCCTCTGTTAATGAACTTGGATATTTATATTCTTAAATTTTTGCTATTGACATCAGTTCAGAGAAGTTTTTTTTTTTTTTTATAAATGTTAAAACGGCGGATGATTATGAAAACCACATTTGACAACCACATCGTGTCGGCTTTCTTCATCTATTGTGACAACACGGGCTTTGCATTTATGGATGCCAGCTCGGGCACAAGACCAATAAGTCTTAAATCCAGATGATTTATTGCGGGTAAAACTATATTCTCCAACCTTTAATTTTCGACTTCCCCGGAATCCGGTTATATACGAGAAATACGATGCATCTAAATGAGAAAAAAAAAATGTAAAGTGTTAATAATAATGAAAATTCTCAACTTAGTCATGTTACAACTTTAAAATAACTTTATAAATCCATAAAAAAAAGAACAAACAAATAAATTTTTATTTTTTATTTTATTTTATATTTATTCCTTTTTTTTATAATTTTTCTGTTTAAATTGAAAAGAAAAACAAAACAAACAAAAAATGGTTTTGCAAGTTAAAAGTTAAATAAAATTTCGTTACATTGATGTAGACTAGTCTTTTGATTCAATTTTCACTTTTAAAGAACCATATTTTCGTGCCTTCGTTATAACCTCATGATTGTGTTCACCATTCAGAACTGTTAGAAGATCCGATTTCGTTTTTATTCTTGCTCGACAACGGAGCACAGCAAATTGACTGCACCGCCAATAAGTTACATCATCTCGGCTAACATGACGATTGAAAGTGTGTTGCTTTAAAACCAATTGCTTAGTACCATATTTACTAACAATAAATACCGGTCCAAGTCCTCCAATTGGTGTTTCTGCTGATTGTGGAGAAAATACTTCTGAAAGCAAAGATGTTTGAAATCAGGATCACAAATTTCTACAATATTTTTATTTTTACAACAAAATTTAACCCAAATAAAGCACATGTTTTTTTTTTCATACTTGTATATTTTATTGGAATATACATTTCTTTAAATACATTTGTATATCTATGACTATATTTTTATTTTACACCTGATTTTGTTTGAAATAACATACCTCGCAAAAAAGAATCTTAAATGTAACAGTTTTACGTTGAAATTCTCAAAGAAGGAATCAAAAGAGATGAACATTTTAAATAGGATTTTTAACTTCAACTATTTCTTACTATTTTTGATCATACGCATACAAACAGAACCAACAGCAATATAAAAATACCACTTTTAAACTACAAAATTTACTCAAAAACCAGAAAACAAAAATAAATTTTGAACAATTTATTACTGATCATAATACAAAGTACAATATAAAATATCTTTGCCTTGATGAAGCAATCGGGTAGCAGACTAATGCTGCAAGTGAACCATAACAGATTGTTGATTCTGGTTGTGGAGGTAAGACCCAAGTAGTATCTTGGAGGTCTCTCTAATCGCTAGTACTTCCGCCTGGAATACACTCGAAGAGGCTGGAAAGCGGTACGATGTTGAGTTCCGCCGCATTCCATGTTGGAGCCATCGGTTATAATCGATAATTGGTATTTCGATAGGAGTGTTTTATTCCGTACTATTCAGAGAAACGATGTGGATATTATTATTTATTCTTAGTTCTGATGTTGTGCAATCAGTTATGGTTGAAGCCAAATCCTTAGACAGCATTGCTGTAACCACAATCCAGATTCTCTGAGTCTAATTGCACTACACGAATGTAAACATATATAACGCGGGCCACCAAACGAGCGATCCATACTTAAGAACGAGACAAACTACGGCAGTGTACATTCAAAGGACATAATCAAGAAAAAGTGGCCACTGTTGTCGCCGTGGGTCATTGTTTTGTGTGTTGGACTATTAAGTGAGCTGACGCAGATGTGAGCCAACAAAAGCAACCAAACGTTTTTTTTTTTTTTTTTGCACCACCTTTTGGTGACAAACCTCCGAGAGTATTCTCAGCCCGTTCGGAGTCAGCAATAAGAACTTCCATCCATTCATATGAACAATTTAACACGCACAACATGAATGGTTGCGAGAAGCGAGGTTTTGATTCTCTACAAACTATCCCATCAAACATTTGTACATATTTATAAAATCTCTTAACATTAGAGATTTTGATTGAGTTCCATTTATCCCATAATTCGAGCTTGCATTTATCTATTCTTTCGAACAAGAAATGTTCACAAATGATCAAAACTTAATATTCTCTTCGAATTCAGTTAAAATGCTCGGAATTTAAAGAACGCCCATGAGTAAGCCTGTAAGTAATGTTGTATTAGTTAAATAAAATGTGTACATATATGGAAAGTATTGCATTAAATTTGTCAATAAGCCTTTCTTCCTACAACCGTAGCCTACTTCTTTTTTCTTTCAAACTTATGAAAGTAGTGAGGTTAAAGAACGTTGACTATTATTTACTTGCGCTCTTATTCTTTTTTATATTTATTCAATCTATTAAGTATTCCTGTCCTTATATAATTAAATTCATTTTACATATGATTGCTGCAGTTGAAGTGATTGACTGTGATCAACAATATTCTTGTACTTTTCTCGCTGGCTGAATAGTGCCCATACGAGAAAGATTGATAGCAGCGAAACGATCAGATAAACGCCTTTCGAATGGCTGCCATTGCTGAGTAAAATTCCCCCACCCTCATTAAGACGCTAAAACAGGCTGGTTAGGAAAAATACCAAAAATGCAAAGCAACCCAAATCTCCCTATTTAGCCAAAATTCTAAGCATAATCTTCTAGATCTAAATATGTATGTACATATAATGTAGATGTTGGAAGTTCGCATCAACTTGGCGTGCGAAACTGGAGGCAGCTAGCTAACGATCCAGACGTTTGTTATTGGTTGTGGCCCACGACCACCCTGGACTGTAGTGCCATCTTAAATTTGTTAGGAAGTATGTAGATTTTTATTTTTGTTTAATATTAACTTATTCCTAAATGTTTGTGCAATTAGATTATGACAATGAATCTGGTCACGTTTGTTATTATTATTGAAACGTACATACATGTATTATAAATCAAAACAAATTTTATGAACATTTAAGAAGGATACATTTTATTGTGTTCATGCTTGCGGCAACATCTTATCGTGCCACCTTTTAAATGATTATATATAAGAAAAGCAGGACAATACTTTACTAAGCAGTGCCAATAGCTTCTATAACACATCGATCGAGATTTCTTATATTGCTGTTCGCTTAGGACAATAAATTCCTGTCCATATTCCTTATAAATAAGAATCTCTGAAACGGAAAATAAGTTTAGTATGCAAACTAAATTGTAAAAAAAAAAACAAAAATTTTTTATGATTGAAATTTGTATAAAACAAGCAAAATAAAACCAAACATTTCTTATCTTTGCTAACATTTATTTTATTATTAAGTCTCTTTTAAAAAATAAAAATCGTATTTTCTAACACATTCTTAAAATCCTTCATATCTTAAGTGGCATTGGAAGGTAGCAGCTGGTATAACATTTGGTGGTATCGAACTAAATCTTCTTGGATGATTGTGTAGATTCTTTCCAAGTTTTATTCCACCCTGCCATTTTGTTATGCACCGTGCTGTGCATTTATTTTCCGACAAGCGTTTGCCATTTCCATTTGAGCATATCCAGTTAATGGTTGAACGAAAACTGGCTTCTTTTTTGTACATATACCCGTCGAATAGTAAGTTATAGCCTTGCTTTTGATTGCGTAGATAAAAAAGTTTTGGTTCCTCGATCCATACGCCAATTGGATAGACTAAAAAAAAATATATTTTTTGTTTGTTTTTAGAAAAATATTTTTTTTTTTATTAAATACTATGTAGGTATTGAAATAATAACAGGGCAACTATTTTTAAATTTATATTTTTGTCTTTATTTGTATACATAATATGCAATTGAATTGAATTTGTGAAACATTCGCGTATAGGTAAAGTACATATATATTTTAACAACTCTTAACATTTCTTTGTGTTTTTTCTTTTCTATACTCGTATACAGTTATCGGAAAACTTAAAAGTGAATGTTAGTCAGTTAGCGTTTAGTGAGTCATTGTTATTATAAGCATTCCAATGTCAATGCCAAGACTGGAGCTGACCAAATTGGCTAAATAATGATATCCTCCTTATATCTCGATTAATTGTGATGCCTAACAACTACGAGCTCGTCATAGTCATCGTCGAAAAAGAAATTCGGTGTACAGTTTTCTTTTCTTGCGCTACCTCTCTGATACGAATCATTTGTGAGCTTTGCGAACCGCTGAAAACACAGTTAGAGTCACACTGACAACAATTAAATTAAAAACCAGCGGGAGGATACAAAGTAATTTTCAAGAGCAAACACCTCGACATGCAGTGTAAAAAAGATCACTCGTATAAAAATCACACACACTCTGCTCAATAAAAAAGTTTTGGGTTGAAGCTGAGATCAACTAGGCCTGTGGCCTATTTCACCAACTTACAAACTTGTATTTACAAGCATTTTTAAACAAAATTTGTGACTTTTTAGAACGAAATATCGCAAATTTTGTTTAAAAAATGCTTGTAAATACAAATTTGTAAGTTGGTGAAATAGGCCACTGATAGTGAAATTAATTACATGACACGTTAACCTAAACAAACACATACATATACTGGAGCTTACCAATGCGACGATTTGTGAGAACTGCGAAAAAGCAGAACCCGGCCAGCCTCAGCGATATTGAGACGGTATATCTTACGGTCTATGAGGATACCGAACCTGAAGCTCCTCACTTTCAGAAAGCATACATATTCTCCCAATCACACGCATATTAGTGCCAACTCTACAGTTGCACTCTCTCATCTTAAACTGCGTTGTTGGTAATGATTTAAAGGTGAAAGGGGGAGCGAGACGATTTTGACCGAATCACACGCATAATTTTTCAATCGTGGCTCTATTTCAATCGGAATAGAAATAGGATTGGTTCCGTTTTTTTGCGACTAAATTGTTACCATAATAAATCGCACAAGCGTGCATTTTTCTATACTCGTACATATGTGTTTCGTTATTTTTCCCACAAAATAAAAGCGGGACAAAAGATTGGAAGTGCTTGCCCCATCAAATTTTGTTACGGCTGCAATGAAAATCGCAAGTGCGCGCCTAGCTTAAGCTCCTTTTGATTGCGCATACAAGAAAGATTCGATCCAAATGCCATGGAAGAATATATATTTTTTATTTTTATTTTATTAACTACTTTTACTGGTATTTTTGTCTTTATTTTAACATAATTGAATTGTATTTGTGATATTAAAAAAAAATAAAAATACGTATTTGCTTTTCCTGAATTCTTGTTTTTGATTTTGTTTCTCAAGCAGTAGCTAGACTGTTCAAAGTTAAGGGCTTGACCCATTGAATTTATTCTCTCCGTCACGTCGAGATACACCAATGACAGCTTGCTTATGAGAAGTGGCCCATAGGGAACATATGTGCCCTACACAACGCAAAAAGTGGCCGAACCATTAGCTTCTCTCTCCGTCGTCAGGTCCGTTGACAGGACTCTCAACAAAAGAATTTGAAGTGACAATTCATGTCTTGTGGGTATAATTAAATTTGTCTGTCCGGCAATGACATATTTATTAGGTCAACTCTCTTCGTCGTAGTCGCCAATGTCTACGCATATCTCGAAGTGAGGGAGAGAACGCATTCTATGGGTTGGAGCCATTAAGACTATGCTTATATACTTTATTTCAAGTTATGTTTTTAGATTTTGTGTACTTGATTAAGAATCATCCGTATATCAGAGAACTTATAAGTTAGAGTTGGACCGTTTAGTGAGTCATTAGTCCACTGAACATGGTTTAAAATTTATTTCTCGTACAAAACTAACATATCATTTTCTTCTTGTACAAGAATTTCTTCAACATCTCCTGACAAATTCTCCTGATCGACCTCATATGCCGAACTTTCGACAAAATCACAAAAATAAACCGGCTGTTTTGCAATTTTTTTCCTTATATTAATATTTCTCCGACAATTTCTACGTCTTATACGATGACATCGATTAAGAAGTTTGGTTCTGGGCTTTGGAGTCAAATTATCTAGGTTTTCTGTATCAGTCCGTTCAAATGATCCACGTCCCCATTCGATTTTTTCAATTTCCTCTGGATGAGTATGACGACCAATGACTTTAGCTGAATTATCTTCAGGACGAAATATAACTCGGGCTCTACATTTATATTTCGTACATTGTAGGCATCTCCAGTATTTATCACGATTCTTACGATACAAATAGTTATTAATCACGATTAGTGGGTGTCCCCGTTGGCTGTAGATAAAGTCGATCTCTAAAAGTAAAAAATTTACATTTATTTAGCAAAAGCATAAAAATAGTCTTGATTAAGGGGCACGATCAGAATTATGAGTTCAATAAATAAATTTAGAATTTGAGAAGATATAACATTCGTTTATTTACAATTTAACAACTTTTATTTTTTAATAATAAGAGAATTTGGCATTATCAGGATCGTGGGAATGATTATGAGATTTTCCAATGATTCCATTTCGCATTACAATGCGACCATGACAACCGGATCTCAAACATCTCCAATATTCACAACTGGCACGATAGCTGCGCTCCCGACGGTACTTATAGCCGTTAAGTACTAATATTGGTTTGCCTCTTTGGCTCTTCAAGAATGTGTAAGTGTTCATGTCGGATGAAAGGTGATCAAGCTTCATATTCCCTCGAGGTTCTGTAAGCGAGGGTATAAACTTTGTTATATAAATTTTGCATTTTTTCAGGCAATAGTTGAAAATTAAACATCCATTATTATTGATTTTTGTTTAGTATATTCTTTTATTTCCTGTAATTACTTAAAGAAAAATCTAACAATATTTCCGTAAATTATTCTTCACTCTTTTAAAGAGAATGTGATTACTTTATTGTTACACCGATCCAGCTGGGCCACTAGGATTTGTGGACATGCAATGAGAACATGCACATGTCTAGGAAAGTTATCAAAAATTTGAGCTGCTTCATAAATGGTTAAAGTATAAGGTTATTTATTAAATCAATTTTTTTTTAATAGAAACTCACGCGTTACACGATTTTAGCTCAAATTCCAACGCACGAAACGGAAGTATTTCTGAAAATCACTGATGAAATTGTGGTGAAACTAACGACCCGCAGGAAAGTAATGAATTGTAACAGACGACAATTGAAATCAATGGTGGGACTTCTTATATGATAATAAGCATGCATAATTGGACCAGTTGACACCGCAACATGCAAAAACTGCGAGGAGAAAGAGGAGAACCAGAAACACTTCCTCTGCCACTGTTCAGCAACCGCAAGATTTGCTCAAAGAAAACTGGGGTCTAGGTGGATACAAGGCATTAAACACCTAGTAGATAACAAAGTGATCGCTGATATCCCAGAGATTTTCAAAAAATAATAAAAATAAAACTATAGGTACACTGGATCAACTTTCATATAGTCGTTTCCCATAAATAACAAAGGTTCAGCTTAACTTTCTGCAGAACCAACAAGAGTTTTGCGAAAGGGTCTGATAAGAACGCTTGAAAATTCCTTCCCAACTCAGGGAAGAAGATCTTTAAAACTATGGTTATGCTGTAGAAGTTTTAAAGTAAAGAACGACCGCCGCGTTTCGTTCTTACAATTAGACTCGCCCGTTGTATCCAATTGCCATCGGAACTAGATGGATCATATTGCACGATCGGCATTTCCCCGTTGCTTGACCTACGCATCGGGAAAATCCGCCCATGTCAAAGTCCGTTGGTTGACTCGGTAATTCGACACTATAGCAGTTTTTTGTTTGACCTATCAAACCATTACCAAAGTAAAACATATTGCAAAGTATCAAAACAAGAATGAACTCAATCCAACCCTTTTTCTAGTGCGTTTCATCAAAACAAATAAACAAATTGGACTCGGCGTACTTTTCAAAATATAATACCAACTCAACTTAACAACAACCTACCTCCGAAATGTTCTTAAAGTTCTCACCAATATTGGAAGAGCTGAAAGAAAAGCAGCACGTTAAAAAAAAAAAAAACGCATGCAAAGTGAGCAATTGGAGGGCAGAATAACCCAATGCAGAATTTCTTGGCGCTTAAGAACAAAGAGCTCCTAACCTACATAAATGGAATAAGGTTACTCAGAAGAAAGAAGAATGATAAAATTATGACCTTGGAAGTCCTAAAAAAATAGAATGTCCGTTTGCAAAGACAAAGTGGGACTTTTTTCAGGTACTTACGAACATCACAAGTTTAGTGGTGACACATGCGATACAAATTTTTATTGAGTGCTACAAAATGCTTGGATTGCACAATGAAACAATGTGAAACTTAAACTACCTACCTATTTACTTCTATTAATCTATTACACTGTATTTGAATTTATACCAACATTCACTTCATCCAAGCACAAAAGAAAACAAAATTAACTAAAAGCATAAAGCTGTGTAACCAAATGCAAAAATTCGTTGGAAATAACTGCCGTTTATGACTGACAGATTTACGACAAAATTAGATATGTTCGAAGTCCCTAGCCATAGGGCGCCCTGACTAGTGTCAATCTATTTCCATGACGATCAAAAGACTGTCCGCAACCCTGAGAATTCAGTTTTACATCGAACGCAAATAGGTATGTTGCCTTAAGAACTATCATTCTTTGATATTCACGAATAGAGTTTTTTTGCACTCACTCACATTTCATAAGCACATAGTTTTATTACATTTTTCAACGCAAGACACGTAAATTGCTCTCAAATACATCAGCACAACAAAGTAGCAATACACAATTTAATTTGCTGATAGCACTTTTTTTTGCTCTGAGGAAATGACTGGAGTGAGTTCAGTACACATCAAACACAGTGCAGCATAATCAGTGCGTTTTCAGTGTAGCTCTGGTGGACATAAAACGCATCAGGGCGAAACCAGTGCGCCCTAAGGCGGACATCCAATAAACCTATATTTAGACTAACAATCCAATCCACTACCTACCTCACAAAAATTTGACCAGTTCTTCAGTCAATTTACAAGCTCTCGACCAATCAGAACGCTCTGTTCATCTAAAATTTCTGATATCTAGAAACCGGAACGAGCCCAATGTGTCCTACATGGGCAGATATTTTCTGTAAAATCATTTACGACACGACTCGCTCAAATCGGGTATCATCTTTATGGTTACATAAATCTCGAAACACTGTTTCTCAGCCGTTTTCCATCGTTATTCTAATAGAGGGTGAATTTTATTATTTGACACAATTTTTATGACCGATATAAACCAATCTGCAACGACAACCAACCAACATGAACTACGCGACAAAGAAAACGAATACATATCATTGAAAATAACAAATTACAACGGAAATCGAGATTATTACACTATTTTTGTACATAAATCATATGATGTTTAGAAAAACAAAGGAAATGTATTTTTAAAAAAATCGCTACATTGATCACATTAAAAAAAAATTCGACTCGGGAGCCAGTCATGTACTTCCCACTTAAATCACAATGAAAATTGTTTTCAATATACAACACACAAAACGTGCTTGCGTTGTCCAACACACCTTTTTTAATGGCATTTCTTCAAATATATCAGCATCCACTGGACCGATTTTGCTCAAAATCTAGCATACCCTACATTAATTCAAGGCTGTTTTGAAAATTATTGTTAAGTATTTGACCTTACTATCTTAATGCGGTCACTAATTTGTATGTGATTTCTGTCAGTATTTTTGCCCATTCCTACAAATTGTTTGCTCAAAATTGAACCAAATACTTACATAAATTCTCTATTGGGTTGATATCTGAATTTTGAGGTGGTGTATCTAGGACCTTTGGGCAATTACATAATAGCCACGCTCGTACTATCCGCGATTTGTATTTTTGGGGTCGTCTTGATGGCAATCGAATGTCTTTTTACCCCTAAGTTCCGAGCATTTTCTTTCAAAATGTGTTTACAAAAATGAATTCTAAATTCTCGACCTTTGTATGACTCAAGCAACCCCACATTACAACTCCAAAACGCATAACGTAGTTCCATCCTTATCTTTGCGTGCAAAATTCAATTTATTTTTTACGATTCGTTTCGCTATTTAAAGGCTTCCTTCGTGGTACCCGGCAAAAGTGGTGATTTTTTTTTTTTAGAATTCGACGTTATGGGATCGGTCCCACTAAATTCGATTAGCGGTGCACTCAGGCAAGATATAGGTATACAGGAAAAAGATGGCAGCAGTACAGAGACGTGAAGCCCTCTGAGTAGCAAGCTCTTATCGTCCGTTGTCGGAATCGAAACTAGACGTCGTCGTCGTAGTCACGGGAGTGACTCCAATCGATCTTCTAGCGGCAAGAAGGAAATTCGTATACATACGTACATAAAGCTGAGATAAATGTGGAAACGGCAGCGGCAAAGGCGAAGGAGCTCTTCAAGCAACAGTAGCGAGGGCGATGGAATTCTGAAACTAGAGGACGTTAGACATTGCACCTGATTGAGGACGTTACTGAATGGTTTCTAACAGAACATGGAAACTTCAATGCGTACCTCCATAAGATGGGAAAAGTAGGTAACGCAACCCACACTTATTTCACCTGTAGCAGATGGGCAACAGAAAGAACCAGCTACTTTTCCCGATTTTGGATAGCTTCTCAAATAAAGTTTTTATTTACCGATTCTGCTGCTCACGTCCACTTCAATACCTCTGAGACTGAAAGCAACTCTAATTGGAAAACATTTCTATGTACTGCAATCAGATTGAGAAAGTCAGGGTGCTGGTATGATAAGCCCTATATCCATACCAACATTTGAAAATGAACAAGCTGATGGGCAAGCCAAGCAAGGGTTAAGTTTTCGCAGATCAATGGCAAAAGAAGTTTACGTTCCGCTGGGTGCTGTGAAGGGTAAAGTTGCCCCACACATTTTTTCAAGTATGTACTATGCTTTTTCGGACAGTCTACATGACTGTGTCAACAAGCTTCTAGCCCTAATCTTGAAATGATCTAAATATGCCCACAACGATTTCAATCATTAGGAAAACGCCAGATATTCGGAAATAAGTGAAATGATGGATAAAATAAAAGTTGACTTTAAAGGCTCGAAGTTTATTTTTTATTTTTTAAGTTTCATTAAAAATCCTCTTATGTATTTTCAATCGACTTTTCTTCAACCTAATTTACCATGGGTACCATGCAAACTGAAAAAAACACGACTAGGTAAGGTATATAAAGTATATATTCGAATTTAAAGCAATCAAATATGTTTCACATTTTTTATGTTTTATGATAATCGAAAATAATATGCATAGTATAGTATGTATACCTATGCGCTGAAAAAAAAAACTTTAGACTCACCTGACTACATCAGAATCCATTTATGATTTCGTGATGCATTTTTGGGGATTCATCAAAATTCACTGTGCAACTTGAAAATCCAAAAATAATTATCAACACTTAACACTTTAAACACAAGCTAAAAAATAGCTTTATTTGCTTTAAATAATATTCACCAATGTTTTGTAAACAAAATCAAAGCGAACTCAACTATATATGTACATATGTAATCATATTCAGATCAGATCCGCGCAAGTTCTGTTTGGAGCACTGCATTCCATGTTACAAACTGGGTACATACATGCATAGGTATACACGCGTGGCTACACTGAAATCTCCAAAATCACTTTGGCAATTAATCGAAACTCACCATTATCATATTTGATTTGTTAAATTATATTCGAAAGGATTTAAATAAATCATCACTTAAACCAGAACAATAAATGTTGGTTGAAGAAAGAACACAAATTTTTTATTATTTTTTTTTTTTTTTCTACATTCAGCCATTATCGAATTGCATTTCATAAGCCAAGCTAATATGTTTTCTCACTTCACTGCTTTTCACACACGATAACACTTTAGAATAGAAACTAAACATTATAATTTGTATAATTCAGCAAGGTATTCTATAAACAAATAAAAAAAATATTAATGTCAATGCAAAACGCGGCGAAAACATTTTTCTACTGTTGAAGTTTAGCGTAAAGAAAATACCACAGCTAGAACAAAAATGTAATAGATTGGTAGCGTGGTTGAAATGTATATGCCTGCCATCTGGTTGAGAAATGTTAAACATATTGAATTTTGTTGAAAATGGATGGTAATTGGAGAGATGAATGATCCCTAATTGGATAAACTTTAATTTTTTTGCATGGGAAGAAGTTGTGCCGGATTTTCATCGACTTATTCCTATGCATCTTACATTACGTTCCACAAAAGACCACCTATGATATGACTGAGCCTAGTTAAACCTACTTTAGATTTTTTATTGCTACCTACTTCATCTTTAACACCCACCAAAGATTTGCACATGTTCCTGTACCTTTTCTCACTACATTAAATTTCAATCTCTCCAAATGCATTGTAGCGCCTTCCAGGCGGTGATTGTGGTGATAAAAGAAATCTTGTCTTGGCTGAGGTGGAATGAAAAATGGCGTTTTCCCCTTTTTGTATCTCCAGGGTTTTTTTTTATATTTCGGTAAAACATTATTGCCTTGCCACTGCAGTAACACCCCTCTATTGACTTAATCGCAAGCATTTAATGAAAAAGTAAATGTTTATATCTTTTTCCGCCCACCACTTAAGGCTTTCTGTTAATGTAACTAGTGATCTTTTGCACTTGTTGCTGGCACCATTAGGCGTATCCAAAAACTCGGTCAGGGAAGGTTGAATGTTCTCACAGTAATCTGTTGATCGGAAGGCATGCTGGATATCCGCAGCAACCAAGTTGTTGATCCAGTCAACATTGTACTATGCGATACTGTGGTCGTACTTCGCGTCAATCGTGCCATGATCGACCTGATATCTATAGTTTGTTGATATTGTCATCTAAAAATTTCTTTAAAGATTTCCTGTCGTGTTGCTTGTTCGTCTAATCTACATGACCTAACCACTGCTTTTTTTATCAGTGGCAGAATGTTGGCATATAGCAGCGTTTCGTGGGCGTCTTACCAGAGATAAGTAATAAATTATCTCTGGCGTCTTACGAAGTGAAAACCAATACCAGTATTTTTCGCTTCATATAATAATAATCAACCAACTTCCAACAACAACAACTGATATGTAGTGGAGCGAATAGAAATGAAACATACTGTCAGTTCGTCATTAAATCTGCTTCCCACATATCATCAACGCACCAACGATAGGACTATTAATTGAAAGTAGAACTTCTATACTATACAGCAGGAAGAGAAATTTCTCCATTATCATCCTGCACCGACGGACGAATTTGACAGGAAATCCTGTGGCCCATGGTTGATTTCCTGGCCTAAAACTACCACTTATATGTGCGGATAAGAATGTTGACAAACATTTAAACATTCTTATATGCGACGTTAATTCCTCCGTAGTTGACGCAGTTCACAAATCTTCTTTCTTGTGGATGCTGATATATGACTGGTTTAATAATACAACTTTTCCAACAAAAATCACTATTTCATATTTTAGTTTAAAGTTTTATTGGGGTGACAATTACCCAATGTACTAAATCTTTTGAATATCAATAAACCCGACCGTTTCGCCAATTCAATCCTATGACCATCGGACATATGATTGTGTACATCTATTATTAGATAAAAAGCATTAAAATCTGACATTGATGTTGAACGGCAAGCACTCACCATTTGTTACAAACAAATCATCCCCTACGGTTTTTATACGACTGCGACATTTTCTCGACCGATTATGAATGCATTCCCAATAAATTTTGTCACTTCGCGGGCCGTGTCTTCTGTGATTGGATCGATAAATAAATTCATTTATTGTGAGTAGCGTTCCACCCTTGCGGCTTATGATAAACAGTTGCTGTCCGCAATTAGGAATATGTTGAACAACTAAAATAAATTAAACTAATTTAGTAACATTCAGTTAATTTATCGACTAATGTAGAAGTTGAAGTTGAAGGATAAGATTGATTTCATGTTTTCGAAAATTTTTATTTATTTAGTCTCCCTTTCGAAGTGATATAAACTTTACATATTTAATGATAATAATAAAGTACACAAAGTTATTACATAATTGATTTAAAACATTCTTTTATATTCAGCAACTACATGCCGATTTTGTAAACATTTATTTTTTTAAACATCTTCAAGGCTATATGGTAAGGTATTTATTTTTTGAAATTATGTATAATAAGCAAATGAAAAAAATATATAATTACTGTCACAAAAAACCGTAATACATTTCTATATAAGTAATAATAAAAACTTCATTAGTTTAAATTTCTTACTTCGCCTTGTACAAGTAGCAGGATCCCGGCATCTTGAACAATAATTAAAGGCTGTCAAAATTATTGTGATTAGTGTGAAATAAGAAACAAGAATTAATTTTTAGTAATGCTTCCTTTTAAGAATAATAGTAGTTATTTTCAATTACTCGTATATGCTGACGATATAACATAATCGGGAGAATCAAAGTGACTATACAAGACGTTAATCATCACAATCCTGCTCTATGGCGCGGAGGCATAGACTCTGTCAAGAATGGATTGAGAAAAAACCTAAGGTTGATCCTGTCTAGACTGTGGTGGGTGAGAGGATGGCCATGGTTTAGTCGTTAGCACCAAGTCAGCCTTGAGTTTTGTCAGTTTGAGGTTAAACTACCGATGTCATGAAAATCGATCAACTGCGAAAAAAAACACTGACAGTAGTGTGTTAGTGCAATGAGCTTAAAATTGGCAATGTAGGGAAACTGCTGGAAAATGTTTCCCTTGATGAGTCCAATCGAGGAGCAAACTTACTCTGCAAGTGAATCATCAACGGTTGAGCCACATCTGGGCTAGCGCGTTAGCTCTCTCATTCCCTTCTATGTTACGCCGGGAATCCAGAAGAGAGTGATACTAAACCGAGCACTTACCTGGGTAATAATATCCTATTCTACTACTTTGCCGAGCGAAGTGTGTGAATGAAACGCTTTGATTGCTGCTGATACTAAACGTTGAACAACTCATGCCAATCGCTATTTCTTTGGACTAAGCCAAGTAAGTATTAAAGCTCTCACTTAAGTGATTCAATACAAAACCCTTATGATCATACATACATACATACATACATATTTGGCGCGACAGCTCATAGAGAGCCAAGGCCTAGCTTCTCACAACCATTTATGTTGTACGTGTTCTATTTTTTGAATCCCGAACGGCGGATTGAGAGGCTTTTTCATGACAAATTATACTCTTGCAGGTTTGTCATGCCAACGAAAAGGTGATCCCATGAAAAACGTTTGATGGTTTTGAGGATCGAAACTGTATCCCCTCGCTTAGTAGTCCAACGGACTTATCCACTAAACCACGGCGATCACATCCTTATAATCAATCCTGCTTTATGCTTTAAAACTTTGTCCAGAGTGGATGAGGCAATCTCATTCGATTGGTTTGAGAGAAAAATCTTTCGGTTGATCTAAGGTCCAATCTGAATAGACGGTGAGTGGAGGACGTCACCGACCTAGTCATAAGAGTCCAGATACAACAACTAAAGGGCATATAGAACGGATGCACACCAGTGCTCGGGCACGGAATCTTCGAATCGATAGAAGACACTGTAAAGTGACTTAGGTTGCGTGCGCAAGTGGAAAGGGACCTTAACCAACTTGGTGTACGAAACTGGCAGCAAACTAAAGACTACGCTGGCGCATTTGTCTGAGGCCCAATCTATCCTGGACTGTAATTGCAAAGTCCAAAGTTCCTTTGAATTTGCCCTGGCGTCTGAAAGAACGAACTGCATGTCATTGATACCTGCGCTAACATCAATCTTAACCGACAGTCAAGCTGCACTTAAAGTATTGAGTTTTCATTACAGCAACTCAAAAATCGTTTCTGGCTGCTTGGGGAGCCCAAGACCTATCAAAGTAAAACAAAATTAAACTGTGGTGAGTACCAGGCGACAAACACATTAAGGGCAACGAAATCGCTGACCAACTAGGTTGTTCTGAAAGGTACATAGGTGCCGAACCCGTTAAAACAAGTCCATACACAGCTGGATTTAGGTTTTAAACATGCCAAAAGGGGAATCTGACCCTGAGCACAACCACAAAGAACATACCTAATCACAAAAGGAAGATTTCAGAAGTTTCCTCTCCAGACACTGCCTTAGATATCACTTACGTAAACTAAATTATGTATATGTATTTTAGAAATTCTGCCATCAGATTATCGGTCTGACAATCAATATACATAGCCACAGTATCATCTTGGGTTGTTCTCCATAGTTTTATCCGCAGATTTGGCGACAGATTCATAATGATATAGTGGCTCTGCTTGGGATATCCAGGTATTTGGCCTGGGCCTCTTGAAATAATAGTATAGTTTTGCCGAATAGTGAAGGGCGGATGAGAAGATTGAGCTTTCTTCTTTTTTTTTAAAGGAACAATTACTGTTATTTAGGGTTTACAAGCACCATCTCCGCACTTTGGATAGTGCATATTGTAGTGCTTCCGAAACGATGCTTTCAAATTTTTTTCCTCACACTAATCACTATATTGTCTTCCCAGCAAAGCCTACAACCTCTATACTATGAATGAAGAGCTTCGATATATACTTGCACATACATACATAAAAAAATGTTTATCTTTAGGAAGCATTACATTTTTTTTTCTATTAAACAACTTACATACGTTTCCACTACGATTGTACAGGTTTATCCACTTTGTTTTGCTCTAAGGATTACTACTTCTTTCCTAATAGGGCCTTCTGCAATCTTTTTTTAATTTTTTCACGAAAATCATCGCTTGATGAGGGTGTAATGTCGTCACTCTTGATCGTAAGTTCTTCATGAACATTTTCAACGACAATAGAAGTCTCGATTTCCATTTTTTCAGGAACAACAGAATCTAATTCATCTGCTTCATCTATAATCAATATATCATCAGCAAACTGTTCACTATCTGATGATTTATTATTCTTTGAATTATTTTCCAATTTTTCCGCAATACTACCACGTTCAAAATCCTCGTGGGTTGCTTCGAATACAACGGACGTTACGCTTTTATCCATTGCCTGATTAAAATGATTATGTTCACCATCTAATGGATACACGCGATTTTGATTGGTTATAATTCGAGCCGAGCATTGCTCATTGTTTTCTTTGTAACAGCATTGGAAAATGCTGGACGGACCACGTCGAAATGAATACCTGAAATGATGCCCTTCAAATAGGAGTTTCATTCCACCTTTTGTTGTCGAAGCAAATACTGCATTTTGTGGTGTTTTCTTTAGTGCTGAAACTAACTTCTCTGCAAGCGTTCCCACCACAACTGCATTTCTTTTTGGACGGCCACGCTTAGCCTTTAATTTGGGTCCTTAAATTAAAAAAACAATATAGTTAATACCGTGCACAAATAAAGGTAAATAATAATAGAAAATTATAAAATAAAGAAATAAAACAAATAGCAATTGATATCAAAATTATTTATATTTAAATTGTTATGTCTCCGTTTGCTGCGTGCCGTGTTCCCAACTAAACTGCAATAGAAAAATATACAAATTATTAATTTTGCTTATTTAAAGTATATATTACACTAAAGGCATGCGCTCAGCACTAGACGTAGACACCACGCAACTCCATTGAAAATATAAATCTTCTTCAGTTGTACTTGCCAGATCATATGAAATAGATAATAAAATGAGAATAAATTGCACAGGTAAATTCATTTTATTATTTACCACCAAATTTAAAAAAAAGAGAATTTATTCAATGGCAAAACATAATTTACAAAAATAAAACAATTTTGTGGAAAAAATTATTAAGTTGATGGGTCAACAAAAGTATTTGCGATAAGTAAGTAATAGAATGACGTCGCAAACCGCAATGGTGGAAGATATGTAGTAGAATAAAATGAAGAGCTGCACCATCTATTAATGAGAAATAAAACTTAGTGCCTTTGTAGAGAGTTAAAGTTAATTTCAATTTTTAAATTTCGGAATACATAAATATTTTGAGGAGATTCAATTACGAATTATACGAGCTGTACGACTTAGTAAAAAAAAAAATCTGCGCATTTGCAACAACTCTAGGATATGCAGAGCAAATCGACATTAATGATTCGGCCCGGAGAGATATCGAGTTAAAGGAAGACCTCGCCTAAGGTAGAAGGAGATCTCAACCAACTGTGAATGTGTAACTGGCGGCAGTTGGCTAAAAAATAATAACTATTTGTATATTACATATAAATAGACTCCTAGCTTCTCGTAACCATTCATGTTGTGCCTTGGTGGTTCAGCTCTGCTTTGCTTGAACTTATCAAAGCCATTACCCTATCAAAACATATTGTTTACCTTGAAATATGTTTTGCTTTGGTAATGGTTTGATGGGTCAAACAACAAAACTTTTGTGATTATAACTTAAGAAGAAAAAAACAGTTTGTCTTAACGTTTAATAAAAGGTAGAGTTTTAATGGATTTGCTCTCCGAGCTTCTTTAAGAGTGAATCGTTAATTTGAAAAAGTTTGACAAGACATCAAAAATACAAAACATGCATAAGCAGCACCATCGTGTGGTGAATACTTTAACTAAAATACTCCTTATGGGGCATCCACAATTACAATACTCCCACTTTTAGTTACAAGTTTTTCAAAACATAAACTTATTTGGCTACAATGTTGATTAAACGGCAAAAGTTTTGATGTTTGACCCTGGGTAATGGCTTCGTCATGATGTCCGCCAGTTGTTCATTCGTTGATACATATTTCAGCTCGAAAACCCCGTCTTCAAATTTTTCTCGTATGAAATGGTATCGTACATTAATATGCTTCGTACGTTTGTGAAATTCTGGGTTTCTCACCAAACGTATAGCACTCTGATTATCCATGTAAAAAAATGGAACAGCAATCTCCTTCTGCAATAACTCTATCAGTAGTCCTTTTAACCACACTAGTTCTTTAATGGCATGCGAAGCTGCCATATACTCAGATTCTGTTGTTGACAATGCTACTGTTCGCTGACGCTCTGATCCCCAACTTATGACAGAATGGCCTAACATAAATAAATAACCTGATGTCGATCGCGCAGTCCTTTTGCAACCAGCATAATCGGCATCGCTATAGCCGTAAAATTGTAGATCGTCTTCGCCTTGAAAATGAATACCCACGTCTGTCGTCCCTTTGATGTATCTTAGAATTCGTTTTACCGCATATACGTGAGCTTCAGCGGGATTCTCCATATACCTGCTGACATTTCCAACTGCAAAACTGATATCTGGTCGTGTTCCCACAGCCAGATACATTAAGCTGCCTACAGCCTCGCGATATGGAAAAACGACCTTCGTGTTTGCCTCAAAGTCGCTTAAATTTTGTGAGTTGTCTGATGGTGTTCCAACTGCATTGCAATTCGCCATACCAAACCGATGTAAAATCTTCTCTGCATACGCCTGCTGATTCACATGAATTGAGCCGTCTGGCTGCTGATCGATCTCAAACCCCAGAAAGTATTTTGCTTCAAAAACTTTGATTTCGAACTCCTTTTGCAAATGGGCAATTACCTGGTGTATATCGCTTTCATTTTCTGCTGCAATCAAACCATCGTCTACATAAATGGCTAATATCATCATTCCATCCTCACTATTATGAATGAAAACACATGGGTCCGAGACGCTGGCTGTGAAGTTAAACATGGAAATGAACGACGTAAACTTTTTATTCCAGCAGCGTGATGCCTGCTTTAAGCCGTACAAACTTTTCATTAGCTTACACACCTTTCCACTACCATCATCATAACCAATTGGTTGTCTCATGAAAACATCTTCAACTAAATCCCCATTCAGGAAAGCAGTCTTCACATCGAATTGCTTCAACCACATACGTTTCGATGCTGCTAATGCTAATATGGTTCGAATCGATGTAAAGCGTACCACAGGACTAAACGTCTCCACGTAATCGATTCCATATCGTTGTGTAAAACCACGCACTACCAAACGTGCCTTGTAGCGTTCGATACTTTTGTCTACGTTCTGTTTCAACTTATAAACCCAACGATTATCAATTACCTTTTGATCATTCGGCGCCTTTACCAGCGTCCAAGTACGATTTTTGATTAGTGAATCGTGCTCTTCATCCATCGCCCTCTCCCACTGCTTGTGATCCTCTGACTTAATCGCTTCCTCATATGACTTAGGCTCTTCGTGAACTGCCAACATAGCTGCATGATTCGTTGTTTCCTCGAAAGATAAGCGTCGACGTGGCAACCCAATGCGATCTCGATCTCGAAGACGTCCTTTAATGATGTTTTTATTGTCAATACTACAAACCGCACCATCATAAATTTGGTCCTCGGGTGTAATCTCTGCCTTCACACCAGACACCTCCTCCTCAGCACCATCTGACTCCAACGCTTCTTCTTCTTGTTTTTCATCTGCATCAGTGCCATCTTCCACATCGCCAGTATCAAGAACAGCCGTCGATTGTTCTACCAGAAAAACAACATCCCGTGCAACTTCGATATTATTTGTTTCAGGATTCCAGACTCTATACGCCTTTGACTTGTTATCGTATCCAACAAACACGCACCTAATTGCTTTTCGATCGAGTTTATGACGCTTTTCCTTTGGGACGTGTACAAAAACTTTAGAACCAAAAATGCGGAGATGTTCAACGTTAGATTGTCTGTTATACCAAAGTTCATACGGTGACTTATTCGAAATATTACTTGTCCCAGTCCGATTTAACACATGAACTGCTGTATTCACAGCTTCTGCCCAAAATTTCTTTTTCATTTGTCTTGCATGGAGCATGGTCCTAGCAGATTCGACAATCGTTCGCATCTCCCTTTCAGCGCACCCGTTCTGCTCAGGCGTGTACGGCACTGTACGCTGATGATGAATGCCAATGTCATCGAAAAACGATCTCATCTCATCATTGACAAACTCAGTTCCATTGTCAGATCTAAAAACACGAACGTTGTGACTTTGCTGCTTTTGTGCCATTTGTATAAATTTCTTGATATTGCTGGAGACTTCGGATTTGTGCTTTAAGAAATAAACACAGCGAAAATGGGAGAAATCGTCTTTCAATAGCAAAAAATACCTGGAACCACCGAGTGAGGTTTCTTCCATTGGCCCACAGACATCTGCGTGAATAATTTCACCACATGTTGTTGATACTTCCTCACGACTCTTAAAACTGCCACGATGATGTTTTCCGTAGACGCATGCTTCACATGCAAAATCTTCGTTGACGAAATCAATACCTTTCCAGTGTAGAAACTTTCTAACATGTGCAGCGTGTTGATGCCCAAGGCGTTCGTGCCACACACGAAGAGAATCCCTCTTCACTACAGCATTAGCAACAGCTTCATCATCCTGTGCTGACTCAACAACATTGAAAAACATCCGAAACAATTTCTTATGCCGCTCTCCCACTGCAACAACACCACCCTCATCCAGCAGCTCACAGCGCCTTTTATCGGATCGGAACTGGTACCCACGATCCATGGCTTTTCCCGACGAAAACAAATTGAGATGAATTTCTGGCACATACAAAACATCTATAATCCGCTTCCTAACCCATTCATCTCCGTTGAAAGCAAAAATCATTATGTCGCCTTTTCCTCGAGCCACAATCTTCGTACCATTTCCGATTGTAACGTTTATCGACGCCTCTTTGAAGTTCTGGAACCATTCACGACGATGGCTCATGTGGTCGCTTGCTCCTGAATCTAAGACCCACACATCTTGGTCGTCAGGTGAAGATGATACATGACTTATAAAAGCGCCAGTAGATTTGGCTTTGGAATCAGTCTGCTTACGTGGACAATCGCGCTTCCAGTGGCCCCTTTCACCACAATGAAAACACGTGCCTTTGAACCTTTCAACTTTATTGCCGTTCTCCTTGACGTGATTCGATGAATTTGCCCTTTTTTGAAAACGTTTCTTTTGAAAATTTCGTTTCACCACCAGCGCTTCCACCCCCTCAACTTGACTCTGCGATTTTAATCGAAGCTCCTCTGCCATCAGCCGTGCACGCAAATTGGACATCGTCTGCTCACTTCCAATTGTTGATTCCCAAGCGCTATGGAAATGGTTGAACTCTGCTGGCAATGACATGA
Source organism: Criorhina ranunculi (assembly GCA_951813785.1). Lineage (NCBI taxonomy): Eukaryota > Metazoa > Arthropoda > Insecta > Diptera > Syrphidae > Criorhina > Criorhina ranunculi. The sequence goes on from OX638381.1 coordinate 1,341,302, forward strand.
GTATTTTTGTCATAACCATAGAATCGGAAATACGTTCGTTCTGATCCTTCATCTGCTGCACTATTTCCATGAGTTTTGATAAGAATGTAGCGATATCGTCACATGGATCCTTTGTAAAGCTGTAGTACTTTTGTTGCAGAAATAAAATATTTGATTTGGAAGCTTGTTCGTAAGTGCTCTTGAGAGTCGTCCACATTGCATTTGCAGTTTCGCAATTCATTATTTGCAACAACGGTTGCCTGTTGCAAGCACCTGAAATTGCACGACGCGCCTTTGCGTCTGCCTTTTTCCATGCAACAATTTCCGTTGCAAAATCTGCAGCACTAGCCAGTGGAGCCACCCTAGTGCCATCAACGACGTCCCACAACTCACCTGCTTCCAAATACTGCTTTATTTGGAACTTCCAAATAAGCCAATTGGAGCCACCATCCAGTCGGTCAATGTTGAATCTTTCTCCATCCATTTTTGGTTGGTGTAATTATTAAACGCGAGAATTATCTTCTTATTATTATTACTTTAATTATAGCCTGGCATGGACTGGGCCCATAACCTTTTGTGATTATAACTTAAGAAGAAAAAAACAGTTTGTCTTAACGTTTAATAAAAGGTAGAGTTTTAATGGATTTGCTCTCCGAGCTTCTTTAAGAGTGAATCGTTAATTTGAAAAAGTTTGACAAGACATCAAAAATACAAAACATGCATAAGCAGCACCATCGTGTGGTGAATACTTTAACTAAAATACTCCTTATGGGGCATCCACAATTACAATAAAAACAACTGTAGTGTCGAACTACCGAGACAACCAACGGACTTTGGCACTAAAGGATTTCCCCGATGCGTAGGTCAAGCAACGGGGAAATTCCGATAGTGCAATATGATCTAGCTCATTCCGACTAGGACTGGAGGCAACGAACGAGTAAATTTGTCATCGAAACGCGGTGGTCTTTTATTTTTGAAACAAAAAAACTTCTACAATGTTGTGCGCGTTATATTTGTCGAACGAATTGAGGAGACCTATTGACTTTATTCCCGACTTCGAACGATTGATTGATAAGCTTTTTCATGACAAATTATTATTATTATTTTTTATTTATTTATTTATTCCAAGAAATGCTTACACATTAAAATATAGTATCTTATAAATTAGTGATAAGCTTGCAAATGATTTTATTACAACTTTTAAATTATATATGAAAGCTACATTATTTAGTGAGAAAGAGCGAGTAAGGCAATGCAACAAAAAGAAAGAAAAATAAAAGTAATGAATAGAATTAAGTTCTTTTAAAATAATTTTTTAACTCATATTTAAGTCGTGATGTGTTATCAATTCTTCTTATATAACGCGACAAAGAGTTCCAGAGTCGGACAGCATTAATGAAAAATTGACGTTCGGACGTAAGGGATGAGTAACGTGGGTGAATTAATTGGCTAGATCTGGTTGAGGATGCCATTCTAATGCGTTCATAGAGATAAGAAGGTTGATGGGATAACAGGAAGGATCCCATACGTTTTACCGACGATGCTACTAATATGATTATCCCATGTTAAGTTTCGATTAAAGATCACATCAAGATTTGTAGCTTTTTCCACGTATTCTATAGGAACATTGTTTAAAACAATAGTGGGAAGATATGAAACGTCCAAGGGTTTACGTGAGATAACTAGGCATTTCCAACTTACTGGGGTTCAGAAGAAGGCCATTTCGTTGGGACCAATGCGCTATGCCTTCGAGATCATCGTTCAAGCAGCTCACATAGTGGTCAACAAGACCCAATGGGCAACTCATATACAGTTGAACATCATCAGCATATATATGCAGAGAGCAGAACTGAGGAATGGACGGAAGATCATTTACATAAACGGAAAACAAGAGAAGTCTTAAAATCGATCCCTGAGGGACACCACTGGTATTTGGCAGAAAATCAGATAGATTCCGGTTTGATTCGACAGCTTGCATTCTGTCTTTTAAGTACGAAGACATCAGTTTAATTGCGCATGGTGAAAAGTTGTACAGCCGAAGAAGCTTGTCACACAGAACTGAGTGATCAATTGTATCAAATGCCATTGAAAAGTCAAGGAGATACAAAAAGGTGACCTCATCTTCATCTAGAGCTTGTCGTATGTCTTCAGTGACATTTATGAGGGCGGTAAGACAGCTATGTTTATGTTTAAAGCCGGATTGCTTACAAGAACTAGTGGCGGAAGTATCGAGTGAAACTCGAGATTAGAATCAATAATCAAAATAAGTAGTTGTTGATTAGGTATTTCAAAAAGTAGAGAAAACATTAAAAAATTAAACATCAATTAGGTTTTCATATGTACATATGTAGTATGTACATATGTAGTGAGAACAAAACCAAAAAATAAAAAGAAAAAAAAAAACTAATTGATCCTTTAAATAAGTATTCTAAGTAAGTTACTGATTTCATTAAGGTCAAAAGTCAATAGCCACGTTTTAATTTTCTTGATAAAAGCCGAATATATACGGATACTACGAAGTTCTAAAGGTAAGTGATGAAAAAGCCTGGGTGCAACTGAGGTATAGAAGTTTAAGAAGAGATGATTACTGTGAGCTGGAATTGAAGCCAAAAGTCGTTCAGTGCTACGAAGCCTATAAGCTGTTAAGTCCTGATTGAGACGATTGCCACTTCTTAGGTAAAAAATGTTTAAAACTTTATAGAAGTACAGATGTTTTAGTGGAAGTATCTTAGAATTGAGAAACAGACAAAAACTGTGTTCACGACGTCTTTTTTTCCAGATTATTCTTAAGATATGTTTTTGCACAATTATTAAGGGTTGCAAGTTATTGGCGAAGGTACCGCCCCAGCATACGAGTCCATACTGCAACTTGGATTGAACTAGACCATAATAAATAACTGCAAGGAGCTTACGGGAGCAGAACTGTCTGAGGTGATAGAGAATAAACGTTGCTGATAAAAGATACTTTTTTAAAAGGGAGGTATGCACACTCCAGTTCAGTTTATTGTCTATATTAAGGCCCAAATACTTAAAAACAGAAACAATTTCAATGGAAAAACATTTAGCAGAGCAACTTGTGGTATCATCGTAGGTTCTAAAGACTGTATTCGCAAGGCAAGTACCAGGATTAAAACTCATATTATTGCAGTCAATACTATGAAAGATGAAATTCGGGGAGTGAAGATAACAAGAAGATGCATTAAAAATCATAAGTTTAGTTTTGTCACTTATAACAAGCTTATGCATACCAAACCAATATCTTAAAATTTCCAAATCGTGGTTAATGTCTGCTACCAAGTCTAGCACAGAATTACTGGAGTAAGAGTATCCTATGTCATCAGCAAAGCCAGTTTTTTTACTTTTTAGGTCAAGACTAAAAATTGAGTTGATAAAAATTATAAATAGAATGGGACCCAATACAGAACCCTGTGGGACACCGATTGGAATATCCAGACACTCACTAAACACGCTACCTATCTTAACCCGTTGTTTCCTATCCTTGAGGTAAGAAGCAAACCACTTCAGCATAAAACCTCTAAAGCCAGCATTTTCAAGTTTAGTCAATAAAAGAACGTGGTCCACTGTGTCAGCCTTTGTAATATCGATGGAAAGTGCAGCAGTTGTTTGTTTATTGTTTAAACTCTCATAGATGTGACTACAAAAGTTTAAAAGCGCATATTCCGTTGATTTACCAGCTCTGAAGCCGTATTGACAATTGCTCAGAAACGAACATCTCTCTAGAAAGGTAAGCATTCTGACTTTTATCACTTTTTTGAAGAGTTTGGAGAAAACCGAAAGGAGGGAAATAGGCCTATAATTATTAAGTTTAAAAGAGTCACCTTTTTTGAAAATAGGTATGACCTCAGCAATCTTAAGGCTGTTGGGAAAAATACCACAGTACACGCTTTGGTTGAAGATGTGCGCTAAAACGTCCACAATGTTTAAAGAAATGGCTTTAAGAAAATTATTTGAGTAGCTATTTTGGGTAAATGAATTAGATTTTTTAAGTAACAAAATATTTTTATGCAATCCCAAAGAATTTCCTGAATGAAACAGTGTTCACTACAAAAGTTATTCGAGGAGGTAAAACCCGCATTTGAAAGAGTATCAGTGGCAATGCTTGTAAAAAATTTATTAAAAGTATTGGCCACATCGAGGGGGGAATCAATTTTTCTGTCCTTGTAGATGATGCACGATGGCGCGTCCAAGGACGCGTTTTTAGAAAAAATTTGGTTTACAATTCCCCATTCCTTTTTGAGATTACCTTTGGCTTGGTGAAATTTTGCAATGTAGAAACTCTCTTTACATAGGGGAACCTCAGATACAACTTCTTTGCTAACTTTTTCATAAGCCTTGGGGATTCTTTCATTATTGGGCTGTCTTTTGCATTTGGAACGTAATTTATTTTTCTTCATTATTTTTGTTAATAAATAGTTGGACATCCAAGGCTGAAGCTTCTTCAAATTGCGTCTCCTGTGAACTGATGTTTTAGAGTATATCTCAACATGCTCATTTAAAGTCTTACAAAACAAGTCAAAAGCGATAGAGGGATTGTTTTGCCTGTAGACCATTGACCAATCTTTAAATAATAAACGAATGTTCAGACTTTCAAAGTTAACTGTATTAGAAGTTGCAACAGTGCTCGTTTTTTTATTTGGCTTAGGAAACGGCTGACGAAAAAAGAGACAAGTCATACAATGATCGGAAATAAGAAAATCCGATATCGCACTGGTTAATAAGATATTAGTCTTTCTATCAGTTCTAACAAATATATGGTCAATACAAGTTGCGGATAAGTCAGAAATCCTTGTAGGAACATTAATGCATGACATAAAACCATTAGCAGACATTAATGTCAAATATCTTTCAACAACCGAAGATTGAGCTAAGATATCAAGATTCATATCACCTAAAATAAACACATTTTTCGAATGTTCCTCATGCAATAATACAGCGAGATCTTCAATAAAAACATCCTTACTTCTATAGTGAAGCCTATAAATACCCAAAAAGACAAATTTTTGCGCATTTATAGTACACATGACCTTTCCCATATCAGAACTTAATAGCTTAACTTAACAAACTTAACAAACATCACAATTCTCACAGAAACCATCACTAATATAGACCGCAGTACCACCTGCCGAATAAGTATTATAACACTTAGGATGCATTTTGAAAACCGGTATTTTAAAAAAATCCTATTCATGATCATAGATCCATATTCCGGTCAAGAAAATCAAATCAGGCTTATTCAAGAATGATTCCAAGTGAGCCAAAAACAAATCAAAATTTGTTCTTAAGCTTCTAATGTTTTGATGGATAATGATGAAATTATTATTGAATTCATGACTGTAAAATACACTTTTGAAAGCTTCTCTATCATAATTCATACAAAACGGAGTGTTTACTAAACTATTTAAAGGATCGTTAGTTGAACAATGTGGATCGCTCATATTGAAACTATACATAAAAAAGTAAATTATGATAATTTATCAAGATCCTCAAAAAAAGAAATACGTATAATATTATCTCCTTCATTTTTCCTCATCAGAACTACCCCATTGTTTACCCATACATATGCATACTTTTTTTCTACTTTAACTTTTTTAGCTTTACTAAGAAGTGATCTGTTAAAAGTTGATAAACTCTCATTAACAAAAATAGGCTTATTGCCAAATTTATCACCAAAAAAACCCGAGGTGAGCTGCACCTTTCGCTTCTTATTAATGATTTTCTGCTTACACTCCAAAGTTTTAAATTTCATACATACAATTTTGGTTGCAACCTCAAGTGAAGACGAGGAGCCAGATTTTTTGTTGATCTTCTTAGAATGTTTCTTCATAGGTATCGTTTTGACATAGCACGACTTGACATCATCCACAGTCACATTTACTCCCAGGCCTTCTGCAAGCAGCTTGACACCAGAACTCAATGCATTATCTGAGTCGACATTTGGTATACCAACGGCGGCAAGTGATGACGATTTCGTACGCATGGCGTGAGAAGTAGACAGAGCAGACTCCTCAACAGCTGGTGATGGCGATGACGGTTTTGAAGGTACAGTGTTTACACTAGAGACATCAGCACTATGAACTTGCTGGATGAGTGGTGGAGAGCGAAGGGAATTACGTCTCTTTCTATTACACGCTACACAAAAATATGGAATACTGTTCTTTTTCATATAGTCACAATCACTTTGTGTAAGCTTAGCGCAGATTAGGTGAAACAACACTTGACACCCGGCACATAGGATTTTTGCATGTTGCCGATCTACTTTTGGCCACATAAACAATGCATAACTATGGTTAAAGTGAAAAAGTTATTCTTTTGGTTTTAAACAGGACAACCGTGATAATAGAGAAATCCTATGGATTACTTTTTCAACAGAACTACGAATGGAAATACCTAGCCCAGTCCCCTGCCTAAATATTTTATTTTTTAAATCGATGATAAACTGCCTCATAACAACGTTAGAACACATCATCGATTTTCACCTAAAGGCGGGAGACATATCGTAAAGACATTGGCGGATTTATCATTCACTCCGACTTCATGGACGAGCTCTGAAGAAGAGGATATCACAATAGGGACAAAGCCCCACCTTATTAATCTATACAATAAAGATCATTATCATACTTAGCAGTTTAATGTGCTAAGCACCTGATCAAGGTCATTTGAACACGACTGGTGAACGATTCTAAAGAAATTGATTGTTTCTAGAAAAAAAAAACTAAATTAAAAGTAACTGTTACGTGGATACACACAAATATATATTTTTATTTTCTCTATTAAACTTTGGTTTTGACATGAATATTATATGTATTTAGTTTTCTTTGAATTTCCTTTTTTTTTAATTAAGTTTTGTAGTAAAAGCTTTGTAGTAATATTAAAATACCGGGGTAAGGAAACGCACACACGTGTGCGCACATTAAAAAGCTCACAGCTCAATTTTGACTCACGTGCGTGTGCGATTTTTAAAAACCCATGTGCGCGAGCGTGTGTCATAAGTGTTTTTAATATCGCACAGGCACACAAGTGAGTTTATCGGAATGAGAATGTGCACACCTCTTTTTTGTCTCACTCATTTAAATGCGAATCAAAAATTTAAGTGTCAAAAGCAGAAAATCATTCTGAAATTTTAGCAACTTACAAGTCGTTAAATCAACTCATTTGTGACTCACGCACTGACGTGTGCGTTGTCTTTAACGTACCACGGGGTGACTTTCTATAAATTCGAACGCATGTGTACGAGAGACATAATGAAAATCTACACAGGTAATAATTCACAAACGCGAGCGCTTCCTAATTGCACATGGAATAGCGCACACGCACAGCAGCTCATGAGTGTGCATTTCCTTACCCTATAAAATACAATACATATGTATATTTAGTATTTTATAAAAAATAATTTCTATGTTCTCTTGACTAGACTATTGGGTTAAATTTCTCCATAAGATGTTTGTTAGCTTTTTTTAATTCCAATTGACTAGTTTGAAACATGAAGTGTGTACATATATTACTTTCTTCTTAAGGAATTAATTAATTTGTTTTTGATTGTACTTACAATAATACAATATCATACCCACATATTTAGAGAACTTCACCATTTACGGTATATTCTGATTTATATTATGATTATGTTTACAAATAAATATCTAAAAACTAATTTATTAGGGATTAAAGACAATCAGCTCCTTTTATTTACTACGAGTTGAAGATATCACTACATAATACAGGAGAACTAAGACATAGCCGAAAACCGATATTCACTAAAGTTTTAACATCGTTAATTCTACACACTCGCACCAATCTGGTTTGGGATTAAAGTTTACAACTCACAATGTATGCCAAAATAGTTAACTTTAATGTCAAGCCTAGGATATTGACTCATAATTTGATGACGTTCTTTGGATATCAAATAAAGACAATGCTAGTATTCTGGAACGATAAACTTCTTCTCCACTCTAGGGAAAAAGGTCGTCATAATGCCGGATTCCTTCGGCTATGAGGGTGAATCAAGGTAATTGGGAATGAGTTGGACAGTATATAAAATTTCGAAAGCGACGTCAGCGTATCAAATGTTTATTTGCTCTAATGCGACCTTATGTGCTCATCAACCAACCAACCGATTATTCGGTATACAGCAACTACGACCTGGTCAAAAAGTTGGGAGTGCAGGAGTTGAAATGCCTGGAACACGTAGAGCGCATGGTCGCGCCCAAAATTGAAGAACGATTGCCGCTGTGCGAAACTGGAGACAGCGATTCCAACGAAGCGAAGCATTTTTCAACATCCCGCCAAGAGAAATCAGAAAGAACCTATGACTAAAAATCATATGATTTCTCAACAACTGAAATTTGTTTCTATTTTCCAAGCCAGAGTTTAGTGCGACGAATTAATTCAGTAATATTTAAATACATTTGGGATCCATATCCTTTTGTTCATAACACCGACTTACAGATAATTGTGGTATATTTTTACAAATTAAAGGTTGGCTTATATATATGGGCACGTAGTGCCTTTTGCCTCAGAGACAAAAGAATACTCGTCTATATCGATCACTGGGACATATAATACTACAGAAAATACAAAAGCCTATAGCAAAAATAAAATAATTAATAATGTAATATTGTATGTATTCTGTTTTCTGTAATATTTGATCCTTTTAAAACTATTACAGGGACTTATGAAAAATAATCTTAAGTTTCCGATCAAAGTCAGTTACTTTCGATCTATAATTCCTGTAAAACCGCTCTTAATATCTACAAAATTCCGTACATAAATAAATAAATTTAATTTTGTTCTTTTGAAAACTTTAAGCAGTTAAATTATTCAAAATATTCTCAATACTATCAACGTACAAACCCCAATCGTCTTTCAGTGAACACTTGGGATCCGCAGGTTGGATTTCCACGTGTGTAGTCATTGGCTTAGTTGAACAATGTTCAATTACATCTGGTATCGTTTTTTTATGACGACTTCTATAGTGACGAAGGAAATTTCCAGTAGACAGAGTTGTACCACATATTATAGTCCGGCATGAAGTACAAGTAGCCTTGATACCCCCAACAGTTTTATAGGAAGGCCGGACATTTGTGTAGTATTTTCCACTGAGAATTCTTGGCAAAGCGGATACTGGCCGAGTTTTTACTTTTAAAGCGTAAAAACCAGGGTGTGTTATAAGATCTACAAAAAAAAGAGAACATTTATTGGTTAGGGGAAATTTTTTAAAATGGAAATTGTACGATTACAATTGTAGAACTTGTAACACTTTATTTATACTTATTTATTTCAAAATATCATTTAACAACAATTAATACATATGTGCAATTAGTTTGTTTGCAAATATTACAAAACATTATTTAAATTACATTAATCGGAAAGGAATACTAATATTAGTACAATTGCACTGTAGTGTTTTAGGGATAAAGTACGTAGGTTATCAGTACTCACCAAATCGGCGGCAGAGGCAGTGACAGAGACAATACTTTAGTTATGCCACCTTTCACCTTTCGTTTTCTTGCTGGAAAATAACAAAATACCATAGCTTTCTTAAGAACATCAGCAAATTGAAAGGAGACCCCAGGTCACGTTACCCCGAAATTCACCGAGTTTGCGACTTTATTTACATTTTTCATTAGTTGTATCACTGATTCCTGCAGTTGGTGCACGGTTTTTATGCCGCCATACGGGAACTGAATAATAAAAACTTAGTACTTGAAACTCCCTAGTGATCATTCCCTCCAGATCATTCTGGGAGGAAGATGTATTTCTGGAAGATAATTCGATCCACTTCCACACTGCTGGACTGCCCGACAGAGAAAAAAACAAAAACTGCTGGATCAATAACCAATCACGATATAGATAGAGTTGATTTCTCTTGTAAGCCTAATCTCAGCGTCTTTTCGTCTTTCAAATCATTGTACTGTGTTCCAGGCGAAAATATTGTCGATTTAAAATTTCTTATCGTGGCTAAAAAAAAAAAACGTGATACCCGCATCTTTTCCGACAGTCAAACAGCAATTAAGTCCTTGGAATCAAACTCAATAGTAGATCTAGATTGCCGATCGTCTCAATAGACCTCAATAGCCGTTGACCTTTGACGGGTGCCGAGGCATAGAAATATTCTAGAGAACTGTTAAGCTGATGAACTCTCCAAATATGGGTTTATACTTCCAGATAAAGACACCTTGGATATACTGATAGCTATTATGTAAACTTAAATTGATGCTATCGAGAGAACAAAATTTTTGGATGGACAAGTGACGATGCGGCATGATGAGAATGCGCTCCATATCTCGTCGGCTTATTTTTGAGTTTAGTGCTATATTGGATTTAACGAGTCCTAGAGGAGGCAGTACTGACTCAGTCGACCGACGATTGGTTCTGTTCTGATACTAGCTATTTTATCCTCTATTTCGTTCCCGTGGATACCACTTTCCTAAAGACTAGTTTCATTGATAATTCCTGGGCCGCCTCGGCGATAGCTAGATCTTCTGCTTGTAACACACTATCGTGGTTCGGGTCTTATTGACCGAGTAGTGTTGAAAATCGACGTTCTATTCGGGTTGACGGCCTTTCGACTAGCCCAGCCATCTATCGATGGGATGATTCTTTTTATGCTTAGCCTGCAGTCTTGAGATGGTGTGAGATAGTCAGTCAGTTTATAGTTTCAGCATTCGTAGATCTAAAAATATATAAACGTTATTAACAAGAAAAATAATTGCAAGAAAAATAATTACCTTGAATTTGTTTTCCTATACATAACACAGTTTGCAAGGTATTTGTACAACTAACAAATATAAATACATATGTACGTAGTAGTTAAAATTCTCTTTTATTTAATTTATCTAGTATTAGTTACCACTCAAGCTACATGGTATTTTTTTGATTTATTGTTAACATGATCGAGTTTTACGGATAAATTTAAATATATTTCGTGTGTGATATATAAATACATTCTGTGCTATCAAAGAAAGTTACTTTTTACAACTTTATATACGCCTAATGGATCCCCAATAATAGATGTATAAGTTGAACCAAATTCAACTTCTATTTAAGACTTAATTGTAAGGCTTGAGCACCAAATTTTAGAAAATTTCCCTTAAGATCTTCGGTAAAGTCATTGTTAATGTCATCCATTCCATCGACTTTCACTTCAGGTTCATGAGTGTGCGGTGAACCGGCAACACGTATCGTAACATCGTCATTTACCTTAGATGTTACTACCGTGGCCCGACAACCATACTTAACGTATCTTGAACAACGCCAAAATATGTTTTTATGACTCTGTCTATTTTCCACATAACGATATCCATTGTATATTAGCATAACCCGGCCGCGCTGTGTTGTTGAATACTGGATATAAGTAGTTGCGCCTTTATCTTCTAAAATGTACTTATAGTCTGAAATAAGAGAAGAAAACAAAAAACAAAAATAACAATTGAACTTAATAAATGCATTTCATGCACTCAAATATGAACAAATTTAAAAAAATAAATTAACAAATTGATCAAAATATTTGAGGCACTTTCTCTTCCGTTCTAAGCCTCGTATTTTTATTTTCGCATCGGTTCAAACATATTTAAGATTAAAAAAAAAACATAATGGCCAAATGACACTCGCTTCTTTTAATTTCCAGCCTTAAAAACAAAGGAGCAAGTCTTAAGCAGCCCTTACACGGTCAATAAACAATGTTGTCATTATATCAAAGTCTTATTCATCACTGCTCTATCATTATTTTTGAACTTACATGAATGTTCGAGGAGAGAAAAGTGATTTCATATCAAGGTGCGGCTTTGTAGACACAAAAGATGGCTCAGTGGTGCGATTTCATATCAATTTCCGCTATGGATCCGCGTAAAAAAGCATGCGGGGTGCATAAACGTTAAATGTACTTTTCGTCTGGCGGTGCAAATGATAACATTAACCGTGATTATAATAAGTCGCGTGCATTTTATTATTTAAGCACACGATTGGCTTGCGTAGGAACCACAAGTGCAATTATAACAACACAGACGGCAACACTCGTGATGATACTTGCCAATCTTTTCAGAAAGGAAGTGCGCGCGAAAAGTGCGCTTCCCCTTCAACAATCTAAACTTCAGAAAAGGTATCTAGTGGGTCACCAAGCAATCGCCAGATGGGCAAACATTGAAGCCAAGTCTGACTTCTTAACACTAATCCTTAGTTCAGCTTAAGCGTCGAACTAAAAATTCCCCCCAGAGAAAGACCGCAGGAGAGATCATAAACCCCTTCCATATATCCATTTGTATGGATGTGAGGGATCTACGCATCAGAACCAGGCATCGCACGGTCCAGACAAAATTTCTTGCAATCGCCGAGGCCTCACGAGAACTATCACAGCAGATACTCCCAAGAAGAAACATCGACATCTACACAGATAGTCAAGTAGCCATCAAAGCCATCACATGGACAAAAATCAGATTTGAAATTATAAAACGCTGCCACGACGAGCTCAAGTTGCTTAGTGCTAACCGTAACGTTACTCATTTGAATACCAGGATATAAACGCATCTATGGGAATGGAGAAGGCGGATGAACTCGCTACAATGAATTCTGAGATGAACCTTCAAGTCCAGCAGAACCAAATTAATAATGACAAAGTTATGACGTTAACACCTTACACGATCTATAATAATGACAATATTGCCAGTAATGATGCTCTGAAAACAGAAAATCCGGATTTTCGTCCATACTGTCCATCATTCCAAGTAACCTTAAACGATCATTATTAATGTAACACCGTGTAAATTAAATTTCTTAATATTCAAACACTTAACAAATTTAACGAACAATCAGGTTTAATACGATACGCAAAAGAACATTTATTAAAAGAAATAGGTTTACAAAAACTAAATTCAAATTGAATGCACTATAAGGCCGTGCGACGTTAAGCTCTGATGTTCAAATATTTTCAATTATAAACCAGATTGAAAAACGCATTAAATTATTCATCTGCTATTTATAGGCCTTTAAAAACTTTCGTTAAATTTTTTCTGTTGTCCGACTGCTTTGACAGTGTACCTATGGTAAAAGAAAAAGTTAATATCTAAAATATTTAATATATCATTCGTTTATGCCTCTCTCCCAGTTCATTTATTTTGCGTAGAATAAATGATTTCACCATATCTGCATCTATTTGTTCATTACGACTTTTAAATACCGAGACAACATGGACTAGAGAAAACAAGGTAAATTAAGTGAAATAACAAACAAACAAAAAAATGTATTAACAAATTACTTGTAATGGAGTTTAGATAATTAGAATTTAATCCATAAAGTCTGTCTTTGGGTTTTAATTGAGCGCATTTTAGTAAAGCATTACGACCGAAAACTAATTCGCTAAGAGATCCTGTGTACACGGAAGCATCGTTGTGTAAAATTCGTAGTATATCACGTTTAGAGATGAGTACTTGACTGCCAACATGTAGTGGAACAACACCTTGAAGGTCGGTCGTTGGATTGGAAGCTGCCAATTGAAAAATTAAACATGCATATTATATGCCATTGTACAATAAGATATAAATTAATAGAAACTAATATAGTTTAGAAAAAAAAAAAAACAAATTAGTCTGTTAACACTTGAATAAACTTTATTACAACAAAATTATTACATGATTTTTTATTTCTTTTTTGTCTTCGACGGCTCCAAGATGGAATGCAGAGTTGGAGCAGGTGTCTTCTCAGGGGACTGAATATATCCCAATCGTACCGTCTTCCAGACTCTTCGAGTGTATTCCAGGCGGAGGTGCAACGATCAGTTAGGCACGCAGGATACTGTCTTAGCTTAAAAAAAAAAAAACATGGAAACCTTTATTGACAGCCTGGCTGCGCTCCCAGTGCACAAAGAAATAACACAACTCTCCTCTGGGTTCCCGGGCATAGTAACAACATAGAGCCCACTAGCTAGCCAGATGTAGCTCAACCTTTGATAGTTCACTTGCAGTCATCAGACTCATCAAATTAAGAATTATTTCTGAAATATTATCTATCCATGTTACTATCCACACTATCCACGTATCTCGCCTTTTCTGAGACTTGGAGAGGAGTTCCAAGTTCTTAAGGGCCCAAACGTTGGTATCGTTTTTGTTTTGTTGACTAAAAGAACTATGTATCCGTTTTTCGAGGTTGACGTTGACGCTCAGACCACATCTTATAGCCCAGTTGTTTAGGGTGTTAAGGGTGTAGTAGTTCGGTGATAGTGGACAGAAATCCAGGACACAAAAATGCCTTATGAAAAAATATGCTCTGACGGTGTAGTATAAATGTAGAGTCAGAATTGTTGCAATGTTTCATGATTAGAAATATCTAGCCTAACCGAATCATAAAAGCACGGCTTATGCTTAATATTTCAAGCACTCAGGCACCTGTAAGGACCCCAATCTAAAGACGGAAGTGGTCTTTATAGGTTCCCTTACAAAATGTGAACATGTTATAAAATCCATTTAGCCAAATAGATGGGGATAGCTCAAAAGCAAATAAAACAGTTTCGGTTGCTTTTATCGCAACTGTAACCAGCTTTGTAACCAGTCACTTCTTTTTCGCACTTGTTGTACAAAAACATAGTACCCGGTCAATAAGATTTTCGAACCGGGATAGTGTGTTCCCAGCGGAAATCCTAGCCCCCGCCGAGACAGTCCGAGAATAATCGACGAAACAAGTCTCTAGGAAAGTTATATATATTTACATAGACAGGCAAGCTGCTATTAAAACAAGTTGTGGAGAGATGGAGCGCACTCTCACCATGCTACATCTGAAGGGAGCTCGGGACAAATATAAATAAAATGAAAACAAGGTGCATTATTACACTAAACTGAACGCTATTCATAGAGATTATCACATGCCACAACCTACCTACCTACCACGGCCCACTTTAGAAGAATGCGTTTAAATACAGATGATTTATGCAGAAGCTGCACAGCTCACTATGCGAATGCCCTAGCCCATTGTTCTACTCATGGTGTACAGTTTATACATTTCTGCAAATAACAAATAGTTTCTCTTTCCCCAGGATTAGCCACAATTTCTCCACAGTTGGGTTAGCTTAGGTATGAGCTTGCAAGGGAAAAAAAACCCTCTACGCCCAAAGGTTGCAAGTCACCTTGAAGCTTTAATAAACATACATATATACTTGATAGGCACGCCGCATAGTTCTTCGGTATCCTGGAAGATGTATCTTCCAAAGGATTTATATTTGACTTTTACTGAGTGATGAGCTTTCTCTAGGTATAGCGCAGATCCTTTCCTGTATGCTTACATGTCCAGGGACCCAGCATAGATTTACTTGATGCTGTGTAACAAGAACATTAAAGTCGTTGCGATAGCATTTCACAAACTTTGATTTTACTTATTTCTTCAGTTCAGTTGATGCAATCTGAAAATAAGGAATTAACTGGTATTGCCATGATATTTACCTGATAATCGTATCCAATTTTATTATCATTATTGGCGGTACATTTTTTCACTTGGCGAGAATTGAAAGAAAAAACTTTTAAACTATGTACCTCAACTCAAAAAAAAAAACTAAAGTTTATCACTTGATCGTACTGTTTCTTTTGCTTTTTAATATACACGCACTAGGTAGCAATTATCAATTTGCTGTAAGATATTTAAAAAAAGTCTGTACTTTTTATAAAATTGTTTGCATACAACTTTAACCAGACAAAACCCTTGTCAAATTCGAAAGCACTAAATTCTTAATACTACTAAACTAGTCAAGGTTTATTATCACTTTTTACACAACTTGAAATTCACCAAAAAATAAAATGCAATACTCAATTGTATTTTTGTTTTTATTAACATTCTCGTATTGTTTAATATTTATTCACTAGAATTTACTTTAGGTGTGAAATATAGCTTAGCTCACCCACCAGCACCACACCACGCTTGACTTTTCAACAGGAATGGCTGTCACTTTACGCTTTTCGAACGCCATCTCGTTGTGAATTATTTTATAAACATAATAACACCATTTTATTGAATTATCAGATTAATTTTAAATAATACAACTAAAAACTTAACACAAATACTTCAATAATTTCAAAATAAATCTATTTTCAATGAGAAACTAACAAAATACCTGCAAGTCTAGTACATTTTTTTGGAGCGTCATCTGCTGAGCGTAGCGTGGATTTCACGGCCAAACGTAATCAAAGAAGAACTGTCAAATATTTTCAGAATTTATTTTAATTCTCCTACCTTTTTTCTTAATTTTTCTTTTAATGGAATATTAATAAACTTTTCATTGTTATTTTGTTAATAAATCAAATTACTTGTTCGTATTATAAAAATGTGACGGCCTCAATTAAAGATATACATTTCCTTACTTATAACAGAATTTTTTAAGTTTATTTTGTGGTGAACAGTGATAAATACAGCACGTTAATTATACAAGTTTCCATTGGTGCCTTTTGTAAACAAAAATTAAAATTATTTTACTAAATAAAACAAATAAATAGTGAACAATTACCTATTAATAAGAACTTATTGCAGTTAAATGCTTCTTGGGGTAAGTTATTAAGACTTACAATTTATTGCTATGCGTTGATTTACTTAAAATTGTTTTAGTGTCTGGTTTAGGTAAGGGTGGAACTCAGCCATGGATACACAAGCCCTTGATACATTTACTTGGAAAGTTTCCACAAAAACAAACGATTAGTAAAATGCCATTATTTGATAATATATTTATATTGTATATACACATTTTCGTAGAATTTTTGTTTACAATTAAATATTAAAAAAAAAATTATTGTGCTTAATTAATGTCGCACAATCTCAGAAGTGAAAGGCGCATGTGCACCTTCGAAGGCTTAATTATCAGAGTTCAGTCAAGCTAGGCTAGGTGTGTATATCAGTAGGTAACAAATATGTGGAACTCCTTACTGAATTGAGGTGGTGAACTGCATTTCAATGTGTTCATGTACTCTGGCACCATTAAATTCTTCTTCTTTCTTGTGCCTGTCAACTGAACAGAGTTATTAGATGCATTTTATAGCATTCCAGAGTACAATCCCCACCAGTGGCGAGTTGTGAGATTTGTATTGAACAATTTCTCATGCAAAAATCGAGTTCCGAAGCGTATTTAACCTTAGCGCCTATTTCAAAAGCTTTAAATTCATTGGACAATAAATCGGTGCTTCAACTGAGTGTGGCATTATGTTGGTTAGCGATTTCGTTCAGTTAATTGTGTTGGATACAATACTACGGCCCGGAACGCAAAGGAGTGTGTGCGTTGCATAAGTTTGAAGGCAAAATCTGGTAGTCGGTATGATTTTAATATTTTCAGGGCCTCCGATTAGACACCCACAACGACACCGCAACAATCACATTTGTTAATGAATCCAGGATGTTACTGTGGCAGTAAGGCTTTGCAAAGATTCTCAGAGTCAAACTGCGCTGCACAGTATTGCGTTTTTAAGGCGAAGGTCGAGAGATAAAAGTTGCAAAAGCACGGTAAGGGCATACGGAGAAGCCGGATATCAGTGTACATGCAGGATGTTTACTTGCTGTTCTTTAAACCCTTTTGAGTTAAGTAAGGTTGTATTCTGTGTCCAACGCGGACCATCACACTAGTGATCCATAGGTGAGAATTGGACGTACTACAAATGTGTTTTGTTTTTATATGTATTAAGCACCATTCTGTATTAGGATAGCTTTCAAATATAACATTTTTAATAATGCGTGCTTCTCCATTACGTGATCATTATCAACCTGTTATCGTAGACTCGCTCCTTCAAGTAGCCCGGTTATATCAGGAAGTTTGCAAACTTATCCACTCGTGAAAAAAATGATTAAATTAAAAAAAAAAAAAAAAAACTTCGCAGTCGTGTGTGTGAGCAGTTCAGTTTTTTTTTAGGGGTAAAGGTTCCATAGCCTATTTCGCTTTAATTTTCAGTTCTACGTTAGAAGTTTTGAGAAAAGTCTTCACGCTGATGAGTTATAGGAATATACTTACTTTTAACTAACAAGAAAGAAAGTACAAAAAATATATCCATCTCGGCAGCCCGTAGATCAATGGCATATCTAATTGTACGTACGTGTATTATTTGCGAAACGGATTGAAAAATTTTCCAGGACAAATTATATTCTCGCATGCTCACCTCCTCTGCCACTGTCCAGCGCTATCTCACAACAGAACAAGACCTCTACGTAACTATCATTTCAATGGCAACAGTGAATCAAACTCCTATTCGTATACTCCTATCCTTCATTAATAACTCTAACTGGATCTACGGGTAGAATGCTTCTTCAAAGAATTCTATAGGCATCACAATGGACTTTAAGTCTTATTAAGTCCCCTTCTGTGCCTACATTACCTTACCTAAGCTAAGCTTTCTTACGGCCCTTATTTTCGATTGGAAAACCTTACAGTGCATCACCTGGTTTATATTGAATTTGTACACAACACGCCGTAATTGATTTTGAGCCGTCGGTTGGTATATAAATACGTATGTGAATAGGTTTGTTGACGAATTTTTTGAAATATTATATGAAAGTATAAATAAAAAAAGATTTATGTTTTCCTCGTTTAACCTTTTTCGAAACGTAGACATTCAATAAGATTATTTATTTAGTTTTCATCATTTTTGCCTTGAATAAAAAGCAAAGCATTTTTAACATTACCATTTTTATTACAGAAGATATTGTTATTTTTTCAAATTTAGTTAGTAACTTGTATAAAATGTTAAAAAATGTGAAGAAATATAAAATAAAATGTAATTTGTATTAAAACTACCAAGCTTCTGATTCCTTAAATCTTGTGTATATGGTGTGTGTGTGTGTGTGTTTTTTTTTTTTTTTTTTTTTAATATTGTGTTTAGAAACATCGAAAGGGAATACCTTATAATAATCCTTCTTATTTCAGAAATCAAAGAACTATTAAGGCAGAGCAAAAAATCCAATGAAAATCTAAGAAGATTGGCTCAATACGGAACCCTTGATGTACGGTTCACACGTAGCTCAAGAGGTAACAATCTTTTAACAATCGATGGGAAACGATTTACTCTGAATCGAAAAATGAAAGACGCCAGCTATTGGGAATGCGTCAAACTGAGGTGTAAAAAAACAAAGTGTAGTGCCAGAGTTATATCTAAAGACGGACAAGTAGTGTCTATCCGAGGCAATCATAACCACAATTGAGAAGATTTTGTTTTATTTATTTTTTTTATTGGTGTAATAATTAGTAATAAATGTCTAAATAACATTGATTTGTCTCGAAATGAACATTGAGTTTCAATTCAATATACATTGCCAATATGTTAAAAAAAAGAATAATTTGAACTATTTTCAGGTGGAATTTGGCTGGATACAAAATATCAATATTTGCCAAACCGTCGAGGCGGTTTAAATTTAATTTATAATGGCTTTTTATATACGGCTGAACGTAAATACAATAGTACAGTGAATTGGGTATGTAATAAGAATAGTAACTCACACCTAAAGTGTCCGGCACGATGTGTTACCTCGGGAAATAACACAATAAAATTAAGTCGTAAAACTCATAACCATGAGCCTGTTATAATGAATTATGATTCAGATAATTATTATCCTAACCATATTCGTAAGATTAACTATGAATAAATAAGTTATTTAAGGCTATCAGTGTACAAGTTACATTAAGTGTATCGAATTGTAATTGTTTTAATAAGATGCTAATTATTTAAATAAAATTTACCATTAAGGATATTCTCAATTGTTTCTTTTTCAATAAGTTGATACATATTTTCTATACACTTAACAAAATTTGATCACTAAATTTATGTGTGTAATAACGTTATTTGTAGACCCCCTAAAAGAAATAAACCCTGGAAATTGGTACAACAACATTGTCTTCGAGATTATAAAAAATGAACGTCGTGGATATAATCTAATTTGGAATAATTACAAATATCGCAAGGAAGCAGCATTCAAAACTTCAACTAACTGGGTTTGCTGTATTCCAAAATGTGGCTCACGTTGTGTTACGAATCCAGAAAATAACATTAAATTTGGAAAGAACTTTAAGCACAATCATAGCAACGAATGTGTCGAGTAAATATTTTAGAGAAACCGCAATGTTTATTTTTTATTTTCAAATAAAAATTAAAAGATTCTATCTTTAATAAAAAAATTAATTGATATTTCACACTCAATGGGTATAACATCCTCTTTACTAAACAAGACACTCATGTATGTATAATTATTATTAATTTATTTCGTTTCAGGTAAAGATTTAAATTCAAAAGTCGGAGTTGGTATATTCATCAATAATCATCGTTTTGTTATTGGTTCGCAGTCGAAATCTACATTTTATTTGAAATGTGCCAACTTTCGTAGTAAATGCAGGGCCAGGGCAACACTGCGTAAATACTCGAAGAAGGTACAACTAACACATGCCGAACATAATCATGATAGGCTTCATTATTCCGCGGCGCAATTGCAAATGTATTCATTGCCCTGGAAAATCGATAAAACAGAAAGTGATGAATGAATAATTTCGCGAAAAAAGAAATAAACAGAAAACAACAATTGATCTCAAAAATTTAAATTAAATTTTTATAGAGTATGACTTTAAATAAACTTTTTATTAGATGTATAAATACTTAGGAAAACCATCATTTCATAATCATGCAGCACTTGCATAGAAAAATATTTTGATAAACAAATTCGGTTGAACGTGCGTCCCAGATGTTTTTGTTCTAAATCTTAAGCAAACAAAATGTGATATTTATAGCCTGCTCACATACATATGTCCAGAGTTATTATTTTGCCTGGATATTATTTACGTTTTTGGCGTCTTTAAGCGCTGCAAAAAATACTTTACCCCTTCTAATATGGCTTCAATCTATAAGGCAAGGCGTTCATTCCGAAAGTTCGAGTACAACGCAAACATCTTGTCTGCTGCGCCAAAGGCCGTCCTGCACATTTTAGATAGAATTCAAAACTCGCGGTGGCAGAAAATTATTTGCGGAGGATGCAGTCGAAGGGCAAGTTTGCTTATTCCACTTTTTCAGTGTGAATACCCGGCATTAGCCACGAGAGACAGCGACTGATTCCAGAAACTTTATAGCGGCCTGCAAAAAAGCTAATATCCCGAGTAGATATTACATTCAACCTCAGGAAAGACAGGGATTTTTTTTTTGGCGTCATTATCTCCGCCTGGAAGATGCTACAATGCTCTGAAAGGTAAAAAGGGACAATCGGAGTAAACACCTCCTTTAAGGATTCTTTTGTAAGCGGTGTTGACTTTTTCCAGAGATCTCTCAAAGTTGATGGTCTTTTTAAATTGCTCAGCCGTTTGTGCAGAATCGAGGCTTTCTCGTAACAATTCGTGTTGTGTGTCTTGAAGCTTTACATAAAAAGCTATACTTTTAGAATTTTATCATCCGAGATGGTGTTGAAAAACTTGTTCGAACCCACGCTGGTCAGTAGTCCATCACAGTAACCACTTGACGTAGCTGGCCACAAAATTTACCTTACCTTTTTATTCAGTGATCGCCATTAGTCTGCTTGAGTGCTACATAAAAGGTCTGGATTTAAACTTCATTTACATGAACATTGCTATGATCAGTCAGTTCGCCACCAAAACAGTGGCGTCAAAAAGGAAAAAAACCTGACAAATTAATTTGATTTTACTTAGAATGAATTACTGTTCATGAAATATACCACCCCTACTGAGTTCAAAATTGCCTCACTTCTGTCTTTATTCAGTTCTCATGTATTTCTTTTAAAAATAAATCAAATACAATCACATTTAATCCAACATCGGTATATTTACTAATATCAATATATTTTCAGATCAAAAGACAACCGTCCAGTACATAAGATCTCGTCGTGGAACACTCCTAGTCCTCTACAATTACAATACATATACGCCAAATGAAAAAGCAAAGCCAGGACAAAAGTATCGTGATTGGAAATGTTCAATGTATCACAAGGCGAAATGTCGAGCCAGACTGGTGACAAAGTTCTTAGATGGCGACAAGCATTTCATTCATGTGACTCGTAAAACACATACTCATCCTCCGATGTATGATTTTAAAAATTCAACCAAAATTAATCTATAATTCAAAGAACATGTTATTAAAAGAACAGGAAGATGTAGCCAAACTGATTTTTTTCTTATTCACATCTCATATGCATATATATATATATATATATATATTTAGAAGGTTAAAATCTCTTATTATTTCCATTTCTGATTTGTGGTTTTGTTTATTTCCTTTTTAGATAAATTCCTTGAGGAATTTTTGGAAAAGTCAAGCAAACCTATTCGATTCAAAGTGGATGCTCAGCGGCTCAATGAAGATACCTGGGAAGAGGAGAAATTCATGAAATTTGACGCTAATGAGATGGACAAATTAAGAAACTATCCAACTCATACGGATATGGTTTTGGATTTCATACCAGGTCAACGTGGAAAGTCACTGTTGTATTTTAATGGATTTACGTTTGCCAAAAACAATGTATGCGGTGATACAGTGTACTGGTGTTGTCGCAGTCGTAAGGTGGGGAAACCGGCATGTCGAGCAAGAATTTCAACAACTAAACAAGAGAATGGATCATATAAAGTTGTGGTGACTAAACCAAATCACAATCATAGCCCATCTGTACGGATGTTGAAAAAAATAGAAAAGTGCATTAAAACTTAAGCAATTATCTCATGTTTTATCATATACCAAGAGTAGTTCAAAATACAATATAGAGTTTAGGAGAAAGTTATCTCGAGGTTTTTTCATTAATTTCATATTTTGCACATTTAGACTACACAAACATCACTTCCGGGTCAGGTTAGAATGCAATTGCTACTTGTTTGTACATGTTATTCTTAACTAATCATTCTCTTTTTATTTATTTTTTTTTTTAGAAATGGCAGCAGCTACACTGAATACCATATAAAAATGAATACCTTTTGGGTACTTAGTTTTCTCTTTTTACTTGTTGCTTGCAAACAACAAAGGCAAAGACTGGATTGCCTCTACATTACTGGGGCTATATGGACGTTTTCTAGGGCAGAAATGGAGGTGCTTCTGAATCTGATCTGCAAATAGGACGATATCAAGGATGCCAAAGAAGAAATCGGAAGGAAGAGATGTATCCGATCAAAAGAATTGAATGCACTCCATAGTAAAATTCCACTGCAGGCATGCCCCAGGAATGACAACATCAGGAAATCCAATGAGAAAGATTGGAGCAATAAAGCCAACACCGATAGAATGAGCAATCACACAATAAAGAAGTATACAGACGTATAAGGAAAGGAAGAAGGAACGGGAGCAGGGGTATTTGGCCTCCGAATCGATGGGCAACTGCACCAGCATCTTTCAAGCTGAAATATGATTAATATTGACAAAAAAAACAGAGACTGCAATAATGTCAGACTATCAAGCAACTATCAAAGCACTCTAGGCCCATGTTGTTAAGTCTGGGAACGCCTACACAAATTCAATGAACTATGCACAAACAACAGAGTCGGAATTGAGGGCCAACGAAGCAGCAGACAGATGGCAGCTGAACCCTTTATTGGCCCTGTACCATTCTGGGCAGTTCTAAAGGAAGAGCTCAGAAAAACAGATAAGGAAAGCAGAGCCTAGTAAAAACTTTAAGGCCTGAGGCCAGGTTTGAATCAACTAGTTAAATATAAGCGGGAAAGATTCAAATCATGCATCAACTTTAACAACAATAACGAGGCACTGCCGACTAAAAGGACACCTGAGAAAACTACGAATAAGGACGGAAGACATCTGCAAATTCTGCGATGAGTAAAGTGAGACCCCAGAACACATTCTGGAAAATAAAATACTTGACCACGTTCCAAATATCAGATATAGACCCACTTTCCATTCTCAGATTCTTTAGAGAAACTGGCCTACAGAAGGTGCTCTAGAATCAAATATTCTGGCCAATGCTAAGTAAGAGTGTATGACTCTCAAATATAAGTTCAAAAGGGTATATAACGCGAGGGGATAGACCTCTCGCAATGTCGTGAGAGTATAGTAACCTCCTACAATAATATTAATAAATAAAGCACTGCTGAATCATTGGATTTAGGAATAACAAACGAACCAGCGAGATAGAGGTCGGCTATAAGCATAAGTACCGCAAACACATATATGTTGCCACTTGCCAACAAAGTATTGCCTCTAGTAGCCTAGCAAGGCACTTAAATTATTTGTGAAATGAGAATAATTTTATTAAGGGAAACAAATAAGGAATTTGATCAAACTAATGTAGTTGCTTGCATGATATTTGCCATACAGTAAGAAGAATCTGCAAGGCTTTTACGACAAGTGCTGTAAAATGACTTTAAGAAGCACCAAAAGTTATATCGATTGCAAACTGTAGCATTTAATGTCAACTTATTACTAGCTTCAAAAAGATTTGTCTGGCATTTGAAGTGATCTTAAATGGTTTAATAAACCTTTTTACTTTGTATACGGGTACGTTAACAAAAGTATCATTATTAATTTTTTAAATATTAAAAATTAATTTTTCAAATAAAATTGTTTTTAAATTTAGCCGTGCCAATGCAGACAAAAGAAATACTCATGCTAAACAGCTCGTACATAGCACTAGTGATCATCACTGGCAACCTATCCAAAAAGAATGCGGCTAAGTACTACCGACTTCTGCAGACACTTCCTCTGCAACTGCCCAAGCCTCAGAACCAGGAAAACAACTCTAGGCGCTTATTTGTGTCAACTGTCAACCATGCCACTAAAATGTATACTACATTTGGAATGATTTAGGGAGGCGATTAATAGATAAAACTAACCCCTTTTTATTTCCAAACAGGTACAAGCATGTAGGATCCCACACAATGGATTCATAAATATCCAAGTGAGACGGCGCCTAACATCAAGCCGTC
Source organism: Criorhina ranunculi (assembly GCA_951813785.1). NCBI lineage: Eukaryota > Metazoa > Arthropoda > Insecta > Diptera > Syrphidae > Criorhina > Criorhina ranunculi. The sequence continues at coordinate 1,366,152 of OX638381.1, forward strand.
ATCCCTCCAGCCTAATCGTGCCAGTGATTATTTAATCAACAACTCTAGCCAATAATAGTTTTATTCAAGTATTTCCAAGATTTACTTTGTATAGATTTTTTTCAATAAAAGATGCGTTTACAGTTGTTTATTTTCTTTTTCTTCTTTATCATTTGTTAATTTAACTTATTTTAAATACCTTATACTAATTACAATTATAATTTTTTTTTATTTATTTTAGAATCCAACATAGCTGTGTATTCATCAACATCGAGAGGTCGTATTCAACTTATTTACGGAGGTCAACCATTTATTTTTGAGAAAAACTTGAAACTACCGTCTGGTGAGGATAAAAAATACTGGCGCTGCAATCAATGGTGGGCTCAAAAGTGTCGCTCTCGTGTTTTTACCGTCAGTGATACGGTAATCCCACTTAATCGATACCATACCCATGAGGAAATTGTCAAAAGAAAAAAACGTGCTCGAAAAAGTCTTCAGCTCTCTAGGACTTCCAGTGAGGAAACATCAACGAATGCAAACACTCCTTCATCCCAATTGCACATCACCGAGATAAGTGATATGCAACCAATGAAATATGAGGAGATAGTAGCCGATGTTACCGAAATGGTTGTTTCAGAAGTTAAACGAGAAAAGAAATAGTTTATTTCCCTCTACATAGAATGTTTTAATTAAAATACTTTAGAAATATAATACAACGTGTCTAATCTTTTTTTTTTTAAATACATAGGCCATTTTATTTGTTGTATATATCCGTAGTTGTTTTTGTCTACACAAGAGATATGCATTTTAGGTAAAGTATGTTGTGTAGGGGTATTCTCGTATGTTATTAAAAAAAATTGTCTGTAAGTTTTTGCCTCTTATTGATTGTAACTTCTCTTCATTCTGTTTGTTTTATTTCATTTTAGAGGATATGATCGATTTGAGTTTAGTTAAAACTGAACTCGTCGAAGATGAGTACAACGAATACGAATGTAATCCATTGGACTTTGTCAAACCAAAAATAGAAAGCCCGACAAGTACAAGTCCAACTATAACGACAAGAAGAAATAAGAGACCGTATGCCCCGAGAAAGCATTGGAAAAATTCCGATTGGCTTCCAATGACAAGCAGAATTACACATTGCGGGCGATCTATAATTATTAATAATGAGATATTTCATCGTTCGCAAATCTACAAGGGAACGTCGTATTGGCGCTGTCGTTTATTCAGAAAATTACAATGCAAGATGCGAGCAATCACCAAAAATGGTCGAACCGTACTAACTGGTTCTGCACATAATCACTAGGTTTGGATTTAACGTATATTTTCTTCCTTTTTTTCTTCATAATTTTGAAATTTGTTATAGATTTATCTATAAGTATGGTTTATTGAATATTCAAAAGTAATAAAGTTTGCACATATTCAATGCTTAACTGTTGAAATAAAAAAAGTCAGTGTATGTTTGCTTGGAACTGTATAAAAAAAACAATTTTCATGGTTGAAAACTGAAAGAGATATGAATTTTTATTTTTATTTATTTTTTTTCAAGGCAATACATTTAAAACTATATTTCCAGTACTAAACTTAATAAATATATGTAACTTAAGAAGAGTTTATAAAGACATATTAATTGTGTAGCCTTGTCTATAATAAAACCTGTATATATAATACTTATGTGCATAAATATGTATATATTCGTATTGTAGACTTTTTCAGGACGTTAAAGTGCTAATTTGACATTTCCTATATCAATGATTACCCAGCTTTATCTTTAAGTAGATGCCTCGTAGTAGATTGGTTGAGGTTCCCTTTCACTTGCGTGCCCCACCAGAATTGCGGTCTTATTCTACTGCGTCGTATCTTGGACCACTAGTGGTTATCCGATTTATATGTCCCAGCCATCTAAGTCGTTATATTTTCTATTCAACGGGCGCCGATGTTGTGAGTCAGGGTTGAGCTACGGAGGAAACTTTTGTACAGGTGAGGAGGACGCTTGTCGTTGCTCGGCTCAGCTCGACGGATAGGGGGTGGTTCTTGTCAACCTTATCTTGCTACACCTGCTCAGCACACAACATCCCGTGTAGCTATAGAAGAAAGTTCGCTAATATCCTAAAAAGACAACAGATGGACAAAGAAAAAAGAAGGAAAAGAAAGAAAATCTGTCCAAGGACCTATTCCAATACATACAGCAGCATATTCTCAAACGACTTCTAAGCTTTGGGATAATAATTGCTTATATAATAAGGTGATCTCGTGAAACTATGTTTCTACAATACGTTTTTTTTTTTTGATAGAGAAAGCCATTTAAAAATAATATGGAAAGGGGAGATCTTAAATGATTTCCTGTGGGGCTCCTAAATGATTTGAAATATACTTTTAGGATAGGTTAGGTTGGATTGGCAGGCTACAAGTTGCAACCTCACTTAGACCAAATAAGGTCCTTTGAGTTACCACATGGATTTGTACTTCAACCAGAAATACTGCCGGCAGAACCAGGCGCTATGAAGCGCTGGGGACTGCCAATGCTGATGCCATCAAGTCACTAAGGTTGTGAAAAAGCTGATACCCCTCTTAGAGCTGAGAGGACCGGACATGTGCAGAGAAAGTGGAAAATTGTCTCCTCCTCCCCGTCCTTGCAGCTTTTGTAAAAGTCATTGTATAGGACGTGTCCCATTATAAGTACCCCTACTGTGGTACTTATAAGCAGTCTTTTCTGTCTGATGAGACGGTGAAAGCGTCTCGTCCAGCTTTGACCAAATTTGTTTTGTGATGAGGCAGGTATTACCTTCTGTCCACCTGTGATTTGCGAGGTCGATCGCGTTTCTTTTAAGTAGTAATTTGCATGCTTAAATTACCCTTTTCCAATGGAATTGGCTCTACCAATTCTTTATATATGAGTATATACATATACCTTTAATACAATTTTAACAAATTGCTTGCGATTTGTTAGATAAGATGATTCGAATGAAATCCCATACCTTATACCTCGTTAAAAAGAACATCATGTAGATCTCTGTCGAATGCGAAATATCTTGATTGAAGTTCTACGTTAAAAGTATTTTATGCAAAAATTCGAGACTAGAATAGTTGACTGATCCTCCACTGACGAAGACTTTCATAATATTTCGTGAAAAATAAGCTATTTTATATAATATACGAGATATTAATCGTATGACGCTGCAGCATGGACATTCGAAGGCGGAAAACTGCGCATTAGTCGTTTGAGATAGCTAGGACATATAGAGCGAATCGATACTAACGCTCCGGGCCGGAGAATCTTCGAATCTAACTCGCAGTTAAAGAAGACCTCGTCTAAGTTAGCCCGCATATGTAGAATAGTACCTCAACCAACTCGGAGTCCATAACAGGTGTAAGCAAGTAAGTAAATGCTGCAGACTACTTGTATATGGGTGAACTTAAACAAATTGCGTTCCCCATGGACAACTCTACATGTATTGCCTTAGGGTGACCTGCTTGAGGATTTTTTTGTTTACATTACTATTAACCTCATGATTATGAATCAATATTTTTTTTTTAAATCTCACATAAATGTATTGACTTAAGTTAATCCTTGATAAAACTTTATACAAACAAATGAAAGAGTAAACAATTTTATTCGTCAAATTCATTTTAAATTAAATGCATTTATTAAGTCAACGAGCTTTCTTAGAAAGACAATTGTTTTCTCATTTCTGTTTTTTTTTTTTTAATTTAAGACTTTTTCATACTTTTCAGTTAAATCAAAATCACCAGGATACTTCTATATAGTCGGCCAGAGATCTGCGGTCAAACTCGTACATAATGGCTTTGCGTTTGTTAAGCTACTGCAAAATTCCAAGGGAGTAAAATGGGTATGCTCTACTAGATCGTCAACCAAATGCCGAGCAAGATTACGGATAACATCAAATTCAAAATTAGAAACATTGTATAATAATCACAACCATCCCCAATGGTCGGGTCTTCGTAGAAGAAAAGATTTTTAAAATAGAGACTTGTAATAATAGTATTTATGTGTTAAACAGAACATGTTAATTTTAATATTTATTTATACAATAAGTAATCTGATACCGGTGAAATCTTTACTATTGCTTTGTTTTATGTACATTAATTAAAAATAACAATAATAAAAGATCTACATATGTATAATTTAAATATTGAACTAATTTTAATCTCCTTAGTATATGTTACGAACCGAGTGCGAAATCGTATTATTCTTCGATGTTACAGTCCTTTTTGTGCAATGCGAAAGCGACATAAAGCCATACAAAAAAAAAAAACCGGTTACTTCTCTCCGATTTTGGACATAGCAACGAAACGGCGCAGTTATTATGTTTGTTGCTTCGCTTCGCTGCTCTGATCCGGAATTTTGGACATACTTCCAAAGGCCTCATACCATCCCAAGACTACAAAAACGGCTGTACCATCCTAGGAAGGTACGATTTCGGACTTTAACTTTTATTATATGAAATATAGTATTTGAAGAAGAAACTCTCAAGAGGTGCTTTATTATTATTCCAGTTCATTTGCAATAGATTACTTTACTTAGGATGAGAAGCATCAAAACATGGTTCACAAATCCAATCTCCTCCCGGGCATTGCGGGCAATATGTGACTATTTTTTTTAACTGTGAGTCTTTTTTACTTTCATTTGAGTTCTTGATACATTGAACACAAATGCCTCTTAGACGGGCTTTCTTAATCATAATCAGAGTATGCTTATTCACAGAAGTTTTAACTATATTTTCGGGTGCAGTAAAATTTGCACAAGAGGACAATGGTATTGGTTTCTTTAGAGTAACCTCTGCCATTAAGATTCTTTCTCGTTGCGCGCTATCTATTTCTTCTTTGAAAATCGTTGGTAAGCGAAGCGGTTTCTTCATATTAGCTGTGCGTTTTCTAAGGATAGCTGGTGACCTTTCAACGATGCGTTTCTTTGACGATTTAACTAAAATTGAATGAAAAATGTTAAGACTATGTTAGTAAAATCCATAAAATTATAATACTTGCTAAGAGCAAAATGCATTAAACAAGGTATGAGATTGATGTTGATTTGAAGGATTTATTCTATTTATTCTTTCCCTTACCAGAAAAGAACACGTTGTTAATGAGTTCCTGGAAAATATGACGTTAAGCGAAACAACGTTGTGCGGGGCAAAGATAAGAAAAACATTGTTTTAAGGCTCGGAAAAAAATATAACTTATTTTATTTTTTTCAAACGACGTTACAGCGAAGTCGTGCAACGTTAACCGGGGTATGGTAATAATAACGTTATAGCGAAACAACGTTGCGCAGGGCATGCTTGTACCTTAAATATCTTAATTATGTTGTTTTATTTAAAATCTCTTCTTAAGTGTTTATCCTACTAAGCCTACCCTACTATAGTTATTCAAACTAATCAACACTAGTGTGTTGAGAAAAGGCTAAATTAACTTCCTTCTTAATTTACTTGAAGATTACAGCAAAGAGTTCTTTGATTCTAAACACACCTGGAACTGTTTGAAAAGGAACTTTACTTACCAGCGCTGGGAACCTTTTCTTTATTTTTAAACGATATCTAAAGAGATTCTAATCCTTTATTGACGGTATTGGGTAAATGTTAATTTGTTCACTTCTTTTGTTATACTTTCAACGAGTTAGCTGATTTTGCATAAGTCAATTGTTGGAAGGTCATTTAAGTTGTCTAAAACAATTACCCTTTTTTAGTAACGTTTAGAGCCATTGTTGTGAGGCATGGTCGGGCGACGAGGGCAACTTTGGTGCAGATGAAGAGGTTCATACCAACTTCACCTTGCACCACCTGCTCAGCACACAAAATCTTGTGCCAAAATAAACTAGCTAGAAGAAGAAGTAAAAATTCCCTATTACTCTTAAAAACATTTCGAACGGACAAAGAAAAAGGAAGAAAGAGTAAGGAAATTATTCAAGAACCTCTGCCAATATCCAAAAAAAAGCTCGAGAGACTAACCTAACTAGCGTTTACTAAATCTAAATTAAACACTTAAAACTTTACCCTAAACTACCTTCAAACTATACTGTACTTAACCCTAAGCGCACTTCGCTTTACCTATGTCCCTCCTGGATACAGGTTCGTCACGAACCCGAGACATGCCAGATTCTGTTGGTAAAGGCAATCAATTTTAGATTGGTTTTTGGTGGCCTTTTAGACAGGTCGCGTAGTTAGCTAAGGACCGGGTTTTTTTATAATTCGCTAGCGCTAAAGCGATTATGAATACCCTTATGATGCTATTCACACAGCGCTAGTGTAAGTGTAGTGAGGCTTGTTGGTTCACCCAGAACTGTAGTTCCACATCAGTAAATAATGTCATTGATATAGAATCTGGATAAACGCTCGGCCCGGGGATGACTTAAATATGTCAGAAACACATTTAATGACCAATCGATATCAGTATTTGAAAACGACTTAAAAAATTCTTATTTAATGGCTTCGTTCTGGCTGAACGATAGATCAGTTTGACAATCGTGCTTTCGGTTAGTCAGTCTTTTGTTTTATTTCTTAATAAGAAAAACTAAATTAAATGTTTTATGAAATAAGTTTATTCTTTATTAAGTTACATTCAATTTCATTCTTCATTCCATGTTTTAGGTAAATAACCCTTTTGTTTGGTTGGACTATGGTTATGGTCACCTTTTATTATAAAATGATCTTTCCCTTTAGTTTTAATAGTGGCAGGACAGCGAGTCTTGCTGTAGAACGAGCAACGCCATAGGACAACAAATGAGGCTGGCTTTTTCGTGTGTGATGAATACGTATGGCCATTATAAACCAACTGTCCGCGTCGGTTGTATGTAAACAGTGGTTCGGAAATCTCTTGAATCTCTTGAGTTATGTGTTCTAAAATAAAATCACGAAATATATTAATTTAATTATCTGCATTTGAGCTTAAATATCTAACAAATACATAAGTGTTGATATCATGAGACTAAATCATTGCAAACCATTTTTAATGCAAATATTTTCAATAGAAATCTAAATACAAGAACGTTAACTTTTGAATATTCTTATATCATAACCAGATGTGAAAAAAATTCAAGCATAATGCTGACGACAGCGATTTTCGATGCATTTTTATACTAAACATCCTGCATAACTTAAGTAAGCTGAATAAGTAAATAAAAAAAAAACTCTTACAGGCTTCCTGACGGGGCACTGTAGAGCACATCAGGTCGAGGAGACAGAATATTAAAAAAGAAAAAAGCTGAAGAAACTCCAGATCACATCCGTAGAAACTGTGCCTAAGTAGATATACTAGATAGGGGGAAAGACCTCTCATCCGTCTTAAATTCAAAACAGGTTCTTAAGTTCCTGAGGGAAACAAGGTGCTATTATTATTATTAATTTGGCTCTCTGGCTGACACAAGGGGCACTGTTAGACTAGGAGATCCTCAATCTTTCTTATGAAGTTGAGAATGTCTCAAGTTGAGGCGTTTCTAATGTGAGGATTTCCTTGAGTAAAAGGCGCTTCCTGATGCAGCAGAGAGCCTTCCGCTGATTCGTCTTCCTCTAGAGTCTAGATTCTAAACAAAGTCGACATTCAGATTCCTCAACTATATTCATTTTATGTAAGTCACAGGAAACTGGAAAGCCTGCTGATTTTGTCTCTTTTGTGATTAGAGATGTTCTTTGTGGTTTTGTTTTGGCATGTCTAAGTCCGTGAATGTTGTCACAGTAGGGCAAGTAGTTCGGTCCTTCCCAGCTATGTAGACTTGTTCTAAACGTAGAATGAAGTGCTGTATCACAAAGACAACCTCGGCTGGCACCAAGAAGTTAAACAATAGATCCAGATAGGGTTATACTTCTTATTTGACAAAGCTTTGGGCAATAACAGAGAACATCGGCTGTATCCTCATGAACCTTCTCATCGCCACATCCCTTGTATATGTATGTCGTTATCGTTCTGATGTAATTTGTTCGTATGATATCGTAGCATGTTGTGGCCGATAAGCATTCATACCAATATTGACAGGGACTTCCTGTCTTTTTGTAGAAACTTGTTAGGCCTTGTTCTGGCCACAGCTTTCTTGATACTTCAAGGATTTATGTTAAATTTTCGCCCTAATATTGCAGAGGAGGTTTAACCATACCATCTGCTTGCCTTCGGTCTAAGTTTAAACCTTTTCTAGTTGATTCATCAACTATTTCATTTCCTGATTCCCCGCTGTGACCAGGGAGTTTCATATTATGCTCTGTGCCAATAACTCTTAATCTCTTCGGGACAACACGTTACAAGTTTCAATGTTATCTGCATAGCAGGTACTGCTTTTAGTTTCGTTAATCGTATAATTTGTTGCCTTACAGTTAGGGTGGTCGCCGTGGCTTAGTGGTTAGACTGTTAAACACTGCCTCTGGCTCTCTATGAGCTGTCGCGCCAAATATTTATATTTGAATTTGTAAATATAATAAGAAGTGTTAAGTGTTTTAATTTAAAAGCGCACTTATCTTATAAAACAATTCAAAGCAAATTTAGTGTATTTCATTTCATTTCATTTATTAGTAAGAAATTATATCTATATTCAGCTGAGATAAGACTGTCTTGCTTTAGACTTGTTTTCTAGTTTACGCAGTTCGTAAACAACCTTCAGAGATCCCTTTTTGCGTCGCTCTTTAAGCACATCATGATTGTGCGACTCTTGTACAATGCTTACTCTATCTCCTATGTCATTTGTACGTACTCGAGCCTTGCACCTAACAATTAAAAGAGTTTGAAATTGAATTTAACCACAGGACAATGTTTACAAACAACTTACTTGAGTGGTCTAAATTGAACACATCTCCAGTAAATTGTGCCACCCCTCACCCGATGTCTCGTATATGGAAAACCATCCAAGCACAATTGATAAGTTCCTTTTAAGCTTGTTATATAGTTGACCCGATTTTCATCAACCAGTTTTGTGCCACCTAAAAATAAAATGTCGATTAGTGAAAAAACATCAAAAACAATAGTTTTTCAATAGCAAAAACTCACTTTTAAGCGTTTTTTCTATAAAAACAATTGCAATACATATTTTATTTAATTTTTTTTTTTTAAGAAAATCACAATTTTATTCATTTGTTCAAGGACATGTGTATGTAACAAGAAATACAAAATACGGAATAGACTTTTCAATAAAAATTTTTGTTCAGGGATCCTCGATGTTATAGTCGCATGAGATTGATTTATCGGATGCAATTCTTGGAGGCATTGGCGGATGATTATGTAGGCCTAAAAAATTTATTATCATTCCTTGTCGAGTGGTACAACGGGCAATGCAGGGCACCTCCTTTCGTGCACTTGAAAATGTACAACGCCAATAGGTGGTGTTTGTTGCATGAATTCGTTTATTAGATGTAAATGTGTAATTATTATAGACCAGCAACTTGCGACCCCAACGACTTCGCACAAAGAAGACCTTTAGATCATTTGGTTTCATATGATTCATATGATAATCTAAAAAAGAACAGAGCAAATTTTGTATTTTTTTTTATTAATGTAAAACTAATAGTCAACTGACGAGCGTGTAGAAATACTGGGACCGGAGTTATAGACCCTAAGATTATGTCGAACATTTTTCAATATTATTTTATAGTTTTCTAAAGAAGAAACATTTTTCCGAGAAGACTTGTGGGTTACAAAACATGTTAAACTATATAAGACGAAAGTCAAAATCTGAAGTCAGAAACCAAAAACAACAAAGGGATCATTATTGACAGCCAGGCTGCCATCAAATCGCTCCATTCACACACTTTGTCCTCTAAATTTGTAGAACAGTGTAAGGAAATTATTACTCTAATAAGCACTCGATTTCATATCACTCTCCTTTGGGTTCCCGGCTATAGCAACATAAATGGGGAGTGAAGACGCACTAACTAGATGTAGCTCAAACTTTGATAGTTCACTTGTGAGGTTAGTCTGCTCTCCGATTGGACCTATCAAGTGAAAATTCTCCAGCACTTTCTCTCAATTGCTAGATCTAGGTGGAATAACCGTCCTACAATAAAAAATGAACGCCCGACATAATCAACAGAACCCACACCGAGACAACAAAAATTGTAGCAATTAACACAGGCTACTGGTCAATTTGGCTCACACGCTGCCAAGTTAGGAGTTTTCCTTTAACACTCATAGCAATAGTTGCAACAATACGAGTTCACAAGAAAAGGAAATCCTATTTCCCTTTCTCTGTGACTGCCTAGTAGGCATCACACTTGGCAAAGCCTTTTTTAACCCTGCAAAGATAATCTGCGTCAAATTGACTCACCCGAAAACAAAATATAGCTCTCTCTCTTTTAATATTCCGAATAATACATTGCGCGTTCGTAACATCCGAGTCAGCGTGAGTATCTATCGGTGAGTGGACGTGTTGTTGAGGAAGGTGTCACCCGTTTTGAGTTATAACCACCAATATGATTATCTTTCCAGGGTTAAGGAGTTATAAGATTTCTGACATACAATTTTGCAACATCATTTTATTTAAAAACTTCTCCAATTAGTCACACCCATCAACAGCCAGGTAACGTAATTGTAGTATCAAAAAAGCACGAGAGCGCTTCGTGTTTCTGGTAGGACTTACCAGACAGCCACTTCTCCCGACTTACCTACCTACCATCTACTACATCCGTTTTTTAAACCACGCCAAGTATTTAACATATCAAAAAAATTTGCTACAGCAGTCTAAAATAAGTACTTCGGCGACGTCAAACGCCAACGATTCGCGTTGTGTAATATTTTTCGTGTGAATGGAAGCTGATGAGGGTCTCACGATGAAGTGGATATCAAATCAGGGCATCATCTAAAGTCGAATGGACAAAAAGCATTTGCATTTGACTGTATGATATCGAGTGAACGGAACGCATTGACTGTATTCTATCATACACAAGATAGAGCAGGTAACAACAAATTTGTGGCGGCTGCAAGCGGTTTTCCCGTAGGATAATTAGCACATCCATAAAACAGAACCGCACAATGGAAAAACACAGCCAGGATATGGAAATCCCTAATGATGCCGAAACCGTTTATGACATCATTAGCGACGTTGGGTTCAACGGTAGCGCAGACAACTTCTACCTACTACAGTATAAATACCGAGAGTCACAGGACTCAAAGATTCATTCATTCGTGTAAAGTTGTAAGACGGCGCAGACGTAGCGCGTAGTGATATTAATAAATAAATGTTGTACAAACGGATCACGCGTAATTATTTATTTAGTTGGTGAGACAGTGCACACGCGGCATTGTCATCCCCACAAATTAGACAAATCAGCGCAACCGACTGACGAGAAATGAATTAACCTTTATGTATTCTCGACATGAAAGACAAAGTCGGTGTTAATCCAAAGCCGTTTAAGCATCAACAGAACACACATTTTTATTTCTCGAACAATTAAAGTGACTGTACAAGATCTTAATCATCCCAATCTTGTTCTATGGCGGAGAGGCATGGACTTTGCCAAAAATGATTGATATGTGATCCCGTCTGCTTAGACGGTGAGTGTAGGATGTAGGATACGATGATGAACTAACTGTATGGGCTGTACAGTGATATCGACCATGGGAGGGACGACGAAGTAGAGGAAGACTGCGACTCAGGTGACGCGCACAAGTGAAAAAGGACCTCAATTAACTTGACGTGTGAAACTGAAAGCAGATAGCTAACGATAAAGCTGGCTGGAAATGCTTGTTGGTTGAGGCACAGTTCCACCCTGGACTGAACCGCCATCAAGTAAGTAAAAACACACTTTCATACCCTTATACGACTACTAGAGCACTTTGCGCATTAAGAAGATATGCAGCGAAATAGCAGAAGCACTCAGACTCATTTTCGGTCCATTGGCAGAAACCCTTTTTTGGTGTAGTGGTTGGAAAAACTCAGATTATATTCGTTTCTCTTTTTATTTTCAGGGGCTTTTGCTGTTCCCCAACCGGGCTCGATTCTGCAAGGTCGGGTCACAAGCGAACAGACTGCCCACTATACGCTAACACACTATACAATAATCGCATTCAACCGCAAGTTTGTCACAGCTGCTGTACAACGATTGTATCATGTATTTAGAAGCTTAACAGATGAAATAAATTTTGTTTTAAAAAAATTATTTTTGTAGTGAATTCGTATATCATAAAATGGACTGACTAATTCAGAAGCCTTGGTTTCTTCATACATTTCCTCAATGTTGTACTTTTAAACACTAAGGATACTTTGTATAAGGCCCTTAACATTCTAGTCCAAGAGAAGGTATGTAGAAGTGGCTATATGGTAAATCCTACCAGAAACACAAGTAGCACTGATGTGCCTTTTTGATACAACTCACGTGACCTGGCCTGATGGGTGTAACTGAGCGGGGTTATTTTCAAATCCATCCTGTGGAGTTGAGAAAGTTAATAATGTTAAATTGTATGCTAAAAATTTCTGATAATTCCGTAAACATGCTTTCCCAAATGTGGGCCAATAGGCCAGGCTATGCAACGGTATTGATCTATACTGTAAAATTCGAAATCATCACTTAAGAAGACTTTTTGCAGACAATAGATACCAGAAGCCCTACTCTGTATTCCAATTCATAAATCGAATCGTTTGAAATTGCGTTTCAAATTGTCGTACAACATTTCCATTTTCGGACGATTGAACTTTAGAATCGGAATACAGAGTAGAGGCCAAGCAGTACAGCCCAAAATATATTTAAATTCAAATCATAAAGTCGACGCGGTAAAGTAACGTCACGTCTAAAATTGCGTGAGCATCTGAAAATGAACTTGTTTAATGTAAGTAGCGGGGCTGGAGGTATATTGGCAGAGGCAATAGGTTTCCGACGGATTGTAGCACGCCATCTAAAGTAAAATAAGTATGCAATTAAAATCAAATCTTGAGTTGTTAGAATTGTTACGATTAGGTATGTATCTCGTCTGTTAAAACTAAACAACTGTTTTCTGTTTTACTATCGTTTACTTTGCATGCAACGAAAAGTCGTAAAATTTACTCGATCAATTTTTTTTTTATTTTTGTACACTACGAGTTATAAAATACATAAATGAAAAATACATATTTATACGAATCGAACGATAGTAGGAATAGTAATATTGTAATGGCAAACACACTCTGCACGTTTTTAGAGTTTTGGTTTTACACTTAAAAAGGCTATCATGCTGCCGTGTTGTTTTTTTTTTTTTTTGCACAACCAATTACTTAAGCACAATTTAAAATACAATTACTAGTTCAATTTATTTATACAATCTATATTTCTTATTTACAATTTGTTAAAACACATAAATTTATTCGCATTAACAATTTCATGCTCTTGCGTATGATGTTGTGTGATCAGGATTCGTTGAGACCTCGAAATACTCAATGTGCTGTCACAGTTCTCGACGGCACTATTTCGACCACAACTCCTGGTACTGTTACCACTTATCATACGATTCCTTTGTAACATTTTCTGAATCTTCTCCGCATGAGGCATGTGATTGTGAGGACCACCGGTGCAAGTTCTAAGTTTACCATTCTCGAGAACACAACGTGAACGACATCTTTCCGATTGTATTTTTTTCGAGTAATTATGGCACCGCCAATATTCCTTGCCGTTCTTTTTACTATGGCAGTTATACAAATATCTGTTGTTCAGTATGAGGCAAGGTGTCGACCATGGACTCTCGATAAATATTAGTTTATCGTCTGAAATAGAGACGCAATGAGTGAAACATTTTGTGCCAGGACACGCGAATTTTATATTTTTTTCTTAAATTTAAGTAACAAAGAAAAAAATATATGTATGTATAGATAGAAATTGGTATATTAAGAATATTTAAAAAAAACAATTGTGTTTGATACTTTCTAGATAAAGTATGGGTTTACTTCTTATTTGAAAATTTATTGAATCCTCCAAAAATATATAGATCTAGACCTTAGCTTTTGATCTAAGTTGTGGAACAAATATTTTGTAATTGTCTTTATCAACTTCGATATGCGACACTGTTATGATCTCCGTCAGCTTTGGATCGTCTGCTTTGATTTCAATATATTCGCCGAGATCTTCCTCGATTTTGTATAAGGGCCTGTGACCTATGCGAGGCATATGATCAGAGTGATTATGATCTCGCCGCGCAGCTACAAGATTGTTCCTTTTGGTGATGACTACAGCTTTGCACTTGTTTTTTAGAACATCGATGCATCGCCACGTTGTATGTCCATTGGCCTGGGTCAGTTTTTTATTGTAAATAAAGCGATTGTACACTAACTGGGCGTTCTTTTTCTGGCTGCGAATGAACTTAACTTCGCCTAAAATGATAAGCAAACACGAATACGACCATATTTTATTTCTTTTTATCTAGTTTAATATTGTATTACTAACTTAGTTTTTCTATTTCTCCAACGAAGGGAGAAGCGCAAGTGAAAAGTCATGGTTTCATTTTTATTGCTATTATTCTTGTTTTATTTTGCTGTTAAAAAAAATTTACAAAATATTTTTTTTGTTTTACAAATAATAAAGTGCACACAAGCAAAGAACCTTCAAAGAAACAATATAAATTTAAAGGGATATTTGTTGTAAAACCACTTACCATGAAGTATGTAATTGTTTTGTTTAAATCACATCAACTTAAAACACAATATAATTATATATTAACGCCACAATTTTTATTTTCACTTCCTAATAATTTCGATGAAAATTTGTTGGTTGAGTTCATTGAACGTAATGACTGAATTTTCATTGGCACTTATTTTACACAAGCACTGAAAAATTATCGACAAGAATATGAAATAGAATCCACAAGGGAAAGCACTTTAAATAATTCCTTTTTTGAACACAAGTTTTTATAAAAATAAAAGTTTACACGGAATTCCAAAACATTTTTCCTGCAGATTTCTTTAATCAAATGTATTTGCCATGACAATTGTGAAACGAAAACGAAGACGAGAGATGCATGAAAATTGCCGAATTCTAGTACATTTTGTTGGAAATGAATTTTAATGAATTTCACATCAAGATGTCGCTTTGAACTATTTATTTCCAAATATAGGAGTATTTAAAGATACTTTAGAAAACGAAAATAAATAGCAGAAGATGTAAGTTCAACTAACAAAAGTAAATAAAGTTGGTTATCCATGTGCTACAAAGTATTTTCTTGTTATTTTTATTCTCATTGGCATACATTCAGGTCGTTGCTCAATAGTCAATATTTTAGAATAGTGGACATGTTGACCCAGGTTCAGTTCTCAGGGTTGAAGCCAGTCTTCTGAATACCACAAATGCATATTAAAAGGCAGCTCAGTTTTCTGAATCTTCTGTAGTGAAAACTACACTATAGGTGCAGATTTGGCGCAGGTACAATCTGTCATGAAAAGCTTCTCAATTCGCCGTTCGGAGTCGGCACTAAACTGTAGGTCCCTTCCATTCGTGCGAAGAATATAACACGCACAACATGAATGGTTGTGAGATGCCAGGCCTTGGCTCTCCATGAGCTGCCGTGCCAAATATACATACATACATCTTCTCAGACATGTTAAAAACATTCACCCCTATCATTCAATCCGCCGGGGGGAACGATCCACCAAAATATCCACCCCTATCATTCAATCCGCCGGGGGGAACGATCCACCGAAATTTCTAATTCGGTATCATTCAATCCGTACGAAGGGAATCGTCCACTTATCGGTAATGTGAATGACTTTTCACGTGATCATTCAAAACGAACGAATCGAATCTCTCCATACAAAGTTTGACATTTCAAATCCGCAGGAAATTCATTGCGGATTGGTGTTGTGTTGCATTTTGGGTGGAAAATTTATCTGAAAATGTATGTTCTTTCTAGGACAAATTAATTATTTAGGTGTATTCAATTGAATATGCTTTTATTGTCCTTAATAAACACTTCCAACACATAATTAAAGGCTGCCTTATTCAAACAAAAATTGTTTATGAAACTGAAATTCAAAATGATTTCATAGAAATTATAAACTACAACGAAATCGATTAACTAACTAATGTTGTCACTGGATGCCCGTAAATATGCACGAGATGTTCGCCTATTTGAAGATATTTCTTCGTTTTCAAAAACAGAGCAATGCTATCCACTGTCTTTAAATTTAATTTTATTTTGTTTTTATCAGCAGCTGTTTCTAATCGCCGTCAACTATGACAGAACAGTCGGTTTTGAAAAAGAAAAATCGTAGTCGGTAAAACAGTCCATCCGGCGGATTGAATGATCAGCCTCAAGGTGAACGCGGATCGAATAAGTGAAGTGAATCTCAGATCCGTCGGATTGAATGATAGGGGTGATTGAAATCCTTCCACCTACAGGACTTCGCTAAAGTTGTCCAAGCCGTGATCACGGCTATCTGTCAGGCCGCCGCTTGGCTGAAGATGAACCCAAAGAAACGTCAAACATTTGCGCAGTGATGCGGCATCACTGCTTATTTACGATGCTGATGCGATGCACAGTTTATGCTGATGCGTTGCTGATTGAATATATGACAATTGCGTTTTAGAACGCATTGTTTACATCAAACATTTTAATGTCAGAAAATTAAATGTTTTGTGAAAAAGTAAGAATTCAACAAAAATTTATTAATTTTCCTTTCAAAAGCACATGTATTTACTTACTTTTCTTTCTCTTCCGACATTTTTCTTCCTTTTTGGCCGGCGAATCAGCTGCGCATCAGGTATATCTGTGATGCTTTTTTTCGTTATGTTTGCGCATCAGTTTGATCAAATTTGCAAAAATTAGCACTTAACGTTGAAAGTGATGCCAATAGTGCATTAATGAACATTTTGCAAAGCATCATGATGCCAATGATGCGTTACTGAATTTACGCAAAATCACGCACAGATATTATGATTTGTATTAAAAGTCAAACTGCGATCAGATCTAGGTCACTGAGACATTCAATGGAATCATGCGGCTGACGAATTAGCCAGATATCAAGCTACAGACAATGACTATTTCAAAGCGCCTATGTCGTTTACTAAGCGCCTGATACACATCGATGCTTTTTCGAAAACATATAATAGATGGCAACACCTTCACTATTGCAAAAGAAACCTGTTTTCAAAACTAACTAAGGTCCTACCAGTTTTATCAAAACGGCGCATCCGCGCTACTTGTGTCTCTGGCAGGTTTCACCAGATTCAAACACTTCTACCTAACAGTCTACTGCATATAAGGCAGACATACTCATCGTTAGGGTATGGTATGCAACAAGTTCAGCAAGAGCTGCAGAGACGAGGAAGAAAAAGAGGCTATTGTACAAAAGAGTATTTGCATTTATTCCGCATTTGCTACTATCAAGCAAAAACCACCTTAACCTCTTTTTGATCTAATTAATCTGAATATACCCAGAACCGGCGATCTAAACTGCTAAATGGTTTCAGGAGTATACTGGGGACAACCCTAGCACACAGTGGCATCACAATAGATCTACGTTCTGGTATAAGTGTACCTCTTCTCAGAGGACCACTTTAAACACCTTATAGCTGTAGAAAGAATTGGCAGCACTGGTCAACTCTCCAGAGAAAGTTGTCTTCTAGAATACAACAAATTCATTCTGCTGTTAATAAGCTGGACTGACTTGAATACAACCTGAGTTGTGATTTAGTGTACATACCTATTGAATTCCACAGCATATATTTAAGGGTAAGAGGACCAGCCCCATTATCTGAGTTCAACTGCGCTGCGTGATTTCATAGAACTACTTCCGACACTCTTGTGGAGATTCGACGAAGAATAACCTTACTACTTCGATTTGACCAAACTTCTAGCTATAAGGTCCAGTTATGCTTTAAAAAACACTGGGAGCATTCATAAACGTGAAAAATCTGCGCAAGTACAATCGGATTTCTTTTCTTATGCATTTTTGAACGTTACCACTTCCAACAATACCTATGTGCAGTCAAGATGATTAACTGTTGTAATGATTTTTCTAACCTAACTGCACGACGCTGACGCTACATTAACGTTTATGAACAAGAGGTAACTGCAAGTTTGACCTAAAATTTGCCTACATGAAGGCAGATTTTGTAGCTCTTTGATAGTATGACGAATTCACCCTATGCCTTTAACTCTTTTAGATCCGGTCCGACAAGCTATGCCGAAATCTCAACTCTTCTGAATCGGAAGACTGTTCCGCAATGTTATTTTTCTCTAATGTTTGAACATATAATAGTTATTGCTATCAACGTACATCATAGGTGGTGCCGTGTAAAATTTGGTTGTTTTGCTTAGGTTCAAGCCTATGTCCTTACTTAACAGTTCAACGTCTTAACCACTAAGCCACAGCGTCCACATAGACTGATATCTTCAGTCTTTCTGTTTTGATTGAAGCGATACAATTTGGTTCAAAAAATATTTAAACATAAATTTAAATTCTTTTATTAAATAAAAATGTATTTAGTTCTTTTATAATAAGATGGCATTCTTCAAATCTCGAACATATTCCTTACCTAACTTGTTTTTAATTGACGTCTAGATTGGCACTTTTAATAATCAGTGATACCAAATCTAGCAACTCACTGAGCATAATCAATTTAGTAGTGCGTCGTCAAAAATTTGGATTCATTGATTTCAGCAACAATTGCATGACGAATCAACGATCAAGAATACTTACTGAGGCCCCTATTGCGGTTGTCGTCAATACGATTGACTTTTATCAATTTGATCGATTAATTTTCGGTTTGGTATTGTGTAACTTGATTGATAGAGATAATTACAGTTGACAGCAATTGTGAGCCAATGGACAACTTATTGTGAATATTTTTGAATTTGGCATTTGAAACAAAAATATTAAACGTTTAAATACATTTTTCCGCTGTTTATAAATAATTTTAATTTGTTTTTTTGGTTTCCAGAAAAAAAAAATAAAAAATCCTACCTGCGTTTTTCCACAAATTCCTTTGGCGATGTCGAGATTTTCCTCCACCAAGCTTGTTTAACTGTTTTTTATTGCTTCCAACTTTTGCCCAGTAATGTTATATGCGTAAATGTACACCTATTAACTCAAAACTTGAATTATTTACATTTTTCCATTCCAAAATCAGCAAAGCACCACCAGCCGCTTGCCAGTCAATCACAAAAATATGAACGACAAATGTCAATTGAAAAAACCCAAAATATCAATCATAATACGATTGATTGTTTGTTGACAACAGTCAATTATCAGCCGCAATAGGGGCCTTAATTTAGCCGCAAAATCATGCAGCAACGCATATGCACCCCTATCCCGTAAGGCGTTTACGACAAAATAAAATACGACACTGCGAAATCGGTATGACGATTGGCGTTTTCATGTCGTTGAACACCTTGTGGAACCCATTACTTTACGACAAAACGTCATGTGAGAAACCTAACTCTTATTCCGTAAGGCGTTGAACGCCACAAAAACGACGATATCTGTCGTGGATGAATTTGTGATCGCCAGAAGTACAAATCGACTGAAAATGTAACTTTTCTTAATTTTTTTGTTTATTTAAGCAACTGGATTCGATTATTTTGATTTGGAGGGTCAAAATATGGAACCAAAAGCAACAAAAAGGTCTACTGAAGCTAATGGAAAAACTATTTCATTGGAAAATAATTTTTATTGTTTTTTTTTATTTACTTATGTTCGTCTTTGTCTGTGATTATTAGCACACTTCTTTTACACAATATCCTTTTTAAATTTGTGAATTTCAAACCAAACTGTTACAATTCGTGAAATCGATCTGTCATTCTCAATGTGGAATGTGTGTGGATGGTAAATGTAATGAATAAGGAGGCGTTCAAGTTACGGAATACCGATTCTTAAACGACACGACACAAGAAACGACAATTGTCGTTTAAGATAAACGCCTCACGGAATAGGGGTGATGGTGACACATTTTAATACGCACATCAAGGCAAATGATCGTTGAATCGTCACGTCGACGGGTGAATTAAAAAAAAACTGCGCATCGATCCAACATCAATGATCGTTCACAATGCCGACAGTCTACAATTTTCATCTGCATTTCAGAACGACTTATTTGAATTTGCTTAGATTTCAATAAAAAAAAAAAAAACGAGAATTAATTTACATTCCACATGTTGAAGCCTACCTATGTGCTTCAAATTGAATAAAATGAGGGATTTTAATGTTTTTTCCACAATAATTAGACTTTTTATTAAGAGATGCCAGTCGTATCGTTAAGTTGATTTAGGCCTATTTCCTCTT
The DNA here is from genome assembly GCA_951813785.1 of Criorhina ranunculi. Taxonomy (NCBI): domain Eukaryota; kingdom Metazoa; phylum Arthropoda; class Insecta; order Diptera; family Syrphidae; genus Criorhina; species Criorhina ranunculi. The sequence goes on from OX638381.1 coordinate 1,386,301, forward strand.
CTCCAGTCTTCTTCTACAATTGCGTCGTAGCTTTGGGGTAGATTTGCAAACTCTCAGCGCTATTGTTCATTCGCTCTACATATCTCAGCCATCTAAGTTGTTGCATTTGGACCCTTCTGACCAGGCCGATGTCACTGAGCAGCCTCCATCACAAAAGGACTTTTCTCTTGAAACAACCTAGGGTGATTTTATTCATTTTCTCTATGTCAAATGGACGATAGTTGTTGACTATTTTTGATTATATTGGAACCATCGACGCGAAGATATCTTTGTCACAATTATCTCAATTTCGTGATTTTCTTAATTGTTTTTTGAGTGTGCTGTATTTTAGTTTACACATAAAATACCTAACTCATGTTTTTTAGTTGTCGCACTTTGTTTAGTACCTAATTGTACACATTATATTTCAAAGCTGTCATTTTCGGTTTACATGAGATCTATTAGGAGTAATTAGCAACATGTAATAAACATTTTACACTATTCGTAAGCCGCACGCTAAAATGTTGGAACCTCCTTTCTATCATAGTTAGGTTAACGTTATAACTTTTATTCAGACAAAATTAGCAAAATTTTATTAGAACTCTGTATTGCGATTCTAAAGTTCGAATCGTTCAAAAGCGGAAATTTTGAATAGGCAATTTGAAACGCAGTTCATAAAATCCATACTAAATGTCCGCTTTCGAACGATCCGAACTTTTGAATCGCAATACAGAGTAGAGTCTTCCAGTCTAACCCGGCAAAAGGTAGATTTGGGGAGATTGTCGCCCCTTATAAAGAAAAGTGATGGGGTGGCATTTGGCGACATTTAATTCCAGACAATTTTTGAGGCACCAGGATCTTGTTGAAAGAGGATAGTCTTGGGAAGATGAAATGGTTTTGAGAAATGTTGTATTATGTAAAGGGAGCAGAGATGGGGAAAATGCTTCATTCTGCTAAAGTGCTTTACTCACTCCCCTTCAGTTGAAAGAAGCGTTCATTTTCAAATATTTTCTGGATGCAGGGTGTACTGATACGAGGCGTTTTATGTATTTTACTGGGGTAATATACAACCGATTTTTGGTTACAAGTGTGCACCATTTATGTTTCGTTATGAAGATTCCTGGTTAAGGACAAATCGAAGAATAATGAATTATTTAACTAGTATATAGTATATATTGTCACCTGAGTGCTAGAACTAGCTAACCTGGCTACCTGAATTCGATAAGAATGGATTTGAATAATTGGACAACTCATTTTCCTTACTTGGAGCCATCTATTGTCAAGTCAATAACGTTTTTCTTTTTTCGTTCAGAGCGTACTCTACGAGCTCAGAATAATTTGACTGAGCATTCAGAGTAAAAAGCTAAGCACAGCCATTTTTCGCATTTGACAGGAGGGAAAACAAAGGAAAAGAAATCAAATTACGGCTAATTGCTCAAGTGTGTTTCATAAACAAATCAGAGCGCTCTGAACACGCTCTGCTCTGAACTAAAAAAGAAAAACGTCTATTGAAGCGTAAGAATGAAGTGAAGCATTCATTCATTCTACTGAAGGGAGACAGGCGAGTGTTAAGTTAATATGAAATGAAGGTGAACTAGATGGCTACCTTGAGGAACACCACAGGTTGCCAAAAAAAGGAGCAGAGTAACCTGATCTAAAACTGTAAGAACAGTTTCCCACTTTAACAATATGGGTTCAAAGCCAAGGGCAGACAATTTTATCAAAAGCCTTGCTAAAATCGGTCGCAATTACATCAAATTCATTACAATTTTTTAGCAAATGATATAAATTCAACAAGATTTGTTACCTAGTTACCCTTGAGAAATCCATGTTGTCGAGGTGAAAAAAGTGATGTACATTGAAAGTTTAAAGCTTCGTACAAAATACTTTCGAAGAGTTTATCGATGGACGATAATTAGATATTTCATTTTTTTGTGGATCGAGGTTACAAAGGTTTTCGAAACCTAAGAAAATTCTTCTTGCGAGAGGGATGGAGCGAGCGAAAAAGTGGACGAACATTTTTTAGGAAATATAGCGGGGAGACCATCTGGACCGAATATGAATTCTTCATTAAGTTGGTGTAACTTATATTCGATAAAAGACGGGTCCAACGTGAAAGAGAAATGGGTCAGTGGAGTTCAGTAAGTAATTAAAATAGGATAAATCTGGTGCAATGAGGTCATTGGTGAAAGAGTGTTGTTGTTGGTGGAGGGAGGATAACCAAAGGAATTTCTTTTGTGGTTGACAAATTGGAAAAAGGACTTCGGGTCGTTTATAAGATTGGCTTGCGCATTTGTGAAGGGAATCGTAAAGTTCGGTGAAATAAAGATAAGCACATAGTTAATTGGAATAGTCGTAAAAGGATCTGGTGCGAAGGAAAACAACCCATAACTTGTTTCTCTTATTTCGAAGCCTGCGATTAGAAAAGAATTAAAAATGTCTCTATAAAAAATCGAACGGGCATAATTTATAGTTAGACTGAAAATTAAAGGAAGATCTTCTGTGAAATTCACTGATTTTGTAAAAGTTTACTTTATGAAAGTCGTAGGAGAGTTGTGGACTGGGACTCTACTCTGTATTGCGCTTAAGTTCGGATAATTCGAAATCAGACATTTTGTATGGAAAATTTAAAATGATCCGAAATTTAGAATAGGTAGAAGTTACTAATTGTTGAGATAGGGGAGATTGAAGAGTTGATTGAGTCCATAGTGGAAATAAGGTCCACTTGCCTTGTTTATGTTATTGGAGATAGCGCTGACTTGAGTCTGTTAAGCGATCCAAGAAGAGGCATAACTTAGCTGGCATTTAAAGCAATAAAAAAGATTGATCATCTGATAAGAGTCCACTGTAACTGAGGAAGATTAAAATCGTCGAAAATAAGAATGTCTTCAATGGAATCAGACATGTCAATTAAATGATCGATCGCATCGATAGTATGTTGGTAGGATTCAATAGGTTGAGCTGGAAGGAGCAACACATAATTTAAAGGGACCTAATGGGGAGTGTAACAAAGTCAACTCGTAATGGAAGTCAGGGCCCCTACTCTGTATTGCGATTCTAAAGTTCGGATGGTTCGAAAGTGCAATTTTGTATGAGAAATATGAAACGCAATTCATAAAATCCATACAAAATGTTCGCTTTCGAACGATCCGAACTTTAGAATCGCAATACAGAGTAGGGGCCCAGGACTGTCGTGGATAACCAGTAGGACACCTCGAAAAGGGGAATCATCGTGAAAAACATTTAAATTAGGAGGGAATCAGGGCCCCTACTCCGTATTGCGATTCTTAAGTTCGAATTGTTCGAATGCGGACATTTTGTATGGATTTTATGAATTGCGTTTCAAATTGCCCATACTAATTTCCACTTTCGAACGATCCGAACTTTAGAATCGCAATACAGAGTAGGGGCCCTGATTAGTTTCAATCCAGCGTGGTTTTACGAGCAAAGACCTCGTACATTCTAGTAGAATGAAGATCAATATAAATCTTTGATCTAGTAATTGTTACGCACAATCCCAACTCAAAACATCTAACTAGACCTTAAACTTGAAGAAAAACCACTCTGGGTAGGCAATTTAATACAAAGGCCAACTAATACTGGCTAAGGTACACAAATTGCTGCAGATGCGCTAATCAACTCTACGGCGAAGTATACCAAACCGATCACTGCCATTAGAATTGTAACTGGTAGTCGAGGAGCTGCACATTCTTTCTAACATCGCTCTCCCACACGAGACGTGATGTTGCTACCCTGAATGAGTGGTGAAAATGTTAACATCGCGACATCAACAACCCCTCCGAGTGAACGGTTCAAGTTCCAGAACCCATTCTGGATGGCTGGAGAAAAAAAGAACTCGAAAGTGAACAGAACTAGAACTATACAAACGAGTTTACAGATTTAATCAACCTCGAATAGAATGGGGCATTCTCAATCGCTCCCGTTTGCTAAACGAACGACGGGGCGTATTCTGAACAAGTGTCCGAGCACTTCTTAGCGGTGGAATTTACAGCCTATATAATCTTGAACCTTAACAGAAAAATTAAATTTTTGGAGTTATGTACCATATTTCTCCCAAGGTCCACACACATATATGCATATATTCTAAATTTTCTTTTCTACACAACACGAATATGAAATATCAGATTGTCCCTTTTAATAGTGTCTATTGAGACTAACATGCACAGATTCTTTAACCACATAATTCTTTCTGTACATAAACTAAAAATAGTAAGGTAAAAATGTATCTTAAATTTCGAAAACAAGTGTATGAAAAAAAGGTGTTATTTAACTATGTATTATTTGTTAAATCTTGCGCCGTATTTTTCATGGTTTTTGCGAAACTTACTAGTCTAGTTGGGTATTCTTTTGTCAATCGGGTTTTTTTTTTTAATTGCAATAAAATTCTGAACACCCATTTAGAAGGCTAGTTTTAAACATTAAACAAATTACAATTGAACCTCCTTTATTCAAAATTCGTCGCAAACCAAATGTGTACAGACATTTTAATAGACTACAAGACTTTCTATAATTCTTTAGGATTTGTGTTGTTTATAGCTGTTATCTTTTTGGATTAATAAAATAAATTTCGTAAAAACTCACCAGAACTTTTTTTAATATACACAAGCAAACTTCCTTAAAACCATAATACATGTGTAATATTGTTTTCAAGTACTTACCAATATTTTAGACATCATTTTCTTGTTATGATGCAAATAACAAAACTATACAACACTTCATATTCAAATAAAAAAAAAAACAAAAAAAGCGTATAAATTTTGATACACATCACTTTCTCACGATTTTGGACACTTTTAATGCACACGATCATAACACACCCGTGAAAGTTAAGGACCCACATTGTAAATGAAAGCTAATGCTATGTGAAATTAAGAACAATCTATGCAATTTCAAATAGGATAATTATTTATTTTTAAAAGCACATCATTAATTTACAAATGGGGGAACCTCAATTTCAACATTCCAAACGGTTAAACATACACGCGTTGGAAACCACCGTCAAAGAATAAAGACATTTCAAAATGGAGGGTCAAATATACATATATGTAACATAATTGCTTAAGAATTTAATCGAGTATGTATATTATAGCAATCGATAAAATTCTTAACCAAGTGTTATTTAAGTAAAAAGAAAATACCCACCTTATTGTGATGCCGATGGCAATGGCGGCAGCGTCGATAAGATCCTTCCTCCTTTTTTTGTCCCATTATTTAACGCTGGTTTGGAAAAATCTCGTGCATCAAATATCAAAACAGCACTTTCAATAAAATCATATATATCAATTCACTTCACACAATTAAGCACTGACTTTCATTTTCAATGTTTAACGTAAAACTTACACGAAATACTTACATATGAACGTTTACTATACCCGAGCCGAAACATGCAACCGCTTTATTCCGACACTTAGCAGGTTGTTATTAGCGTGTACTTTTTTAATGCGATACTTATATTATAAATGTAATTGTTCAATGAATATATGTAATATTAATAGAATTCCAAAGGCGCAAACAAATGGGCATTTTAAACCTTACCAATCATCAAGAGGTAAATCTTTTAAAATACCCATTTGAGATGTCAAAGACATGGTTTCGACTCATTGTTCTAAGTAGATTACGGCTTTAAACAGCGCGATCGAAGTATAATTGAATTGGAGGCACAGAGGAGGCAACAAAACCATGTCTTTTGTTTGGAAGTTTTTTATAATATGAATTTTTCAACTAACCCTGTGCTTCATTTGCTGATTGATCCGCTTGTTCCACATATGAGTTATCTACGAATGACTGTTTGACCACTGCCGTTGATGTAGTAGCTCCACCAGCGCCTCCCGTCGCTGCACCCGCCTCCTCGTTTTCTGTAAAATAGCTTTCATCGTACTTCATATCACCATATGAATCATCCTCAACATATGTAGCGTCTTGTTCAGCAGTCTCAACCTCTCCAGTTTCCTCAGTGTAATCAGGTTCTGATTTTGTCGGCATCTCTATAGGTAAGTCAATGAATTCCGTCTCGCTGGTTGATTTGCTTTCGGCAACTGTCTGAACGGCTATCTGTGTCGGTTCAGAAGCTTCAAGCGGATCGGCGGAATTTTTTACTCGTTTGGTATGTGGGGTACTTATACTTCGAGGTGCAGACCTCTTCTGATTAACTACCGATGTGGTGGTATTGGCTTGTTGTACTATTGTAGATTGTGTTTGTTGTGGAACCGCTGCTGCGGCTTGCAAAACGATTTGGGTTGTGGTTTTATCATCTGAATCATCAGTTTCAATTCTGTACGTTCGACTTGTACTACTTCGTTGCCTAACACGGGGAGATGTAAGTGTTTGAGTTATTGATTGGGCAGGCGGCGCTGGTTGAGGCGCTGGTGTGGATGGCTTAACCGGAGATTGTGGGGGCGCAGGATCGCTCTGAAAAATAAAATAAAATATTTTATAATTAAAAAAGTCAACTCAAATGCACCACCCTAATGTAGGTATTCTTTTAAAAACAATTTCGAAATTCAATACTGCTAACAAAGAAATCGCTGAAGTTTTATACAGATGATTCCAAAACTAGAGACAGTGTAGGTGTATTCAAATTATTCTGAGCTCATAGAGTGCGCTCTGAACGAAAAAAGAAAAACGAATTCGGAGCTCTGATGTGTCTGAGCTAAAACAGAAACACGACTTTTTTTGACAACTTAGGCAGAAAAACGCCTAATGTGTGAATCTATTTTTGTCGTCTGGAAAATGTTGCCATATGTGAAATTTAAATATTTTTTTGTCAAAATTTATGAATGTTTTTCACTTTTCTGAATCCAAATTCCAGGACTTAATGCTGTTCCCACACAAAAAATTGGTGTAGTTCCCACACAAATTGGTTCTAGTGTCCCGTGGTAATCCTAATAAGATTGTAAATTCATCTGTGCAGTATTTATGAATGTTTCATCCTGCTTTTAATGCAATTTATTGCATTTTCGTTTGTTTGACAATCCTATCTATAAATTTAGATTCACGTTGTTATTCCTCACGTTCCAGACGTACAAAATGGGCTAAAACATGTATGTATAGGGTGATGGAGCCAGTAGTCGGCCCCTTAACTTTTTTTTTACGTTTAATTTGCTTTTAAAAATCCGTTATTATAATAAAGAATAGAATATTCATCAGCATTTCTGATTAATTGGAATGTGCTAATTATGAAATTCAAGACATTTTTAGTGTATTTACTATCTAAAACAAATTATTTACAAAAATGTTAATGAAAACCTCATTTTTGAGTAGTCGGCCCCCCCAACTTCAGAAGTCGGCAGGTTAAGTATTTACTAGTCGGCCCGAGTTTTTACATCCAGACTAACTATTTTCACTATTTCACAGGGCGGCCGACCTTAGAAGAATCACAAAAAAAATGTCCTCTTGTCGGCCTCCTTTCTTTTTATTTAAAATAATTTGTTTAGATTTTTGTTCAATAAACAGTAAAAAGAATCTATTCATAAGATAAATATAATAATATAACGCAGTTACCGTCAATATTTCACTGATTTTAAGACTTTTTTGTAAATCACTTCCACTATTTTTTTACTACTAAAATTCAGACTTTTCACTTTAGACAGGAAGTTGAATGAAAATGACAATTTTAACGAAGAAACTAGCAGCTGCATTGCAACAACCTTTTGTTCGCAGACAGGAAAAAAAAAATAAAATTTGCATGTGTGTTTTACAAACGCATTAACTATTAAGGTAAGATTAGACTGCTTGCCAAGTTGGCAATTGAATGACCATTTCTGACAGTTCTCCTGGCAAAATAAGGTCATGCAGTGTAATGGGCATTTCCCGAATGACCACATGACCATTTGACCATAAATTGCCACCCTCGTTTTGACAGATAAAATTGCCCAAATGGCAAGTAGTGTAATCGGACAATTAGTACGAATGCCAGCAAAATGACCAAATAACCATTTGCCATTCATTGAAATTTGGTGATAGCATTTCTGGCATTCAATAATTCAATTGCCATCGGTATTCGTTGTTGCAGTTGGGGTTTTTTTGTTCTTGTTTCTTGGTTTTTATTGTATTTTTCGTTATTTGTTTATTATTTGAATGTTCAGTTCAGTGAAAATTAGTGGTTTGTCTTTTTGTTATCTGCTTTGTTTTAATTCTGTTGTGCCTTTTGACACATATAGCATTTCACAATTCACTTTCAAAAATATAACAAAATGCCTTGAATGACCAGTGGCAAATTTGGTCACATAGTGTAATATAGGACATTGACAACATTGGCAATTTGGTCATTTGACAGATAATTTGGTCATTCGCCTGTGGTCATGCAATTGCCAACATGGCAAGCAGTCTAATCTTACCTTTACGCGTCATTTTTTGGCGCGGCGGCCGACTGCTAGAGTGGCCGACCTTACATGCCATCACCCTATCAACATTAATGTTTTAAAAATGCGAAGAAAAAAAGCAGTCGTTGCACGCAAGGTTGTTTCAGTGACGACAAGCTCTGCTTTTACAGCCAAAATGTCCAACATACTTTATAATTCGTATAAGAAATTTCGATATTTCCCACCGATTAAAAAAAGGAAAGTTCCCTATAATTGCCGGTTCGAGAAAACATTTCCACTTTTACTTTTTATACAAAAAAAAAAAAAACATTCTTATCCCCGTCACTAAACCTTGACCTGTAATTCTGAGACAAAAAATGGCGTTAGCTAGTTAAAAAAATAAAAAATGCGCCTGAATCAGTGAAATGAATAACAATAAAAAGGTAGCCTACATGTTATTTATGTATCTATATGATGCTCTGCATCATTAGCTGAGAATTCGATTGAAGACATTTTTTAAATGTAATGTATATACACCTATGTAAAACTGGTTTTTAAATGAGTTGAAGGGGTGGGTTGCTTCTAAACTTATTGTTCAATATCTAGGGTATAAATGCGAGTATGCGCATTATAAAGCGAATCCTTTTGCGTTAAAAAAAAAGAAACAAATTGATTGGTATGGATACACACAATATGTAGGTACTTACGTCTGTGAGTCCTTTTATCTGTAATGCCTCGGCTGTGCTGATAAATGCAGGCAACGCCTCTTGTTTCACATTGACTTCTCCGCAATACATAAACTGTATCAAGTCTTTAAGCGCTGAATGGCTAACATCTTTCAAGAATACTATAGCACAAAAAATATTTTAGTTAAAAAAAATAAATAAAAGCTTAGTGTATACAACTTACCGAATGCATGTTGGTTGGCTGGCATCTGTGTGAACATTTTCCGAAAATAGGGTGAACACACCGATAGAACTAGCCGATGTGCTTTAACAAATTGGCCCTCCGCAGCCAAAGTTACGTCCACTAAATCTCCGCGACATAATGATTCATGAAATCCCGCTGAGAGATTACTGTTGAAATTATTCCAACATAGAGAAAACTGCTCGTCGTCCGCCATGTCGACGACTCATTCACTTGCAGAGGAAACACACCAAATGAACGCCAACAAATATGAAGCCTGAAAAATTAGCAAAAAAAAATCAATGCTAAAGGAGTAAAACAATGCGCCTGCGTCCGACAAAAATTCATTTATATTAAATTGAAAAATAAAAAAACGAAGGATGAAACAAACAAAAAAGAATTGGTAAAAAAAACCACTTTAAATATTTGTAAATAAAAAAAATCGTTCAAAAATAAGTTCCCATCTTCAAAATGACACAAAAGTGGGAAATTTTTTCGAAATTTCCACCGCCATATTCGTTTCTTTTTTTTTTAGTAGAAAATTTTCTGGCTTTTTTTTTACGGCGAACAAATATTAATCAAAATTAACACTTTTCTAACAGTAAATTAATTAACAAATTTATGTAATCAAATAGTTTTCTCACCTTATTATATTTAAATTACAATTTAACAAAAATTAGGAAAAAAAATTTGTCAACAGTTTAAAACAAATTGCAGCACAACCGACGTTTTGTTACCTTATTCTTCCGAGATTTTTACTAGAATGCCCAATTTTTCGACCATTGCAGTAGCTTGGGTACGCTTCGATAAACTGTTATCACTTCCGGAACATACAAATTTAGAACGAGCATTTTGATTGGCTGCTGTATATGATTTGGTTCTCTTCTACAAGCATTCGCATACAACTTAGGGCACTGACTACATCGGAGATAAGAAAATATTTTACCAAAGTACATAAAATTATTAAGCTGGAAATTCACGATACAACCATCGTACAACGGTTGTATGCGACGATTGTATCGTGTGTTTCCACAGAACCGACCGTTGTACCGATATTGTACGGTCGCATGCGACAGATTGTATGCACGTTGTATGGTGTGTATTCGCACATACAATTGTTGTACCGATTTCAGTTGTGTTTCGACTGTTTTGGTGGCGGGTTATTATGGTATTAACTAAAGAAAATAATTTTTGGAAAATTGCTAGGAAATGACTGAATACAAGGACTGGTTGTACGTAAATCGCACGCAGATTGTATACTGTGTATGCTGCATACAACGGTTGGGCCGACGTCGGCACAACGCAGGTCGGTACAACGGTTGTATAGTGTATTTCCAGCTTTAAAAGTATTTATTGATCGTCAATTGCTCCTGGGATCAAGTAGCAGACAAAAATAGAAGCACTTAATCACGACAGCGGATGAATTCTTTAGATTCAATCTAAAGTGAAGCGAAAATCTCGGAACATAGACAGCACCTTATGCTAGCTACTCCTACATATATGGAGCTCACGCTTATAAGGGTTTCCAAGACTAAGTCAGGGCCTTTGAAAAGAGATCTTGCCGCCCTAGACCTTAATGGACCAAAGGCAGCGCTCACACCCCCGGAATGGATTACTGGCATCCACTTAGCCGACCCCCAGGGGCGACTGCTCGGCCACGTAAAAAAAACCCTTGTTACCTACTGACCTAGCCTAGCCTTGGAAGACAAACTTGTGGGAATTGTTTACCAATTTAACTTGTTGTGCCAAGCATTGATACTCCTAACAGATTTACTTTATGGAGTCTAGTACTTAACGAGATAGAAATCTTTGTGGGACATGTAATCATGCTTGCGAGTAAATGAAAAGCTCGAACGGAGGAGACAAGAGGTCTTTGCATACCAACATTTAGGTTCCAGAACACAAAAAAAAAAGTTTATACAGACCAGCCGATCGTAGATGTACATGTTCCGGGAAACATAGATAAGGACTAACGAGAACCATTGCTTTGGTCGGTAGGTAGGCATTGGAGAAAAATGTCCACTGTTTATCTTCGTCCTGGACAACTAGATGGCGAGCTCAAAAAAAAATGTACATATACAATATTTCCCGCTTAATTGAACTGACCACTTTGTCCGTACAAATACGTGTATGTATAGCTTATATAGGAAATATTCGAGTCCGCTTTTTCTTTCAATTAAACGGTGAAAAATCAATTAAGCGGGGATCACTGTAGCTAATGTGATAGTACCATTGGCTGTTTCTAGGGAACAGTATAATACTTCTGAGTGTTAGGTCTGCATCAGGGATGTTAATTAACTACATTCAACACAAATTTTCTTTAATAGTTTTATTTATTGGATTTACTACGTAATGAGTGATTTTGACTTCAGTTTATTTTTTCTGTTCAGAATTCAAGTTCAGTTTATAAATATAAAATATGCCTTTGTCCTACAGTCAATATTTGAAGAGAATACAAAATACAAAACATAGGAGAACAATTATCATTTCGTACGCTAATTCAAATCAACATTATTTTTTATCAATCTACTTTGTTAATTTAATCTACTTCCACTTTTGTCGTGGTAACAAGCCCGGCCGTATTTTAAGTGAAAAGACTGCTTTTATACGCAATCGCAAATCTATGGAAGGTGTGAAGAGAAATAAAAAAAAAAATTTCAAATGCTGATCGAAGCGATTTTTCCTTTCCCCTTTCGACCTGTCCTTTTAACAACAAAATACATTGCTCGCGGTGATTATTTCATATGAATGGTTAAGATGTATTGTATTTGTAAAGAAAACAAATGTCCAATCAGATTTTTTTCTTAAGATTTATTACAAGTATTGTATTGCCATTCCACGAAGAAGACGCCAAGCGAAAAATAACAGCGTACCAATTTCCTTAACGAAAACTCTGCATTCCACTTGTCATAAAATTTATATTTCTGGTTCATACATAAGAACATACTTAGTATCTTATTTTGCGTTTTCATTAAATGTCAACATCATTTTGTGATAAACCACCGATGAGGACTACGCCTAAGTGATAATGACAATTACGTGCAGTTGACGAACATGTTCAAGCAGGGACTTTTAAAAAAAATCAAATCGATTGTTTTTGTTTTTAATCGGTTTTCCAGTAAAATTTCAGAACAAAAAGCCAATGTTGATGGTGTGAATATCAATTATGTTAAATCGGGTAATGGCTCCAAGGGTGTTTTATTGATGCCGGGAGCCGTTGGTTCGGCATGGACTGATTTTACGCCGCAGATTAAAGATCTTCCCAAATTATTACCTAATTATACAATCATAGCGTGGGATCCTCCGGGTTATGGGAAGTCCGTACCACCCAAACGGGAGTTCGGTTCACATTTCTTTCGCAGTGATGCTGTACATGCGAAAAATCTAATGGATGTTCTGGGTTTTAAAAAGTTTTCTATTCTTGGTTGGAGCGATGGGGGTATAACTGGTCTTATTTTAACTGGGCGACATAAGGATACCGTAGAAAAGTTAGTGATTTGGGGCGCCGGTGCCTACATAAATGAAGCGGAGGTCAAAGCAATCGAAGGTAATATGTACTTAATGCAATCTTAGGGTTTGTGAATTACTCAAGTTTTTGGTTTTGTTTTTCAGGTATACGTGATGTCAGCAAATGGTCGGAGCGCATGAGAGAGCCTATGATTAAGCTTTATGGTCCCGAGCGTTTTCCAGAGCTTTGGTCCGAGTGGGTTGACGCAGAAATAGCATTTTTTAAGCAATGCAACGGAAATTTTTGTAAGGACGAAGTTAAGCGAATCTCAGTCCCAACTCTTATTATGCATGGAAAGAAAGATCCGATGGTTGCAGCCGAACATATTCCATATCTCAGGGAAAGAATACAAGGGTGCAAGTATGTTTATAATAAAACCCAAGGTATTCATATGGATAATAGATTTCTACATTTACAGGTACTATGAATTTCAAGAAGGGAAGCACAACATTCATCTTCGATATGCTGATGAATTCAACAAAGTAGCCGCAGATTTTATTCTAGAGCAGCATTAATTGAAATGAAGAGGAATTTATTTGATGTTATTATAACATGTAATTGTAAAAATATAATACAAATACAAAAAGCATTTAAAGTTTGCGTTTAAAGTTTAAACTTATCGCACGTAATATCTAGATAGTCATAAGAAGAGACTAGTGCAGATTTAGGAGACACTCCGCTAAGAAAATGATGAGATTGGTTTAGAATGGTTAAGAAAAATGTGGTTGGCAAATCCAAGTAAGACACTGAAGTTAGTAACAGTTGAACAAAGAGAGGCTCGGATGGAAAGTTTGAACATTTTCTTGTCCCTAGCTAGAGAAAGCGAATCACCAGGGGAAAGAGAAGTTAGTTTGGAAGTAACCTGTTCTTCTCGACCCAGACAAGGGGCAACTCTTGCACAGAGTGTGGTACGTCTCGATGCAGACCGAGTGCAACATGCCACATATGACCAAAATGTTCGTTGCAAAAGGATTACTAATCCTAAAACATTATCCCGGATTACAAAATCCCGAAAAATGACGATCCCGGAAACAGCGCACGAATTCCGGGATTTTTGTTTTATTTTAAACATTTTTTATTTTTTTTAAGCTAAAAGAACGATTTTATGCTTTATAAATGAAGAAACATAACATTTGGCTTCCAAACTTGTTTCAAGTGCCTATTATTTAAGTGTACCAAGCAATTGATTTCAATTTAATATTTCTTTAATAGACATATGGTAACTATTAGTTTCCTTTGCTAGCATCTTTCCCTTGATTTAAAACATATCAGCAACCAAAATTATTTTAAAGAAAAAAAATCTCAGCTGTAAAATCACATCAAAGAGAAGGAAATAGTCACTTGAAAAAATGAGAGAATCACGGAAAGGTAACTTTTTTTCAATTCTCATGCATTCGAGTGATATTCTTTCTGCAGAAAGTATTATGTTTAATTTACCAACAATACAAGATTAAAATTCCGAAATTCTATGCAATTATTTCTGTCAAAAAATAGTGCGATTTCGTGATCCGGGATTTTGATTTCCGGAATTTTGTAATCGGGATTGTGTGCACGGGATTTTGTTTCCCGGGATTTCTTGGGTAACCCGATGCTGCATAAGTAGAATGGCATTGAACAGGCACCGCCTATCGAGAATTTTGTTTTCCGGGATTTCTTGGGTAACCCGATGCTGCATAAGTAGAATGGCATTGAACAGGCACCGCCTATCGAGCATTTTGAGGCCATGATTAGTACAGACAAGACTTACGTTGGCCGACACCGCGGCAGATATATCGTACCGATGACGTTTACATCGAAGACCTTCGCTAATTTTATTCCTACCTGTCTCATCTCTACTTTGTCCTGCATCGATTCGCCACGGGCACTGAAGTTAGTGTAAATACATATTTTATACACATCGAAAAAGAGAACATGAAAAAGAATGAGTTGATGACCTTTCCGTTAGCCCAGTCATCTCTTGAGGGAATGATCGTTTTTATCTTTAGGATAAAATCAGGAGACGTAACTGTTCAACTACTGAAGCGATTGCGTATTTTTGTACAAAAGGCGGTGAAAATACACTGAAATTTAACTCATCCCATAGTACAATTTGCGTTAACAAAAAAAACCTATCTTTCGCACCTTGAGAAAGAAAATCCATTTATACCGTGACTACTGTGCGTTTGAAAGAGATTTATACAATTTCTTTGATTTTATTTAATAAACTCAACCAAATACATTTTTTTTTTAATTATATTGTTCCTGTGTTTATTTTACATTCGAGTACATACATTTTATATAAATGTATATTTTATTATTCATTTGCTCTGACCTTATGACCAGAGCCATCGATTATCACCATCATTAGAAAGTGTTTATGGGTGTGAGCTCCCATTTTGTCTATTTCCCAACACGGTGTTTAAATTTTAGACAAATATTAAAAGTATTTTTCAGCTCGAATTTGAAATTCTACTTTTTTCATAGTAAAAACATAAGTTTATTTTAAATTTTTTAATTAGTAACAATATGTGGGAAATATTTTCTATTAGGAAATTCTATATAACACTTACAGAGTAACATTGATTAATATCGGAATTTTGGCTATTTATTAGGTCTAATCCATGTTGGGGCATTTCGCTTTGCTTAGATATTTGATTTATATTCGTTTAAATATAATACATGTTGTTACATAATACGTAATATAGAGTTGTTTTCATAAATGATTTTATCAAAAGGAAACGGAGAAGTAATAAATCAAAATTTTTAAAGTAATTAATATTTATAATATTGGAATATAACGGCAAATATTGAACATTTTGCTTAGGAAATAATGTAATCATGTTTGTTTCAGCTGGTGTGTTTTCTAATTACAAATAGAGAGATGGTCAGCTGAGTGTTTAACAGCGAGTTTCGTAGAGTCCACTGCGTCCGATATAGCGCACCCATTTGACGACGTCGTGGTCTGAGTAGTTTAACTTGGGCTCGAACACCTTGAGGTAACGAACTTTAAAGCCGGACGGCGCAAACGGAACTTCAAAATTCATTGAGATTGGGGGTCGAGTCCATTTCTTCTTGGTGTCTGTTTCAAGAAGTTCAATTTCGGCAGACAACTGGGTCTCCTTCATGCCAGCCATGCGTTTGATTTTCCACACAATTGCGTTTTCTGATGCTTTATACTTGGCCTTTCCTTTGAGACAGATCAACTGAACACCGGAAGTATTGAGAGGTGTTGGAATTTTTACCTCGATTTTCTGGCCAAGTAACGATGGCTTGAAATTGGATTTTAAAACAACCTTGACCTCCATTTTGGTGCGCCCTACTTCACGTACCAATGGAATTACACGGAATGGCAGCGAAATGTCCTTTGTTGTACGATATCGCATAAGTTCAAATTCACCGTCTGGTGGGATAAAACTTATCGAGTGTTCGGTCTCAAATTTACTGAGTTTAACACATTGGTGGAATTGGCAGTCGTCGATAACGACCACTGGTTTGCCAGAACGGGAAGTCTCTGCTTCGTTGTTACCCGATAGACCTCGACCCTTGGATTCCATGACAATTTTATCGTTGATACCGAATTTACATTCAGGCATACCTGAAAAAAGCGTAGGTATTTTTAAAATTTGGTTACAGATTGATAAGGATAAACAAGTTGTGTTTGTGTAACGATTTCGTGTTTTTCTTTAATATAAGTCCTTTGGAATGTGTTTTCTTCGACTTTTCTGGTGATACCACATTTACCATGTTATTAAAATGATAATAAGCATCTTACGATAATTTTGATACGACATCGACAGTTTAGAGTAACTGCATTTATATGTTTCGTATATCCAGTTCTGGATTCACACAGCGTAGTCTCGTCACTTTTAGAAGAGACAGCTAGGAGGTGACAAGACACATGGACTCCATTTCAGGGGTATGGCCTAAGTGGCTGTGCAATTTGTGGAAAAAAAAGTTTGTGCAACTACTCGCTTACGCTGATAATATTGATATAACAATGGATTCTCTGATGTACCCGAATCTTCTACACCGCGCCGTTCTTCGCTTCAATGTTGCCACAAACTTAGCTAAGCTTTTTGTTATGCTAATACTATGTAGAACAATTTCAAAACGAATTGATTACCGGATAAAGGAATTCACTGCTTCAGATATAATTGCGAAAATATATTCGAACCAAGTGAATGAACTTACCAGAAAGATAAGACTTCATTACAACTTTGCCAGCAACGTGAGCCGATAAAACTTGACCCTGAGGACTCATGAGCAGATTCACATACTCCAGAACATCAAGGAATAACTCATTGCGACGGTATTTAATACCCTCGCGACGCCATCCGATTTGTCCGGTAACCTTTAATCAAAATTACATTAATAACCCACACCAGTTCAGCGGGGGGATATGTAATTATTCACCTGCGAAGTAATTTGCATTTGCTCTTCCTTAGTTGCAGATTTAATTCCCTGTTGTGTAATGAAAGTCTTAAGAACTCCAGTATCGGTGTTTTGGGGATAACCAAAGTCCAGAATTTCATCCAAAAGTTCATAGATTAATACAAAATTATTCTTAATGTTCTCTTCGGAGATCTTTCCAAAGTATGACTGCATCACTTCGATTATCTTTAAAAGGAATTCGAACACCATTGCCGCGTTCACATTTTGTTTGGTTACTGCAGCAAGCCAAATATTTGCTCGCTGTAATGAGGAATTGAAATTACTTATACGAAATAAATAGGTTACATTTTATGGGGTGGAATTACGCCTACCTTTATATGAAAGAAGCTAGTTCGGGCTATATTTGTGACTGGGGAGCGCACTTGTTGTCTCGCATGGATGACGTTGACCCGAAACGCATCGACAGCATTCCGACCAATATCATCGCGATAAACCCGTGAAATAAGAACTTCACCCTTGTGGTTGTAGACAAACAAGCCACCAATCATTTTTAAAGGTTTTTTCTTTAGATCTTTAGTAAATTTTTCGTGTAGTTAAAACTTTTCTTTTCTCCAATTAGCTTATCGATCCGACACCCTTTTTTTGTGGCTCTTAAGTGACAGTTGACATTTATACAGTACTGCCTGGAAAAAGTTACATCGAAAATGGTAGCATTCGAGGAGTTACAGAAAGAATGTACTATTGTTGTTGCTTCTATTACGTTTTTAAGAGTAGCATTTTGTTAAACATTGAGTCCGCGATGGATTGTAGATCTCTTAGTCTAACGTCTTTCGGACCTATATATCAGAGCAGCGGCGTCATGCAGTGCAGTCCGGCCTTCAAGAGATAGAAAAGGATGGGAGAACTAATTCTTTTTTTCAACTTCACAGGTTGTATTTAAATACGCCTTTCAATCAATGAGTTCTACTTTAAAAAGCCACTTTTACCTACCTATCTAGCTTGTCTTTGTTTACATTTTTTCTTGTTCAATTCTCACAGAAAGTTGATTGGAGCGGATACTCCAATTTTGTAAATTTACTTATGAATTACAAATTTTTGACTCAGACCACCAGCCACCTAGTGCAATCTAGCAAAACAACAAAGATCTGCTGAACTCGTTCATTAGAAATAAGAAACAATTTTCAACTGCATCCTACTTCGCGTTTTTCATGATTTTGCGGAATCTTACCGTCATCGTTGCACTGTCAAACACTGTATCCCTCTGTGAATTTGGTGAAGAAAATCATTACTTTGTTCTTTTATAAAATACTTCGATATTATTTATTAAATTATTACAATGCCTATTGAAAATTTGGAAGAACAAGGCTTAGAAAAGAATCCAAACTTGGACTTGGCCCAGTATAAGTTTTTATTATCCCTTGGTGAGCATAAAAATGATATCACCATCAAGACAAAGCTCCTCGATGCCATAAGGATTGATAATATGGCTCCTTGGTATGAATATGTTTGTGCCGAGCTTAATTGGCCTGTGGACAAGGAACTGGTGGCTCATATGAAGGAGAACAATAAAACAGAGTTGGACAAGCTGGATGCAGCAATTGAAGACGCAGAGAAAAATCTCGGCGAAATGGAAGTACGTGAAGCAAATCTTAAAAAATCTGAATTTCTGTGTCGTATTGGTGACAAATCAGCTGCAGAGTCGGCTTTCCGGAAGACGTATGAAAAAACGGTGTCCCTAGGACATCGCTTGGACATCGTGTTTCATTTGATTCGCTTGGGTTTGTTCTATTTGGATCATGACCTTATAACACGGAACATTGATAAAGCAAAGTACCTTATCGAGGAAGGTGGTGACTGGGACCGAAGAAATCGTTTAAAGGTTTGTAAAATATTTAAATTTCTTTGACTTTCGTTACGATAATCACTTTCCTCTGAACAACCGCACAGCTTTGGAGTAAGAATAGTACATACATCGCTGTGCAGCTTGTGTAATACGTCATTGAATCTGTTCCTATAAACTCCGTCCGCAAACGGTGCAGTATATATTACGAAGAATTGCTCGAAGCGATCAAGGGTATCATTATCCGCCTTCGATAGAGTCTATGCTTCATAGTAGAATTGGGATAATTAAGGTCTTGTATAAAGTCTCCTTAGTTCTTCGGGAATTGCCTCCTCAGCCGAAATAAACAGTGATTGGCAAGAGTTATTCTTCGTTTGATTTCTGATGAGATATGGTTTTCGGCTATTGTGACCGGTAAGGTAACTAGTAAAGTCGTACTTTGCCATTTCAAATAAAAAAATGTAGTGCACATTTGGGTACAGTCTTACGTTCTCCGAGCCTGCTGACATTATTATTTTGTTTGTATTTTTTTAAAACCAAAGAAAAATGCTCATCAAATCGAAGACTTCAATATCGACTCGTGTCGTATGGTGGATGTTAAAGTCTGGTTCTTCCATGAAAGCGTCGATGTCTCGTTGGCAGCTTGAAAGTCCTTTGCGGATGATGCGAGGTGGTTGTGGTAGTGTTATTAATGGGCGATTTAAATGTGATGACATGCCAAGAGAAATTGCTGGGAGAGCGTGATGTTGTATTCTTTTATTGGGAGCATGAAGGTGGTGGAATATTGTCGACTATTTTTAAAGGACTGGATAAAATTTTAAATAAAATACAGCTTTTGAAAGATGACTTCTTAATCTGCATTTCTTTATGTTACAGGTTTACCAAGGCATTTATTCAGTGGCGATACGTGATTTTAAAGCCGCCGCTGCATTTTTTTTGGACACTGTTAGCACATTTACTTCTTACGAACTGATGGACTATCCGACGTTCGTGCGGTACACCGTTTATGTCACCATGATAAGTTTACCCCGAAATGAACTAAGAGACAAAGTGGTCAAGGGTGCTGAAATTCAGGAAGTATTGCACGGTTTACCTGACGTTAAGAGTTATCTCTTTTCTCTGTACAACTGTCACTACGCAGAGTTTTTCCAACATTTGGCTGAAGTAGAACTAATATTGCGGAACGATTACTTGGCGCACCCTCATTATCGTTTTTATGTTCGCGAGATGCGCATCCTAGCCTATACACAACTCTTGGAATCGTATCGGTCATTAACATTGCAGTACATGGCCGAGGCGTTTGGTGTCGACGTTGACTATATTGACCAGGAGCTATCGCGTTTTATTGCGGCTGGCCGCTTGCACTGTAAAGTAGACCGTGTCGGTGGTATTGTAGAAACCAATCGTCCAGACAACAAGAATTGGCAGTACCAGGCTACAATAAAGCAAGGGGATTTGCT
The DNA here is from genome assembly GCA_951813785.1 of Criorhina ranunculi. NCBI lineage: Eukaryota > Metazoa > Arthropoda > Insecta > Diptera > Syrphidae > Criorhina > Criorhina ranunculi. Next base: position 1,406,686 of record OX638381.1, read on the forward strand.
ACTTAATCGTATACAGAAATTGAGTAGAGTCATCAACATTTAGACGTTATCACAATTAAAAGATTATATTTGAATATTTTGTATTAATATCTCTTGCATTAAAAAATAAATACGTTCATTCAGCCTAAATATCTAGTTTTGTATACTTTATCTTCTTTTTCTTTTTATAACCATTGACGAGTACGTAACCCACAAGCATTTAAAGTCAACGTGCATCGGTACCTCCTTCGTCTCTCCTCTAATTTTCCCCTTATGCGCGTGCTCTTGGTTAAGGGAATTCATAATTCCTTAAGCGCGCGCTAATAATAAAAAAAGAAAAAAAAAGGACATCTTACGTATGTATATGTTAAATATTTCTCCCACGTTCTTTCTCTTTTGAACTTGGGCTAACACTTGAGTCGCTACGCTATTGCTATTCGTACAGAATATTCTTCTTTATACATGACAACAGTACCAGAAAAAACGTTTCCAACAACTTAACTTAAAATCAGTGGAATTAAAGAAGCGGTGCACATTAACTTTAACCGTAGCACCGACCCAAATGTCAAACTGTCGTCAATAAATTGGTTTCTTGACAATTGTTAAATGTTTTCGGAGTACCACATGTAGTGGTTTCCAATATTTATTTTTTTTCGATTTGATGGTCTTTGATGCTTAGGCTAAAGTCAAGAGATGGTGTAAGATAGTCCGAGTTCTAGATTTGCCCAACCTGTGATCTTACGGTGGCCCATATGTACCACTTTCTAGAAGTTGAATTGTTTTAAACACACACCGCCACTTACCCCGTCATTAGTTTTTGATTTCAGCCATGCCAGGACAAAAATGTATGTAAAGTCAACCTTTCAACATAATATAAAGGTAAAAAATCAAATCATTTAGAAATAAAACGCAACGGTTTTACCCATAATTTGTCATATATTAAATATTTTTTTTTTTTATAAAAATAAAAATGTCTGCTCTAATAAAATATCCACGGTCAAAAGATGTGACTACAAACTATAAAAAACTATCAACAAAAATTATATAGACATAAAAAAAAAAACAATTAGCACAAGGTACCTCAATCTTAAATGCTAAAATATAAAAGTAACAACAAAATAAAATATTATTTTTAAACAAAAAATATAAACTTCTCTTTGAAAATCTTTACTCTAGTTTGCAATTTGGTGACACCCTTCTTCCTTAATTCTTTGAAGACAACGTAACGAGTATTTTGTTAGATTTTACATTTTAATTTGTACTTTGATTAAATCGAATTAGGTAATATGCGCTGTAGTTGTGTGTTAGGAGCTACATATATATTAGCTTAGGCTGTCTCATTTTTACCCTTCCAACTGCTTTCATTGGAGCTGTTTGAATTTTTGGTATTTGGATTGATGACTATTTTGTCAATATTTGGTGTCGGTGTAGTCTTGCCTTCTGTGCCTGTAGCTGGTGTCGTCGTCTCATGTGAAATTTCTGGGAAATGCCGATATTCTTTCTCCACCCTGCTACTAGATGTACTCAGATTGCTGATGTTGCCAAAATTATTGTTGTTATTGATACAATTTTGCTGGCGACGAAGTTCGGAAAGATGACTTGTGCTCAGATTGATTAATGCATTCATCATGACTTTATTACGTTGATAGTCCTTACGCAAATGTTGACGAATTTCGGTATGACAATGTTCGTTGTTGGTCACGATTATTTCCCCTGTTTCAGTGGTTGTGACACGAGCCTTGCAGTTGAATTTGCGTGACAAATTACATTGCCAGTACTTCTTATCCTTGCGCACGTACTGTATACCAAAGGTATGACCATCGTGCACTAACAACGGCTTACCACGCTGGCTAAGCATAAATTCTAGTTTACCATGAAACCAGCGTTCACCCGGTGCTACTATAAGTGTACAAATGATGTTTTAGACGAGGGGTTTGTAAAGATTAGTTAAATTAAAAACAGCACAGTATTCAGTGGAAAACTAGAGTTTACGAAATGTGTAAATGATTAGTATCCCGGAATGAAACACATCAATGATTTCGAAGGCATAAAATGAGGGCGATTTGATATATTAAATTACTAAAAATGTGATTTTTTGTTTCTGTTGAGTTAAATTCGAATAAGAAATATTTATTTATTTATTACTACCTACCGTGAGATTGTTTCTTTTCCATTGGCATCTTACAGTTTTTTAATTCCCCTAAAAAGTACTTTGCCAGTGATATCAGCGCGGAGATCGCCAATCGCTGGCCTTAGGAGACAACAATTTAGCAAGACCCTATCGAAGACAAATAAGGAGATGCTAGACAAGACTTTCGTCATTCCCGCCCTGAAAAAGGACGGACTTTGTCGAAATCGGATGAAAGCGCACTTGAAAATTTCGAGAAACAAGTTCCACGTTCGATTTATGGTCTCATCAGATTTTACGGTTCATGGAGGAGAAGATTTAAGCACGAACAATACGAGCTGTACGCTATACCGACAGCGTCAAAAAGATCCGTGTACAATAATTAAGATGGTTAGGTGAACATCAATTCTTCATTGCGAAGAATCTTCTACTCCATCCTTAAGGGACTACCCAGTAGAGGATGGCGTGCGCAAGTGGAGGGTGACCTCGACCAATTACTTGAAGCAGTTAGCTAAGGACAGAGCTAACTGGAGATACTTGTTGGTTGGGACCCAGGTTTTTATTTTATTTTTATAATAAGTTTATAACTTCTCTTAAAATAGAGCACGGGCATTAGGGAAATTAGAGGGAGATACCGATGCACGTTTGTTTTAAATGCTTGCTGGTTTTAGTGATGAGGAAACATAGAGCTATGTAGACCATTCCACATTTGTGTTGTACGGCTCTATATTTGACAGTACGTCCGAAGGTAGGCTTAAGCGTAAACTGATGAGCATTCGAAGCATGACGCGTAAGGCGGGTGAAACGTTGAATGGGCGGAATGCAACTAGCTTTTGTGGAAGAATCGATTAAACAGTGAGAGACAAGCTATATTTTTCCATTTGTTCAAGTGAGTTGGTTGACTTCGTAATGTTTCTGTCTCCAAAAATTGTTCACTTTTGATTTCTATCTAGGTGGTTTTTGGTGCACCAGACCAAATGTGCGCGTTGTACTCGAGCTTTGGGCGAATGAACGCTTGATAGATTGAGGTCAGATCGGAAGGGGGAAAGTATTTTTTTCTTTTGATCGTTCACTCCAAACTGTAGCGCTACGTTAGTAAGTAAGTACAAGAGGAAATCGAATATATGAATTCAATTTAAAAGGTAATGCAAATGCACCCTACCGGCAGAAAATAATAAAAATAAAAAAATTGTACGTATACATGCTTAAATTAAAAATCAAAAACTTACTTGGGATTGAGCATATTTTCTCCCTGGTCGTTTTCAAATATAATAAAAATGTTTACAACATGGCTTTTATCCCTTTGACTTCATGCGGATGGTGTGAATTACCCGTGATACATGCACTTACAACTAATTTTCCCAACAATTTAAATATTTTCCGTTTGTTGCAAAAATTCTTTGGATATATCATTCGTTTTTGTTTTGTTTTATTGAATCTGTATGATACATAAGCATATTATTTAATTGTTTCATCGTATTAAACAATGCAATAAGAAATACATAAATATGTGTCGAAAAACAAATACATATCTATAATTTTATAAATACACAACTTATACGTACATATTTGAAATATAACATCACCAACAAAAATGTTATTTATAAAATAAAATGTTAAATACAATGGTTAATACAATTTTACTAAGTACGGACCCAACATTTCGCCAAATAATATTTCTTCCTAGTTCTTATAGAAAAACTATTTTTTCTTTTTTATTTACATATCTTTACATAGTTTTAGGTTTTTTTTTTTTTGTATTTTTTTTACTCATTTGTTGTATTTCAATTTAGAGCTGCGGGATAGATTGCTTTATGACAGAACATGTAAATTTCCCAAAATGATAACATATTTTATCTATCAACTCCAAAGTGATAATATGCACGAATCACGTAAATGTTTAATCGCAAAGTCCATCGCAAGGCTAATCGAATGTCATAGTAGAGTAATAATACTTGAGTGGAAACGATACATAGGTACATGTGTGTAGAATAAAACTACTGTACGCTGCGATAAAATATCGGAATTTTGTATTTGAGTCAATTTTAGCTGACTTTATCGCTACTTTTGATTATCTGTTATAATCAATGAATTCAATTGGGTAAAAAATAGATCAAATGCCAAAGCAGTTGTTAGGCTTTGTTTTTTTTTAAACCAATGACACTATTGGAGACGACGTACATGAAAATGTTTAAAGCAATGTTCACTAGACACTAAACAATTATATTGCTTCTATTGTGTCTTCTACATTCAATGGGAAATCATGAAATACACGTTTGTCTTTAAATACCTGACTTAAATTCAATTAACTTAAATAAGATTTGTTTACTTTTTATAAGGAATATACGTAGTAAATAAGTATTGCACTCGCTTTTTGTGTATCAAATGAGTTTAACCCTCAAATCTGTGGCTGTGCCAAGTTGAATATCCTTCATCAGTTCGCAGACATCGGTATACTCTGGTTACATATTTTCAATTTTAAAGTTATGTGCACTGCCCGGTGATATAGTAATGGAGCTTATTATGTGCGAATGCTGGGAGGAGTTGTGAGAGTCCTGGCAATTGTTGCTAATATCGTCTGGTGAGACTGAGGCATTAGGAACCAGTGAAGCTGTTGCATCGGGAACATGTGAAGATCCGTTGCCCTCGCTCCCTTGCGATGGTGATTCTAAGGCTACACCGCCAGACCCGCTGGGGCCAGCCGAAGAGTGCATGGGTGAATCTAGGTTTTCTCCTTGAGATGGATTGCTACTACGGTTCGATGGACTGTTGACGCAGGGGCTTTCGGTCAGAATAGGTGTGATTTCCAAACTTGAAGGTGGCTGCGGTATCTGGTGATGGGGCTGATGATGATGCGGCTGCGATTGTTGAGGATGCATAGAATTCATTTGAGGCGAGTGTTGCGTTGGTAGTGTATTTAACATGGGCGCCATATTAGATAAATGCATGAGATTCACATTGTGCATCATATTTTGTATGACCGAACTTTGACTATGTGGCGATACATGTTGCGCTGGATGATGGTGGTGACTAGGGACATTTTGATGCATTTGGTGGTGAGCGGTATTTGAGGAGAGACCCTGCGGCAGATGGTGATGATGAGGCGGCGGTGGTTGGGTTGGTTGTTGTTGTTGCTGGTGATTCATAACGGCTAGATTATGTTGCGATAAATTAGTGGCGCCTTGTGGTAGACGAATATTCGAAAGACTGTTGTTCAAATTTGCGTTTGATGTTGGAATTTGCATCATATTTCCAGCGCTATTTGGAACCATCAGATTCGGATTGCTCTGTTGGGGAGGCATCATTTCCAAGCCACCAGCAACATTTCGCATGTGGGGCGGATGGTTATGAACTCCAGTTGCAGATATCACTCGACCTTGATGTGTTATGCATCTCGCTCTGCACATGCTAATGCGGTAGGACTTACAGAGCCAGTACGTCTTCATGCCTTGTTGCGTTGCCACTGTGTTGTTACGATTAAAGACGCAGTTTGCATGCAGCAAAGAGGTAGACGATAGCATTGTTACATTTCCGCCGCCTAATTTGTTTAGTATATTAATAAAATATTGTCGTTCAACTTTGGGTTTTTTTTTTTTAAGACATACATATGTGTATATTTATAGGATAATGGAATGTTATAATTTTTTATTTTTTTTTAAAGATTAGAAGCAGTTATTTACAAAAGACTTTTGAAATTTGTTAGCTTAGTGCACGAGGCAATTGGGAAAAACTTATTTGTGCAACTTTAATGTGAAAAAATAAAACTGAAGAAAATCATATTATAGAAAACATTGATAGGTAAACAAATGATAACCGACAACTTCATAAAAAAAATTAAAACCAAATAAGCATAGGTCTACGTGTGTAGGGTTTTCCATTAAGTTAAGAGGCTTATTTCAAATTATAAAGAAATACATATATAAGTGCTGATAGTTTTATTTAAATCCAAACAACATATCTACTATATATGTAGTCAAATATATAACCTCCATCGCTCTCAAAAAAACAACGATCACATGACACAGCCGTTGCAAAAATCGCTTCAAACTCATTTTAGGTAAGTTAATTCATTGTAAAGGGTTTTTAAATTGGTACGCACAATTTTTCCCATAAGGCTATGCGTAGTTTGTTTGACGTTTCAACACGTTTTTATTTGCCATTTATTCATGAAAAACTTACTGTTATGGGGTAGTTCTCATGCTGGAGGGGTCATTAGCCCATACTTCTTCTTCAATGATGCTGGCTACGCAGTCTCAGTCAATGGAGATCGCAACTGGACCATGTTAACTGACTATTTTGGGAATATATTGGATTACTCGGAGCATATCACTTAAGTGTCACACTGAACCCAAAACAATGGTTAATAACAAGTGAAATAATATCAACACTAATATTTCATAGCAGATATGATCTAACCTGGTTCTTATGGAAACACAAATACCTTTTTGCACCTGCCTTATGAAGGCTAGGAAATTAGGATATTTACAAAATAAGGATATTGTCTGTGGTTCTAAATGGTTTTTCACATAACGCGGCACGGAAAAGGGTCTGCACCGCCACGGCTACCCATAGTATTTTCCTTAATAAAGCATGATAATCCACATGCAGGGTTTCTTGCGCTGCAGATTCGGTGCTCTAGGTGGTATCAAAACTCGAGTATGTACGATTGTATCATACTTTCAAGCCCGCCATGATCTAGCTCGTAGTGTTGTTGTGTGACGAACTCCTGAAGTCTCCAGTGGAGGGAATTTATATTTTAGTAGTAAGGGAAATCAATTGTGCCCCATTAGGGGGGTGCTTCCGAGCATGAAAAATTGCGCTTGAGTTTCACTGATATTCAAATTGTGGCTCGATTTGAATATAATAATATAGTAAGAGAAATCTTTAAAGAATTTTTTATATACAAGTGACAAGTAACTTTCAGAAAATATTTTATGGCAAACCACTTTTTTTAAATTTGTTAACAGTCTTTCTCTTACACGAATTGTTACTGGAGACGAAAAATATGTTTTTTACAATCACATTAAGCGTCGTCACCAATAGGTCAGTTGAGATATACATAAGTATGTACTAGCACAAAATTCCAGTGCGTCTGTTCGGATGCTAAAGGAGTAGTCGTCTATCTCGAGCTTATATGCTATATAATCAAATGCACTGCCAGCAGCTGTAAAGTAAGTCGTAGGGGTGACAATTAAGACAGTCGAGAACTAATGATAATACACTTCCAAGCTATATGAGTACTTATTAATCTATTAGATTGTGTGAACATGGAAAAGAGATAGAAGTAGTCTTCAAAAATCGAATTCAATACAAACCAATTACGTTAATAAAATGTGTTAACTGATTTTAGTAACACGAAATGAACGGGATTATTCAAGAATGGTATATCAAGGTGACCTTGCAAAAGATAAGATTGAATGCGAATATAAGAACAACTTATTTCATTGAATTATGTAAGCAATCGGTGTTAAAGTGTGTGCACAGGATGCATACTAGAATATGTACGTGTATTTTGTGATTATTAAACATGAAGGTTATAACTAATTTTTAACGAAAAAGACTACGCAACCATGAACATTTATGATATGTGGTTAGACTCTGCAGTAACAAATTGGTGGAGTGATGATTTGGTCTTATACCTCTTTTTTTTAACGTAATTAGACAATTTTCTTTCACTTAGTTACAGTACAGATGGTTGTTTTAACTTTTTTTTACAATGCATAACACACCACACGCGCTCAAGGTATTACGCTTGCTCGTGTACTAAGTAAAAAAAAAACGGAAGCTAATAGACTTCTTATAAAGACAATTTTATTTCAAGTAATCTTCGCAACTATGTTTTGATCGGAAGCCGCTACATGTTCCAGAAAGAGAGAGAGAGAGAGAATGATTAAAAGATGTAAAATTTTTAAAAGAACTTCAAAACATTCCTGAGAAAATTATCCCCATGAAGTCTTAAGGCTGCAATAGTATCAGTAATAATCGGCCTATTCTCTGCTCAGGGTTCTTATCTTAATGTCGTAAGAAAAACTAAGATAGATGGGATGTCTCAGGTCAAATACAGCTTCGGGTTAAAATGGAAGGGACCACAATATATATTTTAAGGTTGTAACGCGCCTAAACCACTTTCTTCATCTTATCTAAAATTATTGATTATTTTATTACACTTCATATGCGAATTATTGTACTGCGATTCAATGCAAGTACACCAAATATTAGAAACCATTTAGTAACATTGAATGGTCCCACATACCACTGAAAGTGTCACATGTCATTCAATTGGTATCGATAATGATTCATGCTACGTAGGGGTTCACCTGAGTTCATGTGTTTGTTATTGTTTACATTTTCATTCTTTTTACCCACCACTCACGAAGTAGAGCAAAGGGATCATATTGTACACTATGTTTTCCTAGAGTAAGCAGAATTAGTAATATAAAAATTAATTTTATAAATAGGAAGGAATATTTAAAATAAAATCAGTCTCAGACTCAACCGGTCTAGACTGATTCATTGCGGCAGACTCTTGCCTCCATTGCAGTGTATGGCGCTAACCCCTAACCTATTATACCAGGTTAGAATTCCCCAAGAGTAAAACTTACACTATAGTTATAAACTGGTAAGAACATTTACATTCTCTTGAAAGTAAAGCTACTCTGCCAGCAATTAACGCCTGCGAAATAGTTTTTAAATTAATTTGGGGCTGCCTACAACTGCTCATATCGCTGGCAAACACAAAGCGATTTCATCTTATTTGGATACCTGGCCATAGCGCGTACGAAGACAATGAAAGGGCGGACAAATTTACCAGAAAAGAGCATCAACCATCATGATGTCAAGACCATTTTGCGGCCTTCCAACAAGTACTGCAATAAGCTGATGGAAATGGATGGAAACAGACAAGCAAACATATTTTCATGGATCTTCCCAGACAAGAGCGAAGCAATTTATACAATTGACTAAAAGTTAGATTCGAATAGTCACAGGCTTGTTAACCAGACACTGCCGAGTTAAAAAAACATCTGGTAATTATGGGAATATCACAGGATAACACATGCATGATGTGCAACTAAGAATTAGCAGAAAATATACTGTGTCACTGTCACTTTCTCGTCGAACACGTCATGGTTTACTAGACAAAACCACCAACTCATCCAAAGTCATCACCGGGATCATCACTCTAAAGAAGAGGATTTCGCAAAAGGCCCATAAGTGGCCGCAGTACCAAGGGTTTAAGTCTCACCTCACTATTCTATCTACCAAATGGTAAAATGTAAAATGTAGAGTTTGAGTTTGTAAAGGAAAAGGTATAAGGGAGTAAGAGGTTAAAGATAAAAGGAAGATGGTGAGGTGAAGAAGGTTTATTTCAACTGATGTTCAATTTAAAAGCTGCACTTAATGATCTTAACTATACCATTAAGATTGAATGACATATAACAAAGGTAACGAAGCGTCTCACAATTTTTGTTTTTTAATTGATACAAAAACAAGCAACCTAAGAAAATCATTCGATATTTCCCTAACAGATACTTTACACGGACTGCAGATGGACAGAAAAAAAGTTGCATTTTGGTTGTGTCGAAGGGCATAAAGGTTGGGCTGGCCGACCTCTGTCAACAATATCTGGCATTTTTTGAGTTCTTGACGAACCTGTATCTGGGAGAGACTCGGGAAAAGAGGAATTAAGTCTAGAATAGTTTTAAGCTTGTTTAGGTCTAGTGCAGATGTAGCTTTTAGTGTAAGTTCAGGTAAATTGGCAACAGATTTTGTGTGCTGAGCATGTGGTGCAAGGTAGGGTTTATAAGAACCGTCCCCGTACGACGAGTTGAGCCAAAGTTGCTTCCGTGGTCTACCTTGCCTCACAACCTAAGCATGAGAAATAGATACAGTGTCATAAGGAATACAATTCTCTTAATTTGTTTAGATAAGATATACAAAACATATCGCTCATTTACTTGAAGACTGTCATAACTCAAAAAATGCGTTTTTTGAGTTAATGATGCAGAATTATTCGTTTTATCATGCTTCATATTGTGTAAAAGTTTCCTATTAATATCTTGTATGTTCTCCGCTAAATCCCTTTTTTTGAGTTATGACAGTCTTCAAGTAAATGAGCGATATGCTTAGAGCAGTTAAAGGTGATTAAAAAGAGCAAACAAATATATACCGAGTATGCTAACGGGTATAATTAATAGAAAAATTAAAAAATAAAAAAAAAACAATTTGCATAATGTATTAATAAATAATAAAAAATAAACAAAATAAAAACAAGCTGAACTTATTAAAATATACAAATCCAACTACATACACCATGCATGCACTATGAAGCATTATTACTAAAAATGAAAGTGGTGTGTTAGAAGACATGAAATCCAGTGCAGATAGATAAATGAAAAGGTTAACTAGATAAAAAAAAGGCCAACACTTACTTGGAGGAATGTCCATATGGTTACTAAAGCTTTTCGAGTAATCATTGGGTATGTGCAAGTCACTAGGATACTCGGGATTGTTCTTGTATAAATTGTAATCAAATGCGAAATGTGGGGCTAGAGAATTGCGTAACCCGCCAGGACTGGACGTATGATCGTTGCTTTCTCGTTTTACACAATTCAGTTCAAAACGTGATTCAACCATCGAGATCTGTGGAATTGCCGATAGAAAATTGTCTTCAGGGTTGACATGATCCATTGAGTCAGGACCCATATCATGTTCGCTGCTGTCTGTGTTGCGTCGGTATTGCTTCCTGGAGTATATGGACAGTGAATCTGTGCTAAACTCGGGAAGTCGCTTGAGTCCAGGTCCTGTTTGAAAAGGATTTGAGTTTTCTGGTGGGCTTTTGATATGCGAAAACGGCATAGGTGAAGGCGAGGAGGTCGATGATGATGAGGAAGGTACGGGAACATTTGCCTTTGCCTCATTTATATTGTTGTTTTCATTGTTATTGCCAGCTGTATGTTTATGATTTTGATTGGTCCCACTACCACTGGCAGAAGTTGTTGCAGTATTTTGGCCTGCATTTGCGCCAGATGTACTTTGCAGTTGACTAGGAGATTTCTGAGATGGCGCGGTACTGCTCGCCAAGCCTTTGATTTGAAGTAGCTGCGCTATTTTCATAAAAGCCTGTAATTCTGTATGTTTAACATTTACTACTCCTTGGTACATAAATTGCAGCAACTCGCACATAACACCGACGGTGACATCTTTGAGAATTACTGTAAAAAAAAAACAAAAAAAAACATTAAAATAAAAAATTAGATTAAGAAGCTTTTTCATAACAATAGATTATCTCGGAGGTTTTGCTGGGTTTCGAACCTGTGCCTACTTGCTAAGTAGTCCAATGCACTAACCACTAAGCCACAGTGATAAGAGGCTTTTATTGATAAATTTAATTGAGAAAAGGAACTTTAATCTTATTTCCTTAAAAAGGCATATCTTCTCTTTCCGATCCTATCCGTTCATTTGATCACCATCAGCTTCAAGAGAAGCTCTATGAAATACATACACGAGTTATCGAAATCCCCCCTTATCCTGATCGGAATGGAGCAATCTATTCGTTAAGGAATTTCTTATGTTTTTGTTTGTTCTTGTTTACGCGTCAGGTCATGGCCTAGCTACTTGCAGCCAGTCGTGCTGTGCGTTGGGATGGGACCCTATCGATTGTTGAATCCGAAAAGTGGATAGAGAGGCTTTTCATGACGAATTTTACCCTTGAAGTATCTATGCCTACCAAGATTTGCACTTAGGACTGTCTCGGTCTCGCGTTATGGTGTAACAGGAATGAGTGCGAAAGATTTGTTCCATAGAGAGCGCGACACTGTCGAGTACAGCTGGAAACAGAGCTGGGATTTTATCCTGAGTTAACATGCTCAGCGCACTAATCAAGGCGACCACCCATTATCCAACAAAAAATAGAGTTAATAGTTCTAAGAGTTGAGTTTCGAAATATTGAGAGTCGATCGCATTATGAATAGAGAGGAAACATTTCATTTTTTTTTTTTCTAGATTGCCATCCATAACGCATGTGATCTGCGTGGGCGTCCACTATTACGATTTCAAAACCCAATATCTTAACTTACGTACACTAACAAAAAAGAATCAAATCAAAGGATCTTTCTATTCGTGATAAAAAGAAAAAAAAATAGCCACCCCCATCGCCCCACCCATTGTGTTCTTAAATCCAACCAATCTATGTGATATACGAATTCAAGATATCGAATCATTTATCGAAATACCCAATAGTAGGGCCCCATAAATCGTCGCTGAATATTGGGCGCTACTTGTCTCCACTATCTACGACATTAATCCGACAAAAATAAGCACAAGTTAACTACTTGTAGTAACGTTCAACTTATCAAAACAATTTTTTTTAAATGAATTTTCCAATCACGATAACAAACTCAATTGTTCCTTTTGATCGGAAATTTTAAACATAAATTGGGCTTATCACTGCTTCGGTTGCTCTTCTCTCTTGTTGACATCGTGAACTTTTGAAGATAATACTTGTATAGAAATAGTTAAAACTTTATGCATCTAGAGATCAGAAGCAGTCATTGACGACATCCTTATAAAGTGCTGGCTGAGCAGAATTATACCCCACAATAAAGCCGCTCATAACATACGAATTGTCATCGAAATGTGTGGTGATGATAAGGCTTTATAAATACATAAGTATATATGTACATATTTATTTAATTTTTTATTCCGAACGCATATTTATACAATTTAGGTTAAACAATATTGATAAACTTTAGGGGTCTCCTATTTATTATTGGATGAATATGATCTCGAATCGGAGCAGAAAATCGCTGAGTTTGTGTTGTTTTTCATTGAAACGTTAACAACGTCTCGTCGTGATAAATATGTGTGCTGGGGTGTTTTTTTTAAATTTTTGTAAGCAGCATCCTATAGTACAGACTGCCACCACCGTTGATCTAGCTAATCAATTCTAGGCATGTGCTGGGCGGAGCAATCAAAGTATTCGTATGATAGACTATTGATCACTTGTTTTGTATGTAGATGATACGGACGATAATAACTTGAGATTTTCTGTTTAAGTTTGGGTCATACGGATTGGGCCATATAATATCAAAATGTCATGAATATTGTCATTAGCTTATCTGTTGTGTACAACAATTCGAAAGAGATGTGTTCAAAATGTATAGCTGATAGCGATTCTTCGGACAAATACAATTTACCCGTGTTATTACAATATATTAATTAAATAAAACGGTTGCTATCGAGATAATTTAAAAACAAAGTTGTTTTTAAAAGCGTGTACAGGATAAGAAGTATTCCAGTATACGTTGTACATTTTTCACTAAAATAGAAGAAACGAGATGTTGAATCTATCCAAATATTCATTGCCTCTACTTGCCATTTTCAGACTATACTTCTTATGGCGCTGTGTTTGCTGACTGACCACTCCAGTTAGAATTAGGATACAACATTGATCTATTGTACATACATTTTTATTTTTTGTACATATTAACCTTATAAGAGATATTGTGAAGAGCGGAATACAACTGAACCGGACGAATTTTTCTTAGTGACACAGTAAATCCCACATGGACTTGGAAACAATTGCAAAACGTAGATCTTTCCTGTTTAATTAACAAAGTCGACATGTGTGGAGGTTCTGTAGGTCTAAAAGTGGGTTGGTGTGCCATCATGTAGTACGCTTAGATTGCAGAAATTTAGAAAAAGTTTAACATGTAGCAACTTGGGCGATATTTATTTTGCAGTTGCGATTGTTCGCGCAACAGGTCAACAGTAACCGCGTAGTAGCAGTGGAAAACCAAAAAAAAGTAGGTTGTTCTGCCGTAACAAAACGTTGACGTTATTGAATAATTTCTGAGCCAATATTAATAATAGGGTAGAAACAATGTAAAAATGTACACATACGAGGAACTAATTAGAACACAACTAGGTGCATTGAAAAAGTTGGAAAAATATATAAGGAACACTTTTTTAAAACTGTTCCTACTTTGTAGGGAAGCCTTTTTGCTCTATCAACTGCTTGACGGCCATATAGATATTTTTGGTTGAGCTTTGTTTTTGGTATGTTTTGGATCCCGTTCGAACGTATGCAACGTAAATGGAACCATCACATTTTCCAATACGTCAACATATTTTTCCTTTGCAAGGATGCCATTAATTGGATGGATTGGTCCGACACCATTCTACGAGAAACATACCCACACGTTGATAGATCCGCCACCATGTACAACAACAGGTGAAATGTACTTTCGATCGAATTCACGTCGTTTTGGCTGTCGTACAAATCGTCTAGCATTCGGTTAATCTTTGTTTTATGGCTCCAAAGGGTTAACTTTTTTGGCTCTGTTGTCCATGATGAGTGAAGTCGAGTAAACTCAACTCACAGCTACACTATTTAAAAACAAAATTTTCATTGATGGGTGCATCGTTCTTAAGTTGCTCGTAGTTGTATGTATAACCTGGAATAGGCGACTGGGTTAAATTAAAAACTAAGATTACAAGAAATAGTCAATAAGAAATTCAGTAATAAGTTGTTGATCATCTTTAGTAAAAAAAAGTATTCAATTCAAAAGTTTTATCCTTAAGCAGACAATGAAAAAATGTCTGCGAATAAAATATTCATGGGGCTGAACGAAACAAATACAAAGTACGTGGTACGTCTACAAGAAGATCAAAGACCATCAATGTAGTGGAGCACGAATTTGATGTAGTAACTACCTTGGGTCAAAAGTGGCAGCTGATAATATCATGGAAGAAGAAATACGCGCACAGCTGTTCAATGCGAGCACTTAGCTCGCATGAGCGAAAAGGAACTTGCCCCGAAAATTCTTTGTGGCAGGATTTATGGGACACAGTAGTGGGGTATACCATACCTACCTTGGAAGGATGGGGTTGAGCAGAACGCCTAGAGCTTAGGGGTGCCAAACTGGATGATATCAGCTCAAAATTGGGATTGGTGAAGAAATTTGCTGAGGGAAGCCCGGATCGGACCGTTGTAGTGCCGATGATGATGATGATGATTCAATGGGAATATTTTTTGTTTTTTTGAACAGACAAGATGTATGCGCATACAGAACAGAGAAATGTTCTCATCCAATTTGCCATTCACTTCAATAGAACATTGGATTGGATTTCTTTTAAATATCCATGAAAATAATCCACTCGCTTTTATCATCTTTACTATTTTTGTGACTCTATTTTGAACTCAGATTCAGTAGTTATGGCTTATCGCTAATGTTTTCATCATAAAGTCTTGCGAAGAAAAGAAATCGCATTTATTATTCGATCTATATTTCTACGAAAGCTTTATAAACAATGAAAAGATAAACCAGCCAAGCGTCGATGATCCTTGGTACCCATTCGATTACGTTTCCGCTACGATCGGGAGTCACCTAATATATCAATAAAGCCATATTTGTAATCTCTAGTACTTATAATTCGAAACGCAATTCTCCATAGTTGTTTTGCCTTATCTTCTGGGCTTCTGTTGCTACTGATATTAGAGAAATCTGTGGCATAGAAATGATCTATTTAATCTGAGATGTTTTTCTTTGACCTTTGAAACGTTTTTTTTTTTTTGTAACAGTTCTCATTACTTTCAGAATTTTGTGGTTTTTAATTTTGTTTTACAAACTTTATCATCGAATTCGATGTATTTACTGCTCTGCTTTATTTTTATTGTCTGGTATGTAAAAGTGTACACATTTGATTTTATTTCAACTAAAACCATCTCTCTGTTGCTAAGGATTAAACGTTCTATAACTTTGAAGTATAAAAAAAAGTCCATGTGTCTCTGAACGAGATCGCTTACCAGCATTATGTCATTCTAGGTCACAGTGACATTCCAGAGAACTGTGCGTCTAACGAATTAGCCAGAGAAGGCCTTTAATGTACAAACAGTAAGAAACTCGACCATGTCAAAGCGCCTATGCCGTTTGTTAAACACCCGATTCTTATCGATGCTCTATCTATAGCAAATCGTAGATGGCAACATCTTGATTATTGAAATAATGCTGGGCTAATCTGGTCCGCCCTTGATCCTAAGAAATCGAAAGCATTAATTCGATTAAAAAAAAGAGCAGCTCTCTAAACTATCTAGCGTCCTAACAGAGCACTGAATCCTAGACAGACATGCTCAGCCTATGGGTATTGTATGCAAAGAAACATCAGGAAAACCATCTTTAATGATTTGAACCACCGCCAGCACGTCAATCTTCAGTAGATTTGGTCCAACCGTAGTACTCATAGTGGTTTGACAATAGACCTACTTTTGGTCTAAAGGTACCTCTTCTCGGAAGACCACTTCAAACTAACTTAGTAACTATGCAAAGAGGGTAAATGTCTACGATGATGTTCTGTCTGAGACGTTGGTGTTGGGTGTTCTTTCTTGTTAACAGCATATACTTGGTCTTGCCTTCAATACTTACGAAAGTGCCACTGACATCACACTGCGTTCTTTCAATCATGTCAATATCGTCAGCGTATGCGAGTAATTGGACGGAATTCTGAAGGATTATGCCTTTGGTATTGGCGCGTGTGTGTAACAATCAATTCCATTTATTTAAGGTATCCCATACCACAATAGATCCATTGAGATCCGAGTGAGGTTGTACACAAATGCAACCACCCCTACAACCTAACCTAACCTATTGGCGCGTGTGTTTTTTTCTTTCCAAGAAAGATGTTAAAGAAGTCGCACGACAGCGCGTCGCGACGTCGAAGGTCTCAGTGAGGTCTTTATTAACCTTGATAAAGCAGCGTGCATTTTCCAACGTTATCCTGCACAACGGAGTTTGGATGTCAAAATTAAACATTGCACTGTATAGCTCGTCTTTGTAAATGCTGTCATACTTGCATTTGAATCTCCTAGGTTTTTTCCAAGATCTACCGTAGTGTAAATGTGGTCGCCGTGGCTAAGTGTTTAGTGCGTTGGACTGTTAAGCAATAGGCTACAGGTTCGAGTGTCAAAAATACCAAAGGTTTCTGTCATGAAAAAGCTTTTCAATCCCCCGTTCGAAGTCGGCAATGAACTTGTAGGTCTCTTCCATTCGTGCGAGAAATGTAACACGCACTAAATGAATTGTTGCGAGAAGCTAGGCTAGCTAGTTTTTATTTTTGCAGTAGTGTGAATATTTAGTCGATAATGGATTTTCCTGGTCTAAAGCCACTTTGATATAAACCGATTAGGTTGTTGACGAAGGGTTTTAGGCGTTTACACAATACGACAAATAAATTCTTGTAGGCGATGATAAGAGTGAGCGTTTAAAGAGTAGACACGTGCATTCAATTCTACAGGTTTTCTCAACACAACCTTTGTCTAACCAACTCCTACTCTTAACTCCACGTAGTGAATATAGCTAAGGAGAGAAGGAAGTAGGGGTGCTTCCACGAAAGCACTCTTTCTTGCATCCAGACGGCAGAGAAAGAATTCTCTAAATAGAATAAACCGTGGCGTTTACAGCTCCAGTTTAGTGAACACCATGTATGAGCTACTGCGACATATTCAGAGCTCAGGCCTGCAAGGAGTGTCCTAAGAGTGCACATTTAGGATCTGGCCCTCCAGGTTGGGGTTTGTGCCGCTGGATTAATTGCCTGCCTAAGGAAAGCACAGCTGCTTCGGATGTGGCCGGATCTACTGTTGACAGTAATAAGTAGTATTACACAAAATTTAAAACCTGTCGACACCTTGTTTTAATTAATTTACGAAAGATATAAATAAATGAAAGATATCCCTATTCGAGCACTACATGACAAGTAGAAAATATATATTTCCTTATCTAACAAAATGTATCTTGATATTACAAAAATACATTTTTTTTATATCTTTAAAATTTTATCGCCACTTTATAATGAGATATATTTTCCCGTCGCCTTGATAACCGATCATAGAACCAAAGTACAAGAACCAGAAGGCCGATAACTAAAGTTTGAATTCAACAAACAGTAGCCATTTAATCATGCTCAATTTGGTGTACCTACTTATAAAATTGTACGACTAGATATTTATAAGACAATAAATTTTCTACATATGTACATACATTTGTGAATGTGTTAAAGATATTAGCAACCCTTAAAAGCAATTCTAGTGCAGCCTGCGACAATAATAGATTACGGTTTACGATAAACAGATAAAGAAACACACACTCTTCAAAATCATGATATTGATGTTAAACCTTATTGCTAGTTATGATTATTGATATGGCTTTTGGCTCTTGGTTGGCCTGTCACAGTGCTACTTGATAGATAAAAAAAAAAAAAACAATTCGTTGATAAAATACTGTCTGATATATATCTATTCGAGGTGACTGTGTTTGGTAATTATAAGAAGGTCCAATTCGAATTTCGAACATGAACAACGAAATCCATTTCCAAATAAATTTAGAATTCCAAAATTGACTACTGTATGCATAAAGCTACTACTATTCTTAAACAATCTGAAATGCTACTGAAAAAGTATATTGTCAATTGAACTGTGTTATCAGAAACGGCTAGAAAATCATATTTTATTGGTTTATTGAAATTTATTATAACTCGACAACTCGGCGATTGATATCAGCGATATTTTTTTTATCGGATATAGCTCGGTTTGAATTTATATAACTGTGTACAGCGAGCAAATATCGCAGTTGACATGTTACGATAAATAGAAAAAATAAAAATAAAATAATGTTGACAAATACGACTACTTGTAGTTGACAACAATTCTTTAGCGGCATTGTTGGTAGAGCTACATGCATTTGTTCAGTCATGATGATCGACAAAGTTTGACAGGAAAGCTAACAAAGGTATTATAAAAGTGTCATTTTGTGACAGTGTAAGTAGAATAGATGACAACTTCTGTGATTGATATCACAAAGGCTGGAATCAAATCAATGACAGTAAATGGGTACAAAGAAGATTTCTCTAGTTTATTTAAGGTTTTAGGGAATACCCTTAACAACTGTAACAGCTTGCAGTAGGTTTTAAGAGATACAAACAAAAAACTGCGTTAGAACTCAGCTGTCACTGGTGCATTCGTGAGTATTGAGACCAAAGTGGATTTTAGCAATTAACAAGGGAAAAACTTAGTATTTGCTGTCAACAAGAAAGGACACATTTAATATTGAAGAATCGTACAGAACGTCACAATATGCAGCTATAACTTCGAGGTAGTAAGGGACTTTGTCTACCTAGGTTTTGCCATCACTTCTGAAAAGGACATCTCATCAAAAATTCAAACGAACAATAGCTCTTGTCAATCGATTCTTTAAGTTAAGAAGGCAACTGAGTAGTAAGGGCCTGTTCCGAAGAACTTAAAGCTATACAAGACTTTAATCATAACAGTCCTACTTTTTGGCGCTGAAACAAGGACTCCATAGAAGGCGGATAAAGATACCCTTGGCCGCTTCGAGCGAAAAATTCTTCGTAAGATATTCGATCGCGTTCGCGTTGACGGGGTCTAGAGAAGGAGAGTCAATGTTGAATGCGACATCGACCTGGTCAAAAAACTAAGCATTGGTGGTTTGAAATGGGTAGGATTTTTAGAGGGAATGGACACCTACGCTCCGGCCTGGAGAGCCTTAGAATGTAAATGATTCGTGGCATAGTTAGGCATTATCCTATTTCTTCCAGTGGTATCACAATGGATCTCACGTGGTAAAGTGTACCTCATCGAGAGCCAGTCTAATCTAACTTACTACTGCAATATGTTTACAGTTCGTGATCAAAGATTGACTACTCAGTTAATCGGCATGCATCTGTAAATATCAAAATCAGGGTACCTGTGTATTAAAAAGCTCCTTTTCTCAGAATTTAAGTGCAATGTTTGAAGAAGATGGGTCTTTGCTACCAATTTGTGGAATGGGTAGAGTATAAGTTGTGCACATTGAATAAAGATAGCGATTTTAAGAATGAATTTGATCATTTTGTCCTAATGTTCATCTGCTCCACATTTACTTATTATTCTCTACATTCGGGAATGTAGTTTGCTCATATCATACCTAGTTTGTTTTGTCGCTGTGACCTGCCCGAATCTTCATTTAGTGTCAATGTGTAAAATAAACAGCGATAACAGGAGAAGTAAAATTGTATTCATTAATCACAGGATAGTGGGGTCATTCTATCTAGATCATTGTCAGCAAATAAAGTCAAAATATAAAGAATATCTGTTTGGAACATTTTTGAGATGCAGACAATAAAAAATTTAGATTTCAAGTAAAAACTCATGATTGTAAAGCACTTTGATAGAAAATGTTGATGGGCTGGAAATTACTTACTTATTGGATGCTTGCAGGGATTCGAAATGAAGATCTCTTGGAAGTAGGGACTACAAATTGCCAAAACTATCTTGTGCGCATGAAGTAACTTGCCATCACAGGCCAGTGTTACATCCACCAAGTCCCCGCGATCGTACAGGTTCTGGAATCCACTTGCAATGTTGTCCTGAAAGTTATTCCAGCAAAGAGCGAACTCATCATCCATTTTAGCACGCAGTGAGCAGTAAAAAATTAGAATTTAAATAAATCGTATGAGTTCCCACAAAAAATCTTTCGATTTCACACCAATTGTGTTCAACTTTGTATTTTCCTCTTTCGCGTGATTTTCTTTTTTACTATTTTTTTTTGTTTACTTTTTCACTTATATTCTGACATTTGCACACAGAAGACAGAAGCGTATTAAATTCTTGCGGCGGCGGATTATAGTTTTTCTGGTTTTATCGGTTTTTAAATGTTTTGGTTTTGACTAAATGTCAGTGTTATTACCGCCGACGATTGTTGATCAAAACGGTTTAAACATTAATGATAAATCATCTTAGTCAGAGATCTTTAAATGCCTTCTCACAAAAAAACTTCCCCGCTAAGTGTCACAGGCACAGGTCGACTGGTTCTGGTTGATTGGTATAAACAATAAAATGTAATGGAAAATCGAATATGGCAAGTCGCTGATTCAGAACAATTGGTATGACAGAGAAAGGAGATAAATTAGAGCAAATCAAAAATAAATAGTCCCAGATTCTGGTGGTGATGCCAAGTTTGGTGGGGTTTGAAAAAATTAAATCAACGTAGGTATATACGTAGTTAATGAGATTATACATTCGACCCGTGGAATCGGACTTAATTTAAATTAAGGGGGTTTTTGATATTTTTCTTCTTGGATTAGATTAGTTTTTGGCTTCCTAATTTACCGTTTCAACCTGGCAATAAAAAAATATGTTCAATTTATTGATGTAAAAAGCCTGGTTCCTCAGTCGAATACTTATTCATATTTAAATTTTAATCGCCACTTATTAAAGTTTTTTATAGGTACATATATGTATATATAAGGAACCAATTTGCGTCTATACCCTTACTCAGCGCCTGGCTTATTTATGTTGGGTAATTTCCGGGCAATTTGTACTGAGGATTTTGCTTCAAAACAACACCTAGTTAAGAGCTTAGACAGTTCCTTTCTTATTCCGGTTGAGGATCAGCTCAGGAGATGGAGAAAGTATTTCACACATGGTGCGTGATGTCTCCCGACAGAACAAATTCTCGAGTACGCACCTGATCTCCTAGCAATACAGAGAGGATATCAGTAAGATGTCAGAGGACTTTATAGTTTAAAGCGTGGTAAGATAGAGCTGCATACTTTTGAACTGTTAAACTTAGTGGTTATCAGTGATGTAATCCATTCATTTTGTCAAAGGAAAGCCAAGGTATATTAATTTGAAATATCTTAAGTCTGCTTGCATAATAGCTAGTGCTAAAGGTAAATGCAACAAAAATAAAGGCCCTAACTCTCTCGAACTTTGAAGTCAACTGCTTTTTTTATCAAGAAAGTATGTTCTCGGTCGACGATGGTACCGAACTGGTTGTCGACAGTAGAAAAGAAAACATGCATGAGCTGATTTCCAATTTAGTACTTGTAAAGTGATTGCCGTCACCCGTAAGCTGCAAATTTTCGTAAATAGCTGTCTACTTATTATACTGACGATTTTCCGGCCAAACCGTATTTCGAACGGATAGTTACAAATGAGAATGAATTCAGTATGCGTGGAGAAATAAGTTGGTGTGGGAGCATACGAGGTCTGAAGGTTATGATGTTGGTGTTTGTTCCTCCCAGTGCTCCCTTAACATATAAAGAGGTAAATTTTGAGAAGTTTTTGTTCAATCTGTATTTGAGTAGCATGTCGTCAAGCATTATGATATGCAGGCTTTGACCAGGTAGGTAGTCTTTGTCTCCCAGACCAAACTTGCGTTTGAGAACATTGTATCATCAATGTGCTTATATAACCAGAGTATCAGCTTGGGTTGTACCCTCCATCTGAGGATTCCAGGACATTTTGGTATAGTTTCTTCTTCTAGAAAAAGGAACAATTACTGTATTTTGTTTATTGTATTGTGCTTTGCTAATGCACAATCTCTCCACTTCGGATAGTGATAGATTAGATAAAAGGTGAGAGAACACCTAACCTAGTCGACTTTGTTTTATTAAAGCGTTTTAAAACCTTTCAAAGACAATCTAGGTTAGTTTGTAGATACGAAATGATAACCTTTTTACAATTTAAAAAGAAATACATATATTTATGTACGTGAATATTTTGTCTAAATTAGATTTTCAAATGTTCAATTTATAATTTACGACCGTTGTTTGAAAAATGAGCTATTACAAAATTAAAAATAAATACAATGCCGTTGTGGATACAGACAACCAAAAATCCAATACCCTGGAACGCATATTGAAGATAATCACATAAACATATTCCAGGAGTCACACTTTGTGTCCAGTAAAACAATTCAAGTACATATCTCAAATGACGTAGTGACTAATCTTTGTTTTATTGGATAATGATGAGACTGATTTGACTTTCTTTCGTTTATTTATTTTTACAATCTTCTATATTGTGTTTGACTGGGCTTACGATCTGTAAAGAAGTTTCGTAGAATTAATATCTGTCCGATACCAATTAGAAGAACCGCCGCAGTCTCCATGCTTGAATACCACAAAACACGTTCATTTAAATCTTCGGCTCTTTTCCGGCCTATTGGGGAAAAATATTAGTAAAGCAGTCATTTATAACAGCTATCGCCTACCTTGCGCTTCACGCAGCCTATGATGCGTTTGAGCATCAAGAATGTCGTTTAGAGATTTATGTATGGCTTGAGAGGAGGTCTCCATCTGGGTAAGAACGGTGGCATGCTCATCAATGCCTGGCAATGCTGGTTCATCGCCTACTTGGAAGTCCACGTAAACAAACTTGTGTGAGAACGACGAGAATTTGTTGCTGAAACAGGCTGTATAAACACCGGTCGTCTGAAAAAACAAAAAAAGATCGATTGCGAAATGTTGTAATGACGTGTCTCTATCGGTGAAATGGTGATTTACCTCAGCGGTAAACTGATGACTGTCAAAAGTAGCCCTCTGCTGTTCGTATATCACACGATTCTGTGGATCTTTAAGTTGAACATCTACATCGAGTTGACCTCCAGCGGACACCTGCAATACTCATAGATAAGCAAACAGCCAACACTAACTAAATTGGAACAAATTGATACTAACTTGGAACTCCAAATATGCTGAAGTGTTTCTTTTGATTTCTTCATAAAAGCAATCCTCCGAATTATCTGGCAACTCGAATGTGAATTCCACGCAATGGGAGAGTTTCGTTAAAAAACAAACTAATAGAAGAAAAAACACACTGTTTTGAATAGTCAACATTTTCAGTTTTATCTTCTTGTGGCTATTATATATTTTTATACTAATTAAGTAGTTGCATTTAAATTTAATTCGCAATAGGGAATATAGACTAATTTAATTCAAATTAAATTTATTTTCTTGCACTCTAGAATATTAATTGTATTTAGGTAGGTATTTCGAAAAAAAAAATTATAATCCTATTTGACATATGACATGTCACAGTGAACGCCGATTCAAAAGGAAATGTCAAAAGATTGAAGTGAATTATTCGTGGCCGGATATAAAAAGTGTTAAAAAGAATACAAATGCAGTGATGCCAAATTCTATATCGCAGTAGGATGGAATTTGTTTTATGGCTTATTTGCATGCATGCAGATATAGTAAATGTTTTAAATAGAAATAGGATGCGTAGCGTGAGACTTATGCTGGAAACAGACGTGCAAATCTGCACACGAAACACATGAGCAGAGTTTTATTTGACATGCATCGCATCGGCAGCTGTCATTCGGCAGTTAACAGCTGAAATAAAATTAATGAAATAGTTTGAAAAATAGCATACAAAATGCAACAGCAACTGTTTTTAATTCCAATATAAAAGGGAATTCATTTGCTGCAGCATTTTTATTTAAAACCGCCAAAATTCTTGCGGTGAAAGATTTCTTTCATCAGTCTGACTTGCAAAACACAAGAACAAAAAAGTGAACAGACATCGAACGATGCTACCAAACACTGTCAATTTATATTTTTTTCTTTTGCGTTGTGGTAGTATTGCCTCTGCGCAGAGAAATTAGAAATAGAGACTGAATGCAGCGCTGCTCTGCATGCAGAATTTGCGTGTGTTCAGCTTCATATAATCCTGTGTATTCTAATTTCGCTGTATGAGAAATTCTGCACATCTGTTTCTAGCATTAGTCGGTTTCGATGAGGACCGATACTGCCTCCAGTAGAAAACGTCATCCTGATTTGGAAACTTAAAATTGGGATGATTTTGAGTATTTCTTGCAGCTGTCGAGATGTGAAACCAATAGGTGGTGCTACATTTTGGGGTAAATCTAATTAGCTCGGTCATAAGCTAACCTCCACAAGATATGCACACAATAGGGGAGGTATTCTTTTAATGCGTTGACCCCTCAGGCTTTTTGGCCGGAGTATAGGTGTTCATTCGCTATACATGTCCTAGCCATCTCAAACGACCAATTCTTAACCAGGTCGATGTCGCTGTACAGCTCGTATAATTCAACATTGAATCTCAACGCGAACGGAAGCGAAACTCTTACGAAGAATTTTTCGCTCAAAGCGACCAACGGTATCTTCATCTGCCTTCTATGGAGTCCATGCTTCAGCGCCAAAAAGTAAGACTGTGCTGAGTAAAGTCTTATATAGTTCTTGGTTCTTCGGGGCAGGCCTACTGAATTGCCTTCTGAGCTCAAAGAAACAGCGATTGGCAAAAGTTACTCTGCGTTTGATACCTGATAAGATGTCGTTTTCAAAAGATTTTTTTTGTTGACAGCAAAGATGTACTTAGTTTTGCCCTCGTTAACCGCTAAATCCATTCTGGTCGCTTCTGTCTCAATATTCGCAAATGCACCAGTGACGGCTCACTGAGTTCTGCCGATTTTATCAATTTCGTCAGGGTACCCGAGTTGATGCACTTCTTGGCTTTTCTTCAGGATCTGCGAAAGTGTGAAAGATTGATTGATGGTGGACTTTTCTGGTCGAAAACCACGCCGATAGGGGCCAATCAGGTTGATAGCTAGGAGTCTTAGTTTCAGTTTTATGGACGATAGGAACTGATATGCGATGTTCAAAAGACTGATCTAAGACTATACTTGAGGGGTTTTTCTTTATTGTGGACGCCTTACCGGCCCTTTTGCCTGTTCAAGGAGCCTTTTTGGTTAGATCATCGTTTAAAGAGAATTGTCTATTCTGTCCAGCTGCTGTCGGTTTTTCTTATGGAAGATATCGGCATTAGGGTTTTTACTAGTACTTTTCTTCAATGAAATGCTTCCTTGTTGGATTTTCTATATATACGCATTTTTAATATAAGTTCTTATTTATTAAAACCGTTAAATAACACATGAAACGCTATTTGAAAACGTTTTAGTTGGAATAAAAAAAATGTAATCCATTTACTTTGCAACCTTCCTGGTTGGATGGAATGGATGATTCATTGAAGATAGATCTGGAGGATTTTCCTCAAAATGGGCAATTTCAACTAATCCCGCATTGGCAATAGCCCAAAGGTCTGGATATTCTTGTTTAAAAGTTTCATACCATTTCTTCACAAGTGGATAATTAGATATATCAAAATTAATAACTTCAAGACACATTGTAGAAGTGACAAGTGGAAAGTCAGCAATAGTTAGATTATCACCAGCAGCATACCTCGTATTTGAACGTTCCAAATAAGTTTGAAATACTTCCAAGGCATTATTGACCTTTTTCAAACCCATTGGAGTTCGTTCATAGTCAAAAAATATTGGTGCCATTACATATGCTCCAATGCTGCTGTAGTAAAATGCCATATTAAAATATAATCTTTGATTTACTATAGCTCGGGCAGTTGGATCCTTTGGATATAATGGACTGTCTGGTGCATATTTATCACATAAATACTGAAATGGTATTGAAAAATATTAAGTGGTTTAACTTATAGTACGTGCAACCTAAGTACCTGCATAATGGCAATGCTTTCTTGAAGATAAAATCCATTATCGTCTAGTACGGGTATCTCCTTTTGTGGATTCATCTACATGCGAAGTTGGAGTTAAGAAAATAAAAAAAAAAGATTTGTTGTACTCGTATCTAGCTATTACCTTTGCATAATCTTCAGTCATATGTTCACTGGCGCAATAGTCAACATTCACCAGTTCAAATGGAATTTTAAGGGCTTTGAAGGCCATACGAACAGCCAACGATGGGGGGCCATCAGATACACCATATAATTTTATTGGCATGATCTACAAAGTGAAAATTCATATTTTTAATAAACTTAAAACAAATGCCAGAGTCAATATCAATAAAAAAATAACACTTTCACTTAAAACGTTGCAATAGAAATAATGCTTGTGATTGTGAGTCATGCAAATATTTTTATAATTAAATGCGTGTAACCGGTTCTAAAGAAGAAATTCATATACACTGAATCTCCATTTAACTTCAAGATCTCAAAATAATTATTGTACTTATGGAATTTTGTTTATTTTCATAACGAAATCATATAATAATGTATGCTTACACAATTTTTAAATTGGTTTAAGTTGTGGGTTTCCGAAAAAAGAAGTAAGCAGCGTCCCAATGCAAGTCTTTGTTTCACAAACTCTAGGAAAATACTGAAGAGCCAAAGCCAAAGAAAATGAAATCCAGACAAACACCCAACAGCGATAGATTGTTTTGGATTCGTGGTCGTGATCGTGATAGTGATCGTGAAAAAAAAGCAAAATTAACAATTGCCGGCTTGAATTTGAATACAAAACAACTTAGATAAACTTGTTTTATTGCAACTTTTTCTATTGAAAGAGATATATGATACATGCATACATACTTCCATTAATATGTATGTGTACATGTCTATAGCTATGTAAACATAGGCATGAATATATCTACATATGTTTGTATAGTTGACTTTGCTTTTGTCACTTAGGAATCAGTGCAGTACGCATTGACTTTTTTTCGAGTTAAACCAACAAGCGGTTGAGGTCTGTTTTGACTTGCTTCGCCACCTGAGTCGCGGTCTTCATCTATTGCATCATCGCTCCGGGGTAGATTCGAAGATTCTCTGGGTCTTACGGCTCCGCTGATGTTCATCCGCTCTACATCTCCAAACATTTTACTCTTTTTATTTTGACTTCTACCTCACTCAAAGAGAATTTTCCTCTCAAAACAACCGGGAGCAACTTTATCTATTTTTGATAAAGTCTATGCCCCTGCGTCATAAAGCAGGACTGGGACGGTAAAGGTCTTATATAGAGTCTTTTTAGTTGTTCGAGAAATAGTTTTGCTACTCAGTTGCCTTCTTAGATCAAAGAAACAGCAATTGGCAAGAGTTAATCTTCCTTTCAGCTCTGGTTTCATTGTCTGAGTATAGGTTAGGTTAGATAAGAGCGGCAGGCCGCAGATTGCAACCTCACTTAGACCAGACAGGTCCTTTGTGTTACCACATGGATCTGTATTTCACCGGAGAAATACTACCCGCAGAACCAGCCAGAGCTTGTTATGAAGCGCTGGAGGCTGCCTATGTTTATGTCAGCCAGTTCACTTAGGTTGTGGAAGAAGCTGGCTCCTAAGTATGCTCTTCTTCGAGCTGAGAGGGCCGGACAAGTACAAAGAAGGTGAAGAATCGACTCCTCCTCCTCTTCGTCCATGCAGCTTCTACAGAAGTCGTTGTAGAGGAGGCCCAGCCTATAGGCATGTTTGCCAATCTTTTTCGTCTGATGAGACAGTGAGAACGTTTAAGATCCAGCTTTGGCCAAATCTGCTTGGTGATAAGGCAGGTGTTATCAGCTGTCCATCTATGATTGGCGATGTTGATCGCGTTGTTGTTAAGTAGCAGTTTGCAGGTTGCGAGAGGCATGCTTAAATTCCCCTTTTCCGGAAGAATAGATAGAGTTGTGCCTTCTCTGGCGAGTTCATCAGCCATGCAGTTGCCTGGAATGTCTCTGTGCCCCGGCACAGAGCCTAAATATATCTGTTGAGGGTGACGTTTTGTTCAAGACGTCTGTCATCGGTCTTTGTCGATAGCATATATGTACACACCTCGTTTTGCCCTCATTAGACGCATCTTGACCGCTTCTGTCTCAATACTCACGAACTCGTAACTGACATTACGCTGCGTTCTTCGCATAATGTCAATATCGTCGGCGTATACGAGTCATTGGATGTACTTTTGAAGGATTGTGCCCCTAATGTTGGCGTGTGAGTTTTGCAGAATTATTTCAAGAACAGTGTTTAAGAAGTCGCTTAATAGTGCGTCGCTATGTCTAAATGCTTTATTTTAAATCGAAGATTGATGGAGAAGCGTGCATTTTCTGAGTATGCCATCGACGACATCTACCATCTACATCTACCAAAAAGAATAAATTATTATCAACGATGACAAGATTTTTTTGGGGCATACCGTGCTTTATGAGCTCAAGCATGAAGTAAGGTTCCGTCAGGTACGTGGGCAGGCGAAAAAGACTTATTGCTAAAACCATTGGAAAAGAGATACCCATTGCCCTTATGGGTTACCTGCACAGTAAATATTTTTTTAACTTGATGCCTATTTCGTCTCTTTTCTATTTAACGTGCTCTTCTTCTCTAACATTCCTAAATTTGGCATATACAGCCATTCCGAGATATTTTGTAGAATTAGTGTAGGAATTTAACGATTGTTTCCTCCTGGTACGTAAAGTTAAGACCTTCTACGTAAGCTGCGTAACTAATCAAACTTCATTATTATATTTTGTTTATTGGATTTTTTTTTATTTTTCTTCTTGATATTTTGTTATATAATCGAATTAACAAACCATCATAACACTTATACCTTCATTTCTATTTCTCAATTAAACATATTTCATAAGAATACGAAAATGTAGATATTAAAAAAAAAGAAAAAATACATATGTTAGCAAAGTATACATATTTACCTATAAATAAATGCAAGCATTTCCTCCTTTTGTGATTTATATTGAAATATTTTTTACAGCATTTGGTTTTTAATCCACATAAATGTACATATGTATGCCTAGAGGTGATGCACAACTTATCGAAAAAAAATTAATCAAATTATTTGAATAAACAAACAAAATATTTAAAATAAAAATCGCTTGATAATTCTATAAGAAAAACATATTCAACTGTTGTCTGCATCTTTGTTTTTTTTTTGTATTTATCTTAATTTGTGTTTTTTTATTTTTATATCTTTATGTTTATTACTTAAATAATACTTAACAACAATTTATTTCCTATACAATTTTATTTACTTTCCCTTCATTAAAATATACAGCTTATAAGTCTATAGGTTTGCCTATCTGTTATACATTAGATTAAATGTTTCTATCCATTCCTTTCACTTGCCTAAGAGCACGTTACATATATTTATATATGTACGTGAGTAGTTATTCAAACATATGCATATATATACATTTTCGTATAATTTAATTATTTATTTTAATTAATTTTTAATTTTTTTAAACAGTCAGTCGCACACTTTATTATATTTATATTTAAAATAAATAAATCTAAGTACATTAAATATATTATGTTGTTGTAAGTATATTTTTTTTTATTTATGTTTTACATTTTATTTTACTGTTGCTCATGACTCGTATAGCATCTTGTTTGCATTTTAATGTTTATGTGTTAAATATGATGCAATTATATTAAAAAGCATTCTACAACAATATAATAAATATTTTTTGTTTGTGATAATAAATATACTTATTCCTATAAATACACTTTTTTTTTTGTTTTATTTAGGGTATCCTTATGCTTTACACTTCCTGATAATTGCCCCAGAAACGATTTTTTCCCTCATATACATAAATTTATGTGTGCTTTTGTAAATATAATACAAAATAATCAGCAAATACATAGTATATTTTCAAAAACATTAATTTTAAATTGTGTGTGGTTTATTTTCTGAAGTGTTTCGAAAAGTGGCGTTTTCATTAAACAATAAAAGAACTCTCTAGTTTTTTTTAGTTATTTGGATTAATATAGAAAAACAGTGCAGTATTTATGTATATTTTTCGGTTTAAATGACTCTTATAAAACTTTGGCTAGATCTGTGCATTAAAAAAAAAATAAAAATATTTTATGCTTTATTTGGATAAACTTTTTTTTTTTATATAAATAAAAAATTATGCGGATTTTTAGTAGAAAAATGCAGATTATAGTTTAAATATAGTGCTGAACAAGCAATGTAATGGTTTACTTCGAAAGATGCTCATACAATTTGTACAGAGTTCATTATTTTAAGAGAGAAAAAAAAAAAATGAATATATTAGGTAATGTAAAAACTTTTAAACAAACAAGTCAGATAAAGTAAAGTTGTAGAAAGGTGTGATAGCTTATTTCTATAAATCGATTAGAGTAGTAGTTTATTGGAGAACACATTTGGAATTTAAGAAGTTTCTTATTAAGCAAATAATTAAATATCTTATGATTTAAAAAATGTATGATAAAAGCGGACGGATTTTCCAATTACACGGTGAGTATTCATGAACAAATCGTAAAAACTTCTGAGTAATTTCAGCATAGCAAGATTTAAATTATTTAATAAGGTAGTTAAGGTAGTTTCTTTTTTTTAAGTAGTAATTTCAAGATGTTTTCTAAAAACCACATTAGGGAGTATTAAATCATTTTAAATAAAGACGTAAGCTGATTAGAAATTAGGAATTAGTATCATAGTTTTTCAGAGTAGACAAATGTGCAGGGATGTTAATTAGTTAAATAGTTCCTCTCCATTTCCAAGCGAATTTTCCATATGGTCAGTCCACAAAAAACCTTAAAATTCAGGGTTATAACAACTCTGCACGACCATCAGGAAAATTAAAGGAGACACAAAGAATCACCTCGAGCGAGAGATTCTTTGTTATGCATTCGCTCTCGTTTGCGTTGATGGCCTCTGGAGGAGGTGATTCAATGACGAATTATTCGAGCTGCACAGCGACATCAACTTGGTGAAAAAACTGCGCCCTGGTTATTTGAAATGGCTAGGACATGTGGACATAAACGCTCCAACTCGACCTCGCTTAAGGTGGCGCGCACAAGTAGAAGAGGACTTTAACCAACTTTAGCTAAGAACCGGGTTAACTGGAGAGGGTTGTTGGTTGTGGCCCAAGTTCAGCCAACTGTAGCGCCACCTAAGTAAGTAAGTCAGTAGAAAAGGATATAATGGATATTGATGTCCATTGGTTTTAATACTCATGGGCTGTAATGGTGAGGAAACACATATTCGTGTTGTACGGCTTAAGATAGAATTCCAATATTTGACAAAACGTCAAAGGAGACTGGTGAGTGAATTATTGAAGGACACGGAATGCATCTGTCTAGTTCTCTGGTATCTAAGTATTTGAATTCTATCGTGTGCGAGACATTTTTTGGTGCACCAGCCCAGATGTTAGTGTTGTACTCGATCTTTGGGCAAATGAACGCCTTGAAGGTTGGAGCCAGATCAGATGGTTTAATGCACTTTTCTCATTGCTTGGAAATCATGTCAAAGCATCTGCGTCGTTTGCTAAACACCTGGTTTACACCGATGCTCTGTCGAAAGCAAATCTTGACTAGAAAAACACTTTCGTCAAACATTTTTTCTGCGATCTAAATAATCTGAACGTCGCTAGTCAATAAACCTAAATCGTATCAGGAGCAGAATGGGATTCAATCCTAGCACTCAGTTCTATCACAATGGACCTACTTTTGGTCTAAGTGTACCTCTTCTCAGAGAACCACTCTTCTGATTAACTATCTAATTTGCTGAGAATCGGTTAGTAGTCCTGACTGTAAACAAAATCCACCAGCTCACTGTCGGACAACCTCAAGAACAACATTTTCAACTTTAAATAAATCAAGATTGAATTTTCTGAACAACCGTGTCTTCTTGTTTAGAGAATATCCAAATTACCGGATTTGACTTTAGTGAAAAAACAGTATTGTGTTTTGTGTTATATATGCACCATAACTTTATAATTATATTGTGATTGGTAATATACGCTTTAAATGGTGACAACTGAAATTAGTTTAAAATTAGAAAAAGCTTCTAATGAGGGCGCAATATAATACAAAAAACAAAGTAATAAATAAATAAATAAATTTAGCTGCCGTTTGAATTTCTAATTCATTTACACATTTATTTACATTACCTTTTCTGTACACTATATGTTTGTATGTTTATATTCTTTCGTTAATTTTTATGTCTTACGAGTATCTCAAGTTGCTAATACTGAATTTACTATAGTATATGTATCTATTAAGAATATGCAATGTGAACTTTGTGGGCTAAAATATAAAATGTCAACTGCTTTTCATCTTTTTTCTAATTTGCGTCTTTTGGCAAAACGCTCTATGTGTTACTTATGTGCCTTTATTTATTTATTTTCTTTTACTATTTTATTGTCAAACTTTATTGATTTATTAAGAGAGATTATATGCAAATGCAAATCAATAAATTATTTTTCCTTCTTTTTACCACATACATATAAAAAAAAATCTGTAGCTGTGTTTTATAATGCTCAAATGAATATCCCATAAGTAAAGTGTTGTTCTTTTCTTTATTTAAATTAAATTAAATTTCATTATAATTGTTCGTTTTTATTATTTTGTGAAAATTATTTTTTTTTGTTTTGTTTTTTTTGTTTGTTTGAAAAGAGTGCTACTCAAATTACTTTATCTAATATTTACAAATTTCAGTTAATCATTATTTTGATATGATTTACAAATGACTTACTGCAATTAAAAATTTGTGTATATACAGTGCAAAGAAAATAAATAAAATTATAAAATTGAAATGAGATAAAAGCGAAAAGCGACATCTTTTTAAAATTTGCTTAAAGAAAATTATAAATGTTCGCATAGAAACATGATAGTCTTCGTTAATTTGT
The DNA here is from genome assembly GCA_951813785.1 of Criorhina ranunculi. NCBI lineage: Eukaryota > Metazoa > Arthropoda > Insecta > Diptera > Syrphidae > Criorhina > Criorhina ranunculi. The sequence continues at coordinate 1,440,028 of OX638381.1, forward strand.
TCAATGTAGTCTTCAGAAGTGTAGATTTAAAAAAGAAAATTAGTCTCTTTTAGCAAGTACAATAATCGTACTTATAAACAATTAAAAAGTTTTAAAATATACCTATATAGTTCTTGATTAACAAGAGTATAATTTGAAGTGCAAATTGTTTTTTGAGTTTGAATTTGTTTTTATTTGTTTTCTTCCTATGATATGTTTACATTTTCGCATTTTAAGTCTACTTGTTGTAGCTATGTTGTAAATGATTTATTTGTGTGATATATTTGTATCTTAAAATGATGTCGCTTGCAAAGCTAGAAAGAAAATATTTTCGTTTTGTTTGTAAAAGTTTGTTAAAAAACGATTAATAAAAAATAAATGGCTGCTGTTCAGGGCAAATATGAAGATTTAAGATTCATTTTGCGCCTTTGATTCACTAGAATCGGTGAAAAATATGAAAGAGATGGGAAAATGTTGATGTTCTTGATTTTTTTTCCTATAAAGGACATTTTCAAATCCAAGACTCGTTTTCGGTCCAAGAAGTGGTTTTGGTGAAGTGGTTGGGTTTGGTTGGTTTCTCTTTTTATTTAAGGTGGTGGTTGATGTTTCTCGACCGGACTCGAACCTGTACAGATCGCGTTACAAGCAAAAAGACAACTTACTAAACCATCGCCACCTGATTAACACAGATAATGTCGATAAGTTTCTGTTCCTTTCTTCTGAAAACCTTTTAAAAAAAATAGTTAGTCTTCATATCAAGGGCTCTACAAAAACCTACCAAAAGGGTAAGTAAACAATTTAAAGACATCTTCCGTAATCGGTTCATAGGCAGCACTCTTCGAAAGAAGTTAAATGCAGTGGTGTCAAGTCGTACTTCTTGAAAATCCCAAATTTCATTCTAAAACCAAGTCAAAACCCTGAATCTGTGGAACTACTTTCTAGAAAAGTCATCCACTTTTACGTAGACAGTCAAGCTACTATTAGAGCCATTTCATCAACAGAAGTAAAGTTAAGGCTTGTAAAACGAGCTCAAAACCCTTACCGCGAAACACAAAGTAACATACATGGAGGCCGTCTAGGCTAGGGGAACAAAGTGAATTCTTGGAGATCCGATTGAAGGCTTCATCTTAAAGGATGGGGTACCCTTTCAACCCACCTTCCTACCTTTCATAAATAAAGTCAGATAAAAGTCGCACATGCAAAGTCATGAAAGATTTTAAAGCTCTGAAAGCAAAATCTTAATCTTCTTCAGAATTACCACTTCTGTTTTCTCTCACCCAGCTGGAGGCCGCAATTAAAAGCACAAACAATCTAGAATTCCTTTCGAACTGTGCTCAAAACACAAAATCCTGGCTGACCCGTTTCTGCGATGAAAGATGGGACGCAGAAAAACAATTTCACTGCTGAAACCGAGAAAGCTTAGTGATCGTGCGGAAAGCTACAGAGCAATAGTACTACTTCGTATTTGCTACAAAGTGCTACACAGGATGTTGTACAACAGTATTGAACCAATAATTAACCAGTAAATACCAATCGATCAAGAGGACGCAGTTGCACAGTCCTACTGAGAGACAACAAGAATGCCGCGGACTTATTACAGACTTCGGGAAATATCGATTATGTTTGCTAGAAATCCAACCATTGATGGAAGCATTAACTGAAGATGCGAGAAAGCCCAACGTAGGTTCAGGGCTAGAGAAGTTCACCTCTAAACCTTGCTTAGCAAGCTCATCGGAGAATTCATTTTTTCATTGATTTGAGTCAAAGGATATTCCTCGTGCAATGTTCTCAAAACTTTCGTGCCATTTATACCAGAAAGCGGAAACCACTCGCTCGTGATGTAAACATCGAGAGGTGGTAAATTGAGAATTGCATTTTGACCAGAGCTAGGAGTTCTGAAAAAATCCGAGATAAACCGTTCTTTAGTGAAAACAGCAGAAGCCAGACAACCGACGACGCATATGCTTAGGACGATCTTACAATTGCAAGGATCAACTGACAGTACGGCAACGTTATCCGCATATGAACGTGCACCACTACAGAGGAGGCAAATCGTAAAAAAATCGTAATTTTTACTTTTTTCTTTGTTATTTAGGTTCTGTAAACTATACGCTAAATAAAAAAAATAACTATTATAAACAGAGTGTGAAAAATTAAAACTATAACGCACTGAACAGCATACAAAATTGTTTTTTTTTTGTGCAAAATTAATAACAAAAAAGAAGTATATAACGAACGTAAATTTCAACACGAGGACATTGTATTAATTTTTTTTTTTTGCTTTTAAATACATAATAAATATCATTGTTTAACTAAATGCATTTTTTGGGACTAACTTACAGCACCACGTATTTGTATATTTATATTCTAAAAATTAACTAATAACACTTTTACCTTAAAAAAATTCATCTACATGTACTTTCTTTTAGTTTTCTCTATACATTTGTCTTTTCTTTTTTTTATAAACATTTTTAACAAAATCATCATAACTTTCTTTAAATATATTTATATAAAATATAAATTTTATTTGCAAGGAAGCTGAAGCCGGATTTAAAGAAATCATTAATGTTTTGACGTTGTTGGTTGTTGTTTTATTTTTTAAAGCTTTTTGTGTAGAAAAACAAAAATCAAATTTTGCTATATTCCTTTGATTAAGGATTTTGTTCCTTTTTTTGATTTGCTTAGTTTTAAAATTAATTTTCAAATGTTATTAGCTCAACTATTTCTAGTTAAATCCTAGGAATTATGCATTTTTTTTTGTTTTGTTTTGTTTAAATTCATGTTAATTAATTTATTTTTTTATATATTTGTATTGCTAACTGATCCTATGACTATTTTTACACATACCACTCCTTGACATCTTTGGAGTCGCGCTTTTTCTGTTTTGGCTGCACTAGGCCTGCTCCAGATTGTTGACGATCCGCGCCATTGATGACGCCGGGTCCGACTCCACCTCCACCTCCACCTCCGTTTGTGCCGCTACTGCCCACGCCACCGTATGATCCCCCGCCACGGTCGTTGTGGCCACCCAAGTTGTGACCGTTTGTCATGTGCTGTTGACGTTGCTGGTGATATGATCCATTCGTGCTAGTGTTACCCAGCAGAGCCGTGTTCGGGTTGTGACTTCCGTACGCCGCAGCCTTTTCCGTTTCCGTCTTGTAGTTACGGTCACCATTTGACTTTAGCCATAGGACGAGTAGGATGACTAGGACGACGGCTATTAGGATGCCAGCTACGATTCCGATGATCATGGCAGTGCGCTCCTCTTCTATTGAGTTGATCCGACCGCCTTTGCTCTTCGGTCTGTAGTTATTGTTGTATGGCGGAGGCGGTGGGGGTATTGGTTGATAATTGTAAGGTGGTGTTTCTGGTTCTGGTTCTGGTACTGGTACTTCTTCAATTTCTGTTGTTGATGTTCTGTCGGGTGTATCCGGTACGGTGTGAATTGTGTCGAAAGGTGTTGTTTCTCGTTCTGGAGGTGATGTGTGGACTTGCTGATGCGTGGTTGTCGTGGTTGTAGTACCTTGTGGAGTAGTGGCAATCGCTGTGGTGGACGTCTGATACTGCGTGGTTTTAACTCCAGTAGTGGTAATCGCGATTGTTGTATCATGAATTGTGCTTGTAGTCTCGGGATCAGCTTTGCTTGTGATAGTTGTATGTTGAGGTTCAGTAGTAAGCACAGAGTCTGGCTTCTTAGATGTTCCGGCGGTGGTTGTTGAACTAGTAATATCAACTATGGACTCTGTAAAAAAACGTTGTTAAACCACATCTTTTCAGCTATAATAATTTCTTTTATTAACCTGTTCCTTTGGTCGATGTTGTCGAAGTGAATTGCTCAGTTGTTTCACCGTAATCTCCAGATCCGTGAAGACAATCCTCATCATCACACGTTCTTTCCGTGACACTAGTGTCGCCCTTGTCTAGAACTCCCTTTTGAGGGGTTGTAGGCTGCTTCGTTGGTGGTACATACACTGGTGTGATCAAGTCATCTCCACTACCCGATTCAAAGGGAGGGGTACATTCATCTTCGTCATCACCTCGGCAGCCTGATCCAGCTCCAGAGAATATCAGATCATCCATTGCGCCGGGATAACCACTGGCTGGAGTCTGTAATCGACATGAGCATTAGCAGCAGAAGCTTCCAAAATACACATTGGCATGCGGGGTGCAATTTAAATGAATGGTGTTGGCATGAGATTGTTAAAAGAAAATTTGGTGGAAAGATAGAATTTTGGTGCAAAACATACTCGAAAAGAAAATTGTGAGTTTAGGGGTTAATCAAAAGGAAAGTCTAAGGTTGTTTGATGAGGTTTAATACCGCATGGGATGATGATAAAACCATTTATTAAAATAATTAACAGAAAGTTTAAAAAATTAACTGAGACTGCGGGGCTTAGTTTGATCTTGTCTGTTCTGTTGGTATACTATGGAAAAGTGTTCTTATTTGTCTTATTGTATTTCTATGTATTGTCATGTTATAACAGCCGTTCTGAACAATCAATAAGTTCATTTGAATACCTAATACAGTACGCTGCACCTGCTTTCAAAAAGAGTAGTGCTTAGACACATCGAAAGCAGCCCTCAAGTCCGAGATGACCAGGAAAATCTAATTTCCGTTATAAAGATCCAGCGATCGTGGATAACAAAATGTTTGGTTTGACAAACTGATCGAATAGGATGGAAGACTACGGTATCTCAGGCAGAAGCTCTGAACGGGTTGGAAGCCTGTTGAGTTAGAAAGTAAGTTTTACTGTCTAGTAATTATGTGGCCCTCTTTAAGCATCTCTTACAACTAACAATTAATCAATGGGCGGAACTCAAAGTATGACTTGAAGAATTTTGGGTTTTCGGATTTAATCCGTTGTGTCCATTTTTTAATTTTCACCCCGGGAACCTGTAAAGAAAAACCACCCACATCTCAAGAGGCCTTTCAGCTCAATATTACACAATTCCTTTAGCTCCGTGAAGAAGTAACTGCCAAGATAACTCATTGTTCTACCGGCAAGGGCAGTACATTCGCACAGCAGGTGGTGGACAGATTCCGCTTCTGCAGCCAGCTTCTTCAATTGCCGATGTGATGAACACAGAGATATTTCGCATAAATTCCAATGGCGTAGTGAACAATAATGATGCCGACTTATAGCCACTAAGCCTAACTAAATTCTTAGCCGTTAGGCATGTTTCTAGGTTGATCCAGCATGTATAATCTCGACTGATGGATTTATTTTTAATGTAATTTTTTAATGAGCTTATTGAAACCCTTGCCTTTGCAAGGAGGGCCTGTAAAGTATGTAGCGTCAATGTCCTCCCCTTTTTTGCAAGTTCATCAGTTCTTTCGTTACCTGGTAACCATCTCGTTTAGATGTTTTCTGCTGACTCTTGCAACACTCGATCTGTCTGGTTGTTTATGTAGACAGTAAATGTCTTTTATCTTTATTTTGTTATTTATGATCTAATTATGATCTAATCTTAATTAAAATCGATATCTGGGGGAAGCGTGTTTTTTTTTTTTAGTTTCGAAAACTATAACCATGTTAGGAATTCTGTGGGTGAACATCCTGTCGCAGCCATATGACCAGTTTCTCTCTTAATCTTAAAATCTTCGTACATTTTAATGAACTCATTGATTGCATAAGAAACAAGTGTCTTCTTTCTGGTCTTGTGCTGAGTTTGTGTTTCTCGTGTTTTCAGCAATTAATAACAAAAAAGTATTGACAACATAAATTCTAAGGGACTTTTCAATGTGAATGAACCTGACTGATTGCAGCTGGTTTTGTTCAAGTTAAATGTACGTAAATACTTCAAAAATTGTTAAGATATCATTTTCAATTTTATCCCGAAGCCGAAATGTATAGTTTATCTGATAAACTATCAATTTGAATATACTTAATTGTTTATAAAAATTAATACAATAAACTCATAAACATTCACAATAAAATCCCAAAAGTAAAAAAATAACGAAAATCCATAATTTTATGGTCAAAAAATGCAAGTAAGTCGGACTGACTAAATTATTTTATAAGAGTTCGTATCACCCCGCGAAATGTCCCTACACAATAAGCTAAATACGACAAAAAAATAAAAATGCAAGGATTACACTAATTCAAAAAATTAAATTTTTCAGAAATAGTTTTACCAAATAATAGACTCTTAAGAAAGTTGGTCAAGTTTTTTTTTTTTTTTTTGCTTAAGGTATTTAAACTAAAAATGAATATGTAATATGGCACAGTACACAAATCACGCAAAAAATACATTAAATATAAGAATAATGGTTTAGCAAACAAATATTTTCTTTTTCGCATACACATAATGAGAATAAAAGAAGATTGGAGAACAATGCTGATATTTTTTTTTTTGAGAGTTAGAAATCGACTTGATTCGAAAATAATAAAAAGAGAAGAACGAACGAACAAACGAGGATACCAGTTTTGGTTTCGCTCTTTTTTGATTGGAATTGAATTGATTTGATTTGAATAAACTCCCTAACCTGCTGCATTCTTTGCAGATCATTTCTATCTAATACTCCAGTTACCAATTGCACATCTCCTCGTATCGTTATGTGTGGGTCACGTTCCACAGCAAGATCCAGGATACGTAGCTTGTTTATAGATAGTCCAGCTATTACTCCGGCAAAGGGTCGTTCTATACGAAATCTGCCCGAACGACTATATTTTCCACCGACTTGAATGTTGGCCATTGTGTTGAACATTGTTGATTGATGACCTGAAAAGGGCGTGTGCTTTATAAAATATGTATACATATAAATTTCAAACTATAAATTATATTCCTGTTAGTAAATATCCACGCTCTTAGTCCTAAATCCCACATCACTTGTATAGTGAAGGACTATTTTAGGAACAGGATATTGTTGTACGGCACCGAAAATGGTGTAGAGGAATACCTTATAACTGGGGGAGTTCCACAAGGGTCGGTATTGGGTACGCACTTGTGGAATATAATGTACAATGAAGTGCTGAAGCTACCAACGAAGTCAAAATAATAAGCTGTGCAGACTTGCTCTGCGAAACAATGGCTAGAATTCGTTGGCCTGGACCTAGTTGAATACAAAACTGAGGCAGTAGCAGAAAAAAAGGAATCGGTCACACCAAGAATCTGTAGATATATCATAACCTCTCAATCGGCCCTCAAATACCTTGGAATAATGACCGACACAAGGCTATTATATAAGGAACAGCGGCGATAGTTCACAAACAGAGAAGAGAAGCCCATTATAGAGAACGATGAAACGAAAAAAAGGAAAATTGTGTCACACTGCGTGGAAGGTAGGCTCCACCAGTAAAAGGTCAATCATCTATCGAATGATAAAAAATATGATGTCGTGAAAAAATCGTTCATCCGAGGAAGTGGCCTATTACTTATGCCAAATTATATCTGGACACGGGTGCTTTCGTGTCTGTCTACATCAATTTGGGCACGACGACTCTCCATATGTGAATGGAAAAGTGCGAAAGTGCGAAAAGTTACAAAATAGTGAAGCGAGTATGAGTAGGCTGGATGATGTGGCTATCTTTTGTGACCGAAAAACTAATCCCCGTTAAAATATCAATGAACGTTCCACTGATAGCGTGAAAGAGAGGTAGACCTAAAAACGTCTGGATCACACGTAGGCAACAACACCAGCATTTAGTTGGCCTCAGTAATAAAGTGATCCTGCCGATATTTCTTTAGGCCAAACAGGCGGACTCCACGGGTGGATCAATAGAATTGCAGTGAAGTTGAAGAGTTATGATCCCTTGAATTCAGTTCATAAACCTGCCGAAAAAGAAAGAAGAAGATAAAACATCATTGAGATGCAATTGCCATATCAGGTTGATTATGCATTGACAGTGTGGAGCTATGCAATTGTTGTTTTTTGTCAGACATGTGCAAGGTTATGCATATTGTGGTTAGGCCTTTTGACTTACTCCACCACTAAAATGCAAAACGCTTCTAAAGAGCTTGCAATCCAAGGTTATTTAACGTCCGATAACATCAGTAGATTCCAAAACGCATACCTTATCCAGCAAACAAAAGCAAAAGTTGCATCATAAACAAACAGGGATTTCACATTTAATAATTTTATGAATAATTTTCCATCGAATGGTATTCGAAAGCATCTAAGATTGATAAAGCATCTTTGCAATACAAGGCTTTTTTTTTTTTCTTAGTCATTTTGAAATTCAGCCTACTTACTATGTTCGGTCTTAAATTCTCTTTAAAATACAATTTAACGTGCTTAGATACTTCAAAACAATTCAATTTCTTTTAAAACTCACCTTGGGGATGAACTGTCTGAACATTGTAATCATCCAACTGAAGAGACGCATTACCCCCGTTGCGGGTGAATCGCACCACATGATAGTTATTGTCGTTGACTTTTGTCGTTATCTCCCCAAGGGGTAAATCTCGCGTCCCAATATTATACACCATAAAAATGTTTCCTTCAACGATTTCCAACTCCATGTAGTCCTGTGTAGTGGCACTTTCCATTCTCAGCAGTACAGCATCCGATTTTGTTGTGATAAAACCAAGAGCTATGTTATCGTCTTCTGTGTCGGGTTGCAGTCCAGCTGGGAAGGTGTATTGAATAATTCCCTTGTTGGCACCGAATTCGTAAGCAATTGACTCTGCATGAGAAGAAAAAAAAAATAAAAAACGAATGTACGTGTACCACCGACTGACACTGTAAGTGCTTTGTTTTGTTGAATTCACCCACCATCATAGCATGTCGGTCCAGTGTAAGACGTCATATCGCATTCACAGGCATAGGCATTCCATTGTTGTACACATATACCACGATTCGCGCAAGCATTCTGACTACACTTTGTCGGTCCTTCACATCCGGAAACAACTAAGGAGCTTGGCACAACAGCATCGCTTGTCAGTGAGGGTGAAGTATCACCCAAGTCCAATGAGGACAAACAACCCTCGAAGCCAGACCTCGAAGCAATTGCCGATGGCAATTTTGAGTACATATCCTTGAACACACCTCCTATGTAGAGGATGCCAGCCAATTCAAGGTGCATATTGCTTCCAGGGAGTGTTACAATCTCAAATGTGTCATCAACGGTAAGAGTATGAGTTTTGGGACCAGGCCGTCTTATACTAACCGAGTGCCATCGGTTGTCGTTCATATGAATTCTGGACTTGTCACGAATCGTGACTGGACCGTCACCCAAATCGAATGTATAATGTATGTGACCGTTTACCAGTTCAATGGAAACAAAATCATTACGTCGTCCCCCATTGTATAAAAGAAGACCGTTTGGTTCCACAGTTTTGAATCGAAAATCTATTGAAATCGTGGCGTAGGCTTTTAACATTGGAAGGCCTACGTATGAATGCTTGGAACGGAACGTAGCTGCATGATATGGATTACCCGGCGGAGAGTTTACGAAGCGTGCTGTCAACTTAAATGTTGTTGTTGGGAGAGCAGATAGTTCTGGACCAAGATTGTTTACAATATCAATGTATCTGTGAATAAAATATTAAAATTTATTATAAAAAATATCATGTTTGTTTCGCTAATGATTTTCTAACTACTGAAAATGATTTTGAAGTCATTCTAATTTTCACTGAAGGGTCAAATATTTTTTTGCAGGTTATCTAAGAACCAATCCTTGAAGATATGTTTACCAGCGATTCTGAAAGCTTGCTGGTACCATCTCAAGAAGATGGGTATTTCATAAGATAATACTTGCAGGCTGCGTTTAACGAGGATATACATACATAGCTGCACAAACAATATGTGAGTGTCCGAAACCGGTTAGCAGAAGAAAGAATATTTAGGGTTCCCAGAGGATTGGCCAAATATCTTATAAAAAAATACTAAAGTTGATAAGAGGAGTCGCCCAAAAAGAACTGCGGTAAAATCCGGAAGCACCTCTGAATAAGACGACTAGTGGAAGAGAAACGGAAAGGTGCTCAAATGAGGTTTTAGGGCAAATTACAGGCTTCCAAACGTTATTGAAAAATACTCTAAACAAAAAATGAAAATATTAAATTTCTGCAAAAGGAGTTAATGTGATTGGTTTTGCCGCCGATATCCTCGTGGTTATCGTGATCAAAGGTCCGCTACGGATGGCAGTTACCAGGATTAAAAATTGGCTTGAGTCTGCTGACGAAGACTAATAATCAGCCGAAGGACTTTGTAATACGCTGGGTTGGAAATCAAATCATCAGGACTAAGGAGGCTTTCACATACGTAAGAACGACAGCAATCTGAACTTCAAAACGAACGTCGAGTATACTATCATCATAGATGCCAGCAGCGCTTTCTCGGAAGCTGCCAAATATCAGTGGGCTTGGATATGCCAGGTGGGCGGTAGCACTTAAAACGAAGAAAACGAGAAGGAAGCTCTTGTCAGCATACAGACTCTGCACTATCAGAACAATAAGCATTTTCGGAATGGCCCCCATCGACATTCTCACCAATGTAAAGGGTTTTCTTTAGCTGAACCGCAAATCGCCAAAAGGGTATCGTCACCAGTAGGGTAAAAGCAGAAGAAAGAGTAACATCTTTAGCTTTGTAGAAAGCCAGGTGGTGATAACTCGGCAAAAAGCAGATGGATCCACAAACTGATCCCCACCATTGAGGTCTGGAGAAAAAGAGCACAGGGATCTGAACTTCCACTACGCAATTCCTATCTGGACACAGCAGGACGGAACGAATTAAGAAGAGTCGAAAGAGATGCATTTTGAGTATCGCCACATAGAGCTGCTCCGTCAGGGTACGGATTGTATGCGGCTCCACTTTCTGTGATTCTTAGGGGGATGGGTGTCATTTTTTTTCATTTCGGGAAATTTCATCGGGCGTCATATAAGTAGGTAAAGCGCGACGCTGAGTAGCCGGTATATAAACGAAATAACTATTTAAAGTTTCTTACCTATGACCATTATACACAAATCCTTGCATTTGTCCAACAAAATTCGGCATAGTCGATGTCATCTGGATCTCTTCTTCGGCATGGAAAAGGCCTCCCAAATGAATAGACCTTATCTCCATAGTACTATGTCGGCCCAGTATAGTTTCGGCTAAAGATAAATGCTAATGATAAATCACTTCCAACAAACATACACACAAGTGAATGCACTAGATCATCACTTTAGAGTAGTGAATTACATATTTATACGAATATAGACTCAGGCAAGCAGTACCAGATTATATACTTTTTTTTTTTTTAAAGAGTAAACAACAAGTGAGATTTTTGTATTTTTAAGGATTTGTTTTTTTGTTTTTTTTTCTAATTTTTATTGACTTGTAAAAATGTAAAGAAAACAAATTAAATTAGAAAAATGTTTTTTATTGAAACGAAAGTTTTAAAAAATGTGCTCTGCAATATATTAAATGGAATAAGGGAATAAGTGATTGTTTTATTGAGAGATTATGTGCTAAATTATTGCCATCTCGATAAAACAATGTTTTGTACTTTTTTTATTTTTAGGAAAATTACGATGTGTATGAATATATATTTGCTAGTTAAAGTTAAAAAAAAAGGAAAACAAATTAGAAATTATTAAAATCTTAAATAAATCTTTTTTGAGTTCTTTGTCGGTTGTTAGATTCGATTTTTCCAAATAAAAAGCACATGCAAACGCAAAAAAAGTTGAACAAAACTTAATTTAAATAAAATTATATTACACTATCGCTCGATCAGCAATAGAATATAGGACTTAATGAGAAAAGAGTTTTGAGATGAAACATTTAGCAGTTAAAAAGGTTAGGTTAGCCACAAACGAGATTGGCCAGTGTAATTACTTATCACAGGAACTCTTCAGATTAAACCCACAGCTGCATACCATTTCTTTCCTGTCTTGACATACAGATCGAACAGGAGATAGTGCATTACGGCTAGCAGTTTTGGTTTTTTCACGAACAGCAGGACCAACATATCGTATAGCCGGGCATGAAAGATTGGCAACGAAATTGTTGTTTATACTGAATATTTCGTTGAACTTGTGATAAGAGACAGGTTCAAATAAGAGGTTTTAGCTGCAATACTAGATATGATATCGGTATCCAATAAGCACATCGAAATTAATATCAGTTCGCGCTTAAGACGTTGGATTCAAATAATAATAAAAACCACCTTCTTGTGTGCGAAGGGTAAAAATTGGTGAATAGGGGAATCACCTTTCAATCAAGAAGGGGAATCCGATTGGAAAGGATCTATGGGGCTTGTCAGCGGAGCTATTCAAACATGGTGATGTTTTAGAAAGGGTGCACCGTATACTAAAAGAACCACATTTTAATGCATGAAAACATGATCGACGGCGAAGGCTGGAGTACCAGCTCTTTCTAAATGCTTCATGGATAAAAATGTAAAACACTAAACGACATGATTATACCAGAGTGGCTATCGGCATGACAAAGCATCTAGCCAGTTCGTCGTGGACAAAACGAAATATGTAAATGCCGTGGACTTTTACGTGAAACCGTGTTCGACAAACAATGGAAAAATGATGAGAGTGGTTTGAAATTGTGATATGATGTCCACCACCCCCGCACAAGGGCAACGCATTTTGTCGACTTCACTTAAAGTAAAATTTCATATGTGCTGTATCCATGTATGTCTGTTATATTCACACCGAGCTCCATACATTCCGAGATAGAAGACGTTTTCACGACAAAAAATACAAATATTTGGCGCGACAACTCGTAAAGAACTTACATATGTATGTCTACTTTCTCGCAACAATTTATGTTGTTGGTGAATTTTTTTTCACACGAATGGAAGGGACCTCCAATTTTATTATAAACTTCGAAGTTCGCACGAGTGATTGAGAAGCTTCTTCATGACAAATTGCCTGCCGTTTGGTTATATTTGCTGACCCGATTCTGTGTAAGTTCGCTTGGCAGTCCAACGCACTAATCACAGAATCACGGCGACCAAAATTAGGAAAGGGTTATGATAAAGCTCTAGCCATGTTTTTGTGCTATAAATTAAAAAAAAAAACCTAAAAATTAATACGGCTTGCAATTAAATAAATAAAATGAAATAAATATAATAAAAGAAAAAAAAAATATGTCAAAAAGATCATGGGAAGTTGTGCAGTAAAACTTGTAAGCCATGCAGGTAAATTAACAGCACCCTGAAATCCGGCCAAGAAACGCACATTTATGTATTCCTAAGCACAAGCCATTAACAAATGAGTTGCTTCTTATGTTATTCTTATAAATTTGTTTAAATTGTTTCCGCTGTTAGATAGAATAACAAGATCCGTATCACAATGCTATAGAAAAACCAATTTTCGTTCACTTTTCTTATAAAAAAATATTCATTCAAGCAGCCCAAAAAAAAAAAACATTCTGTACAAAAATAGTGAACGATTTGACCAAAGATGAAGCTGGCAAACTTCTTTGTCTTCCATAGCAGACGCGGTGCTTGCTCTATACAGGCGCCCTCAAAACACTTCATCCAACATAAGAGTTTGGTTTTCGAAATATCTAAGCAAACATTTGTAACTCATGCGGTTTACACACATTTTTTTTAAAATTAAAAACAAAATTAACATTCCAAAAACATACAAACTAAAAATAAAAGAAAAATTTATTAAAACTAAAAAACCAAGACGATCATTTTTGGTGCAATAAAACAGCGCCCTAACGCTCGTAACATTTTTTTTTCGTTTGAAGTATCTTTTTTTTTTTCCAAAAAAAAAAAATGTTTCAACTTCTGCGTGTCGATTTTTGTTGTTCTGTTTCTTTTTTTTTTTGATTATGAATCATTCAATTAACTGAATATACGATTTTCAAATAACATCCGAAAACATTATATAATTTTACGAGCAATTTTGACAAATTACTGGCCGAATATCTTTTTTTCTTCAATTAATTCACATTTCTTATTTGAAATTCGTTATTAAGAGTAGGTAGATTTATTTTAAGAAAAAATTAAAATCATTTAATATTTTCAAATAGTAACAACTAAATAAAAATGAAATAAAAATGGGGATTAACATTTGAATTTAGGTTTTATATTACATAAATGTAAATGATTTCCTATTATTTAAACACAAATATATAAATTATATGTTAGTATGTTACTTTTACTTTTTTTTTTCTTAATATAATATACAAAATCGTTAAGGATATTTTGCTTAACTTAAATGGCTTTTACATACAAAGCATAAACTAGTTTGGTTAGTAAAGTTTTGAGAATGGTAACATAAATGAGAAAAGAAAAATTATGTATTCAAATTAAGATTTAATTATTTCAACAAAATAAGTTTGAGATTACGTGTGAACAAATCTGGCAAAGCCGCGAAGTGCCGAATGTTCAAGCAACCGAAAGAAACTCTCACAGTGACACGAAGATTTGGAACCCTGCCATAACAGGACCAACTTAATACAACGCACAAGATCGCGTTAGAAAAGCAGATGTTGCTCCTTACTCATGTAAAAAGCTGAAGTTGGCGTATTTGGTTCTGTACAAACTGTACATATCAGTAGTCAGGTATCTATTGATTGGCGGATGGATGGATTTTGAAACTTCCTTAAACCTCGATTTTTAAGGAAAAGTGCAGAGATCCGTTTGCATTTCAATCAAGTGTACCTTAAAAAGCGTTCTGATCTGATGCTCTTCGGCACACAGATAATGGATAGCGTATTCATCTGACTAGAACCTCCTCCATTTGGATCGGCAACTACTTTATCCTGCGTTACAAAAACTTTGTATACACCCGATAACACCCAAACTGACATTTCAAACCTGAAACAAGTGGGCAAACTACGCCGTAGGATGCGAAGGATGAATTCACCTATGTTATCGTATATACAGACTTTCTCTCTGAAATGCGAAACTTGAGTATATTCTTTTACCTCCCAGATATATATATAGCATGTTTCATGCAGCAAAATTCATTAACTTGGTGTGTGGATCTTAAAATAATGAGCTTGGGACTGTTCTTCCAGTCTACCCTGATTGGAGTAGTGGCTGCCGGTGTGCTGGCTTTATCTGGCAGCCACTTCAAACCAACTCGTTTGGTATCGGACTCCCTCAGCCGGACTGCACTGCATAGTGCCACGTGTTTGATTTGTAGGTCAAGTGGTAGTTGATGTAGGATCATAGTTAGGGCGTCCGGACGGCAGGATCACAGCGCGCCCGTGTTGCCTATGCTTGGCCTTCTTAGAACATTTTCTAATTATTTCGATCTTATTCTTATTGCTTACTTACGGCGGGCCCCAAAACTATGGTGTAATTTTTTTTTTTCGAAACTGTCCTTATTTGAAGTTCTGAAATAGTATTTCTCCGAAATCCATATCAAAAAACCACCGACGCTGCTTGCCAAAACTATTTTTACAATCTTCTACTTTCAATCTACGATTTTCTAGTTCAAACACTTTAAACCCTTTTGTTGAAATAATTTAACTACGTTTTTTTGTTAGCAAATAAAACAAGAATAACAACTTATTTGTCTGCTTATAATTGTTATTCCCTTAACAATAAAGATATATAACGAAAAAACTAAGATGATTATATGAAATTCAAGAAATAAATTACAAAACCAAAAAAGAAATAAGGAAAAAAAACGAAATCATTTTATCGCACAGGAAACACACGACATTTAGATAAGTTTTTAGAAAAAAAAGGTTTTTAAAAAAATGTACTCAATAACCTACATCTCAATTAGGTCAAAATCAAAACAAATAAAAATGTAATATACAAATTTTGTAGGACAAAAACTGTAAATATATTACAAAATTCCATATATTCAAATTAAGAAATAACTTAGCATAAAATCCAAATTCATAGTTTCATTGAATCAGTCTTATAATTTTAATATTTTTTTTTTTTAAATAAAACAATAAAAAACAATAAAATAAAATTAAAATCAAGTGAAAAACTTTTTTGGAAACAATTTTATACAAAAGTTGATATATTGATTAACACACATATAGATGTTAAAAACTTTATAAATGTAAATGAGATTTTTTTTTTGGGAATTTCAGTGAACAAAACACATTTTTTTTTAATGTTTAATGAATTTTCATTATGTTTATCGCGATTGTTTAAATTTAGATAAAATAATCCTCCGAAAGAATACTCATTGATGGTTAGTAATAATATTTAAGTTAAATGATACAATTTCGGATTATTATTGAATTTTTCCTTAAAAAAACGACACGTCACGACACGTATTAGGGCAAATATAAGTGCTGTTGATACATACATAACATACCCCTGACGGGGGGAGCCCCGTCAACTTGTAGCCTTAAATTGGACGCTCTGCGCGAGAAACGAATTGTGTGCCAGTTATTGTCGTTCAGGACTGACTGACCGGCAAGAAGATTCTGAAAAGAAAACGTTGAGTTTGGCCAAAGATATATGTGGAGTGTTGTCATTGAGTCTTACCTTCTCTCGATCACTCAGCCGCACACTCGCACGAATTCGTCCCGCAACTAGAGCGATTTCCAATCGGTCTGGTGAATTAGATTCAGCGCTTGTGAGTAAGAGTAGACCTACCGGTCGAGCTGTCTTAAACCGAAGTATTAGCTCTTCGGTTTGTGTTTTTGTACCCTGACCATTACCCAACCAAATAGTCATATGCTGGCTTCCATTGAAAGCTAATGTTGCCGATTCCCGTCCGCAGGTGGGTCCAGTGTATAAAGTAGCCGAGCAGTCACAAATCGGGCGGTTCCATCCTTCAGTGCAAGTGCCTCCATTCTGGCATGGGTTGCCAGTGCAGACATTTGCTTGCACATGGCAGGATGGTTTCACCGAGGCTGGAGTAAAACAATTACATACATTTAATGAATGGGTGTAAGGGTCAACAAACCTGAATCCTGTTGTCTAGCAAAAGCAGCTATATCAATAGCTTTTCCTGTCAACACAAGATCTCGTAAACATCCAACAAAGCCTTGTCGCAAGGTTGCAGTCCATATTGCCGAAGGCCAAACAGTTGTACTGTAGATAGGTCCTGTTCCTCCAACGTACATATGACCGTCGAGCTCAAGTATGGTGGCGTCTCCAGGTGTCCGAAACTCGTTCCAAGCACCATCGACACTGACCTTCGCATCCCTTCCATTACGTCGAAGGATCAAGTCATGCCAGTCACCGTCATCGACCCGCCTGCGTGATGCTCGGACCTTTGCAGCACCTGATCCCAGGTCCAGATGAATGTAAATGTGACCATTCAATAGCTCAACCGCAAAAAGAACAGCCTAAGATTGAGTGATGGGCTTACATAGCGTTTCAATGAAAAGATGATTAAACTTACATTTTTCGCCCTTGGAGGTCTCGATCCTGTTGTTAGTATTAAAAGTCCATTTGGTTCTTTCGTACGGAACTTAAACGATATAGAACTTTGCTTTCCAGTCTCCCATGGAGGTAGGACCTATGCAGAGAGTTTGTTAAAGTGTCAGGCAGTTTCACAGATGAACATGAGTTTGATGAGTTAGTCAATGGCATTAATGAGACTGACCGTGATTTTCATTTTACTTACCAAATGTGATTCTCTTGTTGTAAATGTGACTGGATCTTGTGGGTCACCAATGGGGCATTGATATTCCAAGTTTCCAGCAATTTGAATAAGTTTCGATCCGCTTTTGGCCAAATCGATTAGGTTGAGACAGAGCGTATCGGCCGAAAATTCCACCTATTTCGGAAACATATATGAGTACTGGCCCTTCAAGTGGCTATATTTGTACGTACCTTTCGCAAGCAGCCAACAAAATTGTTGTGTACTCTTGCACCTAGAAGAGCTCTCGGATTTACTGCCCCGCCGACGTACACTCGCGATGATGATAGCATAGTGAATTTACCAGCGATATGTGAATGATCCGTGTACACGTCATCAACCACAGTTACCAGCTGTAAAAGGTATACATGAGTTTGACTAGTTACATTCCAATTTAACCCTTATATGAGATTATATCATTGTATATGAAACTTTTGAGTCTTTTATCAATTCTAAGGGTCTTCCTAACCTGTCTTACAATACAAGTAGACACACTTTAGGAACTTTAACTTACCCTGCAGAAGCTGGTGATAGACGATATCTATGTAAATAAAGGACATGAAATAATACATTGTCAAACACGTGTTATTAAAAAAGTATTTTTTAAAATGTCTACCTCTTGTATCCTTCGGTGTACAGTCACTTTGTGCCATTGATGGTCATCAAAGCGTACCTTTGAGGGTTTGATATGCATCTCTTGCTTTCCATTAGCCAATCCCATTGTAAGAGATACACCACCGTCTCTAAGGGCTAAATTAAGATAGTCGGTACCGTGCCCTTAAAAAAGAAAAAAAAAGTGTTTGCATTAATTTTATTATGGTGAAAACACAATACATTTAAGTAGATAGAAGGAACTGAATTCGTTTGTAGGGTTAAATGGAAGGAAATGCACTTAATACAGCGGTATAGTACGTAAGGTCAGATGCTTGATGTGACTTAGTTTGTTTTGTTTTTAGAGTTCTTTACAAAAACAAAATTAATTCCAATGTCTCTGTCCGGCGAGTGTTTTAAATACAATTTAATTAAGCTACACAAGATCAGCCGCTGCGTAAGAGCTAAACCCATACTTTTCCAAACAGAATAAAGGGCATTAAGCCTGAGGTTACAACGTGGTTTGACTTGAGGTGTAAAAATGGTGTATTTGATCTTAAAGAGCCAACCATTCTAAATAAAGTATCTCACCCAAAGTTCTCAAGACGTGTTATTCCACGTTGGCAAAACCACTGCATAAAGTTTTCCATTTGTCCTACTTCTCTGCGCTTTTTCGAAATACATGGAGCACTATATTTGTCCAGCCAGCCCCTTAAAAAAGGCGAATCTTCTTTTTTTCCAAATATCGACTCATTGCTTGTAAAATATCTCGAATCATAAATTGTTCTCAATGACCTGCAGTACGGTTTTCGTAGCAACAAGTGGAGGGGGACTTCAACCGACTTAATATGCGTAACTAGAGGCAGTTAGCTAAAAGTTTAGAGTGATGAGGATGACCGACGCTATGGGCAATCGAAGGAACAAATTTATCACATTTAAACGAAGAAAAGAGCATAAGGTAGCCTGTTGGCTGGAGTGCTTCCTTTTTTTTGAACCAACAACTTCCAACCGCGCAGTCATTTATTCTTGAACTATGGAAGTGCTCGTATTTAATCCCTTTGCACCAAAAGAGGGAATTTTCTAATTATCGGCCTATAGCTAATCAACCGAAGCTTTTCGAAGTCAATGATGCAATGTCCTTTCACTGCAAGGTAATATATTTTCCACAAATGTTATATGGGTTCTTTAAGGACAGATCAGCAGTCACCAAAGTCACTGAATTCTTTTCTAGAATCCTCTGAGCCACCTCAGGGGTCCCTCAAGTCAGCCACCTAATGATGCCGAGCTTATTAATAAGGACTCTGATCTATCAGCCCATGCGAACGACATGAAAATCTTTAGACGTATATCATCCCTTGTTGACAGCCGCCTTATGCAAATGTCATTCTCTTACCTACTTCTGTAAGCACTTTTTACAACTTTTTGTGGATGTTGTATAGTAACGAGCTTGTACCCTTAATCATTTCTGCACGTGATTTAAGTGTTATCTGCGATATTGCACATAACTTTCGTTCACTCATCGAAAACCTTATAAATAGAGCCAACTCTACACTCGGGTTCTTACGTTACAAATTTCCTGTATACTACTTTCGTTATGCCTTTCTTGAGCATGCCACCCAAATACTCGTATGGTTGCTCTATCACGGTGTCTATACCATGAGAATCGAAGCAGTCCAGCGCAGGTTCCTTTACTTTGTTTTACGCGGTTTACCTTTAACTGACAACCTAAACTTTGTCCTATAGATTTAAAACAAGAACAAGTCCATACATACATATATTATATCCAAGAAACCAATCACCGAGGTATGTGTCCCATCCAAAATACTTGATTAGGTATCCGTATGGAAAAAGGAATTGGAAATTTCAATAACATTTAAGAAAGATTGTAAGATGCATACGGACTAAGAGTTGGTCTTAAAATGATGTACCTACCTACATACTTTGAAAAGCGACAAAATATTTCAATTACCACTGTTCAGCAAGCCTAGCAAATATGTATGTATAAAATGTACTACACATATATACACTTTGCAATTCTTTTGTGTTTCTATAAATAAATTCTTTTGTTTTCCTTTCAACTCACCTGTATAGAAGAGCAATCCATTTGGTTGTCGTGTTCGAAAGTATAGTGTTATGGCATCTTGTGCACTGACAATCGGTTCAGCTCCAGTTAGTCCCAAATCATACGACAGAAACTGGGTCCCTCGGAATGTTGCTTCAGAAGGTGCTTTTTCTACGAAAATGAAAAAAATATATACATATGTACAAAACCACAACTAAGCAAAAGGTTATCTGTTTATTGATTAATTCTAAATGTCAGATACATATTCATTAGACTAAAGATAGCATACGATAGTGCGATGATACTTTCTTATCTTCTGTATCTACGGTTACAGTCATCTCTTAAGAACTTTTGTTGAAAAATGAATAATTCTACAGGAAAAGAACACAAAATGGAAAAGGCAAGTTGTAATGTTGACTTGTTTTCACCTACTTTATTCTGAGTAGTATATGATACATAATAAATGGTCGATAGAATGTTCTCTATTTTCTATACCAACATCATCGGCTTTTGAACGCTCGCCGTGTGGGAGGCGTAAATGAAACTATACCTTCATACTAATACCTTAACAAGTGATGTGTATCGAACAAATGGGGAAGTACTATGGATGACTGGTTGAATGAACATATGCATTTTAAATGCAAAGATATGCTACAATGAAATGCGATACTATTCGAGTACATCTGAAATGTCTCAAGATCGAGGAATATGTCTACCCATTGTTGTAAAGTCTAGTTAAATCGCCTGAGTTCTTACGAGTACAACTCACTTTAAACCTAAGTACGTTCGAGTATTTGCAACTTTAAGGAAATGTAAATTTTATTGAAAATTACGAATTGTCTTTAGTTTTCTTTGGGTTTGACCTACATCAACATGTATCTATGAAATAGCAAATGCGATTGATGGTTCACTTCATCGGGTTAAGCTGCTGCATTTAGACGGTTCGTTTTCTATAGTTTTATCTACATAATTGTATGCATGTCGGAGCTCACAAAGGCAATGTTGTGTTTTCTTCTGGACTTCGTTGTTCCGGAGAAGTAACCACAGTACTTGAATCATTTCTGGTTTTGAAGCTAAGTGCGACAAACTTGTACTTCCTAAGTAGTTTAATACGTAAAGGCGAACAATTTTGAATTCTTTCTGGAAAATGAAAATAAAACAATTATTTTATATGTATTACCTTTTTCGCAGTATTGTCCTTCGTATTCTAGATTTCTGCACTCACAGATTGGGCCAGAATCTGTTGATATGCATATGCCGCCATGTTGGCAAGGATCGTGACGTTCACAGGCGTCTGTCATGTTTCCGCCACGTAAGCCCTTTAATTTTAAAATATTTTTCATTTTAAATTGTGTATATTTAAGTTCTTTTTTTATCTGTGCATTGGAAAAAGGTGACATTTTGGAAAAAAGTTTACTAAAAGATTTTAAATTATTACAGGGTGGCATACAATAAGATAATTTGTTTAGTTTCTAAAAATAAATTTTATTTGGAACTTGAAATTAGTATTCTTTAGTCGGGCGGACAAAGCGGTATGCTATCCTGTAATTAATTCAAAACAAAGTCCAACTACACATGCAAAAAGGATCAAGACATTTTTCATAAAAAAAATTAAAGGTGCGGATTTTATGTGTAACATACTTATATATAATAAAATATTCTTTACAAGTTAAATAAATACAAAAATTAAGTGGTGAGAGTCAGGTATTGTATAGACAGTAGGGTGTTGATTGGGTATATGGGTATTGCAACAACGCGGCTTTCTGACAAACTATATCCTCTCAGTCCAATTCTGAGTCACTTTTTCAGCTTTTTTCATCAATGACACGAGTTGTTTTGGCAACTGTTGCTGGTTTATAAGTAAAGGTAGATCCCTTTCCTGTGTAATTGCTTTGGATCTTGTATCCACATAGATCCCAGATCTCATTGGCGTAGTCTTATAGTGGCCGGAAAATGACAGAGGATGTGTTTTAGGTTCTCCTTCTCGCAGTTTTTGCAAATTGCAGTGTCAGCTAGTCCAATTCTGTGAGATTTGCGTGCTCTGTGCCTGTAGGAAGTCCCACCATTGATCTCAGTTGTGCTCTTCTGTTGCAATTCATTGGAGACATTTTTGTTGCTACAACCCCGACACAATTCATACATGGCCGACAGGCGACAGTTGCTTCGTTATTTTTCCAATGGTCACCAAAAGAGATTGTTGTTATGTTGAAATCATTGCTTTCGCAGGTTTTAAATGAAATCGGTTAAAATCAAGCATTTTCCAAATTTTAGGTTTTGTATTAGATAAAGGTCGTTGTGGAGCATAATGCATTCAAGCATAATCCAAAAATTGATACATTGACGTTGACGTAAACTAAAAATGTTCCCGCCTACTTAGACCCTAAGCTATAAAATGATTGATCGATTATCTAAATCAGTCAAGTCCTTAATAGTCCATAATATCCATTACCGGAAAAGCCTCGCCAAAGCATACATATATTTATGAGATTTTAATAATTTCCCAATCCAATACACTCACGTATTTTCATCAATCAAAACAATTGACTAAAATCTGGTATATACAATAGAATGACATTATATTTGGAGGCCACTGCCCACTGAATGGTTTGGTAATAGCCGGAAGGAAGAATTTCTTCAAGTAATTAGAAGCTGTCATAACTTGCATCCGCAATTATGGACAATTAACGATAACTCATCATTCATTGGATAAGAATCCATCAAAGCAGTTTCAATGGAAAAGTTTGAGCGTTGATATGGTATTCGTATTATCCACAAAAAGAACATCGTAAATGTTATGAAGTTTCGTATGTAAGGTAAGAGCGTTCGTAAATGTGACAGGAAATGATTCCTGTGGACAGAGAAAGTTTCATCGTAAAATGAATATAAATGGATATCACCTTCATATGGTGTAGGTGGTGCTGTTAGTTTGAAACTACCTTCCTTCATCTAAACAAAGGTCACAGGGTTGGATCAAATCGAAATATACGTAATTTGACTTATATCATTCATCATTTGTCAAAACAAAAAATAAATCAAAAAAAAAAAATAAAAAATAAATGAAAATAGTTACGAGTGACGAATTTAACGATGTTATTGCTATTTAATGCCTCAAATATTATTTATTTCATTTATTTATTTATAGGTATTACATATATGTACATATCTTTTGCATACGCTTTTGTTGAAGGGAAACGTAAAATTTTCTCAAACATCAAACAGACGACGGGTCACGCAATTGGGCATCAACAGACGGTCTTTACAACGAATTTTGGGAAAGCCATGGGTCTATACGAACACAGACCTTGACTGTCTTAAAGGAAAAGGTTCAACAAGTAGCGGAGAATTTAGCGCTGGAACTTTTGAAAAAGTCATTTGCGGAGAATGAAAAAGTCGATTCACTGGCCAAAGATGACACATCAACATCATTAATTGGACCTGAAACCTTTTGTGGGGTATAATCACTATTTATAAGACATGCAGAAGGTCTTTCTTTACAAGCCTAGCTAAAGAAACCTGGAAAACCATGCACAAAACTGTTATTCCCTTTACTATCCCAAAGACAACTTTGTTTCATTGTAAATCTCGAAAGGAACAACCTTACAGTCCTTATTGGAATTTTCATTATATAGGCCTTGAGAGTAAAGAAACCTCTCTCTTTTAATTCTGGAGGCGAGGCAATCCCAAAGGAATAACTTACTTTGTTTCTCGATTTCCCTGGCATCTAAGCATCCTCTGAAGTCTAGAATAGAACCTATAAGGGATATTCAAATAGACACCGCAGTGTCAATTGCTATATATAACCCTCCCGAACACATAACAATTACTTTGAAATCATTTATTCAAATAGAGTTCAGCTTACATACACGTAAAGGAATTCCTTTATATTTATGGTTATATTTAGTTAGCCTATGTTTTAACTGGAACCATAAGCAACATAACTGTCCAAGCTTCGTCAAAATTGGTTTAATAGATCTTAAGTTTATCGTGTACCTATCAGTACCTGTAGTCTATCAATAATTAAATTAAATTTGAAAAAAAATAAATAAATATTAGAAACCAAAATTATACTTAATACAAACCACATAATCTTCTACTAAAGGGCAGAAAAGCGGTAGTGCAAGGAGCAGATAGTGATTTAGGAGCAATTGTGCTATATGTGTTGCAAAGAATATCTGATAACATGTTGAATACATACATAATTACGTACCCTTGTGACCTTTTCTCTTGGTAATTCAGAGTGATCACATGGTCCATCGCCACACTAGAAATAGAAAAAAACAAGTGTCTCAATATATTTAACGTCTTAACAATAAATATAATTATCGATACAAAAAACATGTTTTTTTAAAGAAATTATCGAATGGTAAAGTTTATTGATCATCAAAAGAAGATCAATTTTTTGAAGCAACTTATGTACACTGCATTCCACTTATAAAAGACAGCCTTTTAAAGGTTCTTTAGTTTTGAATCAATATGAGATTCAGCAAGAACAGGCACTCGAAATGTTTAAGGGTGCGGATACATTTTGGGACAGATGTGAAAAAACAAAAAAATATCGTGTTTTGTCAACCATGCAAATTTCAATAGATAAATTTTGATTCGAATCGTCGGTTATCTTGAATTTCTAAATTTCGACCAAACATTTATATTCAGCGACCCAGATATTTTTTTTTTTATTATTCACTAGGGTTAAAAGGGTTATGAATACCCTTATTATGCTATTTACACAGCAGCTTGAGTCGAATCGGGCCATATCTGAAGGGTCTGCATACAGCCATACGACTTTCTTGTCCTGGTTTACACTATAATAATAGGAAAGAGATCAAGCAAAACCTGGATCACCTGGAACTTGTTGAGGTTTTTCATTTCTTTCGACATAAACTGGCCCCCTTTATGGCATACAAGATTTTTTAATGAGCTACACATACTTGAAAGTCTTTTTCAGTTGAAGTCATCGATGTTGCACTTGTAGAACAAGTTCCGGTGTTTTCTTGCTACCAGAAGACTCATACTCCTCCAGACTCCAGTAACTGAAAAAACCCAACTTGCAACGTCAATTAGGTTCGCGGTTTTAAAAGAAGGAGTGCAGAGCGAGAAGAACACTTGTAGTTATAATAACCTTTCCAACAAGGATTTTATAAACAAAAACAACTTGCAGATGTATTACCAACAAAAATCTCAAACCTCTAAACCAGTGAGTAAAAGTAATTACGTGGAAAACTTTAAGATAAAAAGGAGTTACCTTCCGTTTTTAACCTCCTTTCAAAAGGCAAACAATCTAATGCCTGAGGACAGTGTTGATGTAGAAGTAACAAACTTTTCACTTCCAACTGTTTAAAGATGCACATATTCGCGAGAAATGACCTGAGCTCGGAGTAAAAGCAAATATATTTAAAAGTCATTGCGACTACACATGAATCCTTAACCATCACCAACAGAAGACCGTAATGTCGTTTAAAGAAAATACTTTTCTTTTCACTTTTATCCTAAGAAAATATGTTTCAAATCCTAGATTCAACACGAAAGTCCCCAAGTCGGGTGGTGATGATGATCATGAGATGCATTTTCTTTGCTATATTTCTTGGAAACACATTCAAGGCTGAAAACGATTATGACATAGATTTTCTTTCAACATTATACCCTATGGCTAGGTTTTATTGTATCTTTCCGTTTCTAGTTTTGCCTCTGTTCGTAACATAATGGAAGGGAAGTATAAATGGAACGTTGATTGGACCGAAAAGCGCACCCACAAAGCATACCTCTACATCACATAAATAGTTTGTTTCAAAGTTAAAAAATGTTTTGTGCAAAGGACACTCTAGATGCTCTTGACACTTATAACATCTAGGAGGAAGAATTTAAAATAAAATACCTAAGGTTTGGACGCGAATGTGTCGAAGTTAATGTGGCTTTTGGTAACGTTTAAGCTCTAAGAATAAGAACTACTGAACTGTTAATAATTACACAGTAAATTAGGAGACACAGGACACACTGTTATCTAAATGATGTCATCAATTTCCGGCCCGAAGGCAAGCGAAACTGAAAACAATGGTAAAAGTACGAAATTACAAATCATTTAACTTTGGGGCAGCAAAGGCCAAGCTGATACCAACAATTTATAGAAGGGATGGTATGACGTCTTTTCATTTTCTCTTCAAAGAACAATAGTGAGGCGGCAAATATAAAGCTTCCTGTTTAAGTATAATCATTGTATACGTATATTGTATATCGAGATTGTGTATAGTATTACTATGCCCCTGGCATCGATGGTATCCACTCAATTATGCTGCACGAGTCGGAGAAAATTATCACTCCGTGGCACAAGCAGATCTTAAGCTGGTGTTTCGTATATTTTTTGTACCTACATAAGTCCTGGCGGGAAGTAAGAGTAGTATTCATCCCCAAAGGAGAGAAAGCTAGTCATAAAACGCTCACGTATTACTGACCCATCAGCTTCTTCCTTATGAAGACAATTAAAAGATCCTTAGACATGTTACACGTAAGATTTGCGATGAAGTATAGCTATCTGTCCAGATAACACGAAAGATAAATCGGTAGACACGGCCTGCATAGAGCGGTCACCTGAAAAATTTCTTGGAAAGAGAAGGTCGATAACCGAGTCAAGAAGGCATTACATCGTGTTTTATGTTTACAAAAAGATGTTCGATGATATGGCGGCACAAAGATTAGGTTGTACACTGGCCCCATACCGCAGTAGTACGGCATCATAACATCCAGTTTGATTGCCTAGTAAGAAGCGCTGGAAATGTCTTCTTAGAATCGATAAGATCAACATTCACAGCGTCATTGAAAACAATGCTCAATCTGATCTCAGTATAGACATCTACTGCAGCAATGGATAACCGATTCCTTCAGTCTATAGGCATGACCGATGGCTAAGAATAGTGGATGGCTAAGAAATCACCTCTGTATTTGAACAGCTCCGTCGAAGGTTTTGTTGCTTTTTAGCATCATAAAAACAGATTTTTCTTATTTGACTTGGATACGGTCTAAGGTTATCTTCTTGTCCGATCTGTCACTTTTTATATCTGATATCAATGTTTACAATGCCATGCGTCTCGTTGAGTCGATTTTCTTCGCTGTTCGGAAGAGCCTGCGCTCGCGTTGAGTGGCTTTCTTGTAAGAATTCTGAGTATTTTTGGGCTTGCCAGACACTTCGACTTCCTCATGCTGGGAGAGTCTAGATTCGGGAGACTGGTTCGATAAGTTGCAGCCCTTGTTTGCGTGTATATGGTGTCACCTTCTTCTTCTTAACGCACTCATCATCATACCCAGAGATCAGTTCGAAGCCCAAAGTGGTTTCGGATAACGCCTTATTGATGATTCAAATGTTCTTCGCACTTCATTCGGAGAATCAGATGGTGCATGAACTTTCCATCTACATTAAGCTTTTCTGTTTCGACGTCACCATCCTAATGAAAAGAAATCGTCCCTACGAGAATATCGTTATTAATTTGTTCAACTTTTGAGGAAAACCAGATGTTTAAAAGCAATTTCAAACTCTAAAATTGGGAATGTCTCATTTGCTGTTAACATGAAATGGAGAACGACAATTTCACAAGTAGTCTTGGCTCTCTGATTCACTATGTCACACTGGTTAATGCCCACGGCCAGTAGGCACTCTATAAAAACTTATTCGATCTTTGAACTTTTCAATTTGTTTTTCTGCACGTTTGCCAACATGTCCTGCAGATACACTCGTTTTTTCTTAAACACCAAATCGATTCGAAGGAACAAATAACAGCGTCACACATGATGCCAATTGGATGGAGGAAAATAAGGCGAAAAGAAAATCTCTTATGCCGTATCTTTACTTTTCACTTTTTGGATTGCAATCGAGTTCAGCGCATTATTTATTCATCGATGAACATGTACTGAATAAATTATATCTCAATTCGAAAATCGATTTAGATCAATGCAAGAATGCGCTAATTGGCAATTCCTTTTTCTCTTTTTTAATATAATTTGCAGCCAAACTCAACCTAGTTTTGGCTAAAAGGAAAAAATGTAGACATCATTTTATTTTATCTCCTTAAGTGAGGAACCTTCCCTTTTGCAGTTAATTACCCCTAGCACATTTGCCTACAAGTGTGAAAGTCTTATCGGAAGGGGGTAGATGTGACGAAAGACAGTAAAAGGGTTAATAAGATTGCAAGCGAACGCATTTATCGATTTCTTTTTGCATCGTAGCCTATTTCCAGCTATTAAGCTGAGTTAACCCAAAACCAAAAGAAAAGTTGTTTTTCCAAGTGGAAAAGTTCACAGTTTCAGGTAATATTAATTTTATGAATTTTATTTGACAAAAAAATTAGGGAAAAATTTATAATTAATCATAGAGTGCTGCCATTTCACAATCACCTTCGCCATTACCAGTCGCGGTATGCGCATTAATGACTATGATTTATGTACAAATCCGCACACAGAGCGATTGCACCTTAAATAGGTCATGTGTACCCAAAACAATTAAGAGTTATCTTCAGGTGATACGGGGGCAGGTGTCTTCTCCAGTGCCTCTCATGTAAAGATTACTGCAGTGTATTTCAGGTAGAAATATCGACCTTCCAAGGAGGTACAGATTGGTTTTCAATTGACGAGGGTAGCCATATTTATTATAGGTTAGGTACATAGTATGTCAGGCAGCAATACAAGCTTTGGAATCGCCGAATATGTAATCCCAGTTGGTAAAGCAATGCTGCAAGTATCTGAGATCGATCGCTGAAAAATGCGACGTTTCCCTGTCCACCTTTCTTAAAATAGAGGGGAATCGCTTTCTCCTCTAGTACTTGCCTAACCTGCAGTTAGTGTGGGGCAGGAATGGGTCCGTCACCGACACGACTATCCATAATAGCTTCTTTGAGAAAGAAAGGAAATCCATCATGCAAGGTTCTTGATACTGATAATCCAGACCTACACTCCGGTCTAAGTGTGTTCCTGCCTAAGCGGGGACAGCCAAGCAACATAACCTTACCTAACCTTTACTCAGCTGCTATAGAGCAGATGTAAGATATGAAGAAAGATATGTTAAAATATAAAAGTTACCTTTATATCACGGGGTTGTTTCATTTCTTGCCGTCTTGTCACGACACCTGGTTGATCTGCGTACACTAAGTTTCGTATAGAACCTCGAAATCTCGGCTCAAAAATCACACTGGGTAGAGCAAGAAGAGCCAGCTTTGAGTTGTACCTAAAATTGAAAGATTTTGAAATTAATACATAGTTTTGAAAATTTGTAAATTATAAATGTGAAATTAGGGGTGTATTTTTCGTTAACCCTGACTGTTTTTAAGTCAAACATAGGCTAGTTGGAATATTGCATAACTCATCTAGTTAGGAGGTATTCGAGGTGAATTGGCAAGTACATACATATTAAGTTAGCTATCTCTGAGAATAGGAAGACTTAGCACAAGAGGTGCCTCTTTTTCCTCCTCTATGCAGTTGTGGCAGAAGTCATTAGTCGAAATTCATAGCCTGACGGGCAATCGCGCAATGACCTGTTATTACACCGACCAAGGTGCGGATATGTGCTGTAGGAAGCTATTCGATTTGTGCCGACTCAGTTGAGGCCAAATTTGTCTCGCATAGTTGCACGACACATCAGTAATAGCGAAGAAATTTTGTGTCTTGCCATTTCTGTTGCAATATGGGGTTCACCTTTTGCAGTCGACACCCAATGGGCTCAAGTTCACCCGATAATAATGATTTATTCAGCTTTGCAGGGCCTGGATAAAGGAAGAGACTGCTCCTAATATCCTTTGCAGATACTTCTCCAGTGCAATAGGTTCTTAGAGACTGAAGAATCTCTAGATTCTGTGAACCTATTATAGTTATAAATGGTTCTCTGCTTGTGTCACTCCTATTTAAGGCCAAATGATTCTTCTAAAGGCATATTTCTACAACTGTACTGATTTCTTTTATATTGCATATCGAAAAAATAATGAGTAAAAGCCATACAATTTAAGGATTGAATTGAAGAAAGCAAACGCTATTAATGTATCCCATGTATCTTTCTCCCAAGTCCACCATAACTCACTAAATCCTCACATTGAATAGATGCCGTATTTAATTCCTTTTTTTTTTTTTAAATGGTTAACAGGATTTAATGATTTGCTGAAGTGTAAACTTACCAGTTTGGCATTCCCCCAACGTACACATCAGAATTCGTTGCAAACTTGCCAAATTGAAATTCCTTTCCTCTGGATGAACGGCTTTGGGAAACACCGTCGACAATAAGGGTGGTTTGGTCATCGTTCCGAAGTACCTGTGTAAAAAAAATAAAATATTAGTTATACACACATACTTGAATACTGTTTGTGCATTAAATTGTGTTTGCAAAAAACCTTTATATTTCACGAGATAATGTCCTCAGCTAACAAAAACAGCAAAATGGCGTTTAAATGCATTCAATTCATTGCATTTTGGCTCACAAACAATCAAAAAGCAATGAAGAGCTCAAAAATAGATGAATATGTAGAGGTAGACGATATCTTAACACTGTTGTGTGATTGAAAGGACATTTCGCAACGCATTAGAAAGGTGCGCTATAGTACATCCCTTATTTATTAAAACTTTGTTGACCTATCTGTCTCGGATACATTTTTCTCGGCCCACTTTGCATACCGCAGTGAATTCATTTTCAGTTTTCTTTCATATTTGCTTAACCTTCCCCGAAATTATCAAAGCACTTGCCCTGGCTATTGACTTTAAGCCAAACACACATACATAAATACACACTGGAATGAATGAGTATAAGTACGAATCTGAAAACTTTATGAGGTTTCTGTAAGTTGGCATCGAAAATGCAACTTTCTTGTCATCCGGCTTTGACGTGATTGAATCGAGATAATCTTAAAACGTCAAGCATTTGATTGTCAGAGGGGGGGAAGTTACATGAGTATTGCAAGGCTTGGTGGTATGTCATTTTTCCGGAGGGATATTTGCTGAACTGAAGAAAGTTTCTTGTTGTTTAGATTTGTGTAGTAGTTCAAGTCCCAACAAAGTAATCTTTCAAATATGTGTAATCTTGGGTTTCTCAAACTGTAGAATTGTAATTTCTCTGAGCACTTGGTGCTCTATAAAGTTTCTTCAACTATTCCACGAAAATCGCATTGCATATGAAATAGATACCTCGTCTTTGACTTACGGACTACCAAGTGCTTCGCGACCATTTTTTTTTCCTAAAAGGTACCCTGAGACTTAAAAAGGTTGGGATTTCGAGTGGAAGAGAGAGAATAAGACAACAGGAAGAGCAATTGTACATTTCTTTTGGTCAGAAGGAGGATGGACCCTGAAGAAAGAGGGAATTTCTAAATTTGCCACAAGCCAAGATACTAAATATAGATTGCTTAGGCTTGCTTCCTTCAAGAGCATTAAAATTGAAAATGAACTGCCAGAGCTTAAACAACGTGTTTAGGTAAATTTACCTTCTGTGATTTACTCAGCACCCAGATTGAGATAAAACTCAACACATGGGAGCACCAGGAGAAGCTTTCTAAGTGAAACTCAACTACAGGATTTCGTCAATTTAAAAAGTTTAGAAACTCTCACACTAAGCAAGCGTGATACTAAGCTCCTAATGGACTTTCTCACTGGACATTGTTCATTCAACTACCATCTGAACACTATGTCTATGCGGCATTGACCCGCGTTCGACTGAACTGAATCGGAGGGTTTTTTAGACGCGAAAGGAAATCAAACTAGAGGTGAAGTTTTAGTATGAGAAGAGATTCAGCAAGCTCTAAAATTTGGAATGCGAGATCTTGCTGGGTCTCAGTGCACCATTACTCGGTGTGCAAGACACAGAAAATGCCTGACCAGCGCTATGCATTGCCACTGCACGCGTGCTGACATAAATATTGGCATGCGCTGCCAATATGCACGGTCATCAAGTTCATAGGTTCAACGCATGGTCGACAAGTTCATCGGACGACCAACTGTTATTAGTGATTTATGTTAATTCGTAATTTTACCTAGTTAAGCAAATTTATTGTATAAATAGAGTTAATTGTTTATGAATAAATGAGAATTAAGTTAACACTCACAGTGTGTGCAACTAGCCTTTTTCTCAACTAAATAACTACCTATCCCCCCACCAGTGGTAAGGTGGTTAGTTATCGAGCACTCGGTTTCGTTTATAAATTCCACACAAGGAAAAGCAAATGTATAAAACAAGTCGATAAATTTGACATTTATTGATGTTTAGTGAGAAAACAATTATATTCGCCTGGTCGCCGTGCGTTTGATTGCAGAGCAAGCTGACACCGGTTCAAATCGATACTACCTCCTGCGACACACTTCTGGTAGTTTACGTAGTTTGTTATGAGAAGCCGTTCAGAGTTGGCAATAAGAATTGCAGTTCCCTTCCATTCGTGTGAAAATTAAAACACGCACAACACGAATGGTTGCTTGGCCCTGTAAAGGCGGCAACCCCAAATTATTATTATTTCTTAATCCTCTTGCCCCATCACCCATGATTTTAGTAATATTAGAGATTTCATGTAGCTGGGAGTTCATGCTGTGCAGGTCCTTGAAGAGGCAACTGCTTTGGTGATGTAAGCAAGTGTGCCCAAGGATGAAAAACAATTACTTACAAACTCCCTCCCTCCAAACAGGAGATAACAGTGGTAAAGATTTGGAGTTTTTTTTAGAGTTCCTGGAGTAATAGTGATTTGAAGTCTAAAGTATCTCTCAGCTTTCAACGCAGAAGATCAGACCATGATAGAAGGCTGGTTGCTTCACGGTCTTCTACTTTTAAGAGTATTAGGATGCTTGAAGCAAGCCAACATATCGCAGGAATGTTAACGTCTATTACTGCTCCCTTAAAACTACAATTTCACTCCGGCATCTGCATTTGATAATCTTCTGTAATCTGTAATCTCTTGTAGCGTTAGTGGGGAATCGATTTTGGATCATCAACGGGAAATTGCTTGTCAAACAGTCCGGAAATGTGTTCATTGTGTCAAATATCGAACGAAACTGTTGAAACAAGTCATGGGAGATTTGCCTTCGGAGAAATTTACGTCTTTTCTTCTGTTGTGGTGTAGATTTCTGCGGCCCTATTTATACTCACTATAGGATTCCTTACAAAACGTAGTTTTCGTTTGCTTCTTGATAAAGGCAGTTCATTTGGAAGCCGTATCTGGTTTGTCAGCTGATGCTATTATCACAGCATCAAAGTATATAGAAGAGGTCTCTTTCGTGATATTCATTGGGATACTGAATATCTGCGTAACATGTTGTTCAAAAGTTCTTCCCAAGAAAGTATTAATAACTTTTGTACTAATAGTAGCACACATTTTCATTTTATACAGCCCGGCCGCCGCGCCTTGGCGGTCACTTTAATGGAATTCGGGAGGCGGTCATCTCTACCGCAGCCTGGTCGGCTCCGACCTTAGCCAAGTAATTACGCCAGCACAACTGCTGATAGGGTCATCACTAAAGGCGTTACCTGAGCCAGCAATGCATTGGCGGCGAATAAATGTCGGCACTCATTGCTGACTCCAAACGGCGAGTTGAGAGGCTTTTTCATGACAGATTATACTCCTACAGATGTGTCATTCTTGCAAAGAGGTGGTGCTGGTTATTTTGAAGCTCGAGCCTGTGTCTTCTTGTTTAGCAGTCCAATGCAATGAAGCCACGCGATCAACGATGGCAAAGATGGTCGACGGAATACGTCCATGAACTGCAAAGTGGACGTCTTAGAACCCAAATGCTAAGATTAGCAGCTTAGTTATCGTGCACGAAGACAACGTTCAACTCCAAAAATGGGTCATGTGGGAAGAATCACCAACGTCATCCATGGTTGTCAAAGTAGGAATAGCAAAAGGAGAATTCGGACGGCCTATCCGTATACAAGCACCTCTTCCGTTTTTAAAGGAGTTCCTTCAAATTGGGCGGTATATTGGAACAGAATTTTCATAATCAAAAATCCTTAGAGGGAACTTTTGTCTCTCGTCCGTGGCGCACGTTTCGCTAAGTCGATGTCGCAACCACAAAATTTGTTGTCGTACCAAAGAAGATATCGTTGTTGTTCGTCGTTGCTAGAACTTATCAGCGTTAAGTATCACATTCATTTGGAAATCGGTCAAACGTAGTAATCAGGATCTACCTATTCCCAGTAGAAGGTCAAGGAGATGTTTCGCGGTTGACGGTCGAAAATAGTATAGTCAACTGTTCAACGTCTAAAAATCGTCTCCAAAGTGTTGACATTCCACTAAAAAAATCTTTATTTCAGTGATGTTTCGCCATTACCATTATTGGTTAAAATAAATAAATATAACTCATTGATCAGTAGTATCCTAACCTGATGTTCCAAATAAATCTTAGAGAACAGGAATTCGAATTGGTATTGTATTTACTTCTTTAATTTGAAACAAAAACATCCGTTTAAAACAATCGATAAACATCTTTTCACGTAAGTATTTAAGAACAGCATTAATTCATCCTTAATATATTATTTATGCATGAAGTGGAGAATCTGAACTAGAAACTCACTCATTTCCAAATTAATTTCAAAGCCTTGTTAAGTGGTAATAAAATACCGCACCTTATTTTTCGGTTAGGAGTTACTCCTATCTAGGCATAAATTTCCCAAACAAAAAATCTAAACTTTCGTTCCAGTTCTTCTGTGTTAAACCACTTCGAAGAACTTCAAATGAAAAAAAAGGTTCGTAAATAGTTCGTAAAGCAAAAATATAGTTCAAACCGTCGAAAGCGCTAATTAGGGAAACAAAACAAAAAAATTTAATAAACACTCTCATTTGTTTCGCAATATTTTCAGGTATTTAACTACTGGTAAACCCGTTTAAGACATTCTAGATGTCCTGTTTGTATAGAGCTTCTGGTGGTGGTTGTTGTGGTGGCCTGCAAACAAAGTGACGGCGTCAATAAAATCACGCAGATGCCTTTATGCAAATACCATGAGAACTTCGCAAGTGATGGATTGGTTAATGTAGTCATACTACAAAATGACGTATACACACGTAAAGCTTAGCCCTTAGAAATGGATTCGATGACGCATAAAAGCGAGTGAGGGGGTGGCACAACTGCGTATGTGTGTGACTAGATTTCCCACACGGTGTATAGAGAAAATTCGGTTAAGGCACCCTAATGGCATGTGTTTAACCCCTGTCAATCAAGCCAGGAAAAGTACCACTTCAAGGCCACCAGAAACACTTGTAAATCATGTGATTGCTTCGTAATGACCAACTCGCATGAACGTTTATGGTTAATGATTTCTCGACTAGTAGATGCATACCAATACCAACCCCTTTGGCAATGGCGAGACGATTTATTATTACTATTGTTATTATGAAATGTGTGTTGTTATAAGCATGGCCTCGACAAAGGATACGTATGATCGCAGAGCTTTCATTTATTCATCTGCATTCTGCGCAGTAATAAAAAATTAACCGGGGAGAAATAAAATTCAGCGCGTCAAAGGATGTACGGGCATATTCATTGGAATATTTTTGAAGTGCCTATGAATATGTATGGTGGTCTGACCTTTCATCAAGTGTGGAATTAAACTCGTTTATAAGCATGCTTTTTATGAAAAGTATTAAATTAAGTTAAATAAAATTATTTTGATTAAATGTTTGACATATATTCCGAGTACTGATGGGTGGAGTTATTAAATTGGTGTTTGTATGCCAAATGAAGTGTACTTACTAAGTACGCCGATGAATATTGATGTCGACACGATGAAAGGTTTATATTCTACGACTTAACACTGATGATTGATCTGTAGGTAGATTGTTTTAATTAGTTACAACCGATATAAAAGGTAGCCGCCGGGTTCATTCCACAACTTTTTTCATGACTTTTCTCGAAAATTCTCCACTTCTTATCAGATGTTCGTTCTCTTCTATGGCCCTAAAGGTCTTTGGCTTGTTTATATAGATCCGTGACTTTAAAAAACCTCAAATAATATGCCTTATTCACGTATTTGTGGAAAGTCGTCTCGTCGTTCAGATGAGTCTCAATGGTTCTAGAATCTACAGTTAGGCAGGCGTATGCGTTGTGGTACAGTCTGTTGCTCCCTGCACGCAAAATGGGCTTACAGTTAACCCCTTTTAAAACTGAAGTTGTTCTCTTCATTAGAAGGAGTAAGTTACCTGGACTGATTCTACTAGTAATCGAACACGCCAACGAAGTGAATAATTTTGGATTAATCTCGGATAGGAAAAGCTATTTCTCAGACAACGTATTGGCATTATACCGGGCCACTACGCTTTTGCTACATATCTCGACCTGTTAAGCTTAGGGCGACAGCACTGCGGAACACTTCCTATGTGATTGTCCTGCCTTAAGATCATACTTATCCGATGCTTCAGTGCTTCGTCATAGGCTTCTGCTCTTTCATAAGAAATGCCCCGAAAGCATTGAGCACAATACGATTGCTACCTTGCCAGATGAGAATCTCAATCCCAATCAGCCCGCTGCCTTTTTGTGGCTTATATAAATTTAAGGAGACTCGGCACTCGTGATCGAATTAACGCCTAATAGACTTTTGGTTTCTAGATTAGAGAAGGTTTTATGTTAACAGAAAGGTAGGAAGCTGGGTCTATATCCAGGAGAGTAAAGAGAACATAGGGTTAAGCTGTGGCTATTTAGTTGTTTATGGTTCTTTGAAAGCTATTCTTGAACTTTATCTTAATTTGTTAAGTCTGCGATGATCTCGAATTAACAAAGAATGTGTGACAAAGGCACAGTAACGACGCTAATTATTTGTGGTGGAAATAGGAAGTTATTTCTAAAGCTGGTGGTCATTGTGGCTCTGTGGTAAGAGCTCCAGCCTTCTAAACAAGTTGACTCAGGTTCGATACCCAGAAAAAACCAAGTTTTTGTGTGGTACCACCATGCCGAGAGAAATGAAAAGAACCCAACGTGGGCCATATTTTTAGACAAGTTACATTTATACTTCTAGGTTCGCGAATGCATATTTCAATTTGTTACGATATGACTCAAAAACTACAAGCATTTTCACTCAAAACGCTTTAAAGAATGATTCTTAACCCTTCCGACGAATGTCAATGTAAGTGTTGTTGCACTTTATTTTATATTCCGCAACATCAACAGAAGTGGACACCTCTGATGAGCATTTACGCTTGTATTGAGTTATTAGTAGTTGTCCCACTTCTTGACTATGATTGCGCTCCAACAGCAGGACGGTGATAGCAAAGCTTTTTAGTTCCATCATGTTAGGCACTCAAGCTGCCACATTAAACCTCCTTACCTGCGATACTGCCAACAAGTTTTTTTTTCTGAATGCGTGTTGTAAATGAAATTATAAAATTTAAAAACAAGAATCTTTCTCAATCGTACTTTCCAAATCAAATAGTAGGTCAACCATTAATTTGACACCATTTAAAGTAGGAAAATATTACTGCAATAACCAGGCTCTCAAAATGTCCATCATTCAAGGATGAGGCAAGCGTTGAAATGTCGTTGTCCTTTGAATTAAATGGGAAAAGTTTATATTTTTGGAATTATGCCCTACAAACTGAAACCGAAAACTTGACCTGAAGAAATAGCACAAACGTGCCTAACAGGGGTAGCGCAAATCCATAAGGACTTTTTGCTTTATGAATTATTGTTTCAACTTGTTCTTTCCCGTCGTCACAACTTTTTATCCCACTTCGTTGCGAATAGTTCAAAAATGCCAGACAAAAAAAGAAACAGGAATTACCTCAAATTCGTCATCATAATCTTTACCGACATGTGGGGTAAAATGTAACCTGCAGCTGAGTGCTTTCCGTCAAGTGGGGTACGTCATTATGTAACTTGGACTTATTTGTAAAATGTAAAACGCTGCGACATCAACAAAATAGACTTTCTGAAGTCGCAATATCACTCTAGTAGCGTTGCAACAAAATTTTAATATTTTCTAAAAAAAAAAAGGAAGGAGTTACATACTTTTAGTTGGAGTACTTCCTGTTCTCCTCTTTTGGGATTTATGTCATTCACAGTGCCTACCACCCCACATTCTATTGTGTTAATGGAGCCTGGCGAAGCATTTCAGCAACTTTCAACATCACCCCAACAGTGTTGCGCGTTGATTTCGTGTCGCATTTCTAGGACGATTTCCTCTTCTGTTCTGATAATACCATGTTGCGTCACGTTCAAATGTTCAGCTTCACTTATTGCGTAACCAATTTGCTACCACTTGCACCTTCTCATCTTGTTGGCTATTGATTCTTGACCCACTTTATGATTGCTGATGTTTGGTACTTTGATATTACAATTGAACCAAAATCGATAAAATGCGGCTGCATTTTTAAATGACATATGGCACATTACTTGGGTGCATACACTTTGCTCGATTTAATGAACAAGATGCTCAAACAGTTTAGTTTTTAGGGGCTATTTGGAGATTTAACTAGGAATAAGACCTGCTTATGCATAATGGTGGATTGGTCGAAGTGGAATAGTCATTCCTAATCAGTTAGTCTGCCGTTTCTCAACCACCTGATGCACAATGACTTCCAGTCGAAAACCAGTGGCGATAATATCGAGATAATCGGAAAAACTAATGGGGCATCAGGCCTACTGTAAGGCATACGAAACAGTTTGAATGTAATTGGCCTCCACCATTTGACGACTGCCGAAAACACATTTTCTTACCCAGGTGCATATTCAGTGTATGACCTCTCTTTGTTACTAAATCAGGAAGTCACATTTCTCCAAAGGTGAAGGTGGCTGATACGCCAACAAGTGAAAGATTACCACAACCGGTTGCACAGAATAAACTATGCAGAATAATGGATACGCATGCATATGTATGACGACAGTGGTAAATCCATCGGTCTGACATTCACAGGACCTAAAATTCAATTTAAAATTCCAATCAATTTCCTCGTACTGAGGCCAATTTCAACAGGTGGATGTGTAACTGAAGAGTTCAAGGAAATCCTGAAGATTGCCATTGCAATTCAAACCCACTCATGCAAATGATGCCAATCGAAGTGTAAGCGGAATGCAATTTAATTGATAAACAAAGAGAAGCTTTTTTTAAATCGATGGTCTCACTTTTTTTGCTATTGATGCAAATCACACGTGTGCTCTTAGATTGAGAAGCGAAAATACATCAACTCAGTCCATGTTTTCAATAACAAAGTCAAGCTGAACACAAGGTCTGCTTGATCATGATCAATGATCTTCTTTTTCTTCTGTATCCAGCCTCATTCTCAAGCATTTTATTACATCTTTGGTGGTTATTGTCTCCAGGCCTACCAGCATCAAAAATATAGTAGGAATACCCACATAGCCGAGCTATCTCTGTCTTTTGTGTTACTAAGTTAAGTCCATGGTCTTGCATCCAGAAGTGGACGCAATGGGTATCTTCAGTGTACCGCGCGGGAATCACTGCAGCGATATCATCGCCGTACGTAACCAACCAAGTACTTATGTTGGGGCATCTCCGTTCGAAGGATTTCATCGTAGGATATATTCTACAAGTTGATATTGTAGTGCAATGCTTATCGACTTCATTAGTCTTACAGTTCCTTGGTATGTCGATATGTCCTATTACCCAGTATATGTGGGACCATTTAGAATTGCTCAACCATCTCTTCAAGGGCAATCAAGAGCTGCCTTTGAAATTTACAATCTTAGGTCTGCTTGGCTGTCCATAAAAATCCTAATATCCTTAGTTTCTTCTTTAGACAAAACGAGGCTTCTTTAATTGCCATTACTTCCACTTGGAAAACACTGCAATGGTTAAGAAGGCGGAGGAAACTACTGTAAAGTGATCAGTTGGATTAGAGATGGTGACTTGGAAGTTTTTCTAGAAGCTGAGCAGTGGTAGGCTGTTATCTGTGTTTTCGGAAAGAGACTGACCATGGAGTGGTTAGAGACTTTAAAGAGTGATGCCAGATGGTTCGCAATTCTTAAAGTGGTTACAAAATGCAAGTTTAGGGCCACGACTCTGCTCAGCTTCTGTAGGTGAAAAGATGTCCATGGACACCAGATTCTGTGATTTTTTTTTTGTCAGCAGGGATGGTGACATTATGCGGCTTTCTCGTACGCCAATTTAAACATCAAAACTATCACAACGTTTTCCTCTTTCAAATTATCCATTTTCTTTTAAATTGTTTTAAATTGAAATTCGAATTTGTAAGCAATTGCTGGCGTTGACATCATGTCTTATTGTGAAGAGCTCAGTTTTTCATTGGTTACGAGTGGCCCTCGGCGAAGGACACTTAGAGCAGGGAATTGCAATGCATTTTTTTTACTTGTTTTCCCGTCGTAAAAAGGAGATTAGTTTTGCTTCAGTATAGCCCTCGTCATCGTGGGGACAAAAGCAAGGTACGAGAAAAGGAAGTGGACTATTGTTTTTTTTTTGCTCATCACTTTAAACTTCAACAGCCTAGGATAAGGTTTATTTGAGACATAGCGTCTTTTGATGACGTTTCTCAGTTTGTATTGTGTCTTAAGAGGCCTTTGGATGTTTTTAATATTAATGCAATGTTTCGTTGATATATAGTGTATAACTAAAAGGGTGTTTTTTTTAAAGAGTGTTGTTTTAAAATATGTTCTATAAGTTTGGCGATATAAGTTTCCACGCTCAATTTGACACCTGAAATGACCATCAATTTGTGAAACGAGCCAACTGTGTGTATATTTTTAAGTTTATATGTTTGCAAATAGGATTTTGCTGGTACAATGCCATTAGTCAAGTCTAAGTTAGGTTAGGTTAGAGAAGCTGTCTGCGCCTAAGTACAGACACACTTAGACCAGAAGTAAGTCCGTGATACCACAAAAATCTTGGTATTTCCCACAAAACTACTCGCAGAACCAGTAAGAGCTTCATTTAAAGTGGTAAGCACCTGGCCCAAGATTATCGAAGAAGCAAGCTGCTGATCTCCTGCCTCTATCTGAGAGACCCAGTAGATCGGTTTTTGCGATAAGCATATTGACTAGAATGCAGAGGCGTGCCCCTAATATGAGTTTCTAACAAGAAAAACTATGTCAAGTTGATAGGACGGTACGATTAAGGAAGCCCGCTGGGCTCGTGTCCTCGCTTAGAGGTGGAATGCCACATTAACTTCCTGCCAAGCTTGTGAAATGTGTCCGAGGTTGAAGCTGAACGGTGAGTTGATGTAGTCCAGACAACTCTGGATAAGGGCCGGAAAGACTCCATCTTTCCCAGGGGCCTTGAAAAGTTAAAATAAGTCAACTTAGTCTCGACTGAAAAGCTTTCCAGAGAGGCTTCGTTCTGCTCCAGTTACTATAAACAGTAGAGCCAGTTATATCAGGGATGTCCAACTGTAAAGCTTGTGAGAAACAGCAAAACGCGGTTAGAAAGCTGAAGAAAGTCGTAAGTAGTCTGCCAGTACTAGCACTTAACGATCTGCACTGAGAGCACGAGGTTTATACGGACCCCTCATCGTGTTGGTGGGAATCCTATTTCAACGTAGATGAGGCGAAAACTTATTTTTCAGTCGCAAATTATTAGCAGATGAGCAGAAATGTTATTTCTATGATCTGGAAGTACTGGCTATAGTTGAAAGTCTGGAACGGTTAAGGTTATGTTTGCTGGGTAAGGAATTGAAGGTTGTCACTGTAGATGACTCTATCCATCTGAACCACCTTATGTACCTTCAAAAATCGGATCAGGAGGAACCAAGTACGTACTTGCGGTCATCGATAGCCGAAGTACGTCATGTTGCAACCAATACCCATGGCGTCCTCAATGTCTTGATGGAAATAACAGAATATTTTGACGTACTAAGAAAGTTAGTTACCGATCGAGGAACAGAATTCTGCTTCGAAAGTGGGATACAACACATGTCGTTGGGACGCCGAAGAGGAACTGGCATATGGAGAGGAGCAAATCTAGTTGGCTTTGAGGCGTGTGCATACGACTGGGCGATTCATTTTCTCGGGGGTCCTCAACATCTTAAGGAACTCGACGATTAAGGCGATTTCGTATGAAATGTTATAAATGTTAAGCTGCTCCTAGAGTTGGATAAAAAGTCATTGATCGATGCAGCAGATTATGAAATGTTAACCGCGACAAAAGATTCATTTTGACAGGACTCATCGCAAGCTATTGGTCCACCAACTGGACGAGCTCGTCCTGATCAAAAACGAAGTAAGTGCAATCGGTACTTCGCGCATGCTGGAGCCGCTTAATAGTTGAACTTACCTAGTTTCTAAGGTGCTACCAAATGACCGCTAGAAAATATCCCGGGTATGCAAGAAAATTAGTGAAGCTTCATCACAGTTATGTCATACGAGAAGATGAATGATGTGCTTGAGGACGATGACGATAACGATTACGGGTCAGATTCTCAGGACATGACACATGTTAGGATGGCCGAGCTGTAAAATCAACTTTGGTCAAAGTGAAAGTCTACGATTGACCGCCAAACAGATCAATTGCCAAACTTAATACTATATAACGAATCATCCTTCTATTCTATATTGCTGTATTTTTTTCCTTTTTTACACATATTTTCAAACAAATCTC
This sequence comes from Criorhina ranunculi, assembly GCA_951813785.1. NCBI lineage: Eukaryota > Metazoa > Arthropoda > Insecta > Diptera > Syrphidae > Criorhina > Criorhina ranunculi. The sequence goes on from OX638381.1 coordinate 1,482,612, forward strand.
AAGTGAAAATGTTGCTCTGTGCATAAAGTTGTCAATTTACCAAAAATCCATTACCCAATTGGTTTTAACTGAAAGTAAGTGAAGTCCTTAAAAAAAGGAACAACAACCAATCAACTTAGTGCACATTTGCAAGAGCAACTGTGAATTAAAAACTACGTGCAGTTGAGAAACCTATTTTCTTCCTTACAATGTTATTGTTTGGCCCTTTCAACCACTCTACAGAATTATAATTGTTTCCATGAGCACTTTGCCTATTAAAAAAGTATTTAAAGATTGTAATGATGTACAAAAATTAGAAAAATAAAGAAATAAAAAAATTGCAGTTATCGAAGAATTGCATTTATGACCTTCAAAGCTATACCCGGCTCCCTTACGATTCTCAAGCTCTTATTGCATTTAGTCGTTAAATTTTTAATTGACCACAGAAAACTCACCTGAACTTTATGCCAATGGCCATCGTGCAACTCTCGTCCAACAGTGATAATTTGTGCACCACCACCCAAATTATATCTTAAACGTAGAGCGCCCTCGACTAATTTTAGCTCGAAAAAATCATACGTTCCACCATCGTCTGTGTACAACACCAAACCGTTGGGTTGTTCTGTTTTAAATTCCAACTCGAGGGAACCATTCAAACCCGTATACCATTTCCGGAACTGGGCAAACGAACTTTGCGAACCGTCCAACTGAAAGGCTCCACACACCGACAGACCCAGTTGCAGTATCAATCCGAACGTAATCAACTGCATCATTGTAATTCGCGGAAACTCCAACATGCGTCTTGTATTTACAAAATTAACGATTTTATTCATTCTATCAGCATTGGCGTGTTGTCGCACTGACCTATGACTTACGTTGTTGTTGTTTTTAGATTTTTCATTATCCTTCGTATTGCCTTCGTTGAACAACTTGACAAGGACACCATTTGTACTACGAGAAATCAAGTTTAATTGAAGTTTAGATGAAAAGCGTTCGCTACTACAATTACTACGATATTTTTTACGAGCGATTGTGTTTGTGGACAATAGCTTGTCGTCGTCGTCGGCAGGATGACACTTTTTCTTCGGCATACAGAGAGCCGCCATTTTAGATTTCGATTTCGAATTTCGATAGCTTGCTCTCTCCCCCTCGAAAGTAAGGGATTTTTTACACCATTCGCGGTCACTTGGTTTGGCTCTTTGAAATTATCTCACTTCAAAAAATACATCAATCAAGGGAAGAGCTTTTCACTAGCCTCGCTACACTATTTCGTAGATACTGTTACTTTTTTTTTGCGTTTCTAATATTAAATTTTTTTTTAAATTTGGATTTGTGTTAGCCGAAATTTATGTTTTTTTTTTTGTAAAAGAGTCGTCGAAGAGAGAGAAATAATTTAGACTCGTCGTCGTCGTCGTCGTCGTTTACTCACTAGGGAGCTTTTCATAAGTATATTCACAAGAGAGTTTGTTAGACACTGTATGTAGGAGTATTTCAAATCAGCAAGGACGACGATGAGGCAGAAGATAGCTTTGTGGAGCTTTTTAAAAATTTTCTTTTTGCTGTAATTTTACGAAAGAATGCATGTTTCATATTTTCTATTATTTAATAGTTGCAATTTTTAAATTTCACTATCATAGTCGCTGATTTGCCTGCAAATCACTGGCAATTCACAGTTAAAATGTATACGATATTCGCCTGTTCCCTTCCATGTATTTCCTTTCCCCCGCACACAGTTTGAGCTTTTTTTCACAGAAATCAATTGCATGTATCTGAAATTTTCCTCGAGATTTTTGCTGACATTTTCATACACACAAATTTTTTCACCTTAACCGATATGAATTTTCCTTGAATAGAGTTACAATTGAAGAATATCTTTTTAATTTTCTCACATACAAATACACATATATGTACATAACTTCACATCACTAATTTGGGGTGTTAGATACTTTGGCGAATACCCTTGATAAAGGAATAGGTACATTTTAGATTATCTATACTCCAAATTCAATTTGAATGGTTTGGGTAATATTTTATGTAGTTAAAAGGACTAACCATTTTTTTTAATTTTTTCACTTTTTCACTCATCGAGTACGAGAACGACTATTTTTCATGAACGAACCACACTGCATCCGACACGAAACTGAATTTTAAATTTTAACTTTTCGCTCTTAGCTTAATGCGGGGATATCTATGAGTAAAAAAAAGCTGAAAAAGCTTTTGATGCCTCCATGAAAGAGTCTTTGACATGAAGTACCTTGAACTAAGCCTCCATATAACGTGTATTGGTTGGTTGGTATACACTTCCTCTACGTACACGTAATTCTGCGAAACTTCAGGCACATGTGCGCTGTGAGCTTCATAAAAGTTAAGAAAAATTTTTTTTTTTGGCAAGGAATTGTGTGGAGGAATGTCCATTCAACCCTCATATAAGCTCATGTATTAATGTGATGCACATGCAAACAAGTCATTTGCGCCCACTCGCTAAAAAGAACCAGTGTTGCTGAAGGCAGTTCTGATGAGTTTTTAAACTGTTTGCTGCCTTTTGTGGAAAATGTTGTAAAGGATTCGCCGTTTGAGCCCTTAAAACTCGATGGAACTTTTCTCCAAGTCTCAGAAAAGGCGGGATACGTAAGGTGTATTCTCGACCATAATTGACATGGAAGGATACACTTCAGAAAGAATAAAGAAAGCGTCAATTGCCTTTTACGCGTGCAGTCAAATCTTCGATTCAAAATGGGGTTCAAACCCTTGTATACAGCCATTGTCAGAACCATCCTGACTTATGATTAGCTAGTCTGGTGTCAAGCGGCAGAAAAGATCACAAACTTCAAGAATCTTAACAAAATCCAAGGAGTAGCATGTATAGTCATCGTAAGATACCAAGTTGGGTAAAACAAGAAACTGACTCGGATTATCTCACACTAGCTAGCGGAAAGGCTATCAGTCCGAGAAAAGTTTCGATTTTCACTGACGGGTCAAAAACCGAAGACGGAGTGGACTCCGGGATCTACTCGCTAGAACCCAACATTACCCAGACAATAAGACTTCTGAACCACGGTAGTGTGTTCCAAGTGGAAGCCCTAGCTATCACCGGGGCAGCCAAATTTTCAAGGAAACTTGTCTCTAGAAGAGGTATTGACATTCACATAGACATTCAATCTGATGTAGACTTAGAAAAAAGCACAGCCCACTTCCTATGGAAATGCCCCAGCCTTTGTAGAATCAGAAAGGCCCTTGGTGAAGACTACTTCAACAACATAGGCTACAATATTATGAATTCGAAATGGTTCAGAGAGGCTGAACGACCACCAACCAATAAAAACAGACCTTTCACCTTTGTTTTCTCTTTCAGACGAGACATTCCAAGTTGGGAGAATACAATGGATCCTAGTTAAGGCTGCATCCTATAAGATGCAGTCACTCCTTTAACCTACCAAGATATTCCCAAAACCTTCGATCAAGATTGAAGTGGAAGACGGACAGAGTCAAACGAAACTATTGTATTTAACCAATTCGGCAATTCTACTTTCAAAATATATGCTAACTCTCCTTTTAAAGTACTTAATTTACTTCGACGACATCACTGGGTATGATTCTGTCAGCGCATGTCCTCCAGGCGTTAAAGCACATAAGTGTGAGTGTTTTTTTGCTACATTGTCAAGGAATGTGAATGAATGGCAATAGCAATATTATCAGTAGTACACCCTGTGCTATATGTGTAAGGAAATCTTGAAAAAGCTAACACCGCCGGAGCATGCATGCGATTTATTGATTGACAAAGAGTAGTAAAAGCTTTTTGTCCTGACAAATAAATGGCCTGTAACTCTTATTGACAAAAAGCTGTCAGATTTGCATGCTGGGTGGCAAATTGAGGGTGCACTGATGAAATACGTACTATCGCACACATAGTAAATCCGATTTCTAGCCCTCTCCCCTTCTCTGTCGTATGTATGTACTTTTGGAGTGCGGGATGGTCGATGCATTCATTAGTTGCGAATTTAACCTTCGCAATGCTACATCCAGCCAATTAGTTCTAAACTGAAGTTTATGCAAATTCTTTTGGTTTTTTTTTCTTCTTGTTGAGAATGCTGCATGTTTTTGGAATAAAAGATTTCAAGGGTGTGCTCCTTCAAATTGGAATTTTTCAACTTGCAGATATATAATCGGATTTTACGGATGTAGCGGCAAACTATTTGCGTCTATCTCCTTTAAGTTCATAAACAGGGAAAAAATCGATGACTTCACTGTGTGTAGATGAAGGAATTTGTGGGACTCGGTGTAGGTGTTTTCTTCCTGTTTGGCACAGTGGCAATCTGTGTGATATTATCATTTCCACTTGAGTAAGCTTAACTAAATTATTGTCTTCCATCACATAAATTTTAAAGCAAAGTGACCACACGCTGGCGATATTCTTGTCAAGGATAAGGTCCACTGAACTTGTTCTCGGGGTTGAATGTTTAGTTTTCAGAATGAGAGATATGTATTCGTACAGTGAAATGTTTTAACGTTCTGGAAAGATTATATATTATGATCTTCTTGTTTATGTGCATCACAACAGGAATTAATTGGTAAAATGGAGATGTTCCAAGATTTGGATAACTATGATTTATTTCTTGTGGGGAGAAACAATGGTATTTCAACATTTGGTTGACATTCAAAGATTTGGAGCAGAGAGATCGGACAGCAGAGCTACTACAAGAATCTCCAGTTTTACATGAAAATTCAAAAGCATTACTCTTCGCTCGACAGAGATACGTACAATCTTCTATACGGATTTTGAGTTTAGTCAATCTAAGAAATGCCTAAAAGGCAGTCAAAACAATAGGTCTTCAGAAGTTAAACGTAAGTAGAGATTGAACTAGAAGAATCTCGAAAGAACCGAGGGCAGAATTTGCTCTCACTGGTGAATTTTATGATAGAATTGTTAACTGAGCTGGGCCAGGCCAGAAAAGTCTACAATCGATAAAATGTTTACACTTCAGTAGAATGTGGAGAAAACCCAAAAAGTGCAAATCGATACATAGCATCTTTTTATCAATTTCAAGATCGCCTTTGACAACATTTATGGAGACGAGTTAGGTAGGTGGAATTGTGGAAAACTTTCGAGCCAAAACCAGATGCACAATCTTTCAAAAGTATTACTGCAAGCTGTCAGTAGTGCATTCGCGAGATTGGATTTAGCGATGAACAAGGGCAAAACTAACTTCGAGCTTTGTCTACCTTGGCTCCGCTATTACTTCTGAAAATATGGGACTTAACTTGCAACCTTGTTTAATACCATACGTTTAACTTAAAACAGTTTGATAATGAGTAAACGGATTTGACAAATGGCCTTAATTACTGAGTTTAAGGAGTGGTCGCCATGGCTTAGTAGTTAGTGCGTTGAACACAGGTTCGATCCTCAAAACCACCAAAAGTTCGCAGGTACGACAAACTTGCAAGAGCATAATACCTTTCAATCCGCTGTTTGGAGTCCGCAAAAAAACTGTAGGTCCCTTCCTTTCGTGCGTAAAATATAAAATATAACACGCACAACACGAATAGTTGTGAGAAACTAGGCCTTGGCTTCTCTAATTTAGACCGAATCCTGCGACTTTCAGCGCTTAAAATATGAAAAGTCTCTAACCAGGATGTTCAAACATTACGGTGGAGAATAGTTTCTGCAAGATATTCAGTGGAATCACTATTTTTAAATTGTGGGAATATTATATTTTTAAGGAAGCTCATCGGAACATTACTTGTAATACAGATGCCTTTGAATTCTTCGGTTATTACTTGCAAGAACGTGTACAAGTTCTCTTAGAATGTAATTCTATATTTATATCTGGTGGTTTGTTGTTTTTACTTTTGCTTATGGGATATTGAATGATATTTTCCAGTATCATGGGAAAACCCAAGTAGTGAACAGATTCCAAGCGATTTGTGTTCAACTTTGAAGTAAGATGCCAGAGTATTTGATTTAGTTAAATGTCTCTTACACATTTACTTCCAACAAGCTTCCTCATTATTTACATGTCGTTATAAATCAGACTGTAAGCTAACAAAACCGAACAAAAAAAAATTCAACCGAACACCCTGTATTCAAGCTTCGCACACAATTAAGAGATTTATCTAGAAATATGTTGAAGCTAGTTAAACTTGCTAAAAGGTCATAAGGCGAAGGTATTAGGTATCTTTTCATTTCTGAAAATTAAAACAACAATTCTGTACTTTTGTTCAGGATTCAAGGAGTGTGTGTATAAAATTTATTTGTTACTCATTCAAAGGGAAGGCTGAATAAAAAGGGCATTGCTGTTGATAGTGGTCATTTATATACATGTGTATACAATTTGAGAGGTCTGGCTGAATTAATTCGCTGTGTTATTAACAACAGATTGAAATGGTTCTGAAATAGATAGATGTTATACTTGTGTAGATAAAATATTAATGTGGCAGTTGTTCAAATTTTCCAGTGAAATGGCGGGTTATCAAAAAGAGACTTATAAATAAATTGGCAATTTACTTTAAGCGATAGCTGATTAGGAATGAACATCGCTTCGATATTCATATACACATATACAGGGTGTTTTGGTTTTGGAACTGTTTTTGGATTGAAAGCAAGAATGGAAAGTATGAAGGACACATTTTATAGACGAGTGTTTTTCCCTTGAGAGCAACCTCTTCGATTGTTGGCAATATCCATACCAAAGTCTATGACTTCTAACTTTTGTGTTCGCACATTAAATATGTATGTAAGTGTTTTTACCGATCTTGATGGAGCAACGTGCATTCTCCGTTGTCATCCAGGACAAAAGAACGAGTTTAATTAAGTTGTTGCTAAAAGGCTTTATGCGTTCAAACAATACAGCAGATAGGATCTCGTAATCGATGTTGTGGCAACATATGCCTTTCTTATGTCATTTTTCGCAGCGCTGCTCTGTATGTCTCCTGTTTCTTTGCATGTACTTGCCGGTGTTCTTCGTCGAACCATGGGTTTCGATGTGGTGGTCAGGAGAAATCTAATCATCCGACTTCCTCACAATATTTCCTTGTCTTTGCGGTGTTCGACATATTCTAAGTCGTATCATGGCTACAACAAGGAAGTGTAGCCAAGGAAGGCCAAATTCTAAAGTGCACTCCTAGAAGGAGGAGCTGAATAAATCGGTCTGAGCCCCGAATTAGTCAAAGTAAATTTTCAAATGCTACCGTTGATTCCATGTAGGGTATTTCTCCGCTGCCGTCTGGATCCAAGGAAGAGTGTCTTAGTGGAATCACTCTTCCTCCTTTCTTTCGTTAGCTAACTTTGACTAACCACTTATTATGTGGCGACCTTTGTATGCATGTATACAGACAAAGCATTACATATCTGATATGTGAACAACATTTTATGTGATGTCCGATCTCGTAAAAAATACTTATTAGTGTCCTCTCTGTAGAAGGACTGCTTTAAATATTCCATTTCCTTCTTCTTGTGTGCACCTTTTGCTTGCAATTAACGGCCTGGGACATATTTACGTACCCCCTAGATGTTTCATAGTGTTAAACGGGGATTCACCTCCAAAGTTTTTGTATATTTCTTACCCTATCCTTCATATGTCTCTCAACCGTTTTTCAAGACACATTGCCAACACTTTTTACATAAGTTTGGGAGTCCAACGAACCTAATGAATGTGCAATTCTTGTCCAGATAAAGTTTCTTAACTTTCGTAGACGTGTAAAGTGTCTCGAATGAAACTTTATTTACGGTCCTGTTTAACGGACACATGTATACATACACAAATTCATTTCGTTATATCCTTCAGTGTAGGATTAGGTATGTCAATTTAAGCCAATTGTATTGCACTCCCATCCCATACATAGTAAACAGGTTAAATGACATTAAATTGATAATTAACAATTTCCCCAATCTTTTTTCTTCTAAGGTACATCTGAATGCATTCAAGAATAGGTATATCTACACTTTGCCATTGGCTCTAGTAGTCTACTTGGAGACCTTCCATTTCTATAATTTATTACATTCATGGTGAGTGTAAACGAGTTTTGTAATATGTTCAGGAACTTCGTGATGCGTGCAGTATTGCGATAAGAAAATTTACGTTTCAAGTGCATAATGTTGTCGTTTTAAAATATGCAAAATAAAGTTAAATACACGCGATACTAACATAATTATGATTAATAATGCAACTACACACTATAGCGCTGCATGAAAGCAAATGAACTGTTTAAAAAAAATACCTCTACATGAAGTAAACGTGTTTCTTTTTGAGAGTTTTCACCTAAGTTTTCCAAAAGGATAGGATAGCAGGAGCACCCACAGACCAGAATGTAGGTCCATTGTGCTTTTGTCGAGGAAGATACTATGAGTTACCGTGTCGGTGCTGCTACATGTTCCGCACTTTGTGCAGAACCATTAAGACCTACAGACAAATCTGCGTATTTTGAAAATATCAAGCCTGGCTATGTCGATCAGAGGTCTTTATATAAATACTCTCCCAGGGTTTGCCTTCTCTGTCTTAATAGGATAGGGCAGGTGTCGTTATTTTCGCCTGAAATACACTTAAGTGCTCCGACAATCGTTTGGTGATTAGCGCATCAGGTGCACTGGAGTGACGCCCCTTAGAGTGACGCCTTTTGTTAACCTGAACTGTTATTTAATATTTAGGCGAGTAGCTCACTTTGCTTGCATCGACCGCATGTCGCTTCTTTCACTCGCTTTTATAACTATCTTTTCAATAAGCTTTCTCGTGACTGATATAGCCAAGTCATTAGCATTGGCGATCACCGGGCATTCCTAAGAAGAGGACGCCGCTTTGTGGGGTGTCCCTACTGACTGATTTTTTAGCAGATATCCCATACATACATACGCAATCCAGCCTTAGATCTGATATTGCATCTGCAATAATTGTTGATATGTTGACATTGTTGAAAGCCCCTTCTACATTCAAGTACTCTACATGTGATGCTCTTTGCACTGATTTACCTTTGCGAAATGCACGTTGAGCTGCTGGCAGAAGTTGTGTATTATTTAATATTGTTATTAGATTAAGGTACATGAGAACATTTACCAGCTTTGGGTATGAAAACAACTTTTACTAGTGGAACGGGACCAGACTAGACTGGTCTTTCGGATTATCCCTAGATCTCTCTCTATCTCGGATAATATCCGAAGTCTTCTCGAGTTCTGCTGCTATTATGCTATTCTTTCCTGCAGATTTGTGTGGATTAAAACTATGCAGCGCTCAAAGAAGTTTGTCCTGCGTTATCAACCTTAGGAAGTTGACTGTGCATTTGCTCTGTTTAAGTCAATTTAAAGTGTAAAGATCTTCTCTTCGTTGTGTTTCAGATGCAATTCGCCTTACAAATGGTAACACATTTCTTTTAATGAATTGGAATTACGTTTGATTTGATTTATATACATACCTTCTTTTCTGGTCCTGTAAAAATAAATTTCACAATTTTTCGGTTTGTGCACTGAATTTAAGGATTTTCAAAGGAATTTTATAAGTAATGCCACAGACAAAAGAATACACAGATGAAGAATGCCAGTACAAAAGTATGTTCGGAAAAAAATTTGAAAACCAGCATACAAAATCGAAAAACCAGCATACGGATAGGGAAAGGAAAAGGGAACTGAGAGTTTGGTATGATAAGTATTACTGGCTTGTTGAGCTGATGTTGCTTTTATCAAACGAACATATTTTTTATTTGTTTATGTGCTCTGAGAGTCTTCTGTTTATTGAATTTTTAAGTTTTGTTGTGTTGTTTGTAGCGAATTGTGGATGTATTGTGTATGACATTATGTTGGTGCCTATAATATTTTATTCTTTTTATTTTGCGGATAATTGGAGATTTCGGTTTGTTGTTTGCCTATAGACTTTTCTTACGGTTATACATCATGTCACGAAAGTTAACGTACAACCTGAATTTATCGACCTTAGGGGAACATTTATTTAATAACCACACATTTTTTTCAAGTTAACTTTTTAATTGTTGCAAACCAACAGATAGAATACAAGCAAAAAGTACTGATTCATATAAGTTACAAAAGTCTACGTAGGATATTATTTTCAAGAGGTTGTTTCTAATCAATAGCGTGTTGGATCCCTTGCGTTAATTACTTCATATAGTCTTCTGGGTATTATGATTATGCTCAAGCTTTGGCTTAATGTTTCAAAGGAATCACTCGCTCTATGGGATCTCAATTGTTTTTGAATATGAGGCTGTTCGTAGCTGGATTTTTCGTAATTGCTCAGTGTATAGTAAGTATACCGCACATTCAAATTAAATTTTATCATATGAGCATTTTTAAATTAAAACGACAACATTGCTTTTTGCAAATCGCAACACCAAAATACATGTTTTTGCTATCCTCAAGCTCGAATACATACATGAATGTACTTTTGTTTGTATTAGTAGCACATTCAACTAAACACAAATCAAATATTTTTGAAATTATGAATAGTCCCACACGAAGTTCGAGAAAGCAACTCTATTCTCCGTGCTGTGTGAAAAGGCATACTCATTTTGGTTGGAAGTTGCAACTTGGCTGTTTGATGGAAAAGTTATTACTATGGCCATCTAGTAGCAAAAAAAGAAGTGAATCTTGAAACCGACCAGATTCTACATCTGTGTATTCTTTTGTCTGCTGTAATTCTTCAATGTGCAAACTATTGTGAATGGAAAAATTAAATTGGAGAGTTGGAAATTGGTGGAAAGCATGGCTACATACTTAAAAACATTATGGGCATGTATAATCGAATACACAAACCGATGGTTGTAAACTTACTTCAGATGCCAGAAGAACGTTTTGGTTTGTGAACTAACTGAAGTTAGGTTTGAACATGTATTAAAAGACTTCAAGCAGTGTTGTGAAGCGTTACATTGGCGTGGTTTGGAAGTTTTATTGACCAGGCAATGGCAGGTTCTTCTGGGTACTAAATCTCGGAGCCTATCCTTTCATCAATTTATGAGCCATTTGCGAAAAAGGATGTATTGTCGGATTTGATGATGGTTCTTCATCCAAACTTTCTCTTGACGGAAAAAGTGTTTGTCAGAGTACGGCGTTTGTATTTTTTGACCACCAGGTTCGGCGCTGATACGTCTTGATTTGATTATGCATTTCACCAAATCTGTAGCCTGTAGAATGACTTTCATTTCCACATTGTTAAAGACTCCTTTAATATCCAGGAGGGTTGAAAGGGTATATTCTTGTGATGCAGGCAATTTTTTACCAACTCCATCACCTCATGCAGCGCTGTCTCTATCGTTCAGGCTATAAAGTAAGCGTGAAGGGCTGGTTAGATGTTTTTTTTTGGCTTAATTTGAAGCAAACGTGGATGTTTTGAGCAGAAATCACGCGTCTAAATTCTTTCAGAGTGGTGTGATTGCATTGACCAGTCTTGGGGATGAAGATGACGTTGATTTCTCTCACGAGCTATGGAACAATATGTTTATTGAACTTTGCAGCATCGTCGGAACTATTTCGTCAGGTCCTGGTCCTGGTCCTGGAACAAATGAGTCAATGGCCCAGGACATCAGCAATTGGCACAACAGGTCATTTGTTGTGCTAGTGTTTGTGTTTTGGATTGTTTCTTCGATACAGGTGCTTACTATGAGACTACTACTCAGAAAATGGGTGCTGATGAACGTTTCTGAGTTGTTTTTGCAAGAAGCCTAATTCTTACTAGACTAGGAGCAAAACGGCAGAGACATGGTTTATTTTATAAGGTAGGTTAAATAAGATTAATTGTGTTGAAGTGTGGTTTTGCAGTTTCTGTGTGAAGTTTTCTACAACGTCGAGCTAGGTGATTTCTTTTGTGTCATGCTCATAGACAATCAAACCATAAATGCAATCAAACCTTAACCTCACGTTTTTTGTCAATAGAAAGTCTAGAAAAGTGTATAAACAAGTGAATTTGATGCCAAGAAAGAATCAAAAGGTAAACCTCGATTAGGACATCCGAAGAATCAAATCCTTCTCCATTTCAGTTAAGTAATATTCCACGGAAAAAAAAATTGTCTATAAGAAAACTGAAGATTTAAAAAAGGCAATGGAATTGTTAAAAGAGAAATACTTCAATCAAATCCATCCTTGACCTTGATTCGATGACATTCTCAGTGTGAATCCTGCACTTGGACTGGAAACTTATTGATTGTTGGTTTTCATAAGAACGAGTTCCTTTGCATAAAAAGACACAAAATTTGTCCTCCTCGTATCAAGTGCAATCTTTTTTCTTTTCAATTCTTACTCTTATACCTGAACATACATACGTACGTAAATCGTATTCTTTTTCTTTTTGTTTAAAGTACTTTTTATTTGAGGACACTAAAGGATTTTCAAAAAGCACAAGCACAACCCTGTATAAGGCCTGTGATATGCAGAATTTTCGAATATTTTATTTTTAGAAAGCGAGGACGGAATTTTTTTTTGTCATCCAGCTAAAGGGATGGCAAAGTTAATAATTAGTTCAATGTCAGTCAGGGATGATTGGAACAATGGCTTATATATATTTGAAAATCGAAGCTTGTGAGTCGCTGTCGCGAAGAGCTACGGGTTCTTGGCAGGCTGGGTCTCTGGCCACAAAGGGGTGCCTGCTAACGAGACAGCTGATGAGCTGGCAAGGGAAGGATCTTCTTTAGACCCCGACCAAGCTGATTTCACCGCTAAAACTCCACCCTGTAATCTCAAACAGGTGATTGGGAGCAAAACTCAAAAGATAGCTAATGATAGATGGAATGCGCTTAGTTCCTGTGTCATAACTAGGAAACTATGGCCATCCTACAATAAACAAAAAACTGATAGAATTCTGCAAATGGATAAAAAATCCCTATCTTCCCTAATAGGTATCATCACCGGGCATAATATGTTTAACTACCATGCAAGATGACTGGGACTAAACACGGATGACCTTTGCAAAGGCTGTGGCGACGAAGAAGTTGATGAGGACACCTCACACTTTCTTTGCCACTGTCCAGCGCTCTGCCATAAAAGATTTAAAACCCTAGGAAGACATTTCTTTCAGGATCTAGAAGAACTGTCCGACAAGTCTGTGGTCGACATGCACAGATTTATCCGCGCCTCTAAATTGCTCGACAGAACATAGGCTAATGGTTCCTAGTAAGGGGGCTGAGACCCCTAGGGTATCACAATGGGTCTACATTGACCTAAGTGTGACGGAGAAGGGACCTCCTTTCCCGTCAACCCTATTACCTAACCTAACCTAACCTATATATATTTATATTTGGCGCGATAGCTCATAGAGAGCCAAGGCCTAACTTCTTACAACCGTTCATTTTGTGCGTGTAATATTCTTCGCACGAATGGAAGGGTCCTACAGTTTTAAAGTCCGAACGGCGAATTGAGAAGCTTTTTCATGACAGATTACGCTTGCAGGTTTGTAATGACTTATACCTTTTAATCTAATTGGCTGCATGTTAAAAATAGTGAGTTTGATCTTTTACAACATACTTCATAAATATTGCTTTAATTGAAATACTCAATGGTTCCTCCAGCAAGTACCGGCCAGAAAACCTACAAACTTCGGTAACATTTTGATTGGCAGCTTTAATCTTTCCAAGATGGAGACCAGACTAAGATTTGGAAAATTCATTGAGCCAACAAGTGGCCTGTAGTCAGCAGTCCGGTTATATAAATACTGTAGGTATCTCCCGTCCTTATGAACAGTTGCCAAAAGCTGAACCTTCGCGCTCTGAGGGCCCGTAACTTGTATTTTAGAAAGTACTTACTTCTCTTCCATATTTAAGGTTGACATTTTAGCCGTAAATCAATGTGTGGGAACAATCTTACCCTCAACTCGTTCGACAAAAGAAGAAAAAAGCGCTTGCCTCACCGACGGGGAAATCAAAGACTGATTTTGTTTGCTTAGACGTGCAACCACTTGAGATGGGCTGAGCCTGAGGTCAACTATTTCAGGACACAATTTGATCAAATATGGATTTAAATTTAAACAGAAACTTTTTAAAGATCGTAACAGATGTAATCGGTGGTCGTAACTTTCTAGAGAAGCGTCCCCACTGACTATATCCATCGTATGACCCTATGTAACAGAATGTCTTGCTCTCTTCATTTTGCACTTCGTCTTGTCTTTGGCATAATAAAACCAATAATTGCGAGTTTGGAAGATTGCTATAGACAATAGCCACATACAGACCGGAACAAGAACGAGACTGAACTTAATATTTGATTACTCAGCTCTGACTTCAATAGAGCTACTAAAACTCAGTGTACGCGCTGAATTTTAGTTGTAAGATTTCTCTTTTAAATTGTTAAGGGAAGTGTAAAACACTGTGCTTCATATATGAAGTTTTATAAAGCTATAGGGTATGTTATAAACCAAGTAAACAAATTATAAAACTCTCAATAGGTCTTTACTAAAATGTATGGCAAAATGGAAAATTTAAATTTTGATCCACATCCAGCACTAAAATTGGAAGAAAAAAAATTAAACAAGTTGCCATAGTTGTTTCAGAACAAAATTTCTGCTCGTCAAATTGTCACACATTCAAATATATTCTCACGTTCAATCATATTCCATTGTAGAAAACTTAACGAAAAGTCCTACCCAAAGTTTTTCCACTTGAATTATTGCTTTTGTCTCTTCCACACTTCAGATGATGGGGGCGTTTAACCTACTAATACATTTACAACGGAAAGCTTTTTCGCTAAAAATATACAGGACTCTCGCCGTTGTGTGTTATTTGAGAAATCATCTGTTTCTGTGACTGCGTTCATTATTGTTCGCGTTCTGTTAGTCGGCAAGGAAGGATAATTGAGTGTGTGCTTAGCCGCTCCTGGTTAAACGTTTTTTACTTCTTTTCCTTGCATTCGTTGTGCAGTATAGGTTTGCATTCTGTTCAATTAAGGTGTGACACTGGCAAAAGCGGAGTATATACACATTATCGCCGATATCCTTTGTTTTTTTCGGTTTTTTTTTTGTTTTTGCTAAAAGGCGGGTGTAGCTGCTGCTGAAAGTGAAAATTGCCTTTGTATGTGGAATTGTGAAAAATTGCGCGAACTGACACATGAAACACGGGGTTAAAAGGTTATTATATCGTGAATATCCGTTTATACCACGTAGATACATCTCAATCATCGATTGGACCAAAGAAGATATCTTATCAGTTGGATTTATTTTTTATGTATTTTTCCTGTGAAAGCGGATAAATGAATAATGTGTCGATGTGAAAATATAAAAGTGAAAAACCCCATCTCTACTCTGTCGAAGTGTTATTGACATTTTTTATTACTTGATTTTCAATGTATACCTTTTATACGTGCGGTTATAGTTTATTATTTAGTGAAACAGAAAGCCTTTGTTAGACATTCCCTCCAAGGATCAACAACAGTAATACAAAAGCAATCACGAACAGCTGTTAAGGAATTTTAATATAATTCGCATATAATCAACAATAGCAAACGGTCCACAGCCCACAGCTCACAGCCCATTTCTATAATTTAGAGGAAAGAAAGAAAGAGAAAAAGAAAAAAACAGAAAAGCTATGTTTTCCATGTGCTCCAAAGTGAAACCGAGAACTCCACCCAACATACAGCATCCAACTGGTAAGGGAACTATACACAAAAGTACGCTTAAGTATTATCGCCTTGTATCCGTACAGGCTGAAATTTATTCGTACTTTTGATTAGAATAAAAAAGTTTATTTTGCATAACTTTTCTCTTCGGATAACGGTAGAATAAACAAAGCTTACTCATACATCACAGATACTTGTGAATGTCGGCAAGAGTTCTCACGCTTGCTAGCCTAATTTATTGGAGTAATAATCAAGAAATTGAGTACCTTCCTTTCCACATTTTACGAGTACAAGTCGATATTATGTATGAAACGCGCTTTGTTTTAGCTCTGGAGAGTCCTTAATGAAATACCTTTTCCAGGAATATCCTGTTTTGATTTTAGAATTCAATTTTTTTTATAAACATTTGTTTTCTTAATACCGTGGGGTATATGACATCGACATATTTCATTGAGGACACGCCCAATTTTAAAACAAAAGGATATGGATTGACCGAAAATGAAGTTGGATATCTTAAGTTTTTGTCGATTTAAGTACGGTCTTTGTACGAGTTGAAATGGATACCGAAATTTGTGAAACATTGATGGTCATTGTGTTGACTTCCTAAATGATGTATGGTACTATTATGTATGGAGTTTAAAAATTAGTCATCGAGGGCATCACAAACTTATTTATTTGTTCGGATGTTTGTTCCACTAGAATTCATTGTGCCCATATGTATGTATGTACCTACAGACATCATTACAAATAAAGAAATAGGCTTTTTTTTACATTGAATCTTAGGTGGGAATAGGTGGTGGCTCAGGGTCACCCAGTTAGCAACCCACTTAGCGCCGTAACAGAGCGACTCAAGTGACTTGGTTGTTGAAAGTATATGAAATGTTGTAAAGGATGCCACAGATTCTCAAATCCTGCTTTCGAACGTTCTGCCAAAAATGGAGATTGCTTTCTAAGCCGTACAATTTGGATGTGGAATGATCAACATAAGCAGCTCTGGATTTTCTCGTCACAACAACTATTTAAAACCAACATGCATCAGTACCTCCATCTCTCGTCTAAATTTCCTAATGCATGTGCTCTTATCACCTTAAGGATTCAATGAATCTACAGATGTCCGCCGCATACTTCTTCGGTATCCTGGAAGAAGTGTCTTCCAAAGGATTTACAGCTGAGATGGCAAAGATCAAGAAAGTGGACTGTGTCCTCATTGCCTTCCTCGTCTCCACTGCCCCTGCACAGATCATTCTCATTTAGCCTTAGGTTGTTCATATGATAGTGCAGAGTATTATGCCCTGTAATCGCGATAATCCGGTTTCTTGCTTTATGTTTAAGGTTACAAGCCAGGTGTCATTGAAGATAAATTATTAGTATACACTACACAGCTGGACAGAATATGGAAAGTCTACAGAACTACCAACATTGTTTCGAATCAGTGTCATATGCAGGGTCTGACTCATTGTTCATTTTCATAATCTCCAGTCGCACACATATGTTCTGCTGATCTTCTCATCACGTGGCCATGCCACCTTGGACAATGAATTTGTTCGTTACGTATCTACTTTGTTGAGCATTGTGAAACCTCCTGCGCAATGCAGTTATGTGCAATTCTTGTACCAATTATTTGTTAAGTGCCCAGTATTCAGGACCATATATCACGTGTTTTGTACATTCACTCACATTCATACTGGTTTCCAAACAAGCTTATCACCCTATGAAGCAAAATTTCTTAATTCTTCTTCTATCTGAATGCAACAACATTCTGTTAATTTCTTAATATCCAACGAATCTATAGGTATGAGGACCTGTTATGTGTCTTCATGGTAAAAATGCTGATTTCGCATTTTTGGCACACACTGCTTTGTCATCATAATAAAGAATACTAAGATGTAAGCCCGAAGCACCCTTATTAGAAATAGATTGACACAAGGATGAAGTATTATGCACCACACGAATATTCACATACAAGCGCTGACAACTCTTATAAATCTGCAGTCTCTGTGTGTGCTGTGCTGTGTATAGCATGAGTATATTCGTTGTTTAAATTGCATTCACATTTGAATGAAGGATTTTAAAAAAAAGCTCTCTGAGCAAACAGCTTTAATGCAACACACACGAGATAAATACTATGTGGGTAGTGGAAAATAAGTTGTTGCAGAAAAAAAAGTACATGCAGGTTGACTTTTTTTTTCTATAACAAAAGGAGATATGTACTTTCATTTGTAAAGGATAAGGATGCCTGAGCGTTATAGAATTTAATCAAAACTGATTTATTTGAATCCTCTGCTTATGTTTTAAAGTGTAAAAAGTTGCATTCTGTATTCAAGCTTTAATTGAAGGAATCTGGCTCTTTGGGAGCCCCCTTCCTAAGAATCAAGGAGATTTGTCACGTTTGTCACAATTCAAGCATTGTTCTTATCCAATAGCCAAAGATCGTTAAAAAAGTATCAGTCCATATCGGAAGCTGTTGCGGCGTTTAGATGCAATATGTATGCATGCCACAGACCAACCGACACGTTAGTTGTTGAGTGACGCAGGAAACTCATTCATTCAGTCATTCGTCCTCTCCACTTCGTTATTCGAATTAAATCAGACATGTGCTCTGCGAGGAGGCATGGAGTAAGGTTTACTAGAAAAGATACAAGATGTTTGGCGTGTGGAGGCATTTTTCTCACATTTTAGTGAACCAACGTCTATCAAAAAAATTCTACATAACGAGGATTAGTTCTTGTCAACACCACCGCAGGCATCCATTCTTAAGACAAGAGCAATCTTTCTCGTGTGACTTTCTCAAGCTCACCTAGTTCCCCAACCAGTCTGTTTTTCATCGGTGAAGATAACAAATTTCGACGTTTGGGCAGTCGTGGAGTTTTAACTCTTCTGTATCGTGACTGTTTACAGCTTCTGCAGTAGTGTGGTCATTAAGCGGAGTATGCTTCTGGTTCTTCTTTCATTGAGTATTGATAAGTGGATATGTTCCTCGCCTAACGTTTATTCTTTCCTTGCTAGTTCATCTGCTACCTCATTTCCTTATTTATTACCATCCCCGCAAACCAAGCAATACGTTCAAGATTCGAGGTGTAAGACACTCTCTAGTATTTTGATACTGTCGACCATTGCGTCTATCGAACAGTGTCCTGCCTGTTAGAATACGTGTTTCTCTTTTCAGTTTTCGCCTGTAAGATATAACACAGTCACCTCCGGCAGACCAGACGCTGTTGATTATTTCAATTGCCTTCGATCTTACTTTTCAGTACACCGATAGGATTTACTATCGATGTAGAAGTTCTTTCTGGGCTCAATGCTGATCCTTTCTTAGCTAGTTCATCCGCCGCCGGGTTGTCTCAATTTCTTTTATGACTAGAATCCCAGCAGAGATTCACTTCCTGTTCAGTCGAGATCAATTCTTTCGTTTCTATTAAGTACGGATCCGTGCTTAAAGGAGCTTTGCTTCCACGATCCCGCGAGATAGTTTGAGCTGAATCGCACTTTTGGGCTCAAAGGAAAAAAGATTTAAAATCTCTTCTAATGCTGTCTCTCACCTGCTCGTATACCTTCACAAGGCTGTCAGGGTAATGGATTTTGTCTGCTACGTTCTACTATACAATTTCTCCAAATCCAAACCAAGAATTGAGAAGCTCCTTGTGCCAAATTGTGCTTTCAGTGGATGTCTTGTCATAAGAAATAAGTTGTTCAGCATACTCGGCAGTCCAACGCATTTGACCCACTTAAGCTATGACACAGCGAACACTAGGACAATCTATTAGTTGAAAACTTAAAAGGTGATGTAGGAAATGGCAAATTAATGCTTTTAACTTTTGCCTTGTTAAACATAATTTAATTTTAATGCAGACCAAGTGCAGGTTCCATAGAATTGTAAAACTTTCCAAGTAGGTATGTACGAGTACACGTTTCAAAACCAATTGATGACATGTACATGTTTCAGGCTCTTTGTCTTATATATTGAAATATGTACCCCAAGGCATTTTCTTTATAAGGATTCAAACTGGAAATGCATGTCTAACATCATTTGCATAATTTAATTTAATCACTTTGAAAGTTTAAAGACTATATACCTATACTTTAAAATTTCAGGTGCTGTGGGGAAGCAAGTGAAAGGCGGATATTTACTGAGATATAAAAGTAAGTACCAACTTTATGTGCATAGATATTATATAAATATGTAGTCTTAGTACTTATTAAATATATTGTGTAAGTTGAGTGTAATAACACAGTTTATTAAAATGCTTAAGGATTATTTGGAATTAAATTGAGTTTTATAAAATCGTTGTGTCGAATATCAATTTAATATTCAAAAGGGGCAAAGGGCTATCTGGTTCTCGATTATATCAACGAAATCGAGGGGCTGATTGTCTTTTAGGTGGACATGATCTTTTTCAGTTCTTAGTAGCCCAGAGATTGATGAAGGGCGATACTCTATTAATTTATCAACCCTTTTGTTACCTTCTATGGGTCACAATAAATTCAATTGTGGTAGCAACGGTACGGGCTCCGCTCTCTTAATCTAACGATCTACAAAACGTTCCTATGATATGCTAAGTAAGGAATTTAATAGCCTAGTATCTGCCTGGTGCTCACTGTCACCAAAGCCTGCACGCCATCGTATTCGGAGCTTTGCAATGCGTTTCAGCTCCCTCCCACTCATCCCCGATGATATTGATTCATCCTCTACTGTTCACACCGTTTGCTTAGGGCGACTCAGTTTTCTCCCTGAATGGATGAGCGGATTTCATTGCATGAAATACTTCGCATCGCAATTATCCTCAAGCCGTAAGCTACTTTCCCTTATTGTGATGTTAATTGGTTCCTGACCCGTACTGATATGGAGCTGCTCGAGATGCGGTTTTATTTAGACAACTATTAACGAAGGTTTACACCCATAAGGAAGAACTTACTCACCTTTGGAGCGAGAAAATCTCAGCTTGTTTTAAGTGCCGAAAATTTTACCTTTCATGGTTTTGGATAGCAGCTTTGGCTTCCAGGTAATTAGTCATTAGTGGTAGGTCCAAAATCCTTGAAAAGCAGGTAGATCTCGTCAAATGGCGAATAATTGATAATCTTTAGGAATAATAGTGGTGAAAGTATGCAGCCCTGTCGTAGACCCTTCTTGGATAGCCTCGTTCTCGTCAACTCTAAATTTAAAAATGTCTTTAGACTCCCGTAAACTTTAGATAAAATGGGAAAATAGAGACGCAGACAAAACAGAGCTCTTTAGCTAGATATCAGACTCTCGACTTAATTCTCATTATCCTTAAATACTTTCAGCTTTTTAATTAACACATGATTTATTTCATAGAACAACTCCTTTGGAATCGTTGGTCAGAAGAATGGGTTGTTTTGTATGATGATTCCACTATGGCCTGGTTTACGGTAAGTTTAAACATTTTTCAGGTAAAAAGCAAGATATTAAGGTATGCATTGTCTATATAGGAACCAGGACGATCTTCGCCAGCAGGTAAAATTCTCGTTAAGGAGGCTCCGGAGATGTTGGCGATCGCTCATTGGACAGGTCAAATACCGAGAAGACCACCCCTGCCAGAAGGATGTGCCGTATCGCAGCTAATAGCACTTGGATCTAGGCGGAAAAAATCTAAGGTTTATTGGATGCTAGCGAAATCTGAGCAGGAAGTTAGGTGAGCTACATTATTGCATCCCATGTTTGCTTATCCTTTTTTTTATGTTAAATTGTGTACATTTCCAGACAGATATCGTTTCTTTTTTCCATGCCGGTGCCTTAAAAAATGTTTTGGTGTTTTCTGGGACTCGAAATTGACTGTCTACATAGACTAGTACCTACTAGGATCTGTCACTACAGTAATTTTTGATCCGTGACAGGCTTATCTGAACCCATATTCTTAAAATGGGTACCTCCTTACCCAGAATCCCACTCGGCTTCTTCTTTTACCACCTCTGATGTTCCACAAAGCAGCCATCTAGGTCCCCTTCTTTTCATATTAACCATTAACGATCTCGACAGGACCATTAAACACTCGTTTGTTTCCCTTTACGCCGACGATACCAACTTTTTGTAAGCTATTTGTTCATCCGAAGAAGCCATCTCTCTTCTGAATCCTATTGTGCCTTCCATTATGTGTTCTAGATCAGTTTTTTCACTCTAGATAAAGGATGTCAGGAAGTTAAGGAACTCCTCTGGGTGGATGACATTAGGACAACTTCGCCACCAAGGATTCGTTTTCTGTGTTGAAAGTGGGCCGGACACTCCATTAGGATGTGTAGAGAGGTCGCTTCACTCTCAAAACAAAGTCTACGATGATTTCTATATTTCTTCAAGCAGTATCCATTGAAAATTCCAATAAGAACTCTACGGTTGTTCCTATTGAGATTCACAATGAAACAAGATTTTCTGTATGGTGGTATCGGCTTCTCTGGATTCCTGCAAGCAAAGGGATTTGCTTAGCTCACAGAAAAGTTCGGGTCCAATGAATGTTCTTGATGCGCCATCTTTTGGCAGTGCCCGCTATGGGCAAGAATCCAGTGTAGGATGACCATGTTGTTCCTAGCAAGGTCATGACCGCTAGAAATATTTTATTTTAGTGTTAGCAATCCTGTGTCTTAGCTTAGATTTATTCTTAGTTACCACACAAATGCCTAAATATTGTAACGTAAACATTCGTTAGACAACAAAGAAAAGGCTAACGAAAATAAAAAAGAACACAATAGTTTAATCCATCAAACAACCGAACTGTAAGATTTCAATAACTGAATCGAAAAAGTTTCAAGTCTTTGAAGTTCTAATTTTCTGGGCAAGCCGAATTTCAACGCACATAAATTCTTTATTCACGGTCCGTCTTTGTACAGCATACACTGTAAGATGTACGTTTTTGTCCTCCGACTTGGTTCTATCGATTTATTTTTCCTTGGTTTATTGACATCGTAAAAAACATTCATTTTTATTGATGAATACATCTTCTTCCCTCCTCCCAAGTCCTCCCAAAGACAGCGTAATGATTTCAATAAAAACTCGAAATCAAAAAAAAAAAAATTTAAATCTGTTTTTCTTTAAATTTACACCAAGTATAGAGGTCACTTGCATTTTGACAAATATGGACGTCGAAAACACTTCTGTGACCATATTTAAGAAATACTAAAAGATAGTTTCAAGGCGATCTGAGGTTCTTTTCCCATTCTGTTGAATGCTCATATATATTTGCCGATGGTTTGCATGTGAAAGAAAAAAAAAATCGTGGTTGTAGCCCTCCACCACGATATTTTTGTTAAATCAACGAAAAGTTCTAAGAAATATCTCGGGAGAAGCGTAAATTTGAGTTGAGAACTTTTTCAAATTCATGAAATGATTAAATTCTTTCATCCAGAGTAAAGGGATACCATTCAATTGACTGCATGAGCTGAGTACAATTGCTGCTGGGATTATATTGATTATAAAACCACTTGAATAAATTATCGGTTACCACGAAAGTCGTTTTACCCTAATCGCCGTCATCAGTGCTATTATATGTTCGATTTATTCCGATGAGGAATTCCTTCCTCGCTTACAATTCAATTAGGGCACACTGAGAGGTTTATATTGAATTTGGGAAATGGAAGAGGTTATGTAAAAGGTAAAATTAAAATTCGGACTCGGAAGTCGCACTGAAAACGACGAAGCTGGAGGGATGAGCGCTATACACATCCATGCATACATACGAGTACGTCTATGTGTTCAAGCTAAGTATATTGGAAATAAATTTACATAAATTGAATTGGGGTATAGAGGACAGGCAATGACAGTGAGGCGTTCACCCCACCTTGAAAGAAAACAGAGGAATGATTTGTTTTATAAGAGATGGCATAGAAAATTGTGAATCTAATTTACTTTCTTGGTAAACAGTCCAAATTGCACGTAACAGTGTTGCCACTGGACGATTTAAAGAAAAAATCGCTTAAAAGGGGGCCACACATTTTTTTCTTTTTTGATTTTGAGTGACGATTCGTAATTGGAAAAGGTTGAATAAAGAAAGTCCAATATAAGAAATTATAGATAAGTTGGCTCCGGGTGTGCATGCAACTCAAAAAAAAAAATCCCAGCGGAGCATAGGAGCTTAGACCTTCGTTTCGGTGGTGCAAACAAAAATATTTTATATTTTTATGAACGGGAATCCCGACCAAATCCGTCGCTCGGTGGTTCTGATGTGTTAGAGACAACAGCGTCTCATCATTTTAAGTGGTGAGTGCCTGGCAGTTAGAGGGGCACAACTTGATTATAAGCAGTCAATCTGGCTCATTGGCGAGCACTTCCTCGATCACGGCCACTTGCGATGCATTGATAAAGCTCAAGTATATATTAAACCAGAGTTTGTCACACTCATCACATAGAAGTCCGGACAGAAGCCTTGTACTCAATTTCCTTATATTGGCGTCTACTGCACCTAGTTGCCTTATTTTATCGTGCATTCTTTCATCTGACCATATTTTGCAGATGCTTACAAAGTCAACTCCTACTGCTTAAAATAGGTCGGCAGCCGGTAAGCACCCCTACCGGGTCACATTAACGGTGGCTATTTTCAGTACTGACTGCGATCCCAACACTTTGTTTTCTTGCTCGACTTAATAGACTTCGGTTCGGGTTTTGTAGGCTTGATATGTTTTTTTAACCTTTGGCAGAACTTCCGAACCTCATTCCTGTAGTAGCGTCTTTTTTTTTTCTTCGATCGTATGCTTCTCATGCATTTTGTTTCCTTCTGATAAATTTGTGTTCCAGTTCATCCCTCATTATCTGCTCGTAGAGCACGTGAGCAGCTCTGATATACCACTATTTTTACTGCATCCGCTTGCCTTTTATTTCAATCAACTTAAAGACATTTTCATTTTTGCTTGGTGGTAAAAACTTTAAAGTACTTGCTTGTGTTTAGTTTCTTTAAATTTAAAAACTTATATTAGTCTCTGTCATCACTCGCAAGACTATGAGTTTATAACTGCATAATTGCACGGGAGATGAATACATCCATTTTAATGTACAAACATAAGTGTTAAAATGTTGAAAATTCGCCAATACACAAAAATTTGTCTTTAATTGTGTAACATTTTCGGAGGGTGGGATGAACTTAATGACGGCTGTAAAGCAACAATTAGCCAAGCATCCCGGTCCCGGTCCCGATTTCAGTGGCTTTATCACTCGAACGAAAAAATGTTTGTATAGACAGTGATAACCACCCTCTCGAGAGGCTTATGTAAATGCATGTACTCACAAAGTATGTCAAGTGTAATACATACTCAGTAGATACTACACCACCATCCTGTCGCATTCAACTGGAAGACATAGATACGACAAATAGTGTGCTACCCTTGGATTATTTCTCGTTTGAAAATCCCATCAAAATGTATCTTTTGCCTTATATTTCGTAAGAATTTATATCCAGAACACAGAGATATACCTCTCATAATGGCAGGAAAATATGATGCACAGTGCACACAGCCTATAGAACACATAAAACTTATTCATTTTGAGTTCCATCCACCTGACACAATGTTCCGCTTTTAGGTATATTTTCCAAGTAAAATGCATTATTTTCTTGGTATTTTTTTTAAACGGTTTTCAACGTATCAAGTGAATAACATTAACGACGAAAGGACCAGATCGATAAATTGAAACTTGCGAATACTAGCAAGTCCTTTTTTTTCATTTGCAGACCGTTGTGTAATTACATACCGAGAACCGAGACCAAGAGCGACGAAGATCTTCTTCTTCGGCAAAACCCTTGTTTTGTCTCTCTGGTAAATTATTTATTTATTTTTTTGTTGACAGTCCAGGACCAAGTGGGATTAGGAAAACGAAAACGAAATAAGAATTGAATACTGCCGTCTATATATAGACTCAATTCGGTTTGGTTTTGGTCCTGTGTGCCCGAATTACTATAATGATTGTTAGTCGTTCTCGTTCCCTTTTCTAATGACAATTTTCTGTGCCTAGGAGGAGACGCAGCAACTGGGATGGGGATTGAATGGCAAAATGGGAAAACTTTATTTTTATCTAATGGGCGTTCTCCCATTTCAAAGTATGATGATCCGTTTATTTAATAGAAATCCTTATTGTAAAAGGGAAGGAAGGAAGATGAAGGCGAGGCAAAAAAAAAGCCTTGTATGCTTCAGTAGATTACTGTTGAAATTTCATATAAATTTTGAACACACATAATGAACGAATACTACAGTAAATAGTTGTGTGTGTGTAGTATGTGTTTAGTCAATTTGTGATATCTATACTTAATAAGAGGTTTTTAAATTCTTTCAGCGAATGGATAAATGCTATTACGAAAACGGTAAGTGAATTTCTTAGAATGAAGATAGAAATTTAGCTTTAATTTTTTTTTGCAGTTACCACCGCCACCACAAATTGAGCTAGTCGTGGACAAACCACATTTGATGAATGTTCTACGTAGGCCACTCGTTCGAATAAGACGTAAGTATCAAGCACACGCCCGATTTACACTGATGCTATGTCGAAGGCAACATTATTGTAACAATGCTATGCTTATCTGGTTTGTCCTTGATCGTAAGATATCGAAAGCGTTAATTCGGTTAAAAAGGGACCAGCTTTTGAAACTAATTAAGATTCTCACAGGGCACTGCATCCTAGCGTTTGGTTACTGTACGCAACGACTTCTGCAGAAGCTGCAGAAACATGGAAGAGGAAAAACTTATTGTACAGCCTTTGTCGAATTATTTTCCAATGATTTTAACGTTTTATTTTGAACTCAAAATCGTCAACCTAGAGGTATAAACCCTTAAGTTGTACCCCTAAGACAAAGAATACATCAAAGCCAATAAAAAACATTCAAGAAGTAATTTGGATTCAGTCGAAACACTCTCCCTCCCTCTCTTGTTAGCCCCAAAGGGTGAGAAATTAGATCATCAGTTAAGCGTTTTTCTAACCCGGGGTTTACTGTGGAGCTAAGAATAGAAGTCATAGATGAAAAAAACATATACACTTCTCGAATGCAAATACTTTTAGTTTTACGTTCCTTCTAAGATTAATACATATTTCTTTTTTTTATTTTTTTTTGCAGCGGCTACAGCTACCGAAGTTAAGGCCCGAAAAAATCATTCGCAAAATTCACAACAAGCACAACAGGTAGTACCGGTTCCAGTACAGAATCCTCTGGTAAAGAGTGATGCAGCCGTTGCGATTCTAAGTAAAAAGCCTGATTCCAAGGCTTCATTGGCTTGTGTTTTGCCATGGGGTCATGGATGGGGATGGGCGACATTGCCAAATGGTGTATGGAGTGGCGGTAAATATATATATTTTTATTGTTAATACGTAGTAAAATTATTTATGCTTTAACATAAATATATAGCCTTGGGTATTTTGCGCGAAAACCCGACGTAAACGAAAAAAGGAAATCAATTTTAGAATGGCAGAGGAATCTCTACCGGACTTAAGCTATACTTAGATTATATGCCAAAAAGCCAGAAGTTAAACCAAACATTTTGTTTGCTCAGATTTGTGATAAACAACGGTATGACACGATTTGTGCAAATAGTTTGACAGTTCAGTTGAAATAAAAGTGTGATACACCATTTTTGAAAAATGTTTAGGAATTTACGATTCTTTCCTTTGAAAACCACAGGTGAAGACTCAGTCCTTTTTTGCGTTGGCTACTCGAAGTACGATGCAACCATTTCGGGTCACGAACCCAATACAATGGTATAGTAAAGCACACGAATTTCTGCACCTACTCTGCAGGTAGAGCACAGAAAAGTGCTTAAATCAGCTGAACTCAATACTGACGCACGTCACCCTGGATAGAATTGTATAAGCTTGAGATAGTTATGGACTTCGTCCACCTAGACTGTACTATTAATTCAGACAACGATACAAGCACTGAGATCAAGCATAGAATAACTCTTGCCAATTGTTGCTTCTTTTGTGATAAGAAGACAATTGAGTTGTAAACCCTCACATGAAGCAACCTTCACACGGACCTCCGTGGATCCATTGTGTTTGCTATATTCCGAGTTATGGCTTAATTTCACTTTCGGACATCGTTCAAAAACGCTTTAACACTTTTTAATTGTAATTTATAATTTTCTATTTTTCTTTTTTTGTTTTAATTTTTCCCCTAATACCTTCTAATTATAGGATTAACTTGGTCTCAGTGCGAAGATACATTTACCCTTCATGCCCTACCAACAACCCACTGCACCAATCTTGTAGACACTGTTGCATGCAACGGAGCAATTTACCACACCGATATTGGAGGTTTTGACTTTCATTCGACTGGCGTTGAGGATCTTGGCGGTGAAGACTTTGATTACGCAATGGACTGCGGAGACTTTATATTTTAAACTTATTGAATCGCATGCGAATTCATTTTTTAACACAAAAAAAGAAAGAATAGTTTATTGATGCAACATAGTACTTTTTTAATTTTTATTTTTTTTAAATAAGAACAAAATAATGTATATTTTT
Organism: Criorhina ranunculi; assembly: GCA_951813785.1. Classification (NCBI taxonomy): domain Eukaryota; kingdom Metazoa; phylum Arthropoda; class Insecta; order Diptera; family Syrphidae; genus Criorhina; species Criorhina ranunculi. The sequence continues at coordinate 1,510,562 of OX638381.1, forward strand.
ATAAATGTGTATTGGGAAAAGTTACTGAAAAGTTATTAACGCTTTATAATACGGGTATATTACAAACACATACATATAAAATTGAAAATAAATTTTTTCTTAACCAATTATTTGTTTTGTGCAACAGTACTCATATCTAAAGTCCAAGTCGCGTTCAATGATTAAGCAGGGAGAGTTTAAACCCCAAAAGGTAATGTTTTTTTTTTATAAAATTAAGACCAGATCAGAAAGTGTCTTTTGTTATATTCTTTGTCGGGTTTATTGTAGGGTAGGTACGTAGTGGTATTGGTCCGAAAGTAGGCGGTATTAATGTTGTAAAGGGTGTTACAGATCTTCGTCGTGAAAATTTGGCAATATGTGTTGAAGGAGTCAGACCGCATGGGTTCCAACTGGCCCATGCCAGTTATCTGTACAAGTCTTGATTTTCGTGTTATACTATTTTCATTGATCACTTCGGACCGAGGATTGCTTTAATGTTAAGGGTTCGGATCCATTTTATTATCATGTTGCTGCTTCCGGCTACAAAGTCTCTCGAATCAGTTTCTGTAACATCAAAAACAGTTCTTGATTGCCGTTAGTCTGCAAGATACTTCTCTGCTGGGTACCGCGACACAAAAACATTTCTGGGAACTGTAAGATAGATGAACTTGCCAAGCTCAGTACTACAATAAAGAGAATCTCGGAATACCACTAGATACTTGCAAACCTAAAATAATAAAGGATGAAATCAGTAAAATTCATGATATATCGTGCCAAACTAGCAAACATTTTTTCATCTTCTCTGTAGCTGTCCAGCGGTCTCTCTTAAAAAACGGAACCACCTTGGCTCTTCCTTTTTTGGAAACCTTGCTGACCAAAAACAAAAAAATGCCAAACACCTAGTTCACTTCATCAAAAGCTCCCATTGGTTCAACGAATTGGTTGAGGAATTCCTCCTACATACATCCTAAGGTATCATAATGAATCTACTACTGGTCTGAGTTCATCGGCGATATACGCTGATTACCTCCCTTACCTTACCAACTCCTTCTTTACGAATTTTTTAAAAGAAAGAAATCACTAATTAAGTCATTAGTCGGATCTTTGGAAATGAAAACTGTTGTATTTTTTAATTAAATCGAGAATCATATTCTTCTTTGTTGACCACCTTAATGCACTTACACTATCTTTTTTTTATTTCTAACTCAAAGAAGAAACATAAATTAATCAAATTTCTAGTACATGCGTATTTAGGAAAATAATGACAAATACATGTAAACATTTAGTGTTCACAGCATAAGGGCCAAACGAATTCTTGGTCAAATTCATAAATAGAGCGGGATACTCATCCATTCGATAGCATCGATTTTTATTGAACTGAACTGAGAATTTCGCCCACAATCAATGAAGTAATTTCGAGATAAATGTAGGTTTATATTATAAAATAATGGAATTAAAAAAACAAACAAAAAAAAACATGTGTTAGCCCTTAGGATTTTTAAATGTGATGTTAGGTGTAATAAAACATATACATGTATATTTATTAATGTCAAGAAACCCAAAATGCAAATTAGTGCATTTATATATTAATATGTACCTATAGACACATTTTCTTTGACAAAAAAGAAAATACAAATTAAAACAAAATCAAACTTATTTTTTATTGAAACGAAAATGTTAATAAAAAAAAATAACGCATAAAGAAATAAATTTATGTGTAATATAGGCGAAAGTATATGTAACAAAAACAAAAAAAGTATTGAATCACATCTATTTCTTAGCTGTGAAAACAGTTATATATTTTAAATTTATTTTTCGTTTATCTTAATGAGTCAGATTCATTATTAACAACTTTCGGATTAATTTGGTCATTTTAATTTTGAAGCTTCTTAGTGGCGTCGTCAAGCCACTAAAATGTAACCATGCAATATATACTTAAACAGGCCTTCTCCTCTTGATAAATCGGATCTTTAAGTGGTAACAGCTGGTAGAGATTTTTCCCACGCCACACTTAGATTAATGTGGAATTGTGAGCCTCAGATGCGGTGTTAGGCTTTCTTACTTGTGGAAGCAATCTTCTGGAACAAAAACAAAGCACCTATACATATCCTATGGGTTTTGAAATCACCCTGAGGTCCTTGCATGCTTGCTAATAAGTTCATTTATCTCTCTGAAGAAAAATTGAATTTCAAATCTTGATTTGAAATCTTAGGTCAGTGCGCTTGCTTATTGCTGCAGCCTCTACATAGATCATTTCCGTTCAATTTCAGTTCCTTCCAATGAGGAGAGAGGGAGTTCCTATCCTTTTCTACGATTTGTTCGGTTCGAGTTTGGATATAGAGCGGCGGAGTTTCCTGTTAATTGTAAATTGAAATTGCTAGCCTTATCATGATGAATCTGAAGAAGATTTTGAATTGTCTGTTACTTTCCTCTTTCATCCATTAATAATGCGCTTTATTTTTAAAAAAGCTTATTGGTGTATTCACCGGTAAACCGCAGAAGTGTTTGGGCACCATAAAGCTTGATCCTGCTCCTGTTTTAGCCAGCACGTCCACCATTTCGTTTAGTCGGCTAAGGTAAAGTAATGATAAATATCCTATGCAATCGTTGTGGCCCCTTAGTGCGTTGGATTGATGATGCTACAGATTTGTATTAATGTCTAGTTGGCAATGAAATACAAACAGTTGAAACGCTTTGAAATACAGATACAGAGACAATGTATTACTTTTTCTTCCTGCTCCAGATAGATCTGAAAACACCTCTAGAATATGAAGCAGAACTGAGACAGATTTACAAGGCTTACATGTACAAATTGAACAGGGATTTCCTCCATTCATTAAGTTGCATAGTTTTATGACTGCTACAGAATAAAACGAATTGTACCAATTAGAAAAACAATTTAAAAATACACTTCGAGACTACTGACCCGATTGGTTCTCAAAAGAAGTTTTTTTTTTGCAAATACTACGCGTTAACACAGGCGACCAAAGCCGCGAGCAAAAGATAATTCAAAAATATTTTACTTTTGTTCATTTATGTAAATCGTTAAATCGCTGACATCCAAGAAATAAAGAACTGCAACATTATGTACTGCCATGACGTCTTAATGTTTATGAGTACGTAAAACACTAGAGACACGAGTGCACTAATTAAAATTATGGGATGGCCATCACCTGGACCATTATTTGGTTGACACGTAATAGAATCATTTTATATTACGTATTCAAAGTGAGAAGCTATAAACTGGTTAATGGAGCAGTTGTTCTTCACTTGAAATTACTCATTTCCATTTGTGTAGAAGGAGTTTGTAGGTGGCGAAAAGTTAAAGGCATTTTTATTTGCCAGACATTATGGTGAATGTTGTTAAATGGGATTTACGTACATCAATTGACAATTGTTAATTGAATATTGAAACAAGCAACCTTATACCTCGAGACCAAAACTTTATAAATGATAAGGTAAAGCAGCATATAAATATATCTCATCTGGGGAGACATGAACTTGAAAAACCTCACTCAAGAGTGCATACATACTTATCTGACTTTAAATTTTTGTTGAGATTATTTGAATGAAGATAAACAAGTGGCAACTATAAAGATGACAAAGATTTTGAAGCTGGTTTGGTTTGGCTATCCGTAAGGATCCTAAATACTTCTGCTCCTTTAGAACTTCCTTAATTACACTTACATTAGGTTAGGTTAGGTTGTGGGGGTGGCTGCATTTAAGTACAGCCGCACTCGGATCTCAACGGATCCATTGTGTTCCCCGGTGTGGTGTGGGGTACCTAAAATAAATGAACATATGTATTATATTTTCAATTGGCCTCCCTGAACCATCCCGAGTTCCGAAGGAATTTTAGAATGGCTCTCGGTGGCTTGTCCGACAATTCGCCTAGATCATTGAAGAAATGTTCTCCGATGGTTGTCTTCCTGTTTCGCATAGGAGGTGGAATGTGTCCTCCTCCGCGTCTATGTCGCTACATTATACATTATATTCGCCGGAAATAAGCTAAAGTGATCTGTTGTGCTTTTTGAAGAAAACCTATACCACCCTTGACGTAAGCGTAAGCCCCATTCAAATAAAAATGAAAAGACTAATTGTAGGAGATTGTGTCTCCCTTCTAGTTTTCTCTATAACAATAATAAAAGAATCGCTGTCTTCTCGGACTAAACCTGGAATGTCAGAATAAGGCTCTGGTGAGACCTCTTTTTATCTTGATAGGGACCAGAAAATCACTTCGATTTAAAAGATATTTTATGTCAAACAAAGTTCTTCTACAGCTGGAAACCGTCGTCCTCGTCATCCTAAGCAAGGTCAAGGCCATTGAGAAACCTCAGGTTAGCTGAGGAAATAACCCCGCACCACTGTGCCTTCGTGTACGGTTCCTGCTAAATCCGCTCTCCGCCATTTCGTTCCCGTAGATACCATTGTGTCCCGGGACCCATAAGAGTGTAACATTGCGATTCGCGATGAGTGTTTTGCGTTTGTCACAACAAAGTTTTACAAGTTTTGACTTTACTACTGCGAATAAAATGACTTTGAAAGCAACTTGACTTGCTTGTGTAAATGTCAAAAACTTTCCTTGAGATAAGTTTCATTGATAATTCTTGGGCCAGCTCGGCGATAGCTAGGACTTCCGCTTGAAACATAACAAACTACCGTGGGGCATAAGTCTTATTAACCGCATAATCATTACTTGAGGGGACGACTGTTTTGATGCTTAAGCTAAAGTCAGTAGATGGTGTAAGATAGCCCGTGTCAGTTTCTAGTTTTACCCAACTTGCTATCTTATGGTGGATTATTTAAAACGCAGGCCATCGTCATATTGATGTTAATGATTCATTTTGTTTAATCTGACACATTTAAAATAAAACATATTATTAAATAAAAAAACACCGAATAAAATGAATTTGTTTATAAAAATGAAATATACATATATATATATATAATTTTTTTTTCTTAACGCATTGTAATAGTAAACATATTTTTTATACAAATTATAAAATTCAATGTAAGAACAAAACACCAATTTGCAATATTAAACAACTCGTGGTTATTGTACAAACATATAAATCACGCTAAATATTTAAAAATATTTTTACAAACATATACATACAACATACATGATATATTTTGTACCTTTTTTTTTGATTTAATATATTTTTGTTTATACATCTATTATTTAATAAAGAATATATCTAGTTAAGTGTATGCCAAAAAATATGTGCCGAAATACCACATACATATAGCACAACTCATCAATATAACAATCAAGGGAATTCTTTAAAAACAAAAAAAAAACGTACATACCTACATATATTCTTAGATTCTCTTAAAGAAAATTGAACCACCCCTCCAAAATCTATGAAATATTTTATACTAGAAAAAAAAAAAATAATAAATACATACAAAATAGAAGAATAATGCCTGTAATGTTCTTGGAAATCGATAAAGCATTATTCTGCGTAAAACTTAAAAAAAAAAAACACGAATAATAACTTGTATAACTATATAAATGTATATGTAAACTAAAGTGCGTACCGATATGTTGAAATATTAATAGTTTTTAGTTACTTATATGTGTAAGCTGCATGAAATGAATATTAAGACTAAAAAAATAATTATACACAAATATTTTCCAATATTTTTGGCCAAACATTGTTAAAATTAGGAAAAAACAAAATTAACAAATGTAACAAATGGCAAAATTTTAAAAATAAATCAAACAAAAGCAAATCTTTAATTGTCAATTAAATGTTAAATGACAAAAATTCAAAGAAACCAATATATGTATGTATACATAGAATACTTATTTGTGGGATTGTAACTAAATGTTAGACTAAACAATGTGTGGTTTTACCAGCTAATGTAGTTATTTGTTTAAAAGTCACAAGAAACTTGTAAGCTGTTAAAAAAAATTGCATTAGTCATGCAAATTAAAAAAAAAAAACTAAGAGTACTTGTAAAGAAAGACTTAAGCAATTACAAAAAAAACAAAAAACTTAAAAGTAACTGTATACATGTATCCTGTATGAGTTATGTTGTATTAAAAGTCTATGATTGCTGCAATATGTAAGAAAACAAAAATTTACACGCACTACATATTTGTATAAACCGAACAAACAAAAATAAATGAGAAAAAACCAATTCCGGGTTAAAAACAAAAAATAACCGTAACGAAGAATTGTATTAATTTTCCTCTTAAGTTTGTTTTTTTTCGATTTGCTTTGGTCACAGGTTTTGAAATTTTTGAAAAAATAGAGACCGTGGGAAACAGATTAATTTTGAGAGGTAATTCTCAAAGAGTATACTATTTTCATTCAGAATGTGTTTAACACGAGCCATAGGAAACATGATTATGTATATACCAAAATACAGCTAGGAGTCTATTTAAAAAAATAATAAGTAGTCGGTTTCCGGTACACAGACTGGTAATGATGAACGCAGCGAATTCACGGGATCTAGTCACGTTTGCTTGTAACCATCGCTGCAGCAATGCTTTCCCAACGTGTCACCCTAGCTTAACGACACAGACGAGTGCCGGATCCATAATTTTATTATTTTATTAAGGTATCGCTACAGTTCGGGATGAACCTGAGCCTCATCCAACAATTATCTCAACTTAATCAGTTGAGATCCCCTCATACCTGGGAAAGCCAGGACTACTCCTTTGTCCATGCCACCTACATTTGCTAGAAACCTAACCGCCGATGGAAGCGCTAACCGAATAAACGGACAAACTCAACGTAGGTTCAGGGCCGGAAAACCATTTCCGGTAACCTAGCTGTGTCCTGAGACTCAGACAGGACTCACCAGATTAAACAAATTCCACAAATAGAGAGAGCTCCTAAGATAGAAATATGGGGAAGTAAATCGTCTTGCTCAAACACTGTTTTATTCTTCAACAAACAGTGCTCCAGCGAAATAGCCAGTTGCATTCCACTACTTAACACTTAACCTATGTACAATATCCTTAAACTTACTTTCGGACATGCTGTCAAATAAAGGGATTCTTTCCTAAGCCGTACAACACGAATATGGAATGATCTATATAGTTCAGTGCATCGGCTCCTTTACAACTGAGAAGCATTTGAAACCAACGTATATATCCCTCCTTCGTCTGTCGTCAAACGATTACTGCATGCACGCGACTTTTTTTTTGTTAAGAACCGCGCTTCAATAATTTCCTTTTAATTTTCAAAGCTATGCTGTTGAGAAACTTGCTTATTACTTTTTTTAAATAACGTTCACAATCATTAAAGTTTTACAATTTTCTTCACCTAATAATATTTACCTTTTACTTGTTTTAGATTCGTTCAAGAAAATTTTAGTAAAAGTAAAAGTTTTAATTAATAACCTTATTGGGACCAAACTTCCTAAAGAAGTTGAAGAATTAAAATGCTAAAAACAAGCAAACCAATTATTTATTTTTCAATTTTATATAATTTTTATATAAAAATCACTTGCAAACAGATAATTTCTTAAAATTTAAATAATAAGCAACGTAACTCAAACACATTTAAAACGTTTTTAACCCAATGTGTTCATTTCAGAATTGAAACAAAAACAAAATATATATTAATACACTAAACGATTTCCAACAAGAACAGAAGTAAAGCTTATTAAGTTTGCACTTAAAAAAGTTGAAATTATAAGAAAATAATAAAAATAATGTCATACGAGTAATAACAATTTGGTTAGGAAAATTGTAAAACAAAACATTTGATATCTGACATGAAACATAAACAGATACTTTAACAGTGCTACAAAAAAAAACAGTTTTAATTTAAACAATAGTTGCTTGTTTCTCGGACACTTGATGGGCTGAGTCAGTGTTTCCCAACGCGTGTGAAAAACTCCGAATACCTGGTCAAAATGAAATTCATGATTTAAAACAGATAACTAGGACAACTTTTAATTTTCTAAATACTTATAAAAAAAAAAAACTCTAGTATAACATATTGTGGCACGAAATTGAATAAATAAATGTTTATATGTATGTATGTACCTAACCTGTATATAAAATCTGTTGTACTGTGCCTTTAAAAAAAATAGTGTTTGTAGCGGGTCGCAGCTACACCACATAACAAATTTCAATTATTTATTCATAAATTTAAAAAAAAAAAACGCCTGCATAAATGTTTGGTTCTTTCTTTGACAATTTTTGTACCCGAAAATCCGGTTGGGAACCACTGCGCTAGCTAATAAACAAAATGACAATTTAAGATTTATTAATAAAACTGTGTGTACTCTTCATAAATCATTTAAAAATAAAAATAGCCTACCAAAATGAAATTAAAATAAGAAACAGAAAATAGTGAAAAGAATAAAATACTTAATTGATGCTGACAACGGAAACTTAATAACTACTGAATAAAAAAAATTATTAATGCATAATAAAAAAAAAAAACGCATGAAGGATAATTTCTTTAATTTTGCAATCAAAAGATTGAAAAAAAAATTGAGAAACATTTGTTTAGGGTTTCAAATAGATTTAAGTTTGTTTAAGCAAATTTTGTAAATGTAGGCGTAATATCTAATTGTAGGAATTTATTGCAACTGATTCCCATTATTACTTTACTTTATTTATTTATGTTGAATTTTATAACCATTCAGTTCTTGTAAAATACTTTTTTTATTTCAACAAAACAAATAAAGAATATGATTGTGGAAGCATTTGTGTTTTATTTCGGCTATAAACCGAGCTACACACTGAACATATTGCAACTCTACTGGTTACCCTTACTCCACGCCTCCTTACCACGCCGTCCAGATATTACCAGAGCAACATATCAGGATAAGTGCCGACTGCTTTGTGGCTAAGCGAGCCGCAATAGTAAAAACCAATGTTGCTCCGAAAGGAAATAAATGTCTTCGAATATGGGCTAATACTTTGTTGACAACACTCTGAATAAGGTTACCTCATGGGCCATTAGCTGCAGGCTAGTTAGGTTAGGTTAGGTTGAAGTGGCTGCCAGCTATTGCCAGCACATTAAAACCAGTGATAAGTCCATTGTGATGCCACATGGATCTGAAGAGATCTCCATACCTACTCGTTAAACCAATTGGAGCTTTTTATGAAGCGAAGGAGGCTTCTGATATCTGTGTTTATCAGATCGCCTATGTCGTTAAGATAGAATTCCCCTAAATTGAGTCTGCTTTTACGGTGGAGAGCTGGACAGTTGCAAAGAAGATGGGGAGTAGTTTCTTCCTCCTCTTCGTCCATGCAGCTCCTACAGAAATCGTTTGAATGGACGCCAAGCCTTATTGCATTCTTGCCTATTAGACAGTGTCCCGTGATGACACCAAAAAACGGAAACCAACCTACCCTGAAGATATTTGGCTATCGAATAAGAACTATGCCAGAATTTTAAGAGGACGCCAGACTTCTCAAATTAAAGCGTGAGTTCACGCGGTACAAGTTGTGCACTATGTATGCGTGCATATTCTCACTCTTTGGTCTTAAGCTTAAAAAATTAGAATAAAGACGCCTATGCGTTTGCAACAAAATATATGTAAATGTTTCACTTTTTGTTCGGGTCCGAATAAATTAAATTATACTACCGTGGATAAAAAAGTTCCACTTTTAAAATTGTTTGTTATCAATGCCAACATTTGATGAGCAGGAAAATTCAAATATAATATTCTAGTTGTCTGGGTGTTTATCGTCCTGAACAGAAATATAATGTTGTGTTATTTTTAGTGACAGTGTTAGCATTAAAATTCTAGATTTTTTGCTGTCGGATTTCTTTTTGGTGGGTCTATATTTTCTTCTGGTCCTGTGCTAGTGCCAGCGTTTTACAAACTATTACGATATTCATCTATCCTGTTGTGAGAAGAAGGTTGGAGGAAGGAAGACTGGAGGCATTCCGTTCATTTCGATATAGATATGTAAGCATTCAAAGCATAAGGCGGATTTTTCACTTACAGCCGAACTTGTCTCATGCTGGTTCTGATCAAAACTATTAATTGTCTCTCTGTAAAAGTCAGCTTTGTTGATTCAATAATATCACTACCGTCAATAGCAGCTGAACAAACTTGTGAAAAATGTATGCTGCCCCGTGTGCTAGCCCGAGGGCTGCCAACCATCCAATACACCGACGGATTGATTTAAAAAAGATGGACAAAAGTGTTGGCTATCATTATTCATTATTCGAAGGGAGTCTGTGTTTCATCAACAGTCTGCAGTATTTTGCAAATTCTCAGCCCCGACTGCAGCTACGTATCAAAACCGATATTAATTGTTGAGTCCCCTTTCGTCTCTTTTTCCACTGTGATACGGGAAACATATTTTTGACTTTTACTGGGACTCGAACCTAAGCCAACGTGCTCAGCAACACAATGTTCTAAATTGAGTTACAGCGAATAGAGCTTTGCTCTGAGGTTCCTTTGTTGACTTTTTTCGGGCTTTATAGCCGTGGCAATCTCTTTTCAACTTTTAGTAAAGCTTTCGAACGTAGTCTCTTCAATAAAACATCATTATTGACTCGATCACACGCTTCTCATGTTCCTTTTTTCTTTTTCGGCGAAGTCGATGTTTCATCCTTTCATTTTGCTTGTAGTTCTTCCAAGCCGCTCTCGTCTTTCTGTATAGCACTTCTTTGTAAGCCTATTGCTGCATAAGCTTACAGACAAAAGTTTTGTTGAGGTTGTCTAATAAAATGTGAAATTGTACTGTACTTTCCGACTGAACTACCAAAGATACCCACACTTCCGACTTTGGTTAGTCGATCAACTGCGAAAAAAAGCTGACATCTACTGCATAGGCATAAAACACTGGCAGAAGGGTGATAATAACATCCAGGATGTTCGAAAGAAATAGTATGAATTATAAGCAATGGCAACAATACCAATACTTCTCCCCAGTCATTCTGGTCGGAGCAAAAGCTTGAAACCTAATACCACCTGAGTTTCAAAATCACTACACTAACACTAGCAATGTGGGTATTCATAACCCCTTTAACGTTAGTGAATTATATAAAAAAAAAAAAACTGCTGAAGCGCTAAAATATTGGCTGCACGGAAGTTCGGATTAATTAATTTGATCTACGAGGTTTTGGTCCGAGTTTTGGTGGTCACCGAGTCGATTTTGCACACTATTCTCTGATACTAGTTAAATTGACAACAATTTCTCTCTATAGTATTCATCCCCACTCAAAAAAAAGGTCAGCAGTGCCAAATCTAATGTAGATAGGCTTCTGCCAACACTATCTCAATCTAAACGTTAATACTTTTTTTACGATTCACTCTAATTTCATTGAATTGTCATTCACTAAACCACCAAAGCCAAAGCAGTAACATTTCCTTTGTGGTAAGATGAGTCAAACAAGATATGTACTTTTTTACGTCCTACACTCCACCCAAGTTGGAGAATGTAATTAAATACTGCAAGTACGTTCCACATAGTATCCAAACTTAATTATCTATACTTCAAACTTGATCCAACAGACAATCCAATTGAAGAGATACTTGTTCTGTTGGCTGAAGTTGTATCGTGTTGTAAGTAAATATATATGACGTCACAACCACTTGTCGTATCGTATCTATTAGTCGCGAAAATCTCCACCATCCACCAGTCGTAGCTTTTAACTTAACGAGAACGCTTGAACAGAGAATAAAGACTTGTTTATTTTTTTTTATTTGTTTTGTTTAATCTTTTGAATATCATTTCCATACATAAAGACGAACGACATATTTTCGATGACTGAACGGTTAACGAAGCTTAAACAGGTACCTGTCCTATAAATAGTTATGTTGGCATGAAGCCGGCAATTATTTAACCGGCTGAAGAAATTCACATAAATTGATACAGCTGTTCAAGTGCTATCCGTGTACAGTGTTCTGTGACAATTGAATCAGGTGTCCTTACATAAAATATCTGGAAACAAGTGTCAAGTATTGGTACTATGTACATATCTAGCTCCATGCGAATTTCAAATGACTCACCCACCAATGGGGAGAAGATTCTTTCAAGTTTCAATTTAGATTGGTGTGGATGGCATTGCTGAGTAATCTTTTCATGAAAATCAACTTTTCTAAATTATTATTGTTAATTTGAAATGCTACAGTTACACATGCACCGCCAACACTTGATTCCTTTGAATAATTCAAGCACGGTAAACTAATACCCATCTGGATTGAAAAGTATCGATACACAAATATCGTTTCAGTTTTTGTTCATTGAACGGTTTGACTGAGTCGCAAGATTGGCCATATTTAGCTATGTCAATGTAACACCTCTTTCCACACACAAATTCCCATGCATTGGGTGTACAAGTTCATGCGGAAAGCGGTTGTGCGAGCTTCCTACGTATATGATTTAATTTTTTATTTTTATTTTGCAAAACTTAAGCACTTTGTCACACAAAAACCTTGCTATTCGACAACGCGCGTTTGTAATTAATAATTCTTTTAACAACTCTCATTTATCAGTTCAGTTAACAACAGAAATTATACATAGTCTCGGGACTTGACAATCTCTCAGTTGAACATACATACTTAAGAAGAAATCGTTTCGAGCTTATCAACCTTACAAGAACATAAACGGGTGCTGGCTGTCTACAAGGCATAAGTATATGAAGTTAAAATCTTCGATGTGAGTCATCAGCGAGTTAAGTAAAAAAGCGACAACAACAACAAAAAATAAACTTGTGCAGCCCACGGTTAAAAATAAGAGAGGAAATTCAATCAACATCTCAAAACCAGACGAAATAAAAAAGATTCAGATTTAACGATGGCGTCACAAGGTACTGCCAATTCAAGGTTGGCTCAAATACAGGTAATAATTTTATTTTTGATTGCCCGGTTGGGTTGTTAATTTTTTGCTTAAGCTTGTTGCGTACGAAACTTTATTAATATCTTTTTAGCGAGTAATTTCTTATATTGCTACACATTTAATTTTTGGACAAAGTTTTGATTTTAAGAAAGGTTAGTCTCGAAGTATTGACACATTACTATAATAGGGCAACTCAAAAAAGTAGATTTCTCATTTCTACTTACCAGCAGGTCTGTATGTCTGCATGGACTTGAGTAAGTAAACCCTGTAAGCTTACAACCCGCTTTGAAATCTGGACTTTGTTTTGAAAAACGATTTAAAATGCGTTTTTGAATTCAGAAACACAGCTCTGGTGGACCTTTTTTAATGGAGCGGCAGGTTTATGTAACAGTATTTTACTTACTTTTTTTTACGAGGGTGGATGAAAATCTTCCATGAGACACTATGCGAACCAGTCGCACAAGGTAGAAGTGGTTGTCTTGTATGTAAATTCTAGCAGAAATACGAGTAGCGCTAATACTCTTTTTTGATACCACTTTTTGATCTGGATGTTGATGGGTGTGAGCACGTTCGTTACAATCACAGATGTCGCATACTATCCTTATACTAGTTTTTTTTTTTTTTGTCGACTTACTGCCAATTGGTGGTCAATGTGGTTAAGTGGTTAGTGCGTTAGACTGCTAAGCGAGCAGGAACAGATCGAATCTTAGCAAAGCAACTAATCGGTATGAATAAGGTGTTCAAAAAATTAAATAGGCGCTTTGAAATGGTTAAGATTTCTACTGTCTGTACCTAAAAAGCCTTGTCCGGCTAGTGCATCAGTCACAGAGTTCTCTGGAATGTCGTTATAAGACCCAACAGAGTGGGACATTAGAGATGTCATTGATAAACACGCGGCAGTCCTTCACTTTCTAGTGTAAATTATTGTGGATACAAGAGATCTGATCGCAGCCTGGTCTGTACTTGAAACTGGGTTAATCTACATGCACCTACCTGTGACCTACTGCTTTTTCGCATGAGAAAAGAGCTGTATGGCTTTCCTCGCCCGCTCTGCAATATTTTCTCTACACAAAATCTTCCTGTCTAGAGAAAGTTCAAGATAATTGGCATTGTCTGAAAAGCTTGAGCTGGGAAGCCAAAAGTCAAACTCAATGTGTGATAAATCGTTCTTTAAATTAATGCAAAATAAATATTGTTTTTACTTATAACAATAATGACAGAGTCTTAAAATTAACATATTCTTACACCCTGGCGGAACTAACCAAAAGCTCAAATTTGTCAGTCATACAATAATTCTCAATGTGTGTCCTTGGACTGCACATAACATTGAAATGCTTCTTGGTATATCTAGTCTAGTCTGTAAAGCGTGTGATAGAGATGCAACTATACATACAAATTTGATTTGTTCCCTATGGCAACGATGCCAAGCGTAATTTTTAATGGAATTATGTGCTGCAATGTCAGAACCTTTTTAACATTAAAACTTTTTTTTTTCTCATTTAACATTTAATTTCATTAATTAAAAACATAAAATGCCTAAGTTTAAATTATTTCCAAATTCAAACTACGAAGTTACCGCGCATGTATGAGATTTTATCAATGCTAATGATTTTATCAATTTATAGTTCCGCACATATCCTTGTCTATTCTATTGTTAACCTCAAACCTACCCCTAATTACCATGGAGTTTGTGTATTTATGCATATGGGAGACAGAAAATACATTTGTCGGATATAAAAGTTAGAGCCCACACCTGACATTTAGTACATTCCTTACAATCGTTAAGTTTAGATCTGTTTTCCGTAAAAAAAAAAAAACAAGATAAACTGAAAATACGAGTACTAGGTATTTTTTTGTTTTGTTTCTGATCAAGTCCCTTACAAATGTTGTATTAAGGACGTACAATGAATATTCCGGAATTCACAGCCTTAGCTAGATTCTCATCAGACGGTGCACTCAACAATAACTATCATCATAGTGTTCCAACAAAGCTCAATGAGTCATGGGCTGGAAGACGATTGATAGAGGCACTTAATCAATTGCCACCATCTAAATTTGGTTCGACGACAGATGTAAGTTTTTGTTTTGTTTATGTAGACACATCAGTTTGCTGCTAGCAATTATATATTAATAGAAAACAATAGAAGAATGATTACGTGATTATTATTAAAAATGGTCAAGCTAAATTATATTCAACCCACACATCTGCTTTAGAGTTTTGGGTGCAGTATTGTCTATGTCGACGTTATTGAAAGCTCTATATTATAACAAAGGTTAAAGTACTAGGTCCAAGTAAAATTAATAAAATTAAATTTAAGTTTCAAGACTATGTAAGTAGATACAAGTACAACACACCTTTAATTGTCGAAAAGCTTGATTAGATTACATAAGATCAAGCTGGAGTGTGACTGATTGACTCTTGCACTTTGGTTTCCTTACGAAGCCTGTTGCGTTCGATGAATTCACATTAGTAACATTTTTAGATATTAAACAACGTTGAGGTACTTTCGAAAATCAAGGGCTGGAAGTCAGTCTGCTTTTTTATACACTACATTCTTAAAAGCCGAATCATTACCCCTCTTTGATAACGATTAACTTAGAAAGAAGCCGCACCGGGATACACCTCAAGAAAATGTGATTTTTCATCTTATTTTTAATGTAGTCCTTAACAAATTACTTCTGAAGCTTGAGCATGCGTTTGTGGCGTGGTTGCGTACGTTGACCATGTTGCCTTCTCTGCGTCGGATAAAGACAGGGTATTGGAAAAACGCAAATGCGCACGAGAAATAGTACCGTTCTGTTTCCAGTACTATGAGACTTCCTTCCATCCTTTCATACTCACTAAAAAAACATTTTTAAGTCGTTTTCAAAATTTACTCCAAGACCGCTTTCGCATTACTTCCAAGTGGTGTCGATTCACACACTTTAAGTCTCAAGTCATTGGCAGATATGCATACATACTTAAATTTGCTATTCAAAAAAGGACTTACGAAATTTTAAAGAAAATACAGTTTGTAGTAGATGGATGTTTTTCTCCCATTCAGGGCTCTGTTCTTTCTCCTTCTCGCTCTTAATCGCAATCTTATTCATTCCTTCGCGGATGACTTCGCTAATTCTTTATAGACCTCACGACAAGAGCCCCAATTCCTTGGGTCCCAGCAACTGAGCTAAACTCTGATATGGATGTAATTGTCAACTGGGATGCAAAAACCTGAGTTGAATTCAATGGGTCAAAAAAGTAACACAAATAACAATGTCAATACATATAGTATGCAAGTTAGTCCAGACTTTTGTTAGAACCAGCAGACCATAGATTCTACTTAAAGTGGTGCTAGATGGCTTGGCAGAGGCATGTCTGGGCAGAAGTGCCTTCAAAAAGCTCAACCTTACGCGGTCGTGTTCAGCGACAAGTATTTAGACTAAACGGTGATGAATCTACTTACAGCCGATTTACTTGGCTTGAGCACTGTATGAACTTTGGATGCTTTAAACCGCGAGAATTTAAAGCGCTTACTTTTTAACCAGTCAACTTTATTAAACTCTCCACATTCCAAGCCGAAGCCACAGTTAGACGTCAGCCCGACGCATGGTTAAAGAATAATCTAGTATCAGGCACAGAAACTATGCTTAATATCGATAGCCAGGTCTCTTGTATCCAGCACAATAAAATCTAACGAAATGAAGGATTGCGACGTATTTTTGAATGAAATCGATAAGTGAGTCCACCTTCTGTAATCTTAGCAAAGGGAAAGGGCATAAGATCCTGATGAAAGTTAACATCTTTGAAAAATACAACAAAGCCAGAACTAGTAAACTCCTGGAAACTGCTGGTAGGTGCATTCACTCAAATCTTAGGAATGATAACCTTTCCAAAGGCTGTAGTTCCGAGGAAGCCCAGAAGGGCACACCTCATTTGTTCTGCCATGCCCAAGTCTCTGGCATCTAAGAAATAGAACCCTAAGGAGCTAATACTAGAGATTCCTGGATATATTAATTAATGTTTGCTTTCTATTAAAGGTCACCCCACCCATTTTGCTATAATTTCAAATACCACTTTCTATAGTTCTTGAAGTGGTATGTCTTTATTTTTTTTAATAAAATGCTTATGTTACTATTATTTTTCTCTTTGCTGTTACTGTAAGTGAAATTATTGTATTGGATTTTAGAAAATAATGAAATAAATCTCATTTAATATAGTCTATTCTAAACAAATGCTAAATCATTCGTGCGAGAAATTTGTGTAGGTAAATGAATTTATCAAGTCGCAGGCAATAACGGTTATTACACAGAATATCATACCAATTAAGAAGTTTCTTGACACTTAATTTTATGTTGTTGTTCATTAGTTTATTGACCCGACTTATTAGTTTAACCATGAGCATGTTACTCTATTTAATTGTTGTGTTCCTCTTCCTTACAATAATTTTTAAATGAGAATACAAAATCTTTAAGGATTCTTCGGAACCAAAAAAGGCATTATCCCAAGCAAAATATAGTATTTTATCGATTTATATGCTCGATACGTTTCGTGTATACATATGTACCTATGTACATACATGCTTTCGTATGCTACCTACCCACTCAAGTCTCTTTTTGAGCACTCATGTGAAAAAATTCCATAAGGCACACCTGTGTGACACATTCAATCAAAAAGTATATTTCAACCTCATGAAAGTCCTTGAGTGGCAAAACTTAATAATTACCTTATTTATGTTTAAAATGGAACCTCCAAACCTTAATATAAAGGACAGACGGAAGGTTGGTTGGTTGTGGATGGTGGAGATCGTTGTAATTCCCCTCAGATAACTACTTGAAAAAGTTTTGTATGGGTGTTGGGGAAGTGTAGGGTTGGTTTGCTAATGGGATTAAATTATTGTTCCTGTATGAGGTCGAGAAAATCTTCCTTTTTTGGCAAACTTCAGGATGTCATCGATCACTTTGCTGTCTATTTGCTTTAGATCTGGTATCCAAATAGATTCCAGTACTCATTGGCGTAACCTTGCAGTAGCTGGACAGTAATAGAGAAATTGTTACAGGTCCTCTCCTCCTCACAGTTTTTGCAGATTGCAGTATCAGCTAATTCAATTCTGTGTGCGTAATTATTGTACCTATTGTGTTACGTTGTAATTCATTACTTTCCTGCAGAGAATATCATTTACTTTGGTGATAACGGATCATGCCACTATGCGTGTTGTCAGGTCTACCCAGTATTTGTGAATATCTCAGTTGATCTTGTTAACGCGGCACCCATCTAGTCGTTTGTGGTACGCAACGTTGTCCCTACTGGTTCCTTTTCTCGCAAGTTCGTTTGCTTTCTCGTTTTCTGGAATACTTTTGAGTCATGGCAAGTTTGCATTTTTCTTTTGTACTTTGAGCCAGCCAGCCCCTTGAGAGTGTTTCTGATTTATTTGGGCACTTTAGAGGGGAAGTTGCCTATCCGTACCCATTTGCATTGCTGAACATTCTCATTTGTTTAACCCTTCTAAATGTGTCCTGCAAGAGTACTCCTCATCAGTACCTACCGACCTGTTTTTCTTGAGGACTATGGTCACCGTTGCAGGCTCTCTGTTACTTGAAGGTCGGAAATATGTTTCTTCAGAAGACTAATTCGAGATTGAAACCATCATGCTGTCATTTTTATAGTTTAGCACCGATACGAAATTCTCTGTCCATCCATCCTCATCCGCGACAAGAAGGGAATCGTCTATGCTCTGAAACGAGTGTTGTTTGGATGGCTCCTTTGTAGTGCTGTAACTGTCTTACAGTCACACCAGCTAGCTGCATCTTCGGCTTATGTTATCCGAGCGTTGATGTGGCTGATTAATACTTTGTAAAGCTACCCTGGTTTGATGAAAAGAACGAATCAGTTTCCTGCCCTCAGTATTGCGAAGATGCTTTTGTGGCAAAATACGCCTTGCAATAGAATCCACTTATTCAATTTGGCAAGAGAATTGGCCACATCGAGCAAACGAGGCACATAACTGCCAAGTTAAAATATACTAGGAGATAGAGTTGAAAAGTTTTACAAAATTCCCAAGACATTGTTAACGTCCAGTATCCTACTGACAATATTATTTTCCAGCGTATTTAGAGTTTTTTTAAATGCTAAACATTTTTGTGTACATTCTTCCAAGTTATGAATAATATAAACATTGACACACATGTATTTACCATTACAGATGAGATTTCAGCAAAAACAGTTGCAGGAACGTGAACAACGAAGAATGGAGATGACTGCCTCGAAAGTGATTGTTGCTGAGATTATGGATGACGAACCACGAACGAACCTTACAGCAAAGTCAACTACAACGAAAAATCTTAATTCCAGTATTGGAAACGGAAAAGTAAGCTTTTTAATTAAATTAAAGAAAAAAAAACAGAAATAAGGTCGCCTTCGTAGTATTTACTTTACTGAGTCTCTTTACGAACTTGGTGAAGTGCTGCGAAAATTAAAGATAGCTTTTTTTTTATGAGCGTAAAACCATATTAGGCTAACGTTGCTGAATTTAGCTCAAGTTCTTTTAGCCTAAGTCAACCTCTGATGACAAGTAAAATCAAACATGAGGACTATAGGTGACAGAGATATTGCGAAGACTGTCTCTCATGCTTTTATCGTTCCTTCTACAAACAGTGCTATTCCACCCCTTCAACACTTAACCTGCAATACCCGTCATGCTTCATATGCACATCAGTTTACATCTATGCCCATTTTCCGACGTACTGTCAATATTGGGATTCTTTTCCAAGCCCTACAAAACGAATGTGGACTATAACTCGTAGGCATTTAAAACCAATGTGCATCAATATCTCCTCTCATTTTCCTAATCCCCTTTATGGGCTTCCCTGACCCAGACCGAATTTAGATGGAACTGGTTTGGTTTTTGATGGCGTGTTTGATCATTTGCCCAGATTATTAAAGAAGTGTTCTTTTTCTGTTAAAGTTGAAATATGTCTCCACATCCTCTGCGTAGGTGGGCCGCAGGCAAGTCGTGGGCTGTCATTATGCCTATGAGACTTCTTCACTACATGTTTTGTTTGAATTGGCGGCATTTCGAGCTTCGGGCAGTGTAAAGTTTAAGTATGTCTCGCCTTCTGTCTAGCTCTCTCCTAGAAGATAATTTGATTCAAGAATCGATGATAAATTATCAATTTTAGCTTCAATGTTCGCCCATAAGATGATTACAGGGTAACTTATCAATCTCTTTTTCCAAAGGTTGGATTGTTTAAAGCGAAAGACGCTTTTCGCAGATACTTCCTTTATATAAAGGTCAACAGGTATTAGCTATTGTATTAGGTCGAGGGCTGCTGTTGCAAGTCAGTTGTTGAATCATCCTTAAAATATTTAAATCTGTGGTTATCGTTACGGCTATCCACTAAAATAAGCATACTTTAGGAGGATAGGTATCTAACTATTAATATTTAATTCTCATGCTTGCATCTATTTAACCATAGGTTCGCCAAATGTTTAACGAACGTCGAAGAGGAGCCGGAATAGATCGCAGCAATCCACTTAAGCCTATTACATCTAGATCTTCTTCGTCATCGAGTACACTAGCAAATGCGTCCATTTCGTCAAAAAGTATGGAGCACACCTTAACTCGAAGACAAGAGATTACTGCCTTACGACCAATAAATGGGCGGAAAATGGACAAAACTACGTCTAAAAAGCTGAATACTGACAATGGTAACGATTCAATAGATTATAGTAATAACGAAAATACTCGCAAATCTCGTAGACATGAGGCTGAGGACGAAGATCTGGATAGTGAAACTTTTCCCGGTAAACCTCCAATAATTATCAAACTTTTCCCACGTTCTTATTCCTCTCTTTTCAGAAAAAGAATCCGACAATTTGGATAACTTTGACATAATATTGCCATCAAAGCTTGAAGCTCTTATGCTTGACAATCCAATCGATGATAAGAACAACAATCCACCGTTAGAGATGAAATCCAAGGCAAGTGCAGGCATAAAGTTGAACCCGGTGCTGACGAAAAAATCCCCGCCCTTAGTAGCTGCAAAAATACTCGGAAAGCCAAGCCGAACAAAGCAGAGTCCACCGGCTACAACAAGCCAAACCAATATGCCTAAGAACACAACTCAAAAACCAACTCCATCTAAACCCAAGGTGCTTTGAACAAAAATCAGAACTAAAAAAAAATTCCTGTGAATATTCATTTCTATTTTCAATATTTTTTAAATTAAATTTAGATTGCTGTCAAAAGCTCCCCAAAAATGTCTAGACCATTAGCAAATCCCAATCTCGTAAGTTGTCCACAGAACAGTTTGTTTAAAAAAAAAAAAAATCTTTAATTTAACATTTAATTTGCAGGCTTCCAAATGGCAACCCCCGAGGGCAAAAACTCCTCCGTCACATCCGCCAGGAACCGTACCATGTAAAATTTGCAACAGGTACTTTAACGAAGATAGAGTTGTGAAGCATGAAGAAGTTTGCGAGAAAATGACATTGAAGCAGCGGAAAATTTTCGATGCCGCCAAGCATCGCGTTAGGGGTACTGAAGCTGAGAAATTTTTAAAAAAGCCAATACGAGGAACAAGGGCCACTTCAAAGAATTCTACAATATCGAATACCTCGTCTACTGATTCCTCAAAAAAAAGCAATTGGCGCAAGAAGCACGAAGAATTTATTGCTGCTATCCGAGCAGCAAAAGAAGTACAAGCACACTTGGCCAAAGGAGGAAAGCTATCAGATTTACCACCACCGCCACCCTCCGAAAACCCTGACTATATAACTTGTCCCCATTGCTCCAGGAGGTTCAACGAAGCGGCAGCCAATCGTCATATACCGAAATGTGCCAACATGCTTCATAACAAGCCGAAACCAGTAGCTAAGCGAAGATAAAAAAAATAAAAAATCAGCTTCTTTCGCACTTATCGCTTTCGTCGTACTCCATGATTTCCTTTTTTTAACACACACAGAAATTACTAAACAAGAAGTGTAAATGGACACCTAGTAATTCCTACTAACTCTAAATTTGATTTTTAAGCGAATTCATCTAGATCGCCTTGTCCTTCTGTGAAAACAAAAATTGCATATCCTATGTAACAAAACTGTTAACGTACCCTTTCATATGTGATAAAAATCAATTGTTTAACATTACTTAAATTTAACAACGTTGATTAAAAAACTATAATAAAACTGCTATTTGTAATAAAGAAAATGCATTAGTTTTTTTATTTGTTTTTAAACTTACAAAGGTATATGCTCAATAGCGCCAGGCTACGAAAGAGACTCTGGACTGCTGAAGATCCTGTTGAAGGCACTCGATTACTTCTTTTTTGACAATCTTGGCGACCAAGATGCCAAAAACCTAGTTCGCTTTATCAAAAGTTCCTACTTGTTGAGCGAATAGGTGGGGAATCCTCCTAGACATTAAAGTATTACAGCGGACCTAAGTCTAAGTGCCGATTTATCATACTAAGTTAACCTGAGCCTGTGTGCATATTCAAACCTTGCAAAGGGTTCCGACCCGATAGTTCGACCAACACAATTTTTGTAATCAACTTTCGAGCACTTTTCCATTACGGCTATGTCCTTCTTTGAAAATGCAGCAAAAATTTAAACTTATCAAAATACTCTGTGCAGAAAGAACTAAAACTGGATTACTTAAGATCAGAAGGTAAGTGTATAAAAGAAGATGATAGTCTACCTATGACTTCGTCTCAAAGTCTTCAAAAGCTCGATCAAATAAGCACTTGAATACAAGTCGGAAATATCACACCTAAACTAATTAAGCAAAATTCAAAATTTTAAAACTTTCTTTTTCTTTTTGGTTTTATTTGGAATTCCCTAACCAACATCAATAGGTTATCGATAATGAGTAGACATCCCTCCATTTGTAAAGCTGTAAGTTTTCTTGTTTCCCGAAATTCTTTGTTATAATAAATAAATTTTCAAATAGGATATTCCAACTGTTCAATGTAAAGTATGTAATAGGTTCTTTACGGAGGACCGAATTACTAAACACGAAAAAGTATGTAGCAGAAACTCAACGAAGGCGAGATCAGTTTTTGATGCCAGTCGACATCGTGTAAAGGGAACTGAAGCAGAAAAGTACTATAAGCCACCGACAACCACAAACTCAGTGTGTGCTTCAACTTCAACACAACCAAGGATATCAACCAATTGGCGTAAAAATCACGAAGATTTTATCGCTGCCATTAAAGCAGCGAGGGAGGCTCAAGAGCACATAGCCAGAGGTGGAAAGTTTTCCGAGTTACCACCACCAACGCCTACAGAAAATCTGGACTACATACAATGTCCACACTGCTTGAGGAGGTTTAATGAAACAGCGGCTAACCGTCATATACCTAAATGTGCGAACATGATTCATAACAAACCAAAAAAGAGATAAATCGTCTGCCTTTTAGCCATCTCTTAGATTCACTTAATAAATACATTAAGCGCTGAATTTTTGTATTTTCTTGATTGAAATGCATCTAATTGAAGAGGTTTAACGCACTTTGAATCAAGGTAGGAATTTGATTTCATTTGCTCTTCTCCAGAGCTTTTTTGAAACAATTAGTTCTTGACAACCTAATTAGATTATATTAGATTGTCTATTGTGGTCCCTTATCACTGCCGCCACCAGTGGGCCAATTGTGATGTCCTCTTTTTTAGAGCTCATGAGCCCGGATTGGGTGTTCCGACGATTTGTTTGGGTGAGCTGGTGGTTAAATCTTCCGCCATAAAGTAGTAGTTACTTACAGTTAGTAACAAGTTGCAGGAAGTTTTCCAATCAGACTAGACTTATAGGAGAACAATGTTCGATGCCGCGCCTTCACCACGCAAGCCGAAGTAATACAAAAAAAAACATCCAAAAGTTATTTGTTTTTTTGTTTTATTAGGAAACCAAACTCTTCTCAGTCAGATATGTCTTCCATTTTATTTGGTGGATCTATGATAGTTTTTACGGCATCGGCGGCCCCATGCATTTCGAGACCTTCCAGGATGTACGCCAAGTTATCTAGGCTAGCATCGTCATCGTCCTCAAACCATATTGTCAGCATTGCCTTGCACGCATCGTTTGGATTGGGGTTTTCGGTTTCGAAGTAAAGCAGTTCGTCGATTGCATAGCCCAACTTCTTTCCCAGCTTTTTCCAATCAGCACCAATTTTAGGAGCTAGCTCCTCAATATTCTCTTTGCTCGCAGTACATGGCTTATGCGTGTTTTTATCGTCCTGCACCACAATAGGCTCGGTCTTCATAAGTTCTGGATCTTCTTGCTCTTCAAAGGCAACTTGCTCCTGCTCCGGTGGCTCAACTACATTCTCGATTGTATTTTCTGGTTGCCCACCGACTTTATTAGTCTCGTTTTTTTCCTTTTGAATCTTTTTCCTAACACTCTCAAGGTAATCGGCTATTTTATAGGAAGGCGCATTGACAAGTGTAAAGAAATGTGGCGATTGCCTCGCAAGTAGGCGAAGTGCTCGCCATTCGAATGATGGATCGTTCTTTTCGCGAGGATTTTCAATATAAGTATCAACCGGTGGAAGGAAGTTGCGATCTTCGCTTTTGCAAGCCTGCAGATTATCAGGTGACAAATTCCAAAGTTTAGTCAAAACGTCACTGTGAAGAGTACAATAAGAATTAAAATCTTTATTTTAGATGTTGTTTGCAAAAAAATTTCTTACTTTCCTAAAAAGAACTTCCCTTGGCGGTTAGCGTCCTTGATGCTGTCGCCGAGAGATTTTCGGGGTCGCTTTGAAGGTGGCTTGTATAGTTCTTCATTTGAGTCGGGCTTTTTGAATTCCTTGCATCCATCATTTTTCCAGTTGTTCCACATTTCTTCTCGTTGCAACATGTGGCCAACAGTTTTTGCAAACCTTTTGCCATTTGGTGGAGTTTCCCCAATCAGTTTGTACACTTTTGCTTCAGTTTCTTTTATAAACTCCGACTGTGATGTTGTCAGAGTATAGGAGTCTCTGAGAAAGACGAATAATTAGAAATTAAACAATGCCTAAGATATAGTACAATATTGCAATTGTACGACGCAAATCGTAAATGAGGTGAAGAGGATAGGATTTTTATTGTAGAAGTTAGCCATAGAGTTTTTTCCTCACGGATGGCAATCTAGTCGCGGTGTACATCGAAATTTCAAAATTTATTGAAGACTTCGACTATGGCGGCAGGGAAGAGATGCCAAAGAAATAGCTAAGCCAAGTACTTAGCATCGACTAGGCATTGTACAATAACTTTATGTACATGAGGGAAGAGTGAACTTCGAACGCGTGACTTTATCGCAAAGGTCTACGACACCACAAGTCTATTGCTTGAGTACAGCTTCCCCGATGAAGTGGAGATGGAATGAACTGTAATGCGATAAAGATACATTTTAAGTGCTAATAGCTTCAGTCAACTCGTCTGTTGACTCGCTAGAAAGCTAGGACTTTTGTAAGGTGTGTTTTTGGTTATGTCCATTGTGATACCACGATCTTGTTGGGAATTTCCAAGCCTACTCGTCACACCACTTATAGCTACGAACGAATCGTAGGAGACAATTGCCATTTATATGTGCCAGATCCGAAAGGATTGAAGAAAACTGCGCCCAAATGGAACTTCCTTTTGAGGAAGAGGGCAGGACACGTGTAAGGAGGCTGAAAATACTCTACTCTTCTATTTCGTCTTTACATCTCATACAGAAAATATTTTAGATATTTGTTGTGCGCTTACGTTTTAAATTTTACAGTCAACTGCAGATACTGAAAGAGTATAAGAAACTGCACCAGCACTGATCTCCTAAAATTCGAATCCGATAGCTGCAAGGCCAAGAGCTTAGGATTTGTGAGAAATTTGGCGAAAAAATTTTCCGATTTTTTCACTGTTTCGTCCACCTCCATTTTTATATTTTGCGTTGATATCTCCTTGTTTTCCTCCTTAGATGAGGGACTTGTACGCGGTTCTTCCAGTTTAAAGCTCGAGAATGCCGCCAGTACATTTGTTGCGTGCTGTAAGCAAACTAGATTTAATTTTTCGTTCACCAATTGCCAAGAAATCTTACTGTTTGAAACATTTTCCATTGAACCTTGCTGTAGCATTGGTTGGGATTGCGGAAGAAATCCTGTAGAGACCAGAACTTACAGTATAAATTATAGTCTATCTTCACGGGTACATCTTCCACAGTATCCTCCAAAGCTTCGTCCAAGTCCTTTCCATCGACCCCAAATTCGGTCACATTGTCCAAATTAAACTCAGAAATTATATTAAGTCCGGAACGTTCGGAGAAAGGAAAGAATTTTGCCAAAAACAGCAAAATTCTTCCGCAGAAAACTGTATTTTGAGCTCGGGACAATCGCCGCAACAAATCATTGCACATTCGAAGAATATTATTTTTGCATGAGGTGAAGAAGATATCTTCTTTCCAGACGTTTACCTTGTCCTCGACAAAATTAAATATTTTCTCACATTTATCCAAAGTGACCGCGTCGAAAATATCGCCCAGCAACACGACAGGTATTGTTACTGAGACAATTTCCTCTCGTGCGGCTTCAACGGAAAGTGTAATTAGCTTACCAACCTTTTCGATGTCTTCACTTAATTCAAACAGAAGCAATTCCCGAAAGTTTTGGTCCAATGGAGACTTTTTATCAGCGTCATTGTTAAACTTATGGGAATCGAAAGTTTGTCGAAGGATTTTCACGTCTTCTGATTCGAATGCTTCCCTAAGTGAGAGCTAAGTAAACAAATAAAATTAATATCCATTATAAGACAAATGTAATTATTTTGAAAACATACCTTGAATCTATCGTACAATCCATTGAAATCGGTTGGTGTCCCTTTAGGCGATTGTTCAGAGGTGGACAGCTTCCGACTCATTTTTTAAAGAGTGAAAATACTTTTATTTATGGGATAATGAATATTCGATTTCCATATGCTAGGAAACTCAGAAAAAGAAGTTAGTTTGTGGTTTGTTGCAGGTTTTAATTTCCTTTAATTGAAACCATTACTACTCATTGCCCGCGAAAACAACGCCAAATATAATTTTGACAGCGCGAGTTCAGTCGTTAAAGCACAGAGTATACAAACTGTCAATTTCTGACCAAATTATATTGAACGCATTCAGACGAAAATAAATTAAGCGTGCATGTAGGCCATGATATAACGAAAGGCCCAACCATAATGGACTTTGGTGGGATTAACCTTATGTCAAAACCGAACGAAAAGCCCACTCAATTTCTGCCAAACGTTTAAAGACCCAACCATAATAGACTTTAGTGGGATTAACCTTATGTCAAAACCGAACGAAAAGCCCACTCAATTTCTGCCAAACGTTTAAGATACCCATAACACCGCGTCTCCACGAGCAATATTTCATAGCTTGCCATCGGTCACTTTTCATAGAAAGAAAGACTGAAATTAAGGGTGGGCATTTCAAAGCTTACTATTTCAATCGTGGAAATTTCGTCGAGTAGAGCACGTCGACGTATTCTCGCATTAGCGGCATTAAGAGAATTAAAAGAATTAGAAGAAAAAATGGAAAAAAGAAAACATAGAAACCAAACCAAAAATAATTAAAAAAGAAACAATCGTCGAACCAAAAATAATTAAAAAAGAAACAATCGTCGAACCCGAAAAAATATTACCAAAAAAAAAACACAAACGTCAAACAAAAATGACAGCCAAAATGATAGCCCATAGAATACTATCCATAGAAAGCCATGAGCCGAGCAATACATGGAAAGCCATTTTTCATAGAATACTATTTGCAGTCTCCACGAGCAATTTTCATAGTTTGCTATCAACTGACAGATGGCAAGCTATGAAAAATTGCTCGTGGAGACGCCGTATAATGAACTTGAGCAAGCTTCGTGATCTGTCAAATTGTTTTCATTCGGTTTTTAAGCCCCGAGGAGAGGAAGACCACGACGCAGGTGGAAGGCGATCTTGCGAGAAGATAAGGAAAAAGGTGATTTCATAATTATGAACTACGTCAATTTTCCGCTCTAACTAACAAACGGATATTCTCATTTCGAAACATCTCTACTTGGATTTGCCTGTAAACTAGTGGTTCTTTTTTCTTGCCTTCATAGACTTCTTGAAATGGACTTGACTTCTAATCTACTTGAGATTACAAGGGATATCAGACGAGAGCTAATCTTAACCCGAAAAGTGTGAAGGGGAATGTTCGCATTTCGA
The DNA here is from genome assembly GCA_951813785.1 of Criorhina ranunculi. NCBI lineage: Eukaryota > Metazoa > Arthropoda > Insecta > Diptera > Syrphidae > Criorhina > Criorhina ranunculi. The sequence goes on from OX638381.1 coordinate 1,538,473, forward strand.
TTAAACCGAATGCCGTATAACCAATCTAAAATAGCTAAATCCTTGTTACTTCGAATGCACTTATTTTTTGCATTGTCTGAACGGCCTACCACTTAACTGACAGCCGGGTTTTTACTTTTTCGATTGTATTTGTGATTATATCAAAAATAACGATTAGTATGAACCTTCAAGTTTTTGTGTTTTGTTAAAAAAAAAAAAAGTTCACCATCCGATTTTTCCATAATCCTTAAACACTCTGGCTTCAAAATGTCACAAGCAGATTTTAAGCACACTCTTAGAAAGCTGGAGTTTCCTCTGTGTGCCATGGAAGCTCTTCCTAAAATAGGTTTGTATTTACATCTTTTAGTAACGATTTCCATTTCCAAAATAAAAGATTTTTTTCTTTTATACACAGAAAATATTGTCGACAATATGAGTCGAAGTAAACAAAACTTTGCCATGAATTTAATCTCAGAGTTTATATTTTTGGAGAAGTTTAAGGACACCGACTTTCGAAAGAATGTCAATGCTGTTCCATTTCTTCCTTCTCAAATGACGTCGGTGCAAGAGTTTCAATTGATTCTTGTGCTTATAGAATTCTTTTCTCGTCCTGGTCCAGATGCGACACGAAATGCTGTATTTCTGTCGCTGTTTGGAGGAAGCCTCACACCGACACGTACGAGTGTACTATGCAAGTTAATCAGTACATCTGTTTCTGGTTCAGTGTCATCAATCCTTTGCGCAGCCGGAACATGGATGCAGCAACTTGGGTGTACATCTGCTCCCAGCCTAGAAATATCTCAAAACTTAGTGAAAGACTTTGTGATATTCTCCAAGAAAACATCAGAACAACTTAAGCAGTTACCATTAGTGGCTCCAAGATTTGCAGCGAACTTTATGACTGCAGTCACCGACTTGTACATGAATGATCAGCGGGGAACTCTCACCAGCCCGCCGGATATGCTTCTGGATGTTTTCACTGAGTGGGTTACTGAAAATCCGAGTCTTTGTCTGGCTTCACAGCAACCTCTGGCGCTGCCATCAGGTGCAATTGCAATGCCTGTTATAACACCACTAGCCGGACTTATCAAGTGGACTGTACTCGCACCGATAGTGAACAACAAACAAACATACAGTCATCTGCATTTGTCGGTATTACAAACATTACTGCAAATTGTTCAAACAGGACCGCCGACAGCGCTCAATGCTCAGCATCTACTGCTTATCGTTAGTCCCTTAAAGACTTATGCCAGTAAATTGGAAACAGAAAACCTGCGACCCGAAGATGACGTTAATTTTCAAAAAAGCCTAGAACGGTTGTCGCAGGCCATTCAGGTTGCACTCACATCAAAGTGTGTTTATGGCAGCATACCCCAACTGCTGTGCAACCTTGAAACTTTACCTCCAAACAATCTCATGCAGGTCGTCATAAAAGCTAACAAAAATTGCGCGTAGACTGACAACGGTTTTTTATTTAATCGAAAGCATGTAGTTTTAAATAAAATATCCTAACAATTAAAATTTACCGATTATAGATGGGAAAAAACCCCTATTTTTGTTGAAGAAGTGTTTATTATGAAAGGTATTCCTGCTATGAGTGAGTTCAGAGCATGTGCAAAATAATGTGAATAACTGCTTTTCTGGCATCTCCTTTCTACAACACCTGCACACCAAGAATGTTATTAGTGGTAATACGGTAGTTGGATCTAGAATGTAGCTTTAGCCGTACGACCAATAGTTCTCTTGCAGAAGTTAAGAGCTTACATAGCTTTTTTGATTAGGTCTGTAAGGTTGTAGCATAACTTCATGTCAAAAATAACACCAAGGAATATGGCCTCATTGAACAGAGTTAGTTTTGTGCTGTAGAGTCTGAAGTGTTGATTGCAGGGATTTTACATTTCTTGGAGAACAAAGGTAACCATGTTTTGTGTTGTTTTACTTTAAGAACTTGGGGGTGCATTCCTGAGACAAAAATCGCGACTTCATCCGCGTATGCAACCAGAGTGGCCACTCCTCTCCAGGTCCACAGCAGATTGTATTAAGCCATGTTCCATAGGAAGGGTGGAAATCATTCACAGAAAACAAATGTGAACTAAGAAAGAAAGATGCTTTTGTCAAGGATCGGATACGAAACTTTATTTTTCAATGAGGTTATAAACTTAAAACTATTTACAAGACTTGAATGAATTCCGAAAGTAATCATTAAAACGGTTTGAATCGTCGCCTTTTCTTTAAAATTTCGATTTTATTCTTGTCCTCCTCGAATTTTTTCCGCAAACTAACAACATTTTGCATTTTGGATTCGCGAATTTGGAAGGTGTAGAAGTTCTTAAGTTCTTTATTTTTACGACCACGCTCTAATTTATCCTCCAGACGATTAATTACTGACTCCTTCTGTTCGAAACCAGCATTGCGTCCCTGCTTACCAACCGTAATCCAACCATCGCTATCGGCAGCGGAATTTCGTTCTGCTGCCAGTTTCACTTTTTCGCGAGCATCATATGCTTCCATGTACTCGTCAATCTTGTCTTGAATTTCGGATTCTCTTAGAAGACTCTTATTGTGGTTCTGTTTCCACTTTTCAATTCCAGTGACTACTAGTGTGTTGCCCGATTCATCGAACAAGTCAATGGCGTTTAATTTTAATGCTTTTCCAATGCTATCAGTGTTCTTGAAAACAATAAAAGCAACTTTGAATTTGCATGGCATACGATCTAAAGTAAATGGGCATGGTTTCTGCCATTTTTTGCTGTCCTCACGACCCGGTTTTTCAGCAAACAACACGGAATTGATTGGCCCAATCTTAGAAAAACATGTTTTTAAATTGTTTTCACTTACGTATGGAGGAACATTTAGAAGAAATAGAGTGCGTCCCCTAGGCTTATCGATGTCAACTTGCCGAATGAAGTGCTCTCTCATATAAACAATTTGAGAGTTGGTTGAGTTTGGTGTTAACCGCAAAGGTATAGCTAGATACAATTTACTAATTATTTTTATTGTTACTTTGATATTTTATATTTTACCTTTATAATCATCAATTTCCGGCATTGTAGGCAGTAAATGGTAAACAAAAACAAGAAACTACAACATGTGCTGCAATGCGGTGGAAAATGTCATCCGTGTGTCAAGCTGTCAACTATTTGTTGGCAGCCAGAAAAAGATTCAGGCGCTAATCGTTAGGTGTACTTGAAAGTACTAGATCAAACTTTGGAGAAAGCGTTTGCAGAAAAATTGGTTTTAGAATTTTATAAATGTTGCAGGCAATTTCAAAAATATTTTCTCAATCAAAATTATCAGAAGAAATGAAAAAATAAAAATAAAACAGAGTGGTGGCCTACCATTTTGTCTGCAGTTTAATTGAAAAATTAACTTCATTTGCATTTTTATCATACGTTTCTTTAAGTCTTTTAATTTGAATTTAATACTGCAAATTTCTTTAAGAATTCATTTGTAGTGACATTTTGTAACTATTTGGAGTCCATTCTTCAGCGCCATTGAGTAGGACTGGGATGATTGAGATATTGTATAAAGTCTTCTTCAGAGATCAAGAGTAATAATGACTAATGACTCATCTCTGGTCTCCTTCGTTCTTTTTTTTTTTTTTTTATAATTCACTAGCGCTAAAGGGGTTATGAATACCCTTATGATGCTATTAACACAGCGCTAGTGTTGGTGTAGTGATTTTGAAACTCAGGTAGTATTAGGTTTCAGTCTTTTTGCTCCGAGGGTGGTTTTTCCAGAATAACTGGGGAGAATTATTGCCATTGCTTATAATTCGCAGTATTTCTTTCGAATATCCCGATGTCATTAGTACGATCAACACTTTCAAGCCATTGCCTACCCTAATGCCAGTGTTATGCCTATACAGTAGAGTTGACGTCAGCTTTTTTCGCAATTGACCGACTTTTTTTTTCTGTGACATCGGGATTCGAACCTGGAACCTTCAGCGTGACAAGCGATGATGCAACCACTACACCATGACCGCCCGTTCTTCGGGATAAGGCCTTACTGCTCAATTGCCTTCTCAGCACAAAGGAACAGCGATTTTCAATGTCGTGCCTTGGTATTTGACATGTGTAGCTGTCGCCGTTGAACTTATCAAAGTCATTGCCCTTTATCAGAACAAACGTAAAACTGCTTTAGTGTTGGCATGAGCAACGGGGAGATGCCCATAATGCAAAATGACCCAACTCATTCAGATTTGAACTGGAGGCAACGATGGAGTCTGATTGAAAATATCAATGTCGTTAGAAATGTAGTTTTCACAAGTGTGTATATACATATGTTCTGTGCCCGGAATCTTTTGTGAGGATAATCGTGGAAGTTTTTAGTGGGCCCCATCTCCCCAAAACTACCATTTTGGTCCTTTAGCACCTCGACTTCGATAAATGTTGTTTTTTGAGCGGATATTCTCAATTCTGCTTATCCGCCGATCTTTATTTTTCATTTCTCAATTAAACTTAATCACAACAGAAACAATTTTTAGGAATCAAACTTTAATTAATCAAAAAACCAAATTAAATTACTCAACAACTTAAATTAAATAACAACAGAAAAGGGGCTTGTGCGTAAATATTGAGTTTACTTTCATTATTTTGTAAACTTCAGCGTGAGTCGATAACACCAAGGCTTAGGACTCTGGATACCGACAATAAGATGAACTCTCAATCGATTCATGTGGAATCCAATCCTCATACAAAGGTAAGCGATTCTTCAACGTTTCGACCTCTCGTAAAATTCGAACAATGTTCCCGCCAATCAATTTTTTTATAGCTGCGTTTCCCCAGACTCTATCCCGTGCTAGTTCTGCCAGTAGGAAAGCATAGCTCTTGGGCGCACCACTTAGACCAATATGATCAACGCCAGCAATTTTTCGCACATAATTAATGGCGTTAATTGCTTCTCGTACACTTAATGGCCGTTCGCCGCACTTTTCCATATTTAACATAATAACACCACCATTGTCCGGAAGTAGGCTGTGAATAGATAGATACGTTTAGTGCAGTTCACTTTAGGGGATAGCACTTACCTTAGAACATGATCTGGAATGGATGCTAAATTTGAACTATTGCATAAGGAAAGAGGAGCAGCGTTAATTAATAGAACTGGTGCCTTAGCGGATCGTAAGGCGGTTGTCATTGCAGATTCCGATAACTGGGACACTTCGACTAACATTCCCAAACGGTTCATTTCATAAAGGACGGTCTATAAGCAATTTAAAATTATTACGTAACTATAATGCGCATCACCACAATTGAACTCACTTTCCCGAACTCAGTGAGTGTATTGGTTGAGTTATCCTCAATAATGTAGTCATGTCTCCTAATTGAAGCTGCAGCCCATGGAGTTGGACATTCCAAGCTGGTAACCGATACAAACCGCGCTCCCAACATATACATTGACCTAAGTACAGCTAAACTGGCCCCTATGGCATGCCCACCTCCCAGTCCCATGAGAATTGCCACTTCTCCTTTGATATGTGTTTGCTCCATTTCATCGGCTGACTCCACAATATGCATAGAGTCCGAGTTTAAAGTTATTCGTTTTGCCTCGTCAATCCCTTCAAGCGCCAATTGTACAGCGTCAAGGTATTGTGCACCACAAGGTACTGCTATCGGCCACAATACAGCTCCAATGAAATTCTTCCTCGCCTCACCAACGCTATTACTGAAATTCATGTCTTTCTTTGGACTCCAATAGCCCTCAACCAATGGAGACTCAGTCAACAGACGACGAATAAATGCTAGACGCGCCTCCAGCAATGACGAAGACCGTAATTGCAAGGCCAATGGTATTCCACCAGCCATTGCAATGCAAACTAAAATGACCCCGAGAGCAATAAGGACTTTTCGACCTTTTGACGATGAAGTCTTGCTGTGCTTGATCTCATGATCCATGGATTCCTTTTTACATGACGATATACTACCGTTTTTTATTATCTTTTCCGTTGTGAATTTATTCAGTTCCGGTGGGAGCTCAATGTCTGCTATCTCGGTGAATACAAAGCATTGCTGCTTACAATGCGGTTGGTGCTGATGAACAGTGTGAACTTCAAGGAACTCGTGACTTGGCACAGTGTTCATTATTTACTAGATTTCCTTATATTAGATAGTTATTACGTTTAATTAAACTCAATTCTATTTACCAACAAACGAAATGGGATGATCAATGACTTTTGCGAGCTATCGATTTCCTGTCATGAATATGATACAGTGACGGTCATGCGTATAGTCGCATTAGTAAGTCGAGAAATTCTTCATCAAGGACACGAACAAGGTTTTAATTTGTGCTGTTGGATTTCTAATATGGGGTATGCGTATGCACTATGGCTAGGTATAAAAAAAAGTATTTGTCCTCTTCTAAGAACACCACTTTTAGAAAACGCAGCGTACAAAAACGAAATATAAGGTACATAGTAGAACATTTCCAACGCAGTAGGAAAATGTGGTAAATTTTGATTTCAACACTTACATAGGCTAGGTTCAGTTCAAAAAGTGACCTACTACTGTCCAATAAAAGGAAACTGATGTTTGTGTGTACTAAAATCTAAGAAGTGTTTTGTTCTCTTTTTGTTCATGACTGGCCATAGTTCGATATGCAGTGCAATTTAAAGTATTGGCAACTCGCCATTGGCCTATTTTTAGTACCCTTATCTATGAGACATTTACTCATCCCTTATGGCTTTTAACCGTATGTGAAGAATACTCTTTTCTCACAGCGTGCAGTTTTTTGCAATTTTGTTTAAATAAAAATTTGCGCTGCAAATTCTAATTTTTATAAATAATATCTTGCCTCCAACTGTTAATCCAATTCATTCCTTTGCTGATGACGATATTTTCATTTCCTTAGTCGAGTCGCTGCTATTCGAACGTAAAAGAACGCTATGAACAGCCTAAATTTCCCCAAACGAAGTAAGATATAATTTATGCCTGTTGATCTAGTTGCCATCTTCAAAGAGTACATTCGCTCATATTTTTGTCAGGTTCAATTTCAATTACTTTTCATGTTATGAACGATTACGTGAGCTGGTTGTAACTTTATTTTCAAACGCGTTTTTCTCGAAATGATTTTTTATTTTTTGAATTTGTGTACACTCTCGCTCGAACAGTTATTAACCGATACACACTCAATATGAGCCTAAAATGGAAGTAATGTAATTGTTTAAAGTATTTTTGTATTGCAAAAAAGTTATAAAAAAATTTCCAAAAATTATGCTTTTTTGTTTAAATACCTCTTAAGTTAGGTTCATATAGAAGATAGAGATGTCCTTGAAGAAAATTTGAAACCCTACTGATTTTAGATAGAAACTGTGGCCTCCCGAATGTACAAAAACAATACGGTCTGATGGTGACCTGCGATTGGCGGCAGCAAGGAAATGCATTAAAATTACCACATTTACTTGAATATATGTATTAAATATCTTGAAATTTTAAATAAATTATACACATTCCTTTCTTGTCAAAAAAATGCATGAAAATCCCTCAAAAAACGTAGTTCTTAAGCTATATCCCCCCTTAAGCTGCGTTTGTTTAACTGGCGCTCAAACCTATGTCCGCTCCCTAACCAGTCCAACACATTAAACTCTAAGGTACGGTGACTCGTCATTATTCGCCTGTAAACAGAGATCCTTCCATGCTACTGCGATCTAATCACTGGGACTAATAGAAATTTTCTTCCACTTTTGTTTTAATCTGTACCTACATAATGTGTATCAAATGAGAGTTTCACTCACTGGCGTCTCTCATGAGCACAATGCACATATATCACAAGACACAAGACGAATGGAACATAAGTGGGATTTAGTCTACTCAGGACGTTGGGGGATAGAATTCACTCCGAGCGCCCCTACGCTCGTTGTTGTTATTCCATAACGCTGGTTTGAATATGCATTTTCTAATTTTTACGTTTTCAGTGCTGGGCTAATTTGAAGGGTTTTCTGTTCACAATCTCCTAACTGGGTTTGTGTGGTCCAGAAGCTGGAGGGCCTCAGGATTCGTGTGATGTGCCCCCATGTTTTTTTAGCATGTCTTTTGACTGGTTCCATACCCAAGTCCCGGTTGAGGTCCTCATTCCGAACGTACCAGAGTGCATTGACAATATTGATCATTTGTCAATGCACTCTGAATATCATTATTGATATTTTGGAATCTTTGGATGATGTCCATGTTGGTATGTTTAGTACAACCCCAGAGTTGAATCTCGTATGTCCATATGGGTTTGATAACATGTCGATAAAGTAGGAGTTTATGAAATTGTCTTCCTATCTTCCTTCCATATCTGATATCTATATCATAAGTAAGTGCGTAGGCATAAACAAAAGTAGAGTTATAAGTAAATATTGAAAATAAAATAAATAGAACGGCCAATCAATATCACTTTTAATTCAAATGTTATCATAAAAAAATTTGTTTTCAATATTTTAAAAAAAATTTAACAATACATAATTCCTAACAAAAATTTTTTAATTAACACATTTGTTTTATAGTAAAAATTGTTATTACTTTAATTTGCATAATTTACATAAAAGAATGTTAAAATTATGTCGTATCGTGTTAAATTATTTAAAATTATATACATATTAACAACTAAAGCTAAATATCAGTTTCTCGAACATGAAATACGAGTACGAATGTAAATGTATGTATGTATGTAAATAACTAAATATTGCACGACATATATGCTTATATTGTTGCTTATATTTATTACATATATCTTAATTATGCACCCTGTCCTGCAAAATATTAGAAAATTTGTTTTCATTATCTATATTAAAAATATTATATTAAAGATAAATTGTGAATGGACGGGCATTTATAGATATTAAATCGGAAAATTAAATTTCTTAAAATAAACTTATAATTTTCATAAACAAAAAAAAAGTTCAATTTTTTGTTTTGTTTTTATTTTAAGCGTTGTGTTACATTTGCTAAAGCAACAGCAAAAGCCTGGACAGCAGAAAATGGGTACTGGAAATCTAAGGTGTAGGCATTTCCATCTATTCGCCCAAATTGCATTACCTGTTAATGGAATTAAAAAAAAAAATAACAAATTTAATATTTATTTAAACAACGAAGTCACTAATGTTTTGGGGCTATTGAAATTCTACAGTACTGAAACACATCGGTGTTTTTTCGAAACATTGATTAATTTTTGTGAGCAGATGTGAGACGATTGTTATGCTATCTTCAGTCTTTCCAAAGCTCGTGCCGGTATATTTTTACTATACAAAATAGATGTCCACTTATCCTTTATCGGCTGAAGAACAAAAATACAAGTCATCGCATATCGAAAGATGCTCGCATTTTTGGGTCTTATGTTATCGCGACTTTGACATTTGTGAAGTAAACACAAGCAGAATACACGAAGGCAAACCATGGATCGCTATAATCTTTAAAAACGTACGTTGAGCCAAGGGTCTTTGGCTCAACGTGAATTTGTTCGTCGATTCTCTGGTCGTGTGGCATTAAATGGGCAAACACTGCGGCGTTTAGCCACTCACCTCGAGGAGTCTGGCTCAACACGCTTCAGATGCCTAGGAGGACCCTTTATAAATCAACCAGGCGATGGATCACGGAATTGGGCATTAGTAGACGGTCTTTACAACGAATGTTGGAAGTTATTCCCATCCAAATAACAAACGGTACCAGAACTCTTAAATCTCGAAGGCGATGAGGATAATTTTCCATTGAAAATCATCATGAGCGACGAGACGCATTTCCACCTATGCGGATACGTAAAGAAACAAAATAATCGCTTCTGGGGCACCGCGTGTAATACACGAAGAGCCATTACCTTCTCTCAAAGTCACTGTTTGGTGCGGGGTTTGCGGAGGAAAGGTGATTGGCCCATATATTACTGCGACTGGTGAGCACTACAGAACCATAATCAACGACTTCTTACTGCCGCAAATTGACGTGTTGAGTTTGGAGAACATGGGGTTCCCGCAAGATGATGCAACCGCAGTACGAGTAACTGTGACATTCTGCAGCAAGCATTTCCCGGTCGGCAAATCCCCCGCTTTGGGAATTTGACCGTTTCAGACTTCTTTCTTTGGTGTAAGAGTATTATCATCCGCTAACAAATGGATAAGATTGTTTGTGAGAGAGAGAAGGCTAATAAAAACACCATATGGTTAGACTTTCTTTTACTAGGGTGGTACACTCTATAAAAGCTGGTGAAAGTCAGTGAATATTATTGACTGGAATCGTATGGAAGATGGTCTCTTCAGAGAAGGATGTGTATTTATCTTCTTGAAATATACTTACTTGTTTTCCTCGAAATTCAATTTGAAAATTTTTCGCCGACTCCTGTGTAACACGTCCCCCAAAGTCCAATTGGTAAACCTGACTCATTTCATTCCACATTGGTGCTTTGTTATGCATAACGAATTCGCGCCGCAGCGGAGCAGGGCTAGAGCATGCTGAATTTCCATTCGGCTCAATTTTACCCCTCTTCAACTGCAAAGGAAGGTCCTAAGATTATGTCTTGCATTACTATGTTAAGTCAAAACCAACCTTTTGGCGTAATTGTGCTTTTTGAAATGTTTCCAGATCCCTGTACTGTTTACTATAAGTAACACTCTCCTCGCCCGATGCATTGGTAAAATTGCTCTCATCATCTGAACTTTCTATAATCTGCTTCTTCCGTTGTCGCCTATTCAATAGCGGCGAATTCAGAATATGCCTTATTGGCGAAGAGCTCTGGTGTCGTTTGGCCTTTTTACTAACCGCCGGAGACGCTGGAGAACTTCGCGGCATGCGCTGAGGCGAAGATGGTGGTGTCAATCTGCCCTCATCCAAATCACGAAGACGACTTATTATATTTTCCAGTGTAGTCAAAGCCTAAAACATAACATTTGTAACTCAATTAAGATAATTAAACATTTTATGCAAGATGAAAACAAAAACCTGTGTGTGCAATGAAACTGATGTTTTTGATTCAACTGGGGTTGCTTCGATTTGAGTATTACTAACCGATGTACTTTCAGCTTGGCTACTGCTCTGTGGATCTTTTCGCTTCCACCGTACCTCAGAGAGTTGTTTGACAAAATTAAAACCGTTATCGGCCTTGCGTCTCAACGACGGTGAATCATTTTCATTTTCTTTTTGATTTCGGTTGGATCTGTTGCCGTAGCGATGTTTTCTTGTAAAGAGCGGACTATCTGTAAAACTGGTTAATACTTCAGTCTTCTTATTGATTGAATCACTGTTACGGCTTTTTTGTTGCTGTTGTTGTTGACAAAAGGCGTCAAAAAGCTGACGATTTGCCTTTGGCTTATTTTCTGCCTTAATCCTATCATCTTCCTCTTTTTCTTCAAAATTTTCAAATATACTTTCGCTATAAATATCTTCAAGGCAGTTCTCAACCACTTTGAAGCTTTTAAGTCCCTTTTCGCTCTCCTCACTGTTTAAGTCTGATGGATTTCCTACGGAAATTCCCATAAATTTCTGTGGTATCTTCTCATTTCTAGTGCCGTTTTTTTCATTAGGTGATGGGAGAATAATACATGAATCCAGACTCTTTGATTTCCCGGATTGATGAAGCTTTGGTTTTCGGAAATACTTAAAAAAAAAGATGTGAGTTTACTTATTTATTTAACAAAGTTCAATATTAGCTTACTCCATTATTGTTCTTCTTTCGGCGAGCTGTTTTTTTATTGTCGACCAAAATAAGACGTTTGTTGGGTGCTTCCTTTCGTAATGCGGAAAGAGCTTCATCTGATGGAATTATTTCCACCGAATCCAAATAGCCAACACTACAGCTTCGTGTTATAGAATCAGGTAGTTCAGGGGCGATTGATATAACAGTTGGAGTCCTCTTCATACGCATTTCGGTTCCTACGGGAACAGATTGTGCTATGGGCGACTGTGTATCTTCATCTATAAAAAGCAAATCTTTTCTCCTCGAAGACGCAGCTGATCGTTCTCTAACTCTTGGATCCACTCGCTCCAAATTCAAATTAAGATTTAATGGAACCGGATTAACATGCGAATTTGTGGTACGAGTCTGCTCTGGTAACAAGGCGTTTTTAACGTGTGCAACATTATTTGAATAATCATTATTGCTCGAGTAGCTCATAAGGGTAGTCTGTCCAGAGGCCGGGGGTCTTTCAAAAATGATGTCACTTGGAGCTACGGCATTTTTCGGCGATTGCAGTGTCGGTACTGATCCTTCGCAACATAGGGGTGATATGGCATGCCTCGATTGGCAAGAGCTATTCGACGATGGTCGATTGTTTTGACTTTTAAAGCTTGAAAATGATGATCCTGCTCGTCCAGTTATTACACTTCCCACTGATGTGTCAATGTGTTTTGGTCGAATCAGTTTATTATTGTTCGCATTATTAGTGCCTGTTGATGCACTATAACTAGCACCATTGTTATTCTTATTTGCTATGGTATTACTTCCAGAATCCTGCGACTCATTCGATGAGTCGTCATCATAAGACTCGGCTCTTGCTAATGGACTCATTCCAACAGCTCCTGGACGTGAATTTCTACGCTTGGTAACTATTCTATTTGGTCGCGGAGACATTGGTGCTATTGGAGGAGAGTTATCGTTTAGCCGTCGAGGAACCACATATTTTGTATCTGTCCGATCATCGTTGCTTTGACCCACAGCAGCTGCATCATCTTCGTCCTCGGAAAAAACATTTGGATTGAAAGTCGGATCTGGACCGGGTGGATAGTCATCTCGAAGCTCGGTTATAACCAAAGTCATTTGTCGCGGTTGTAAGTGAAGCAAGGACGTTTTATATGTTACTTGGCCTAAATTGGCTGGGACGGTTTTTGCAAGTCCATGAATTTTGAATTTCGTTCCCCAAATATTTGATGTTACCTCCACCAGCTTTACTTCCTTGTAGACCGAAAAAGATAAGTTCTAAATTGAATATTTAAATGGAACTTGTAATGCAGGCAAACCTCAGGAAGTGTGTCGATATAAGCTAATTCGTCTAGATTCTCTGGTTCTGGTCCAGCTGCCCTCGCATCAGAACCATTTAGATTACGTTTCTTGGAACGTGGTTTCCGTTTCCTAGGAGTCCGGGGGGAGCCTTTAAAGCGATCTTCGAATTCACTGTCAGAAGAATCAGTTCGACCACTTAGACCAGTCGTTGTTGACTGCTGCGAACCGGAGCCAGATGAACTCTTTGCATCCGAGGAATATTGAGAAAATATTGAAGAGTCTGAAAAAGTGAAAATATTAAATAATCCATAGAGAAGAATAGTGGATCTGGAAATCCTAAGAAGGAAAAAAGCTAAACCCGACAAGATATCGATTTTGAGCATGGATGGTTATCGACGGCGGCGGTTTGTTATGACAACATCCAGTCGTATTTGCATGTACATAATCATTGGCTTTTAAGTCAATGACGATCACATACATTGAATACATTTTCCGAATTTGGAAATATTTTCTAGGATTTGCGTAAGATTTCTGCAAGTACACGTTCTTCACTTGACAATTGCTAAAATTTTTGAAACTAAAGAATGACGCAGTAAGAAAATTACTACAGGCGCCGGGCAAGGCTCAATACTAGAACCCGATTTGTGGAATATCTCCTATAATAGAATCCTCCAAATGAAGATGCTCCAACATACGTAGTTGGTTGGTTACGCCGATGATATCACCAAGTATAACCGCGCGAGACACAGAGGATACTCAAAGGCACATAAATCAAGACATGAGACGCGTCCAGTTCTAATAGAAATACCATAGACTGAGATTAGCAATGGAAAAGACTGACAAGGAGGCAGCAGATCAAGTACGCGTCCAAAAGAGCTGCTAAGATCACCTCATTGAGCAAACTAATGGCAAGCTTGGGAAGCCGCACAGCAAGAAGGCGCATACTACTCATAACAGGTTCGCCTTTACCTTTTTGTATGGGTGCAAGATCTGGGCGGATGCGTTTCTGCTCGAAGAAGAGAAGACGTATAGAAGACAAGTAGCAGCGGTACAGCGAAGAGAAGCTCTTCGGGTAACGAGTTCCTATCGTAGTCTCAGAATCAGCCGTTCTTGTAGTCGCGAGAGTAACCCCCATTGAAACAGGAAAGCAAAAGCTGGAAGAAAAACGGCAAGAGCCAAGGAGATCAAGATGTGTCGCTGGAACAAATGCGGGAGCACAGAAACTAGGGCTAGATGGACCCCAAGACTAATCGAAAACATCGTGGATTGGACGGGGCGGCGGTACTCAGTTTCTTACTGGTCACGGGTGCTTCAATGAGAATCTACTCAGAATGGGAAAAACAGCGAGTCCAGTATGTCTGTAGGATGACTCGACTCAAGACAATGCTAAACACACATTCTTTGAATGCAAAATAGAGCGAATGAAAATATAACGTTTCGGCCGCAGAATCTTCGAACTTAATGCGGAGGGACAACGCAGTAGCGGAAGACCTTACACAAGTGGAAGGGAACTTCAACCAACTTGGAGCGAGCAACTAGAGGCAGCTATCTAACAACCATATATTTGATTGAGGGAGAGCTTCACCCCAAACTGTAATGCCCTCTAAGTAAGTAACTAGGAGCTGCGCAAAGAAATCAAATTGGAAAGACTTGAATAACAAGATTTAAATACTTCAATGTATGAATAATAATAAAGTGAATAAAACTTACCATCAACTTGTGGATCAAAAATTACAAATTCCGGTCGAATTTTGGATGTTCTCTTTCCCTTGAGCAGTGGAACAAGTCCTCCCAAATACTCCAAATATAATGTATAACAAGTCCCAGAACTTAGGTTTGAATCATCATCATGTCTTATCATTGTACAATGCAAACGTGTGGAACAAATAGGCGGACGGGCCACAAATTCCCGTAAATATTTCAAGTCAGGTACACAACACTATTAAATAAATTTAAAATAAAAATCATAAAAACTAAAATTTTTAAGAAAGATTAAAATATACATACCCGTATGGTTTGAGCAAACAGATTTCCAATCAAAGACTTAATCCTTGATGGCAAAGGCAATAATGGCAATGTTAATTCAGAACCAATACTTGCTTGAATTTGTAGGCGACACAACAATTGCAGAGATGCAACTCGCCGTGAAACCCAAGCAATATGAACTTGGGTTCCCGTCGCTATGAATAGTCTCTTATCATTATGACCCCAGGTTAGCGCCGAAACAGCTGATGTAGTATTAGGTATTCGCGTCGTGTATAAAAGGTTTCCACTTTCGGTATAAAATTTCAAAATATTTATAAAAATCGGTGAGCCCTGAGTATCTACTGTATGTTTTGGGTTTTGTGTACCGGCTACGGCAAGTAACTCTCTCGAGTTGCTCCATTCCATGACTAAACCGAGGGCACCATTCAAGCCGGTGCTGATATGAGCGGGAGAAACATCATCGAATGATTTCAGTAAATAAATGTATCCATTTTGAAAACTAACAGCCAAGACGAATGATCTTTTAGCTAGAGGGGCAAAATACTTGTTCTCAGTAAATGTAATTGTTTCAAAATAGTTTTTTCTTAACTCACAAGCGTTCATAACGCCTGGTTCAGCCTCTTCGCCTTCCTCCATTTTGAACTTTTCACAAGACCAAGACATTGAGGTTATTCCAACATCATTGCATAACTGAACCTGTGACACCATTGCACCGTGTACGTCCATCACTATAATCTGACCCTGGGTTGTTCCGAAATATACTTGCTGGTCATCCGGCGTCCAGATTCCACAAGTGATCGTAGACTCCAGGTTTAACATTGAGGACCAATACCTTTGCCCTGCTACCGAGCCCACTAAAACAAAACCATCTTGGTAGCATATAAGTGCCATACGTCCATCGTGTGACCATGAAAAATGTGTGACTGGAGTATTCCGATCATTGATCAACTCTATTGACCAACGACCCTCGTACTTGATCCAGACAAAAATTATTCCAGAGCTATCGCATGATGCCAGCTTCTGATACGGTTCGTTCCATTTAACCAATATTACCTTTAATGGACCACATTTTTAAATACAATTCCAAAATCATAAGTTATGCGTTACTAACATCCGATCTGTGTCCACGAAGATTATAATTCGTTCGCAACGGGTACTCCACATTCTTTCTGCAGTGTGATGTTGTAAATGTCACCCCGACAATCCCTCGGATATTTCCCGTTGCAAGCCAACCTTCTTGGTAATAGTTGGTTCGGTTCAACTTCCATCCTTCGTCCTAAAATTAAACAGAAGTATATATCGGCGAATATTCTTCAGAAAGTATGTACATAGGTACTATGCAGGCTGCTAAAGCTGTCTAAGGGAAACACCTCAAATTTTTTTATCGAATGCCCTTTCTAAGCTTTCAAAATGGACTAAAGGAGGTGATTGGAGTCAAGTCCAAAAAAAAAAAAAAACTGAGTCAGTCCTCTTCACAAGGAAATATAAAATTCCCCATTATCCAGCCTCATACCCTTCTTTATCAAAATGGACATAGTTTTGATGTAAGAGTACCTTTTCTTAAGGTACTAAACTCTATCCTAAGACTACAATCTATATTCTGAAGAACAATTCAAAGAAGCTGAGCTTGAAGGCACACTAGACCCCTTTATCCATTTGAAAACGTTTATATAATTATATATATATATAGAGTTACGTGAAGACATCGCGGCATCAACGCCGGATATTACACATCCCTGGCACAAAGCATCGGTACCAAGGGATTATGCTCTGGTGGAGCGTAGTCCAGGTTCTACGCCCTTACGTATTAACTCTTTATTCATTTGGCACATGCAGCCATTCTCATTCTTAAATTAAAAGATTTACAAAATAAAATATCTCCAGTTTTATCACATTTCATCACTTCTTATATAAACTAATAGTAATTTTTTAAACACATATATATTTTCCTTATTTTTTAATTCAGTCGGCAGCCTGTTAAACATATCTAAGCCTTTATACATTGCTCTATTTTGACCTCCTGCCGTGCGGTGAAATTCCAATCGAAAGTCCCGATTACTTCTTAAGTTATACGGCTGCACTTCTTCAACAAACCGTATATTCTCAGTCAGATGTCGCGGTAGCAAGCGATTTTTTAGCTTAAACACGAAAACTAACACGTTAAAAACTATTCGCTGTTTAACGCTTAGCCATTTCAACGAACTAAGCATATAGGAGATCGGGGTTAATCGGTCACATCCTATTATACATCGCATTGCTCTGTTCTGTAACTTTTGTAGTCTTTCAATATCCTGATTGGAACACTGCAGGAGAATCGTTGAGCAGTATTCAAAATGAGGCTTAATTATTATATTATATATTTTGATACTACTCATGACTGAGAGTCTATTTCTAATTCTATTAAAAAACCCGATCTTCTTTGCCACTTTTTTGCACACATAATCGATATGAATTTTGAACTTGAGCTGATTATCTATAACTATACCCAGATATTTTATCTCGCTTACAATTTAAATTTGTTCATTGTCTATCAAAAACTCATCTTCTAGTTCACCTTTCAACACCATACCTTTAGTTTTTTTTGCGTTTAGTTTAAGCTTATTCATTTTTAGCCATATATTTAACGAGTTGAGATCCTGCCTTAAATTGTCTGTACATATTTTCTTATCTTTCCCAAAAATATACAGCAACGCATCGTCTGCAAACAAGAGTTTGTGGAGTTCAGTCGGAAGGCAGAGGTAACTGATTCTTGGTTAGGTCTTAGATCACAGTGGGACAGGGTTTAGAAGACGATTTCTCGGGACCTCCTCATCCTCGGTCATAGTTTTCTTCAAAAGTTGGGTTTTCATACGATACACAAACCGAAACGAATACTTTCTGACGTCTCCGACAGGTAGGCCCCTCAGAGTTTAGAAGAGTTGTCTGAGGAATTCGAGATCTTAAGATGTTCGCGGCAAGGCTGCATTCTCTCGACAATATTGTTCTTATTTGTGATTAGCCATGTGCTTCGTGCTGGACTCTCAAATCCCAACTCAAACACCTTGACTACGAAATTACATGAGAGCTTTGTTCAATGAGGCTGTCCACCTCATTTATTTATTTGCGAATTTTGTGAAATCGGGCGTCTAATTTAGGGACCATGTTAATTGTTCTTGTATTCACAGATACGAGTTCTCGGCGAGAAAAAGCAAGATACAACAACAACAATGTAAACAAATGGGTGTCGCGGGACTAGAAGGACGGAAGTTGAATATCTCTTTATAACTAATCTCTGGCGGCAGTGTTCAGAAAAGAGCCTTTGATATCTTCTCGTTTGTAATTTAAAATATCCCTTAAGCTTTCCGGCAAGTGAAACGGATCGGAACATTCTGTATGACACTTTTATTCGAATCTCTCTGTGGGTTGAAGAAGAGTCGTTCTCTTATTAGTTCAAAGACCTGTATAAGGCTGACTAAAGAAAGTAATTAAAGAGAAATCAGTGGCAGAGAAAAGGAGACATGCATATGACCATTGTTACATACTGTTCACCAAAATGGAGCAAAACATATAAGAGCTATAAATATGTAGAATGCTATTCTTAAGTCAACAGGGAAGATCAACAGATTAATATTTTTCAAACAAATATTAAAAAAAAAAAAACCTTTTTGCGTACATATTCGATTTATGAGCCATAGGATCAACAAGCGAGCACGTACGTCAACATAACGGTCACATGTATTGTCCCTTGTGGGTTGTCACGCCTCATTTATAAATAGATTAAGCTTTAAGTCGAATACTATCAGACAAACTATGTATGTATCTACAAAGTACTTTATTAATATATTTTCAGGAACGCATCTATCCAATACCAAGAATGCATTCCTTGTGATAAAAGGAAACTACAATACACATTATACAAAGGACCACTGTTACTCACCTCCGGTATGTCATCAGGTACTTTGCCCATCCAAGACAAGGACAAAATTGTGCAATCGCATTTTGTAGTAACGTTGCGCTCAAAATGCAGATGCATCACACTTAAACTTTAAATAAACTAATTATGTCAATATGTTTGCTTTCATGTGGGATCCACAACCTCCTGTAAAAGGAAAAAGAAACAGTATCACTTAAAGTTTTTTTTTTTTAAATAGCCTTTTGTAAACGAAAGAAAAGAAAAGGACACCGATTTGAAGTTTCATCAACTGGTATGTGGTGAGTTTGACTGAAACCCAGAGCTTTTGAATCATATACAAAACCCGTATACCGAAAAGCCCTAGTATTTTTAGGAAAGCAAGTGTTTTTAACTTAATTTCGACAACGATGACAGTCCTTAAGAGATAACTATTGATTTTTCAACCAAACATATCTTTTTCATTTTTTCTATTCGATTCTATGAATTTTCTAAGTAAAACATCGACTGTTGAATTAAAAGAATAAATATTCAAAATTTGATTAGATTATCACAACAGTTCACCAAACTTTAAGTGATTTTCAAAAATAATTTAAATAATTTTACACAAGTGCTACACCTTGTATTGGAATTTAAAAAAAAAAAATTATGTCTTGACTTTTATACTGTAAAATGGTTTCTTTTATTATGGAAAATTTAAAAAAAAATATTTTCATATTAGCTACACAAGTATAGGTACTTTATTTTTATTTTTATTTTTATTAAAGCATTCAATTTTGAATATTATTTAACCACAATGTAAAAACCCTTTTTTTAAACGAACTTGTACATCCAATATACGTGGAGTGGATGTCAGAATAGATACTAGTGTAAGAATGTTAATGTCAACGACTAGAGTTATGTAAAGAAGTTTGAGGATAAAAAAAGAAAAAAAAAAGAAACAAATATATTGAAAGTTCGCGCGCACTCTTTGTTGATTTATCAAAATTGATTGTACATACTTAAATCGTTTTTGTTGGATATTCCTGTTTTCCACCTTGTAGCTTTTTCGTTAAGTTATAACAGTTCAAAAAGTACACTGGACCCCCCACATACGCGATTTCGCTTATACGCGATTTAGTTTTTACGAACTTCCCTCCCCATACAAGGTGCTTTATACGCGGTTCATCTTGTTGTGGAAAATGAAAATACGAAAAAAAAAACTGTGCCAGTAGGCTTTGCATTTATTTTCAAGTTCTTATGCGCATCAGATTTCAGTGCATTTTCATATTTTTACTGTTCTGGTTGATAAAGCGACCGAGCATCCTTAAGTTTTTTAAATCTGTCGATGAGCTGATAAGCTGAGACGTGAAATTCAGTGCCTTATTTTCTATTTTTTTTGTTATGAATTGCTTTTGTTCTTAGCTTTTGTTTTTCATTTAATTTGATCAATGCTTTTGTTCTTCCTATATTGAATTGTCTTTAAGTTTTTTATTCAAAAAAAAAAAAAAAACCGATTAAAATATTTATTTTAAAATTGCTTGTCTTGGAACGCATCTCTAAATTTTCATACAGTTTCTAGTCTCAACATACGCGAATTCGACATACGCTGTATTTTTTTGGAACGCATCCCTCGCGTATGTGGGGGGTTGGTTGTACTTTTAATTAAAAATGTGTCGATGATGCCTATATTGACTTGCTCACTTGCGTTAAAAGGTTTCTATCTGGCAACCTTGTTTTTTTTATATTTGACATAAGCTTGCATGTACCCCGTTTACATGAGGATCGAATTCAAGAGGATTGAATCTCAAACTGGGTTTTTGCTTCCAAAATGTGAATTCCACAAGAATTCAGTTTGACAGCAGCTACTTTTGTCGTAGTCTTAGCTACACCAAAAAAGTCGTTGTTACGCCAAAAAATGTACCCTCATCCGCCATTGTTGTAGTATGACGTAGGCCAAGGATTTAAATGAGTGTTTCCATGCGTATTTTTCTTTCAAAATTGTCTTCATTTGCCTTCCAGTAAAGAAGTAGCAATAAAAAATGACCACGAAACTCCGTCTTCTGGCAATACTGGTGGAAGATAATTAGGGTAAAACCAACATTTTATTGCTACCTGACGTCACTGCGAGAAAAATCCCCTCCACCTTTTTTGAGCTGTCAAAAAATCTGGGTATACATGCAAAAACTGAACTCAATCGCACAAACGTGTGCGATCGAATCGAGTGAGCTTTTTGAATTCGACCTCTGTATACATGATGGTTTTTGAGGATTCAATCCGGATTCAATCCTCATGTAAACGGGGTAATAGTACCGTTACTGTTCAAGATGCCTTCTCGCCTGCGTAGGTTACGTGGTCCTGTAAACTGGGGTCGAATTACGGCATCAGTGATCGAGTAACTCGTCACGTAAAAACGAGCATTATTACGTCGGAATTATCCTTTATTACGTCGGAATGTTCGTTTATACATAATAATGCTCATTTTTACTTGACGAGTTACTCGATCACTGATGCCGTAATTCGACCCCTGATTCTGCCACCCAGCAATACTCCCAGGTACTTGATGTACGATTTAAGCTCGATAATATACTCACCGACCTGTATGGTTAGGTGTTCCACTTTTTTACTGTTTATAAGAAAGTCTTCGGTTTTGTGTTCCATAGTTTCATATTCATGATTGTTTGTTTGCAAATTTGCATTATTTCCCCTAAAGTTTTGACCATTACTACAACTGTTATATCGTCAGCATAACCGATATCAACTGCATTCTTTCTCTATGTTCTTAGTGTCCCATCGTACATTATGTTTCATAGAATTGGTCCCACGACTGACCCTTGTGTAACTTTTCCCGTAATTTTGTACTTCTTCGGTCCTGCTTCCCTGTCATAGTAAAGGTTTCTGTTTCCGAAGTAGTTAGCTGTTATACTCAGTAGGTTGTTTGATGCCTGTAGGTCGTTTAGAACTCTTAATACAAGGCTCCAGTCGGTTGAGTTGAACACATTCTTGACATCAAGGATATCAGTTAAACCAGCGGATTTGTGAATGTTCATACATCTAAGTTCTCCTACAATTTTATGAATGCAAAAGTGGGTTTGGTCCATGGAAAAATCGACGCACTTTAGTACAGGTGTATTTAGAGTCTGTTATGTACAGATACTAACTATACTATGCTTAAACAACCATCAAATGTGAACACAGCTCGTCGTC
Organism: Criorhina ranunculi; assembly: GCA_951813785.1. Taxonomy (NCBI): domain Eukaryota; kingdom Metazoa; phylum Arthropoda; class Insecta; order Diptera; family Syrphidae; genus Criorhina; species Criorhina ranunculi. Next base: position 1,560,416 of record OX638381.1, read on the forward strand.
ACAAAATTCACAAATCGAATTTTAAAACGACCACTGAACTGTGTAATAACACACAAATGACAGCTGTCGCATAATTTTTCTCACGTTGTTTGCACTGCTGGTTTATGTATATTGGTTGTGTGTCAAACTATTTGCTGGTGGACTCAGCTGTATGAGAAATACTCGTCCAATAATATGTTAAAAGTTAGTTATTCCAATTCCAATTGCTACTAAAAAATAGTCTAAAACAAATGCTAAAGTAAACAAAATACATTGCAAATATATGACAAAAAGGATTTTACCATCAAAGACAACCGCTTAATGTCACCGACATGGTCTCTGGATCAACTTCATTTCGCGTCCGCACCCAGTAAACAATTATAAAAATGAAAAAGATGTGATGGAGCAGAATACAAACTAGAGAAAACTAGAACCAAATAAACAAATCCAAGATCAGTGACTAAGAAATACCAGAAAAAAGTTAATTTCAATTGACTGCAAGCAATGTTGGATGGAATGAAATTTCATTCGAAGATGATGTGCTGTGAATATTCATCCACGGGCACATTCAATGTTAAGTATCGACGAAAAGTCTATATGATCACTTTCATCCAAATGTTGGCTATCTGGATGTCGGTGATTCAAACAATTGATGCATTTAATTGTACATCAGACGAGAGCTGTAAGAATGGCGGTGTTTGCAGGAACAATGCCTGCATTTGTCCCGATGGATGGCAGGGATCCGACTGTCAGTTCTGTGGTGGTAAAGTAAGGTAAGGTTAAGGTAACCTAGTTTGGATTGCCTAAAAAATACAATAGCGACCGTTATTTATGCTAAAGCGAAGTGAAACTTTTTTCTTTTTTTCTTCCAAACCAAGTAAATCAATTCGTCTTTTTTAGGGAATTATGTCGCTTACAACCGAGATTAGATTAGAAAAGATAATACGTTGGCTTCTTTACTATTTCAAGTGTGTCGAGTAGTCAATTGATATAACATAATTATTTGGCCAACGCTGGTTATTGTTGATTCTGTGACACAGTGCTTGATTTGAATCATCGATAGTGTCTGCGAAAGTGCAAATCCTATGGCTGCCATTGGCAACCCTTTCGGCAACTACTCGTCATCGTAGATATACATTTTCGTTAGAACAAAGTATAAACAAAGACAATTCATTGTTAAACATTTTCTTTATTTCATTTAGTTGGAAGAGAAATACAACTAATAATGCAGGTTTCAGTTTGCTTTGTTTATCAATAGTGTCCCCAATAGAGTCAGAAAATTGTCCTTGAAGTGTAAGCACTTCATAGCAAAACATTAATTCTCACTCAAAGTTGAAAATGAAATGAAATCATCTAAGTATAGGGTAGCATATGTGTTTTTTAATTAACCTTTACGATATGTACAAAGGAAGAGCCGATCATTGGAAATATTAGTCACCTCTGTGCAAACGCAAAGTAACTAGCTGTTGAGAAGCATGAATATTGTTTTTTTTTTTTTTTTTCAACTGTGCCTTCAATTAATAAGAGCTCATAATGTAAATAATTTCAACTTGATTAAGCTTTATTAATACGAGGCGTTTTTTTGTATTATTTTTTATTGACTGAAACATTTTAATTGAGGTTGTCTCTTCTATGGGACATTATTAATTTACGTAACAATTAACGCCGTTCTAGTAATTCTCTTGTTTTTTAATATATCCAGATTCTCAAGCAATAAGCCTTGATTGCTTTGTCGACTGCTTCCACTTTTGCAAAACAAGTTGAGCTCTCGTTCTTTTCTGTGCCCTTTTCCACTTTGTTGCTGCTCCGAGATGGTTCCAAGTTTTTTTCAATCCGAAGTGTTCTTTGTAATCTTCTAACCAAGTCGATGTGGCTGAACGTCGTCGTCGTCGTCGTCTTCATTATTGTATATTCTCCTTTACTCATTGATTATGCAAAATCTTTGTTGCTTACTTAAGGTGGCGCCAGAGTCTAGGGGAGACCTGGTACGCAACCAACAAGGCTCCAGTTTCAAACGCTAAGTTGATTGAGGTCCGCTTCCAATTGTGTGTGCCACCTGAGTTGCGGTCTTGCTGTACTGCGCTCTATCCCTCGGAGGTGGATTCGAAGATTTTCCGAACCGGTGCATTGGTGTGCATCTGATCTAAACCAGTCGTTGGACCTTCACTCTTCTGGTTAAGTATATCAGTCCAGGGTCTCCGTTTATTATTGCGCTGCGCATAGCTTAATAACATTTCACATACAGATCCGAATTTCGCTGTGCTTTTTTCGTTTGCAGACAGTAAATCCGTCTATATACGGACTAGCAGTGTTTTCCTTGGTCGGGCAGTTTCCCCGGCGGCACAGCTCCCAACCTACGATGAGGAACCAGATAAACCACTCCTTGCAAGCCTGAGAGCCGCATACATCGTAGAAGCCCATATAAGGTATTCACGAAGCAGTTCGACCTAACTGGAACTGTAACCCCACCATTAGTTCCATTTGGAGAATTCTATCAGTGCAGTTCCGATCCAAGGAATAGTGCATTAGTGGAAGCATCCCTCCCACCCTATTTTGTTAGCTGCCACCAACAACTCTCCAAACGGGGGTGCTGAGAGTAGGAGTTGGTTTGGGAAAACCTATGGACACTTATGTCCTCTTGAATGCACATGTAAAACCATTAACTATGCAACATCGCTGAGAGAGTCCTTTTTCCACTTGTAAAATCCGTGCATTTGCGCAAAACTGCGATTTAGTCTTTTTATTTGTTTTCGTAACAGAATGATCATACAGGATGTTTATTAGAATGACTCTTGTCTACTTAAAACCAAAAGCAGGTGATAGGACTAAGGGCACTCACGTCTCCTTATCGTCGAATGATTGTGATGCACCAGTTAGGCAAAAGAATTTTGATCCCTAAATCTTGTGGCTCCACTATTCATAGACTTTTCGTCAGCAAGTCTCTTCCCTGCTTCCTGCTATACCGCCGAGGCAGGCAATCAATATAATCCGACAATTCCGCATGATACAAGTAGTATTTGAGATGTCCTTATCGATTTCATTTTAAGTCACTCAGTGGTTGTGTGGTGTGGGGTTGAGACGTAATATTCTTACCTTTACTCCTTAGATTAACCGAACCCGAAGGTGTTATACACGATGGATTCGGGAACTACTCTGTGAGTGTGAAATGTAGTTGGCTGATTGATGCGCGTCATACCAATTGGAGCAATCGCTTTCCTGGAGGAAATAAAAAACCAGCAAAAATTCGTTTACATTTAGAAGAATTCGCAACAGAATGCGGATGGGATCATTTGTATATATATGACGGAGATAGTGTGGGATCTCCGTTGTTAGCTGTTTACAGGTAAGATTTCATTTATCCATCCTCTGATGTCGCTCATGCGTTCCAATTCAAAAACAAACAGTGGACTGATGTACAGGAAAAATTTTTCAATACGAAAAGTGCCAGAGATTGTAGCTCAATCAGGCTCAGCGCTTCTGCACTTTTTCAGTGATGATGCTTACAATATGTCAGGCTTTAATATATCATATAAAGTTAACGGCTGTCCAACAAATAATTCAAGTGAGTTGCTTTAAGCATTATAACGGTGGTGGCAATTAATTAAACAAACTCCATTTTTTAGGTGTGGATTGCTCAGGGCATGGAAAATGCCGATCGACAGACGCAACATGCGCCTGCGATGCTCATTACACTGGTGAAGCTTGTAATATTCACACGTGTGCAAATGGTTGCTCTTTTCATTTAGGCCAAGGGGAGTGCAAAAAGTTGGAGGGGCGGTATGAACTTATGCGATTTATTGCGAATCGAAATCACTCAGTTTATATTTCAGGTGTGAGTGCTATCCGGGATTCATCGGATACGATTGTAGTCAAATCATATCGCTTGGCGTTTGGACATCAGTGGCTGCTGCTCAATACTCTCCGCCACCACCAGGCAGCGCATCACACGGAGCAGCCGTATGGCGTGACACATTGCATATAATCGGGGGTGAAAGCTACGATCGTGGTGAGCTGTTGTACATGTATGACTTCAATGGTAACGTCTGGGAGGCTGTACACATTGAAGGGGGAAGTAGCGTGCCTGAAATCCGCTATGGAGTGTCGACAGTCATGTATGGTGACAAAATATTCATGTATGGTGGAGTAATAAGACACAAGGGAATATGTGGAGAACTATGGGCGTTCGACGTGAGCGCAAAAACTTGGGAGAATATCACAGTGAAAGCTGAACCCTGCAATGCAACCAGCTTTACGATGTGCGGACCACTGAAAGTGGTGGGACACACTGCCACTTTGGTGCCTGGATTTGGTGACAAGAGCACGTACCAGTATATGGTTGTAATTTTTGGACATTCGCCTCAGTATGGTTATCTGAACACAGTCCAAGAGTACAACTTTGGATCGCGAGAATGGCGAATTGTCGAAACAAATGGATATGTGGTGAAGGGTGGCTACGGGCACAGTGCGTCGTATGACTACTTGACGGAAAAAATTTACGTTTACGGCGGCATTGTGTCAGAGAGTGAGAATAGCCAAGTTCTGAGCAGTAAGTTGTATGCGTACGAGCCTTCGACACGCACATGGACTCTGCTTTCGTCCGCACCTAGTGCCAGGCTCCTACATTCAGCAGATTTTGTTAGCCCTGGACTAATGCTGGTATTTGGGGGCAACACCCACAACGATACATCACAGAGCTACGGTGCTAAATGCTACAGCAAAGATCTTATGGTGTATGATGTATTCTGTGATTCATGGCATTACCAGGATATGCCAGAAGATTTGGTATCAGACTTGGCTCGCTTCGGCCACAGTTCGGTAGTGTTTGAGGAGTCGTTGTACATATACGGTGGCTTTGATGGCCAATTGCTCTCAGATCTACTAAAATACACGCCCGGGCACTGTAACTACTTTACAAAGCAAGAAAAATGTTTGAATGCTAGGCCTGGCGTAAAGTGCATATGGGATGTTCAAAAGTCCCGTTGTATTTCAATAAACAGGGTGCAGAAAGCATCGATCTTTGGCCGTGAACAATACGACTACATAGCTTGTCCTGTGAAGAGCCGCTTGACAATGACTTCTGAGCTCTTGCATGATGTAAGTCGTTGCCACGAATTGAGCAACTGTGAGTCGTGCGTTTCGAATAGTTTCGGATGCACGTACTGTGGCAACGGATCCTGTTCTAAAGAGAAGTGCCGTGAGATTTTTTATGACGGTCGATCAGTCTCGATTAAGCGGCTGGAACAGTGCCCCAAAGAGGTTGGCACGCAATGCGAACACCTGCATTGCTGCAACGCTTGTTTATCGAATCCTAGCTGCGTATGGGATTTGGAACACAACAGATGCCGCCCATTTATTGGCAATCGTACAATCGACTCAGCAGACATTCAGTGCCCACCACCATGCGCAACCCTTACAAGTTGCGCCAATTGCACCGAAGACGATTGTATTTGGTGCCAAAACGAGCAGAGATGTGTTGATAGAAATGCGTACACTGCCAGTTTTCCTTACGGTCAATGTAGGGAATGGACAACGCATCCATCGAAGTGTCGCCCTCAAGTATCGGGTTCTCAATGTGGCTTCTACAAGACCTGCAACCAATGTAGAGATGATCCAGCATGTGGATGGTGCGACGATGGATCCAACACCGGATTGGGAGAATGCCTTCCAGGTGGGGCCAGTGGCCCGCAAGATGTCATGGAATGTGCTGTTACCCAATGGTTTTTCACATCGTGCCCCGACTGTCAATGCAACGGGCATAGCGTCTGCTTGGAAAGGTACATTTGCAAAGATCCCTGCTCCAACCTGACCACGGGTCTGAACTGCGAAAAGTGCATGTCGGGCTACTGGGGCAACCCAGTAAACGGTGGAACGTGTCAGAAGTGTGAATGCAATAACCAAGGAAACATGTGTAACTCCGACTCAGGGAAGTGCTTCTGCCAAACAAAAGGAATTGTCGGTGACCATTGTGAGAAGTGCGACAGTCAAAATCATTACCACGGCGATCCACTGAAATCTTCGTGCTATTACGACCTTACCATTGACTATCAGTTCACTTTTAACTTGTCCAAAAAGGAGGACCGCCATTTCACTCAGATAAACTTTCGCAATTCGCCTGGTAAGCCCGACATAGACGCTGACTTCACAATCACTTGCAGCGTAGCGGCAAAGATGAATATAACAGTTCGCAAAGCAGGAGCCAATGAAAAATTTGCATTTAGCGGCATTAATTGCTCGACATTCCGACACCGTTTTCCGAAGACCGAATACAACTTCGGCTCGAATAGCGAGGACAACACCACGATTACAACGTTCTACGTATATGTGTACGACTTTACACCACCGATTTGGATTCAAATCGCTTTCTCTCAGTACCCTAAGCTGAATCTACAACAGTTTTTCATAACCTTTTCGACGTGTTTTCTACTGTTGCTGCTAATGGCGGCAATACTGTGGAAGATAAAGCAGAAATATGATATGTTTCGTAGACGGCAGCGACTGTTTGTTGAAATGGAACAGATGGCATCTAGACCATTCTCTCAGGTAAGATTCATCATATGATGCTGCTGAGCAAGATTTTTATATGATTCTTTTAGGTCCTAGTGGAGATCGAAAACAGGGAAAATATTGACTTGACTCAGACAATTGAAAGTATATCGACTGTTGCCAGGAAACGCAAAAAGGTTCGAATTCAATTACCATGCCCAAATTTGTATATAACATATACCTTTATATTTCGTTAAGGACTCCCCAAGTCCGATTGCTCTAGAACCTTGTATTGGAAATCGTGCTGCAGTTTTATCTCTTCTAGTCCGGTTACCAACAGGTAAGCATATTCGTATTCGTGAAGAGAATATTTGTACGGTTTTTGTTTTATTAAAAGGTGGCCTGCAGCATGCTCCACCCGGTCAAGCGGCTGGTTTAGCTGTAGCAAGTGCATTAGTTACTCTTGGAAACCCCAGGAGACCATCATTGGAACACCAAAAAGAACCGAAGACAAAAAGAAAACAAAGTCAGCATCCAGATAGTTGTACATAAAAATTTGTAAATAAATTGTAATTATTTACAAATCTTAAACACTGTTTAAACATAAAACGACATGATTATTTAACATTATAACAATACAGGATGAAAAGCAAATATTATAAGATAAAATTCACTTATTAATATTTATTACATATTAAAGAAAAAAACAAAATAAAAGAAATTATTAAAAAAAAAAAATTGCGGAACTTAAAAAATTATTACAGAAAATACCGGCATCTGAGCTGATGCGCTCAACCAAGAAAAAACCAGAAAGCAGATGGCGAGCTCTTACCGAACAGTGTCAGAACGAGGCGTTCTCGTGGTCGCGGGAGTAATCCCCATCAATCTTCTAGCGACATTGAAAAAATAGATTATGTACGAGAGAAAAACAGAGGTTGGGAAGAAAACGGCAACAGAGGAAGCCAAAGTAGTCACCATACAACGCTGGCAAAAACGTTGGAGCAGAGACACCAGGGGAAAATTGACAGAATCTTCTGGACTGGACGGGGAGGTGAATTTCGACCTCACAATTCTTTACGGGACACCGGTACTTCAATAATTATCTACACAGAATGGGAAAAGAGCGACTCCAGAATTCTTCGAAGGTAGGCGAAATCACACCGAACAATATTATTACGGTAATGTCCACGAGTGAGCAAAACTGGAATCCAGTGTGCTCTACATAGAGAAAGTGCTGAAGACAAAGAAATGGGAACAGGGCATAAATCCGTCAAAATCAGAGAAGATTAGAGCTCATAGAGGCCAGGAAAAGTGGCACCACTCTGAAGTAATGCAAGAAGCAGTTCCGAAGTTGCTTCGCCTGAAGATGAAGAGGGTTAAGTAGGTCCGACATACTGGCGAAATTTGTGTTAAAAAATAAAATATTTCAGCCCAACAAAGTGTGGCATTGCATGTAAATGGGCCTCAACCGGCAAGCGTCTCCAGCCCGCTCGACTTTAGCTAGCTGCTTGCAGTTTCGCACGCTTAATTGGTTGGGTCCTCTTACACTTGCGTGCGCCACCTGAGTCGAGTTCTTCCTCAGTCACTAGGAGTCACAAAAAAGCAGCCACAGTAAAACCATCCATATCCGAAGCTTACTGTTGCTTCGACACTAGCTGTGTTTTCCATGGTTGGGCAGTTACCTCGGCGTCACAATCCCAACCTGGAGGACTAGATCCTAAATGTGTACTCCTAGGATGAATACGTCTTTGTGTCCCATACAAGGTGTTTATTGAGTAGTTTGACCAAGCTAGAACTGTGCACAACGTTCCATCTGAAGAATTCTTTCGCTGCCATCTGGATCCGAGAAAGAGGGCCTTAGTGGAAGCTCGTATGCAACTAAAAACTCTCCAAAAAGATTGAGAACGAATCTCAAGTTGAGGTGAGATGAGAATAGGAGTTGGTTTGATAAATCCTGTGGACCCTTGTGTCTTCTTGAATGCATATGTCTACCCTTTGAACGCCAATGATGTGGTGGTCAGAGTCTATATTTGTGCCGCGCTTTGACCGTACCTACCGTCAATCATCACATGATCGATTTGCCCTGCAACTGACTATAATCCATAGGTAACTTCAATGAGCCGCAAAATAAGGCAACTAGCAGCTTTATTGGAAGCTCCAACAAACTACCTGCAAATATATTCTCAGCCAAAACAGAAAGCTCTATAATTACCTATTCATGTTTAAGATTTCAAAGCTTCAAATGCAAACTCTTCAGCAAATGATCAACTGATTTTTTTACGTAGCAGCCCTCTTTTTCAATCTCGCATCGGCCTTGCTGTCTTGACTTCGATTTCATTCAAGAAAAGTTTAGTTTCACAAAGTTTGTTATGAGTAATCCTACGTATGACTTACGCATCATAAATACCATCACTGTGTTGTGAAACGGAGGAAAATCCAATCTCAACGATGCAAACCTTGGGGAATATTGTGTTTATCATGAACCACAGCGTCGTACCAGAGACCTGATTTGAGAAATTTGCGCTCAATGCCACAATGTAACAAATTTTGGGTGAAGATTCCATGGATATTGACCAGAAATGAGCAAAAAGACATTTTGAAATATCCACTCATAGTTTGCTATTAACTTTACTGAAAATGAGAATACATGTTTCTTTTATTTGTTAGATTCCAGTTGCTAGCTTTAAACAGCAAACAATAGTATTGCATTAAGTCTGCACCTGTTTAAAATAAATAACGAACCACTATGAAAAGAAGAGTACGAAAATGATCTCGTACAGTATGTAGACTTAGATATGTATTTACTTAATTTTACGTGTCAATAATACAGTAGAACCTTGGCTAACCATACGCGGATTAACCTGTGTGCAGGTGATACGTGTAAGGTTACAATTTGCACCTTCCTTGGAATTTTCAAGATATGATTGAAGGGCAAGTTATTGCGTACGATTCCAAATTTGAAAAATAAATAGAAGGAATACATCAAGCAAGTGTGGATAACTAAACGCTTAAAAGAGGGCAGTTAATTTTGCAGGGTGTTTTTTTTTTGCACATCGAAGAGCACCTGTTAAGTTCCATTTATTTGATTAGTTCTTGTTGATCCTCAGAACTTTATTTCAATTAAAAGTGGTTCATGAACAGGTCGCAAAATAGTAACGGGTCAATGAGGGGTGATTGGAGACTACGTCTGACTCATCCGCAACTCGGTGCCTTTAATACCCCTATAATGATGTTCTGAATATGTACAACCGCTGGCTTAAGGACTGGATTTAAAAGTTTGAAGACACAACGCTTAGTACTGATTAGCAAAGGAAAAGGAGATCCGGATTCTGCATCAGCGTACAGACCTTTGTGTATGCTAAACACGGCTGGAAAGATACGGATAGAAGCAATTCAGAGAACAAGAAAGTGTTTAAGGCCATCCAAGAGACTGAAGAAAAATCGTCTTTTTGATAGCCCTTAATGTAAGGAATGTCTTTAACTCAGCCAGATGAAGAGATAAGCTAAACGCGCAAGAACATCTTGAGAATACCGCAATATCTCCTACTGATGGTAAAGGACTACCTCAAAAACCGAGAGCTGTTATACGGCACCGAGGATGGATCCCAATGAAAGGCATTAACAGTGAAGGGCTCAATCCAAGGGCCTGACCTTTAGAATATTTCTTACGATGGCATTCTCCTTATAGAGATGTCCGGAAATACTGGTGGGAAACGCAGATGACATCTGAATCCACGGAGTGAAAACATGGCGAAGTAAACTACTACATCCATATATACCATACATACTTCACGCAACCATTCATGTTAGGTATGTTAAACTTTGCATACAAATGGAAGGGACTTTAAATGACGGATTATACTCTTACAGATTTGTCATACCTACCTGAGAAGAGGTGCAGCGAAAAACGTTTGGTGGTTTTGAGGCTCGAACCTGTTGCAAGTGTCTCAGGGTACTTACCCGATACGGAGATGGGGACATCAACCGCCACACCCCACATTCTTTAGCTTCAGAAGTAGTCCATTAAGCATTAAATTCTATATAAGAGGAGATAGTACACCTCGCAGAGGTGTACTTCGGTGTAGCTTTTTCCTAGATGAGCTGCTGCTAAAAGGGGCTTTGATGCCTCTGCTATTAAGGATGTGGTGTATTAAATCGCAGATTGAATCACCCTTATCTTAATCTCTCCAATTCAATTTTCATTGCCCCCCTACAGTACCCTGAAGTGAAAAATTACGAATTCCAACTCTAAAGCCTCTGATAAATGCTACAGTCCCTATATGTACAAACAATTTCCACAAAACGCAAAAAAGACAGTCACCATCTCCAAACACATTGCACAAACTCTTTATCCACTAGTGCTCTGCATACATTTTTTTTTCTCCAGAACACTTCATCATCCAAAAACAAGCGGCGCGGCGGAAGAAAAAATAAAAACCCAACATGCACGGAAGAGCCATACAACGAACGAGTTTTATTTTATATTTTAGTGAGGTGTGATAAAGATACACAGTACACCGTTCAGTTGCCGAAAGCCATACAAAACTTTGGAAACTTTTGCACATAAGTCTGCGGTTTCATATACCTGGATGGAGGCCGTGACCAGAAATAAGCCCAGCAGTCATTTTAGTCCGGTTTAAGTCACCAAGCAAGTCGGTCTGTTCTGTACACATCTACCGTCTTCCAAACATTCGTGATTGCTCGTTGTTTACTTTAAAAATTTGTGCCACTACTGGGTGTGTGAAAACTGAAAACAAACCAAAAGATGCTCGAATAATTTTCTATGGCAATCCAGTGAGAGTTTCGCAAATTTCGCCACAATACGAGCAAAGCTTCCTATTTAACACCCGTCAGATACTGAACCTAACAAGTGAAAGAAATATCACGGTAATAACGAATTTAAAAAGGGAAATCGAAATCGATGAATAGTGTGTGATGTGTGAATAAACTGTCGTGTGTATGTTGTTATGTTATGCATCTCGGGCCTATACAAAGGAACATTTTCGGTGGTTTTTGTGTGTCTTGTCTTTTGAAAAGTGAATTTAAATTTTAGTTGCAATTTTTTTTATTTTCTGTTCGAATCCAGCAAACAAACAAACGGCCTTAGAGCATAAGTGGTTGTATGTAGATTTCAAATCTTATAAGGTAGGTGATTCAAGTGGTAATGAGCTGGGGCTTATGTGAATGAAGTGATTTGTCAATTAAATATGTACATAGATACTAATAAATTTGCGCATACGTATGTACCTATGTACATATGTGTATGTATGTATCTGCATTTCTGTGCAATCCGAGGTAAAGAGCTCCAACTACTCGCTTTCACTTTGTGTACATGTACTTACACTACTATAGACATTCCGCAAAACTTTCGTCACACCGCACCTACCATGGTGCCGCAGTAGTTCCACATTTGGCTCAACTTCCAAAGTTGCATTCAACTTTCCGTAGAAAGTATTTTGTGGAGCGGTTTGCATTTTTGGAACGTTAATTTCTCTTTCTTTCTTTCTTTTCTTCTTTTTTGTTCTTTTTGATAATGCAACTGAAGATCAAGTTGAAGAATTCTTTTTTTCTTTTGGTCTTTTAACTGGACAATAGCCAGTGGTCCACTAATGACAGAATTAGTAATTTTAGTTTATAAGAAGGTACTTACGTAAAAATATTGAAGAAGCTTTGAAAGCCGTTCAAATGTGGATCAGTAAAAGTTGTTAAAAAAGAAAAATAAAATGCTTATTCAGTTGGTAAGATGAGGTTAGGTGAGAAACGGTGTGTGTTAACTAAAGAAGTTTAAACTCACGGGGGTCTTGTGGTCCATTGGGTTCCCCTGTGGTGGTGTTTTCTTGTTGAATAAGCTTGTGCTCTTAATACAACTTGCAGAATTTCCACCGGGTCATAAAGTACTGTACCTTAACTTAGAGGGCTTTAATTACCAAATACTGTATTTTATTGTCAGATTTAAATTCTAGGCCACGAAAATGAAATATCTACGAAGAGGAGCAAAATAAAGACACTAAATAAAAAGCGATACTCAACGGCAACGGCCAGCAGTATGTTTTTCATAGCAACAGGTCTACTGGTGATTTAATAGCATCAATCAAACTTATTTCAAAGCTCTTTTGTCAAAACGGCAGCGATGGCAGCTATGGATTAGAAACTACGTATCAGTTTCAAGTCTACAATCTACCATATAAATGCGAGTGTTTTCTCAAGGCTCGGTTTTGTCTTCGACCCTCTTCTTCATTTTTAATAAATGACTTCTTGTCTGTGACTTCTTATCTAATTCATTCCTTCGCTGATGACAGTACCCCGAATTTCTCACATTCGATCCTGCTTGTTGGACATTGTACCAATAACACCACAAAGTGCTTGGGTTGTCCAGTACACCTTCTTTTGAAGAATTTCTTCAAATATCTCAGCATCCGCTGGACCGATTTTGCTCAAAATCTAATCAGCTCTAAGTTTCATTCAGACAAATAAAACAAAAAGATTGTGCGTTATTCCGTTCTTCAGATATCGAAGGAGAAAAAAAATAGTCACACACACACGCACACACAGACATCACTTTGAAAATGGGTGCAAATGATTCATACGGTATCGTAATGTGAAGCTCTGTTAAAATCTAGAATTTTTTTTTGTGATTACAATGCTTCCCCCTATAAAGGTGGGAAGTAATAAAAATACTTTACTCCTTCTGATTTGATCTCAATCTACAAGGCTTTTATTCGCCCAAAAACTCGAGTTCAACGTTCACATCTGATCTGGTGCACCAAAAACTGTTCTTTACAGAGGAAAGGTTTGCTGTCTCTCATTGTTTTATCGATTCTTCTACAAACAGTGCTCTAGCGAGATAGCCAATTACATTCCCCCAATTCAAAATATCACCCGGAATAATCGCCATGCTTTGAATGTTCATCAACCTACCCTACTCCTACCCTACGGACTGTATAAAGATTCTTTCCTCTAGCCGTACAACACGAAAGTGGAATGATCTACAAAGGAGACCATTTAAGTAACATTAAATGTAAGGCGTCGCGATGTTACCATTTTCCGCCTATGTTTAGCTTTAGAATGGGAGCTAACACAAGTTCGAGTGTCGGCAAAACAAGCAGGTACCACCTCGCGGCATACAATGATAAGCATCGGAGAGTACAACAAAGCACAAATTTGCAATTCGGTTTTTTTTTTTAATTTTTCATTTGGCCTTTTTTTTTATGACACCTTCAAGTTACTTATAGAAGGCGAGACTTCAGATTCCAGAGATTGGATTACTGGGCTTTATTACAGCATCGTTTTTCCGCTAGTTACAAATGGAAATTAAAGTTTAGGCACGGATAAGTCGGTGTACTCTGAGATTTATAGTTTGGATGACTACTCTACAAGATCACTCGTATCGCCTCACTGGCAGCCGAGTAGTGGTACTTTATTTAGTACACTAGCTCTTCAGTTATGTTTTCTATCCGCAGTAGACTGGTGCCAAATAAGATAGGAAAGGCCATGTGAGCAATTTTGTATTACCAAGTGAAATAGGCAATTCTTATTCCACTAAGTCTATAAAATAAATCAGTTCGGTACTTGATAGACTTACTTCTAGACTGGGAAAACCAGCATTTGTTAAAGTTAAGGTAGTTGTCACATATAGTCTCCAATACCCAATATCTCAAATCGAATTACTAGGACAAGAGTACACAAAATTATTCATAGCCTATACTTTGTACAGCGCATATATATCTATAAGCATCTTGATTCATCACACACTGTTTTTAACTGAATAGAAAGCTTCATTGGACTAATTTAAGTTTGTTATTGTATTTCAAGCACGTACTGCAATAACAATAACATATTGAATTTAAATAGTTGTTGATTAACCAAAAGGTATAATTATACAAATATACATAATACTTTTCTTTCAATACAAATAAAAAAAATGCTTTGAATTAAAAAAAAAACTGTTGCACATCTTAAGTCAAAATCCAAAATCACAGAGAGAGAATGGTTCATAAGAGGATAGATTATGTTAGATAACTGGGTTTCCAGTGACTAACATCACTACTCACATAAACCAACACTTATTTCCATTCAGCACTGGGTTGGAGCCAACCGTATAGAGATAGAAATCTCAGTAAGTAAATTTTTCAGTTCATCGAAGATGTGACTGTCGAGAATTATTCTTTTGTAAGTTAGAACAGGATACTCGCAAAGCAGGTACTGAACAGATTTTATTTCTTTTTCGATCCAGCAGCTGCTACGAAAGTCATTGTAAAATACCCGAGCTGTTCCGTGTGAACACCAATGACACTTGTACATCTCGATGACTGAGTCTGATCGAAGAAAGAGCCTTCTTCTTAGCGAAGACTGGTGAATGTGTTCTCACAACTAGGCACGTTTCCCAATTTATCAAGCTTATATTCGCTCTATCTGGGATTTCGTCCAAAGCTTGCTGAATGAGGCATGTACAAAAGATAGCGTAAAGGACGATTCTAGTCGGCGTTGCCAGATTTTTTTTCGGACAAAGCGGGATTTTGAAACATTTTGAATAAAACAGCGGGATTCTTACGTCGAAAGCGGGACATAAAAAAACATAAGTAGTCAGTAGTTTTTTATTACTTATCCTTTTATTTGAGATTCACATTAAGTTTAAAATTATGATACACATAAAAAAATTTAATGAAAATACGGTATTATACTAATAACAATAACTGTCTGTAAGTTTTGGAGGAATATAAATAAGTAATAATTACTTATTTATATTTATCTGAAGACTTTACTTCTTTCAAAATTCCATTTTTTTTTTTTAATATAGTTGAAGAACTCGGCACAGGATAGCTCCAGATTGAATTGGATGAGTAATTCAGCGGAGATGGAGAAAACCGCGTCCATTCAATCTTATTATGGAAAGTAATATATATGTGTTGGTGCTGGAAACAGTACTCCTGTATCTTTATTGTATTATCGATAACAGCAAAGAGTTTTTTTGTTTTGCTTATTATTTTCCATTGGGGCATTGTACTAGAATAGAATAGTTCATATGTATGTTTATGTGTGCACAGTGCCCCTACTCATTTTTCGATATATTCTGAGGGTGATGTATTGAATGAATGCTAAATGAACTTTGAAAATATTTGAAAGAGAGGAATAAACATGTGTTGAAAGCGGGACTGTGCCTGTCCCGCGCGGGACATTTACTTTTGGGCTAAAAATCGGGACGTCCCGCCAAAATCGGGACGTCTGGCAACACTGATTTCTAGTTCTGACCTCATCCTCGCAAGTTCATCGGCTTTCACATTGCTCATGAATCAGTACCCAACGTAGAGTACGGTTTGCCTTTTGATGATATCTCGTTTAGGTATCGCTTGCATGTTTTCACTAGTCTTGATATAACGAATCCAAAGGCTTAATAGCTTTTTAATAAGCTGGGTGATGGCTTTTTTGGATAACTCACAATTCCTCTCATAAGGGGAATCATACAGCAAGCGCGCGGTGTTGAAAATTGGAAAAAACAAATAACAACTTTACTACGCTGCGAGTGTCGTAGGTCATCCTTGTCAATTTTTTCCAAATAAACTTAAAGTATATTGGGATAAGCTAGATATGATTATATCTGAAAATCAAAAAAAATCGGTTAATGATGGTCTACAGCTTATGAGTAAACAGTGGCAAGCGTACAACTACCCACTACACACAACCACAAGTCATGCAATATTGAACTGGCTTAAACCATTGTCTTTTATATTTTTTTAAAGAACTTAATTGTGTTCTAATATAACCTTTATTAAAATTTTTCTTTTTAGGAAAATAACATCAACAAATCTGTTTGAATTACCTTGTGAATCAATATTTGTCATAACAAATGCGACATCATGCGTAGTCAAGACATTTGGAACAATAAATATCATTTAATCTATCTACTTCTGCTTTTGGGATTCTTCAACAAAATCAATGCAAAAAGACAAGGTATGTATGTTCAAAAATATTGCAATTACAAAGGTAAATTAGAAGTAAATAGGTCTCCATTTAGGTATCAACTTTCTTGTTAACTTTTCACAAAAAAAAACGCAAATGCTATTTCAAAAACAACTTCCAAAAAGCCTGTTTAGTCACTCATTTTCGTTCTTCATTAAGATCATAGCGTGGGAGTAAGCAATCAATAATTGAATAACCATAAGTGGATCGTTCAAACTTTCTTAAGACCAGAATATGAGTTCATCAAAAACAGGGGTACATCAATCTATCAATCGGTAATGATCACACATGCGAATTTGGCCAGTATGAGCAGCGAGTATTCTCTTTAGTCATGTTTAGCGTTTGCTTAGTAAAGAATATGCATACATACACACGTATATAAATTAAAAACACGTAACGATCGGACCGTAACGAATGACCTGCAAAAGAAGCCTCGATGGTATACAAAAATCACCATTTCCGGAGTTTTACCTGGAGAAAGTTTATGGGCCGCACACCCCTGGGAAAGGCCAAGTTGTAAATTGATTATTTCAAGTTTTAAACGAACGTCACTTTTAAACGTGAGTCATGAGCATATAGTTCCACTGCCACTGTCTCTGCCACTCCAGTGAGTGAGGGAATGTTAAACAAATTATGAAATGGGAAATTAATTTCTCTGGTTTGAATTAAATTCCGAAAAACGTTTCATAATTACTACAGAGAGATAAAAAGTGGATGGATGTTCCCACCCATTTAAACCGTATTTGGTCAGCTGTGGCTTAAATAATAATTGGAGCTTTAAACAGGTGCGCATTTCGGTGAAAACAAACATTGTTCCACCACACAACTTCATGACAGGCAGTGACAAAACTGCAACAAGGCTCAAATGGGTTTTAATTCCCGAATTAATTCTTAGGGCTCTTGGTCCACTCTTTAGGGCATGTTTTTTGAATAAAGTTTTCTTTGCGTAAGGTTAGAGAGGTGCGGCTTGCTTCATTCGGATCTTTATGGATTCATTGTGTTCTCCGTTGTGGGATTCGTTGTATCCATTTTTTGTATTGTCGGAAGTTCGGAAGTTTAAGTCAAAGTCAGTGTATGATATCATATAATCACATTTTGTTTCCAGCTCCGTCAATCTAGTGATACTAGTGTGACATATTTTACCCATTTTCTAAAAGTTTGATGGGGTAAGAGTGAAAACACATTTTCAAGGCCTACTATCGGGGTCGTTTTTAAGATGCTAGTTGTGCTGATGCATTCTAATCGCTGAATTTTTGTCTTAAGGTATGTGCCTTTTTCCGCGGCTGATCACCAAACCTGACAAAGGTTAGAATTGACCTAATGACGATCGTATAGAAACAAAATATTTAGCGCGACAAAATATCTAGCATTCGTAGATAATTCACATGTCTTCAAATCTAACACGGAGAGACAACGCAGCAGTGTAAGATTCCACCTAGGGTGACGCACACAATTAGAACGGAACCTCAATCAACTTGGATTGTGTAACTAGAGGAGGTAACCTAAGGACCAGGCTAACTGCAAAGGATAATTGATAAATATCCAGGTTCATCCCGAACTGTAACGCCACTAAACCTAACCTAGATAGGTCACAATGTTTTAATGTTTAAAATTTCTATACCTATTTTTTTGTCTTCTATTTTAAGGCAAACCTTACCACACCTAAAATCAAAAAATCCACTAATCATAAAATGACCATACAAGTTAAAGCTGGCTTCAAAAGCAAGTGCACAAAGACTCCTCATGCATCATCTCATCATACTAAACCCTATGCCTTCGTTCCCACTAACGAAATCCCAAGCATGAAACCGCATATACACATTTCCGTTATACAGTAGTTAGGTACATTGCTAAGCAGGCTAAAGTGTACTTCACTGTGTCAGTCGGTCATACCATGTGCCTGGGAGTAACTTTTATAAGGGAAATCTCATTTTTGCCATAATAGAGAAAAATACATCCAAACAAAAGAGTTAAGAGAGAAACTTGCATAACTAGTTTTTTTTTTTTTTTCCTCCTTCTTTAAACCTACGTCATAGAACACTACTACTCGTACCATTTGTGTGTTTCTTTTATTGCGTATCTTTTCTCTTCTACTGCGATATATGTATGTATGATGAATACCAAGCGATATGATTCAAAATAAATAAATTCAAAATGATTTTCATCAGATTACTAATGAGTTTCTTTCTTATTGTTTTTTATTTTTAATTGTGAAATTTGGGGCATTTTCGAGTTTTAACAGACAATAAACGTTTCTGTGGCTCATTAGGAAGACAATCTTTTTTTTTTTGAACTCTCAAGTAGTTTTTGAGTTTTGCCTCGAACTGGGTTAATAAAGTTTTTGCCATCGTATCCGGTAAAATTTGCTATATGTATGTTTACGCATGTCAACGCATTTTTGCAGAAGAGATTAGGACCAATAAGTGGACGATAAGCACTGCATGTCCCTAGACCTAATTTGGTAGCAACAGAATGTAAATTACTTCTAGTCAGGTTTTCGAAGCAATTGAGACGGTCTAAAACTAACCTTTAGCCTAATGGCTTAGGGCTTTAAATGTTTTTTGGCTGCTCAAAGGTTGTACATAAATATGAAGACCGCTTGATTGAGAGCGGGTACACGGTTGCATTATGAAGTTCTGTTAATGGTTTGTAGTCTGAGATCAGTGGATGGGGTACACCCTACGGCACGAAATCAATTGCAGGGCATGCAATCGGTTTAGTTAGGCGGCTCATATCTAGGGAGGTTAATTCGTATCTATTGGTCGCCTTCCCAAACCACCCCGAATCCAGCATTCATTTGAGAATGACCTTCGGTTCGCAGAGAAAGTGTGTCGTGTTTTCTTTTGCATCCATATCGACGCAGCCTGTGTAAAAGTGAAGTACCTAGTCGCACTCTTTTTAGATGGGCTGCCAGTAGGTTGTAGCCTGTGGAGATGCTGATTACAGGGCTAAGGAAGATCTGTTCAGCGTGTATTTTGTCTTATTTTCACTGTGTGGTGACCACATCTTAAATGTGCTCCATCTCTCATCAGAATGCCATGCAATGAAATCCACCCACCCAATCAGTTAGGAGGGGTGAAATAATTTCTGAGATCTTAATTGCTCTATCATACTGAAACGTTTTTAAAACCTCTTAATGTCCCAGATCAAACAGGATGTGACATCTTATGGCTGGATATCAGCTTAAGGACTATCTCCCAATGAAGAATGGCAAGGGAGGAGGCAAACGTTGGGAGGGAGGATTCTCATTCTCAATGCGGTCTCATTGATCCAATGCTTTTTTTAATCGACACTCCTCCAAAACCATCACAAATTCCACAAATGATGTCTGGTATGGTAACCATTTCCAAATGAAACAAAGTTGAATGTTCTTAGACGCTTCCATAAACGAAGACGAACATTCAAATGCCTCTCACTCCTTCAAAGCCTTTTGTCTTTATATACATAGATAGAGCCCCTCTTAAAGGCAACTTTCTAACAATATTATAAGTTTTCTTTCTCTTGGATCTAATATGATTTAATTTTTCAGAGGAACTAACATCATGTGAGCACTTACAATGGGCCGAAATGCGACGCGCCAAAGCTTTAACTCTATTGAACAAGCAAATACGGATACCTCGCTGCACAAAGTTAGGACAATTTGAACCTATTCAATGTGAAAATGAGCAACTAGGAACAAACTGCTGGTGCGTCGATGAGTATGGCTTTGAAATTCCTAATACTCGCAACAAGACCCGTCACAGAGTCCAGTGTGTTGAACCAGAAAGCTGTTCTGCTTCAAACTGTCGAATGTTCTGTGCATCAGGATTTGATCGTGATGCTAGAAGCGGATGCTCAGTTTGTCGGTGCCGTAATCCATGTGACGGCTTAGAATGTCCCAATGGAGAAACGTGTCAGCTGCAAGAAGTAAAATGCAAAAACGAACCTTGTCCACCGGTTCCAACGTGTAAAAAAGGGCGTTCGATTGAAAATTACTGCGCAGCAGGTCTGCCCCTATCCATTGAGGGCAGTATTCGACCATTTTTGTGTGGCACAGAACCTGGAAAACCGGAATGTCCTCCCTTGTACCGTTGTATGGTAGAGTCGGGAAATGATTATGGAGTTTGTTGTCCAAGTTATTCGTTGAAGCTTAAGAAGCCTGGTGTATGTCCCGCCGATGATTCTTCACCGTATACCGAGAAGACGGGTTACATGTGTGGCACACCTTGCACGCATGACTTGGAGTGTAAACGAATGGAGAAATGTTGCCACACCAACGGCTGTAAGATGAGTTGCCAAAAACCTGTGAACGTTACCAGCTGTCACCAAGCAAGGGTACTTTCCGACATATTGATGATAAATGAGCGTGAGGGTCGTGGTTACATTCCCGATTGCAATGGGCCAGGTGGAACGTTCTCTCCAAAGCAGTGCTCTCGAAATGGTCTAGTTTGTTGGTGTGTTGATCCGCGAACTGGTAATAAGATCAAAGGCACAATGGGATCTGCTACAGTAACTAATTGCGATGGTTGGGAAAATATAATAAGCCGCTCATTTGGTCGAAGTTTCAGCTCAATCGATTGTGACTACAACATTTGTGCTGCCGTATGTGAGTACGGGTTTAAGGTGAGTTTTTGAAGCTAAACAAGTACACAATACATTCATATTTTTCTGCAGAACGATCACAATGGATGTCCGACGTGTGAATGCTCAGAGCCATGTGAGGGATTCAAATGTGCTGCAGGATCGCATTGTGAAGTCGCTACCGATCCCCTATGCGTGTCCGGATCAGCTTTATGCTCGTCGTGGCCAGTTTGTAAACCAGACCTTGTCTATTCAAATCCATGCGAGGTGGAGACACCGCTGCAAAATAACGTTACTGGGGAGGTTCTCTACTGCTTTGATGGTAAGCATTGGAGTTCATGTGTACAATTTATGAGTCAAACTTGAAAATTTGTTCCAGATCGACAATCACGTGCTCTGGAACCTTTACTATTTTTCGATGACGAGCCATTGACTTCAGAATCTCGTTCGATGAGTAATCAGATTATGTGCCCTTCGGGTTACAAGTGTACTAAGCTACATGGCCAAAGTGAGCGTGTTTGCTGTCCAAATGTACCCAAGAAATCTTCGGAAATGGAATTAGAAGTTGAACCAAGGCAGCAAACAAGTAAAGTCGAAAAGTTTGGTTTTTTAGATGCGTACTAGTTAGGCTCCTCAATAATCAGATCCATTCAAACTAGTTAACATTTAGCAAACCGAACCTTTTTAACTTCTTTTGGTATTCCGATCTAAACAGAGAACATCTTTTATAGTAAAAGCTCCTTTGGTTAATTAATTGAAAGCTTCACGACCATGAGATGTCCTCATTTTTTTTACGTACCATCTAGAAAATCAGAAAGCCTACATAAGCCAGTTTGTAATTCCTTGGTAACTCTTTTTTGTTTTTTTTTTTATATTCCTACAGTGTGTGAATATCTTCGAGACTTCTCAAAACGGATGGAGGGCACTGAAAAGGGTATGCAGTTGGCAACTTCACCACCCATTTGCACCAAAGAAGGAAACTTTCGGGAACGGCAATGTAAATTGCGCCAAGTTATGGTTACCCGTGCGGAACACCGTAAGATTCTTGAAGAGAATACAATTCGTAAAATGCGGATGCTTCTACAGGGGAGATCAAAGCGCGATGTAGAGAGCCTAAAGCTTTATCGAGTGGACGACAGCTTGTTGAACATTCAAGTAGCGCCCTCAGTGAGTGCCAGAAGTGCTAAATTCATAGACTCTATGCAGGAAAACGATTTGCATCCGCAACTTTTCGAAGCGAACCGACGGAAGGTACCTTTAGTTCCAGTAAAACCCAAAAACAACGAAGATTTGATACCAATTGATATTGAAGAGTGCTGGTGTGTTGATAACTTCGGAACCGAAATTCCTGACTCACGAGGCTCTAACCTAACCGATGACCACTGCATTAGTCTTCGAGATTCAATTGATTGTTTAGAACTGACATGCCGTATGGGCTGTGACTATGGATTCGACTTGGATCCAACCACAAAATGTCCGTCATGCCATTGTCGTGATCCATGCAATGGAGTTTCTTGTGGTAACGATCAAGAATGCCGTATAGTTGATGTTTCTTGTGACGGTGAATATTGTCCTCCAGTTCCGGCCTGTTTACCAAGGAAACCTGGACAGTGTCCATTTTTGGTTCCACCTGGACCAAATGGTCAAGTGGACGGAAATTTCTGCTCCTACGACTGTCGCACGGATTCACAGTGTGACGGGTCTAGACGCTGCTGTTCGAATGGATGTGGAACACAGTGCGTGGAGCCACAAATGAAAACTGCTTGTCAGCACTTGCATGCCATTCAAATGCACCAGTCTTCTGAAATCGGAATACCAGCTAAGAAATTGCAGGTGGCAAGCTGTGACAGTCAAACTGGTAAGTGGAATGAGATACAGTGTGGTCCAGAAAATGTCTGCTGGTGTGTGGATTCAAATGGACAGGAGATGAGTGGAACTCGTACGAAAAATGCAAACCCCGTTTGTAGAGTAAACTCTGCATTCGACTGTCCTGCAGTTCAGTGTCCAAGCTGCGAATATGGTCATAAAGTCGATGCAAATGGCTGCATTACTTGTGAGTGTCGAAACTTATGTGATGAAATCACTTGTTTACCAAACGAAGCCTGCCAACTCATTAATGTGGAATGCATCGACCGTCCATGTCCAAAGATGCCGATTTGCGTACCGCTCCGTGACTCAGTTTGCCCGGAGGGAAGCCCATTCCAACAAGGCAATGTTGAACTCAGCTGTGGTCCACACAATGAACAGGATGTATGCCCTACGACACATACCTGCCAATTGAATCCGGTCTCTCATCGGGGTGTTTGCTGTGCCAAGACAAGTAAGTTTAATTTTTTCACCACTCCTTTGGTTATCTTTTAGTTTTGCAGGAGACGTTTGCTTCGAGTCCATAGACAGTGCTTGCCTAGCTATAGGCAGTAGTCTGAACAACATGACTCACTACAGATTCAGTCCCAAGGCGAACAGGTGTGTTCCAATATTGCTTGACATGAACAAAACAAGTTGCAAGACGAAGAACATATTCCGCAACGAACAGTCTTGTGTATCCGTATGTCCAGGTTCGTACATAAATTCCAACTAAAGTAGAAGTTCTTGTACGTCTCTTTATGCAGTGCTGACTCCATGTGAACGATTGAAGTTAAAGAACAGCTTAGCTGCCCAGCGGTCAAGGCAAGCCATTTGGTTTGAACCAAGATGTGATCCTTTGACCGGCCATTGGAGCCCTGTGCAGTGTCTCGGAAATCAATCATCAGATGAACCATCAGAATATATTGGAGGGATCAACTCCTTTAGTGCTACATCGAATTCGATTAAATCTTCCAAGGGATATGGCGTTTGTTGGTGTGCTGACAAAAAGGGAGCACCGCTTAAGGGAACTCTCACACGTGAATTGGAACCAATTTGCAATAATCGCCAAGCCCGACAGCGAACCACATATGCCGAGCCAAATGACCCACTAATGGAAGATCTTATTGAACAGATGACCATGCTTGTGACTGAAAACATCACAGAACTTGAAGACGAGGATGATTCTTCATTTCGAAACGACGACACAGCACGATCTAGTGTTTCTGCTTTAGGAATGGACAACATTTACGAATCTGTAAACTCGATTTTAGATTCAAAGCTATCGATCGAAAACACTCAGAAACTGACACCACTTTCAACTACCCGCTGCTTTGGGATGGCAAAAACTACGTCATTCCCCGTAGTATGCGACGAGAATGGTTCATTTCTTCCAACCCAATGTAATGGAAACAAATGTTGGTGTGTCGACGCAGCGGGCAATCAAATCCCCTCGACCTCAACATTCCTTGTGGGAACAAAGAAGTGTGTCTACACTCCCGTCGAATCGGTCACCATTGAACTATTTCTAGTCAATGATTCCTCGTCGTCAGTAAAGAACTTCTACGACGTCGTTAAAATTGAGCTGCATCAATACATCGGTGAATCCATAGACAATCTTCGGGTTCAGGAGAATCTTGACGGTACTGCTGTCGTAAGTTTTGAACTACACGACAATGAAAAGATCGATAAAGCATTCCTCATTGAAGATGCCATACAAAATCATAAATTAATTCTGGGCAGAGGGCACTACAGGCCTGACATAACCCTCTCCAAATTCATACACCGAAATCAGCGAGTTCCAGCTGCACAAACATACACATCTCCGGAAAGTACCATACAAGTGGTCGTTTTCGTTTTAGCAACATCGTCTGCATTTTTGGTCAGCTTATTTGTCGTGTACATTATGCTTAAGCGTGGCAAAAAGGAGAAGCACAATCATGAGAACTACTCAATAAACCAGGAAAACCTGAACTGCGACAGGAAGATTGACTATGGATCCCCCATTTTTGTGCTAAGTGTTGACGAAAGCAAGAACAAAAAACAAAATATATGATTGATCAACGGCTGGCCGAACAGCACTGTATATTTTCTAGTAGATTCTATGTAATTCCCTAATACATATATTTCATAAGGAAACATACCAAATTTATACCGGCACTGTGTACTATGTAATTCATTTATTATCCAAATTGTAAGCGTTTTTTTGTTGCTTCATTGGACATAACTTATCAACGAATGGTAGCTATTTACGTGTAAGCTTGTAGCTATGACAAACTATATTACATATGTAAGCTGTACATTTTTTTTTTTCTATTTTTTGTACATTTATTGTAAATAAAGATATCGTTTTGTATTGTGTGTGATCATGAGTTTTCTATCGCTGCAACAATAACCTAAAGTGTCTAGGGCCTTAGATGCTACAACAGAGAGGAACGACCTACTCTCCAGGCTCCAGGTCTTATTGACAATAGTAAAGAAATTGAGAATATTTAATTTCAGACACTTTTGCGAAATATGTTTGTTTGAAGTGGTCCCGCAGATATCGTTTCATATGAGAGTCTTTTCTTAATGTATATTTTTCCGAAGTAATAAAACACATTGCCTTTTGTTTTAAGTCGGGAAAACTTTATAAAAAACCCGACTGTCTTTATTCTCTAACTCTGACACGTCTGCACTGGTTGGGGTTGTTTTTCTAACTAACAAAAGAATGCTGGCAGCGTATTAAGGGAGTGAGGCCGCCACATATACGCATTTAATTGAAATGATACGATACACTTAAAGTTAAAAGCAATATATTACGAACATTTAAATACAACGAAATAAAAGAGCACAAATTAATTGCAGAAACAAAATGTTGGAAGCACATCAACGTACTGGACCAATCAAATCTATATATCCCAAGAGAAACTGAAGCACTATTAAGCCTTACAACCCAGAACAACTGCCTTCCATACCACCTCAACAGAATACGATTGAAACCAACAGCCAACTGTCCACTCTGCAACTAGTGTCAAGCCTTCTCCCTCAATTAATTCTTCCGCTATTATTAGTTTACATGTAAAAGAATTCATGAAAAGTGGTTACACAAAGTTTACCACTTGACTACAAAGTTGGTTGTTGCTCTACCAGTCTATGCCTTCTCTCGACTATTCGCAACGCAAGCCCTGAAATAAGATATACATTTTCTTCTGATAAATATCAATGAGCAATAACTTTATTCAATATTTTCTTTGTTTTAGTACAATGGTTCAGAAGAGACTATCTTAGAAAATACAATAAAAAATATATGTAAATCATTACTTTTGTTTAAAGGCGAAAATTCTGGAACGTTTCAGGAAACTCCTAACTTTTGCTACATATTCATATTATACTTGAATGTCAATCATCCTTAATTTATGGGACACAGGACACAGTAATTTTCTTAAATTTCTTAACTATCTAGGTATATATAATCTTGTTAAATGCATGCCATCCCTCTGACAAGTAATTGGAAATGGGAGTTGCACATAAGATGTACTCAGAGTTTTATTTGGACAATAAATTGCATGTGGACAGTTTCAGGTTTGGAGCGTTTTAACTTGCCTAATGGTTTTCCATTTCATAAAAGTCAAATGGAATTACTTTGCTGGCTTGGAAGATCCTTGCGAATTGGAAGTCGATCCAGGATTGTTTTGCAGACGATTGGATGTGAATGGAATAGCCGCCCTCTGGTCCTCCATACGACCACTTTGCACTTTCATTATTAGCGAGAAGAAATCCTCATCGGGAACAGTTGCTCCACTGTTGGATGCTCCCGGACGTCTTTGACGATGCGGGTCGTTAGTTTCGGCGTCCATTGTGATTGTTGCAATTGGTAGTTCTGAACGTTGCTCCTCAATGCGCGAGCCTTGACAGCGCATAAGCATATCGAGAAACGCATCATCTGGCTGTGCAGTGGTGGTCTGAGTGCTTGTGGCATCGACAGAACTTGCGGAGGGCTTCAGGCCAGGCAAGCCTTCGCATTCCTTTGGCAAATTGGAAGAGAACAATGAGTTTTGTTGAGTGAGCGGCTTACGCGACTGGGAAAAGTTCTGCATCTCCTTTTTGGTAATTTTTATTGAACATCTTTGGTCGTCCATGCGTTTTGACTGTGAACGTGATAACATTTCGAAGAAGTCGTCTTCATTTGTTTTTATCTTGGCGCCTGTTAGTTTCTGTTCTTCCAAGGCCTGTTGGGTGGCACCGGATTGAGTTGCGCGCTTGCCATCGGGAGTGATTTTGATTAAGTCCAGTTGTTCCATACTTTGTCTTCGTACTCGAATCATGCGCGAGTTTGTTCCATTCACCTGAGTATTTTCCGAATCAGTTGAGTGCTCCGGGTCAGAAGTTGTCAAGTGGTCATCGTCTTCATTGAGACGCGGCAGGCCAAGCAGTTTCCGCAAATCAGTAATGTTTACCTTCGCTGTAGATTCACCGACGGGGTCATTGAGTTCTTTGGCCAAATTATAGTGAGACTCTGCAAAGTGCAGGGCCTTCTCATGATTGCCGATTGCCGAGTGGGCGTTGCCCAAACTCCAGCATGCACGAGCTTCACCGACACGATCTCCTAACTCTTGGGCTATGGCCAAGTGTCTGTGGTGATAATCAATGGCCGTGGGGAATTCCCTTAGAAGCGTATATGTGTTACCAAGACTATAACACGACTGCGCCTCTACCTCCCGTTCACCCAGTTCAATAGCTAACGACAGAGTCCGCTTGTAATGCTCTGCAGCTTCCTCAAACTGTCCCAGAAATATGTGCGAGTTTCCCAGATTGCTGTTCGCTCTGCGTTCTGCAGCTTTATCGCCAAATTCCCGAGCAATTCGTAGTCTCTCTTGGTGGTGCTCGATTGCAGCTTGGAAATCGCCTAACAGGTAATAAGTGTTTCCCAGATTACCGCAAGCTCTTCCTTGAGCACCTCGATCACCCAATTCATACATAAGTTTTAAATTTTCTTGATAGTATTCCACTGCCTTGGTGAGAGCCTCCTTAACTTCATCTGAGAAATCACCGGGATTGCGTTGTCCCATATGCTTGCCCTTGGCATGGTACACATTTCCCAGGTTATACAGAGCTCGACCCTCGGACAATCTGTCGCCCAACTGTCTAGCTAACGTTAAATGACGATCGCAACAGATGACTGCCTCATCAAAACGGCCCATTACTTTCAAAGTGTTTCCTAAATTCCCCGATGACTTCGCTTCACCTAATTTATCATTCATCGACCGAGCCAACGTCAAATCCAGCTTATGGTACTGCATAGCCTTCGAGTAGTCACCCAAGTAAAAGTATGCATTGCCAAGCTGGCTGTATATAGCACTCAGCGTACGCAAATCATCAGTACCAGCTTGCACTGCTGCTAGAAAAAATGCTACCCCAGCCCTGCAATCCCCAGCTTTACATAAACGCTCACCCTCCAGCGCTAACTCCAGGCACATCGATGATGCATCATTGGTGGTGTGTTGCGGATCACATGAAATGTTCTCAGCACTTGCCGATAATGAGGACATTACAATGGTTTGCAGTTTGTTATGATAAATGTACAGAAGTCTTTTGTTACGAATCCTGTGTGGAAAAACACACTTTTC
This sequence comes from Criorhina ranunculi, assembly GCA_951813785.1. NCBI lineage: Eukaryota > Metazoa > Arthropoda > Insecta > Diptera > Syrphidae > Criorhina > Criorhina ranunculi. The sequence goes on from OX638381.1 coordinate 1,588,849, forward strand.
TTGACACTGATCGGGCGCTGTTGATGGAAATAATTTATAGAATATTTATACAACAAAAACTGTGTAAACAAAAATGCACTTACCTTCGCAGGTTTAAGGCGTTTCTCTGATGATTAAAAATATCTTGGTATTAAATTAACTAAATGAAAGTAAAAACGTCATGGCCGTTATGATGCTGTCAATATTTATAAAATGAATCACCCATGAAAATGGTGCATGTTGTAATCAGGGATGTTAGATGAATGACTTTACTTATAACAATCAGCCTAAGGCGAATGCACACTGAATAAACATATTTCGTAAGATCAAATAACAAATTGATTAGTATGGCAAGAAGAAACGAAGGGAGAATGAAAATATGCTTGCAGTATAAAAAATATCTTTGAACGAAGTAAACGAGCGAACACGCGAAAGCGGATGGAACGTAACGGTATGTACCAAAGCCGAAGCCAAAGTGTTATTGTTTTTCAGTCATGGAGATCGTCTTGCGAGCCATTTACGTACCTGCATCGTTGACGGCCTTTCCATCGTCATCGTTTTTCCAATAAATTGGATTATTTATCGGGTACATTTTGCTCCATTCGCTATCACATCGAAAATGTGAAAAAACATATGTACGAATGACTATGATCAACAAACGGAAATTTTGGTGACCGCTAAGCAAAACTTACTTAAACTTAAAATTAAGATTAATTGGAGAGGTGATGTAGATCGAATCTAAGTTGAGTTAATTCTTCGTAGCATACTAGTGATTGGTTCGTTCGAGGTGTAAGGGGTGTGGTAGGTCGGTAGAGAAGACGAGAGGCTCGAGACAAAAGTTAGCAAAATCGTGGGTCTACCCTGGCCTCGACCCGTTGGCTATTGGTTAAAATTCTATACCCACGATGAACAAACACAAAATCAGAGACTAAAGAAATAATTTGCTACACATTCGAGAACATTTATCTTATAGAATTCCAATAGTCGAACAAAAATCTACTACAATTCTATAGTGCCCAATCAGATTATACAATATGGCGTCCGAACACTTTTCTCAAATATAGCAAAAGTTGCTCAAAAAGTATTCCATTTGTAAATCGTGTGAATGAATTTTTTTTAAAGAAAAAGTCGCCGCTACGTTACGCTCGAAGCGAAAACGAAAACCGCAAATTTTTTAATACTAATTTCAACTTGAAAACTCAGCAGTCCGTATGAGGAAAATCCCTAAAACATCTTAATTCAATATACGGTGCTGAATTTTCAAACATTGAACCTTAATTTCGGTAAAAGAAAAATGCAAAGTGACTTTTGTACATTATCGCTACCGTCGCCATCGCTCTCGTCTTCGTCTTCGTCGTCGTCGTTGTCTCTGTCGTCGATCGTCCAATCATCGGATTTTTTGTTGCGTTCTCATATTGACGACGGTTTTCAAAATTTTTAATTTCACTGTAAATTACTACAGATATATTCAATTCAATCATCTCCATCAAATTTACAACTTAAAATGTCTGATTAATATATAAACGCGAGTAATCGGATTAAAGAAAAAAAAACAGCAACGTTGTGCAAGCATATAGTGGTGTGAAAAAATTTCTTCGAGACGGACGGGGCTGGGTTAAACATTTTTTTTTCTCCTGTGTGGTGAACGTGAACGAAAAACGAACATTTTTGCCAATCAAATTCGATTTTTAGGCTCAAAAAAAAAAAAAAAGAAATTCGTTAGTGGAATCCCACAATCAGAATCAGAAAATTTCGAATTTTCCTTTTCATTTCATTTGCGGTGATAGTAGTTGGAATTTTAACATAAGAAAATATATACATGTACATATATTTTCCTACAATCCTCGGTAAGTTTATGGAGAAGAGTGTTCTGTGTGTGTGTGTATATGTAGAATATGCGTGGAGGAGAATGTGTGTTTTTCGACGAAAAATTTCATATTTGCAACTGTTAAAAGGCCTAAATGACAGAAATAACTCAAACATCCAGAAGAAGATGAAGAGGTCTTGAATAAAAAAAAAAAACACTTTTTCTCGGGCGACGAAAAAAAAAACTAAGATTTTCTTCTACTCCCTTAATTGTTAAGTGGTGTGCTAGTGCTGGTCTTACCCCGCATAAAACATCGCTCACGAGCACGACACGACTCTATATCCTTTCCTTTCCCGCAACCGGAGATGTGTTGGTTTTTATTTTGTTTCTCAGTTTCTTCTCTCGTGAAATTGTTGCAATACACCTAAAAGGGGGGAAAAATCATCACATCTCTTTCGATTTCGATTCGTGTGCGGTTGAATAGGATAGGCGAGAAGAATTGCGGCTTTTCCGTGGATTATTTCATTTTATTATTCTACTTGTGGACAATACGCGAATATTCAAATGGAATTTCATACAATCTGTCTGTCGCTGCAAGTGAAACCCCCACAAATTGGTCGACGAGTAGTTTTTGAGAAATGAGCGCTGATTAGATCGCGTTGGTCATGTTCCATCGATGAATGGGCAGCAGCGGGCTCGTCCGTTCAGTGTGTGTGTACGGTGTATACGCAGAAATCGAAAAAAGAAAAGAAAAAATAGTGATAGTGCTAAATAATTGTTTAAAATGGTAAATATTGATTGAAGTTAAAACAAAATAGAAGAGAAAAAAGAATTTTTCGTCCGAGACGAGAATGAAAGCAAAAATAGTAAAGTTTCGCTTGATATAATATGTGTGTTAATACATGCATATGTACGACGGCTGTGTCCGCTCCTCATTCGGGAGTATGGGCGATGAGGAGTCAGCGTTGCCAGTAACGTACTATTTCATCTCAAATTTTATAATATGTGTACCCTATTGCTATTTCTTCGGTTGGGAAGTCATTTTTGTATGTATATATCTTTTTAATCTTGTTTTTTCTATACAAATTTGTTTTTTTTGTTGAATACAAAATTATTCAATTCAGCCCAGTGCAACCGGAAAAGTCTGGTATAGCTCGAAGGAAAATAAGTGGAGATTGTCTTCAAATAAAAAAAACCTTAACAAATCAGATCCACTCTGTAGACTATGTCTGGTGAAGGAGGTGAACTTTCTGTCCAATGCCTAACCGAGTTAAATTTCCGAAATGCTAATTTATGGAAAATTTCTGTCATCCAATTAGAGAAGATATTTGGCCTGACAGCTTCTGGAATAAAAGAAATGCAGCTCCTTGAAGACGATAGTTTCCATGACAACGTCATAAAGTCGATTGAATATTTTCACTGATCTACGTAGTTATTATGGAGAAAAGGAGCAAATTCGGAAAAATCAAAACTTTTCGGTAATATGCGACGTAAGACCTACCTGCACACCAAATTGCAAGCTTCTAGCCATTCTGGAAGAACGGTTTAGGTTCGGATGTAACTAAAGGACCAGGACTAAAAACTCCAAATTTGTAACGCAAAACTGACATATGGCCATTTTAATATTTTGACAAACCATTTTCCTCAATTCTACCCTTTTTTGGGGGGAATTTGAGAATATGGTACAAGTGTAGGACCTACCAGCATTCAGTTCACAAAAGAACCAATCCCAAGGAAAGTGAAGAAGTGACTGCTCATAGTTTGTCTTGCAGCAGCCATACATGGCAAGCGAAAAATTCTGCTATAGATGGCAAACTCATCGTTTTAGCTTGCTTACGCTCTCTATTTGTTATTTTCCAAGCTTGTGAAATGTTCGAAAATGAATTATAGCTCGTGATCTTCAGCTTGTTGTCTGTCGAGAAATGAATTTGCTGATCGGTGTTCATATTCTTCAATTTGATTATTGTGAAAAGTGGTTGCAGGGATTTGAAACTAATTTCTGCAGCACAAGATACTACGATCTATATATGCACCACTGCTTTCTATGAAGCGTAACAGCTCACTTTGTTGATCACGACATTAAAAAATAGTTGAACAATAATGATTTAAGTGAACCGTTCAAAACGAACTTTTATGGCATTTGATGAGCGGTGACTACAAAATATTAAGAAAAAAAAAAAGAAGAACAAGAAGTAGAGTGGACGAAGCCACGATCTACATGTTTTATAAACTTTATTGATAAATAGCATAGCTGAAAATGCAATGTCTTCTTGGTCAATTTTTTCAAAAATTACAATTAATTAAAAAAAAATAATAAGGGTATTCACTTAAACTGATAAATTTGCGCATCTCGTAGTTCTGTAAATTTACGAGGTGCTTTAAATGAATATCCCTCGGAAACAAGCTGCGTAATTTAATCTGCTGTTCTGCAACTGTCATCAAACTGTCGCCAAACATATGAAAATGCCGAAAATTAGTGAAAAGAAAAAACTATATGTTTAAAAGATACTGCGATACAAGATTAATTAATGTTGGAGATATTTGGCGAAGGTAACAGTTGTTATTTAATTCAAATATGAATGTAGTTTGATAGCAGTGTAATTTTACGAAGGTGATTTTTGAACCAAAATCGTCGCAGAAATTTACGAGGCTCTTGTAAATAAGTTTTCATATAAAATTTGACAGATCATTTATGCGATGGTAAATTTATACGGTTTACGTGAACGTGGTTTACGAGGGTTTTACGAGTTTAAGTGAATACCCTTAATAATAATTTGACAACGATGCATTTCTTACACAAATATTGCACGGGCACAAATTTGACAAGAGCTTACATTCTATCGCTGAAGTTGCAAGAGAGTTGCAGATTTCCATTCGAATCAGCCCTTAACTGTGGACTATGCGTAAGGCATTTTTAATTGATATATTTTCTACAGGTACTGGCAACGCTGTGAGGAGTGTACATAGACGTGTGTGTTGTATTAGCAGCACGTTCATATGTGCAATAAATTCATGAAACTCAATGGTATGCGTGACTTAGCGGCTGGGGTTTATTTTTTGTTCGCTTTGTTCGTCATCTTTTGAAAATATAACACTCGATTTTTTTTTTTTGTGTATAACAATTTACTTTCTCTTATATTAGCTTATTAAAAATTATGCAATCAAATACTATATTTAAATGGAGAAACAGAATGATTTGATTTATTTTTCATCGGCTGATTATGACATTTTTATTTTTTTTATTTTTCATTTGGCTTGCGCTCTCTTCCTCTTGTATGGCTAAATGGATTTTGTTATATTTTTTTTCCCGAGAGTAATATAATTCCAATGCAAAGTGACACTTTTGGAAACCTAACCAGTTGTGTTTGTGTCGCTGTCGCACCCCTTTGGTTTGAAATTGATAATTTTTTATTTTCTGCGTTTACACATGCATACTTGGATATATTTGTTTTTGTGGTATCTACATAAATTACAAATACATTTATTATCTACCGAAAAAAAAAAGTTTTTTTTTTTTTTTTGAATTTGCTACCATCTAATGACAAGTGACAACCTGAGTTCGAGTTCTCATGAACGCATACAAAGAAAAATATAATAATCGCGACAAGTACTAATTGAATTTTTCTCTTCTCTTTTGGTTTGTGTACCTCTGGCTCTGTGTGCTATATTTCTGTCACTTTCTGATGCGGTGGTGTTGCCAAACGAAAATTGTAACTAAAAGTTGTGTTTATCTTCTTTTTGTTTTCTATGCGTCACTTTTTGGACCTTATGTGTTGTGTTGAAAAAACAAAAATGTTAATGCATATGGATGCATGTAATTTGTGTAATTTTCATAAATTGTGTTTGGGAAAGATACAGTTTATCCTTATTGGCTGAGCTGACATTTTTGATGTATCGATCTCATACGTTTTAAAGTGACAGGTGTCAAGTACAAGTGTGGGGAAAAAGTCATCACGCTATGGAAAGATACTCTCATTTTTGCAAACGAGGTTCTATGACATCGCGACTTTGACATTTGTGAAGTAAACAAAAGCAGAATATACACAAGAACCCGGAGTAATTGTGTCAATGTTTCAGACATATAATCGGTCTTTGGTTTTTGGCTCAACGTGAATTTCGTCGACGATTCCCTGGTCGTGTGGAATTCAGTTGGCAATAACTGCGCGTTTAGACTCTCCCCTCGAGGGGACCAGCTCAACACGGGACAGTAGCAGTTGTGGCTCGCCCCGGAGCAGCCGTCCAGTTGAGAATATCGCTGCTGTGGCTGCAGAAGTCCAGGGGCACCCTCAAATATCAGCCAGAGGACGGACCACGCAAATGGTCATCAAAAGATAATCTTTACAGCGAGTTTGTGGTAAAAGACTTAAAGATGTTCCATAGTATGTACATATAGTGCATCAGCAATTGCCTGCAGACCGCGTATATATTACAGCCAAAACCCCGCGATTAGGATGAAAATTATCATGAGCGACGAGGTGCATTTCCACCTAAGCTAAATCATCGCTTCTATGGCACTGAAAATCACCGTGTAATGCGGACCCAATACATTCCCTCAAAATCACTCTGGTGTGGCGTTTACGGAGGAAAGCTGATTGGTTCATTCAAAGACAGCGTCCGCAACAATATTACTGTGACTAGTGAGCGCTACAGAACCATAATGGATTTTGAAAACATATGGTTCTAGTAGGAGGCTGCAACCACTTGCATAACACGAGCGAGAGTAAATATTCTGCAGCAAAGTGTTTCCTGACTGTTTGAACGTTCCAGACTTCTTTCTTTGGGTTTTTGTGAATTTACGGATCTTTATAAATAAGTCACATACATATCTCGATGGCGCTGAAGGAGAACATCAAAAAAGAAGTGGAGGACCAACTCTGACGGCTGCTACTTGACCGATGGAAAAAAAAATTTTAACGTTTAGATTAATACAACCAATTATTTTTATTTACAAATAAAGTTGGTACCTTGGGAAATCGAGGGAGGACTTTTGCGCCACCAAGTACATATATAGCTATAAACAATATTGAGTTATAAGTCCATCATCGACCAAATATTCACACACTACGGCAGATCTTGGTGAAAATCCAGGAATTTCAAATCGATACCCACCACATTTTTAACGATTTTAAAGCCGCGTGTAATAGCATTTGTTCCCACTTCTCCATCAAGATCAGTAAAGACCTTCGATGTATAAAAAGGATTTAAACAAGGCGACGCGCCTTGAAAGACTTTACAAGAGAACTATCTTCAATAGCAACTCTGAGGGGAAATATTGACATGTACATCAATAGCGAAGCCTCCATCAAAGTCGTCTCACCCAAAATGTCGATCACTCGGTTCTGACTCTTATAGAGGTTCTAAAATAAGACACACGATTAGACTTCTGAAAACAGCACACACCCATCATGTCTCATATTAAAGATGTGGCCACCACACAGTTAAAGGAAAAAAAAGTGATCAGCATCCTCACAGGCCACAACCACAGGGGACACGCATATTTCCTATGCAACTGCCCAAGCCGCAGCAGAATCTGGAAAACGACCCTAGCCGCTTACTTCTGTAGCCACTCGGACGAACACAAACCATGCCATTGAAGCCATTCTAAAATTCATACTTGATTCGGGGTGATTAAGGGAGGTGACCAATGGATAAAAACTAACCCTTTCTTACTTCCAAGCCGGCACACGCATATAGGATTCCACAATGGATCCATGAAGATCCGAGTGAGGTTACACCTAAAATCAAGCCGCCACCCGTGTAACCTTGATACCTTTCACAACTATATGTAGATTTAAGGAAGAGAGGAATCATTCCTTAGGTTCAGCATGTGGTACTAGGTATTGGTAAACAGTGGATAAAGTTCTGTCTGTGATTGCACATGTCTGCCCTTGAACGTCTCAGGGCCTTTCATAAAGAGTTTGCAATACGTAGTTTTTTTTTTAATATTTCCTTATGAAATCTAAATTTAAATTAACTTTTCAAAAACACAACCATTATCTACATAAATACAAGTGCATTCTTCAAGTAGATACAGGCTATATCCGACTCAGAAGTCAGTATGGATTGAAATAAATTTAATTTTGGAAAATCGATACATTTTGATGCGATGGGAGTGGGTTAAGTAATATTAAATGGATTTATGGCGAACGTAGTGTAAAATGTTAATGAACAGCAAGACACATTTCTTGAAAGTTTAAGTTTTCATTTTTATTTCATTTCCAGGTTTATTGTTTGTTCGTATTCGTATGCACATATGTTCATATATCTGAATATTTTTTTGTGTTCGTTAAAAATTCAGTACCAGCTATTTTAAGACATACATATCTAATATTTTAAAATAAGTTTATATTTCCAACAGTCGGAAAGGATAATCATGCTGGATATTCTACAATAAATCTACCGCAATCACTAAAAGACGTGAGTCTACAAACAGGATCTACATATTTGCATGTACTATTTTGACTGATTGACTGACGCGCTGTCGTATGGTTTCAATCTTTTGCTGGAGCAGATAGTGCGAAAGGCTGGCCCAAACACAGAAGGCATTAAATTTAACAAAAACATCCAAAAGCTGTGTCTTGTCATTATTGAAGTTTTCACAGAGGTTGAAGAACAAGCCAAATTTGTTGGTCTTATGATGAATAAGGCAAAGCCAAAGTACATGCTGCCGACCAAAGACCGATCGATCGAACACCGTCTAGGTCAAAATTTGCCAGTCGGCAGCTATAATACTGAGGTAGTGAAGGAGTTCATCTATCTCGGAGCAAATTTGAACTTCACAAATGACATGTGGTGGAGATTCGCAGAAGGATGGATATAAAAGTCTGATTTTCGAATCCCAGGCACTTTTTTCACAAAGAAAAGGGAGACCGAACGTCCAGTTTAAAGATCAAGCAGTCGCGGACGCTAGAAAACTTGGTCCAGTAAACTGAAAGCATCGTTCCTGGGACCATGAAGGATAGAAAGTCAGAGATATTTGAAGATGTTCCCCTACGAAGTGCAAACAGTGCATCAGCTTTGCCTGATCCCCGCGTGTAATTGAATATCATCATGAGCGATGAGTAACATTTGCTTATGCTGCCGAAAATTTACAAATTGATTAAAAAGAAAATTTTGTGAAAGCAGGACAGTGTAATATCTCTTCTTATTTACAAAGTTACTGCCCTAGGAAATCGAGAGAGGATTTTTGCGTCATCTTGTAGATATCGTTTTTTCTGGAAGAAAGATCTTTTGAAGTCACACTATTTACTTTTTTACTTCCACTTTAACCTTTTTTTTTTTTTAATAGTAATATTTTCTTTTTATTTCTAGATCCCTAGGAGGTCCAAAATGATGGCAATTAATAGTTTTCAATCTTGCTTTTGAATTCAAACCCAAGAGAAGGTTAAGAATTTCACTCGATGTCGATGAAAAAACGACTTCATCGCGTCACTTTATATATTTCAAACAATCAATGATCTATAAACTACAAATAAAGTCAGTCTCACGCTACCAACTATAATTACCAAAAATTAAAAAGAGAAAAACTCTGCGATTTACTTACGTTAATGTGCCATCACCAACACTTTATGAAAAATCATCCCGAAAAGGACAAAATAGATTAAAAATAATTCAGATAACAAATAATGTAAACAGAAGAGGAAAATCACTATACGATAAGTAAACATAAATATTAAAAAGAAAAAATAATACCAATCCCTCCAGTAGCATTTCGTTACATTTGGTAAGTTCAACTTGTCTTTTTAATTTCATAAATCAATTGAAATACATAATAAATTTGTTAATCCGATTACAGCATTCTGCTCTACAATAAGCTTAAAGTTGAAACATCATCTAGGATATTATAGAAAGTCTCTATCCCGGAATTATGAAATAAATGAGCCCGCTTCGAATTAATTTAATCTTCGCTGCTGTGGTTACGTAAAAAGATAATTACCAACCAGAACTGCTATATTGCAAGGAAAAAAACAAAAAAGTCATTCATAGTGAAGTGACCAATTTGTACCCATAACTGAAAACTTTAAGGAAAAAGGTTTGTTTCATTTTAATAACATTTTCATATTCAAAAATAATTTCTAATCCTTTAATACGTTACATCATACCGGCCGTAGTTATCGGCAAAATCATAATTCATCCCTTTTCGCTAGGCGATCCTTCAAATGTCATAAACTTTACCGCCGTTTTCGTACCCGTATCCGAATCTAGCTAATGCTTTGTTTGTTAATAACATTAAATTAGAGTGGCTACCGATGATATTTCAATCCTACGTGTAAAAGGAATTGAAGCTTTTAGTAAAGAGTACATCTACATACGTTTGCCAGGTTCAGGGTTAGGCTAGGTAAGGTTCAAGTGGCTTCCAACTAAAGCCAGTACACTTAGACCAATGATTGGTGTACCGTGTTACCACGTGGCTATTGCAGAGATTTTCCTTATCTACTCGTTAAATCATTTGGATCTTTTGATGAAGCGTGGTCGCTGTGGTTAGTGCGTTAATCTACTAAGCGAAAGGACACAGATTCGAGCTGCTTCAAAACCACCAAACGTTTTTTCGCGGCATCACGTCTTGACAGGCAAATGGGATGCTCCGTGAGCATAATCTGTCATAAAAAAGCTTCTCAATCCGTTGTACATACATAACGCACACAAAATGAATTGTTGTGAGAAGCCTAGGCCCTGTATATGATCTGTTGCGCCAAATACTTGTTTTACCTCAGAGTTGAGTTGATCTAAAGACAATGAAATCAAGTTGAATTGTGATACAGAATAATGCCACAAATATTCGATCAACAGTTTTTAAGCGTTATCTTATAGAACTAAGCAATTTCGAACGAGAGTAATCATTGGATTAACTATGACTTCCAAAAAGAGATGACCTTTGACTTTGGCGGTTAATCTCATAACACGAGATCTTACTTAATCATTAAACAAATGTTGATAAAAACTAGTAAAGACCTTGAACTAACTTGGAAGTTGTTTGTTCTGTATCTCTACACAAATTATAATCATCGCTCTGTAGCATATTAAACAAGAATCTGATTGGTCTATAATAACAAATTGTCTTCATAAGAATCCGCTTGAAATTGTATCTTCGTTTCTTTGCCAAAAACGTGGTCATAATAAATACTCGTATACATATATTTTTAATGATATATTGATCGCCAAAATTATTGCAATAAAGATTTATTAATGTCCAACGATGGTGATAAAAATCGAAAGCATACAACTTTGCAGATAAAATGGGTTTGGTCCTTCATTGATAGAAATAAGTTATAAAAAGTATAAGCTCAAGGTAAGGTTTGTGGGTTGACACAGGGATACATTCTCTCCTAGACCCAATCGATCGAAAAAATACAGACCAGGTTTTGTACCTTCATGATAGCTTAATTATTAGTGACCTTGCTGCAGCCTCTTTCTAAACTAGGTAGTAGGTACCATACGTAAGTATAGGTTTTAGTCTGACAGTTTACCTTAGACTTTGTTCCTAGATTTTCTACAATATCCCGGTAAAAAACTGTCCCATATTACAGTACTTACTTATTAGGCCAGGCTGCGGTATCGGCGGTCGTTAAGGTGGAGCTCTTCCAACTTCAAATAATATAAGTCCACCAACCTTTAGAGGGTCAGATCCACACGTCGCCTTTCACTCTTCACGGTCCGGGCACGCTGCTTCCAATTTACCAAAACCAAGGTTTTTGGCGTCCGCAATTGCTTGATCTTGAATCCCTTTTCTCCGTAAATCAAGTGGATGGGATTCTAAAACTCTCGTAGCTGGAGCATTTTAATCCATTCAATTGTGTGGCCGAGCCATAAAACCAACTCGTTTGTCATGTTCTTTCATAATGATACGCTGGGAACGGGCTATGATATCGATATCGTTTGCGTTCATGTAGGCATAATGTAAACTTTAGTTCCGGCTTCCATTAAAAAGTATGAAAAGGCTCAAATAATACATGCGGGAAGGGCAATATGAACTTTTAAAGCCAGGGAACATGGAGTGCATGAGCCATCAGTGTTGCGAATTAGAGCAATGCTAAAGAGTAGGTGGTGACATTTAGACTCAACCACTGTGGTGCTCTCTGTTTAACAGTCTCAATAGTTGGAACATCTACGCTAAGGCATATGCAGATGATGTCGCCGTATTAACTGTTGGTCTTGTCATGCGAACAGCCTGACAGAACTGTACTAGAAATAAGCTTTCAGGGAACCTTCTTAAAAGTGCATTGTTCTCTTCATTAGAAGGAAAGTTGGCTGAATTACCTCTACCAGTACTCAAAGGGATTAGAATCCCACTCTTATCGAAGACATGATCGTTTTAGGTGGCAGATTTTCGCGACCGATATGATGATTGATGAAAACATAGTAAAAGATTTATATCTGCCGGTGGTATATTGGGCTTGTTGTTGAGGTGAACATGTTAGCTTGTCGTGGAAAATCCCACAGAGCACTCCACCATCAAATTTATTGTCTTACAATATTGAGTAAAATGAATATGATTATGTACATGCATGCAAATTCTGATGAGCATAATGAAAATATTTCCCTATACTTCGCTAAGCAGCGTTAATCCTCTAAACATTTTGCTGCTCACAAAAAAGGAACCAAAACTTACAAATCTTATTCAGGAAGCGTGACGCCAAGCTTTTTAGTGACTTTTTCACTGAAATACTAAATAAAAGTCCATCAGACGATACTGACTTTGCTTTAAAGACTTTAATAAACCTACGTAGACCAATCAATACTTTTGTTTTTTTGTTTTTATAAAATTCTTTAGGCAATCCATTAAGGTTCAGTTGCAAGTGTAAAATCAACTTGATGCAGTAGTTGGCATCAATTTGAAATCGTTAAAAAAATTCAAAAAATTCATTGTAACGAATAAAATTTTCAGGAAAATGTCATCGGGAACATTTGTTGATCGAATTGACCCGTTTGCCAAACGTTCACTCAAAAAGAAGAGCAAAAAGAGTCAAGGTTCCTCTCGGTACAGAAACTCGCAGGATGTGGAGCTTCAGCAGCTGCCTCCCTTGAAAGGTAAATACTAAATCATTAAATATCAACTAAATATATCATAACACTTTATGTCCAACAGCCGATTGCTCCAGCCTAGAACAGGAAGAATTATTTATTCGAAAATTACGTCAGTGCTGTGTATCTTTCGACTTTATGGACCCAGTATCGGATTTGAAGGGAAAAGAAATCAAGCGGGCTGCACTCAACGACCTATCCACCTACATAACACATGGCAGAGGAGTTCTTACGGAACCGGTGTATCCAGAAATTATCAGAATGGTAACCATTGGTTAAATGTTAAAAATTGCTTGATTCACTTTTCTTTTTTTAGATTTCGTGTAATTTATTTCGCACGCTTCCTCCAAGTGAAAACCCAGACTTTGATCCGGAAGAAGATGATCCAACACTGGAAGCGTCATGGCCTCATCTCCAACTAGTGTATGAGGTGTTCTTGAGATTTTTAGAATCGCAAGACTTTCAGGCAACCATCGGCAAACGGGTTATTGACCAAAAATTTGTTTTACAGGCAAGTCTTTCCTTTAATTGTGGTTTGTGAGTCGTTCTTATTTCTAGTACTACTCTCTTTTAGTTATTAGAGTTATTCGATTCGGAGGATCCTAGGGAAAGAGACTTTTTAAAAACTGTTTTGCATCGTATTTATGGAAAATTTCTAGGATTACGCGCTTTTATTCGAAAACAAATAAATAATATATTCTTACGCTTCATTTACGAAACTGAACATTTCAATGGTGTTGGTGAACTCCTCGAAATTCTCGGCAGGTTTGTTCTTATAACATTAAACACTATTTAAAGATAATTAACAAATACTTTATGTTAAACTTTTAGCATAATTAATGGCTTTGCATTGCCACTGAAGGCTGAGCATAAACAGTTTTTGGTTAAGGTTCTTTTACCATTGCACAAAGTGAAATGCTTATCACTCTACCATGCTCAGTTGGCGTACTGTATTGTACAATTTCTCGAAAAGGATGCATTTCTCACGGAGCCGGTAGTTCGAGGGCTACTCAAGTTCTGGCCAAAAACTTGTTCACAAAAAGAAGTCATGTTCTTGGGCGAAATTGAAGAAATCCTTGATGTCATTGATCCACCACAATTTGTGAAAATACAGGAACCACTTTTTCGACAAATAGCCAAATGTGTGTCCAGTCCTCATTTTCAGGTAAGTGCTGTTAAAACTATATTATCGTACAAAACGGAATGGTAGAAAGACAAAGAACATTGTCGACATGATACATAATACATGCATCTCAAAAAGCGAAAGGGAAATATTATTTGAAAGCCTTATGATCATTTCCCATTATTCGGAGTCTGTAAAAACGTTAGGTCATTTTCATGGATTTGAAAAATATAACACGCAAAACACGAATCGTTTCGAGAGGCTAGCTTTAGTACCTATAGGCTGCCGCACCGAATCCCTTCTTGTATACAGCAAGTACTTGGATTTACCCTCGTTCATCGTTCAATCCATTTGAGCCGCTTTTACCCTAGTACTCGCGAAAGCACCGGTGATAGCTCGCTGAGTTCTGCCAATGATGTTAATACTGTCGGCGTTCGCAAGTACATAGTAATAATAATATTTTTATAATTTTTGTTTTTGTATACTTTCAGGTCGCTGAGCGAGCCTTATATTTGTGGAATAATGAATACGCTATGTCCTTAATAGAAGAAAATAATGCTGTTATAATGCCAATAATGTTCCCAGCCCTTTATCGTATTAGCAAAGAACATTGGAACCAAACTATTGTAGCCTTGGTATATAATGTTCTGAAAACCTTTATGGAAATGAATTCCAAACTATTCGATGAATTGACAGCTAGTTACAAAGCCGAGCGACAGAAGTAAGTACTTATCTCCCCTTTAGATACATTTTTGTGTTAAAATTAAAATTTTTTTTTTTTGTTATTGCAGAGAGAAAAAACGAGAACGAGATCGCGAGGAGTTGTGGAAAAAATTACACGAACTTGAAATAAATCGATCTAAAAATAATCCAATAAATAGCGCTTCATCAGCCACACTAATTACTTCATCATCATCTGCGGGCTGCAGTGGTGCGCAACAAAATGCAAACTCCCAACATCAGCCACAGAACAATCAACTTCATCAATCGAACAACACCGCAACTCTACTGCAGCAGTCACCTGGAGGAGTTGTCGGCCTAAATACGGCTGGCAACAGCTCTGGTGCCAATGCTGCTTCAGCTGCCACCGTGGCACACACAAATTCTGCAATGACTGCAGGCTCAGGAGCTGGTGTAGCGATTTCTGTGAGCAAGTGATGTACTACAGATTAATAACATTATTTTTGTTAATGCAAAGAAAGCGAAATTAAAAAAAAATACATACAACTAAACTGCAAGTGAATTATAAAAATAAAGAATATAACGCTCGGAATATTAAACAAAAATAATTACTGATTACTACCGTAAAAAGAAAAAGAAAAAAACAAAAAATTAAAATAAAAAATAATATTATAAAAAAAAGTCAAATAAAACAACAATATTAAATTAAAACCACTAACAGCTGAACTTAGGTCAAGCAATTATAAATAGTAGACTAAAGAAAACAAAAAAAAAAAAAACGTTCTTTTAATGTAGAAGTTAATGAATACAAAAGAGCATTACCTGCATCTGCAAGCAAAATGAAGGACGAGGAGAAGTCGTCGTCGTTTCTCCTTGTTGACCCTCCATCACGCACACTGCTTTTCTCATACAATCTTCTCCAACTCTCACTCTTCATCTTTCATCATTACTCCCCTCCCTTACCATGAAAACTTAGGAAACAATAAGAAATAACTTGTAATAGCGCATGTTCGATATAATTAAAATATTACTAATATATTAATTATGCTATAAAGAAAAAGAAAAAAAAAAAAAAACATGTACGTTTAGAAAAAAAAAAAAAAAGTGGGAAAATGATGTACTAAAAATAAAACATGAATATATATATACATATATTATATATATTTTAAATTTCGGTTTACTTCTCAAATACAGCCAATGTATGGAATATTTGTTTTGTTTTGTTTTGTTTTGTTTTTTTTTTTTAAATCATTTTCTTTTTTGTAAGTGAAAAACGGAAATTGTATACAAATATCATAAAATGAAGAAGAAATACGCGTCATTCTACAGTGAAAACATAATCAACAAAAAATTAGGCATTAAATTATTAAAAATTTTGCTAAGTCGTAATTTTAGTGGAAATGGCAGTAACTGTTATAAGAAATAAAATATAAAATTAAAGCTACACTTTGTAGAAAATAAAAAAAATTAACACTAAACACAGAATTTGCATAACTGATGGAAGACAACCCTTAACACAACACAAAACACCGTATATTATGCTATTTATAGAAAACAATTACGACTTTATCCTTTTTGTTTTAACACACAAAGCAAACAATAAAAGTAAACAAAATAAATAAAAACTCGTATAAATAAATTAGTGTAACTATATGTAAAAAAAGAAGAAATATAAATATACACACACATGATGAAAATGCATTGTTTTGTTGAGTTTAAGTTGATATTTAACATGATAAAGTAAGGAAATAACAATTTACATTAAAACAAAATTAAATGCATCATTAAATTGTATATGCATATATATAGTATATATATATATATATATATATATATATATAGACAGTGCTGTAGAAAAATTATAGACTCAAATTCAAATTTTCGTTTTTCTTGGAATGAGTAATAAACATTAATAACTAGTTTCACCACAAAATATAACCAACCGACATCGACATCACTTATCAAGTAGCCTGTTGAGTCCAAAGTTGGCCACTTCTAAATGGTTGTAGGGGTTGTTTGACCTTATGATGTACAACCTCAATTGGATCTCAAAGGGTATATTTTGTCCCATGGTATGGGGAACGTAAAAATATAGAACAGGGATTATTATTGTTCCGAGTTCCGAAGAAATTTTTGTTAAGGCATAGGCATTTACCTAGGAGGTGAAATGTACCCTCGGCGTCAACGTCACCACATCCTTTGCACTAGTCCGTTGTACTCAAACACATTCTCTTAAGGTGGGCCGTCGCCTTCTGTTGAGGGCGATGATTCTTTTTTGTTCCTTTTTAGTTCTGTTCAGAGCGTCCTTAATATGCGGCATGTGAGTTTACGTCATCTCTAGTTCGCAAGTTTTAGGAATTTAACAGTGATACTGGAAGTTCTACTGGTGGTAGGATGGACTGAGTCATCGGCCATTATTATGCTTATCTTAGAACCCATTCTAGCGAGCTCATCCACCTTCTCATTCCCATGGATGGCTTTATGTCCCCTGAGCTTGTCGTGGCAGGATTTCACAATTTTGGATCTGATGACTGTGGATGTCGATGTATCTCCTTGGGAGTGTCTACTATGATAGATTGCTAGAGCTTCCGCTTGGGATTTGAAAATCTTATCGACCGTGCAATGCCTGGTTCTGATGCATAGAACTTCTTAGAGCCTACACCCATATTCATTTTTGACTCATACCTAAAAATTTACATATGTTTGGAGTTTATGACCTCTCCTTCTGTCCAGCTCTCTCTGGAGGGAAATTTGAGGTCGAGTTTTAGGTTGAAGTCAGAGATTGCTGTTAAGTAGTCAGTTTTGGTTTCAATGTTCTCCCATCTACTGATGATAGGTCGGTTGACAATATTTTGTGACAAAACTAATGGCTAATGTTTATTCCTCATTCCGAGAAAAATTTAAATTTCCATTTGAACAGCACTGTACATATTAAATTAAAACAAATCTACTTAATGTTCAGTTATTATTGTTTTGTTCTTTCCCTCTTTTTTATTGTACATTTTGTATCCGCCAGTCCCCCTCTTCAGTCGCATTATTTAAAGAATCACTCATTGTAAACTCAATTTTACATATATGTACACATACCCACATACACACACACTATCGAAAGGAAGTTAGAAAGAATGAAAGTACGGTATATAATGATGAATGCATTCGTATCTCTAATCAAAAAAAACAAATCTTTTCTTTAAAATATAAGAGTTTTTGTTTTTATTTTTATTTTTTTCTTGTGTAATTTTAAAGTGTATATTTTATTAGATTATTATTAAAAAAATTAAAATATTCGTATTTTTTGTTTTTAGATTACGCAAAAAAAAAACAAAAAAATAAATATATATATATATATAATTATATGGATTCAGAATAAAAAATAAAAAAAAAAACAAAAATGATATATTAATAATGTAATAAAAATTAGTAACGTATATATACGAAATTATTAATACTACTATTATTAAATTACAACAAATATTTTAAATACAAGGTGTATCATTTGTCTGTGCTGAATAATTGAAAGATCAATCAAGAATAAAATAAATATTAAAAATTTAATCCAATTTACGATTTATTTTCCAAACGCGAGGTAAGAAGGTAGGTAGAGTCTGGTAAGTAAATTTTTTTGATACCACGACTAATGTGATCTGGATGTTGATGAGTGTGACTAGGAAGGGAAGGTTTTAAATCCATACTGTGTAGTTGGGGAAGCTAATGATGTTACAAAATTTTAGGTCAGAGATCTCTAATAATTCCTTGAAAAAGGCTTTGCCAAGTCAGAGATGCTTGGTTCTGGCTAGTGCCAGTGGGTGAGAAAGCGGAACAGGGTTTCCTTTTCTTATGTATTGGTATAGCTACGGAAATGACTGTTAAAGGAACTTGGCAACGTTGTAGCCTATGCTACAATTCTTGCTTTCTCGGTGCGGGTTCTGTGGATTACGTTATGCATCCTATTTTTATTGTTGGGGGACAATATCTGTCAGAATTGAAACCACATCGCCTTACAGCTGTCATACCGTTTAAATTACACCGTACCTAAATTTCGCACGCGACGATATGTATACCACTGGAGCTGCACTGGAAATGACAATGGCCCTTATTGTGAGTGTCGATCAGCAATCGCCACGACAATTGTCGATTGCGTCGATTGATTTGAACTATGGCATTGTGTAACTCAATCGATAGAATTTTAATTCATATATTTTTATTTTCCTTAATATAAATATTTTATTTTTACTAAAATTACTTACATTTCATACGCACAAAACTCTTCCACTTTTCTCGAAAACAAACCATCGACCAGAAATTTCTGATCGACAACAAGCGACTGTCAAATCGACAAATGTCGATCACAATCAAAATACACAATACCAAAATCTACAATCGACGATCGATGATCGATAAATGTCGTTCATCGATCAGCTATCGACACTCACAATAAGGGCCAATGTGTGAGAACATCGCCATAAACATAAAATCTGGGGTCGAATTTCGGCATCAGTGATCGTGTTACTCGTCATGTAAAAACGAGCATTATTACGTCGGAATGATCTTTAATACGTAATTATGCTTATTTTTACGTGACGAGTTACTCGATCACTGATGCCGTAATTCGACCAGTGTTTTAAAACTCCAACAGAGAATCAAAACGTTTTTATTTTCTTGAAAAATGTTTTAAAACCAAAAAATCGGTATTAAAACCTAGTCATACACGTAAAACATTGTTTAGAACTGCAACATGTTTTAAAACTTGTTTCATGCGTATGGGCCGGTAAGTCGCTATCACGCGATTTCTTCAACCTCATTCTCGAGATAATGTGAAACACCAGACGTACGATTTTTCACAAATCTATACAGCTACTTTGAATATTTTGACGGCTGATGTAGTTGGGAGAATACAGCGAGCTCTCAATGATGTGTTTCCGAGCATAGAAACAGAAATAGCAATAAGTATGTGCTGTCCATAAAAAATGACGCTCACCGTCGACGCCTCAGACAGAATGATATGTAACTTTTGAGGTAATTAGGGACTTTGATCAAACATAGAATAAATCATGCCAATTGCTGTTTCTTTGGGCTACGAAGGCCCTTTCTCGAACATCTAAGGCGATATTTAGTGACACTCATCGTTCCAGACCTGAACTAAAGCCCAGAAGCATGAACTATCTAAAGCTGATAAAAATATCCTTGTTCTTTCGACTGATTTTTCGAGCACTTTGTATCCATGGAGTTTGGAGTAGAAAATTTAACGATGAGCTGTACGGACTGTCTGACCACATGGAACTGATCAAAAGGAATCGGATCTCTTGCTTAAGATGGCTGGGACATGTGGAGCGGTTATACCGCGAAGAGTGATCAAATCAAGCCCAGAAGGATAACGCGGTAAAGGATAAAATGGGGACCTCATCAAACTATAATGTTATGTAAGAGCGTGTAATTGCAAGCAGTTGGCTAGGTAAAGAGGCTTATAAGTTGGGGCCTACGTCCATTTTTTGGCGCCATCAAAAGTAAAGTAAGGATTTTAATGTTAATTGTTCGTAGGTTCAAGCAATACCAATCGCCTAGTCATTGAAGGCGCCTTTTTCCTTTCTTATCGAAATTTAATCCAAGCTTGTAAGTTGTTGTCACGAAGAGCTACGGGTTCTTGGTAGGCAGCACAATCTAAGACTGCTGGGTCGCCGGCCACAAACGGGTGCTTGATAATGAAGCAGTAAGGAAAGAATCATCTTTAGACCCCGATCTAGCCGGTATCATATCACAGTTAGAGTAAGGTGTAGTCCGTGCAGTCTGTTACGTGTGCTGCCAGACCCCAGTTCAATATTAAAATGAAGGCCGATATCAAATAGGTCTGGAACTGCAGGGTGTTGAATTTTCGTACTATCCGACGGTGCCTAACAGAAGCTGTCTTAAAAATAATTTCGTATGTTACGAGGTACAACAATAATGTAATAAACGACATACCCCGCTTAACGTTGCCCCACTGTTTCGCTATAACGTCGGCAAGGAAACCCCACTTAACGTTGCGTGGCTTCGCTGTAACGTCGTTTGAAAAACCTAAAACTGCAACAAAATGAAATAAAATAAGTTATATTTTTTTCCAAAGGTAAATCAGCATTAAAATAATTTTTTTCTTTTTTTCTATCCCAAACAACGTTTTTTCACTTAACGTTGTATTTTCCAGGAAAGGAACCCATTAACGACGTTCGGGTACGCCTGTACTTAATAATTGGTAAGGTAAAATGAGATTTCATTGCACTTCTTATTGAACATCCTCTATTGTTTGTTATTTTATTAACGTGCAAGTACTGCACAATGCACATGCACTCTAAAGGGTCTGCACATGCTAATTATAAATTCCACCTTGCGAGCTACAAAAGCTTTTCATTATTTCTTGACTCGCCTTGCCTTCAGTGCGATGTTTTCACTCAAAGTGTTTAGTTATTTCGCCATGCTTAAACGTAACTCGTGCCATATTAACTTTTTCGTATTTTAGAAGAAAAAACCTCGAACATAATATTTATGAAGTGGGAATATTGTTCTGATTTCGTAGCCGGATGCTTCGGAGGTAAGCTATGACGTATAGTGTGTGTGCCAGAAGCTTGTCGTGGTTACGGTGTAGACAAATTTAAAAAGCGCAAAATGCATGACGTAATGCATTTTTTACAAAATGCCACAAACTTAAGTTCATTCAACTTAAATGGCTGACAAGTGAACTTGACCCTTTTGCTGGAAATTCCTTAAAAAGATGATGAAATGTGTAACAGATTGAAATACGATTTCATAAGTAAAAATTGAAATTGAATAGGAAATTTTTTATTTTTTTTTGATTTTTCAAATAGAGCAATCAAATGTGGTAAAGCTTTTTCAGAAGAGGAATTACATTTTTAGTGCATATCATAAAATATATAGGCATCTATGTATGTATATGGTATAAGCCGCTTATGTTTATTTACAATAATTTTATTGCAGACCAATGCCAAACCTACGGCAATGTGAAAAATTATAACATTTAACGCCTTCATTCGAGAAATTAAAAGAAAAAAAGAATTTTTAAATTGGACCGCGGTCAACATTCCAATATAGTTCTTTGAAAAGCCGTGGGATTTATTTTAATTTAAAAAAGAAATAGTTGTTGGACTTTCCGGTTTGTTTTTCTAAAGCCGGTCTCCAAACCATTATGCCATAACTAAGGATCGGTTTTACCACTGCAGTGTAAGCCAGTGTATAATTTTCAGCAGTAGGCCCGATCAGGTACCTATTGCTTTTTTGCACCAGTGATAATGATTAGAATTTTCGATTTCCTAGTGAGAAGGTTCAGCTTCATTTTAGACGAATTGACGTTAAGGCCAAAGCTGTTTGTCAACGAATTCAGCTTGATTTAAGCATATTGTAGAAAATCTGCCATTATCTGAGGGTACTTACCAGACACGAAGATGATGACATAGCCGGCGTACGCAAACATACCACGTCCACATCCTCTAGCTTCAAAAGAAGTTAGTTGAAGATTAGATTCCCTAGAGGAGGACGAGAGGAGGGGACCTCGGTGTGGCTTCTTCCTAGCTGAACTGCTATCAAAACTGAAGTGGATGACTCTGTTATTCAGAGTGTGGTGTATTAAACCGTAGACTGATTCGCAAATGTTAAGATTTTTCGGATCAACGATTATCGACAGTGTCTTAACATTATTGAATGCTCCATTGTCGCTTCCTTAAGCATGATCGATTTTTCGATAGGCTGTATGATCGAATAAAGTGCCGTTTGAATATATTTGCCACTTTGGTAAGCGTACTGTGTCTTTAAATAGAAAGGAGATTTAGCTTATCGGTCTGAAATCCTTCCTAGAATGTGTTTTACAGCTTAGGTGGCCTTTTAAAGTTATGCGGGGAAGTAACCATTGGGTCGTGATGCCTTGTGTGGTTCGAAACTGCAAAATACCCATTCTAGCTTATTCTCACTGAATAGATCAGAAGATCAGTAGAAGTTTACAGCTGTCTAGAGCAAGTAAATTGGCGTGCAGCCGGGGAAGAGAGCACCCATTAACAGATCTAGAGATTTTTCATCAGAGTTTACCCAGGTACCATCCGTGTGCATTAGGACCTAGAATAGTCTGGAAAAATTCACTGTGCTATGTGCATGATTAAAAACACCTTTTAGTTGTTATACCGATTACAAAAATTATACTCTTCAGGAGCGTGTGGTGTATTTGTTGGACATCCATTAGATACGATAAAGACATGGCAGCAGGCATCAAACTCATCAGTGTTTACGGCAATCCATCAGATTCACCAGCGAAACAATGGTGTAAGTAAACATTTTCCCTTCCAACATAAAATACATATACTGAGCGAATCAACTCGATGAAGTTCAATGGTTTTTACAGAGGAATGTTTTTTCCATTCGTCACAACTGGTGCAATCAATTGCATCCTGTTCGGAATATATGGCAACCACTTGCGACAACTTAAGAAAGTATGTCATAGTGATTACCAGCGTGAGCAGTTGGAGTACAGGCATATGTTTGCGGCGGGATCCATTGCAGGATTTGTGCAATCGTTCATAGCTTGTCCAATTGAATTGATCAAAGTTCGACTGCAAACGCATTCTTGTGAGTTTTCGAATCATTCTTATAACTGTCAAGCTATTTTAACTCATGTTGCCATTCTATAGATTACAATGATTACATAATAGGACAGAAAAGAACTCCCTTTAAACTTTTTGTAAATATTTTGAAATCGGACGGGATATCTGGACTATACAGAGGACTGTTGCCAATGATGTGTCGGTAAGTAAGACCATAAATGGATCCTTGAAACAGACATTTATATAATTTAATTTAAGGGATGTCTTTCCGTATGGTATTTACATGTTAACCTACCGTGTAACTATGGACTACCTAGACAAAGTTAATTTCATACAACGTCGAAAGCAAATGCTCCACAAAGACGATTCTCCTAGAGTGGATGTCCTCGTTACAACAATGGCAGGAGCTTTTGCTGGAATTCTATCTTGGGTTTGTGTGATTCCTTTTGACGTTGTTAAGACTATAATGCAAGCAGAGGAAAATGCTCAATACAAAAATATAAGACATTGCATAAAGGTGAACTTGGAGGTAAAATATTAACACACTTGTATTTAAAAGATTTAACTTAAAAAACATTCATTCTTGTAGCGTTATGGATGGCGTAGCCTCTTCAGAGGAAGTTGGATGCTAGTTGTGCGGGCAGTTCCAGTCAATGCGGCAACATTTCTCGGATATGAATACGCACTTGAGTGGTGTCACAATGGAATACAACTTAAGTCCTAATTAACTCAACCCAATAACAAGCTATGACGTACCTCATAATTTTACTTAAAAAAAAATATCTCACATATGTATTTTAAATATTCGCACATGTAAATTAAATAGAGCAATCAATTTGCTAGTTCTTATTAATGCTACAATTTTAACAATAAAGTTCGACTTGTCGGAAGCCGAAGAAGGAGTGAGACGAGCTTAAAATCCTTACCTCGAATCACAACGTAATACTTTGATGGGTTCCGGGACACAATGGTATCCACGGGAATGAAATGGAGAATATGTTAGCTAGGAAGGGAAAAAAGGACCTGCCATTACTCAGTACTGCCGCCCTTGCACTCATTAAATCCAACATAACACTAGACTCCCAAAGACAAGTTGCCGAGAGATAGAGCGCAGTCTCATCATGCTGCACCTCTAGAGAAACTCTACGGAAAAATTAAAGAAACAAAAAACAGTCCACATACTTGCGCTGAACAGATACAACTTAAAACCTTTCATAGGAATTATCGCAGGCCACAACCTACTGGCAGCCCGCCATAGAAATACAGAAGCAGTAGAGAGCACAGCTCATTTCATATGCAAATGCCCCAGTCTATGCAGAATCAACAAGACTCCCTTTGGTGAATACTACTTTAACAACCTTGCATAGAGCTTTATTCTTTATCTTTCCTTTGAGTCTGCTTATTTTACGGTAGGGAAACAGGATGGATCTGTGGAGATCTGAGTGAAAGCTGTGTCAAACGAGATGCAGTACTCCAACCTATATATTCTTTTTCACAATTTAACATTTTGTTATACTTATCAACTTTGACTTGTTTTAAAAAAATATATATTCACCCTTAAATTATATTCAACAAAAATACTTTACTAAATTCCTGAACTATGCACCGGCTGTTGGCTGCCCTGTATTTTATTTCCCCACTTTTGACAACTCTACTGCGCTGCGATGTGTGAAACTGAAAATTTGTTTTCGAACAGTGGTGAAAAGTGACAGTGATAAAATGTTCTACTAGTGTGTGTATTTACGATCAAATTGTGTTATTTTTTCACTAAAATTTAGCTATTTTATTTGTTTTGCTTCGCTTGCCATCCGATTGTTCCTTTGCCCTAATCAAGGAAGCCCTAAATTTATTTTAATTAAATAGTAACATTACGATAGACAAATGGAAAACGCTGCAAATGTTTTAGGAGATTGCCCCAACTATACACAGTTCTGTTTTTATGTGCCTTTTGTTTCTTGTCCAGCAGAGCAAGTTTAGTAGGACTTTCCGAAGTGTAAACGAATTCTTTTCAAAGAGTATATTTGGCATAATATTTTGTGATTTATTCGTATTTTGTACAAATAACTCGAAATGTCGTCGCTTAAGGTTGCAGTGCGAGTTCGCCCCTTTAACACTAGGTGAGTACCTACTAAGTATATGCTTAGTTTTATAACTTTTTTTTTTTGTATAATTACGTCAACAAACAAAAAACTGGAAAAAAGAAAATAATTGCCCACGAATACCTATTTTGTGATGCGATGATGATCCCACACAACGGAGAGATGAAGTAAAAGCAGTAATAATATGAGTGACTTGCTTTAAATCTAGCACACTATATATTTATGTAATTTTTGGGTGCATAGATAAAAAAAAAACCATTTGAATTCATGAATGTTTTATACATAAAATCCAACAGATACCCATCTGTTTCCATGATGTATCCTTTCTTCAGCTGAGCTGTTCCCTATTGAGCCTAATTGTTTTAGAGTTCGCCTAAGCTAATGCTCATAAGGAAATGATTGGCTTTTGAACCAGAACTCGTTTTCTTTTCCAAGATAAAGGATTGCCGCCAATAGGTGGAAGTATGATGATAAATTTAATTGACAGCCGTTTCACATCGGTAACCATTATTTTCGAACTAATAACAGACTTTTGTCTCTTGTTCTATGTACATACACTGGTTTATTAACATTTTTTTTCCATGTTTCTGCCTATGAGTCATCTGTTTTCAACCGCTTTTGCGGTCTTATTTTGGAAACTAAAGACAAAAAAAAAAAAAATCAAATCAGACCTAGTGTGTTATCGAAAAGGATTACCATAGTTCGAATTCCTCGTTAGTACTAAACTGATTGAGAAATATATTTGTCAACTCTATTGCTCAGGTCGTAAAACACTTGTAGGAATGAGAACATATTATGTATGTACATTATGTTCATATGTATCTTTTATCATTCATATGTGCAGGTATATTGTGGAAGTCTTTGCCGTTTGTCTTGCATAAATATTTGAGGTTGCGTTGACCAAGTTTCTTTGGTTTAGAAGTCAGTTCTGACTGTTGCCCACCTGGTTTACAAACTGAAGTTGTATGCAATTTTCTAAAAACCATTTGTACACAGGTGCAATTATGAAGGTACCTATTGCATTTTATATACGAAAAGAGTAAACTTCCGCCATGTTACTTTGCTTAGATACATATGTCCATTGCTAGGTAAAATCGCGGAAGTTTACTACTTTGCTTAGATATTCCATAAAGATATCTCTACGTGTATCAAGTTAGGCCTCCTTCCAGCAGTGCAGCCCCGATCCCAGAGGATGCGATATCTAAACCGATTTTATGATTATTTCTAATCCTTGCCAAGAGCAAATTAATAAGGAAGGATTTACCAGTGCCACCGGGGGGATCCAAAAAATGCGTTTATATGTAAATGCTCTTTCTTTGCCGTCGATTTCACTGTGTCCTGGGGTCCATGTGAGAGTGACTCCGATGCGTGTTCAATTCTTTCTGACATGGCTCTACCAGTCTTGAGAATGTAGTGACCGAATCAATAGCTTTGATAATGGTTTGGCTATTGATAAAGGTAGCTGTGTTGTAAATAAATGTCGAACACATCTTTTGTATGAATACAGATAGGCCCTTAACAGGGAACCGTCAAACCCACGCTCCTGCAACTCTCCAGAGTTTGTTTCGATTGACCCGCAGAACAGCTGTAAAGAGATTTGTCATACTTCCAAGCCTTCTCAAACACCATTTTGAGTGTGAATAATTGGCCGGTAGTGCTTCTGTCAGGACGATTGTCATATTGCTCATCCCCAGCTCTGTAACGCGTTTCTAACACCTTCGCACACTTTTTTCTGGGAAACAACTGTAATCTTGCTGCCAATTAAAAAAAAGAGAGGGATTATCAACCCAGTTTGACAGTTGATACATGCTAGTTAAGTTACTGCCATTTTGGCTTCCTTAAAATATTTATTTTAATCTCCTACAGACTTGTCAGAAACATTAAACAAGTCAGATGTATTCGCTTTCACAGTGTTCTATTCACTAAACTGAACAGAAGTCTGTTTTTAATCATAGAATTTGTCTATGATGTCATCGGCTTAGTCACGAAGCAAATACAGTTGTAGAAATGTTGACTTATAATTTCACATCGCATGCACGGATTCGATAATAACACGAGTTATGAAACAATAAATTGCTAGTTTTATTTCTATAGGTACGTCATTATGTTGTAGCTGTTATAATTCAAATGCCCTTTTTCGCAACCGACTGATTGCTTCAGGTTGATGATTAAAATTTGAATAATTGCACCGGTAGATAATCTGTTAACTTCATAGTGGTCGCCATGGTTTAGTCGTTGAATGAATGCGGCTATCTATTGTACCCCCTCCTAATACCAGTCGCGGTTGTTCTCGAGCTAAAAAACTTCGTTCAACTTGGATTCGTAAAGAGGCTTAAGAATCTGATTTAAAGTTCAGAAGTAATTTTCTCATCTAACTGGTAAACACAAATGACTCTATGAGCATTTCTATGAATGACTTGGAGTTTCTTCGACTTCGCGAAATCTTCGTTTCTAGACTTATACGGAGCATGTATTTAAGCTGATGTAGGTCCCAGCTTTTTTTTCTAAATTCTCTTGCGTTGGTTTCTCTTCTTTCTGTAACTTTTCGCGGATGAACATACTATTTTGGTATCAACTCTTTCACCATGGAATCCAGTACCATCCTAGAGGTAATTTGGCATAAGCCCAGCATGGAAAACGCTTTAATTCGTGCTGAGTGTTTGGTTGTTGGCCGAACACTCCTCCTTCAGTCCTCTCAGTCTCATGGTAAAGTTTTCCGGTAACTTGACTCTTTAGTCATATCATCCCTATATTAGCTCTAGGTATAGTGGAAAAAGATCGACGATCTTAGCACCACCTCTCGGAGGGCAATGACAAACCTCCTCTATTGTTTGTCGCGTGGAATTATTACTTTTATTACTTAATGAGGTTTATTAATGAGTTTTGAAAAAAGCCGACGTTATGGTGTTCGGTTTTTAAGGAACTTTTGATTTTTTTTTTTGTAATCACAAAATTCTAGTGCTAATCTACTCTTATGTCTTAACAGGGAAATCGATATGGAAGCTCTATCAATTGTTGAAATGGAAACACGAAGAACACGACTATATCGACCGAGAACACAGGCGATACGAGATGTGGGACGTGAGAACCATCATGATTTTACCTTCGATTACTCATATTGGTCATTTGATGAGAACGATAGCCATTTTGCAACGCAAGAACAAGTATATAAGGATTTGGGTACCGATGTTGTCGACTGCGCATTTGAAGGTATGGTTTTGAAACATAAGTCGTTTAATATAGGTGGCCTGTCTGGAAGTTATAATTTCCGCTTGAAATACACTGCAGTGATCCGGCAATTGTCTGGTGATCTTTATATCAGGTGCTCTGGAGAACACTACTTCCCCGGAGGCAATTATCAACCTTCAGATCAAGAAGCCTCTGTTCTAGTATTGTTGAATGCTCCCTCTAAATCCTTGTTTTCAAAAGATCTCTTGATGGTTCTTACCAGCAAGTGTAGAACAGTTTCCACCGATATTCCCTTGCAGTAAGTGTGCTGGGAATTAGATATGAGATTATCGCCCAGATTCGAACGTATATGGATGTCAATCAGTCATTCTAAAGTCCTCCTCAAGGTCATACTTTAATGCAAGTTCTGATGTTCCTGCTTAACCAATCATCAGTTCACCGACAACATATTTATTTAATATGTCATGAATCTTTAGAGAATATAACGAAACAACTATAAACCCAGAATAACTTGCAGAAACTGAATGAGTTTATAAAATAAAACAAAAATAAATATGTACACAAATTACTTTATTAAAAAGAAACACATTTTATCTTCGGCTGATGCTTCGCATTTCCTTTTGCTTGTAATAAGATAGCAGCGAGCTCGTCGGTCTGTTAGCTGCTCACATTCGCACGCATTTTTTCTTCAATACTGTGCGGAACGTAATGTAATATTGTTATCTCAAAAAAGTAGGGTAGACATGAGTGCTTCCGGAAATTGTTTGGCGAAAGGGAAAGTAAGGGTCAAAGAAAACTCTAACGATACTTTTAGACTTTCTTTTTCCCATTCAATAGAATGCATGTAAAATGCTTGTTTTAATAATTGTAAACTAAAAGGAATGTCAATCAATTTAATCCTTTCTCTTTTAAATTAAGGCTACAATGCTTGTGTGTTTGCTTATGGTCAAACGGGTAGTGGCAAAACGTTTACCATGATGGGTAGCCAAGACAATCCAGGACTTATACCAAGAATATGTGAGGAGCTATTTCTACGCATGAAAGTTGGACAAGAATCTGGGACAGGGTACAAAACCCACGCTAGTTATTTAGAAATATATAACGAACGTGTAAGAGACTTACTCGGGCCGCACACAACAGGACATGGCCTAAGAGTACGTGAACACCGAAATCTTGGACCATATGTGGAGAATCTATCACAACACGCCATTTCAGATTTTGATGAAATTCTGGTAATTGGGGCGGAACTTGCATTTGGAAATCCTTCTAATTTGAAATTTATTAAAGGAATGCATATCTCGGGGAAACATTCAACGAACTACAGCGAGCACTAACATGAACGATACAAGCAGTCGTAGTCATGCCATTTTTACGATAACATTTGTACAAGCTGTCTTTATGAATGATATGCCAAGCGAGACTGTTTCTAAGATACACTTGGTGGACTTAGCAGGCAGGTAACTATTACCACAATCGGGATGAATTACTTTTACGTATCCTAAGAGTAAACTTTATGTTTTTGCTAAATATCTTAGTGAGCGCGCAAATGCAACTGGAGCAACTGGACAGCGCTTAAAGGAAGGAGCTCATATAAATAAATCGTTGGTGACGCTAGGCAGCGTCATTTCAGCTCTTGCCGAACAAACCAATAGAAATGACAATTCGAAAAGAGTGCTGTATATACCCTATCGCGATTCAATTCTAACATGGTTGCTAAAAGACAGTTTAGGTGGTAACAGCAAAACCATTATGATTGCTGCAGTATCACCGGCTGATTGCAATTACAGCGAAACACTAAGCACATTGCGGTATGCTAATCGAGCGAAGAATATTATCAACAAGCCGACAATAAACGAAGACTCCAATGTGAAACTTATCCGTGAGCTAAGAGAAGAGATTAATAAGCTGAAGTCAATGCTGAATGGAGATGTTGTAAGTATTGCACAGTCGAACAGTTCCATATTCTGAGTATTTCTGTTTAAGAATTCGATAATGCCTTCATTGAAAATGCTGGAAGATCTGCAAAAGAAAGAGGCACAAGAAAAAGTTCTAACAGAAGAATGGACCGAAAAGTGGAAGGAAGCGCAGTCGATTTTGCAGGAACAAAAGTCATTGGGATTGCGAAAGTCTGGTGTTGGTGTGGTTTTAGACTCTGAAATGCCACACTTGATTGGAATACACAATGACATCACGACCGGTGTCACGTTGTACAGTTTGAAGGTTTGTCCATTTAATATTTTTAGACTCATTCAATATTGGTTGTATTGATTACAGGAAGGAGAGACTCTTATTGGTACAGTTGAATGTGAAGTTTCTCAGGACATTGTCCTCACAGGCGATGGTATTCAGCCGCAGCACTGTAGCATAATTCTAAAAGATGGCTTGGCTACACTTCATCCACGACAGTTTGCTCAATGTTGGCTCAACGCTCATCTCATTGACCAACCAACAAGCATCTCCCAGGGTGATATAATATTGCTTGGTCGAACGAACATTTTCCGTTTCAATAATCCAGCTGAGGCAGCGAAATTGCGTAAAGACTTGTGCCGCTCTCATCTTGATATGTCAAGACTCTCTCTGATAACATCCTCTCGGGAGAATCTGCTTAGCAGCAGCTTTTACGGCGAAGATGATTTATCGAACAGCATGACATCTTCGCCGTACAAGAGGGACAAACAGTACCATCCCACTACGCAAACATCTCGAGATGATCCAGAGCTCCAGGATGAAAACAGAAAGATTTTGGAAACCATCGAAAATGCTCTAAAGCAACTAAACATAGTAAATTAATAAAGATTCTATTAAGTTTGAGAAGCTAATGATCTCTTTGTAGGAACGTGTCCAAATGTATGAGCAGTATAAAACAAAAGTACGGAAACTTACTGAGGAGCTTCGTCGATTGGAAAAGGAGGAAATGGATAATACTGAGTTGATTCGATGCCGTGAGCGAGAGCTCCTGGCACGAAAAGACATGCTATTGTGGGAAAAGAATAATGAGAAGGTTCAGGTTGGTTGAGATTTAATTTTTGTTTTTTTTTTTCATTTCTTTTTCAGAGTTTTAGTTAAACCCTTCTAGCTAAGACAAGTTATGGTGTATTTCTGTTCAGCAGTTGAACTTCAGATTGTGTTTAATTTTTGTTTTGCGATTATGAACTTGTTTCTTTTTGTTTATTTTATTTTGTTTAGATTGATATCGTTTGTAGACAAATTTCCGCATTTCAAACACAGCTCGACTCAAAGAAACGTGATTTTTCTGAGTATGTAGCAAAAGAATTGCAAGAATTACAAGATTGTGGCAAGCTAGATGAGGTTGGTGTTGTGTTTTTGTTTTTTTGTTTTTAGTTTTTGTATTGTTTTATTTTAGTTTAGATTTTCACTTAGATGTTTTATTTATTATATTTTTATTTCTTACAGGTTGGAATAAGAATAACGGAGAGCACACAATTGTCAGATAATCTGTTGTTGCAAGCTGCGGAATCGTTAGAATACTTTTCTGCTCAGTTTGTGAAGGACACTGTGAAGAGAAATGTAAGTAAAATGTGCACGCTTCCTTGACACAAAACTTTACATTTACTTTTACTTTGCTCTGCGTCAACGTTTCGATTGTGGGTGGTGCTGGTACAAAGGCTAGCTATGTAAGAGTCTCCCCCCCAATGCCTAATTCAGGTTTCTCAGAGTGGGTCCCTTTAGATTCAGTCCTGAAAGATAGCAATTTCGTACAAATGGAAAGGAGCTACAG
The DNA here is from genome assembly GCA_951813785.1 of Criorhina ranunculi. Lineage (NCBI taxonomy): Eukaryota > Metazoa > Arthropoda > Insecta > Diptera > Syrphidae > Criorhina > Criorhina ranunculi. Next base: position 1,621,064 of record OX638381.1, read on the forward strand.
TTTTTGTTGTCTACTCTGAGCGGCGGATCGGAATGCTTTTTTCATGTTATTTTGCTGAAATGTTATGTTTTACTGACTCGAACCCGTAACAACTCGCTTAGCAGTTCGTCCCACTAACCCCTTTTATATTAAGCATTCAAATAAGTTAGTATGTACAGTAGACCCATTGTTATATACAAGCTCTGTAAACTTTCAGCAACTCACGGTGTACCCAAGCGGTACCCCATCTAAGTACCAACTTTGGCCAACGCTGCTTAGTTTCATTATTTTCTCTTGATATTATGTATTTCTCAATTTTTGTTGTATGACATTGCTGTACTAATGATTTTCTTTGCCTTGACAGAATGATGACATTAAAAAATTGGAGGAGCAAATAACGGACAAGGAAAAGGTATTGAATGCTGGTACAAATAAAATTGCAAAACTTGATGAGGACGTTATGCAACTCGACCAAGAACTGAATGATTTAAACTCCAATGGAAGGGAAAAATTTTACGTAAAATCAAAGAAATCATCGTTAGTATCTTGAATTCTCCACATTTTGTTTGAATTTTCTAATATGTTTGTTTATGTTTTTAAGAATGAAACTTAGTTTAACAAAAATGACTGATAGTGATGCCCAAACCGATCAAGAAGAAGTTTCAAAATCAGATACTTATGAAACGTGTGATACGTTTCACACATTAAACTCTGATGGTTCACTAGTGTCGCCTATTCACAATGATCTTCCATCATCGTCATCATCGAATTATACCGAAAAAGTATTATCGTCGACGAGTACTCTTGGCAATGGCAGTGATAATAATTTCTTAGTACCTTCTAATCCCATGATGAGCGACAGTGGTGTTTGCTTGGAATCAATTAAAGTTCCTAATGGACTTCCTGTAATTGTAACAACTCCGAATGGATCTAGTGAACGAACAGCAAGTGTTAGCGATGAAGATACTGCATCATGTTCGTCTTGTGAAATGGGACGAAATTCAGACGTGACTAGATCCTATTGTTCAATGCATGCGTTACGAACGAAAATCGCAGCACAAAAAGCACTTATAATGAAGAATTTAGAAATGGACGCAGATAGGGCACAACTAGATGAACAAATTGCCCAGTTGCAAGAATTGCAGAGGCGATATATAAAAATGGAAAAGGAGCTGAACATAAACGGGCGTAACCATTCGGAGTGTTGTAATGACGATGAAATCGCAACAATTAACTACGAGGATGGAACTCACTCTAGCGCCATGCACCCAGCAATGGAAGTTTCCTCATATGTACCTAGTATGACAAGATCTTGTCCTTCAATGCGGGATTACCGTAAGTTTTTCTTTTTTAATAAAATACAAATTTGTTATAAAATAATGGCCACGTTTTACGGTATACGTATACTGCAAGTAGCATTTCCTGTTTTTCTATTTGCATATGTAGGCTTTGGTATATTATGGATTTCTTTGGCACACATCATGTGTACTCATTAAACAAGAGTATACTTATTAAAATCTTTACTGAATTTTGTCAATTCCTATTTTTAGCTGAACCAGATCAGTTCATCACAATACCTAGCTTTGTTATAAGGGGCGCTGGAAAGCAAACGCACTACGAATACGAAATTAGAATAATTCTCCCCGATGGTAAACTGAATATATTAAGGCGATACAGTCGCTTCAGAGAACTGCACCTAAATATGAAACATTGTTATGGATCTAAGGTAAGAATGGGTTTCACAATCTATCGGTACATCTTCTTTCAATACATTTTAACAGATTGGTGCTCTTCCATTTCCTCGTCGAGAGATATTCTCATCAAACAGCGAATCTGTTGCCAAACATCGAAGACGTTTACTGGAACTCTACGTGCGTCGATTGGTTGTCGTTTGTGCAAGAATTCCTCAAAGTCCCATTTATGAAGGTCCCGGTGGACCAGGTATAACCAGGATCACTTTGGCCAATCTCTCTCCGTTCTTTAAGAAGGGTTTGTTTGAAAACGGGAAGCATGGGACTGGATAATAGTGACTTTAACTTTAAATTATTTTATACCACTTCTGTCCCTTTTGATCTTTGTCTACTTTATTTTAAGTCTCAGCATATATGGTTTGAAGTAGGAAACCAAAATAAATTACCATACAAACCTGTGACCCCTTGACTATCAAAGTCTGATTATTTTACACTCGACAATCCTATATTTTTTTCGTTACTATATATATATACATACATTTATTTTTATAATATACACGTTTTCTTTTGAATTACGTTCTCACTACCTGCACATATGGGTTGGTTTCTTTTGTTTAAAAAAAAAGAAGTGTGATTAAAAAATCAATTAAAAATCATATTTTACAACATATATAATTAAGAAACTGTGATGTCTTTATCAAAAGGAAATTAAGGGAAAAAATAAATGTAAATTTTACTTACATGTTGTTACGTACAGATAAAGATTTGTTAAACAAAAACGAGCTTAAAATGATAAATAGTGATAAGTACAATAATATGCGTTAATTTACAAATTAATGTCGTTTTTGCGTTATTCCATGGAAGGTTATATAAAAGCCTGCTTAAAAGTTTTTTCATAAAAATATTGAAGAGAAGGCTTTCATTTGTAGTATTAGAAATTAGAGAACCTGGTTTTTTGACGATGTGTTTAAATCTTCTTTTATCTTGGGTTATTGGGTTTCATTTCATCGCTTTGGTTTTTTTGATGTTAGCAAGGGCAGGGCACGTGTAGAGGAAGTGTTCAGTAGATTCCTCCTCTTCCTCGTCTTTACAGCTCCGACAGAAATCGTTGAATACAATACACAAACACTAAGCATGTCTGTCTAGGATGGAGTGCCACATGAGGACGTTAGTCAGAGCTGGTCTCTTAGGATCAGGGGCAGGTCAGATTACCATAGCATTGTTACAATAATCAAGATGTTGTCTTCTATTCAGCATCGATGTGAACCAATTGCTTAACAAACGACAACGACATGCCTACTGTTTGTACATTGAGAGAATTTTTTGGTTAAATCTTGACCTTCATTCGGTGTTTTGCGCAATTCTGTTTTGATATAAATCTTAATTTATGGCAACGTAAGTTATTGAGGTTCTACTCAGAGTATCTACTTAGATTAAACACCGATTACAATCTTTTCCATTCATGGATAGACCTTCCCTCAATAAGAATTTGAAGGACCTCAACAAACCTTTTGCAGGAACCAAATATGCAAAATAATTAAATAAATTCTCATACCTTCCTCTGTCTCAATTTGTATTCTTTCCAATCTAGAGCTTTAATTTTTATTTACCATAATCTATTGATGTTAAGAATAAAAATCCAATCAAACGCAAATATTTTCAAAATGTATGTGTATACTTGTATAATAAAAAGTAGTTTAAAAAAATTCCTTCTTATTTGATATGATACATCACCAGAGCTGCCACTCACGAAAAGACGAGTAAACTTTTCTGAATTTGTTACAAGAACTAAATCGTCTCAAAACCTATAAGAGTGAATCGTTGTTTTCCATGACTTTTCAGAAAAGTGCTAAAGATGTAATTATTATCGTGGTAGCTTCGGACATAGCCTATAGATTCGTCTGACGATATTTCTTTTCTCAGTGTCTTTTAACAATATTGCAACACATATATAAATAAGTGATGTCTGTTTAGATGTTTTTAAAATGGAAAAAAGTGTTATAGAATTTTAATTAAATAATTCTGTAAGTAATAGATAATTATATTTTCACAAGAGATACTATATATTGTAGATTTCTTAAAACACAATTGTAATTTTTTTTTGTTAAGCTATATAAATATATATATTTAATTTAAACGTACAACTAGTAAAAGCATTCTTCCAATTAAGATTTTCTAAAAGCAGTTAAAATAAAAGAATTATTTAAATAAAATCATATGAATTTGTAGTTTTATTTAAAACTGGCATTTGCTGCAGCATTGATTTTGTGTTTAAAATAAAAATAGGCGTTCTGTGTCTGTGTTCTGTCCTGTGTATTGCAGACAGACTCAAAAACTATCAGAGCAAGATGCTGGGAGTGTTATTGCCGAGACACAATGCAACTGGCTATTTAGAGGAGCGTTGTATTGAAGCTTAAGCTTTGTATATTACAGCCATTTCAGAAGGGATATACACCCCTATCGTCGAATCCGCCGGATCGGAGTTTCACTTCACTTGTTCGATTCACTTTCACTTTACGTTGGTATTGTAGAATTCGCCGGGGACGCGTCTTTACCGACGAGTGTGTCGAAAAGGCAGTGCCGCAGATAGACAGCAATTTTTGTGATAAGTGACAGAAGCAGCATTTATTTTTGTTTGATTTTTTCCAAAAATAGTGAAACAAATTAAAAAGTGGATAGAATTGTTTTATTTTTGAATGATTCAGATTCAAATGAAGAGCAAGTGCAGTAAAATTCATTATGGAATTACCGAATGTATTTACTTGGATAAACATTTTTTTTGAAATTGGTTCCGGTTTTTCGTTTTTTCCTAAGAAATGTGTTTTAAATTACTTATTTGTTGTGCAAATTATAGAATTTAAATATGTACACTTAATTAACTTACATTTTGAAAACAAAAATACAGAAATGACAAAAATAAAAACAATCCACAAAGTAATCCGCAACTCTTGAGCTGCGAATAGAAAGTGAACAATTTTGTATGGGTGAGTTCCACCTAAACGGTTTCCACAATACAGTGAAACTCATTCACATTGCCGACAAGGGAATAGTTCACTTCAGCGGATTCAACGATACCGACGGTCAAATTATAGTGAATCTTTCCTCCCGACGGATTCTACGATAGGAGTAATAGTATTTTCTGTATTTTTTGAGGAAATCTATAAATTTTCCAGCTTTTAGAAGCTCTGGGGTCGAATTACGGCATCAGTGATCGAGTAACTCGTCAAGTAAAAATGAGCATTACGTAAAAATGATCATTCCGACGTGTTATTGATCATTCCGACGTAATAATGCTCGTTTTTACGCGACGAGTTACTTGATCACCGATGCCGTAATTCGACCCCTGCTGTTTACTGTGTTTGTCGTAATAGATGTCACTCACCCCAATTCTTCAACTCGGATACGACAGTCGGATCCGACCATAGTCGCATTTAATTATTACAAAGTCGTATTTTACGAACACACTCGTATGTAAATTTTGACAGAAGTCGTATGTACCGCAACGCATACGAGTCTAGAATTTTTCGCTATTACGGTGTATTCAATTGGTCGTTTATTGGTCGTATTTGTCTCGTATTTCACTCGCATACAAAGTTGGCTACGACTCCGATTAAAAGTGAAGGAAAATGGAAGAAAAAAATATGTAAATACATGCATTTTTGCTAAAAATATATAAATTTTTATTTTTGTGTGCTTTAATCGTAGGAAAAAACGAATCGTAGTCAATTTGAAAGGCTGATTTCTGCTAAAGAACAAAACATCGATGTCTATTGAAGATGAAAGAATGAAATTTCTAAATGAGCAAACAAAAATACAGTCACTACTTTTGAAAGAACAGCAAGAAATAAATATATATTTAAGAAGATCTATTTAATTCATTTTTGATTTATTTTATTCACCAAAAACTTCACTCTGCTTCAAAAATCATCCCCGAACTTAATGTTTATTTTTCCGTTTTATTGGTTTGACATTTGCATAACTGCGTTGATATACGTTGGTTTTTTTAAGTAGTCGGTATGCATTGCATACGAGTCGAAGAATAGGAAATTAATTTCGATACGACTCTAAATACGAATGAAAATACGACTCGGCATTCGAGTTGAAGAATAGGGGTGATTGTTTTCTAATATATGTATTAAAGCTGGCCTATCTCGCATTTTCTGCATAGAACTGATGTGATGTCTACTTTTAAGACTGCATGGGACCGATCCGAGCCTAGTTGAATGTGTTCCCATTGGATTTTTTTTTATTGCAGAATGGGGTATATAATCCCCGTTGACCCGTTCTTCGTTAATTCATTTGCTCTTTCATTGCCCATGACATACATCCAACGTAAGTTCATTCTGCTGCCTCTTGATATTTCATTGAGGTCTTGCAGAGAGTCAAAGTTATTTAGGAGTTCAATTAACTAGGTACAAACGTAAACTCCGCAACTCATGTATTAGTGGAGATCTTATCAGTACTGGCAAGATTAGAATATCGCTTCTATGTGGGTGAAGGGAGTGATGCTCATATAGTAATGATCCTACCAATTCACATGATAAGCAAGAATGCAGAGAAAAAAATTTGATGTAGTGTAAAAAGCTAAAACACGTCGACACTTTGAACTCGGACAACGATTCATCTAAGAGGGTCTTCATTTGGAAAACAATTTAAACTACGAGTACATTTGTGGTTTAAATTATTTTGCTTTATTTTTATTTTACAATTAACAACATCAAAATTCTTACAAAATTAAAAAATAAAATGTAAATTTAGTTGTGTGTGTTTTTATTATTATTATTATTTTCGATAACTGTTAATTGTTCGCTATTTATTTCTGTTTATTATTATTTTAAACTTTCCTGCATATGTTAGATATAATTTATTTTTATTTATTATTATTACTCACCATCTTACAGTTAACAATTTTCCATTTTAAGTGGCTTCTGCCACATATAATACATATATGTATTTCTTAATTAGTTGATTAAAATGTAAATGATCAACTGATTTTAAACATTTAAACATACTTTATCCGTCAAAAATGACAATAGAAATTTTTATTTTTTTGTAACAAGCTACAAGTTTGACTTTTATTAGTTCAAGGCAATGTGGATTTAAAGCGTGTAAAGTTTAGTCCTTGTTTAAGCAGCACCCTAACAATTAAACACAAGCAAATTATTTTATACGAAACAAAAACACTGTACATGATAGACCAATTGTGCAGGGTGTGTAAAGATAAAATATAATTTGTAAATTAAAATTAAAAAATGGGTTACATATATACACAATATATCATATAAGCAAACAAAATGGGATTTATCTAGTATATAGGGAAATAAGTTATTTGCAAAAAGAAAAGAAAAACAAATTGTTGCGGAAGGTGTCCAATAAGTCGATCTTTCTAAAGCCAACCTCCCGTAAGCTTGTGAAACATTTCTTCGTTGAGTGTCTGGTTTGTTTCCTTCGAACGCATTGACATGAATATGTAACCGCCGATGAATTCGTGCACAACCTTGCAATCAGACGAAAGGCAAGAGAAGACGACATTCTCGTTATGGAATTGAATCATCATGCACTTGATACCCCAATTCACGTTCCATGCCTGAAAGAAAAATAATATAAAATATTTTAACAAGTCCGTATTAATTTTATTAGAAAGAAACAAAAAAGAAGAGCAAAACTGCAGACCATGACTTGCTCACTTTCATATTGTGATGGATGTCATCTAGACTTTATAGAACTCTGATAAAAGTAGCTAAGAAGGCAAAGCTAGCTCTCTCTCGAACAACGAAAGTGACTCAATCAAGACCCCGATGGGGTTGCCCTCAGTTGTTTTGGGAAAACAATCTTTTGGGTAATCTAGGGTCGGTGAGTGGAGAAAGATAAACAACGCTGAACTTTGTGGGCTAATGAGAAAAGTCCCGAATCCACCGCAGAGGGATGGCGCAGTTGAGGAAGACTGCGATTCGGGTTACGCGCATAAGTAGAGAGGGACCTTAACCAATTCGTGATCAAGGATTAACGACTACCCTTAGAGTAGAGCATGGGTTTGGCGACCGTAAGGCAGTAAGCTAAAGAGTAAACTGGTGAGCATTTAAAGCATGACGATTATTGGAGGTAAAATGTTAAAGGGACGGAATGCAACTGGTTATACCGCTGGAGCACAGTTTTAGTTATAATTATCATGTGTCTAAGAATACTCAAAGTCGCAAACTTTTTTTTTTTTTTTTGATTCTAGGAGATTTTACTGTGTAAAGGACCCTCTTGAGAGAAACAGTTACAACTACAAATCAAACAACTTACTTTCATGGTATTGTACCGCCAAGTTTTGATATGATCACCCGTATTGATATCCATTCGCATAATGCGATTGTTTGCAACACCAAGTAGTTCTTCCTTCTTATGTCCATCGAATTTTATAATAAATAAAGTTACTCCAAAGTCGGGCAAGCTTTGCCACGCTTCAATGAATTTCAACTTTGCCTCAACAAGGGGCAACTTTTTGACGTTTGCATGGGCTTCCAAAATCCTCTGCACTGCTTTGCCACGTAGTTTCTTGTACATCTTAGGAGAAAGGTAATCGACGGGCTCTATGGATCCTGGATTCACACTAACGGCCGATTCAAGGGCTGGCTTTTGCATGCTTAAGAATGACTTAATGCTTGCCACTTCACTGTCGTACGAGCTATCGGCAAGAGAGCGACCCTTTGATGCCAGTCGGCATGCAGCCATCCATTTGGCATATTGTTCCTCATTTTCACATCGTATCCACATTTCGTTGTTAGGTCCATTTCGACCTTCTGGGGGCACCTCCAGGCGTATGCTGAATTTACCATGTGCTATATTAACATCGGGTGTCACTTCACAGCCACGCAAATTGATAACGTGTGTCGGTTGGACACGTTTCGACTCTTCTGCAGTTTTGTACAAATGCAATTGCAGATCGCGATATGTAAAGAAGTAACGTTTATATCCCTTCATTGTGAACTTTTTTGGTCTGCAAAGAAAAATAACGAAATTCGTTAAAAATAAGAAAATTAAAGAATAAAAAAAAAACGTAGACCTACTTCAAAAATTTCAAGTAATCTGTCAGTTCTGGTATTTTGGTTATATTACTGACTTGAACGTTGGCGTTTGGCCCTTCGAGAGTGATCTGTAGCTCACTGAGTGCCGAGTCAATGTCGTCGTCTGTACCATTTTCAACGCTTGATGTATCGATTCCAGAATCAGGTTGTTGCAAATCGTTTTGTTGATTAACTTGGAACTAGAAACAGGTGTAATGAATAATTTTCCTCATAAACGACGTCATTTTTTAAACTTACTTGCAGCGCTGCAAACATAAGCATTTCCTCTTCTGTGCAATCGATTTCCTCATTGAGAATCGACCATTTTGCTTGTTCATACAACTGGTTGATTCTTACCTGATCGTACTTGGGATTCAGGTCGAAGAATGTAAAGTACTTGAATCTCAAGCACAAGGTGTCGTATTCACGGATGCCATGCTCCATAATGGAAAGTGACGAGTCCAACCAGCCAATGTTCATGCGAGCCTTCTCCAACAGAGATTTTGGCCTTATAAGTCGAGATCGAACATCAGGACTGGGTGCTCTCGGACTAGCTGCAAGGTTTTCTTGAAAATCACCAAGGCTAGACAATGAATCAAATGTTGTGTATCCATTGGTACTATGCTTCCAAGTCTAATGAAAAAAAAAAAAAAAACTATTAGTAAAATCTCTAAAACTCATGCATATAACTTACTCCAGTTGGTGAACTGATGGGAGTGCCTGTTTGATTTAGACGTTTTGGTGTAGTCTGTACCGGTGCACACAAGAATGTCCCATTTTGTGGATTATCTAAACTATTGCAACTTCCATTATACGAATTAATCGGTATGAAGGAGTTCGTATCAGGTGCTGGTTGCAAATACGTCGTTCCATTTGACTCCGCAATTGGAATTTTCTTTTTAGGAAATTGTGAGTAATTCTTTTTCAAGTGGTCTGCCTCTAAGGGTTTGCACAATGATAACTCCTCAGGATGCCTTATGTCTAAATCCTTGCATAGATTTACAACTGCTGCAAAAGTTTTGATCGAGAAATCAAGGCGGCAGTCTAAGTAACGAAGATCGGGCAGCTAGAAAAAAAAAAAAAAAAATTGTTAATCAAATACTTAAACAAATTTTGCTATAAGTAAGATATAGTTTTGGTCAAGCGTAATTTCTAAGAATTGGAAAAAAAGTGCGTAGTATTAGTTAAGATATCCAGTGTTGTTTACGGTGTGCAGGAGCAAAGGCAGTCTTTGATTGTGACAGATTCGTGCTAGTTAGCTTGATTCATTTCGGTTGGTAAATAATTCGCTTTTACTATCGGAGAATAAGTTCAGTTAATTAATCCTTAGCGTTTTCAAGAGTCTAATGCAGAAGACTTTTTAAACCCTATTACATGGAGTTTTCTGATAGACGTTGTTAAGCTGTTGGGTGTTATTTTTCTCCCGCGATTTACTCAAAACCTTGTGAACCCAGTTCTGTCCAACCAAGTGCCTCACCTTACTTTAAGGTACCTACTAGAAATACCCTGTATATTAATACTAAAAAAAAAAAAAAAAAAATGTGAATAAGTTCACTTTGCTGACACCCGGGTGAAACGTACCTACTCCTACGTCTTGCATTTAATTTCATAGGAAATCTCTATTTCAACACAATCGCGGAAGCACTCAATAAATTCCATAATCACACACGGGTTCAAGATTTAACAAAAGAGAATTTTTAACAAATCTCGAATCAACAGGCAAATATGTACGAGTGGCCGCCTCCGACCACGACTGCATGGAACATGCTTGAAATTTATTATCAGCTCACTCTAATTTCACTTTCAAACGAAAGTGTATGCTGATAGTTTAGAAGAAACTACCGCCTCATGCTGTGGACTGTGTACAGTGTGCAGGCGAAAGGTGAAGTATTAATCTAAGCCCTATGATAAATGAGTGCGGCGCGTGGTACGGAAAACTTATTTTGTTGTTGTTATGCAATCCAAAAAAAAATCACTTAACATGCATATGGACACACGAGGGCTAACCAATTAGGCCGACATTATACACAAATCAAGCGTTTGTTAGGAACCACGGTAGCGGCCGATTGTGTTTCTTGTAAATTATGCGTGGGAGAACGACTAAAGACTGCAAAGATCAGTCAATGATCTGTGACCCAATTTACAGGTGGTGAGCAACTAATGATTACTAGCCATAACTTATGAAATTAAGATTGGATACCGTTCTTGAAATAACTTTCATCCAGTTGTAGTATACACCCTCACATCGCCAGTCAGGGTCTGTCTTAAAACCGAGTTCATAACATCACGTTCCTTTGTTTCATAAAAAGACAATGCGAGCTCTTCCAAGAAATACCTTTTGTGTGTTTGTGCACCGATCGTGGCTGAAGATCATGATCGGTATACTGCACGGATGACCCAATGGACACAGGTCTCAGTTTTAGGCGCGGCATTTTGTTTTTGTTTTTTCTTTTTTCTTCCCAAAGCGGTATAGCACGAAGTTAATATAAACAACGACGGTGCAGATGAGTAGGTAAATGCACTCAAAAGATAAATAAACTTTTATTTAAGTGAAAAATTTCAATGAATCACTATAATGGCGTTCGATTCACGAGATGTTATTCTTTAGATTTTTGTGTATAGTCTTTGTTGGCAAGAAGAAGTGCCTATATTTTCTATATTTCCAGCAATGGTAGTGTCTTTTAGGAGGAAGCAGTTCTTGTTCTTGTGGATATTATTATTCCAAGTATATGCTTGGTTGATACAGTCTATTGAATTTTGAATAAACAGAAATGTTAAATCGTCAGAGTAAAGGATTGAACGAATTAAAACTGACTTAAATTATTAGTTATTTTTGCATCTTTTTAAGGGAGACAGTAAGGTAGATAGGCGAAAATAGCAACAGATAAAAAGAAAAAAAAGCCTATCAGAAGATTTTGTCCGCTTAGATCGCCGAACTGCATACTTTGAAAGACCAGAGCTGCTCATGAGCTCTTCTAGTAGAAGAGAAGGGACGCACACGGACTTTTTAGGCTAAAAAGAGAACATAATATGTAGCACTTAGAATCGCAGTCAAATCTGAGGCTATGAAAGGATCATTTCTGCAGACTAATGGCGACGACGACGATTCAAATTTTGTTACGAACTCACACGCCAACACCAAAGGCGGGCGAACGCAGCGCGATATCAGTAGTGCGTTACTGATGATTAAGAAAGAAGCGACGAAAATGGGTTTAGTTGTTAACGAGGACAAAACACAGTACAAAGTCAAGATACAACGACTAAAGTGGCTGGGACATGTAGAGTGGAATGTCAAATTCATACCACGGAGAAGGCGCAGTTCAGGAAGACCGCGATTTAACTGGCGCGCAAGCGGAAAGCGATCTCAACCAACTTGGCATGCAAAACTGGAAGCAGCTACATATCTACAGATCGAGCTAGCTAGAGACGCTTGGTGGTTGAGACCTAGGTCCAGCCTAGAGTGTAGTGCCATCTTAAGAAAGATCCATTTAGACATACTTACATATTCCGAATCTAAAAACAAGACTAACATATACTGACCTGTACTCTTAAAGTTTTGTGCATGGGTGTGAAATGCAATAAGCAATCTGCATGTACGCCAACTTGATCCAAGGTCGAACGAGTCCTTGTTAGCCAAATATTTTTCATAGGCCACCAGAGCGCGTGATCTGACCAATCTTTTGGGTTTTCTGAAATAAGAAAACGGAAAAAATGTAACACAAATATTCAAACAAAATGCAACAATATGACGGAACTAATCGACCATCCTGTGTGCTCAATATTCATGCAAGCAATTCGAATGAAATGATAATTATAACAGTATTTCTGAACATTACTTCCGACAGCATACCTTTACGTGACAACGGTCTAGTGCGAAACTGCGTTCAATAAATTAAATTAACCCATTCACATGCAACATTTGTGCAACAATTAAACTCTTCGTTCTGTCCAGAGAGTACTCGTCTCATACCCTGAACGCACGTCCTCAATTCAAATGGCGCCTAATAACATTTATTATTTTATTTTCGAAACGGAATCCAGCATTCCTCAGCATGAGGCCTGCAAACTTTGGCGTCTGCCAGTCGGATGGGTGCCTCCTGTTCCGAACCAATCATCGTCATTTGCATGCGTGATGCGAAATCCATGCTCACAACATTTACGCTGTGCTCCAATGTAAATTGGTTGATTTGCTTTGGTTTTTGGAGTTTCATTTGTACCACAGGTTTGGATAGCATCTTCATTTTAGTCAATGAATTACCTACTGTCCATTGGGAAGACATTAAACCGGTCTGTTCCTTTCGAAGAAACAAAAAAATGAGTAAGCGATGATTTGAAATTTTTCAAGCAAAGCACTTCCACTTGAACAGCACGTGCTTTTGAGTTCCATAAATAGACCACCTTAATTACGACTCCTTCCTTCTGTACTTATAAATGTGATTCCACACACGCTTGGCAGTCATTGCAACGCACTCCGAAACATCTGCCGCGCGTCGAAATGTGTATTTTGTTTGAAAGACGCAATTTTAGCCTCAAAATATTGTAAACATGCCGAGATGATGAGTATGTACATCAGAGATTAATTAGGCCGTAACATTCCAATGTTTCTCTCATGAAATGTTCTAGATTCGGAAAAGATTTCTAATCGCACTAAGTTGCATGTAGTTGTAGTTTTGCGGTGAACTTTTCGATAAACAAGTTCAAGTAAGTGCTTTTGTTACTTGGTGGCCAACGCTTGTCACGCTGAAGGTTTCAGGTTCAACTCTTGACGTCAAAAAAGTCGATCAACAGGAAGTTGGAAAGTAATTCTGTGATTTAAAAGCAATGGCGCATTGGCAACAATACCATTCATTTTTCACAGTTATCCTGGACACCACTCTTGAATTGAAACTTAAGTTTCATAGGGGTATTCAACAACCCTTCAGAGCTAGTAAATTATTTATAGCTACCTACTTATCAGGCCAAAGACTCAATTAACGCCGCCCACCAAACTTCACCTTCGTGGGTTTGTTGCTTCCAGTTTACTAGACCAAGGTTTCTGGCGTCCGCGATTGTTTGATCTTTAAAATGGCAGTTGGGTCTCCCTTTTTTTTCGTAAACCAGGTGGCTGGAATTCGAGCACTCTCTTAGCTAAAGCGTTCTCGTCTTTTAGCTCAATATGGACAAGTCCGAGCAGTCGACTGATTTCGGCTATCCGAACTACATACATCCACATTTTTATACAGCCTGTAGATTTCGCGGTTACATCTTCTCCTCCATTCACCCACCTCGCAAGACAGGATCAAATATTCGACGTAATAGTTTTCTTATAGTTTCCATAGTTTTACCTATGGAAACGATAAGATGTTAAATCTCAGCAACAGGCTAATGGGAGACGGTACAATCTGTTTACAATTATTTTGACAATTAACAATTTACAAGTAAAATTGCCATCTGTATTAGACTTTGATAGGCTGTAGGGAAGATTGGCAAAGAAATGCAATAACAAAATTCATTAATTTGTTGGCAATATACCATATGAAATACGGTCAATAATCTTTTTGGCACTCCAATGGCAAATGTTAAATACTAAACCGCCACAAGATAGCAACGAACTCGTAATCAAGCTAGCAATAACTCACATCCCACATGGTTCATATTTAGTTGCAAGAATGTAGGCACATACGTACTACAAACATATAAAATTTAAATTACTTCTTTTTTTATCTTATCAGTTTAATGGAATTGCATTTTGCCCTGTTTACAAGTTGAGTTAAATTTTCGTCACAATCATAATACGTAATTCAGTTGTGAAACAGCTTTCAGATCAACAGAAGAAATTCCTCAAGTTTATATAAATATTTTTAAGATAATTCTGTGTTTAGCGGATGAAGTATGTACTTATACATATGTATGTAGATATATACACAACTTAATTTGCGGGCCTCTTAATCTGATAGACCTCTGTGTGTTTTTTGTAGCAACATGGATCCTGTATTCGTTAATTAGTTCAGTTATAAAATAAATAATTTAAAATTTGCAGGAAGTCATCCCAGATGGAATGTCGTGTCATGGAAAGACCAGCTCAAAATATGACACGAGAAGTCAAAGAGATAAGACAGCAGAACCCAATTTCGTCTTCTGTCACTTAAGCGTCAACCACGATCTTCGTTGGAACGACCACATATTCGATATCGCGAATAGTGCTGCGAAAAGACTAGGTTTCCTTAAACGATGTCTTTGATTATTTTCACTTGTTATCTCAAACTTAATAAAGGGTGGCAAGAAAACAGTCAGACTTCTGCATGCTTTGAACATATTGAGATACACTAACAAAAGCAAAAAAAAAAACACAAAGGACTACCCATTCGCTTGGCTATTTTTTCATCAGGAATTTGTTGACAACAAAACATTCATTCAAATTGAGAGCAAGATGTAAAGCTTGTGTAAATCGACAGGCACGATCCCAGGCGCACACATTCAACGTTTGAACTTTCGTGAAATATAGACCAAACGCTTGGAACAATTAAACAAAATATAAGAAAAAATTTGTTACTAAGTCTTTCGTCTAAAAATATCTCCCTCATCACATCAGATGAATGAAACAAAGGTCCCCTTACCCTAGAGCAACGTCTCTACCTATTAGCTTAATACACATAGCAGACGAATTCCCTTTTTAGAATTGGGGACATGCATGGGAGCTGGCATTTAGTACAATGCAATAGTGATTGCCTAGCTGTGGACTGTCGCTTTGGATTGTAATGAACAAGAATGCCAACAGCAAAGACATTTTCAAATCGTTTTCGTACATTAAGATGGGTTCATTCAATCCCAGGGTAGTTATACATTCGTCGTACATCCATTCTAATTTTTCCTCAGCTATGCCAAAGAGAGGAATTCGAATAATGCGAGTGAAATCATTGCACAGATGGCGTCAGCATATCCAAACACTATATAGGGTTAACGAAAGTAAGGGTCTGTATCGACGCCTCTCTGGGGAAAGACTGGTTTCAACGCCCACAATTGATAATAATACTAATTGAGCGCAATTGCAATGCGTCATTAAGGGAGAAGTTAAGCTCGCCAACGAGTGACCAGCGAAAATCACTTAGTCATCGCCGTCTCGTTTCCGGAGAGAATCTATTGTAGCACAATTAGTGGGTAAGACGTGTTTGGAATAGTTTGAATGCTACACTGGCCAACAACGACGACGACGAAGACGACAACCGACCGAGCGACGTGGTTCGTGCAATTTTCACCGTGCTGTGCAGTGCATTTTTAATGGCATAAATATTTAAATATCATACTTTTCCCGGGCACACATTGCAGTTCTGAGCAATGCAAGTGTAAGGGCAGCAGCACCTAACAAAAAAATATTTTTATTTAAATTAAGTTCACAACTAGGACACACGTATTGTAAGAGGATTGTTTACAAATTCTTTAAATTCCAAATTTACGATAAATGATATGTGTAAATTACAAAAAAAAACCGAACTTTTTAATTGTTTACATAGCCTTAAGCAAAGTATCGAACAATACCATGTACAAGATCAAATTATAAAGAAGAAGACACACCTTCTATCGTCAAGACAAGTTATTTGCATTCTGTTTATATTTCGGGCCAACTCCTTACATTTCGTTCCCCTTACATCGTCAGTTAATAAATCACTTAGCGCCCGCAGCAGATTTGCATGAATTAATTTTCTGTTACTCCACTTAGGACAACCTACTGCTACTCTGTACAACGAACAAACATTTGCCATATGCCCAGAAGCTGATTAATTGAAGACCTTAACAAAGGCATTGCAGCCTGCCTGGCTGCCTTGTTCTTCTCCGAATCGTTGCTTGCAAAAAATACTAATTCCACCAATCTGTGACCATCGTCGTAAGATCCTCTGCCAGAGCATAAATTTATAAATTAAAAATTTATTGTCGTCTCGGATGATGTCAGAGTTTATTTCGAAACGCACATTTGGCAAAAGTCAATTTCTGTTGAATTCGAAAAAAAAAGTGAAATAATTTGACTTGAACTCTGTAAATAGAATCCAGTTCGAGAGTAAATCATTCGTCACTTTTTTCGCGTGCGCTGTCGTCTGCTGACACCATTTGGTAGCACCTTTCAACGGCGGCATCCACGACGTTGTCGTCATCGGTGTTCAGTTCAAGTTAGACATCTCTATTCGGCCGCCGATCAATAATCGAGGCTATTTTTCATTAGTTCTACCCGCTATTATGTTGCGGCGTGAAAGTGTGAAGCAGTCTCCAACATCTAAGATGGTGCACTGAGGCTGTTTGTATACACTACATCGCATAGATACATCAGTGCGGCATCAACAAAGCACCGATACCAGGCGATATGCAGATCGGACCGTCATTAATGCTGCCATTAGACAGACGGGAGAAAATTTATGCGATAAACACGGAAGCTACACTTCGCTGGTGTTTAGTGATTTTATAGTGTGTGGCGAGAACACAACAGTTGACCTAAATATTCGCGCAGACACTTTTAAGGCTCTGGTTAGGTTGCTACTGTTGGACGTCTGATTGGAATTGCCTTTGAGGTTTGTTCTCTTTTCACTTTCTACACAAAGGGGACAAGAAGATCTATAAACAGTGTTATATTCTTGATAGTCGTTTCGTTGATCATGATACGAAAGTCTTATAACTGCTGTCATTAAAGGGGGGATTACTGCGTTAAAAAAAGTAATTCTAAAGTTGATTGCTGTTTTTTTTCTTTGAACTAGCTCTGAGTAAGGTCGTTAAATAGAAAACTACTTAACTGCACAGCAGCGTTTAACTTATGTCTGATAAGAATAGTTCTTGCGAGAAGACATTAAACGCAGTTATGCCATGGGATTGCAATCAGCGTTTTTTTATTGGTAAACCTAAAATTAAGTGTTTTTAACGTTTTTAAATCTTCAACCGTCTTTAGATGAATGCATATCCGATCCGTCTGCTTCCCGCAAGATTACTACAAGATTAACAGGGTTGCGACCTAATAACTCGCACATGAATTCTTATGCAAAATGTCTGTGACTAACGTAGACAACAAAATAAGTCTATTGTGACACTAGAAATTAAAGACGGGAAAGAAACTGCTGACTTGAGCCCACCAAGATAAAGATATGAAGCTTTTCAGGTCTGTTTGACTTAAGTCCCTAAGCCTATGAAAGAAATGACTACTATCATTGTATATGAAACTAGGTTTCATATACAATGCTACTATAGACAAAAAAAAATATATTTGCCGCGACAGCTCACAGAAAGCCAAAGCCCAGCTTCTCGCAATCATTCATTTTGTGCATGTTATATTTTTCGCACGAATGGAAGGGACCTAGTTTTATTGAAAAGCTTTTTCAGGACTCTTGGAGATTTGTCATTGCCTGCCAAGGCCTGTTTTGTCCACTTGCTCGAATGTCAACATAAATATGGATGCTTACCATCAATGCTACGTAAGACTGTTGATCTTATCGCCCTTATTAGGTCACTATATGTTATGTACTTAATCCAATTGTGATAAGCAATCAAACTTATTGAAAACAGTAAGTTATTAACTTTTTTTTTTGTTTATCAATGGAAAGGAGGGAAAGTAAACAATTCAAAGTAAAAGATAAATGAGACCAACTTTCCAAAATCACACTGAAACTGAACAAGTTTGTGGTTGAATTGAAATTTAATTTACGCAATGAATACCCACTCAGTGTCAATGTAAATGTCACTTAAAAAAAATATAAATAAAAAATAGTTCTTCATTGCCAATCGAAAAACATAAATACTTGTATAGGTACTCGCATATAACGAATACGAAGCAAGCACCAACTCTTCAATTAGGCTTGTAAATATGACATTGCGCGGTATGTTTGACATTTAAACAAGTCTCCACTCCAGACACGGCTACATGCAGTAATTTCACCTACGTTCAGATATGTACTCGCACTTGTTGTTGTAATTACACTTAAATTTCTTTTAAACAAGAAACCATTTTAAAGTCTGCAGTGGCGATTACTTTGGGTCGAGAGAAATCTGTTTTTTTTTTATATGTCGTGTATAACAGTCGATCAAATGACGTATGGTTAAGATAAATTTCATTAAAACCAGGTTAGAAAGGCTGCCCACCTAGACCAATGATATGTCCATTGTGACACCGCATGAATCTTGGAGAGATTCTGCTCAACTATTCGTTAAACCAATTGGAGCTTCTAATGGAACATAGGAAGTTGCTGATATCTGTGTTTATCAGATCACTTAGGTTGTCATAGTAGAATTCTACTAAGTGAAGTTTTTTTTCTTACGGTAGTGAGCTGGGCAGGTACAAAGAAAGTGGAGTGTGGAGTAGTTTCCTTCTCCTCTTTGTCCATGCAGCTTCTACAAAAATCGTTTAAATATACGCCAAGTCTTGTTGCATTCTTCCCGGAGAGCCAGTGTCCTGTGATGACCTATGCAATCTGTTGAGAGACATAAAATTTAGAGTTTCAGATCCAGCTTTGACACGTTAGTTATACCACTTGTCCACCCAAAATTTGTTCTCTCGATAGAATCCAGCTTTAATTTAAGTTTACATGCAACGATCGCTATACCCAAGGTGCCTTTATCTGGTATAGTTGTTCCATATCTGGTGAGTTCATCATCCTTGCCTTCAATATGGGTTTGAGCTAAACAACAAATATTCGCTCGTACATCATGTCAAAACTGACATTTTACAAATAAGCAAAAGTCAAAATCAAATGACAAATGATAATTTGTTATAATGAGAAACGTCAGAGTTGTTTTAGAGTCTCAAGGTGACTCTGATAATTACACCGCGCGTCGTCGCCATACATACACTTTGTGCACGACAAAACAAATAAAATTCAAATTGGATAGACAACATATAAATCATTCATAATCCTAGGATAATGTTTATCGATCTCATTTATTTTACACAATTAAAGAGTAGCCACGTTCGTTTTAATAATTTCCACACAATCAATTGCTTAGAAATCAAAAATTTGTATTTCATTAAGCTGAGTAGTTTATGAGCAGATTGGATTGGTATGCATGAACGTAGATATCTAATTAATTTTGGCAAGATATTTTTACCTTGAATATTTTTTTTTTTTTTAAACATCAACCGAGTGAATGAAATGAAATAAGTTAAATTTGAATAGTGATCACAGTTCGCCTGACCGAGTTGTTTTTGTGCCAATTTCCGTTTGATTGAAACGAAACGGCGTACGTGATGGTGTAGCCACAATTCGCCACCCAACATAAGAGGAGAAAGCGAGAATCAGAGAATCATTTCGATTGCCAAAAACGAAAAAGTTTTTAGGGCGTGACTCGTGTACATTAACTTCTCGCGAATATACATATCTGATGATCTAATAATATTTTTTTAATAAACAACTTTTATGGGTAATAAAAAAAATTAAAATGAATACAACTGGTTCTACAGTATGGACCTCTCCGGACTAATTCATCTTCTTTGATAAGTAAAAGCTACTTTAGTTATGACTATCTTTAAACTGAAATCATTTCGAAGTGTTAATTTAGATTAGTGTTAAGGTTGCCTTACTTAGGTTAGGTTAAGTAAGTCGGTTTATACTTACTTATCAGGCCAGCGACCCTTACAGAGTTAGAGCCTGAACTAACGCCGCCTTTCATCCTTCGGGGTTCCGAAGGTATACCGCCAACGCGCTTAACCTAGTAGTAGATCCATTGTGATACCTTAGGATCAGGGACGAACTCCTATACCTATTTGTTGAACCAGTGGAAGCTTTTGATAAAGCGAACTATGTAGGTTGTTAGCATCTTGTAGTGTTAGGTCGCCAAGATTGACAGGTACAGTATTGTTTATTCCTCTATTTCGTCCTTGCAGCTTCTGCAGAAATCATTACATTGCAGTCGCCTATGATAACACCCATAGTGATTCTAAGAAGTCCTTTATTTAGCGAAATCAATCTCTTGGAGTGCTTTTGTTTTATTCGCATAGATTGTACTATTTGACCATCTTTAATTGGTTTTGCTGATTACTTCCTGTTTTTATATAAGTTTGCATCTAGTTGCGGAGTTTATAAAATGCAATTTATCCCGAAACTCGGAACTGCGAAATAATAATCTCATCTCCCTTTTGAATGAAACCAAATACCATCTCACAGATGTTACAAAAGCAGCATCAAAACACTTAATTCCTAACACGTGGTTGCATTTAATTGTTGAGAACGGATCGCGTTACCAGAATTATCATTTTGCACATATGCGCGAATACTACCTACACATGAGTGCTTAAGTGGAAATACCCATAGATCAAGCGGGATTCTGGTGAATGCTTTGAAAGGCATATTGCACGTGTTAACCAAATCGTGTAATATGAAATTTTCAATTAAAAAATTCGTCTGGGTGTATCTACGAGATGTGTTAAACAACAAAAGGCTGTTTGCAGAGAAGAAATGTGCGGTGCAACAGCAAAGTGCACTTAAAGAAGTACTCCAATACTCAATTAGGGCAGCACTGTGGAGCTCAAAACTCTTTCACAATAACACATTCTTAAAGAGGAGATACACTTTTGACCTCTTGTTGCCGCCGTTGTTATTGTCGATCGGAATAGTCTTTTTTTTTCTTCTTTTTTTATTTTAGAGAAGTATCTCAACAATTCAGTTGGAATCGTCGTCGTGTCTGTCGCATTACTGTCTGTATTTTGAAATGCTATGGGTGTTGAAGTATAAATTTGATTGAATTGATGGTCGAGTGTCTCGTTCCATTCCAACAAACACTGCGGTCGTTACATCCAATAGCTACACTATCTCTCATTTTGCAATCGAGTTGTGTAGCTTTCCTATAGGGGAAAATGGTTTCTTAAGTACTTTAGGAGGCCACTTTGATTTATGCTATTACTGGAGCGGGTTTGTTCTCAATTTGTTAGATTAGACAGAATACCAATAAATGTTGAAGAATGTGTGTTTTCCTTGAAAGTAAATGTTGCATTTGAAGAACCATGTAATTGTTTCCCAATGGGGCTTGGCGGTTGTTATTGTTTTACTCGATGGTATGCGGCATGAGGTGTCTCAAGACATTGCTCACCGCTTCGTTAAGTGAATTACGATAAGATAAGTTGTAAGATTTGTAATTGCTTTTTAAGAAAAGGTGCAGCCATGAAAATCAGATGAATTTCAACTGTTCCAAAACAGTTCTTAAGATTAGGTAGTCATGTAGGTACGCATGTACATATAACCTTTCCAAACCTATGGATCGGAAAAAGTCAAAAGCCTTAAGACTCTCACAAAAATCCAGAGATTATCATGCATCAGCAGCAGCACAACCAGCGCCATAATAACACTACTGTGTCGAAGCGGGCTCCGGGATCTACTCGTTAGAATTCAATATTACCTGGTCAATAAGACTTCGGAAGTCCTAGTTATCGCCGAGGCGTGATTGTGATTGACATTTACATAATTATCCGGTTGGTCCCGGAATAAAATTATATTCAAGCGAATTAAATGGCGGACGAGTTACCTAGGAAGGTTGCATCATACGAGATAAAGTCACCATTTCAACCTACCTAAATTTAAAATACTTAATAAAAGAAACCCTCACTCAATTTTTTTTTGTATGTACCTACATGATATTAAATAGGTACACATATGTATGTAAATGCCTATATGTATTTTTTTTTTTATTTTTGATAAGACGACAAAAAATACGCAGAGTTTACCAAGTTTTGCAAATAAAGCAAAATAAGATAAGAATTCTTCTATAATGGAATAACTTTTAACTTAGTAATTCAGTAAACCCGCGAGTATTTAATATTTTTCAACCGTCGTAGTCTCGAATTTATCACGGGTTTTATTGCGCATTGGTCATAATCAACTTTAAGATCAAATCAGCGTAAACTACTGTATTTAAAGGAAGGAATTTTTACATGCATAAGTATGTACTTCGAAACTCAATTTTAGTCATGCAGTATAAACTACATACTTACATACAACCAACTAAAAATAGCTCAAAATTGGCAATTAAATATGTAGATACATTAAAAAAAAAAAAATAATGTTGAGCTTAATTTCAGAATAGTATGCTTAGCGGTTTCTTAGTAAAGTTCATAAACGTTTTATTTGTTTGACAATATCAAGACGCATGGGCTGGGTAAACAAATGAGTATATATCTGGTAGTAAGCATTTTATCCTGATAAGATAATTTGATATTTTTACCTAATAAAAGTAATTATAAATATTTGTTTAAGTTACGCAAAAAATTTAAAATTTTTTTGATTTAGAAGTACAATACAGTCAAGTTAGAAACAGAAAACGAATAACCATATAATTTCGATATTTCCCATACGAATGACTTTGCTCTATTGAAAATTGAAACACGCTTAACTAAAGCTTGAAGTTAAATGAAAAAATACCTAGTCCTCTGTGAATGTTTGCTTTTCATGAATACAAAGTCAGGTACTAGTCTTTAAATGGCTATCTCTGGTAAATGCCTATCGGAAAAAAAGGAAAAACACGTGACAGGCGGTAAATGCAACGGTTCGTTTATTCCATCATTTTCAAATTTGGCATTCGTTTTTTACCCAACACTCAGGTATCACTTTTGACAGCACGTTTGTTTTTATTTTTTGCTTTGTTTTTCAGTTTACTCATGTACCTTAAAAAATTGAATAAACAAAATCGAAGTCTAGGTTTTCTCATGAGCTACAAATGCTCCCGTAGTTGGATATAAGCAAGACAGTATACCCTTTTTTTTCATAGGGTGTATATAGCTTGGTAACAATTCGTGTGTCAAACTTTCTCGTTTACTGACCAAGGCAAACGTTACTTGGAAAAAGGCTTGACTTTCAGAGCAAGGTTAAAAGTTCTGATGATGTCGCTGAGTTAAACGTTGACGTCTAGGGCTAATCAACAAATAAGAGCACCGTGACGTGACCCATTGAATAAACTATGAAGGGTTTCATATGTCCTGTTTAAGGAAGCAAAATAGAAAAAAAACTCAAATGCTCCATCACAGAAGGTAAAAAGTTATGCAAAGAAGCGAATGTGTACTAAACGCAAGACATCAAGTATTGAGTTCAGACAAAAAGACGATAATTTGAACATTAAATATCTTGTTCTTTGTGTTCGAAAAGAAAAAAGTCTACAAAACTAGAACAATTCGATCCTTAGGCAGTGCATATGCCTTTTAGGAACCATTTCCCACGGAACTAACCATATGTGCAACACCACATTGATTTCCGTCAAATTTTTTTGTCTGACAATCTGAATTAATTTGTGCATACCTACCTTTCCATCAGTGAACGCTAACAATTAAATATTGTATAAATGAGGTGCAAAAGGCAACCATATGGGCGACAATCATTCACGTTTTGCCAATATCCGTAATTGGGGATCGATTCCAGTTTTGGAATTTGTTTTCGAATCGAGTTAACCCCACTGAACACACCTTTGTATGTGCACATACATATCTACTACGTATTTTTCTTTTGACTTCTCCCAACTTCCAGGTGTTCAATGTTTATACCTCTAAAATGTATGTCAGCATTTTTCATGTAAAAACTTCAATTGCTGGTTTCATTCTGAGCTACCCCTGCCACGCTGTAATTGACAGACAGCCACCTACATCGCCAAAAAAAAAAAAGCTCCGTCACCACAATTACTATTTGGAATGGATTGTGTGGGCTGTTTCATTGATAACTAACCTAGCATCTAGGTCTGTCTGACGTAGGCTTTAATTATGTGATTATGAACATGGGATATTGTTATTGGAATGGAGTAATGATGTGTGGGCTGTGGAACCAGTTGATCGAAACGAAATGGCAGACACCAACGTATGCCCTCTGAGAGTATCTATTTTATTTAATAAAATTTTTATTTTATATTTTTATTACAGATAATACATTTCCTGCTTTTCTAATTTTCTTTTGTTGAAACATGTGGTTTAAAATAAAATGATTAAAAATGAAGTTAACAACCTCTGCTACTACACCTACACCCACATCTTATATAAATTCTAACGTTTCGCACCTGTGCGTAGGAATCGCAAATCTATCTATTGCTATGGATGCGAATTAATTTATTTTTTTTTGTCCTTTTCTTAAAATACCAACACCGACATAAATTCGACTTTTTTTCGCGCGATCAACATGTTCGGTGGTGTGGTAACAGAGTCACAAACGCCTCCATTCAAACGCCGGATATCATATTTCAAATTTTCCAGGCGCAAGCTGCTGAAACCAGTCACGTTTCACGCTTAGCCTACCTGAATCAGCGCCGACTAACAGGTAGAAACACTCTACAATCTCAGGTGAATGCGTGTCGCATAACCTTTGGATATATTTTCTCTACAATTGGCTTTCGATATTTTTACTCCAAATTGTAGTGTGTGCAGAGTAGACGACACGCTAATGTAAAGTGGTTCTACCCACTTGTAAGTGCAAAAATGCTAATACATTCTTGATTTTCGAATTGCGGTTGCTTGAATGTCCAGTCGTTGACTTTCATTGAAAAATACGAATTGTTTAGTCATGTAAAGATCGTTAGGCGTGATTCATTTGGAAGGAAGATTGTAAAGAACATCATTCGGTCTGTTCTGCTTATGATATCATACTATTGAAAAAGGTCAACTTATATCAGGAGCATTGACAGCTTATAAGGACAAAGGCTGAATTCGAAAATGTGAGTGACGATCTCATTAATGTCACTGTGATTGTAGTTACTTACTTTTCTTTAGGTAAGCTATGCGTTCAACATTTAAAGCACTGCGACCTACAAGATCTATTGTTCTGGGAGTCTGTTAGACTAGGAGATCCTTGATCTTTTTAATAAAGTTGAGGATGTCTCCAGTCGAGGGGTTTCTAATGTCCTCAGATGTCAGGATTTGCTTGAGGAAAAAGCACCTCCAAGCTGCAGAAAACTACACATCATCACAGTACGTGTTTTGCTGATTCGTCTCCCTCTAGGGAACAAAGTCGGCACGTCTGCAAGAAGTCTGCGGCATTCTTGCTGTCTCGCAGCAGAAAAGACTACAGACTTATTGGCGTTATAACGAACCATTGCGCTTTTGCCAAACATCCGAACGTGTTAGTCTTAAGTGACTGTCTGCGATACTTGTGGAGGAGTGGGACGATACTGCGGAACACTTTCTAAGTATTAGGTGGCAGATGTTTGAAACTGATGTGGTGAGTGGTGGTAGACAAAGAAAACTCAGTAAAAGGGTTGTATACTGAAGTACAACGGGCCTGTTTTAGTGTTTGAGGGCTCCAGCGCGCGTGGTGAGCATATTTTCGCAAATGGCTGGCTCTCATTTGAATTGGGCGAGGTGTTCTTTATGAAGAAATTCTCTACTACGGTGATTTCAATCAAAGCTTCCACGTTTGAAAAGTCGTTTTCATTCTTACAGCTCTCTTGTATTGCTTTGCATACGTTCATGGAAAAAGCTTATAATATTGTTTCGTTCCTCATTGCGACATCATTGCAAATTACTCCGCTAACGAGCAATATTCACATTTCACATGCTTATTTTACTAAAAGTGAAAACATTATCATTCATGTTTATTGTGAACCCAATGATATAATGCATCCGTATTATTTTATGACAGTAATATAGCATCACTTAACTCAAATTAAATTAAAATGTTGACCTTCACACAATCTACAGGCGAGCACATTTCGCTCCAAGAGCGTCCAGCATTTCGATTGATTGCATCCTCTGGGCGCGCGAAAATATAATCCCTGCTTGTATGTAAATGTAAAATAATACACACCAATCTTTCCCTTGCTCTGTCACCAGCGCAGATGCAAATTGAAGCCAGCATTACATTGCGGTCAAATGAGCCCGCACCAGTGGTGATGACATCACGACGATGCTGCCCGCCAACGCTCTAAAGCGGATAAACAATGCAATGCAATAGGATTATGCTATGTTGTCGTATTGAAGCGTGCAGTAGCCGCGCACAACGTCCCGTCAATCTAAGTCGAATTATGTTGAGACCCCTCAAGGGTTCATGCGCTTCCATGGAAGCGAAACTTCTTTCCTCCCCACGACAAACACAAGCCATATACAGAGATTCCTGAGATTTAGTATGACAGCCAACGCTGTATCCAATATGATTACGATATTAAGAGTTAATGATGCTTATTGCGCCATTATTCGTGAAGTCTTGTATGGTGATGGCAGCTGTCTCCTTCCCCTTCAATTAATGTACACTTTGGAACAAACGTAAGCAAACTTATAAATTCGCAAATCAAAAGTGTCATTGACACAGGAGGTCGAATGACTGCCTCCGGATGACAATGGGAAAGATGATCACATCAAGAAAACTTACTTGGAGGACCAGTCTTTGTATGCGTAGTAGTTACCCAATTGTGATATAATTGAAGCTTAACAAAACAAAACGATTATCTACTTATCCATGCCATATGTGACATTTGTATCTTATTCCAAAAATTGTCAGCCCACTATTTACCTGTAAAGAAAAGAGAAAATTGTCTTAGTAAAGGAGAGACATTAGTAAATTAAAAAAAAAAAAATGTAAGCTAAAAGATTAAGTGCAGCCTCTGCAGACGCAATTTGGAGGGGCAGGCTACACTTTAGATTAATAATAGTTCTCGAGAAAATCCAAAGTATGGCTTGCCTAAGTATTTACTACAGGTGCATTGAGAACTTCACTAACAGCTGTGCTTCAAACCATGCTAGGCTTGCTGCCAAAAGCCATTTATGGAATGGAGCAAGCCACTGACGCGGCTCTTAGACTGAGAGAAACTAACCAATGGTGTGAGAAAAAACATGGGGGCATGAAGTTTTTTTTAAATCAACTGCTGATATGCTGTCCACTGAAAATGACTACAAGCACACAAAACCGGACAAAAGCACTTGATCTCTTTACCTTGGTTTCGGTTGGGATCTATTGTGATTCCTCTCAAACGACTGTTGGAGTTTTTTTTCTTTTGTTTGACAAACTCTAGGATATAGGAAGTGTTCCAAGTCCTCCTCTTTCTACTCGCAATTTTTGCAGGTTGCGGTTCTGTGTGGGTGCTTATTGAGATTTAGGTGCCCTGATAATTTTTAATTTTTTATTTATTTTTTTGCCAGTCCGCAAGTTGTCAGGCCTGCGCAGTATTTGTGGAAATCCGAGGTAATCTTGTCGTCCATTGCTGTCTTCACGAGTACGAATTTTTCTTTTATTAGTTTATTCGAATCGTTTGAGTTATCTTCACTCCAAACGGACAATTTCATGTAAAACCTGAATAACTATCCCAAATTCTTTAAAAAAACAGAACCAAGCCTACATCTCATTTAATTGGTACAGCCCTTCTGCACGGTCCTCAGACCAAAATCCTATTTTTAACAGTGAAGGGAATTTATTACTTCTCAACAATAGAAGGCATTAATTACCCGCATATCATTTCAGAAAGCAATTTGTTTTCTCAGCTGAACTGTTTTTTTTAAAGGTCAAGTTTTTTTAAAGCATAGAAAGAGAGAACATAAAACTATAGGTACCAGTTATAAGGAATTGCCCTCCAGACAAAACAAAAACAAACAAAAAAATGTTTGGTGGCGCAATAGACAATTGGTTACGCCATGTCCATTAAACAATCCTTTACCCCCGGACACCAATAACACTAATGCTCCACCTCAAAAGTGAAGAAAGACAATATCCCTACACTTGACCATTGACAAGAAGGAAAAGTTATGACAACACCCCGGTTAATGAATTGACTTTGAGCATGCGAAGGTTCTGACCATGAAAAGTGTAGATACGTGATGTGTGGTGAAAAAGGAACCCTTCTTCTGTTCAACCTATTGGAGGTCGAAGTGATACTGTCATCAAACAGTGACTTATTTTGTTTCAAACTAAAGAACAGAAAGAAAAAAAGTGAGTGTCATACACAAAAGGGATATCTAATAACACACAAGGGACAAAGGATCATGTTACAGATATCATTTGTTGCATTTACGTACGTAAGGGTTAGCATTATGATGTGACAAAATTACAAAATTCACTCGGAAAAAGATAAAAATGTGGATTATGTGATAGGTGGTGAGATTTTAAAACCAGTTTTCTTTATTTCTCCTTGTTTTTTTCCATTTCCTGTTTATGGTTTCTTTCCTTCTTGAATGAGGGCACTTTAGTTTCTCTAAAAGATACATATTTTGGTAAAACTGCATAAAGAGGGCAACATCTCCGATTTTTATATGTTTTATGTGTTATTGGGGGCGTTTTCCTGATTATTTTGACATACTTCCATACACATACAAGGATCGCTAACGAATAGGTTGGGATATATCGATAAAATATGTTTTCCCTTTTTTAGATATAACGTACTTTTGATCCTTACAGTTGGGGTGGATATTTCGCGACAAAAGTTTGAACTTCAGACGGAATGTCTGTTTTAGGCACGTCCGTATATTATTTGTCTAGTTTTCCCCCCTTTTTTCAATTCAAATTTGATTCTACAGTAGTATGTTTCTGTCGAAGTGCAATGGAAGATTTTGCAAACGAGGGGTTCGAAATTTAACGAAAGTTTCCTCCGAACTTTGAACACTTCAATCTGTCAAACTTTGGAAACACCCATTATTTGGTGAATTTTAAAAAATGTTTGCATTAAATATCGAATTTAGGTTCAGGTATATTTACTCTGGCTTTTTCTTGTCTTCATTACTGTTGTGTCCATGCAGTCACATAAGATGGCCTCTGTCTTGGCTACAGTTATGAGCAATGGAAGAAACTTGCCCTGATGACGACAAGAAGAATAATATGCGCAGAAGCACTTACTTCTTCTCCTGGTTTGCATAGGCGTGTGTTCTAAAGAATCGGTTGCAAATGGAGTTTATTTCATCTTTCCCAGTGGTTTCGACACGGTAGAAGAACAGTAGAAGAGCAATTCCATTTAGACTTAATGATTTGTTGCAATTGGGATTTTTAAGGACTCTAACTAACGGGTTCGGACAAATTTAGGAGCCGTTAATTCTTTTAACGAAAGATCAGGAAATAATGCACTGTTTTTAGGACATTTCAGTATTTTTTGCCTCACTTGCTGGTCTTGCAGGAATTAAGTACGCTTAAGGGTGAGTTTACAGTTAATTAGCCAATTAAAAGTATTTGTTCAGAGGTTGTTTAGCGCGATAATGAACAAACTTCTTCCTTCTTTCTGACGGCAATAGCGTACTTCGGATTTGACCAAAGTTCTTGTTTGTGTTGAGCTAAGGACCGGGCTAACTGGAGAGAGTTGTTGGTTGAGGTAGTACCTCTCGGCAGGCAATGACAATCTTCCAAGAGTATAATCTGTCATTAAACAGCTTCTCAATCCGCCGTTCGGTGTGGGCAATAAAACTACAGGTCCCTTCCTTTCGTGTGAAAAATGTGACACGCACGGGTGGTTGCGAGAAGCTAGGCCCTGTCTCTCTATGAGCTATCGCTCGAAGTATTTGTATTTTTAACCCATGGATACATAAATACTGTTGTCGTGCTCGTGTGGCTAAAAGTATGTGCAGTCCGCAATCAGCCAGTTTGAATGGTTTTCAAAGCTTAATTTCTATTTAGACTTAATTACTTCCGACTGCAATTTTCCAATGAATTCCGACTAATAATACATATCCCCGAGTGAATTAAAATTCAGCCCACACTGTCTCTAAGAACAAAGTTCTTGTATCAATACAGGGAAGATTGTATGTCAGAATTTTACGCTTTGTTTACTTTACCTTCCCTAGTGCCCTAGTTTCCTTTCTCGTGAACCCTCTAACATGTGTCTGCGTGGATAAACATTCATTTACGATAACAGCTCCTCATTTAAACAGCCCCACCACATAAGAACGACAAATAACAAAAACAAAAAAGAACCAACCATAGGAAGGGGTGCCATCTTTCGGAATAGATGACTTCATCACATCCCTTAAAAGCAATACAACTCTATATGAAAAATCGATTTAGCAGTCATTGGAATGTTTTCCGAGTTCAAGTACTCGCCAACGAATCCTGCTAAAATTGTTTTAATTTCACATATATCCTGTTCGACGTGGTCATGGTCAGACAGATGCACGCGTGCACAATAAATTCCAGTTGAGGTCAGTCTTGATGTCACATAGCTTGAATTGCCAATTAACTTTGTTAATTTTTGTATTTTTTTTTTTTTTTTTACCAAACAATTTGATAGAACAGATCACACCCCCGAGTAGTAATAACAAATTCTCCAGGGCGTAATTTCAAAGAATGAAGGACACCTGATGACCCGCCGCCGTATCACTGGATGAAACTCGCAATGGACTTGGATTACTTGAAACACTTTAGCAATCGCACGGCACGCAAATGAATAAACATGCGTACGTAATAAACGAATTAAGATAGTGCTTCAGTTTAATTGTTTTTTGTTTTTGTATGAAATCACGTTTCGCCACGCTTGCTTTTTAGTGTAAACAGGTCAGTTACTAGTGTAAGCGTTTTGTGGGGCTCCCAACTGTTTACGGTGAAACAAGATTCGTCTATTAGACAGCGCTATGTGATGTTTCCAATTCAGTGTCACTTTCTTTGAAGTTTCATTTAAAATTCTTGTCTTCTAAAATACAAATGAGGATTTGCCAATTTGACCGTCCCAGACTTCTTTCTTTAAGGCTTTTTGAAGTCATGTATTTACATACCTTCACAAGTTAGCTAACAATTTCTAATGTAGAGCTGATGAATAGAATTTTTCAGTCTAAAATTGTAAATGTTAAGGAACTCTAGCTATAACTTGACACATTTTGGATTATTCTCAAATGAAGAAAAGAAAAATACTTGCATAAGGAGAAGAAGGCCAATCCTGCATATTTTCACTAGTACGGCACACAGAAACAGAGAGAGAGACAGCCTTCAATGTCTACTGCAATCTGTGCACACAGATAGTTCAAACCAGTAGCATTCCTACAAACTCCACTGCCCAAAACAGCGCATAAATTTCCATAAATGGTTCTGTGCTGTTTGTCCAGCTCAGCACAATACCAGCTGCAGAGCATACTGTCAGTGTCCGCCGTCCGCCCGCGTGCATCGCATATTCGCAAGTCTGACAACAATGTATAACCTTGGTTCGCAAACTGACCACTACTTGCACAATAAGCACAGAGGAGAAATCCAATCGAGATGCGACACATTTCCAACAGATAGATTGGTTTTATGGAACAAAAACACAATCCATGGAGTTGTTGGGCATTCGACAAAGAAGCAGCAATCCAATGAGGTTATCAAATTCAAATGAAATATTATTATTTTCCAATAAAAGTTTGCAATCCGCCTCGAGAGTCTCGTAAAACTTAATCCCAGGGTCGGGGCGACCGAATTAAGATGGCGCCAACCAAGAGTAGTCCGAATGCTTCTGTTTATTTTTAAATTTATCGGTCCGGACTACGGAGTAGGCTTTTTTTTAATAATTAAATTATTTATAGTGTTGTTGGCTCGTTTTGTTTGATGAACACCGATATGAATGAAATTTGTTTTTCAAATTCAGGGCGTGGTATAGGCAATGATTTTGCAAACGAGTATCTCGAGTGGAATGCATCTGGAATGACAAATTTGCTGAGCATTACCATACACACGTCGTCGTACCGCTAAACTGATGTTTGATACTTGAAGATATTCCTTCAATTGCACACAGATTCTGTTTGGAAATTTCTTCGGTTTTGTGTGAGACGGCTGGCTGTGTTCTAACAAGCAAATGATCTAGATAGCATCACGCAACGTGTTACGTAACACATGTGGAACGCTGTGTTGTGTTGTTTTTTTTTTTTGCGTGCTTATAAATTTATACGTAAGGCTTAATTGAGTGACAATTACTCTCCAGCTGCAGCCGATTTCGATGGATTAGGTCATTTGGAGGTCTGGCTGGCTTCATATAATGTGATAATGAACAGATGTTGTCACTTCAAAGAAACTTCGTGGCTCACGAAAGACTGGAAATTGGCGTATAAAATTCCGCAAAAAAGGGGGAAAAAATAATGAACGTTGATTATTTGAAAAGATGTCATTTACAATGCATGACAATACTATAATACATATTATGATGTATCGCCACTAATTTAATTGAAAAAGAAAAATATCAATTGTATGGAATGAGAGTGAGTAGCCATGGAATCGCTCTTAAGTACGGGCGCATTGATATACAGAAGAAAGATATATTTCCCTTTTCAAAATGTTCCAACAGTAATACTCTCTTTACAAGGAAACAAAAGGATATCCCAAAAAATAAATGGTCACAGTTTCGACTCTTGCTTATACTCTGGTTCATAGTAATCAGATAAAGAGGTCCTAGTTAAATCTTCAGTACCTTATAATTCTAACCTCTTATTTTTATTTATTATTATTATTTAGGCTCTGCGGCTGACGCATATGGCACTGCGACCTGAAAGATCTATTGTGCCTGGAGCCAGTTAGACAAGGAGATCCTATATCTTCCTAATGAAGCTGAGAATATCTCCAGTCGAGGCATTACGAAGATCCTCCTTATGGGGACAGTGCTTCCTGACTCTGCAGATGGCCACGCACTCACATGTTACGTGTTCTGCTGATTCGTCTTCCTCTAAGCAAAGTCGGCATTCAGATTCCTGAACTATATTTAGTTTGTGTAAGTGATATCTGAGGCTGCAGTGACCGGTGAGGAAGCCGGCAAGCCTTCTGATATCGTCCCTTTTATGATTGAGAATATTTTTAATGGTTTTGTTCAGGGGTCGGATGGTTCTTTTAGCCTGTCTAAGTCTCCGAATGTTGTTTCAGTAGGATAGGAGGTTCCGTTTTTACCAGCTTTCCAGACTCATTTCGAACGCGGAAGTAGGGATGCCGCAGAAGGGTTCTGAAGAGCCTTTCCGGGCAAGTTGGTCTGCGATTTCAATGCCTTCAATGCCTCTGTGCCCTGGTACCCACCAGAGCTTTACTTTATTATTCTAACCTCTTACATGAACTGGCAAGCATGTATCTATGGATAAAGATACAGTCCTGTGGGACCTGCACCTCAACGAACCAGCTCGATCAGGAACGACACTGACACCAGTCAAGGAAGTCAAGTCAATATAGGACGGACTGACTGTCCCTAAACAGTAGACTCGCCTGGAAAATACGCACAGAACAGATTTTCAAGGAGACCACTCGTGCACTCATGATATGTAGAAAACTGGCAGGTTAATCTTGGTGTTACAGCCCAAGCATCATGAAATGGATGGATGTATATTGCTATTATGAGACCAATGATCACATATGGGGTAGCACACGTGGGCAAAAATGGCCAGTCTAATTACAACGAGGAAAACACTCAACAAAGGGCAAACATTGGACGCAACAATGGAGGTGCTTTTGGGCTCACACTTAATTCTCCCATTGCTCTGAGATATGTACACACTTTGTAGTTAGATTAAAAGTTTCGGTTAAAATCTCAGTATGCCTTTCTATTTCCACTGCGCTTAATCTAAACGAAAACGAGAAAATCTACGATAAATTACCGAAACTTTTTAACATTGTTTACCACGTTGACTACTGCATGGTGCACCAAAATTGTTTACTTTAAAAATGTGGAGCAGAATACCGTGTCTAATTTTTGTAATGTAAACAATTTTCTTCGATAATTTTCCGGCGGCGACTGGCTTAAGTATAAATGTTTATGAATTATGGTAAATGAATTACATGCCTTTTAGGTTTTTTTTTTTTAGGAAAGTTTATAATCAAAAGGAAAACGACGCCTGTTTTACGTGTCTCGACAAGTATATGCATGCACACGGAATTGTTTAGTTTAATGTAAATAAATGCAATAGAAAGCGGTGTGTCTTACAAACTACATATACATATGTGTATTTTGGTTATCCATTTAAAGTTTGAGGGTCAAGATGGTCTCGAGATGGACCTTAATCATTTGGTTGAGGTATGAGCTTTTCTCGAGTGCAGTCTATCATACTCTTGCTTCATACAAAACCATGGAGCTGACTATGGACGTGTAGAGCCAGTAGGTAACTTTGAGCGTATAACTCCATTCACAAGTAATAGTTCCCTTGCAGCTATATACAGTACCTACTATAGCTTTTTTGACTCGGCCTAACTCCTAGCATAATTGCCTGTCAAAAATGACAATGTACCGCAAAGTTTTGGAGGGTTTGGTTGCAGGGATTTTAATATTTCCTGGAGAAGAAAACTGGCCCTGTTTTGTGTAGGTTTTCTTTAAGCCCAGATTTATCCATCCATCTTGTTTGAATCGAGAGGGCATTGCTCATTGGGGTAGGTAGGTAGAAGTAGGTGTCTGGTAACTCCTACCAGAAACACAAGTAGCGCAGATGCGCCTCTTTGATACCCCAACTTCGATATTAAACCGAGCGCTTACCTGGGTAATAACTTCCTTACACTGTTGAACTAATTTAGAGGAAAAATAGAATGGCACGCTTTGATGGCAGTCTGGCTTTCAATAAAGACTCCTATGTTGTTTTTGGTTGTGAAGTTGAGATTTAGTATCTTGCGGCCTATCTAATCACCAGTTCTTCTATCTAATGTGGTACGATTTGGATACGTTCAGTTGCGCTAACAAGACACTGGTTCCGACGTCGGTAAACATCGATACTTAGTATGTCGATAGGAGTGAGTTATTGTTCCATTCCCTCCTGTCCGAAAAATGGACTTGAATCTTTTTATTGAATTTGGGTTAAGGTATCGTGAAGTCAGCTATAGTCGAGGCCAAAACCATTGGCACTGTTCATTTGTGCGTTGAGAACTTGAGCGTGGATTCCTGAGACAACAATCGCAATGTCATCCGCGTGTAGCCATCCCTTTCCAGGTCCACCAGCAGGAACGTGCTGAGGATCACAAGGAATGGAAGAAGAAGCTTTTAAAAGTGATTACATGTAAGCCTTACAAATGTTTCAATTATTTTTGTTTGCTTTTAAAATTAGTTTGATGCATTGTAGATCTGTTCACCAGCCGTATCCATTTGTCATTTAAATCGATGTACCTATGGACACACTATTCCCTTTGTTACGCTAAAGGTGACAAGAAAAGCGATAATAATTGTCTATTGTCTTTTCTGTGGTAGATATCATCTTCCTTTGTTATTGCTTCAGTCTAGTGTAATACTCCCTTGCGGCATTACTCACGACCGAGTCTAGTTTTTCCATTACGGACAGAGAAACTTTTCATTTTTACAAAACAATTCAATCATATTGTGTAATATAAAACAAGTCAATCGTAGAGAAAAAAAAAATGTTTCTTCGATTTATAAGCACCCGAAGGTGTGACTCATAGTTTCCACATTTTCCCTACAAGCTCCTACTGATTCATCCAACAAAGGTTTTTAGGTACTCAGTGAGTAATAACATTAAAAAAATCACTCATCATCATGACCACATGCGGTGCATGTAACTTTGATGGAATCACGTATGTAACCAGTTCGTGGTAACAAACACAAGAAACACACTGTTAGAGACAAACGACCTTAGGGAAACGGAATACCACTGTGCTTTCTCTCTAGTATGACTGCATTACATCAACGACCTTTTTACACGTAAAAAACATTGCGCAGTCTGCAAATTGATATTTAATGACTTTGTGCATAAATTATGAAATTAATAGAAAAACAAATAATATAAATGAAATGTTGTCCTCGAATGAAACACTTTACAGTGGCCTTTGTTGATCTATTTCTGTCACTCTTTCTAAAATGAAAAATCATGTTCAAGTTCAACAAATCTGTATTCTTCTCTCATGAGATAGAATATTTTTTTTAAAAAAATAGAAGATATATCTTGTTTTCAAAAACAATTGGATAAGATGTGGGCGTCGGAAATGTCAAGTGTAGATTTACGGAGAGTGAAAATCTGGTAAAGCTTTACGTTGACAAAAGGGATTATCTTTCTCTAACAGAGATAATGTGTAGAAATACTAAATTTAAGTTGCAAGAGATTAAATTTGTTACATAATCTTTTTTGCTATAGAATTAAAGAAAAGTTTTGTATTAATTGCTTTCACTATTTTGGAGCGCACTCATTTGTAGACCATTTAACAACCATCTGTGCCTTCAACGTCCTTACGTCTTGTAACTACAGTCCTGTGCAAATGAATTGGAAAAAAAACACTTTTTTGAACATAATCGTAGGTAGACTTAGATCTTGCGATGTTTCGAAAATGTTGGTAAGCGTTTCATAAATCAATTATTATGAAATACATTTCTTTTAGCTGTTCTAGGGGTAGATCACATTTTTCGTGGATTGTTAAAATTCGCGCATGAAGGGGTGGTTAATGAAGCATTGCATCTAGAGCGGAGCCAACTGTGCTGGGAAAAGCTTAGGAGCAGCTGAGAGAAACCTTATAGAGCCACAAAAATCTTTTCAGTGATTGCTAAAAGCGGCCGTACACTGCGACGTGTTTCGACCTATCCAAGATTTCTCCTAAACATTTCGTTTGGTTGGCAAGTGATATTTTGACGCCATTGAGCACTGGTGGAGTTAGTCCAACCAATTTCCTTATTCTGGTGAAGAGAACAACTGCAGTTTTAAGAGGGTTAACTGAAAGTCCATTCCTGGTCCATAATCCGTCAATCGCATCCAGGGTCATCTGCATCTTAGAACAGACAGTTTGCAGGGAAGAACCAAAAGACAGAACGGCGACGTCATCCGCATATGCCTGAGAGTAGATGCTGGAACTGTTGAGACTGATAAGCAGAGACTCCATCATCATGCATATTTGTTATTAGATTTGTCAAGATCGCTTCGTTAGAACCTAAATGTGGATATGTCTTTGGAGAAGAGGGCAAAAATGATTGCTTTACATGAGCATACTAGAAAAAGCATAAAGGAGGTTTCGGTTGATGTTGGAGCTGAAAAGTGAAGTGTTGTGTTGTACAAGGCTACAGATACGATTGCCATGAGAAGAAGTGACAATGAAATGCTCCGATCATGTTGTTCAAGCCCTTCAACACCCACCCAAAGTTATTTTTTACCTGCGTTTCAGTGCGTTGAACTGCTAAGCGAGAGAACACAGATTCGAGCCTCAAAATTACCAAACGCTTTTTCGCGGTATAATCTGTCATGAAAAATCTTCTCAATCTGCCGTTCAGAGTCGGCAATAAAAGTGTCGGTTCCTTCCATTCGTGTAAAAAATATAACGCTTACAACCTCTGAAAGTTTGAAGCCGATCGAAGGCAGTATGAATAGCACCAAATATGCAGACGTCTGCTCATGCCCATGCTCCTGCAGTGCAAACTATTCGAATGAGAACATTATGACGACTAGTTATAATCAGTTTATTTTTCATAAAATGTACTTAATTTTCTACCTAGCTTCTTTACAAGCAACACAAGCGCACTCTCACATGCCCTATGCAACAAAACGATTAATATTTTGGAGTTCAAATGCACAAAATATACGAATATACTCGAACATGCTTTATCCTCCGCATGTCATGACGATTGGTGTAAGTGCGGTAGCAACCGAAGCGTTGGTTGATATAAAAGAGAGACACCCTCACCCTGCGCAATACACAATATGGTAGCTATCTTCTGCATGCTATGCAGGACGTGACTACAAAAAAAACATTAAAGTGAACGCAATGTCAACATCAGCATTTCCGGTAGTTTGACGCACGTTTCCCTGTTCCTTGTTGTGGTAATCCTTTTCCTATTTTTAGACCGACGCGACGCTCTTATGTACTTCTCTTACCTTCTTCCATGAGCAAGCTGTTTGCTGTCAAACAAAGAAACTACAATTCAGACGAAGTTGATAAGTGTCATTCATAAAAATCAAATTCGCAACAATATTCTTTTTAGAATATGCTGTGCCTTTTGCAAATATTTGCCTTTAAGTCAGCTGCAAGCTCGACGAGGATATGTTATCAATTTTTAAAGACCAAGTAATCAGAAAAAAGAAAGAGGGAGAGAAAGAGAAAGAGAAAAATGGAATCCAATGTCAATGAATTCCTCGGTGAGTCATATTTCGCATGCAATAACAGTTCTTGCTGCGGTATCCAAGTCCAAGACCCACGTTACATTTCACAGAGAAATGTTTTAGTTATCTTAAACAAAGCGTAAAGCAACTTGTTTTTCTTGGCATTGTGCCATTTCCCTTTCAATATCTTCCAGTCAGCCACCACTATACCATCATCTTTGTGAAAAAATTTCGATGAAAAACGTGAAAAGAAAATCCCAAGAGACTGCACTCGCTAAATTTGTTTGATGAGTCAGACGCGCTTTATTTTTGTAGTCGTTGTTGTCTTCGTCCAAAAAATACCAATTCGGCGTGAGGCGAATTTAAATTAAGTAAACAAGTCTGACCTCTAGCGATGGGCTATATCTATACGAATACGTGTTCATTAAAAAATATATCTATATATATTCTTTTCAATTTGGATGGTAACATTGATGTACATATATGATGTCATCTGGAGCTTGTTTAGTGGTCATTGCAGGTGGTGATTGTGATTTGCACTTTCTACGAGCTATTCGCCTCATGACCTTGTACTTTTATTGTATCACGAAGCAAAACAGTAAGATACGCGTTTTTGTTTCGCGTTTCCATGTTATGGATTTTATTATTTTTTTTAAGGTGCGAACGACTTGTTGTTATTTATCACTCGTCACCTGTTGAGACAGAGATTTTGTTTGCCAATGTCGATTTCTATTTTTATTCCATGTTCCAGGTTACAGGCGGTTTTTAGCGAATAAAATTAGAATTCTCGATCGAGAAGCCGACTGTGACGAAAAAGAAACTAAGTTTTGGTGATTTCGGTGATTCATCATCCCTTAGAAACGGTAAAAAGAACAAAAAAGTTGTGGTTGAGAGCGCTAGTTTCTGTAAAGACCGATTACACGTCATGCATGGTTCTCTGGAAGTTAACACAAATCTAAGAGTAGGCAGGAAGTACTGTCATCAATGAATATGGAAACAACTTGGAACGGAAACATGAAGGTCAGGATAATTCTAAAAATGCTCACCACGGCACGACACACAGTGCTGACGGTGACTACCATATTTGGAAACAATTGACAAACTAAACGTAGATCAGATTAAGGTGAAGCCATGAATGTTTGTCGTAGTTTAAATTTAACTAAAGGTGTCAATTTCAAATTAAACGCATGTGTTCTGGGATAAGTTCGGATGCTTTGGTTCATAATAAAGTTCAATCGATGCCATTGTACATTTAAAAATAATATAACACGCACAACATGAATGGTTGCGAGAAGCCAGGCCTGGCTCTCCTCTCCATGAACTGCTTCGCCAAATATTTGTACTTGTATAAAAAAAAAAGATAAAATACCAACGCAAAAAACGTTGAACCGTATATAACTTTCAGAGTCCCGAAACTCACATTCGTATGTTCTGTTTTTTTTTGCAAATATTGATTTTGCCTTATCGGTTTAATAAAGTGGAATCTTATTGATATATGCCAAAAATGTATGATAATGATATCAAATTCATATCCACAAATAACCACTTCCATTAATCGCAAAAAAAAAAACTCCGTTTTTACTTGTATACGAAATAAGGAAATAAAAAATAATCCAAAAGTTTTCCATTTTATTTACGCCATATTAGTTCCCATTTCGTCACGTAGGTAAATACAAATATGTCACACCCTAGTCATGTATTATTTTAATTTTATTTTCTTTACAAAATATTGTATTCTCCACAGCAATCGTTGCTGCAAAAATACCTTTTGTAAAATTTGCAATTGAAACACCTTTACCTTCCGCATAAAACGGATGGATCTACCCACACACCTGGTCTTTCGGAGAGTAGGCATACTTTATTCAATTACCTTCAAATCCAAAATAAATACAGTTTCCGACCTTCGCAAATTCAAGTTTCGTATAGGTACCTAACTACTCTTCCGACAATAAGGTTTCTTTTTTTGCGGAAAAGTTACAAGTCAAAGAACTAAAAACTTAGAGGAAACATGACAATGGTCACACACATTTCGATTTCACAATTTTTTTTATTTTTTTTTTATTTTTTTGCTCTGTTGTATTCGAAAGATGTCAGGTGTGTCTCTTAACTGTCATTAATAATAGATGACGGTCGTTAATCATTTGAGGTGACGACTTAATTTATTTTCATTATTTAATGGAATATGAGGTTTAAATTTGACTTTCACTTATCCTAACTGATTTAACTGTACCTTTTTTTTTACTGTCAACAGTAGATATGTGGGTTATTATTTACGAATTTCTTTTAAGACACATCGAAACAAACAAAACAACAGCCGCAATGAAGGCAATACTACGTGACGGCATTACCTTTTTCATTGACATAAAAGCTATTTCTGCCGAAAAGGTAAAATCAGAGCTTGTCTGTCGCTGGTTCCTAGCTCCCACCACAACGTAGGACTTTACTGGGTGGTCACAAAGATATCCCCGGTAACAGGAAGGAAGCGGTCAGAAAAGACTAGGCGTTTAAAATAGATCAGGCCGCACTTCGATAAAAAACCAAAAAACCAAACCAAAGGAGTAGGAGTGAACTATGTCTCTTGGAACTTGTTGACTCTGCTGTTTAGCTCTGACCCCGTATATTTATATCTGTGATGTAAAATTTGTCTTTGCAATGAATTATGAGTTTAATTTGATTTATTTTTAGCAAAAAATAGATACCCGTTCTGTGGCACATGATGAATTGAAAAACCAACATCTGAATCTTTTCTATAATTGGCTTGTTATGAGATATCCGTTGGATTCAAGAATATGTGCATTGCATTTGTTCATGTTATTTCTCTTCGCTCTTTAAATGTTATTCTTCGTTAGAGAATAACAATGCCCACTCTGTTATATTGCAATGCATCCAGCTTCTACTAGAAATCATCATTCAAGTTACTTATGATCTGGTATCTGGGTGTTAAGTGCTACATACAGCACCTATGAGCTCATGATAGATCATAGTCGAATGAAACGAACGATGAACGAGGACAAAAGGAAGATGGAAAGTCAATAGTGCCTATGGGCGGATGAGAGTATTTTTCTAGTTAGCGAACACGAGAGATGCATTCAACATGGAAAGAGAGTATAGCGCACTTGTAAATTGTAACGCACCTTTGTATTGACAAAGCCGGAACCTGGAATTCTTGGAATCGATGGTTATGTTGCCTGAGATAATGGTATGTGATTCGTGACATCTGTTCATAGACATCGATCAATGCAGATGATTTTATAAAAATATCAAACACTTGATTGTTGATGCTTTATGGTTCTCTGGAAATTTTAAACAGGAATCTTAAAAAATCGCATGTTGTAATAGAAATGCTAACGTATGTTGAAAAGCCTTTCATTAATTTCCTATAGACTTCCCTTTTTATTCTATGATAGAAGCCACTGTAGGATTTTGCGGAACCTAATTGCTGGTTCTGTACGCGCAAGTTCAACAGGATTTTTAGTATTTTGCTATTTCAAAACACTGAATTTGAATGAAATGCTAGCTATATGCAATTCGCCAAATAGAACATACATTTCAAAACTATTGGCATAATAATGGAGTTGTTTGAAAATCCAAGAATTTTTTAAATTCGTTCCTTAAAATTTGTCAGTGGAAACGTACTGACCTTTTCTTGTACCGTTTTTTTACTCGAAAAGCAAGATTGGAAGTCCTAAATACTTACAAATGGACGGGGTATCCTATAAACCTCCCAGTGTTTTTCAAGCTGAAGTCTTAGTCACTGTGAGGGAAACTTTGTTAATACTCAAGACGATAATAAATCCTTCTCGGATTCCAATCTTTGTGGACAACTAAGCACCAATCTAAAATTAAAGACTGTTTACAATGGTCGAAAAGCCTAAACAAAAAATGCGAATTCGAAGAAGTCTACCTCTGCTAGATTTCCGATCATAGGGACGTCAAATAAAGGGAGAGCAGATAAAGGGATTGGCAAGGATAGGATTAGTTCGGAAAGTGATCACACATAATGCCGTGAAATAAAGCAGAGTCCTTAAAAAAGACAAAAAATAAACAAAATCGTAAGTCTAGCTTTTCTTTGTGTTATTGTTGCATCTTCCAGGCGAAGATTATGGTGATAAAGGAAGCCTTCCCTTGGCTGAGGTGAAATGTAATATTTCAATTTCAATTTCAATTTCAATTTATTTTTCCATTTATCGGACTGTACATTAAGATATAATCTTTTATAGTACTCAGTATTCAAAAAGAGTAATAACAATAGCAAAAGGTAAAAAGTGAAAATTAAAAATAAAAATAAAAATAATAGGCAAACAAGAGTTTAAAGTTAAGTTAGAATTTATAAAAATAATAATAATAAGGAAAAGAAAATAGAGTAAGAAAGGAGAAAGAATGTAGAAGAGAAGGAGGAGGAGAAAAGGGAATAAAGTTAGAGGGGGAAAGAATGTAGGAGATGGTCGAAGAGGAAATAAATACACAGGATGGAGGAAGGAGGGGTTCAATTTTGGGAAGAGAAGTGTTGAAAGATTGCATTTTTAAAACTTGTAGCATTTGTAATACCCTTGATATGCAGGGGTAGGGAATTCCATAATCTAATGGTGTGAACGAAAAACAGACGACCAGAATTCAAATAGTTATATCGTGGTAAATTTATATTTAGGGTTCTCTGAGAGCGAGAGAATACAATTTTATCAAAGAGATAAGGTGGAGATTTATTGTTAATGATGTTGTGCAAGAATATGCAGTTGCGGGCTTTAAAATATTGCTTTAGAGTACAGCCCAGTAAGCTCCTGGAATAAGCAGAGATGTGATCATGCCTGCGCAAGCGGTGCACATACCGCACTGCATCATTAAACGCTACTTGTAGTTTCTGTTGTGACAAAGAGTCAAGGTTACAATAAACAACTTCCGCATATCTTATGATCGGAACGATCAAATCTACTTTGGATAGTAAGGCCGCTTAAAGTATCTGGGATCAGTCTCTGCAACATCAAAAACAGTTCTTAATTCCTGCTCGTCTCTCGTGGAGATGGCAAAGCAATTTTACATACATATATCTCTGCTGGGTACCAGGACTCAGAGACATTTCTGGGAACAGTAATGACGATGAACTCGCCAGGCTTGGTACTGCAATACGGAGTACCACTGGCTACATGCAAACTTAATTTAAAACAGGATGTAATAAGTACAACCAATCAAAGATGGTTAAATGGTGTAACCTGCCAAGCTAGCAGACTAATTTGACATTTAATAGACCAAAAGCGCACCAAGAAATTGATTTCGCTAAATATGTAGAAGACTTCTAAGAATCACCATTACAAGACGCTGCCCTATCGGCATACATTCCATTCGACACGATTTCTGCAGCGCTCTCTCTTTAAAGAAGGAACCATCTCGGTGCCTTCTTTTTTGACAATCTTGGCAATTTAGCACAAAACGATGCCACTATATCAAAAGCTCCGACTGGTTCAACGAATAAGTGGAGGAGTCCTCTTAGATCCTAAAGTATCACAATGGACCTACCCCTGGTCTAAGCGGCGGCATATGCTGACTTTAAACTTTTGTTGTTTCCATTCTTGAAAAACTTGTCACTGTCTTCGTTAATAACTAACGAAACCTGTACCTACCTAAGTATAGAAATGATAAAATACCTGTTTATTTGTTTATACTATATCTAAGTATAATTCAAGTTTGTTTAGTTCTGCGCAATAGCTTAGTCTGTGACAATAAATATTTTTTATCTATTAGTTTTCATTTAAGTAGATTTTTTTGTTTTGTTACGTACAAAAAACACCTTGAGCCATTAATATCATTACAC
Organism: Criorhina ranunculi; assembly: GCA_951813785.1. Classification (NCBI taxonomy): domain Eukaryota; kingdom Metazoa; phylum Arthropoda; class Insecta; order Diptera; family Syrphidae; genus Criorhina; species Criorhina ranunculi. The sequence goes on from OX638381.1 coordinate 1,665,410, forward strand.
AACGACCTCTTGTATCGAAAGTAATTAAATAAATATACTATGTATGCATGCACCTAAGTAGGGTTTTTTTAAGTGGTTTGTACCGACATATCTACCTAACCACATGTCAAAAGTGACATGTTCTCTTTCGATCAGCAATACAGTTGCTGGTGTGACTGCAGCAGCAATAACTTTGATCGGCAGTTTAATATGCAACAATGCCACGATGATGTTTCCGGTCAATGATAAAAACCGCCCCACATCCAAATTAATCGGAATGATCATTCATGTAGCGAAATAATTAGAAATTCCAAATGAGAAATTCAGCAAACCAGCAGTGTTACCATAAAAAGCATTATGTTTGTCGAGTTCGACTTCGAGTAAAACATTAAAAATCCAAAATAAGAGATGAGCTCACTTTCCTCTCGAAAACAGCATCGTAACCACGGAACGATTTGGAACAACTTGGTGCATGTGTGTATGTAGTACAGTCTCAAATGCTTGTTTGTAGGTATCTCAAACATTCCCAAACACACATCGTGTATCGATTTCACATTAATACATGTCCACCCACACATGTGGATTGTATTTGTATTTTTCAAAATCAGAAATCTACTCAAAAACAAAATACAAAAAGCAAAATGCTGATCTTTAAAAATGGAATTGAATTTATGGAATGGGGTTCTAAACAAGGTGCAAGTAGGTGTTTACGAGGCACGTTTGTACGTCATTGGAAATAAATAGCAATTCATGGCAACTCAATTAAAATCTTAATTATGAATCTCATTATACATAAATAGTATGGTTTGTATAAATGTAAACTGATGACAGAAATGTAAAAAAAATAGAGTGGTAACTTTTGTGAATACAAAAAGCAGGGCCAACCACTCAAATTTTCACTCAAAGAGCGAAGGCTGTGTTATAGTATGATTTGCAAGAGATTTTCTTTTTGTTTTACAAACATTTTGTAGTCAAGCTCCAATCAAATAAGTTGTTTAAAACTGGAGATGTGAAGATAGTATTTGATCCTTTTCTTCTACACATACAATCGTTTTTTAAGCTCAAAAACGTTCTAAGACTTTTTACAAAAAGGTCTCGAGATGTGGCCACGACACAGTGAAAGGGACACATCAACCGCCACCCCTCTAACCTACCCAAAGTACCCACATACAAAAAAAGAACGCAGAGACGTGAGTTGAGAAACTGACTGTCAACTGCAAATTAGTGAATTGGATCAAAAAATGGAAACAAGAGTTAATTTATAAAAATGAAGATGACAGTCGGTGACAAAGCGGAGCTGGTGGGGAACACTAGCATTTATTTGGTTAATTGCAGACCTGAAACTGTCTATAATCGATAAACATCGATTTCATATGCACGCATTTTCTACAAAATAATTTGTTGTCACACACTGTCAAATGCTTTCAAGCGCATACAATCTTTCTTTCATCAAAGTGATGGAGAGATTTGTTCAATTTCTCGATGAGATATGCCATCAACTCACCAGTGGACCTGTTGCTACAAAAACCGTACTGCCGGTCATTAAAGAGTTTACTTGAATCGAGATACATATTTCGTAAGCTGGCGATTTATTAACGCTTCCATGACCTTGTAAAGAAGTCAGTAGTTAGAGGGAGAAGACTCGCCTATGAGACGATCTTCATAAATGCAGTTGGGTACAGCTTCAAGCAGTAGCCAAAACAACCAAAAGTTTTTCTTGTTAGAAGGCAATAACAAACCTCCAAAAACTTCTTAATCCGCCGTTCAAAGTTAGCAATGACATTGTAGGCCCCTTCTATTCACGCACAAAATAGAAGTTACGATGAGCTAGGCCTAAGAGCTTCCCTTTCGTACATTTTTTCTAAAAAGCCACATACATATATCTATAAAAAGATTGTTGTCTGGTAACGCCTTACGTCATCCCACTCAAAAAGAAACCTTGACTCGATCCACAAATGGCGAACACGAATTCTTTTTGAGTTGTTCTGTTTCATTCATTCGCTCTTCACTCTTTGCTTTGTATATTGAACGTATTTTTCTTTAACCCAACACTAACACTACTCAACAAAGCCGACAGCAAAAAGCAGAACAAACACAGCTGTATTGTTGTTTTTCAACGTTTCCCTCTTTTTCTTTTTTCTTTTTTCATTCTGAATTCGCTCATTCTTTGCGCAATGGAGAAAGAAGAAAAAATAAATATTCAACACATTTTTTTGCAGTATTGGTTAATTATACCATCCAATATCCCTTCTGTTCATCTCACACAACACATATTTATTTTATTTATCTTCCTCCTCTTTGTGATTTCGCCAAGAAATTTCCGATTTTCCACTCAATTATTCTTCGATCATCACACATTTGACTCACCTGGATCAACCAATTTGAGCATAACTCCACCGATGTGCTGATCGCCGCGTACTCTTAGGACCTTCTCCACCTGAAGGTCTGTGATGAAAATTCTTAGATTCCATGTATTATCGCCGACGTGAATCATTTTGAATTTTTATTATTTTTTTGTAGTATTCTCACTTTTTACACAAAATACGTATTTTTTTATATATATTTCCTTTTTAAAAAAATATATTCGTTTCGCTCACTCCCCCACGAAATAAAACGCAATCACTTTTCTGATAAAATGCGAAACATGATAAGGCACACTTTCAATTCGACTTGCGACCGATTTTCGTTAAAACTACGAGAAGAAATGTATTATTTTTTTTACACAAGATGAAAGAAAAAAATAAGGAAAACAAAAAAAATCGAAAAGGAATGGTAAAATTATGGTTCACTAGTAGCCGTGTAAACTAAATTGTTACTCTTCAATAGATTCAACTCAACTGATGGCAACGAACTGAGTTCATTTGGTTAACACCAACTTTTTTTTCTGCTTATTGCTCAATGCTCTTCAGTATAACCGAGTTAATTGCTATTTCCTCTTAAAAACACTGAATTTGAAAGAGAAAATTCAAAAAGTTAAAAGAGTGTAAGGCGTATGTATTAAATTGTAAGCTCATTTTATCAATATTGGTTTGTGGATAGAATGAAAGAGGAAATGGGGCATTAAAGAAGATATATGATATCTAAGATTCAAACCATGTGGTAGGAACCTTTACTACTGTTTTTATTCTCTTTGAGGAGAAAAGGTGAGTTTGTGACAAATCACACAAGCGAATCTTTTTACTTCCCACCATATTGGAAACAATCAATTGAAGGTAAGGTTGGTACTACTGTTGATGACCCCAGCTTTCGAATTCAGGACAACAATCTTCAGTTTTGCATTTCGAATGTTCATACTCTTAAAAGGACACGTGCAGCTGAACAACTTACAGAGGCCCTGGACGGCTATAAAACAGATATAACCGCCATCCAGGGGCGCTGCAAAGAAGCACGTGAGCTGCTCGCAAGCTCTAAGATCAAAAAAAGGTGCAAAGAACATCGGCTCCTCCAAAAGTAGAAGAAAGATCACGAGAAGCGAGCGATTGAAGATATTGAGCGACCGTACTCCAGGAATTATGTAAGGATGTTTTACCAAAAGGTAAAAAGAAGATGTCAGGGAAACAGAACCCGTATGGAAACCTATTTTCTCGATCCACAAAAAAGAAGATTTCCTTAACCGTGACAATTATATAGGCATCAGTCTCCTACACATGGCGTATGTAGTATAAGATCCTTTGTGAGAATGGCGGAAACCTCTCGTTAACAACCTGATTGGTCCTTAATACCAGTATGGTTTCAGGCCAGAGAACTCCACAGATCCTGGAGAAAACTCAAGAAGTCCAAATTGATACACACCATCTATTTATCGACGAGATGTATAAAGCCATATCTAGTTTTGGCACACATGCCTTGTCCGTCTGTGAAGGATGACGATGAAGAATGCTCGCTGCTCCATCAAGATCTCACTGGGACTTTTAATGTCAAAAAAGGATTCAGACAAGGTGACGCGCTTCATTCGATTTCTTCAAATTCTTCAACGAATTGTGTGAAACTCCCAAGCCCACACCAGACGCACAATCTTATAAATGTCGCCACAAGTACTCGCGTTCGCTGACGATATTGATATAATCGACATAAGTCAGCTTTTTCGCAGTTAATCTACTTTCTTTTTTTTTTGACATCGAGAGTTGAACCTGAAGCCTTCAGCGTGACAGGCGGTAAAGCAACCTCAACTGCACGGCCACGCGCAAAGAGTACCCTAACCCAAGCAGCGGTTCCAGCAGCAATACAAATCACTCGAAAATCGGTCAGACAGGGAGGGGACCAACTAACCAACTGCTCTGATAAACCATGTGCTGTGAACGTAGACTTCTATGAACCAGCTCCGACGTGCCAGTCCTGACCCAGGACGATAGGAACACATACCTAGTACAGAAAGACGTGAACACCACTGCGACGAAAACTAAAAAGGCAGTACCAACCACTGTCAGGATTCGAGAAGAATCGGAGCGGCACTAGTAAGCCCTTCCAAAAGGACGCGACGATGACATATACGGAGAAGATCGGCCGACCGACCGAATGCACTACAGCCTTCACAAGGGCTCAGATAGATGAACAAGACGTATGTACAGCAACAATCGACCCAGTTATGCATTACTCCCATGTTTTAACTTTACACAAAAAGCGTATCAAACCATGGTTTATGGTACTATATAAGTAAACAAGTTTAATTTTTCGTAAAGTATTTCTTTAAAAAAGCTTTTTTCAGAAAATATGAATTACCTGAACATTTTAAATTTAAAAGTTGACATTTTCATTCAGTTGTTTAAATTGTATCGATGTCAATGCTAATTTTTCTTTTAAACTTTTTCTTACTTCTGATGGTGTGTAAAAATTGATTGTTTTTTCCTAATAATATTTATAACAAGTTAAGCTTAACAAAGACGTATTAAAGTAGAAGCTTTAAGTTCTGCAACTCATGCATAAATTTCAATTAAAAATCAAATACAAGATAAAAACGATTTCCTAGCCGTCATTTGTCGTTTCAATTTTATATTGCCTTAGGTCAGATTAATGTAGGTACCTCGTTAGCCCTGCAATTTGCTGTGCATTGCTTATCGTCGTTCCCTGATTCAAGAACACCATGATCTTTCGCTACTCCAAAACTGCCGATAAGAAAATAAATTTAATAATCATTTCGTTAATTAACAGCAATGGCGTACAACACTACGTACGTTAATTGCAGACATATTGTTCGTCAAATAAATGGTAGAACGTGCGCATAAATCAATACGATCGGCCAAAATGCTACTACACGAGTGACATACTAACTACGCTCTCGAACTGATACGACAGTTGTTTTAGGGAGCTAAACAACTATTTCACAACCAAATTGTGTCATGAAGCGCAGTGTTCATTTATTTTTGGTGACGATGGGAGCCCTGATCGTAGCGGTTACGCTCGCGTTTACCATGAGGCTTGTCCTAGGACACAGTGCGGCAATGGTTAGTAGTATTAAACTTCTTGAAAGTTTATTTATTAAATGTGAGAAGTGAAAATGAAACTATCATTCAATTTGCTGATAAGTTAGTGAAAGATCAGGTTTTAAAGAAGCTTGCTTTATTACCATTTAAACTAGTTTCTTTTCTTCACAGTTTCGCGGTGCGTAATCTTGTAAAAATAGTGTGAGTGATGTGGAAAAGTGCAAATTATATTTTACTAATGTTTTGGATAAGTGAGTACTTCTCAGGTAGTGTACATATTCATAGTAGATTGTTTCCTGTCAAATAAAAATGTTCTCGCTAAAGTTCTTCAAAGTAGTACGTACTCTGTTCACACGTGAAGTATTAGTTTATTTAAAAACTGAATGGGAAACCAGTCACCCTTGAATGATCGTAAAACGTGATATTAACTAAATAAAATGTTCGTTTAAGACAAGAAACTCTACCTGAAATTTTTTGACAATTTTAAGACCAAAATTCTGCACAAAAAAAGCAATATTCGGATCCATGTATTCGTTAGTGCAACACGTATGTGGAATGATATACTTAGCTATATGTTTTCTCATCACTACAACCCGCAAGCATTTAAAACCAATGTGCATTGCTATCTCTTTCGTTTTTCCTCGTATTTCCCTAACACCCATAAATTCATAAAGAATTTAGAATTTAAAAAAATTTCACAACGGAATTGTCTTCACGTTGTAAAGTGTGACTGGTCCACTGCCACTTCTTTCGTCGTATGGTAGTGCCAATAGGTTTCAAAATGCCAATTGGTTTTCAAATGAATAAGTGTCTATATAACGAACGACAAAAATATTGACATTCGATATAACAACAAAGACTTGTTGTTCATGTTCCTTTTATTCAATTTTTTTAATTTTTTTACTGAAATAATTTAAAATGTTATAAATAGAAACAATATTTGTATATTTATTTAATGTTTCGTACTAGGAAAATTTGTTCCATATTACTCATTTTTTGATATGTCAAATGCACCTGGACATTATATCATTCTTTATACTTATACTAGATCACCACTGTACTTCATTTTTCATCTTTAAAAACGTACTGAATCCAAGTGGAGTGGAACAGTCGCAGCTTGTATTTAATGCTAAAACCATTGTTTCCAAATTTAAGATAGCGTCCAGTTCGGTGCCTCCGTCGATTGAGATCAGAAGTACTTCCTAGATAAATAAAATTGTCGACTTTCTTGACCATCTATCCAGCATTGTTCAGTTGACTGTTCAAAATGATCGAGCTTTTGTTTTGATCGCATTTATTTTTAGCCTAACTTTGCCTGGGTTTCCAGGTTATGAGCCATTTGATCTATGTACATAGGTCCATAATCTTTTGCGAAATCAGATGCATATCGTCAACGTGGTTTAGATGTTTTGAATGAGATATCATTATCCACTGTGCTATCCTCCGTCGGATCGGATTACATTACTGATGGCCACAAGAAATAGCAGTAGTGAAAGTATGCGGTCCTGTCGTATCTCGCTTTACCCTTAAAATTCTTTCTACACCTTAGGGTTATTGTGGAGAATGCGACACATAGCACCTTTATACGTAGCCTTAATTGTCACTATGATTAATATCTATCACGCGCAAAGTCGCCCTAACTCTGCTTGTCCAAGCCATCTCAAACGTATAATATACGCAGTTTTTGTTAACTAGGTCGATGTCGCTGAACAGCTCGCTATGTAGTTTTTCATTGAATTTTCTTCTTCATAGACCGTCAACGCAAAAGGGAACGAATATTGTACCAAAGGATATCTTCAAAACCATAAAGTCGGATTGAGATGATAAGGGTGTTATATAAAGTCTCCTTAGTTGTTCGGAATTAGGCCTAAGTATTCAATTGCCTTTTCAGCCCAGAAAAATAGCGATAAGTAAAAGTTATTTTTTGTTTGATACCAGAGTCAAGATACACAAAGTCTCCTACTTCTTTGAGCTGACGTTATATCCGATAAGAGTTGTTACTAAGATGCCAGGTTGGTTTTTTTTTTTATTAATATTTATATCAGTAACTTATAAATAGCATTGATCGATAATAAACATAAGACCAACACGAACTACTCGTGTGCTCCCTTAATATCTTTCAAGAATATAGATTATAGCCTAAAAGATGTAAATCTCTAAAATACAAGTCCTGTTTAACGAGATTAGAAAGATATCCCTAGCATTGAGATTAAAATTTTGTGGCACGTTATGCGAAAACGTAAGAAATTATATCAAACTTATTTTTATTACGGTTATTTAAGAAATTATCAAACATTTTGTGCCCAAAGCAAATCAGAGTAATCTTTGATGTCTATGAATAAATTGTTGACAGGAATATGTACATCTATAAATTTGGTTTGGGTAGTATAACAAAATTCGATGATAACGAAATCAGATGATACAGTTTCGTGTTGTAACTCAAATAAACAATTTTTTATATCGAAAATCAAAATATACCACGTGTAAGTGAAGGAATCAAAGAATTTCACCTAGGGGGGATTGTGATGTTATGCGCACAACGGAGTGGGGCGCGTCGGCATTTTGGGTTCAACTCCTTCAAAATTGAAGGTTGCTACTTCTTAAAGTCATCAAATCTATGGTGGTTTCAAATAATCCGTAGGCTTATCTGGCCTGTACTCTATCTTTATAGATCGAAAACTTTAATTAGACTAAAAGAGACTAGCTATCGGAACTTATCAACAGGGCCCTGTATCCTAGGCAGACATGCTCAGCTTTTGAGTATTATCTTTGCAGGAGTTGGAGAAAGAAGGAAGAATCTAATTAGCTGTTAACATTAAATTGGAAAAACTACCAACTTTTTAAAATCAATAGAATACATACCTATGTATATAACATACTATTTAAATGAAAAATAAAAAAGGAACATTCCGAATGGGAACATGACCATGGTGACGGGCAGACGAACATGTCGCTTTACGTGGTTTGAAATTAAAATAACTTACGACACTGATCTGCAATGACATTTCATTAAATTTTTGCTAATTATTAATTCATATTCGAATTCAGTATTCAGTATGCGGGTAAACCGAAGTAAACTAGTTTGGACATGTGCCTTAATTTGCAAAAAGAGGAGTAGGTAGACATATTTAATGCCCTTAAGCCCGCATTCAAATTTGTTTCAAACTTTATTTTATTTTTTTTTAAATTATGGTTTATTTAAATGTATATCCCTCCTGGAGTTATGCATCACTAGCATTTATTTTAAAGGAGTCAATGTTTTATTTTTTCTTCCGTTCTTAGAACAACACTCGATCTTTTATACAGCTCAGCTTTACTTTTATTCGGCTTTGCTTACCTCTACGCCATATCGATTAGGTGAAGCCTATTTTCGGATGGATTTTCCTATGAAGAGAATTTTTTTTTTACTTTTTTAAGTTACTAAATATACTGAGCAGAGTTCAAAGAACAGCTGGTATCGGAACCACAGGATCGAGTCCGACCCAAGCTCTTAACAAGCTTCTAAAAACCCTGCCACTGGATGCGCAGTTGTATGTATATTTGGCACGACAGCTCATAGAGAGCCAAGGCCTAGCTTCTCACAACCATTCATGTTATGCGTGTTATATTCTTCGCATGAATGAAAGAGACCTACAGTTTTAATGTCGACTTCGAACGACGAATTGAGAAGCTTTTCATGACAGATTATACTCTTGCAAGTGTGTCATGCCTGCGAAGAGGTGGTGCCGCGAAAAAACGTTTGGTGGTTTTCTGAGAATCGAACCTGTGTCTCTCGCTTAGCAGTCAAACGCACTTACCACTAAGCCATGGCGACCACTGTGCAGTTAGATTCTGGATTTTGTCCGTAAAGCCATATGGTCATACCAATGCTCATAATCGGTACTGGCATCGACCATAACTACTACACAGCATCTTAACTCTTAAATTTAATAATAATATTCAAGTACACTTTCGATAGAGTCCATACATCAGCGCCATGGAGTAGGATGAAATGTTTAAGGTCTTTTTACTACTGAAATGCCTTCTCAGCCCAACGAAATAGCGATTGGCAAGAGTTATTCTTCGTTTGATTTCTGATGAGATGTCATTTTCAGACGTGATAGCAAAGCCAAAGTAGACATAGTCCCTAACTACCTCGATACATAAAATGCGAATATAAGAAGAAGAATTCATAATTATTTTCATTTTTTGAACACCCTGTGTTTAATTAAAAGCACAAAGCTTCTTTTTTTTGTAAACTTTAAGCTCAACCTGCATTTAAATGTACTTTAGTAAAAAACAGGCTTTACCACAGTAAACAAAATTCCGTCATCGAGTCAAGTGAGCAGTATCTTAACGATCTTCACTTTCACTTCGGCGATTGTACATTTAAAATAAAATGGTTTGAGTAACTGAAACACCTACAATAAATAATTCTTTTAACAATTTAATTTGTAGGCGTTGAAAAATCGTAAATTTTCTGTCGATTATGATCAAAATGTGTTCCTCCTGGATGGCAAACCATTCCGATATGTTTCCGGATCTTTTCACTATTTTCGTGCCGTGCCGGAAGTTTGGCGGGATCGTTTGAGAACGATAAGAGCATCTGGATTGAATGCTGTCGATACGTAAGTACGGTGCTTATCTAACTTTCCAATATGCATAATTGAAATCTTTCCACTTTTGTTAAAGGTATGTAGAATGGTCCTTGCACAATCCCAAAGACGGAGTATACACGTTCGATGGAATTGCCGACGTAGAAAACTTTATTAAAATTGCTGAAGAGGAAGGATTGTATGTCATTTTACGTCCTGGACCCTACATCTGTGCCGAGCGAGACAATGTACTATAGGTTTGTCCGAAGTTGCAAACAATACCTAATGCATATATCTCTTCTTTTTTTTCAAGGGTGGCTTGCCGTACTGGTTGTTTACAAAGTATCCAGGTATCAGACTCCGCACGAGTGATCCGAACTACAAGCGCGAAGTCAGCATTTGGTATGGCAACCTGATGAAACGTATGCAAAAGCATCTCTACGGTAATGGAGGACCAATTATTATGGTGCAGGTTGAAAATGAGTATGGTGTTTTCGATGCGTGCGACAGAAACTATTTGAACTGGCTACGTGATGAAACTGAAAAGTACGTCCAAGGCAACGCCCTGTTGTTCACCACTGACATTCCAAACGAACGTATAAGTTGTGGTAAAATTGAGGGAGTCTTCGCCACCACGGACTTTGGCTGGGAGAGAGGTATGTACATACACAAGTTGAAATTTCTGATTATGATTGCACTTATCAGATTTATTTCTGCAGTTCATGAAATTGATGACATATGGGCAACTTTGAGATCTGTGCAGCCAAATGGGCCATTGGTGAATTCGGAATTTTATCCAGGCTGGCTAACTCATTGGCAGGAGGAAAACCAGCGAAGGGATGGAGTCGCAGTAGCCGAGGCATTAAGGTAAGCAAAGAAAATATTGTTGAATATAGATACTTATCAGGCCAGAAACCCTTGGAGGGTCAGAGCCTGAACTAACGCCGCCTTCCATCCTTCATGGTCCCGAGCACGCTGCTCCCCGTTTACTAGACTAAGGTTTCTTAAGCCGGAGGTTCAGTTGATCCTGAAATTCCTCCATGACCTAGATCTTGCTAAGAATTCAGTTGGATAAAACCTTTGCTCGGCATAAAAAAACTTTTAGGTCACAGTGATTATCAGGTATGTGCCGGAAATAGGTCCATCAGAGCTTGTGATTCGAATCAATTAATTGATTTGTCATTTCAACCATCTGTGGTGACTCTTGCTACATAAATGATATCACAGAACTCATCTTATGACAATTGTAAAATTCCTAATTCCTAAAAATCTGCTTATATTTCAGAACAATTTTAAACTATGGCGCAAGTGTCAATTTTTACATGTTCTTTGGTGGAACTAACTTTGGATTCTCAGCTGGTGCTAACGACTGGGGCCTTGGCAACTACACACCTGACATAACATCTTACGACTATGATGCTGTAATGGATGAAGCTGGTGACCCTACAATTAAGTACGGTTTGATTCGAGAAGTCCTGAAAGAGTATATGAGTATGCCAGGTATAGACATTCCCGAAAAGAGTAACAAAACCGCATACGGATCAATTGAAATGAAACCAATTGGCGATATATTATCTGAAGTTGGCCTAAAAGCACTAACAACAGCACACGTTGAGGCAAAATTGCCAAAATCCTTCGAGCAACTGAATCAATATTCTGGTTTAGTTTTGTATGAAACCACTCTACCAGAACTGGAAATAGATCCAACACTGCTGACAGTAAATGAGCTTAGAGATCGCGCCCTAGTTTATGTAGATGGACTGTTTATTGGTACACTGTCACGTCAAAATAAGATTTATTCTCTACCATTAAACAGTGGAGTGGGTAAAAAACTGCAGATACTTGTGGAAAATCAAGGTAGAATAAACTTTAACATTGCCAACGACACTAAGGGAATTCTGGGTCCAGTGACAGTCCAAAAATTAGACGGAAATCAAACAGAACTCTTAAACTGGTCTTCCAAATCGTTGCCATTGGAAAATGAACAAATTCAACGATTACTGCAGGAACAAAGGAAAGGTAACAACTTTTCAGAGCAACAAGGTATTCTTTTTAAAGGACCTGCTATTTTCTATGGAACATTAAATGTGGAAAGAGAGCCAACAGACTCTTACCTTGATACCGAAGGTTGGGGAAAAGGTGTGGTTTTTATTAATGGCTTCAACTTAGGAAGATATTGGCCATTAGTAGGGCCCCAGATAACAATGTATGTGCCCAGACATATTCTACGTAGAGGATCAAATGAGATAGTCCTCGTTGAGTATCAGAAGACGCCTTCTGATGTTCGGGTATACTTTTCAAAGACTGCTCGTTTAGATGGCGTTTAATCTTGAGAATGTGGTCCGAATGCTTTATTATGAGTTATAATTTAGTTTTATGTACCTTATTTTAAGCAACTGGATGAAATAAAAATGAAATGTACCTAGAATAATTGTTAATTTAGCTAAAATAATAAAAATTGAGTTCAAAATTAACCAACTAAAAGCGTTTAAAAAAAACCACGTACTGTTAGAAAAGTGACAGTCAACCTGGTCACAGCGGGCTGCCAGGTAGTGAAACAGGTTCAGCCCTAGACCGAGAGTAAACATACGGTACGGTTAAACCTTCACTCTGCAATCTTTGGGCCAAAATTGCACAAACATCCTCAATGGAAGACAGTAACAGGTGAAAAAAGGAGGCTCATGAGGACACATTGGGCCCGTTCACTATTCCGGGCAAATGGAATTATTTTCTGTCAAACCCATCGAACGCGGAAAATTGACGAACAAACAAGTCAACGTCAGATTTGAAATAAATTTCAAACTTGCACATTTACTTTCTATTCTCACATTGAAGTTATTTGTGAATTGTGATTGTGCGCTAATATTTGAAAAAATTTAAGAAAAAAAGATTGTAATAAATAAACATGGACACTGAAAATGTCTTGTTATTGTTTCTTCTGTCTCCTCAACATCATATGTAACACCATCACAAGTTATTTTGTATTGCATTTTAATTTAATTTCCAATAAATTTGAAATTTGAGATGATTTGATAAAGTTCAACAATTCAGTGAAAATATATTTCAAGAAACAGCTGTTTAAGACATTTCTCAAACTGACTCACTTTTGCAGCAAGAATTTTTTTGCTAAGAATCCAGTCCTATACCTTACAAAAACTGACTGAATCCTTAGTCAATTTTCAAACTCTCGACCAATGTGAACGGGCCCATTGCCCAAACCTCTATCAAATTAGAAATTAAACCCTTGACAAATTCATCACCATCACACCTACTTTAAATTGCAAGGACGTCCGGATAGTTGGCACCAAATAACTAATAGGTGTGTTTTTTTGGTATCCCATATGGGATTGGCGAAAAAAACGACATCGGGGATAAGCAATTTGCGTATTAAATGCAACAACAACTTATCCCACATAGCATTAGCTAAGACCACAAAATTTTCTGGGCTTAACTTAATCTCAGATAAAAACGGTGCTACCAGACTCGAGTTTCTATGGAAACGTGACAACTGACGTGCGTTGATGTCAGTCGAGCGATTCTTTGTTATGAAAAAATGTCTGAGCAAGACAGAAAGTCCGTAAAAGCAGAAATGCAATATGCAAAATAATTCGATAAATCTATATTTATTGTAAGAATACGTAAAAAGTGGTCAAGACCTGAGGAATTGGGGCAGCTGAGATGTTATTCAGCTTTTGGTTTGGTTGTCTATCTCACAGCTGTTGAGTTGAAATGTCAATCCATACGCAGTGCTGCCAATTTTTTTGCGATGACATTATTAGTCCCCGATGTCGTTTTTTTCACCAATCCCATATGGGATACCAAAAAAACACACCTAATACCACGATAGGGAAACACACCATGAGTCTTACAATGGATTAACATGGAACTGAGTAATGATAGGTGTGTTTTTTTGGTATCCCATATGGGATTGGCGAAAGAAACGACATCGGGGATAAGCAATTTGCATGTTAAATGCAACAACAACTTGTCCCACATAGCATAAGCTAAGACCACAAAATTTTCTGGGCTTAACTTAATCCCAGATAAAAACGGTGCTACCAGACTCGAGTTTCTATGGAAACGTGACAACTGACGTGCGTTGATGTCAGTCGAGCGATTCTTTGTTATGAAAAAATGACTGAGCAAGACAGAAAATCCGTAAAAGCAGAAATGCAATATGCAAAATAATTCGATAAATCTATATTTATTGTAAGAACACGTAAAAAGTGGTCAAGACCTGAGGAATTGGGGCTGCTGAGATGTTATTCAGCTTTTGGTTTGGTTGTCTATCTCACAGCTGTTGAGTTGAAATGTCAATCCATACGCAGTGCTGCCAATTTTTTTGCGATGACATTATTAGTCCCCGATGTCGTTTTTTTCACCAATCCCATATGGGATACCAAAAAAACACACCTAATACCACGAAAGGGAAACACACCATGAGTCTTACAATGGATTAACATGGAACTGAGTAATGATAGGTGTGTTTTTTTGGTATCCCATATGGGATTGGCGAAAGAAACGACATCGGGGATAAGCAATTTGCATGTTAAATGCAACAACAACTTTTCCCACATAGCATAAGCTAAGACCACAAAATTTTCTGGGCTTAACTTAATCCCAGATAAAAACGGTGCTACCAGACTCGAGTTTCTATGGAAACGTGACAACTGACGTGCGTTGATGTCAGTCGAGCGATTCTTTGTTATGAAAAAATGACTGAGCAAGACAGAAAATCCGTAAAAGCAGAAATGCAATATGCAAAATAATTCGATAAATCTATATTTATTGTAAGAATACGTAAAAAGTGGTCAAGACCTGAGGAATTGGGGCTGCTGAGATGTTATTCAGCTTTTGGTTTTGTTGTCTATCTCACAGCTGTTGAGTTGAAATGTCAATCCATACGCAGTGCTGCCAATTTTTTTGTGATGACATTATTAGTCCCCGATGTCGTTTTTTTCACCAATCCCATATGGGATACCAAAAAAACACACCTAATACCACGATAGGGAAACACACCATGAGTCTTACAATGGATTAACATGGAACTGAGTAATGATAGGTGTGTTTTTTTGGTATCCCATATGGGATTGGCGAAAGAAACGACATCGGGGATAAGCAATTTGCATGTTAAATGCAACAACAACTTGTCCCACATAGCATAAGCTATTTCAGAACAATTTTAAACTATGGCGCAAGTGTAAATTTTTACATGTTCTTTGGTGGAACTAACTTTGGATTCTCAGCTGGTGCTAACGACTGGGGCCTTGGCAACTACACACCTGACCACAAAATTTTCTGGGCTTAACTTTATCCCAGATACAAGTAAAAAATGCGCTTTTCAGAAAGATTTTCAAATCACAAAAAAATTGGCAGCATTGCGTATGGATTGGCATTTCAACTCAACAGCTGTGAGATAGACAACCAAAACAAAAGCTAAATACCATCTCAGCAGCCCCAATTCCTCAGGTCTTGACCACTTTTTACGTATGCTAACAATAAATATAGAGTTATCGAATTATTTTGCATATTGCATTTCTGCTTTTACGGACTTTCTGTCTTGCTCAGCCATTTTTTTCATAACAAAGAATCGCTCAACTGACATCAACGCATGTCAGTTGTCACGTTTCCATAGAAACTCGAGTTTGGTAGCACCGTTTTTATCTGGGATAAAGTTAAGCCCAGAAAATTTTGTGGTCTTAGCTAATGCTATGTGGGATAAGTTGTTGTTGCATTTAACATGCAATTGCTAATCCCCGATGTCGTTTTTTTCGCCAATCGCATACGGGATACCAAAAAAACACACCTATTATTAGTCCCCGATGTCGTTTTTTTCGCCAATCACATATGGGATACCAAAAAAACACACCTGATGATAACACAGACCTACAATGAAAAACCTTTTTGATATTCAAGTATTGTTTCTCCTATATTTTTGTGTGCTGATTACGGGAAAAATAGTTAAAAGTTTCCATCACGTCAGAATTTTGAAGAAATTCAATTTTTATTATTTCATAATTTCTACTATAGGAATTCAGTTTGAAGGCGTCGTACGTTTTAATTCCACCTGAAAAAACATACAACTTGGTCTTATGAAGCAATTTGTGAAAGCTTTACATAAACAAGGCGATGGCTTTAAGTATTTACAAACAGTACTCCCATCTTTATCTGAAGCTAAATTGAAGGAATGTATTTTTGTTGGACCCGACATACGAAAACTAATGAAAATTAAAATTGCGATAAAAAACTTACTCCAATAGAATTGGCAGCACGGGTATCATTAAAAGAAGTTATTAGAACCTTCTTAGGAAATCATAAAAGTCCCGAATATGAAAATATTTTAAATAACATGCTCCAAAATTTGCAAAGATTAGGTTGCCTTATGAGTCTCAAAGTTCATTTCCTTCATTCGCATTTGAGCTACTTTCCCGAAGGCTTAAGAGCAGTTAGTGAAGAACAAGGAGAAAGATTTCATCAGGATTTGAAGGAAATAGAGCGAAGGTACCAAGGAAAGTGACATATTAGTATGATGGCTGATTACTGCTGGATGCTGAAGCGGGATGATCCAAACCGCATTCACAGGAGAAAATCGCTCAACTGCTGCTTTACAAAAAAAAAGAACAGGTTCCAGTCTCTGTAGTATTTTAAAATGTTCATATTGATATAAGCTATCTATAACCGTATATAAAAAATACTAACTACCCACTTGCTTTTTTTTATATTATTTTATATTGATTTCCTTCATTTTTTATGATTTTTATAAATGTGTATTGTGAAAAACTCTGATGTGATAGAATAAAAACGATTTCAGATTCGTGATTAGGAGGTCCCAAAACCCAAAAAATCAGCGCTAAAGTCGAAAAAGGAAAAAAAAATATTTAATTTGTAGGTCTGTGTAATTAATTATCTCCAATAGCCTAATCTAACGGTTTACAAGACCACAGAACCGTGTTAGTAATAAAAACACTAATACCATTGTATATATAACGGGCGGCAGTTGTTTCTGCAAAACCTCCGTCTGGAGGATAATTTTTTCATTATTGCGTTCTTTCGCGATAGTTTTCCTTGTTGAAGCGTCAACGCCTCTTTTAGTAGCAGTTCGGTTAGGAAAAAGCCATACTGAGGTACACAAAAAGGAGGTGTATGGTACACCTTTAAGCTTGTCAGACATTTGATTGTTCTACAAGCCACAATACCGGATAAAACACCTGGACTCAGCGCGAACTTTCGTTTAATGAGTCGGTTGCGATTTCCACAGAGGGCTCTAGAAGACCCAAAGGATTCAGTGCTGGTGTCTTTAGAGACACCTTAATATTTACCACTCCTTCAGTCATGCCGCCGATTGAAGATTGACCCAGTGATTGTGATTTATACCGAGAGCCAAGCTGATATGCGATCTTTTGTATCCAATGCAATGAAATCTAGTATCACAATGGATTTGCTTTTGGTGTAAGTATACGTCTTCTCATCGGACCACTTTAAAGTAACTAACAAGTTGAAGCTTCTGCTTCCCATTAGTACAAAGAGCAAACATTAGTTCCAACGTACTTTTACGCATCGGCAGCATGCATATCTACGGGATATGAAGGTGCAAAACTGGTGTTCAATCGAACAACTGAATCAAATTTCATATGAAAAAACATGATTTCGAAAGCATGATAAGTGCCAGAAATAGATTATTATAAAACGAAGAATAAGCCAGCCTATGGGGGTACCTCAAAAATAAAATCATATCCCTTATTCTACCCCATTTGAAAAAAAGGACACCTACCCACAGGAAAGAGGGATATTTCCTAAAAGTTGAAAGTAAAAAAAAAATTAAATTCCACTTCCAAATACCCCATTATGTAACTTGCATACATATCCATACATTCATATGTATGTACCTATTCCTTTGGTGTGAAAAGTGTCATAATCACACAAAACTTCAACACAAATATTTTTTACGAAAAACGGCAGAAAGAACAAACACAAAACCGAAAGGAATTCTCTTCCCTTTTTATTTTTCTTTACTGTGTTTCATCGAACAACGCCACCACCGAAAAGTAAGCTATTATGGGCAATTCACAATGTCGCGTTCGGGCGCTCGCGCGTTAATGGGCTTTACCAGGCTTTGCAGTGACTATACGATATTATCTGTCACAAAGCCCGACCTCGCAATTTGCAAAACAAAATGCAGCTTCAGGCGGTCGTGCGTTCTGAGGTTAGGATTTTGGCAGAACATACATTCGGCTTAATTTTTTGCTTGTTGACAACTCCAAATAACATTAGTTTTTAAAAATAAAAGAAATAAAGCCGTAAAATACATTTTACAGAAAGTCAAGTAAGTCTAAATCTAAGTTAGTAGTTCATCCTATGCCGCAATTGTCGCCCATGTTTGATCTCTCTTATGTATGTTTTTATAATTCCTTGATTTTGTGTTGAATAAGAAATCGTTCTCCCGAACAAGACTAATTAATTTTTCGTCAAATGTCTCCATATTCTTCAAATTAAATGAAAACAAAACAATGAAAAACCAATAGCAACACAACGGTGAGCTGTCAAACGCGCGACGAAGTAGAGACTAGCTCTACTTGGGCGTTGTGGATGCGTTTACGATATTTACGATCAAAAGCGGCAGAAACGCCACTCAATATGTCAAAGCGCGAGCGCCCGAACGCGACATTGTGAATTGCCCTTTAGGGGTAACTTTTCTTTCGCCCTGATGATACTACTATTAGTTTCATTTTCATGTACAATGCTAATACTCAAGAATTAAAAAGTAGCAGCACTAACGAAAGATAAAGATGTTTATGTATTTTTCGCTGACGCGTGCAATTCAGTTTTGAAGCACTATCGGAAAAAAATCGTCAATTTTATGGTTGAGTGTAGATGTAAATAGAACATTCGTTTTTATTTTTTAAAAGCTCTTCTGATACCATCTTGTATTAACTGAACATTAGCAACGAAATGCATTTTCATTGCATGTAATGATGACTAATTTATTTAACTGGAAATCCCCCTGTTCGCTTTCAATTTTTTTTATTTCTTCAACTTCAAAATACTATCCATTTGGTAGTACGAAAAGTATAGGAAAACCGAATTTAACAGAAACAGATAAATCTTAGACAGTGGTTCTAAGATGCAACTGTACACAAGAAAACCCTATTCCACCTTCTCTGCAACTGCCCGGCACTAGCCAGAACCAGGCATCTGGTAAGATATACCAGACAGCCACTTCTACCTACCTTAACACCAAAATGCCTTATGTCTACCACGTCTGAATCTGCTTCAGTCAAAATGCATTGAATGCATTATCTTTATAATGCCTTATGCTCATTAACGTTGAACTAGCTAGGTTTTGATAATATAGTCCACTGAATCATTGAATAAACGATTACTTGCCTTTCTTCCTTAATCATAAATCAAAAGTTATCTTCAAGATTTTATTTCAAACAAAACTTTAAGGATTCAAAGTGAAATGGAACACACATTATGAAATGCAGCATTCAGAAGTATTCTCCTCTCTTCTATTAGTTGAACGTGAGTGACACACATTAGCGTAGTGCCCTTTCTTTCCACACTTATAGCAAGTCGGGACTTTTGCCGGTTGTGGCTCTTCTACGTATACATACTCTTGAGATTGTTCCTTTCGATTCCGCGAGCTTGAACGACAAACATTAGCATAATGTCCAATCTTTCCGCACTTAGTACACGTAATGACTTTTTTTTGTTGATTTCCTTGTTGTAATGATTGTTCTTTATAATTAACTTTGCTCTGATGTTTTTGATGCTGTTGTGGTGTTTGCCCGCATTCAGATGACATCTTTTTTTTATTTTCCTCCGAAAACAAATCATTCTCGTGCCGTTGAGAAATCTCCAATGCTTGCTGCAAGCTTAGATTCTCATTCTCTTCGTATAAACGTCGAAGAATTTTTCCTTGAAATCCAGTAACAAATTTATCTAGAAGTATCTCTTCTACAAAACCTCCAAAATTACAATTGATAACCAGTGCTCTAAGTCGACGATGCCATTCACTAGCCGATTCATAAGGTCTCATTTGAGCATTATAAAACACTTTCCTTTCGCAATAAACACTTTTTGCACCAACATAGTGTCGCCTTAGAATATCAACAATCTCCTCGTAACTCATATGAGTTGGATTTCGAGGGAAACACAATTCCTTCAAGAGTGTGTACAACGACGGACCATTCTGATGAATCAATGTAAATGCCTTTTTGCCATCATCAGTCATATGGGTTGCTGTAAAGAAGTGCTGAAGGCGTTCTGTATATGCGTCCCAAGATTCCTTTTCCGGTTGAAAATTCATTACATGCAACTGCAGTTGGAAAAGCACAAAATTAGACAGAACAAAATGATTAAAGTAATAGTGGGTAGCTAATTACTTTTGTGAAAAATGAAAAATATATTTAATCTCTTCAATCAATTGATGTAGACGTATTTTGCAACACTAATTCGCGTTTGAAATAACGTTCAACTATGTATTACAAGTCTAAGTTCAAACTAAAATGAAAAGCTTCACTCCTCTAATTCAAGTTACCAATACCAAGTAAGCGAAGATTCTACTTCTAATACCCCTCGTAATGTCGAGTTTCACCTCAAATACCCCTCTAAATGCCGAGTTTCACCACGAAAACGCCAATTTACGATTTATTGGAAATCATGGCAGAGCTTGTTCAATAACAATATTTTTTTTTTATGTTTGAATTTAACGAAAACCTTAAAGTAAAACAACAAACATTTTTATAGATTACTGTTTTTAGAAATAATGTTTATAAAGTCAGCTGTATTTTTATATATTTGAACTATTTTTGCATTGCAAAAGCTGTATAAAGGATAAGGTTCTGTTTATGCAAAAACGATTTTTTGGTTTTTAGTTTCTTTTTTTCAACTTTTATACAAACGTTGAAAATTTGTTAACCAAACAAATCCATTTATTTTTCGTGTTTATAAGCAATTGCTTTTTTTCATACTTTTGCTTAATACAGAATAGCATTGCATTTATACACAAAAAGTAACAATAATTATACGCTGGACTGAAAAATGAAATTCGTCGATGGGAATTCTTAATTCGTCATGAATACTTTACAAACATGAACACCTGATTTTTTGGCTTAATCTTGTGTGGGGAATTTACAATGTCACAATATTTAGCTGACAAATTATAAAGTGTATTAATTTGTGAGCTTTAGTTAGACTAAATTAGTAACGTCGAAGAATTATATCTTAATTGACAAGGGATACAATTACATGTAAAAGTTTTGAAAAAACAAAATAATTCAATATCAATTCAATGATATCTGCATTGCATTAGCCAGACAAATGTCAAAATGAGAGAAATCCACCACGTCGTTTTTAAAGGGACCATATAAATTGTTATTGCTTTTGCTCACACGTATTCACTGCGATTTCGGCGAGGAAAAGCTCAATCTCTGAGTAAAATGCCCAAGTTCAAGTTACCAAGTAAAGTAAGCAAAACGAAAGCAATTAATTTAGCACTAGCAGAGCAATTTTATTTGACTTATACGAGACGAGCACGAGTATGACAGTGCTGCCACTTTTGGAATATGATTCCCAATAGGTACAAAATAAAGTAGGGGCCGCAATTTTGTTAGGATATGTCGTGAATTTGTGGGTTAGGTTATGTTATTTTATGCGTGTTTGGGAGGGTTGTTTACAGCACTTGGCACTGCAGTTTCTCTTTAGAATCCTATTGCGCCTTCTCTTATGTGTTCTTAATGAATTGTTCACCACAGAGGATTTCAGGAAGTTAAGAAACTTCACTAGATAGATGGGAGCAAGCTGTTCGTTTCGGAGTTGAAGGAGAGCTGGGCATTCATTAAGGATGTGTAGAGAGGTCTCTTCACTTTTAAGACAGAATCTACAGCTTAAATTTGTTGTAGGGTTCATGCGGTGTAGACAGATGTTTTGTTCAGGTGGCGGTGTCGGCTAAAAATTCAAATTAGGACTCTAAGGTTGTTCTTATCGAAATTCAGAATGAAACTAGATTTTCTTTATGACAGTATCGACTGTTCTGGTGTGTTACGGCAAGCCTCTCTGGGGTTTTGCAAGCAGATACCTTTTGCATGTCTTTTGAAATGGACCAGTATTTACCAAGGCTAATTAAAAAGATCGTACATGATGATTATCCAAAAATTCTGGAATCAATTCCTGTTTTCATTTTGGATCCGTCCGTATACCAGACGAGGTCAGAAGGTGATGGATGAGCTTTGTGTTTCTTAGTTCTTCCTAATTGGTTAAACTATTGAGAAGTCCGTATGAAGTTTGGTAACTTAAGATGACATTGAGTGCAGCAGTTGGATTTGTGCGAAGGCATCCTGTCATGAAAGTTTTGGCTAGACGTTGGATACGTTATAATTAAAAAAAAAACATCACTTAATTGTCGCTTGTCTCTTAACGAAAGTGCTGAACAATTCCAAATTGACCTTATTTGGGTACAGGGACATGGGAACATTCCAAAATTGCTGAGCCGGGTACATCTCCTTCGATTCAACGGGAAAGGGAAATCTAAATATATTTCACGCCACTTGCACGTTGCTATTAAAAAGAAACACAATCGTCATTACCTATCACAGGTGGACAGATGGTTTTGGCTCTTACTGTCAAATTATACAGAAAATGCTGCTTAATACCATAATGAGTGTTACAACGGAACACTGCACCATTTGCAAGCATTCCAATAGGCTAGACCTCCTCTATAATGATTTTTGTAAAAGTTGTATAGACGAGGTGGAGGAAAAGACAATTCTCCACCTTCTCTGTACATCTCCAGCTCGCTCAGCTCGAAGAAGAGCCTACTTCGGAGCCAGCTCCTTCCACAGTCTCAACGTTCTGCAAAGGACCTTCTCCAACCATGCATATCCGAACGAGTACATAGAATGGAGTTCTCCAGTACGCATATACAATCGCTTTTTCTATCGCATACCGCGCTATCGCTACATTAAATTTAAAAAATTTGCTCATGTAGATGTTGTAATAAGTTTTTTAATTTTACCGTTAATCGAGTATCGAGCTGCCAAATTCTGTCGACGTCGGTGCATTGCGCGATGGCGTTTTAATTGTCTGTCTCATTTTGTAGGTGACGAGTAAAATTAATTTGGTGTATTGAGTAGTAAACTGCAGCTGCACGTGTTAAAAAAGTTTAAAATTTTCCGTTTATTCCTAAATTTTGCTTCAAAAATTGTGCAACAAAAACTATTATAGAAAGCAAAATTTACGTGAGTTCTAGAACAGAAAAACAGCGACAATGAACGATATTTGCAATTTGTGTGGGAAGTCAGCAACTTTAATGTGCCAGCGATGTAACGAGACGTATTGTTCAACAAATTGCCAAATTCTTGATTGGAGAGTCCACAAGAAAGTTTGTTTTCAAATGCCGTAAGTTTTTTTTTGTTTAATTTTAGTAAATGATTTTGTTTAGTAGAGTGTTTATTTGTACCGTTTATGTAGTTACAACATACTTCACAGAGGAGCTGGAAATGCCTCCTTTAACTTGCAAGTGGTAATGATAAGTGTGTTCTTTAGATCATGTTATACACAAGCGGAGCCAAGTTGCACAAAATTGCTCGACTTCCTCAAAATTACATAAAACTTTGTTTAGCACATTATAATTAAGACGTTAATGGCTTTGTTGGTAACATGCGGTTGTTTAATCAAATATACAAACTCTTGTCGGCATTAAAGCTGATAAAAGAACCGGGTGTGTCTGTCTCGCTTGGGGCTTGGAACCATTCCGTAGTTTAGACATGTATAAATCCGTATATAATTCTCTATCATCTAAACATAATTCCATGTTATAGTTAAAGATATAAACTGTATTCCCTAATTTCATTATCAGCGTTTTCTGTTATGTTTTCCCCTAAGCTAATATATTTTTGACGCATTCACGTCAAAACATCACCAGTATCGTGCGCGTAAACAGCATCAAGCGATGCGTCGAAATATTCAGATCTCCAAAGAATGATGGACCTGCATCCCTCAGAGTGTGAGAGATGTTTCTCCCTAAAGTAGGGAAAATAAGATACACACATTAAATGGGCTTGTATTGTACCGACATCAGCCGAGCCATTCTACGTAGCAAGAGCATCATACAATTGGCATACGATATTCATGTTGCTTCTGTCACTGTGTGGGCTTTAAGTAGCTATGCATGAGATTCACTAGGATCAGATTATATCCCTTGTGCTACTTACTTAACGCGGCACTACAGTCCGAGGTGGACCTGGAACTCAATCAACAAGCGTCTCGGGCCATCTCGATCTTTAGCTAGCCGCCCTGATTTTTGTAAAATGTTTCAATGTTTGTAAAATCAGACTTCGATTCACACATATGTAAAGCTTTTAACTTTCCAGATTCAAATCATGTATTATTCTTTTGCGGTTGGACTAAAATGCCTATTGTACATATTTTCAGAACCCTTATACCAATAAAAGAATTTTGCAGCAAAGATGCTAGTTCTATTGTCAATCGTTCGATTGGAAACGAATCACCTCGTAATCGTACACTGAATGATAACAAAAATGGCAAGCGTCCTCTGGCTCGCAACCCTTTAAAAAAACTGGACGATAAACCTTCATGCCAATTAATTGAAATGAGTTCTTCTGAAGCCATTCTGGATAAACCTTATCCTGAGATCGATTTTACCCTTAAGCCAAAGATCAGCACAAAGGAGAATGAAATGAAATCGAACATTTCCCAGTGCTCGAAAGTATCCAGTCGAAATGTTAGTTGGCGGACACCGTACCGTTGTCCGGAAGGGGTATTTTTTGATGTCATTGTCCAGTATGTAGAGGAGGGCAACCTTTCGGGAATAGTATGGGTAACTGAGCTGAAATATGAGGGACCATTGCGGAAACTTCTGGCTGAAATAAATCGAAATATTGACGTGAACACCGATCGTTGCAGCACTGAGGAGATCCAGGTTGGTGCACTTATCGCGGCACCATTCGAGAACTTATATTATCGCGCAGAAATTATCGAAGTTATACAGATTTCAAAAATGGTCGTTGTTCATCTTATCGACTATGGTAATTTGGTTGAAGTCGCATTTAAAGACCTACGCTCTCCAATTCCCATTATGCGCAATCTCAACGCATATGCATTTCGGATTCGCTATAAGAAGCACGTGGCTTTAGAGGTGGTGTTATCTATCCGTGTGGTTGATACCGAGCCAAATGGGGTGGCAATTGTTGCAGATGACTCAACCACTTCAACTGG
This sequence comes from Criorhina ranunculi, assembly GCA_951813785.1. Lineage (NCBI taxonomy): Eukaryota > Metazoa > Arthropoda > Insecta > Diptera > Syrphidae > Criorhina > Criorhina ranunculi. The sequence goes on from OX638381.1 coordinate 1,690,620, forward strand.
AATGCCAGAGGGTCTTACAACTCAAACGTTTGCGTCTAGCCCAACTACGGTTTTAGTGAAGATATCCAACAGCGGAAAATACGCACTGCTTTGCCTGAACAATACACTTGTAATGGAGCAGCTTCAAGAGATGGAAAAATTCTTAAAAACTGAAGACTCATCCAAGTCGTGTGAAGAGAAGGTGCTAAAAGACGGTGATTACGTTGTTGCCCGTACTCTGCACGGCTGGTCGCGTGGATTCATAATGAACACTTATCGGAATGATTACCTTGTGTACCTGTTCGACGTGGGCCGCATGGCTTTGGTGGAACAAGTTATGTCCGTCCCAGAGAAATTCAAATGGCTGCCCATGCAAGTATTTGCCGTTAAATTGCAAAAGGTATTGACAGAGGGAAATAATTTCACGGATTGCCTGCTCGATGATAAGATATTTACGATTAAAATACAGGCTAGCGGTAAGACCCGGAAAGACCATATTCCCTGCTACATCCTAACAAGTGAGGGGAAGAAAGTTGCGGAAGTGGAAGCCTTCAATTATGTCGGCAAGGGTGAAGAGATAAGTGTTATGGACTGGGTTGAGCCTCTCATATCGGGCAGCATGGTACATGTAACCAGCGTCAGTAGCTACTTTGAAATTTTCATCTCTCTGGTATCTACCAAAATGTACCCAAAAATATTTACCTTTGCTGCGGAAGACTGTGATCCGCTTGCCTTTGGAAAATATGACAAAGGAGACTATGTACTGGCAAAAATAAAAGACGAATATTTTCGGGCAAAAATATTGGAGAGTCCCAAAGCCGATACAGTAAAAGTGGTCAATGTAGACACTGGACTTGTCTTGACAGTTTCCAGTCAAACAATGCGGAAACCAAACATTTTTGTACTATCATGCCCATACCACACGAAGAAGGTAAAGCTGATGTACTTGTCGAATGTTGCAACTCCTTATAGCGACAACAAAGCACTTTTAATGCTCGAACAGTGCCAGCAAAAGGGCGCCGAATTCATCCTTAGATTCGAATCAAATCCGGAAATGGGGGTGGAATTGCTACTAAAGACAGCAGAACAGCAGTCGCTCAACAAGCAGCTGTTACCTATGCTATTTGAAAAGAGAACAGATGTCGTAAAAGAAAAGGAAAATAAAGTATCGGAGAAGCCAGAGGCCATAATGGCAACACCTCCACCCATTCCTGAAAAGTTGGAACTGGAAAAAATGAAAATTTTCACTCTCAAAGACTTGCAAATTATTTCAATAACTTGCGGAGAGGATGTTCCTATTATGGTCCTCGACAACAGTACTATTTCGAAGGGTTACATATCCGCCTGTGATGTCACAACTATGGATTTCTTAATGGACCTTGAATCGAAGTATTTGCCGATGGTAGCGAAGCATTGTGCATCAGTGCTTAATCAACCAGGATATTGTCCAAAGTAAGCTAAGTTTAAAAATGCATTTCACTATTCTGTTTCTTAAATAATTTTTTTTTTTAAGAGTCGATGAAATATGCTTAGCTGTGTATGATGCCGATGAAGATTGGTATCGCGCCTTGTGTGTAAGCCAGATGAAGGACGACATATTCTACGTAATGTTTGTGGACTATGGGAACATGTGCCGGGTTCATAAAAAAAATATAAGACCAATAACTCCTGAGCTTATGTTTCCATCGAATGCCAATATGTGCGTCTTTGACGGTAAGTTAAATACTATTGTTTTCCCACATCAGGAAAGTATTGTAATTTGATCTTAATTGCTCTAATGCTTGCTTAATTCTCAAATTTGATCAGATTTGAAGAACGGATTCCATTGCATGAACATATTTTGCAACGGATTTTTCTTCGTTTCATAAGGTGTGAGCAATTTATTTATATTTTCATTTCGAATGTCTAGCAGGGAATTTCTTAACAAGCCTGTTGATCGTCATTCGACTTCATCAGTTGAGAGAATTCATTTTTTGTGCAGAACGTGTTATACACTTGAAGGACGAAGTCTGGGACTCAAGTTTTCTAAAACTTAGATCATGCTCTACACCGAGATCCCTTATTTGGACGGTAATAACTAAAAAAGTCCACCTACTGTTTGGCTCTCTTAGATCTTTATTTCCTGCTTCGAGCTTAAGTGAGCATAGGGCGAAGTTTAGGTTGTTACGGGGAAGGGGTGTTGTTGTTACGAACTTAGAGACAAGCCTCTTGACGAATTTTGTTAGAATTCTCATTCCCAGCACTTCACCAATTTTGGTTTTATTACTGCCTGGCTGTCGAAGTAAAAGGTGATATCCTTTTGCGGGATCTCCGCTTGGAAAACATTGCTGTAGTTTATGTATGTGTGTGTATATTATATTAAGTAAATTATTACTATTACAAATTCATTCAATAAAAATTTAAAACAATAAATATACATTGAGAACGAGTAAATAGACAACTAACATTTCTTATTGTACTGAATGTCGAATGTGTTGCAGAGGGAGTTTTTTAAATCTATTTAAAACTGGTTCATTCTTTATTTCAGGAGGCAATTCATTAAATAGTTTTAGGCCGCGATATTTAACCATATTTTGAGTCCTAGAGTCTCTATACAGTTGGAGTCTGAAGTCGTTGTTTGATCTGAGATGTCTCCGGTGTAAACGATGTTTGATGTTAGATATTTCGGCACCATGTTGTACTTCATTTTAAATATGAATATTAGCACGTTAAAGGTTATTCTTTGCTTAATGTTCAACCACTTTAAACAGTCCAGCATCAATGTAATTGGTGTGTAATAATTGCGCTTGAGAATAGTTCTCATAGCCTTGTTTTGCATCACTTGTAACCGGTTTATGTGCTCATTATTACCCATAAATAAAATCGTTGAACTAGCCGAAGGCGGACTGATTCGGTTATGCCCAGTGGTCCTTAGAAGATTCCTGCACCTACACCAATATGCAATTTGGATCAGTCGGCGTAGACAACGATAGACTGAGTGTTATGTGTTTGGCCGCTTTTCCATTTTTCCCTGCTCGGAAAGGTGCTTACAAATAGTATTATGAAATTTAGGAATTGTGTTACAAATAACCTAGATAAGGATCATAGTATGATCTACTGTATTTGTTCTCCAGCTGTCATAAAACAAATATTCGGTGCGGCAGCTCATAGAGTGCCAAGGCTACAACCATTCATGTTGTGCATGTTATATTTTTTACGAAGAGTTGGTGTCACGAAAAAACGTTTGCTGGTTTTGAGGATCGAACCTGTGTCCTCTCACTTAGGAGTCCAACCACTAAGTCACGGCGACCACTGCAACTATCAGATTGGTTTATTCTTAAGGCACTAATAGCCGCCGATATTTGTGTAAAGATTTCTAGCGGGGGCAGGTTGAAAGATATCCTGGAGTCCTGCTGGAACTGATGGTGCAAATGTAGGCTAGTCTTTGTTGGTGTTTTTGCTGGCAGGATGAAGCTATCGTTTAGGATTAACTAAAGTTCGCCCACAGAATGATTTTGGGATAAGGTTCTCAGACTCAATGGTTAGTGCGACTTGACACAGTTTCGAGTCAGAAAAAACAACGACACGTTTTTTTCGCAGAACCATCTCTCGCTCGGCGATAAGAAGAGAAGAGAGAAAGGTTTTGAGGGTGGCGGTTGTTTTTAATCATTTCTAACTAAATAAAATGTTTATTTTATTATTTCATTTAAGGATTACCAGCTGAAGTACCGACTCAGAAGTGTGAAAAGTTCATATTGGCTACTCAAGCTAATCCGCAAATCATAGCTAATGTTACGAAACTGGAGCAGGATTCCTATTTACTGAAAATTAAAAATATGGACAACTATTTTTAAAATTATTTTGACGAATACACAAGTGGAAATGGTGTAATACCCAGGAGGTACTTTTAAGTTCTTGTTTTTTTTTTTTTTTATTATTATGATTAACTTGTCGCTCACCATGAATCTGTACAATGTATACATAAGGAAGTGTATCATGTTACTCAATTTTGACGAAATAAAACTTGTGTAAATATATTTTAGTTTTTGTTCTTAGGAAGCGTGAAAAGCACAAGAAACCGCTCTAATGGAGGGTACCGAAGATAATCCATATCTGGGTAAGTGCCACCAAATGTGTAGAATAAAAGGTGCTCGACAGCGAATCACTGTAACTTATTGTGCTAAAGTTTGATAAATTCAAGAAATTCATAAAATGGAGACTGGCGAAGGTACCATTAATAAAATAAGGCAGTACCACAAATCGAGTTGATGACATCGGCACAAGTTGCTCCTTTTTCTCATTCGTTACTGCGATTGAAAAAAGTGGTCAGAATCAAAACCGTTGGCAAAAGCAAGCTAACTACATAAATCAACACCAAGCATTAGTGGACTCAATGTTACGAATTCATTGAACAACAAGGCAAACTCTTCGATGGCCTCCAAGAGATATCAAAGCTTTTTCTCAGATACACAGGTTGGGTTTAATTAACTCTATCTTTTAATCAAAACAACCCAGGTTACATTTCAAAATGGCACATCCTAGCTCTAATTGGGTTATACCTTGAATCGCCACCTATACCTACCTTCATTCTTTCTCGTGACAGGACAATTAAACATTTCGTAGATACATAATTTCAAATCGAAAAGAAAATATCTTACTAATGTCTGTTTCTGTGATCTCGGCAATTAAATTTCCTCGATACCGGCTAAAAACTAGTCTTGTCAGCAGGGTGGACATTTTTTTCCCCCACATCCTGTTCGTTTGACGTCTTCTATAAACCGGAAATAGAAAAATGTTCTAGCTAAAAGTTTACAAAAGCGTCATGTGTGTGTGCGAATGAATTCGCACGTAACGCGTTATTTGCTTAAAACACACACATTTAAAATTCAGCAGCGAATCGCAACAGGTTTATGTGGAAGTTGAATACACACACTGCCAGTAAGAATATTCTGAGCGGCGGGTGCGGTGGCGGTATAAAATCATTCTCTGTCAAGGTTCTATCCTCAGTCGAAGTTGTAAATCCATTGAGTGGTGTTAATCGTTTGTGTCTTAAACTTGTACGTTTTTTTAGAACAACTTCCTTAACTATCCGTTGAATTTTAAATTTGTTTTAAATTTGAAAATCAATTGTGTTTTTTTTCGGCTACACAGTGTACACGCACATGTTCATTCATAAGGTGAAAGTGCCGAGAATTATAATTGCCTTGTCGTGGATGTGTGTCTATTTCAAGAAATTCAAATTGGTAACTTTGATATGACTTGTGAGCCACATCGCAATGGCATACGATTAAGCTGAGGAGCGCCCCGTATTCGCTTATCGGTTGAGCCTAAGTTCACATTGGGAACAAACCTGATCGAATTTAGCATTATTTTTGTGCATAAATTATTTGAAGTGATATATTCGATTTGTTGGTATTCAGGAGTTAAATGCCAATCCGCTAAGATATTGTTCTGGTGCTTATAGACAGACATTCACATAAATTTCCTTTTCGTTTAATCATATCGTGAATTCTAGTGAAAAGCTAAAATAATAAATTAAACCACACGAACGGAGTTTCTTAAATTTTAGCCCTGTTAATGCATGTTTTCTAACTTGAATCTATATTAATTGAAGTGCCAAAATTAAAACAACACGGAATATTAAAAATTAAATGGAAAATCGTGACAAAGAAACCACAAATAATAATCGAGTCGATTTCTACAACTAATATTCTAAATTGATTCTGATTAAGGAGACTAATTTTCGATTAATTTGATTGTTCCATCACGGGAGGAAAAGGTGAATATGTTTACATATTTGACGAATTTAGATTATGTATTTTCAAGTCCAAAGATAGATAGATTTATTTTCGGATTTCTTTAGGTGAACAATCGGTTACTAATTATGTTTACTTAAATTTAGTTAGGCATGGTCAGAAAGGCCGTCAGCCAAATGACAGCAGCTTTATTTTAGTTATAAACTCTAATCGAACTGCACTTCATGCATTCCCATTTCGTTTTTAAAGGGTTTTATTTAGCTTCACTTGTCGCTTTGATTCAAATCTTGCAATCGATTTTAAACGCACTTCCCGATGAGCTAGAGACTTGAAACTTAAAACATAGCTCAGAATCGGTAGACAACGCAAAATTCAAGATGGCGGACGCCCCAAGATGACTTCTAAACCTTTTTAAATGGTTTTTTCTGTTCATTATATCAAACGTCAGAAGAATGTGTTCGATTACAGACGACTTAGGCAGAGTCTGCGGCGATAGAAATTAATATTCCGAAGCTTTGTGTTATGACAATCTTTTTTATTGTTTTTTATTTACGGTTGCTCAACGTTTAAACGTTAATTTATACTAGCCCATTTTGAAGAACTTCTTTTCTTAGAAAACATTTCGATTGCCATTAACAAATGTGCAAAGAATTTATAATGGAAACGCTGCCAAATGTCGATGATTTTAGTTCCATTTTATGGTTGCTGCATTGCACATGGATCTTATTTTACACAATTTTTAATTACCTGTTAGCAAGAGTTATTTTTTATTTGAGTTGCTTCCGTTGCCAATTTTGGTGTGAGAAGAGGAAGCTAACAATTTAAAGAGTTCCATGTATAATCACCCTGTTTTTTTATTTCGAATTTCATCTAGATATTACTGAACGCAAAATTTACTTAAATAGTAAAAATTATAATATAGAAACCATTTACAGAGGAAACATTTGAAACCCTCAAAGAATCATTAAGATTTCCATCTGTCTGTCATTCTGTCATAACTTTCGCACTATTAGACGAATACCAACCTATAACCTAAGACTACTTCTTAGTTGACAGGTTATTAATAAGCCTCTCCAGTAAGCCCAGTCCTTTGCTAAGTGATTCAAAGTAAGCACTCCAGCTTGGTTGACGTCACCTTCTACAGGTACTTGTGCACGCTACCTTAGGCGAGGTCTTCTTCTACTGTGTTGTCCCTCAGGGTAAGATTCAAAGACCGAATCCGAGCAGCCGAAGCGTTGATGTTCATTCACTCCATGTGTCCTAAAGGTTCTATATTATGCAGTTTTGTTTTTTTGACTGAGTCGATGTTGCTGTATAGTTCGTCGTTGAATCTCCTCCCTTAAAGTCCGTTAACGCAAACAGGACCAATTATCTTTTGCTCGAAACAATCAAGAATATTTTATCCGTCTTCGATAGAGATGTTCGAAATAGGACGTTATATCAAGCAATTGCTTTCCAAGCTTTAAGATAAAATTATTGACAAGTGTTATCGTTCGTTAAATCTGTGATTAGATGTCGCACAACCTTAACTAACTAATACCAATGATGTAATTAAACACTGTGATCGGCGTGACTTAGGTAGTTACCCGAGATGTCCTTAAGGTCGTCGAAAAATGGTTGGTTCAATGCGCGCAGTCTGGATCTTGCTAGCGCTGGACATTTGCAGAGGAGGTGGGAGAGAGTTTCTTTCTCATTTTCGTTACCGCAACTGCGGCAGTGGAAGTTGTAAGGGATACTTAATTTGGCCGCATGGACACCGATTGGACAATGCCCCGTGACTATCGTCGTGATTCTGGCGATGTCTGCACGAGTTCTGTTAACTTGGTCTTTTATTCTGCTTTAATCGTAGATCGGCCATATCTTTCTTGATATTTCACAGTTGGTTAACCCCTTCCATTGGAGGTTTGCCTTCTGTAGGAAGTGTGAGTGAATTTGTGCTTTAACCGCTCCTAGCGTAATATGGACCCTTGCCGCGAGTGACGTGTATATGGCTGAGCCCTGCCTAGCCAGTTCGTCTGCACGCTCGTTTCCTTCTATGTCACTGTGCTCTGGAACCCAGAGCAGCGTGACCCTGAAAGAAATAGCATCTCAATACGCTGTTTGGAGTCGGGAAGCGAGAAGCTAGGCCCTGGCTCTCTATGAGCTGTCGCGGCAAATATTTTTTTTTTTTTTTTTTTAATGCTGTCAAATTAGCTTTAATCAATGATGTCCTATGATTTTCTTTGGTTTTTGTAAAAAAAAAATGTTATTCAATTGATTAAAAGCATTCGAATAACTCGTATTGTACCCACTTAAGATTTTAATGAGACACAAAGAATTTAATTTATATACAAATACCAACTATAGGTATGTAATCTGCCGCATGCATTTACGCTTCACTCGAAAATATTTACTTCGGATTTTCAAACATCAACTGTATACAAACATTGGTGGTAGGTGGGGGCTATGTATGTACATATGTACTCCAAGAGTATGTAAATATTTGCGAATAGAAATATTTTCCATAAATTAGATATGGACAATGAATGGAGAGGTTTGTATAAATTAATTTGTTAAAGAGTAACTTCATTGACTCTATTAGTTCAGTCGCCGATAACATGTGCTGATGACTGATGATAAAAACCCTTAACAATCTTTATCTTTATCTACCATGCTTTGATTTCCAGAAAATTGCGTGGTCTTGTTTACGTACGCCCAATTTAAGTACATTATACCAGACATAAACCAGTTTTGAAAAACGTGTCGGATGGCCTACTGAGAAATCAATTTTAAAGCCGATTAAAATAAAACCTGTTGAGAAGGAGTCTACCCTAGTGAAATACATATGTATGAGGTATTGTATTCTAAATAGAGAAAATATTTTGCAAAGTATAGTTTGTAGACAAGTCGTGTTTTCCAATTTAAACCGGAACGAATCGAGGTACGTAACCACGTGTAGTTTTGGTAAATTTACATAAATGCTGAAGTCATAATCTAATTCATACGTTGAAACTATGGGAGGATTCTACATGAACCTCGTTGAACTATGTTGATTCTCAGCAGCATGGAACATTGCATTCTATAGACTTCTTCACAATTTTAAAGGTGTATTCAAAGAGGTTGAGTGGGCTTCGATGGATGAACTTGTTAACTCGACTTTTGAAGAGGTTGTCTTCGAGAGATGACACGTTGTGACAAGAGGTCATTCCAGCTGCTGTCTTCGGAGCAGACCTGAGAATCCTCCAGGGTCCTAATTGAAAACTACTTTACGTCTCTGCTTTTGTCTCATAGTTTTTGTGGGTTCACTCTCCCTCCAAGCATGAAAATCATAAAAATTCATAGCAGTAGTCAGAATTCATGTCAACATCCTGGGCTGACCAAAAAGGATAAATTCTTAAGTGAATCATTTTCTGAAAAAGTTTATTTTTGGGTCTATCAGGATGGTCAGGTTAAGTGGATAAGTGCCTCGCTGCTTACATACACTAATAGTTGTGCTCATTGTGTCCTTTAACTGCTATCATAAGAAAGAATGAAGGGAAACCGCTGAGGCAAGAACCACCCGGATAAAGATAGAAATCTCACAAATCTCCCGCAGCTCAATACCACATAAGTCTTCGAAGAAGTGACTGTCAAGAGTTAACTATTAGAGTTCTACTATTAACCAAGTTTTATAACCAAGCAGATATTCTATTTCTTCTTCGTCCCTGTAACTCCTATAAAAGTCGTGTGGTACCCCGAGCCGAATAATCTGAATTTTAATAACGCAGTGCTCAAGAAGGGTGCCAGAAGCGACTTATACATATCTTTAGTTAAGCTTAATCAGGGAAAAGGCCTCACAACAAGATACTAGAAAACATATTTGATCTCGCTAAATGGTTGTAACTGGGTGTCCAGAAAGAAACGAAATTCAGCTTTTTCCTCATTGTGGCCACCATCATCTCAGATTTTATAGAGTTGGCAGACAACGACTGCTCAAGGCACTAAATTCCGACGATGCACAGAGTAAACTTCATATGCTCATAGAGCTTTCGTTAACGATTATAAATTTCCCGTCTGGTGAAGGAGGTACAATGACGGACTATACGGTTTTTACAGTGACATTGGCATAGACAGAAGAGTCAAGGTGCAATGACTGAGGTGTAGAGCGCATGGACACCAATGCTCCGACCCGAAAAATCTTCGGGTCCACCACCGAGAGATGGCGCTGTAGAGGAAGACCGCAAGTGGAAGGGCATCTCAACCAACTTAGCATGTGAATCCAGTCGGGGACGATAGCAAAGGTTTAAAAAAAACAATTACTGCAGTCATAAAATTCTAAGGAAATGTACGATGGTCTGTTCTCATTCATTTGGTGCAACCGTAAAACATTCAAACACGAACTCACCCCTTTCAATTTATAAACAATATGTACCTACTTGTAAAAAGTCCGTTAAGTAGATAATTCTCTGAAATTTATGAAATTTAATTATCTGAAAGCCTTTGCAATTCCACGAAACAAAAAAAAAAATAAATAAATAAAATAGGTCATTGATACGCTTGACTTCTAAATACCCGACCGCCTTTAATTCACTTAAAATAGCCAGAGAGTCTTGTCTGACATGGAAAGTGAGTTAGTTGCCAACGCCAACAAATCACTTGAAGACGATCATGGTGGAAGAAGAAGAATAATAAGACGAGCACCACCATTGAAGGGGGCATCGAGAGAAATTGGAAGCATTCGGTTGGCGGATATGCATGCAGCACTTTCATTTATAAATTTACAGTCGATGGAGTCATATAACGGACTATATGCTCGCACACATTTCATTACACTTTTCCTTAAGCTGCCTTACATACAGTAGAACAGTGGGTAGTGGGTATGTCCCCAGAGAAGCAATTATAGTCAATCAGTCTTTGCGGAGAGCTCCGCTTCATCGTACTTTCAGTCTTGTCGTGTGTTCTGCTACGGCCATAGTGTGTAAATAATTCAAGCAAAGTGCTTACTATCGGATGAAGGTGAATTAAGTTAAAGAATAGTCAACCTTTAGATACCTCAGATTCAGATAGAGCGTCAGTTAAGGTGCGTTTTTGGCCTATTAGAATTCTTATTAGAAGAAACAATTTAGCCAGTAAGACTTAAAGTACCTAGTCGAGTTAAATGGAAAAACCGTGCAAAATTTATTTTTTTATTTTATTGTATGGTGTTGATTGTGAATGCTGATAGTATGAATTAAATTATTTTTTTGTTTAATATTTTCTTGTTTATGCATGCGTGCATGTCTGATGTAAGTAAAACGTTGCTGCGACGAGCTCAAAATAACTCTCCGCGAATCAGAACGTTACATTCTAGTGGGTCTCGAGGTGCAATGTCGGATGGGATCAGAACAGGACATATCAATGGTCCATTACTCAGCACCCATCAAGTCCAAAATAGAACAAGACTTCCAGATTAACAGATTACACTTAATGTTCTTCATACTGATTATCACGGGCCACAACCTACTGGCGGAACACATAAGAAGAATGTGTTTAAGTACAGATGTCTTATGCATAGGCTGAGGTGATATACAAGTATGTAGATGTGGAAGAAAGCACAACCCTCGTTCTATGCAGAACTCGAAAGACGGCCCTTGGTGATAACTATTTCAACAACCTGGGCAATATTTCTAAGAATCCTTCATCTTTGTCTTCATTTGTCAGACCCGTCGTTTGGTTAATGTTTGAGGGTCCTCTTTGACATCGGCAGACGTTTTTATGAAAACTACCGACCAAGTCTGCCACAATACACATTCTAATAGTAAAAGCTGCAAACTATGGACACCACTCGCAATTAATTACAGTCTCAACCCAATTTAGATTTAAATCATTCGTGGATAGCTTTAATCTCAAATATCGGCATATTTTTGGCGTCAATTACGTACTTATGATGGCGCTACAGTCCGGGATGGACCTATGCCTCAATTACTAAATAGACCTAAATCTGAGTCATTTTTATAAATTAATACACAATTTATTATTCAATTGTATTTACAGATCGATAGTTTTTGAATAATCTTACACAATGTTCGGAACCAGGTGTTCTAAAGCGTCGCTTCTGGGGTACTTTGCGCTATTAAGTCTGTCATCGAATTTAGCAGTTGGTGGCAATCGGCATGTAATTGAAGCAAACAATGGACTAGAGGTGGGTGCACAAATGAATTATGTAACTTGTAATTAGATTTAAAATTGGAACAAACTTTCCATAATTACCTTCTACGCTGAAATGCACACAATTGAGTAGCTGCCTGAGCGTTCGTTTACGATCGATTGGGAGGGAAATACATTCTTGAAGGATGGTAAACCATTTCGCTTTATAGCTGGTTCATTCCACTACTTCCGGTCACATCCGGGCTCATGGCAACGCAAGTTACGGACAATGCGAGCTGCTGGTTTGAATGCTGTGACCACGTACGTGCTTGTGCATTATGAAATTAATTTGGCATCTTATTTTATATTTAAACGTTTCAGATATGTCGAGTGGTCGTTGCACAATCCTAAGGAAGGTCAATACGTTTGGGATGGGATTGCTGATTTGGAAAAATTTATAAAATATGCCATTACTGAAGATCTATATGTGATACTAAGACCTGGTCCATATATATGCGCTGAACGTGATATGGTACGTATATTGTAATTAAATATAGTGTCGTCTTTAAAGTTTTTTATGAGAAGAACTATATTTTCTAGATCTCGCTATACATATATGTATGTAGGTACTCGAGTTTTAAAAATTAGCATTTGCTTTCATTATGACAACTTCGCCGCCAAGAATTCTCTTTCCCAACCATAACTTACTCAGTTTTGTATATACAATGGTGATAAAGCAATAATGATGAGCATATGATTCATGTACTGAGTTCAACTACTAGCAGTTGAGGAAGCCTGCAAGATATTAGAACCCAGCTCAACAACCAAAAACAACAAAGGCATCTTTGTTCCCAGCCAGGTTGTTATCAAAGCGCTCCAATTACACACCACGTCTTCTAAGTTAGTAGAACAGTGTAAGAGTTATTACCTTAAGCCCTTCTACCATACCTTACCGAAGGGCTTGGTTTAATATCACTCTCCTCTGGGCCATAGTAACATAGAGGGAAATGAGAGAGATGACGCTCTATGCAGATGTGGGTCAACCTTTGATGGATCACTTGCGAAGTTAGCTTGCTCCCCGATTGGACTCATTAAGGTAAAATTATCCAGCACTTTCTCTCAGTTGCTAGGTTGAACAACCTAGAAAACTGTGCCATATCCAGACAGTCTGCAATAAAAAAGAATAGGACACATGACCTAATCAACAGAACCGGGTACCAAGCCAGTAAGAATTGTAGCCATAAGCACGAGCCTTTGGTCAATTGACTCACACGCTTTCATCTGTCTAACGGCCCTCCAACAGAAATAAATATCTTTGAATCATATCGCATTAAAACACTATATCCGAAGTCCTTTGAAACAAAAGATGATTGTTGTTTTAGACTAATGCTTGTTGTTTTCTATTCTAGGGTGGATTCCCATACTGGCTTCTGAAAAAATATCCTGGCATTCAACTACGAACAGCCGACATAAGTGAGAACATTTTCTCTGCACTTAATTTGAGTACACTTTAGAAAATATGATTTATTTCAGATTATCTTTACGAAGTTCGTCTATGGTACGCCCAGCTTATGTCACGAATGGAGCCTTTCCTCTATGGGAATGGTGGACCTATCATCATGGTGCAAGTAGAAAATGAATATGGATCGTTCTTTGCGTGTGATCAAAAGTACCGTGAGTGGCTACGCGATGAGACATTGGCTCATGTCAAACAAAATGCAGTGGTCTTCACCAATGATGGCCCTGGAGTCCTTCGGTGTGGACATATTCCGGGCGTTTTAGCTACATTGGATTTCGGCTCAACGGACAACGTCACTGTATTTTGGAATCAGTTGCGAAAGATTCAACCAAAAGGACCTCTAGTGAATGCGGAATTCTATCCTGGATGGCTGACCCATTGGCAGGAACCAATGGCGCGTGTGTCCACTAAATCGATAACGACTACCTTTATGTAAGTTAAAGTTAATTGTGATAGGATCCTTCTACATATTTTACTATTTGATCTTATTTTCAGTGACATGTTGGATCAAGGTGCAAGTGTTAACTTCTATATGTTCTATGGCGGAACAAACTTCGGCTTTACCGCAGGGGCAAACGACGGTGGACCAGGACGTTATCAACCTGACATCACTTCTTACGATTACGATGCACCGATGGACGAGTCAGGTGATCCCACTGAAAAGTTCCATGCATTGCGTGAAATTATCAGTCATTATCTTCCGTTGCCTGATATTCCTGTTCCAGCGGTATTGCCCAAGAAGCATTATGGCACCATTCGCCTAGCTTCCTGCTGTTACCTTCTATCAAACAATGGTCGACGTATTTTATCAGCAGGAACAGTGACCTCTGTAAAACCACTTACGTTCGAGGAATTAAATCAGTACTCCGGCTTAGTTTTGTATGAGAGTTTACTCCCAAGACTTCAACGTGATCCGAGTGTACTAAGGGTGGATGGAATTCGAGATCGAGCTTATGTCTACGTAGATCGCAATTTGGTAGGAGTCCTGTCAAGGGAAAGTCAAGTATTTACGCTGCCAATTAACATTGGTTTGGGAGATAAGCTGCAAATACTGGTGGAGAATCAAGGAAGAATAAACTACGGCATCCCGAATGACTTTAAGGGTATCATCGGCGATGTGTTGGTGGATAAAAACATTCTTAAAAATTGGAACATTACAAAATACCCATTGGAATCGTACAACGATATCGTGAGACTTATTGAAACTGACGGCATGCCAAAAACACGCGGTTTTCGCTCGCACAATTTTAAGTCTGTACTTCGAGCCGGCCCAGCCGTTTTCTATGGTCAATTAAATATTTCGGACGGCGAAGTGTACGACACATACCTGGATACAACAGGTTGGAATAAAGGAATTGTATTTGTTAACGGTGAGAATTTGGGACGATATTGGCCAATTGTTGGCCCCCAGAAAACTTTGTATGTTCCTAAGGAGGTAATTAAGACCGGTATCAATGACATTGTGTTGATTGAATACCAAAATGCTCCAGAATCAAGCGAAGTGACTTTTACTGATGTTCCTAACTTAGATGGGTAGTTTGATTTGCTTCCATTGAAGCGAGTATATATGTATAATAAAATTTAAAAAGAACTCTGAATTTATTTTATTACTTTATGGGAAATAGTTCGGGTTGAACCAGGGCCCCTACTCTGTATTGCGATTCTAAACCTCGGATCGTTCGAAAGCGGAAATGTTGTATGGACAATTTGAAACGCAATTCATAAAATCCATACAAAATGTTTGCTTTCGAACTTTAGAATCGCAATACAGAGTAGAGGCCCAGGACCTCAACTAACAAACCTCTGCAGTTAATCCGGTTCTTAGCTAACCGCCCCAGTTGGCCTAGATCCCCTTCTTGTGCGCGTTACCTTAGGCGAGGTATTCCTCTACTGCGTTCACCCTCTGGGTTACATTCGAAGACTCTCCGGGTTGAATCTCCTCATCCAAAGCTCGTCAACGCAAAAGGGACCGAATATCTTATGAAGAATTTTTCGCTCAAAACGACCAGGGTATTTATCTGCCTTCGATTGAATCCATACTATGGTGCCATAGAGTAGGACTGGGTTGATTAAGATCTTGTATAGTCTCCTCAGTTTTTTGGCAAGAGTTATAGTTCATTTAATTTCTGATGAAATGTCGTTTTCAGAAATGTCAGCAGACAAAGTCCCTTACTACCTCAAAATTATAGCTGGCTACTGTCTACTGACAGCAAATACTTAGTTTAATCACTAGACCCATTATGGTCACATATGTCATTCTACTTAACTCTTTACGGCGCAGAACTTTGCGAAAAAAATTGACCTGTGCGTCACAAAAAAAAAATTATTTTTTAAAAAAAGTTCTCATATTTATTGGAATGGAAAAAAAATGTTTCTATGTAATTTAAAATTTGTCCCACCTTGCCTCAACGGGTACAAATTATGTGGTTTAAATTTTGAACCAGTGTGCCGGAAAGAGTTAACAGCTCAAGATAAACATAGGAATAGGTAGACATAGAAATAGATGATAATTAAAAGATTAGCATTAACAAGCAGCACGACAAAAAATTGTGTGCGAGTTATGATTATTGATGACGAAGACGTGAATATTTGATCGGTATTGAGAAAGTTCAGTGATCTGCATGGCATTCGCCGATACGATTTGCGCATTAAAAATGCTAATCAATTTACATTCGATTAGACAGAGATCTTAAACCACGCCAACGATCTTCAAATAACACCACAAAAGTGGTAAAACTCATGTTATTGGTACCACAACAATGTCAGACGGATTCAGGCGAATTGGAGAATAATTTTATAAATCGATAAACAAGTCGTAGCCCTCAAATAAATCACACTCTACCGCATACCTATTTGCAATTCAATTTAGAATTTAACGACTTTGAGATGTCAGAGACCCCCGGTTAATTGCTCATCATCTAAAATCGTACGCGAAACAACGATCCAAATACTATTATTGTCTTAATATTTTATTCGGTTCTGAGCATCCCAAAATCTTCTTGGAGCGATTCTTTAATAGGATTATAAAAAAGCTAGTTAAGGATGCTGCAGATACACAAGAACAGTGCGTCATCGGCGCCGAAAATTTTTTTAATTTAGTGACCACCCATTTGAGCGTGAGATCCCATTTAAATCTTTAACTCATGTTTGTTTTCATACAAATTTTATTTGATTCAGCATGAAATGCCATCACAATACAAAAGCCTTACAAAAAAATAAATAGAAATTCAAATTACATATCGGATTATGATTTCAGCATCATATTCATCCAATGAATTGAAAAGTAGAAACAAAAAATTAAAAATGCATAAGCAGATTGATTTCGAAGGTTGTAAGCCTCGTAATTCAAGCAGAGATGATAAACAAACATAAAAATGCACATAATACAATGAATGACAGGCAGCACAAGATGTGTTGAGCTTTTTAGTTTTGTGTAGCAGCCAGTGCCATTACGGTGAAACGTAACTCTTCAGGGTCTCGAGCCATAAATTGCTTACAAACCTTCGCCGCATCCTAAATAAAAACAAAATTAAATCAGTCGCCTTTATCCTGAACATAATTATCTTTAAAATACATACTTCGACAAATGTGCTATCAGAAGTTGCACCGTGCTTGATTGGAAAGTTCTTTCGACCGTCCAACTCGTATAGTTCTTCATCCTTTTGTATGAATGCAATGAAGTGGTGGTTTACTTTTTCCTGGGGATCGGCTTCGGTTTGCCCCTCTTGTGCTAAATTCTGATGACAATCTTGGAATGCAGTATCATTTTCCAGAGCACGACCACGTTCTTCGGGATCAAGAGACAGAGATGCATCCAGAAATTTCTTCAATACTCCATCTTCCAACGGGATACTTAAAAGAAATTAATTACAAATTTTAATAAGCGCATATTAATAGTCGAATCCCTCTAATTCAAATTAGCGTTAGAGAAATCGGTGCCTCCTGTGTCTCACTACAGATGTGCAACTTTAGCACACATGTTACAAATCAGACGAAGCACATCGTTTTGGCTTTTTGTATCTCCCAAGTCAAAGCAGGAGTCGCTCAGAAGTGGGATTGACAGGCGACAAGGGGAGATCATCATAAAAAGAATCAATCGTATTGTCGGGTGCTTAGACAGTTTTTTAGACCAGATCTACAAGAAAGCCTTAGAACTGAAGTATGATTTCCTGAAGGAGAGATAATGCCAAATAAGATTTTAGTGGGCCAACGATATCACCCGATAACACCCGCAAGGGGTTACTGACACCCTTATATCCCTTATATCAAAAAGTAACAGATCCAAGTTTTAGGTTGCTAGGGTAATATAGCCAAAAACAATTATTACGAGATGGTCTGCTCATTTAAAATGACTACAATTATATGTCTACAGTACATATAGACAACTTTATTAATACTAAAGTAAGCAAGCTCGAAAGCTATTATAGCAATTTGCAGCACCTGGAACAACGATAAGGAATAGGATGCGACGTAAATATATTGGCACAGCAGTTCATTTTTTCCCCATGTTCGAATAGCCAACCAAATCAACCACGGCTTGCTGGGCCCCTACTCTATTTTGCGATTTTCTAAAGTTCGGATCGTTCGAAAGGGGAAATTTTGTATGGGCAATTTGAAACCCAATTCATAAAATCCATACAAAATTTCCACTTTCAAACGATCCGAACTTTAGAATCGCAATACAGAGTAGGGGCCCTGATGTGCGCTTTTTCAGGGGCTGACGTTGACTCTAACCATTTGGCCTTCGTGGCGCTTTTTATATCTCGACTCCTCAGTGAAAGAAAACTGCGACCCATTCTTGAAAATAAGAGACAAAAGAGAGCGCTGTGACTCAAGTGTTTAGTGCGTTACGATACTGATCTTGCGAACTCACTCAAGTTCAAAACTCTAAAACATTTTCTACTAATTCAGCTCCTGGGTGGCAACCATAAATATTTTGAATCCGTCCACCACATTCGTTAATAAAAAATGAAGGTCCCTTCCATTTAACAACATAAATAGGCGTTTTTCTTTTTTAGTTCAGAGCAGAGCCTGAGTTGTCAAAAAAAAATTCGTGTTTCTTTTTTAGCTCAGACAGAGCTCTGCTCTGAACTAAAAAAGAAAAACGCCTAATGACAACCAGCAGTACTTTTTTAAGTGAACCTGAATCCAACCGACAAAAAAAAATTTGAGAATGCCAGCTGAGCTATTAAAAAGCTGAATAATTTTCAAGCCGCTCAATCTGATGAAGTTATTCAAATAAGAAAATTAGTGTGTAATTCAAAATTAATAGTCACCGGACTATCACTTCTATATGCTTTATCTACGAAAAGGGCAATCTAATGTATGAACACAAATACATAGTACGGAAAGTATGTATGCCTTTGTAGAGAACAGATTGTCGTCTTTTTTGACACTCAGGCAGCGGGAAAAGCTCTGAGCTCTTCTCGTTTCGACTCAAAGTTTGCCTGGAGCTGCCGAAACCCCCCACGAGCTACCCAAATCACTATCTATTGAGTTCTCGAACACAAGGACATTGAGGGCAGGTAGGTTGAGATGGATATTCATAAGGAACATCTCACGTGACCTGTTCTTATATGCATATTAGTGAGAGAAACCCGGTGGAGTTAAGAAAAAGCCCCAGTTTCCCAATTCTCTCATCCGAAATCCCCTTAAGGCTACCAAAGAATGGTTTGCATTAAGCATGTTATCTCGTGTTTGAGAGTCCAAAACTGCACAATAAAGTGAGCCTTGCTTGCAGAAATATCGTGTACATGATGTTCAAGCTAGAGCATCCGAAACAGACCTTGAAAGGGAGGCTCGACTGGAAAGTTTGTGCATTTTCGTGTCCCTGGCTAGATAAATCACCAAGGTGGCTATATGGAATGTTGAGGTGCTCTCGAAATAGTTTAATTCGTGTTCAGGAGTAAGACAATGGTGTGTTCTAAGCCCAAGTCTATTTGTGCTCTTTATTGAAGACATACTTAATTTCCTGCTCTACAGCTCTTGATAGATCGGCTATTTGAATATGTACTGCAAAATGTGAAATGTCGTGATCAATTTGAATAAGAGTCGAGTTACGGTTATGGGTGCAGAGACAGTGGTACTTAAATAGTTAAATAATTGATGTGGTTAAAGAGAACTGTAATCTTACGAGAAACACGACAGACAACAAGTGGACAAAAAGACTCCCGGAATGGAGTCTAAGAGAACACCTAAGAAACAGAGGAAGGAAACCATTAGAAACACTTAGAAGAGACCTTAATTTAACTTTGGACTCAACAGGCTACTTGATGATAATACAAGGATGAATAGATGATTCCAAACAACAAACCATGCAATGGTAAGTAATCTGTTTAAATTATTTTTTATTCATATTTGCGACATAGCCAACTCTGGTTAATTCAAATATGTAGAAGTTTTTGTGCAATCAGCGAAGGGTTAGTCAGAAATGCATGCGTGTCGATAATTGCTATCAAATTCTTATATCGATTTTTTTTTTTAATTAATGACAGGACTATGAGTCACCATCAAGGACATACGTTTTTACTTACTCTTTGTTATTAGCAATGCTATGGATTAATGCAACCGTTCCACAAGCATTCTGAGTGAATTGCCTCATATAAAACAAATCGTCGGCAAATTTGGGTAGATTACCAGTCAACTTTTCATTTTCTTCCATGCGATGCTTTTCATACTGTAATGAATTGCACTTTGCTTAACAGTCTACCAAATGACGAAGAACTTACCGAATCCGAGCAAGGGAAAAGTAAAATGATCGACTTTACCGGCTTTGGAATCCATTCCAACATTTCTGGTTCCAGTCCGACAACATCTGTTAAAGACCAATTATTCGACACACCCAACTTATGTATGTACTTAGTTAGGACCTAGGGTTTAAATTTTAATTTTTTTTTTTTTTTCATAATTTTTCGGATGAAAAATGATTTAGTAGCTTCAACTTACATCGGGGTTTGATTCCAATGGTAGCAAAGAAGGCATTTTTCGCTTGTTTAATTATTTTGAGCAGAATCGAATTGCAAATTGAATTGATGTTTTGTTTTATTAAGATTTTTGCTCTTGAAAGTTGCAACGCAGATATTTTCGCACAAACGCCGGCAAATTACTAGACAAAAAAAAACTGACTCCGTCTAGTCGTCTTCCTTTCCTATTCCTTGTGTCCCTTGCCGGTTGACAGTTCTGGTGCTTATGCACTTAGCGGGTTCTGTTCAAAAGCTTCGGGTAGCGTTCGGAAATTCGTTCATGAAATTTAAATAAGTTTAGCTTAAATAAAAAACAAACGTAGTTCTACATAAAATTACAATCATAATTTTGAGAATATCTCGCATGCTGTGCATAGAAAGAACGAGAAATAAGAAGATAACTATTTGATCACTACATACCTCCGTATTCAGAAAGATCTGCAATCAAAAAAGCATTCGGCACTAGGAATAGCTAATAGGCAAGATTAAGTTCGATGGCCATCTTTTGTAATCTATAGGATCCATAACACTGCATCTCCATGAGCCATAATTTATATGCGAGCATATTGGCAAACCTGGAAAAAAAAACTTCTTTTAAGAGTGAACCTCGACTGATTTTCCAGAATACATTTTCATGATTTAGTAGTCAAGCTGGAAAAAAAATAACCACATCCCTTCCACAAGTCCTACCTTGTGCCTTGGAGGCTGTTAGCCATGGCTTTGAGCTCTGATCGAGTAGCTTTTCAAAGCTCCTTTGCATTGTTTGCCCGATCCTCAAGAGAGGAGATCGTCTGAACTACAGAGGCATCTTTCTTCTTAACATCGCCTACAAGATCTTATCTGACATATTGTGTAAACGCCTAAAGCCGATCGGTCCAAATCAGTGTGATTCTAGGCCAGGAAAATCCACCATCTGCCATATTTTCACACTAAGGCAGATTTTGAAAAAAAAAAAAAAAAACCAGGAGCTTTTTATCATTTTAGGGAAGAGTATGACAGCATCTATAAAGACGAGATGCATGAATGAAAGAATATAAGATTACGCGGTGCGCATGTTTGCTTGTAGTCGTCTGTCAATGGATTGTGACGTCAGTGGAGAGCAACGAAATCGTTTGATATATGAATAAAGGCACCAAATTTGAATCTGTAAAATTAAAAAAAAAGTTTGTGAAGTACCAACTAATTATTATTATTAATGGTAAGAGAAATACTTCATGCGTATAGACTCGCTCTTCTTGAACCAAATAAGCCAAATGATGACCATTATGAAGGTTATAAATAAATCTGCACTTCTTCCGTTTCATTGGGTAATGGGGAAGTGATATATGTTACGTACATTTCTAACTCTTTGTAGGCATAATTCAGTCCAACAACACACTGAAATTTCTTTATGAGAATGTGTGTCAAAGATTTAACTTCAAGTATGCCCTAAACTATCGGTTAAACCAAAACTTCTTTGGAGTTATACGTGCAAAAGCGGTCCTCATGACCATCCAGAATTCAAGTACCGTTTACGGTCATACATATTGGGACATAACGAAGGTGTTATTTCTGATGGAGCGAACACAAGCACGAACGATACACCAGATTTGGACTCGCCTCCCCCTGGTAAGTAATAATGCTATAAAACCACCTGTACACACAGTAATTAATTTATATCATTTATTCCAGTTCAAAAGCAGAGCTTGGGAACCGGAGATAACAATTCCGAGCATGAACTCGATGCATGTTGGAAAATCTTGCTGGTTAAATTTGCCACAAACTTAAGCGCGATGCCTAGCTTAGAAGATGCTGGAGACATAAGCACTACATCGTGGGTAAAGCATCTAAGTGAAGGGGGATTATTATGCCCAACGGCGAGGATCTTGCTGCATGTCCTGGATTTATCTGAAACCTCATGGACTTGGCAGAAGCTGTGGATTGCGATCCCAAAGTCAAGGAGTTTTTCTTTCGTCCAAGGATGTTTTTCCATATAAAACAACTGAACAACGACAAAATTGAAAAGAATAATCCAAGGAAACAGAAATATACAAAAAATTATCACATAAATAACGTAATTTTTTATTAAATTTCATTAGTTAATTGCACAAAAAATATTCAATTAATTCACAGAAATCAATCACAACACATGAACCGTGTGTACATTTTACAAATCAAATTATGAGATATATTTCCAATGGAATTGCAATTAGAACGATTTCCAGAGTTAGAAATATTAATATATTTTATGAATTAAAGCACTGAATGTAATAATTTCTTTATTTCTTGGCGCAAAAAATATTATTACACACCCGAACTGAGAGCAACAAAAACTTTGTATGGAATCCATTTGTTTATGCGAATGACAGCTAAAATTTTGATCTCCGATGACGTAGGTGCGCAGTAGAGAAATTTTTTTTAAAGTTAAGCGCGTAATCTTGTATTTCTTCATTCATGGACGAGATGTACATATGAAAAATTGCACGCTTTGATGTCAAAAAAAAAAGGATTTAGGCAAGGCGACTTCCTTAACATCGTTCTTGAAAAAGTAGTCCAAAACTCAAACGCCATCGTAAACAGATATAACTTTGAAGTAGTTAGAGACTTTGTCTACTCAAGATTCGCTTTTAACTCAGACAGTAACATCAGTTCTGAGATCAAAAAAAGAATAACTCTTGCCAATCGCTGCTACTTTGGGCTAAGAAGGCAATTGAATAGCAAAGCCTTTTTTCAAATAGATAAAGTGATCTTTTATAAAATCTGAATCATCCCAGTACTGCTCTATGAAGTCGCTATAGGTTGTTTCTGCATAGACAATGAGTGAAGATACAACCATTAACTGTATGAGCTGTACAGCGACATCAACCTAGTCAGAATTTCCAAATAAACGATTGAGATGTAGAGCGGATGAGCACCAGCGCTACAGCAGCAAAGGAAGACCGCAACACAGGCGGCGCGCGCAAAGAGTAAAGGCCCAACCATAATAGACTTACATGAGCTTACGCCAGCTTAATGAAATGTCCCATTACATGCAAATCGCATGGCATACCCATAATGGGATTATTCACGGTTTCGTCAAGTTTTCGTTGACTTTCGTGGGCTTACGGAACGTCTCAATGGAATGAGACATGCCGTACGGAAATTTGACAGATGACAAAAAAACTTAAAAAAATAACAAAACATCGACGGCAGTGGAAATTACTTCTGAATGCGACTTTTTAACTGTTTTAATTCCACTGGTAGAAAGAAAATATGTCTTTATGAAACCAAACCGAATGAAAACAATTTGACAGATCACGAAGCTTGCTCAAGTTCATTATGGGTATCTTAAACGTTTGGCAGAAATTGAGGTGGCTTTTCGTTCGGTTTTGACATAAGGTTAATCCCACTAAAGTCTATTATGGTTGGGCCTTAAGGGGCCCCAATTTTTAGCACACACGAACTTCAGACAAAAAAAGAATGTCAAACCGACGTGTGTTCCCAGCCTAAAAGTACAGTGACTGCTACGTATGCATTTGGATTATCGAACATCGCCCTGCACTGCTATCTGACAGTTGCGGATATAAACAACATTAAATTCTTTTAAAGAATCAGAAAATCAGTGGGTTACAACAAACAGCTGTACTGAAACGATTAAACAAAATTGAGAATCTCATTTGGTAGCGGCATTTCGTTGTTCCTGTTATATACTCGGGTTAAGTAGCGTTCATAGAATTTAGAAGAATACTGTTTTTGGCGCAGTCTGGTGGGATCTCTGTTTTTTTTTTTGGTTAACCACCTGAATTGTGTATTTTTAAGTTTACGAAATTCGAAATGGATTTTTCGTCATTAAGTGCCAGTAGACTCGAAGCAAAATCATACTTAAACGAAGGAACCGATGCAGGGCTAAGTGAATTCCAAGGAAAATTTCGAAAGCACAGGGCAAGGCCTCATGCCAGCAAAGACGTGTTCGATGCACTTCTATCCACTGTTGAGGGAGACGTTGGAGATCTAAGTGATAATCTGATAAACGCCAATGTTTCCTTCGGGGAACTGGCTTCACTGTCAAATAAAGACTTGGAATTAATGGGATGCAAGGATGAGAAACAACAAAGCTCATTGCTGGATTTCTTTAAACTAATGCCCAAACAAGAAAAGTCTTACATACAGTTTGTACATTAATTTCTAAGCTGGAATTATATTATCACATTGACTTTTTAGAATATTAAAATCACAAGACGCACAAATATTTAATGAGACCATCCTTAAGAGGACTGCCTCACACTTGGATGCGATGCGGTCGGCATTGACTGCTGCAAATTATAAACTAAGAATCATTCCATCAGAAGATGTAGTAGTAGGTGAGAAAAATTTCGCCAGTCGTTTTGTCTTGGATGCTCTGGAGGAATTACAACGCGTGACTGATGAAATCGACGCTCAGTTAGAAGCCTTAGCTAAGGTACGTACTTACAATATATGCTGTGCACGATTGTAAAATTTATTTTGTGTAATTTTCATAAGGAAACTAAACCTGAACCTAGTAATGGACGTGATGGAGGCGCGGCCGCCTTGAAATTCAGTATTTTAATTTCTGCCGCATTGGGAACCTGGTTGGGAATTTGGATCTGGAAGTTTGTTAAAAGTAAATAGCTCTAGTTCGCGATCTCAATTTGCTGAATTCTAAGAATTTGATTTAAGACTTAATGAAAAGCTGCTCTGATATTTGAGTGTCAATAAAAATTAAACTTTCAAAGTTACTCTTGTGTTCCCTACTAATGCATACTTGACAAATGTAAACATGTTTACAAATAAATCGTATTGCAAATAATTGGTTTTGATTTGCATGAAACAGGGAGAAGTCTACTTACCTCTACAAAAATGGCGAAAGCATTTGTGATGGGAATTTTTATAGCAGAAATATTTGGCATAATACTGGCAGTAGAGTTGAGAGTGTTTATTGTTCTAATGACATCGGGATATTCGAAAGAAATACGGTGAATTATAAGCAATGGCAACAGTACCAATAATTCTCCCCAGTCAATCTGTTCACCACCCTCGGAGCAAAAGACAAACCTAATACCAACTGAGTTTCAAAATCACTATACCAACACTAGCGCAGTGTGAATAGCATCATAAGGGTATTCATAACACTAGTGAATTATACAATATAAAAAAAAAGTGGCTATAGGAATACATTCATGATATGCACAATTCTGGGGTATTCAACATCTTCAACATGTTCAAAATTAGTCATTTTTGTGATTAATAGATTGAGTTCTTATTTGGAGTGCATTTTGTATGCTTTTTACAGAACAGAACCAGAGAATTAAGTAAAGAGAGTGAAAAGCTCTCCAATCAGCCGTTAACATCTGGTTTGGTGAGAAGTGGCCATCCTTAAACGTAGTACTGCCCTCCTAGTTCCAACGCCGCAGTCAGGAGCTGAATGCTGGACGATAAGTAAGACAGCGAAGCAGTCTTTGAAGGTAAAATTCTACGTGGAATATTCGGTCCTGTCTGCAAGGAGGGTGAATGAAGGAGAAGATATAATCGTGAAGTTTTGCTCGTCAAAACAACACAGATAACCACTAGGAATAGCATTGGTAGTTGGTTCGAAGTGGTCTTCTAAAAAGTGGGACCACTGAAACCATTTAGATTTCTTAAATGGCGATGATCAAATCATTTCTGTAGATCGTTTTCCTAATGTTTGCAAGGGTGTTTCTGCAGCTCTTGCAGAAATCGTTGCATACAATATCGAGGATGCAGTGGCTGTTAGGACGTTGGTTTGTTTCAAGAGTCGGCCTGTTTTAAAGCAGTGATAAAAGTATGCAGTACGCTTTGGAGTTCAAAGTCCTACCATTGTGTAAAACGCGACATTAGAACTGAAACATACAACTCAGAGTTTGCAAGAGTTTATTATCATTTTATGCATATTTATATAAACTTCGTTTGCATAATAATACAATAGATTTTTGAATATAGAAATTTATTCGCATCTTAAAACATCACAATAGAAATGGAATGAACTGCCATACAAAAATGAAGACTTTTATTTTTTTTAATTACATACATATGTTGTATAAGTATAATTGCCATCGTTAGTTTTTTTCTTTATTTTAATAAAATCAGCGAAAAATTGTTGTAAGCCTTCTTTGAACAACAGTTATCGTATAAGTATAGCGCGTTAAAAGGTGTACATTATGTTGTATTATTGTTAGTAAATTTATTTTGTTTTTCTTTCAAAACTGGCAATTTTTAGTAATACCATACATCGTATCTTAATATTTTTTTATATTTCTTAACACTTAAAATCATTATATTCGAGTTGACTTTCTCAAAATATCTTACATAGTTCGAGTAATTACTAATTTAATTCGAGTATTATTGATGGTTTCCCTCCATACTGAATATGCAGTATCGAGGTACATAGCATACACATATACTTACGATTAGGTTTAAGTCTTTCTAGGTTTCGAAAAATTGTTATATGTAATTGGAACCGCCCCCGATTGGTTGTCTAGTTAGAAGATCTTCATGTTGTCCACTACCTTAATTTGACTAACTCTATACTTTTTATTTGATTGTACCAATTTACATTTGTTTTGTGCAAATTATTGAGATATTTGTATGAACACAGAAAATATATTTTACAAGTAAATCTTCAAAAATATGCAAATGTATTTAAGCGCGTCAAAAAATCTAGTGTAAAATAGTTATAACACTGTAGTCAAAAGATTTAGGAGAGTTAATTCGCAAGTCAATCTGCATAGTAATATGTGTTTTAGTTTTGCTTTGTAGAGGAATATTATAACAGATCACAGTATTGTTGAGTATGAATAGTTGCAGATTAGTTTTATCGTAGTTAAGCGAAAACAAATTATTTGTTTATATAGAGTATTGAGCCACCTTAAGTTTCTTCGTTTTGTAGGGTGTGTATGATATGTAATGCGGTGGTGGCTTTATTATATTTCGTACTATTTTGTCGAGAGTTTAGGATATTTGCAAAGCCGTTTTCGGTTGGTACACCAAATAAATTGTCAATTTTGTTTACGAATTTATATTGCGACGGGGGCGGGTAAGTGTCAGTGCCATTTTGATTTTTGTGCATAGATGTCTGCTCTCAGATTTTGCGCGAAACATATACCCAATATCTGTAAAAAAAAAAAGAGAGAAATTTAAAAAAGCTTAAAAATAGTGCGTAATTGCGTAATGTAGATGAGATTATAAAATAACTTGTCGTTGCACTAGTTGCAAGGAAAGCAATAAATGTTCATCACATTAAAAACAAACAAAAATTGGCCAAGCGCGAGTTGAACTAGCACATCGCGAGTGTTTGAGTGGATTTCCATTTTTTTCAATAGAAAGTGTAAAAAAACGAGAAATATGTAGTTTGAATCAGCGTTTGAACAATTTCAATCCAACATGCAAAACTGTGTAATCTTAAAACACAACTTAAATGATAAAGTTGGTGCCATGCGACCGAATCTAACCGCAGCAGTGCAGGCCCTGAATCCTCTACACCTTGTGGTAGAGGCCAGCGCAAGTAAATGGATTCTACCGATGACAAAAGAGGGAATCGGGAAGAGATGCATTGGATTAAAAAAAAAAATTGATGCACATATCTTCTAGCAACTTTTAAAAAGCCGAATTTTAATCAATGATAAAAACGTATTCCAATTAAAATGATTGGCTTTGGATAGAAATTATACGTTTTCATTCACTTCGTAACGAAATTGTGAATAAAAATAGAACACGTACTAAATGATAATAGGAAATGTTTTAAATAATAACAAAAGTAAACTCTACCTGCATAAAAACCAAAAATATTGATGTAGTTGAAATAATAATAAGATTGCGTTCGATCCATTCCTCTCCGGCTTGCACACAACCTTTTTCGTAAATAATTTTTGAGATTTCGTAGTTCTAAGAAAAACAGAAATACAAAATAAATAAAAAAGAAGAAAATGAAAAAAAAAAAAAATCCCAAACAGCATGCATTCAGACTACATGAACAAAGCTAAGTGTTAAGTACATTGGACACGGACACATGCAAAAAAAAAGAAGAAAAGTTAAGCCCATAATGAAGCGAGTTAAATAAGCATTTGTTTTCTAGCAGTATTATATACATGACCTGTAACACCATCACGCATATGCAAGCTCCGGCTACAGCGACTAAATGCCCCTCCAACCAATCTTCACCGGCACGCAAGCAGCCCCGTTCAAATATATAACGTTCTGCGGGCTGCTTCAGTTTCAGTTTTTTGTATTTTTGTGTAGAAGCTATTAGTTATTATAAGTTAACAAAAGGTCTTGGAATAACTTACATATCCTTCCTTTCGTACATCGTAACCACACTGTTTATTTTTAATGAGCTCTTGAGGACGACGTTTGCAGCAAGAAAATGGAACACCACAAGCTTCTCGGCTGCCGACGGCGCCTGATGAACAGTTAAAGTAATTATTACTGTCCCAGTCTTTGGGACCTTCAATGCCACAGCACTGAAGCCAGTCTTCTTGAATCCAATCGATTAGATTCTGTTGATCCGGATCTTCACGATAGTGAATTATGAATGCGCGCAAGCCTTCAGTGGCTTGATCCTTAATCTAAAAAAAAATAACAGATAATAAAAAAAAACTAAATGACTAGCTAATGAAAATATAAAATACCCAGCCTTTGTCCTTGAGAATGAAAGCCAAAGCTCCCAAACCGATCTCCAAGATGAGTAAGACCGACAGAAATATGGCATACTGCAAAATAAACATTATTTTCATTAGTGATGTGGAATAGTTAACAAAGGGATTTATTCGACGGACTATTCCAGATATGCACAGCATTTCACCAAGAGGAAGAGCTCTCTTGTGCATTTTTAAATTTTGTGCTGGAGCAGATAAAGCGTAGGGTTAGTGTCAACACGAAAGCCACTATTTTTCATAAATCCACCTTAGAACGTTTAAGTACAGACGATTTAGGCAGAAGCTGCGGCGATACAGACGTAGAAAGGAGCACAGCTCACTTCCTATGCGAATGACCCAGGCTATGCAAAACTATTGTAAAATTCATTACGAATTCTTCCATTCCACGCTAAAGGAACACAATGGATTCGAGTAAAGGCTGCGTCATACAAGATGCAGTCAGTCAAAACCGTTGTTAATTAATTTTCTGAGTTATAAAGGCACAAATGCCGCTCGACGTTTTAAACTGGTCAAACTCGATCGACTCATGTCTTATAAATAACATTAACATGAGACCAAAGATCGCTATTGAGTTGCTTACCTTGGCATCCGAACATATCTTATGACTCATTTAGAACCTGAGCACCAGATTCGTTTTAACGGCTTTTAACCACACATGCACTTATGTACGTATGTACTTTGTTTACGTTAAAACAACGAATACATCTGTACCCAAGCAACAAAGTTTCTTTTCGAACGCTTATTATAGACTTGAATAGTTTTCATCTGGTGAAAGTATAAATCTCATTCATGTCGCACGCACCCACCTTTTACTGACTACAAATTAGATCTGATTTGAAGAAAAAAAAAAAACTTTCCCTCTTCGCCGCCGCAAGCAAAACAAAGAACTCAAGCGTGAAACGTGATTAGCTTACTTACCATCGATAGTAGACAAGTATTCTCACGAAGGGCGCCCACACTGCCCGTAAAGCCAATTACGAACGTCACTGTTCCAGTGCAAATCAGAACGAAGGCTGGATCCAAGGCAATAAATGTGAGCTTTGTCAAATTGCTGAACATATCTTTTTCGTTCCATGCCCAAATTCCGATCGCGAGAACACAAAGACCAGCCGACTGATGGAAATTTAAAAAAAATTATTTACAAATCCTTATCAGTTTCCAAAAATTAAATACTCACCCAAAACAAAACATTGCAGCTAAAGATGATATATTTCAGACAGCAGCTGATTTCACTAGTTTCGCGACGATATTTTCGCACTGGCATCCTTGAATATACACAATTTATGTGGCATGTACTAATCTCGGTTGACTTTCTGCAAACTTTCCTGTTTTCGTCGAACGACAAACAAGTTTCGGGTGGATTGTTTTTTTTTTTACTACACTACTTAATTCAACTAAACTATTAATAGGTTTTCTGTTAAATGTACATTTTTAATTCTCGATTAAGGAAGATTTGTGCAGTGAATTTCCATATTTCAGGGTAAGAAATGCTTATTTTCTTCGAAGAAAATTCGCAAATTAAATTGTAGATGAAGAAGAAAATCTACCACTGGCACTGGATACGGGAGAGTAATCAAAAAAAATTATGGCAAATATCGTATGGTTTTGACGTTTCTGCTTACTTGTTGGATTTGTTTTGTTCGCGAGCACAGCGAAAATTACGATATTAAGTAAAATACACTGAACTGGAAATGTTGTTGAGTAGATTCGCTAATAGGTGGCGAGCGTGCTGTTAAGGAGAATTACAGGTACTCTTTATGGGCACTTCTACGAAATTAACATTTAAAAATAACTGCCTATAGAACTCCAGAAGAAGATTAAACATTTTGAAGCCTAAATAAGTCTTATTCCACTTTGGTACGGTGGAGGCGTGCTCTCCTGTAAATGGTGTCTAAACAAAATAAACATGTCGGTAAGTAAGAGCACAGCGATAAGCTAGAAAACAAGGGACAACTACCTCAGTCTTGAGCTTTGAATCCTATATGCGGGATTGGCAGACATTAATTCCAATCCTTAATTTTACTAAGAGGAATATTGACTTGTATCGCAAGTACTGCCTGTAGTGTGGAGGGTTGATCCTCGCATGGTCAGTTCGTTAGCATGGTTTCAGGAGTAAATTGGGGTTACAAATCCTTGCAATCACAGTTGTATCAAAATGGACCTACTTTTGATCTGAGTGAAGAGATACATTTCTAGAGGAACACTCCAAACTGTCTAACTATAAAAGCGGATGCGTGAAATTACTTACCAATTAATATTCCCGAACTGTTACAACAGCACGTAAAAACTGTAACAAGATTCATTCAACGTCATTAAATCAATGTCCTTCTCGTTAGTTTGCAAAGCAAATTGATTGCTGGTTTTTATTACGTTTTCA
The DNA here is from genome assembly GCA_951813785.1 of Criorhina ranunculi. Classification (NCBI taxonomy): domain Eukaryota; kingdom Metazoa; phylum Arthropoda; class Insecta; order Diptera; family Syrphidae; genus Criorhina; species Criorhina ranunculi. The sequence goes on from OX638381.1 coordinate 1,721,924, forward strand.
CGCATCATAATTTTTAATATTACAAGGGGGTTTCGGAGCCCTTTATACGGAATCATACATTCTTCAAAGATACCCATGCGTAGACCAATTTAATGCGCGAGGTGAATCACCTTAAATTACCTTTGGCTTGCTTGTCCATTTGAATCTGATTACCTTCATATAGATTCAACATTTTGGCAAACAAACACATTCATGTGTCAAATAGTTTTTGTAATTTGGAAAACTATTTACAAATATGTGTACTAGCTAACTAAAGAGGGCAGGTTCCTGGAAAAATAGAGTAAAACGTCTGCTCTGATAAGCAGCGAGAAGAACGGCAAACAGTAGACAGTAAACATTTCTTTTCTATCGCATCTTACTTAAGGTGGCGCTACAGGTCTCAGCCAGCTCAATCACCAGCTAGCTGCCATTAGTTTCGCACGCTAAGTTGGTTGAGGTCAACTTCTACTCGCGTGTGCCACCTGGGTCGCGGTCTTCCTCTGCTGAGCCGTCCCTCCGGGATGCGTTCGAAGATTTTCCGCGGAGGAGCATTAGTATCCATCCGCTTTACAAAACCCAACCACCTCAGTCGTTGGACCTTCACTCTTCTGACTATGTCAATGTTGCTGTACAGCCCATATAGTTCGCCGTCGTATCTCCTCCTCCACTCACCGTTTTTGCAGATGAGACCGAAATCGCATTTGCGAACAATTTCAACGTGTTAGGTTTAAGTGACATCACTATCTGCGCTGCTTGTTCCGCGACCGACACTGCAGAACACTTCCCATGTGATTGACTTGCCTTTACTCTTATCAGGTGGTAGATTTTTGGGTCTGACGTGATGAGTGAAGCTCTTACATGACTTTCTTAGGAAGACGGTCAAAACGCAGTAAAAGGGTTGTACCTGCTGGTAGTACAATTGACCTGTTTTTGTGTCTGAGTGCTCCAGCATGAGGTTCCTACGCATCCGAGGATATGACTGACCCTACAATTCAACTGAAGGACTGTCAATCTCAGTCGAATGTTGTAAAACCTCTAAGTCTAGCCTGGAATATAATTTCTTTTATTTTACGTTTTTCAGAACTTTTTCACACAAAATATTTTAAGCAATCAACTCCATATAAGCGTCGTCTTCTCTTAAATACCCCATCATTCTAAATTGAATAAGAATTGTTAGATATGCCACTACCAGCGATAGAACTCGTAAACAGAGGTCATTACTGACTTGAAACAAACCGAACACATCAATGTTCAGATCCTGAAACTTTAACTGATTTAAAAATTGTTCAACCTATAAGCAAGAATGGAACATGTGCATTCATTTTTTTAATTCACAAACTATAACTTACACTTCTGTCCCATCGGCTATCGATGTCCGAGCACAAATTATCCATGTTAAGATATTTTGGAATTCGAGATCTTTGAACTGCCACGTCTATCACCATAATCAGCGCCAGAAAATCTCCAAGTCGAGAAATGCCAACAAACATTAAACTCCACGATAGACGACCTGTTGACATATAAATCAAGAAGGTCTGATGAATACATCCAATGGCCACCAAGAGTACAAAGTACAACATTAAAAGTATGTTCAATTGGAACTGGCCATGAAATTTACTGATTATCTTGAAAATTTGCGAATATATCTCCGAGCACTTGTCCAGTTCATCAGAAAAATCACAAAGAGCCTGCATCCGATGAAAGTTTGACACTGATCGACCCTCCATTTTCTCGATGCGTTTTGCCAATGAAACCATGTGATTTCCAATATTTCGATACATTCCAGAACACGTCATATAGCCCAAATACAAAATGTCGACCGAAATATATGTTCCAAGGCCCAGGACATATCCGATAATGACCAGAATGATAATAAAAGGCGAAATTAAACCGTGCAAATACCTTTGCAAATCGACTGTAATTATAAATATAGTGAACACAAGTCGACTCAAGATAATTATATAGAATTCGTGTCCCAAAATCTGTGGATTTCCAGTCAACCGAGATATTCGAAGCAGCATGCTTATACTCTTGTTTACCAAACCAATAAATCGTTTAAAGCCCGCAACTTCAAACGCAATGAATACAATAACAAATATCAACACTGAACACATATGTCCAACGATTTGTAGTTGGAAAAACGATGATGGTATATTGAATGTTGACCCCAAGACAACAGGCACGTAGTAGACGAAAGCAAAAATACCCTTCAGCCGGAATACGATCGAAAAAATATGAGATTTCAAGGAATATTCAACTCGATGGTTGTCGGTTATTCTAAAATACACCATGCCAACTACTTTGGCATAGCAATAGATCAGTTTAAGGGCCAAGATGTTAAAGCGGTTCACTCGGTTAGCCTTTTCGAGCATTTTGTTGCGGAGAGACTGAAGGTTTGCATTGCGTTCAAGCTAATAGAACAAAAATTGCAATCAATAAAATGCACACTGACATTAAAAAATAGGGATTCGATTAAATAGGATGACAACTGACTATCGTATGTACAAATTGAATTCAGCGTTAAGGGTATAATTAATCAAATTGTACCTACATACATACGAGTGTGTATAGACAGAAGGTACTAATAAGAGAATTATAGTTTTAAAAAACTAAAAAACACCCACTTTTATGAACGAAATTTCATAATTACAGAGTCCAAAAACCTCCAGATATCGATTTTGAGTGGAACAAGACGATAAAAAACCAAATTCGTCTGCCATCTTGACGCCGCCATTATGAATTTTTACGTAAAATTCGTTATATGCGACTCCGAAACCAGATATCTTCAAATATATAAATATAAATATAAATATCAAATTCGTCCGCCATCTTAACTCCTCCATTTTGTATTTTGATTACATATAAGTGTTAAAAAATATTGTCACGGGGACCATGTACACATGCCAATTTCCAAATTGATCGGATCTGTGGAAATGGGTGAAAATCGATTTTCTAGATTTGATAAAATATGTATGTATGTATGTTGCATCTATCCTAGGACTGAGCTTTAGGCTACTAGGGGGGTCAGCAGGCAACGGATCGCTAAAAGCCTTTAGACGTGGAGCTTAGCTGCGAATAACCAATAAGCAGTCCTCGAGTGGTGGCGATGGTATAGTGGGTAGTGCTTTCACTTGTGACTCGACCTGTGCAGGTTGGAGCCCGGTCGGGGAACAGCAACAGCCGCCGAAATTGAAAAGAGAATAGAACCAAATCGGAGTTTCTCAAACCACTACATAAAAAGAGGGATTTTTCGATTGGAGTACAATGGACCGAAAAGAGTTTGAGTGCTCCTGAGATTTTGAAATCTGGAAAAAAAAAACCAGAATGGAGGGTGAGGTGAAAAAGAAAACCACATGAACCCAATGAAGTTTCTGTGACAAGGCGAGTAGATGCCGCCCTTTAAATAAATGTCCTATCTCAAAGGCAAGGTGTTATGCGATCCGTGCTGAGGCATTGATAGTGCTGGGGATATAAAGTCAATACAGCATTCCTAACAGAACCATCCAGATATCTGGTGTACTCTGGTTGAAACAAAGCCTAAACAAAGTAATGCCAAATCTTTAAATAAAGCGAGGCAATCGCGTTCAATGCCATGTAGAAGCCAAGCAAAAAAGGGAGCACATTACACCAAGCTCTGATGATAAAAAATGCAATAGTAATGTGTTTACGGAACTATGTAATAATATTACAGACTCTGATCAATACCATTAAAGAAAGTCCGTGGACATACTTCTTTGAAAGCATCAATGACCAAGACGATAGATTCCAAAATCCGTTTCCAAAGCACCGAATTCTTGGAAAATAGCTCTCTAACCTCTATCTCTCTCTATCCGAGGCGAACATACTCAGGTTCCTTCTAGATACAACTTAAACTTACCTTACTGTCATATCGTACTAAGCAAATAAGATAACTTCTATTTTCTTTTAGGTCGCAGTGTGTCTTGGGTGTCTCTCCCAAGTTTCAGCTTTTTCTAACCAAATAATATCTCGTGCCCGTAAGAACCACCGTCGGAGCAAAAACTGAAACCTATACACATATCCGTATTTGGGTATCTCGGTAGCGATTGGTTCAAAAACTACAGACTGTCAAAAAAATGGATGAAAGATCTAAGTTCGTAACCTGGTATGAGCAAAGCGATAGAGTTCAGTAGTATTGTATCTGAGCTCGACATAGCGTCCTGGCGGAAGTCGCAGGAGCTTGATGTGTGTTCGACAAGGCTGTATACTGTCATCCTCTATTGGTAGAACCATACTGGTGTAGAACCTAAAATGTGACCACCAAATTCGTGAGAAAGTTGAAAACTTGACATAAAATCTCAGGACATAAACCCAAAATCGAGTTATGGCCTTATGTCCCACCGAACATGTTTTCCAAGAAATGTGGACTTGTGTCTCATCTTCGAAAATCGAGTTATGGCCTTATGTCCCACCAAGAAATATGGTAAGTCGGTTGTACGGCTCCTATTTTATTTTTACAAAGATCAATACATCTAGTCGAATCGCAATGACGGCTACACGGGGTGGAAAACTATTGACACATATCGTATAAGGCGTACTGAAAGCAATTCCCAAAGAATGGCTTCTAGGTCGATAAATATAAATAATTCATAGCTTCACTGTCATATTGACGGCACAAATGTTACTTTTTAGTTAATTAAGCGGAAAAGATGTCCAAAGTTGATCCCTGCAATATCCCTAATTCCTTAGTGTACCTCTTAACACCTCACAAAATGGTTAACAGAGTTAGTCGCACGGATAAGATATCCTTTTTTCTAATCAAAGTGATGTATTGCTTCGCAAAGGCATTTAGCATAGCACACTTCTCCATTAAGTCAGGTGACTGACCGAAACTTATGTACTCTATTCGAAAGACATTCATTTCAATTGGATTTCGAATGCTTTGTCTTATTGTGCACGCTGCATTCTTGCCAAGTGTGCTGAAAGGAGTGGAAAATCAGTCAACTAGCCGCGCACCGGTTGACAATTTCCTACTAGCAGTCCTTTTAATCCAGTTCATAACTATTGCTGTGTTTACCATCGTCCTAATTATTTTCCACGTAAGTCGGCACAAAAAGTTTGTCAAAGTTGTCAACAGGACTATTGGCATCTTCCTTCGAATATCAAAATTAACAGGGAAACAGCACTTCTTCACAATCGATTTCAATCTCATGGTCCTGTTTAGATTGATGCTCACCATACATGCAACCTTCTTGAACGTTCCACAGCTTTGCGTTGAGCTTATGCATGGAAACTATGTGCTCATCCTACAGTCGGTTGTTGAGCTTTATTTATGGATCGGAACATTAATCGTCCTGGACACATGCTTCGTTGGCTATGTGACCTTTGCGGCAATCTACAAAAATATTACAGACTATATGATTGAATTCGAGGGACGTTTAGAAGGAAAAATGCATACCAAGCCCCTACGAAAACGAATGCTGCGGGTTTTCACTGAACAGCTAGAGGAATGCACGATTATTTACGCCGAAACTTTCAAAATTGTCAAGGATTTCCATACACTGTTCCAGTTTAACCTTTTTTACGCATTCTACATAGACTTGGTCAGTGTGATTATAATGGCATACTTCAGCTTCTGGATGTATCTCACTCAGCATGAAATACTATTTCATGTGTTAATTGTGGCGTCCATTAGAGCAATCGAAGTCCTGTTGCTGATAGACGCTGCAGATACAGCGGTTAGGAGATCAAAAATTCCTAAATACCTCAATTTGGATAACATATGCTCTGACATGGACACAAGATGGGATAGAGCTGTAAGTAATTTAACAAAATTGTAGATTGGACATTTTATAAATGACTAGCTTTGCAGGTTGATCAGTTTTTGAATCTTTTAAGATTTCAGACCCTAAGGATCAGAATCTATGGACTATTTCAACTTGAGAATGAACTTTGTCTTCGAGTTCTATCCTTTTTTGTGGCATTCTTGACAATTCTCTTTCAGTTTGTTATTCTGGGATATTTCCATGAAGAAGACATCTTGGTAGATAATAACAATTGAACATTTATTTTAAAAAATAAACTTATACGATGTTTTGCTTGCTTTTCAATTTGTTAATTTGGTTCTTTTTGTCTGTCGGGAAGGAACACTCAGACCAGGATAGGGTCATTGTTCTGATGTTAAAGTAGATTGTAGACAGATGAATTATCAGTTCAGCGATAAAGAGCCTAGGTTATCAGCACTTGTAAAATGGACAGTCACTGAAATAAGGTCTCACAGTGTCGCTGTCACCCTTACAGGTATTGGACGTCGTGATTTCATTAATATTTAGCATGTTGAGGTGATTAGCAGAAACAGCCTACTACTGTGAGGCGGCAACTATTTCCCGGTTTAATAAAGACGTTGAAAATAATGCATTTGATCTGGGAACCGTTTTTTGTTTCAAATAAGATGAAGCTGAAGCTCACGAGCTGTATTACCAAAAAAGACGGGAAGAACACCGACTTCTCCAAAAAATTAAGAAAAAACACGAGAAGTGTGCGATCGAAGATATTGAGCGAGGCTTCTCTCAGAAACAATTTACGGATGTTTTACTTACTTAAGTAATTAGTTAAGGTGGCGCTATATTCTACAGCGGACCTGGCCCTCAACCAACAAACGTCATTAGCCAGCTCGATTTTAGCAAGCTGCCTTCAGTTTCGCAAGATAAGATGATTGAGATCTCTTTCCACTTACGTGCTCCAACTGATTCGTGGTATTACTCCACTGAGTCGTTCCTCGGAGATGGATTTGAAAATTTTCAGCGACGGAATATTCGACAAACTTGAAGTTTTCCGAGGAGAATGTTGTTCAGCCAATGGTCAGGTTGAATGATGCAAAAAAAAAAAACAATTTGGCATCACGGGGGCGAATCTAAAAGAGCTTCTGTTCGCCAATACCCCAAGGAGCATTTTGGGCAACAAGCTGTTGTTCGAGCTGGGAGGGCAGAAGATGGAATAGAATGACGACGAGACGAGGCTCTGGCAAACATCGAGCAGAGTCAACGCTACCAGAAGGCAAAATTTGATGCGAAACATAGGTGGCCATGTTGGTTGAAACCGAGCCAGCAGCCATGGGTGAGTCTCGGAAGTTGAAATCGCGATATCGGCGGCCCCACATTGTAGTCAGGGTGCTACCAAGCGACCGCCGGACAGAATGAGCCGTGGTGCTGACGATGAATGCCCCGATCTCGAGAACGAAATCGATGAAAAGATGGGCGAGTTATTACGTTTTATCGGAATACTGAGATTGTAGGGTATTCTTAGTACAACAATGGAGGTGACAAGATCTAGGAATAAATAAAGAAGTAAAACAGTACAGTACAGTAGTATAATTTACTAGCGCTAAAGGGGTTGTGAATACCCTTATGATGCTATTCACACAGCGCTAGTGTTGGTGTAGTGATTTTTGAAACTCAGGTCGCCCTTTCGCTTACATTGTCGAATATCCTGCCTCCAAATTAGTCGTAGGTAACTAAATGTTCACCACGGTTGTACCTATTGAAAATTGCTATAGACAATGTACCAAGTAATACCTTTCAGCCTTACGAACTCCCCCGTTCAGGAAAGTTTTTCTATTCGGCAGACCTCAGCTCGGTCAATGAAGGCACGAAATAAGGCATCGAGTAATATAGTGCTTTTGAGTGAGCACTGCTCTGTGGATAAAGCATGATTAAAAAATACACTAATTTACGATACAATTTTATTCCAACACCAGAATCTTTTACAAATATTCATTAAAATATCCCAGCATGCTAAATTGAATGAGAATAGTCAAATAAGCCACCACCACTGAAAAAACATGCAAGCAGAGCTCATTATTCACTTGAAACAAACCATAGACATCAATCCTTAGGTCTTCAAATCTTAGCTGGTTCAAAAAGTGATCAACCTGCGGTCAAAAAACACTAAATATTATTGATTTGAAATAAATTTGTTAAATTTTGAACTTTTCCTACACTTTTATCCCAGCGACCGTCAACATCCGAACACAGACAATCCCAATTAAGATATTTTGGAATTTTTGATCGCCGTACCGCCAAGTCCACCACCAGCATTAGAAACACAAAATCTACAGCTCGGATGATACTCAGAATCATCACACTCCATATTATATATCCGCTTGCCAGGTAGGTCAAGTAATTGAAGTGAATATGGCTTATAATCGTTATAAGATCAATGTAGAAGGTAAACAGGATATTAAATTGAAATAATGCGTGAAATTCCCGAGTGACCTTGAAAATCTCTGAGTAAATCGCCGAACATTCATCCAGTTCGTCAGAAAAATCACAAACCATTTGCATTCGACGGAATTTTGTCATCGGACAGCTCTCAAAGCATTCGACACGCTTCGCAAAAGATATCATATGATTCCCAATTTTTCGATATATTCCTGAGGCAGTGATATACCCTAAGCACAGGAGATCCACAACTATGAGTGTTCCAAACCACAGAATGTGTCCCAAAATACTTTCAACTAACACCATGAAATTCCTTTCCGTCACCATAGTGACGAGTCTTGGGACATCGAATAGAAACCCAACGAAATTGGTGGCGATGTGGCCAAACATCAGTAAGTAGAACTCTCGTCCAAAAGCCTTCGAGTCCCCGGTTAGCACCGATATCCGCTTGAATATGTCTATGGTTCTGTTGACGACACTGATGAATTGTTTGTGTTGAATAACTTGGAATGCTATAAACACCACAGTTAACACGGCACCTGATGAAAATTGAATGAACGACATTGCTCGGATATGCATTTGAGGTATTTTTTGAATATCATTATAAATTTGCGGCAAAAAGAGGCTATAAACGATAACACACGTGAGCCTATACGAAATGGAATACAGCTGCGACTGGACTGAAGACTTTAATCGAGCACGGTTTGTAATTGAAAAATACACCATCCCGAACATTTTAGCGTAGTAATACATAAGTTTGAGCGATAATATGAAGCAGGAATTATTCCGCATGACCCTAATAGACATTGTGTCGAGCAGGCACTAATTGTGGCAGGAATTCTGCTATTGCTATGAACCATATATTTGCTCAAGGCAAATAGACTTCCGTGTGATTAAATTGATGACCCATCAACAAATACTCATCGACATTATTCGAATTGACAAGTTACTTATTTAAAAGTGCAAGACTACTTGCCCATGGCAGTGGGTATGCAATCAACTGCGCACAACACGCCTTAACCGGTGGTAGAAAACCACTGAAAGCTTAGATTTCATCTGCTCTAGCTGAAAAGCTTGGAGCTTACTCCCGAAACTAAGAGGGGCTAACTCCAAACTTTTAAAGCTAAGTCCTACAAAAACCACAGAAAAAAGGTCTTAAAGCGATGCTGCCAGCTTCTTCTGCTTTCACCCATAAATTCTCAATACTAAAGCATCGACCAGCTGCAAATCTGGACAATGTTATTCACCCCGAATCCATTAAGGATAGCGGCAATAACGCCAAATTCTCGCTGTGCGCATTCTTCAGCAATATTTTACTGACAGATATCGTACCTTAAGCATTCAAAAAATCAGAAGACAGAGCTGAAAGCTACAGATTAACCGCTCACCTAAGCATTTACCTAAAGATCATTGAGCGGCTTATCCAGAACAGGATTGCCGGGGCGATAAATGAGTAGTTCCTTCAGAGCAGGTCGGATTTAGATTATGTCGGAGCTGTACATACTGGGTCTTGGCTTTATCACCACATATTGAAGGTGGTTTCGAAAATTACCTTAACATGCGACTTGCATTTGTGGATCAAACAGCAGCCAATGATACAATCTGACAATCGCAATATACTCAGGAAGCGCTCCTCCAGTCAGGTTGCTGATTAAAGGCCTAACACAGCATACAAGATCTTGTAAGGGATGTTGATGAGACTTATGCCTCTACAGTGGACGCTGTTTAGAAGGTCTCCCTTCTTCTTAACAACACTTTTGAGTCGCCAGTCTTTCAAAATACCTACCTCCAATACAAGTCTCTTACAAATGACAGGTGGGTATCAGTACTATATCCATTCCACTCACAAATTACAGGCATTCCACTTGAATGAGAATAAGGTGTGTGCATGCATAACGCATATAGCACATCCACCTGCTATAAAACCAACGAGACTACCAATAACACGAAACCCAATTCTCAACTCGAATATGGGCTTACTTATGAAATTGCATATTTAGTTGAACTCTACAGTTAATTCAAAAATTGCGGTTAACCGATATGTCCGTGACGAATTTCCCTATAATTTGCGCACATCGAGGATATACTTGGGCGCACTCAAGCACAAACCCGAACACACGCATTCCACATATCGTTCACAGCTGTGAGGAGTCCAGACGTCACACCCTTGGAAACTTTACTTTTTGGGTAAGATTTCTTGGAGACATTTTTTGCGCTATTCCTTGTTCACTTGTTTAAAAGTCGGCCGATCACAGGTGTATGCGTATGAAATGAAGAGAGTAAGTCAGATAGAACGGTATTTCTCAGGACAGTCCACTGGGAAGCGGCAAATTTATTCATGGATATATGGTTGGTTAGTTCTGTTCATTTGAATTGCAAATCGACTCATTCAACAGGAGACCACATTCAAACAATATTTTTAGCGGTTAAGGAAAATGAATATTTTATGTGCATAGGGCATGTACTTCCTAACTTATGTACGTATCCCCCATGACTTGATGGCGGACCGATGTAAACATTTCAAACTAATTGGAGACATTTATACCAGGTAGCAATCACGTCTGAAATGTGAAGCATCTACACCTCTGCTACTGAATTACCCCTGGTAATCTGTTCGAGACGCTGTGCATCGTCGTAAATACTTTTTTGTTATGTTATTTTGGAAACTGTCGAGTACTTCATAAAGACGAAGGGAAAGTTAAAACAACACCTTGGCCTGGGCTAAGAACACTGTAGAACTGGCTGAGTCGAACTTTCACAATTCTTCAGCACAATACAATAGTGAAAGAAGGTGGTGACTAAACTAGTCACTGTCTGCAAAATCGAAGACTTCCTCAGGATACTCAAACTCAGCAATCCCTTGCTTCCAGCTCATAACTTGAGAATCGTAAAGCTAGAAGAACCGAAAAGGGATTTAAGATGAGCTTGCATCTTCATTAACAATGAATCTCTGGCATCTCTGGTGGCATCCAACGCGGATATCAGCTACTTCTGAGCTGATAGGGGTTTTCTCTTGTAGCGTCATCTTTCTCCAATCTGCAGCGGTACGAGTATGTTGCTTAATTTAGCCTTGCTACTGAGAGTCTTCTGATTTTCACTCAACTAAATGCTCCCTAAAGGACTCAATACCCAAGAGCTGCTTTAATTGTCGGCCCACAGTTCTTGGATGACCGTGATGTCTACTTTATAATAGTAGTCTAGGGTACTTCCTAGCATAAAGTTCCACCATATGAGGTAGGCTTTGTAAAATGTACTTTTTTTCCATAAAGTTAAATATATTATAAAATCTTTAACATATGTGACAAGTTTTAATGATAGAACTAGAAAAAGAAATCTGGGTGTATGTTTCTATACCATCGGTTCTTGATGCTCCGGCCACATCATTTCAAATTGGATGAGTAAGAATAAGTACGTTATAGTACCAGACAACAAGAGTAAGGCAAACTCATTGTTTAGCTCGAATAGACCGAACACTTTCACTTCCAGATGCTCAACATTTCGGCGATTTAAAAATGACTCCAGCTTGAAGACAAAAAAAGATCAATTAGATACTTTACTTCCACTTTTCATTCTAAACCTACGCTTTGGTCCCATCGACTGTCGATTCCAGAGCAAGCCACCTCGATTCCATTCAACAGCGGTATTTTTGACTTCTTAACAGCTGCTTCAGCGCGAAGAATCAAAAGCAGCAAATTCAGAACAGTCGGTCCGCAAGCACAGCACTTTTCCCATGACATAATCTGTGATACCCTGTAGGTCCAGAAAATTTCGTTCAACTGCAGCAGAAGATACACGAAATTGTGATAGACGCAGAAGAGGATTCTTAACTGGCACGCCTCGACAAACACTTTTCCTGTTCGATAAATTGTCGTTAAAATAAGCCCACACTCGTCAAGTTCGTCTGAACATTCGCAAAGGACCTTCATTTGGGCGTGACGACTGAATTGATTCTGCTTCAGTGGTGCTAATTTATCCGCCAGACACTTTAAATGGTTTCTCATCTCCTGACAGAATGCTTCAATCACAAGGAATCCTACGAAGCAAATATCCAGAAAAAGTACAGTTCCCATATGAATGAACATTTTGGCCAAAGTGGAGCTGAGCTGTTTAAGATTCCACTCTGTGGCAGCTCTCAAATCATATGAAACATCGAATCCCAGTCCACTCGCGGTTGCTGTCAGCTTCAACGTTAGCAGGGTTAAAAACTTTAAACCGAAAATACTCCTTTTGCCAACTTTCTTCCTTATGGACCGATAGAGTTTGAAGAACCTTTTCACAACATTAGTTATGCATGCATCGCTCAATGTCTGGTAAATGTACATGCATATGGTGAAGATGGTCAAGGATATCACTTGCGCTGGGCCCATAAAGCGATTGTATAAGTGGGGAGTTTCCATAAATCCTTCCACGGTCTCCGGTAATCTTGAAGCGTACATCAACATCACAACCATCCGAAACAGAAAGAAAATAGTTGTGCCCAACCGCGAAGGGGCTAGAACTTTCATTGTTTTCCAATCGATACTGCATGTGAAGATAACTAGAGCCTTGGCGGAGTAATAGAGACAAACTAAGGTTCTCCGCGTTAACATGTTCGGATAGTTGGCCATGACAATCGCTACTAATTGCTGGAGTTATGAAGTGTAAAGGACATGGTGTGTTGAGAAAGCTATCGCGGTGTTTGTTATCCTAACTTTGTATTTTTATGTTGAAATAATAAATAGGAAATGATTTGATAATACCTAGTCGATAAATAGAAAGAAGAAGACGATTAAATTGTGGCAACACAGGAGTGTAGGGTCAAATTGAACCTGCTCAAGAAGGTGCTACGGGTTACAAAAGGGCCGAAGAACTCGCAAGGAGCGGAGCCGAACACAGTGAAATATCTTTACTGCATATTAGAACGCAAGAACAAAGAAAGCAACTAACAGAATCTTTAGGGAAAAATGAAAGCCAAGACCAGCCATAATCCACTGGATGTCAACAGCCATCATCAGGCCAATTCTAGCCTGCGGCTGTCTGATGTTGTGACCAACCGCGGAAAAAACCACAAACCTTAAAACACTCATAAAAATCCAGCGATTAGCAAGCAGCAGCAGAGTTGGAAACAATACTTTCGCTTTTACCTCTTGACCTATACACTTAAGAAATAGCAGCGACGAGCATCCTACGACAACAAGCTAACAACGTTTGTAAAAAGGGCCGAATAAGTTAACTACTACTGTTAGATGGTCGAAGGTCCATTTTAATGTAGACTCCAGAATCTACTCAGAGAAACCCGATATTTCCCGGTTGGTGAAACTTTCAAACTACACCAGGGTGTTCCAAACCGAAATTTTCCGAAAACCAAGGCCTCAAGAGAACTGTCCTCAGTATTAACTCCGAGAAGAAACATTGACATATAAGTACATCGAAAGTCAAGCCGCCACCAAAGCCACCTCATCCACAATACTAAAATCAAAGCTAGTCAAGAGGTGCCGCAAGGAGCTTAAAATGCTAACGTCAAAGCATAATCAAAGAAGATGTGCTCATAACACAGTTAAAGGAAGTCAAAAGAAATACTTAGGCTAAACAGATCGTACTTAGCACTCTTGATCAGTATCCTCACAACCTACTGGCGGCCATTCTAAAGAGAATGGGATTTACTACGACCGACCTCTGCAAAGGCTGTGGCGACATAGACTTCCTCTGCGACTTCCCAAGCCTCAGCAGAACCAGGAAAATAACCCTAGGCTAAACGCCTTTTTTTAGCGAAGGTCATCCTAAAATTCTTACTGGATTCGTGGTGGTTTAGGGAGGCAACCAATAGATAAAACTAGCCTCTTCTGAATTCCAAGCAGACAGAATCCCAGAACGAGGACCACAATGGATCCATGAAGATCCGAAAGAGGCGACGTCTAACAAGCAGCCACCCTAAGCTATGTAGCAAACAATTGATGTTTCAATTTTTGTTACGCTGTTTTACACTACTGTGACTAAAGAAAGTTGAAAGAGTGACTGCATTCCATATCATTCAGCCTTTACTCTGATCTCCAAGGATCCATTGCGTTCAACTGGCCTTAAAATGACAGAAAAATACTAAAAATAAGCCTGCAATTACCTGTCGAAAATGCACAGATCTCCCTTAAGTTTACAGTAGCATTTGAATATCACCGTGCGACCTCATTGTGTTAATAGTAACTCTCGCAAGTTGTGTGCGTTGAATAACACAAACCGTGTTGTTATCAATAGAATAACCAAAACAAATATCACCGCAGTTGTGATAAGCAATTAGTTTTTGTTAAAAGTGGATGGTGACCCTCCTCAAGTGACCACAGTTTCAGCTACTGTGCAGTTTATATCTTGGTACGTTCTGTTTAACCACCAAGCCACATAAAATTTAATGATGGATTCATTCCAGTTTATCAAGCAGGTAGATACCTATGTACATTGTGTAACAAAAAAAAAACCCATCAATTCGAAATAGGTAGATACACACACTCTTCGTTTTTTTTTTTAAGTTGATTTTCCCTTTTTCCATAAAAAAAAAAAACGTGGAAATAGATCCTTGATCACAACGATCAGTGAAGAAGGGTTCAAAATAGTACTTGTTTGCGTTCCCACCACTAACAACAACGAAAAAATCGTATTCTTATCAGAACCACAAGCAGTAGGGAGTGTTATCCAAAAAACAGGGCGTGTATACGAGCCAGAGTTGTAGATCACGCAACGACCCTTAATTTGAAAAAAAAAAATCAAAATAAATAAAAAACGACGACGCGTAGTAAAAACCACGTCGAGTTGGGCATTCTACGCAACTCCGTAGCCGTATGCTAACGCGTACCGCACAATCTTGTGTCTTTCTCTGGTTTCCCTGGTTTCTCACTCTGTCCGTTGTTTACAATCAGCGCACTACAGCAGCCATAATATCAACAAAATGTCGCTCCACAGTGTGTTTAGAAGAACGGTCGATGACCTGCCTCGAGTATGGCAGTATGGCGCGCTTTGTTTGTTGTTTACGTTTTGAAAAGAAAACTCTGTGTGCACTGTGCACTGTGCACCATCACCACTCACGAGTCCAATTCAATCCTTGAATCAGGTTCTTTGGATGGTTTTTCATTTCTCTTTTTTTCCTGGTTACCCACCTATTTTCGATTATTTTATGTGATAACACAAACAGGGAACACTTGTTTTTAAACAATACTGACTTAGTGCGAGATATTGAACAAATTTCTGTTGATAGACCGTTGTTGTAGGGAAATTTCGTTGTAGAACAACGATATTTCAGTTCGTCTGGATAAAAAGTGATCAAGTGAATAGAAGTCTAGACAAGTGATCAGTGCATTGGATGATAATAAATGGATCAATCAACGTTGTCTAGCTAAAGCATAGGCAATGAACTTGTCGTATTAGATAGGGGAACAAACTGTCAAAATCGTTAAGTGTGAGGTTGATTCAAATCATATAATTTGGACAATTAACTAGGGTTCACCTTGGCCAAGTGGTTGGATTAATTAGAGAAGCTGACACAGGTTGGAGTCAACAAACAAGCAGGCAATGACAAACCTTCGAAAGTACAATCTGTCTTGGAAAAAGGTTTCTAATCCGCCGTTCGGCGTTGGCAATAAGACTGTATGTTCCTTCTATTCGTGCGGAAAATATAACACGTACAACAAGAGAGAGAGAGAGAAGGAGTGAGCTATCACATCGAGCTTGGCTAGATCGCCGAGGTCGCATGTGGAAAAGAGGTGAGTAACCGTTTCTTCCTGGTTTTTACAGCTTCTGGAGACATCGTTGGAAGGGACACCTATTCGAGGGGCGTGCTTATCTATAAAATAGAGCAATAACCCTTTACCGCGTTAATTGAAAGCCACACAGCAGCTTTTCAGACTGTCGTAAGGATTCCCTAAACCTTAAGCTGTGATTTGCTACCAATAGATATTTATTTTTTATTTTTATAATTCACTTGCGTTAAGGGGGTTATGAATACCCTTATGATGCTATTCACACAGCGCTGGTGTTGGTGTAGTGATTTTGAAACTCAGGAGGTATTCGGTTTCAGTCTTTTGCTCCTGGGGTGGTGTCCAGAATAACTGGGGAGAATTATTGGTATTGCTTATAATACACAGGATTTCTTTCGAACATCCCGATGTCATTATCACTACTCAGACTTTCAAGTCATGTGACCACCCTACTGTCAGTATTATGCCTATGCAGTAGAGTATCAATAGAAAGTAAGTGGAGTCTCTTCTCCAGCGCAGCAGTAGGGGATGTTTTTAAAGCACCCTTTACAGATGCTTTATAGTCTCTGAATTTTTCCCAGAAGATCTATATTAATTTTCTTGTCCTGTGTTGTCCACCAGATTAGTACTGCATACATCAAGATGGGCCTCACTATTGCAGAATAAACCCACTGCACAGTTTTTGGCTAAAAACCCTATTTTGGGCCCAAAGCTCTGCGATAGGAATAAAGAGCAACACGGTCCAAATGATGCTTACATTGGATCTAGCTGACAGATGACAGCTCAATTTAACTGTCAAAATACAGAAAATTTGATATTCATTAGATAAGAGTTATTCCTGCAAAGAAAAGTTAAATTCAATGAAAACGTCTCAAAAAAATGAATTTAAAATCCATTCGAGTTTTTGATAGTTTCAATGACACCCTGTGCATTCATTTCATATATCTGGCTTTTTTTTTTTGTCTTCATCCTCACTTCTGTTCATCTTCTTTTATCACAGTCTCTTCAACTGTACCCCCAAAACAAATTAATGTTTACAAATGCCTAGAACTTTGGATGGCTGTCGGTCAGAATACTTGTAATTCAACTAATGGTCGTATATACTATCTCTTCCGTCAATCATTTCATGCATAATGCATGTACAATCGATTGCAGTTAATTAAATTAGCATTCAATATAGTAACGTCTGCCACAGTTCACCAACTCCGCACCGAGTTGAGGCTTCGTCGTTCATGCGGTTTGTTTATATTTACTTTCTTGTTTATTATTTACTTGACCGCGAAGATCGAAAAGAGAATTCAAATTACTGTGAAATTAATTGCACATAAAAGAACAAGCTTTATGGTTATATTGACTAAACAATTTCGTTTGACATTATCTATGAAGCTGTTATCCACTTGCTAATACCTCTCGTTCACATGCAGTTAACACTCGTCTTTGTGTGTTTTTCAATATCAAAGGCGATAGAACTTCAATGTGTATAGGGTTTTCAAATTACGGCTTCAATGAATTCGGAGTTTCCTTGTCTAAATTTTTCACCAGAGGTTGAGCGTACTGTGCACCACACTAATCGACACGTTCCAATTTCCGTTCCGGCGCGCGCAGCAAATCGACTGTAGATCAGGCAAATTCTGCAAAAGCCCAACTAATTTCAAATCGAAAGCTACCACCTCGATGCTCGAATTATAGGTATCGAGAAGAACTGATCCAGTGACGACGCCGCAAATTTGGGCAAGGTGATGCGTTGTCCTGTGATTTCTTCAATCTCGTGCGTGAGCTGATAATGCAGGGATGGCATCAACATGTAAGACAATATTTTCCAAAGATCTATCCACGATCTATCAATATTGATGAAAAACCCAATCAAGTCGCCATCACTTAAGTGTACTTAATCTAGCAAGAAGTAACTACTAGGTGGCCGTGGTGTAGTGGTTACCACCAACGCCTGTCACGCTGAAGGTCCCTGGTTCAACTTCTGGTAAGTTCTAGAAAGTCGATCAACTGCGGCAAAGAATGTTGTCAACTCTCCTGCATAGACATAACAGTGGCAGTAGGATGGTCATTTGGCGCTGAATGAATAGCATCATAAGGGTATTCTTCATAGCCCCTTGGGCGCTAGTGAATTAAAGAAAAAAAAAAAAACCGCGCTCCTACCACGCTGCATAAACAGATTCCATCAGTTCTTCTGTAGGGAACAGGAAATTAGCGAAAGCGTGCGAGTCAGAAATGACCGGGTGGACGACGTATAGAACGGTGCAAAGGAAAACATAGCCTAAAATGCTAACTTGCCCCGCAAAGTAGTACTTAATGGGAGTTTCGCGGGAAAGTGTTTGAAGCAACGCAGGGGTGGTGTGGTTTAGTACGAAGTCATGTACCGGGTACGTGAATCGTGCATACCAATTGTGCGGGCTACTGGTATCTTTGGAAGATTCCCACCTTCTAGGCATCCAAAAAAAAAAACATCTTTACATAGAACGTAAAGACAAACAAAATCACCTAAGAGCATAGACCTATAACGCCTCCAAGAGTGAGACAGTTATTTACAAAAAAAAAAAGTGCACATTATTCCATTCGAACGCGAAAAAGAGTCAAGAAACCCAATTAAACTTCAAGACTCAAAACTGGCCAATAAACAAACAAACGTTAATTAAAACCGAGACAAGACAAAGAAAAAAAAAAATAACAATCACAACGAGTTCTAAAGCGCGGTCAAGTTTGCAATAAGGCACACTTCAATAATTGACGGGCAATTCTGAGTAATGTACGTATATGTATGTATACATTGCGTACAGTTCATTTGGACGCTATGCTATGCACACAAAGAACGTTCGAATGACCTACCTGCTTTATTTGAATTCTGTTCGTTTTTAAAGCCAACGGCCGACCAAACCACACGGAACATGTTGTGTTTACCTTTTGGAGTTTTGGCAGTTTTCCCGTTGATCAAGTCCGGCCTTCTTCGATTCACGTTAAATGCTACGATCAATAACAAAGAACGACTCATCGTCATCGTCTTCGCTCCTCCGCCCTACTAGTACACTAGTACAGTGTTCATCGTGATTGCCAGCGTCGTTGTCAGGTTAGATAGAATACAAGTAAGCATCTCTCAACTTGTTTTGTTTTGCTTAGCCTTGTTCGTTTATGTTTTCATCTGGGTCTTCTCTCTACAGAGCGAGCTGCTCGCTATGGGTGAATAACCGGTCACATCGTGGAGTCATCAACGAAGAAAGTGGAGAGCAATCAAGTTTGATTCCAGCGGGGTGGGGCCTCTGTGCGGGCACCGCATTATCAAAACACAAGCTTGTTTATTGTTCGTGTGCACACGAAGAGCGCACAACTCACTCACACTGATAACGAACGCAACGAATTCGTAAGAGTGTAGCTAATCGCTGTGCACTTATTTAGTGCCTACTCCTCCTATATGTGTCATCCATGTTATTCAAGGGAACATTCATCGTCATCGGCGGAGGCAGCGGCGCGGCGAGCGACGGGAACCAAAGGGTTTTATTATTAATTTGCTGTTGATTTGGATTTGCCTCGCTTCTTTTATCGCAGAATTCAGGTTTTTTTTTGTGACGCCGACAACGACAACGACGGACACAGTGAATGGTGTTCCTTATAAAATAAGGTTTCACTCTAAAGAGCATTGAATCAGTAAGACTTTGTTTCAAATATCCGCTGCTGTTCAGAAATCCCTCACCAAAGACCACAATATTTTCTGACTAAAATTTTGGTTACTTTTGCTGGTCCACTTTCCTGACTCAGAATTCATCGACATCACGGCTTCACCCAAAAAGTCGATCAAAGCTGATTTTGTTCTCTCTTAACAACGTGGAATAGGCCAAGGATCTTCAATTCGACAAAGGATGCCTTCAAAGAGGTGACATAGAACACCATAGGGAGGAAAATTCTGTGTGGTTGTGACGCGGCTAGCTATTTTAAGAACAGGAAGAGTTCAGTGCTGATCGGTGCTAGGTCGGTTTATATGGAAAATAATGTATAAAGATGCTCGCCGGTGGAACCAAAGTAGACAATACTATTGATACAGTTATTGTGTTGGTCTTAAAATTGTGATCGTCAAATCTCTATGGTTGGACGTATGGTAGCTATGTTATGGTTAAGCAGTAAGGATGCTCTTAGATCTCAATGCTCCTACTGTATAATAAGAGATGGCTCTCATCAAACTAGTTAAGTGGTCGGACAAGGTCGTCCTTTCATTTAACGATGGGAAGACCGAACTGGTCTTATGCACAAGAAGGTACAAAATACCATACCGTACCAAGGTTAAATGGCACGGAACTTTACTTCGCAGCACATTCTTAATAAAAAAAAAAACTCAGTTGCAAGTTTAGTATGCTGGACTGTGCCAAGAAGGCTTTCTTGCAGAAAGAGAATGTTTAGCCTTGGGCTTCATGCCTTATCTAAGTCTACGAAAGACCTAAGTTCAGCAAAGCGATACAAATCTATTACTCTCACTTTCTCACAGCTCGGAAAAGGATTTGAGATAGACACTGACTGCAGTCATTGAGACAATCTTAAACTTTCTATGTGCAAAGCCAAGAACAGACTCGAAACTGGTGAAGAAATGCAAGGAAAATCTCAATATCCTCACAAGCTCCTCCCGGGTCAACCTACTCTGGGTACCTGGACACAATTGTCTCCTTTTGACCGTTTAGCAGCACTAATTGAGGTTTATTATTTCTAGCTTTATCATTTGATTTGTAGATTTTCTGTAATAGGAAAGTCTTTTTTTCTAATTCTCGACTTTAAATTTACATGTGTGTCTTTACTGCAGATAATTACACGCCACAACAAAAAACATCTTTCTGACTGCCATCCATTAGAGATGTGTCGAAGCATGAAGAAAATTACTAAGGAATGCTTAATAGGTGGGCTTTGGTAACAGGTTTGGCCTATTTCTTGCTTATGTAAGTTTTACCTTCACACCTTTCATCGTTGTTCTCTTGTTGTTTGTAAAAACAAGTTGCTTTCTAGAAGACTGTACCTTTGTGAAATTGCGGATGCCAATAAATATCTCAATCTTAACAGTTCAGTAATAACTTCTGCAAAAAAGTGAACACCAATCATAACTACAAAGGAACAAGCCTTGTTTTTTTTTTTTTTTTGTGTAAGGAAACCACAAAATTCGCAGAACGACAAACAATCAGTCCGCGTGTTTCATCAGAAAAAAAAAAGTCAGACATATGCCGCCACGCCACAACTCAATCTAGTGCACAAATCCAAGAATGGATTAACCTCTCTATGTGAACCAGGTTCAGTGTCCTCCGATGCACTAGGCGCACTTAATGACGCCGCTCAGCAATTCCATTACAACAAATTATGACCAGAATCATTGGAGGGCTCATCACAGTGAGACGAGTGTGTTGTACTCGTAGTTACTTTGATAACGTTCACCAATGAATTAGTACATAATTAGCTAGTGCGAGAAGAGTGACCATGTCCACAGTTTCTAGCTACACCACAACCAGCGTCCACAATGTGCTTGTTACCGCCAACAATGCCAGTCATCCTAAGAGAAGCATCAAACGAATTTATTTCAATTACTCGTATCTTTTCTACGAATCGCGAATAGACGCAGTATTAATGAGGACAAGCGGAATGTTTGCAACTCGAGAATCAACAATTGAAGTGACCCATATAACTTGTGGACGGTTGGTTGTACATCTGATGTCGACAAAGAGTTCCACTGCAGTAATTCTATGGAAAATCTTAGCAATCGTCAAAAAAAAAAAACAAAAAAAAATCTTGACCGCTCGAAGAGTTTAAGATCTTATCACCTCGACCAGAAGCTCGTGAACCGTGAAGCAATTCCGACCATGTTTATTCAAATATTTTGCCTTTCACGATTCGGTTCACCTCTAGTTCGGCTTTCCACTTGAAGGACTTTCGCGGGGATACCAGTCGAATGATCTTCTTTTGAGTGTTTTTCATTCTAAAACATCTTCACGCCAATGATTCGGAGTTTTTCAGGACGACTGCATCCGAACAGGAAGAAGGTACTAATAAGTTCACTGCTAACACATCCTTCTTATTTGCTCACAAGTCATTACGTAAATTGATTCGTGTCAAACAGCAGAAAGGGGGCAACAAATTCCCACAGTATCCACATCCACAGCGGTGTGTTTCCATAGGACAGGTGTAAAATGCAAGAGCATTTTACAGGTTTCTTCAGTGGCTTCTCTCCGACGACATGGTGTGAAAGATGTAGAGTCCCTTGTCGCAGCGGAAGAAGCACTCTATAGACGCATCCACATTATTAGTTCTGTATTCCTTCCGTTCGACCAGTTTGTGACAACTTTGTTGCTCTTCATTCCGTCTGATCGACGAAGGCGCAGGAAATCGCTATTGTTAATTGATTTCCGTCTTATTACACGAGTCATGGTCATTATTTGATGACCGGAATTGCTTTTATTAGAAGTATAGAGAAGACGAGTTGCATTTATTTTACGCTTGCCGTCGGTTGCGTTTAAGGTAATAATTGATATGGGTTCCCAGGAAGATTAACAGTCAATGAACTGAACTACACTTATGGTGAACTTCGACAACGAGTAAGTAAAAGATTGAAAGACGGATTTTGTAATACTTTTCGAGCGGTGTACTCAAATAAATCGTGTCAAATAATTGTAGACACTAAGTGAATGTAACTCAGGAGATTGGAAGAAATGTAAATCCAAGCTCAACAAAGTTGACGAATTTCAGGAAGAAGATCAGAAGTTGGAACAAGGAGAACTGATAAAATAAAATAAAATAAAATAAAATGTATCAAAGGCTAGCAACTGTGACCTTGGGGTTGGTTCAGACCGAAATGATGCTCTTTATCATCAAAATTAAAGTACAACGTTCCTAATCAGTCCCGCCGTCCACCTTCCCCTAGTTACAGAACTCCTTTGCCTTTGTTGTCGCCGTTTCCACTCGTTTCCACTTGTCTCTGCCGCTCAAAGATCGATGGGAGTCACTTCATCTACTGCGAGGGCAGCTAGTTTCGACACCGTTATGCTTGCTACTTGGAGTCCACATATAGAGATACTGCTGCCATATCTTTTTTGAACTTTTCACAGCCATACAGGAGATTAGCATGCGTGATCGGTGCTGAACCACAAAGCCATGTGGTCATTGTAAATTCCTCGACCCGATACCAAATTATTTGGTTGCGTCCTCGGCCCACTACCTAACTCTCAAGGACATTTTTTTCAGTAACGGTCCAGGGCAGACTGGAAGACTGGGGGAGTATTCAAGGATTTTGATGTGCTTATCTATACGGACGGCTCGAAGATGGACTGCGGATTTCGTGCAGGCATCTTCACAGACAAGCTGAAAATATCAAAATCTTTCCGCTTACCGAGCTTTGAGAGTCTCATCCAAGCAGTTATCTTTGCTTTCTAATAGGCAAAGCTATTGATTGCGTTACTATATCCCCAAAACTAGTAGAGTAACGTCAGAAAAAAATGAACCAATTAGGTTCTCGCGCCTAGGTTCCAGAACATAATGAAATCGACGGCAACCAAAAAGCTGACGTACTGGCCGGGTGGCTGTCACCCTTTAGCGGCTCACTAGCAGAAAGGGTCAAGATTCCGCCGTTCAGGGCAATATTTAACGGTGGAATATGATAGATAACTGCGTCATATCAAGGAAGACTTCACCCGATTAGAACAAAACAAAAACAAACGAACTACTTAGCAAATCAAGAGTTGATACTGTAGATTGGAGACCACGCAGCCAAGCTAGAACACCTTCTGTCGCAGTTGCAAGAATAAGAACCTGGAGAGGTTCTCTTTGCTTAAACTTCTTTGCTTGAGCTTCTAATGAATTGTAGGAAGTAACTGACATCGGTATTTATCATATCGCAAAGATCTTAATACTCGTAGTAGAAGACTCCTAAGTGAAGTTGCACAAAGAAGGTCGAGAATAGTTTCCCCCTCTTCTTCGTTTCTGCACTGGACAGCCAGTTAGGGCTGCTGTTGCCAACTCCGTTACTGATCTCAAGAACTTTGTGTGGAAATTGGTCGGCTACCCCATGACTTAGAAATAATAACATGTAACCATTATCTCCTTAAAGAGCAGCATTCCTCTTCGGATCAAACCTCTCCGTATATCCTTACGAAATGTGTTACTCTTCTTCACAGAAGACGATAGCAGAAAGCTATGGCACTGCTCCAAATAAATAAGATTCTTTAAGAACACCAAATAACTTTTTATATTGAAGCCACACTGCCAAAGATGAAACAAAAATGCCTTCCCGCTCTGGTTTTAACAAATGGTGACTACAAGACCACGGAGATCACCTTTCTACTCAGTTCATCTCAAATTTGTAATTGTCTATTAAGATCACAGCCAAGAGGTTAAAGCATTAAATACCATTTCGGTTACGCTGTCATGACTTTTGAAACCAAAAAATATCTCGGCGGAGATATACGCTGTTGCATTGTGTGCACAGCAGACCATAGCCAAATATAATTTGTAAATTTTAAGGCAGACAAAAAAGTATTTCGCTTGTGGACTAGCGTAACCTTTTATCATATTTGCATATGTGAGCGGGTGTAACTCTACAAGCAACAGCTAGTGTATAGAGCAGTGCCCTTTATAATATTACAACAGTTGATTCACATTTTAACTTCCTTTTTGGGCTTAAAGCGTTACTTTTCAAAGCCGATGTATGGAACTGTCAGTCATCGAGACAGACTGCCTTCGTCATTCTTGCCACTGTTGTACCGCAAAAAACTTGATGGTTTTTTCTAGAACTCGATCCTCAGTTAGGTGCTTAGAAGTCTTACGCCTCAACTTCTGAGCCACGGCGGGCGACTACCAACTATCAGCTTTGCTTATCAAGTAATTGAAGTCTTCTCAGGTGATCAGAATCAGGTGGGTCTATCACTTAGAACAGTTTTTCATTTTGGCTATTGGGACCGCAAAGATGTGTGATATAGACTGCACACCTTATCTATCGAAGTAGCGACAAGAACTCAATCCAACTCAACATTCTAAAACGCCCATAAGGGTGTCTATGACTATACCTATTGCCTACTATGCCCACTACAAAAAAAAAACAGCCACCATGGGCAGAAAGGCCTTTAAAAAGAATCTGCATTTTTTTTTTAGATTCATTAAACTTCATATCCATTTATACCATACATGCATCTGCATTACTTTCTAAAGGTGTTGGCTGTCTGACAGCTGTCACGTGGGTCTTAACAATCAAAACGAAATAAAATTACATTTTACTACTTCGAATACAAGACATTCACACAGAGATCGTAAGACAAATAACTACGCAATAATTTTACATCCCACTCAGCGCCTTCGAAGCAGGTTTCTTATATGTGCCCTGGCCAACGTGCAAAACTCATATCATAACCAATGTAAACCTGAAGATTTCATTTGAATATCTTGCTTCTGGAGGTAGTCAACAAATGAATTTTCATAACCTATGCAATGTTCCACACTCTAGTTGCTAAGTGGATTGAGCAAGTAGTACCTTCTTTTGATTAATTTGGTATATAACCCACGAGTGACGTTTGTCGAGGGTTGAACCCCTATTTGCATTTTTTCCTTATTGTTATTAATGACCGCCTAATGAGATGTCATTGAATAGATTCATAATAAATTATCTCTTCCTTTTGAAGGATAATAAATAAAAATTGACATTTCGTCTTCCTCTATATCCTATTTCCTGGGGGAAATTGTTTTCATTTATCAAACGTTTTTGAATTGGCACGACACCTCATAGAAAGCTAGGGGCCCAGCTTCTCGCAACGATTCATGTTGTGCATGTTATAATCCTTCTACGAATGGAAGGAACATACAGTTTTTACTGCCGACTTTAGAAACATTTTTATGGCAGATACTTTCGAAGGTTTGCCGAAGGTTTTTTTTTTTCTTTATATGCTGAGACTCGAACCTGTATCCGCTCGCTTGGCAATTCCATCGGACTAATCACTAATCTACGGCGAACACACTTTTAGCACTGAGTACGATTTGGATATAATACTCTGAGTAGGCTCCGTAGGTCTCCATTCATGAGAGCATAGAATTCCTCAATTCAGCCTTATTCGTTGTGGGAATAGTACAGAATAAAGCCAGGCTATCGCTTATCGGCTAAACCGCATCTGATTTCCCACGATGAATCTGCATCCTAAGATGTGCAGCCTCTTGTGGCAGCTGTAATAAATATCACAGCTTTGTTTTTACGCTCTTCCTGACCCTCTCCACCGTGTCATTTGTTATTCAAAATTCCCCCTGACCACGTGGATGACCTTTACAAACGTCCAACTCAAAACTGAAACAAATATGTAATTTACAATTATTGTAGCAAATTATCTTCTTCTGCAGCAGGAATAAATCGTGAGGTCATTCCAGACATCCGTCAGCTTCAGATGATTCGCTCAGTCTGTGAGTGTAAATAATAAAATAATTTTCCAGCAATTTCAATAATATAACGTTAAAATGGATCTTCGTGCATGAGTTCTAAAGTATGAACAAGAATCAGACTCCAAAGTTCAAGTCAAGATCTCGCTCTCATGATTCATGTTTCAGTTAATTGAATCTCAAGGATGACGATGGAAGGAAAAGATATTTTCTCACAAAACTCTATTACTGTGGAAATGCTGGCTTGAAACCTTGCAATGCAATCGATATTGTAGTCTTTGCAGGGTCTGAGAGAAATGATGAGAACTATATTTACCATAATGATTCACAAGTAAACTGCCTAGAATATATGTGATAGAATGTTGAATGAAACCCGATAGGAAACGCGAGGTTGAAGATAATTCATGTAAGGCGTTTGGTATGGATTTTCCATAAAGTGTAACGAGTACTAATATCTACGAGGAAACTCTGGGTGAATAATCCAGCTAATCCATAACAAAAGTATCTACAATGAAAAAATTACAATTTGTTTGCATCATAGCTCTCACCCTTGTACCATGTTTATTCCTGAAGTCACTCCATCGTAAAGCTGGAATGTGTTTCAAATTCCAGCTTCTAACTATAGTATCACTAAATAACCCCTCTTTTAGGTGGATTTCGAAGAAATACTACCCATTGCAGAGGTCCTCATGACGCAACTTTCAAAAAATTTGAATGCAACTTTTCAAGACCTCTATAATAAACACCAAAACCATGGTCCGTTCAAATGTTTATATATATATGCAATATAACGAAATCTTGTCACCACGATAGGGGCCGCAATTCTTAACCGAATTGAATGAAACTTTGTACACATGTTGATATTGTGAATGGCACGGACGAGTTCGTAGATGGGTGAGATCGGTTGAGAGGGGGGCGTGTCACGCCCATTTATGCAATACAACGAAATCTTGTCCGCACGACAGGAGCCGTAGTTCTCAACCGAATTGACTGATTCTTTGCACATATGTTGATATAGTGAATAGCTGAGTTCGTAGATGGGCGTAATCGGTTGGGAGGGGGGCGTGTCACACCCCTTTACATTTTTCAAATTCCGCATTAATAATTGTTGCATTTTCATTTTTAATAGTATAGAAGTGGTAATAGTAAAATAATATTTTCGGAAAAAAATTCCCGCCATTTTGAATCCGCCATCTTGAAATTCTTTAAAATTGCTCCGATTTCGTTGAAATTGAAAATGTATACTCGTTTATGGGTACTTGTTATAATTTCGCTATTTTGGATTACTTTAATATTACTTCAAAGTTGCATACAAAGGAAATCCACCTATCTCTTGTGGCTGGTGCCGGAAGGTCTTTTTTTTTTAATGAATTCACTTTGATATTATGCTGAGTTAAGCAGGTCTGTATTTAAAAAAAAGTTATAAGTCTCAATGCACACATTTGAATGACAGATAGATACTAGTCGTAAACGTACTCGTTTTGTACTCCTAAGGACCAACTTTTCGGATTTTGATTTAAGCGAGCACTTCTACATATCGTCCGCATTACCTAGTAAGTTGATAGCCCCACGCACAGTGTGCTCCAGCATAATATTGAAGAAGATGGCTTTATCTAGGATATAGCTGCACATATATTATGTCAAAGCTTTACATCCCCAGGAAAGAGGGAGGCAGCGTTATACAAAAACAGACCCTGGTGGCTTTTAATAAACTAGTTAAGTGGGCGGACAAGGACGGTCTTTTTGTTAACGGCGCAAAGACTGCACTGGTTTTGTTCACGAGAAGGTACAAAATATCACATATCGCCCCTCCAACGCTAAATAGCACGGAACTTCAATTTGCAGAACATGTCAGATTCTTTGGAGGTCAACAAAACAAAACTCATTTGGAAGCTGGATATGTAGGACCGTACCAAGAAGGCCTCTGTTATCTTTTATTCCTGTCGTAGGACTAAGTACACTGGATATATTCAGAAATAGTAAGGCTCATCTTGATCTACAGGGTACTAGTCTGGTAGACAGCACTAGATATGAAGAGTAACACTTATCTTCAGGAAAAAAAAAGCTTCATCTTTCGTACAACTTCAAATAGGATGACCCGGTTGGACATCTAGCATATCATTGCAATCCTCAACGCCATACTGATTTTGTCAAACCCAACATACTGTAAGTCCCCTAAGTCTAACTTCACAAGCCCTTTCAAGTTCATCATCCTCGAATGCACTGAATGGGACAACAGACGGAGCAGAAACCGAATTAGCAGTCTGTCCTAATGGTTTTCTTTTTTCCATGTAGCTGATTGAACTATGCATTAGACGTTATCTACATAGAAAACAGATTGTCACATTTTTTAACAGCCAAAAGCTCTGAGCTCTGGTCTTGACTCAAAGCTTGTCTGGAACTGCCTTGTTACTCATAAGTTACAAGCTGCTCATGCCAAAGTGGACGAACGGACAGAACGTTTTTAGGAACTGGATTTAATGTGTAAACCTTGAGTGAGCCCATCCCGTATGAAGGTTACACTTACATGCATATGTTATAGCAGAAGGTACAGCGAACACTCCATCAATAGCTCCCAACTCCAACTGCCAAGTTTGATTGATTCAAGCCAAGCTTGTCAAGTGTGAATACTTTCAGCCGCAGTTCCAGCCAAGTGCACATATCCAATCTGCAATTTGTATGTTCTTCTCGTATTTCAATTTCAACCACGTAGGGTGATTGGCAGGTAATAAGAGTACAATCTGTAGAAACAGAATCACAACCACAGCTCCACATTTGCTCATCAGAATATCCTACCGTCAGTCGCGTCGCGTCGTCGCATCGCTATACCATCTGTAATAAGATATTTTTGAGGTGAGGTCAGGTTTCAAGTCGTATCACCAATTGGGCGCCTCGAAATAGCTATTCAGTCACTGATTGCGGAAACAGACACATGCAATCCATGATCTGGAGGAAAGTTACACGATCGTACAACCAACAGCATCAGTTCAATAGCCTCGATGTCAGGTCATCGTCGTCGTCAGAGTCGTCGTCTTTGGCATAAGTTCTAGTACCACCATTGGTACGTTGCTTTGTTTTTGCAAAGTAGGAAAACAACGCCATCAAAAGCGGAGAAAAAACTGGTTAGTAGTTTTTCCTACAGAAACACCAGCAGCAGCTGCACAATCACTGCCATCCGACCACGATCGATTCTTTTCGGTATCCCATTCCCATTCCCTCTGCTTACGCTGTGTAGGGCATATCCACTATGTCCTATTCAGTACAATTACGTTTGGAACCTAGCGCACGACCAGCTCTACGTAGAGAGACACTTGCCGATGCAAAGGAAACTTACAGCTCGGTTCGGTTCGTTCGTTCTCGAAGGGAGGCGATCTAATCGTGAGATAAAAAGAATTGAAGTTGTGTGTAATTGCAAATCGCCTCGTTCCTTGGACAAGGAACCGCACGCGGAGTTCGTTGAACTACATCCACGCCGCTTCCAGTGTAACTCAGTGCTAGATCTGTAATGCCCACGTCAAAGTCAAACAGCGATTGTGATGAGCGTTTTGAGTTGTCATATCTCGCACGGTACCACCACTGGTCTTACTGTGGCTAATGCACACTCATTGCAGGTATTGGGAACACAAATCACCATTTGGCACAGCCTTACACCACGACTCGCGGCCGTCTTGTCCAAGCTTTGTTTTATATTCTGTAATGGAGGTGTTCAGTGCGTTCTGCGGTTACTATAGGTTCATTGATATGCCAACCTCGTCTGCATGGACCTGCTTATCGTCAGAGCATTAGTTTGCAATTGAACGTTTGTCGTAGTCCCACTACCCAGTGGATAGGATGAAATGAAAGGAAATTCAAACGGGAATGGCATTTGACAATGCGCATGGTGTGACTGTACTTCGTGGCAGTATTGTAATGTACCTACTCGCCACGGTTAAATGATTTCTGTCATTAGCTTTGGGAGCAAATGGGAAGATATCGTTACGGAAATGATAATATAACCTTCAGTTGGTGCCAGAGCAAAGGTTCGTTCATCAACTGCCCTTGTACCAAATTAAACTGGAGCCGGGTGGAGTATCACTGCGAACATGCTTGTTGAAGAAACCCGCGTTAATATTTTTTCAGTCAGTTTCAGATTTACACGATAGGATGAGAGCTTGTTTGGCGCTGTACATTTGCATTAACAAATATAGTCATGGTGGCGTTAATTTTAGAACACAAAAGCTTCGAGGAAAATGAACGAGCGGACAGTCTAACGAGTCACCCACTCATCGGTCCTAAGCCCTATTTTGGAGCACTACCTAGCAACGCCTGATACAGATACATCAATCGAAATCAAAGTAAGGCCAAGAAGTTACTTGTATTAAACAAGAGTTATTTAAGGCTCTTGAAGGGCTACCTGACTAATTATTGCCCCCTCAGGTACCATCTTCACAAGGTAAGTGTATCGGATACTGATTTACCGACTTTGGGGAAACAAAAAAATCTATTGATCTATTGATCAGCATAATATTTTGTTGGTATAAGACTTTCCTTTGACAAAGATTTTCGAAGTTTGTATTTCCTGCTCTATTAAGAATTTAAAATGCGTCGATATTGCTCCTCCTCAATAATCTTACTAGGGCAAATGAGCTATCTCTAACCCTCATGCATTTTTTGTCGAACCACTTCTGTTTGCTAATTGTATTGACGTGCCTCTTTGGTGCGTTTAATGGGATAAACTCGATTAGAACATCAATTTTCGGTTCCTTGACAATTTAATGAGCTCAGTTTTCGAAAAAGCTAAAACGAATAGAACGGTGAATCTAAGCACTTACTTCTAAGAATAGAAACTAACGCGAAACGTCTGTCCTTCTGATGTAGCTATACCTAAGAGTTGACAATCCCGAACAAATTTTCAAAATAACCTTTTCAAATATCTTTACTCGTTCAAAACCAAAACTAATTATTAGCACGAATAATGTATCAGTTTTTCCTTGGCATTCAATTTAAGGGCCTTCCAGCAACCAAACCACAAGTTCACAAGTGTCCCAATCCCAACATCAACCACACCAAGGCAGACGCAACACAGAAGTCATTCGTTTCTGGTAATGGTAGTAATTTACAATAGAACCGGCGGATAGGGAGGCGATACACAACGAAAGAGGAAAACCTTAATAACTCCATATATATCTTCATCTGGGGCGGTTGCGTGCTCAATTGGTCTCGGACCCGTTCGTATGGCTTGATCCCAGCAGTGTGTGGCTCAAACGACGTAGTCCTCAGCTCATACTGCTCACTGCATGCCAATGTAACACGGTAGTCAACACCAAGAGCATTACGACCTAAAAGCAAAAAAACAAAAAAAAGAAGAAGCTCTGTTGCAAACAAAATTAACCACGCTCAGGATTGGACCGGGACCGGGACCGGACCTTTTCTGTATACGTACGCCGTTCTCTTTAATTTCGTTATTTTTATTTTTTATTTTTTGCATAGCCATCTCAAATAATTACCTTTTGTCGACTGGAAGCCAATTTATGGTGGACACAGAGAAAAATTAGCTACAAAACATAAAATTATTACCTTGTGCCTCTTGGTTAAGTGTGTGCCCAGCACAAGTCCATTGTGGGACGCACCTATCTCGACATCCACTTGCTACCGATCGGTCAGTCGGTGGTGATGGGTAATGACCGAGGTTATAAATGTTCTTAGCAAATTGATTGCCGTCCGGACAGAAGCTTCTTCGCTATTGAATTGAGAAATGAAAGAAAAGAAACATGGCGGCGAAATTTGGTAATTTAACAAGGTAGGGCAGGCTGTACGTATTCAATTTCTTGCTTTGCGACTCTTAATGCAGAAATTTGTTTATGGTAGACATACCTTATATGAAAACTGTGGCCATTCTTAGGCTTACAACTTCTTTGAAACTTGGGCATGAATTTGCTTATGTAGGAAGATTAGGTTAGAATACAGTAGCAGCCAGCATACACCATCACATTTAGAACAAAAAAAAAAAGCTCTGTTGTGGTACCATGGTCTCGTCACTTGTCAAACCACTTGGACAATTCGCATTTTCGTATGCCAGATCTGAGAGGGCATTGCACAAGAATGCTTCCAAGCATCCTTTTGAGGGATGAAGGGATATGGCAGAACACGTGCTTCTCCTCCTCTGCATCTCTTATTTCTGAGGAAATTGGCACTGTAAGACCGCTCTTGGCAACCTTATCAGTATTACAGATTCCAGGTATGCCTCTATGCCTTGCCGTCAAGAAATCAATATCTGAGTACCTAACGCTTTTCAAACTTTTTAAAGATAGATAGTTGATAGCCTGTTCTATTTGTGGGCTCTATAGCGCACTGTGTTAAGCTTCCTATTGAAAATCTTGGATTTTTCCTACCACAGAAAATATGTTTTGTCCAACACTGTACATGATATCTTATAATACTTTACTCCCCATCGTGTCCAAAAAATATTTGAATCTCTCTTTACTTCATATTAGCTACAGCCTCCATGCACATATACATAAACACATTCTCATTTTCCCGCCAAAAAAATAAAACATTTAAAATCAGCACACAGTTTGTGTTCAAGTTTGCTCAAGATTTTCGTTCACCTATGCGCCCAACCAATTTGCCATTTAACACTCGGCATACATTTTAAACTCGCACAACTCCTACTCAAACTCACTGCACCCTTCCCGCCGCCGGCCCCCGCCATTTAGTTGAAACTTGTTGAACAACCTTAAACGGGAATCCCAATACAATATTCCTCTTCTAAAAGTCCTCCATCGGTGACTACCATAATAAAAATAAATCGCCCATCAACATCTCTGATGCTCTGAGGATTCCAAATGTCTGGAAGCAAAAAAAACTAAAACCAGATCCAAGTGCCTTGAATTATGATGATTACAAAGCGAAAAAAAAAAATAACAATCCTTTCAAACTGATAACACCACCAATACGACAAGCATGTTGTGATACATATAACAGTCTTCACATGTGTGGCAAATAAAAATGAAAATGATCAAGCCTTGAATAATAATCCGTAACTGTCAGTGCTTC
Organism: Criorhina ranunculi; assembly: GCA_951813785.1. NCBI lineage: Eukaryota > Metazoa > Arthropoda > Insecta > Diptera > Syrphidae > Criorhina > Criorhina ranunculi. Next base: position 1,755,216 of record OX638381.1, read on the forward strand.
TAACACGTGCACACTGATCTGTGGTTTCGCTTTGTAGGTATCTTCTTTTCAACGCAACGCACCATAGGCCATCATCACATTACACGATCAGCCGCGTTGCCGCTCTCCTGCGAATGCAGTACATCTGCTGTACTTTTGGCCATAATAAGATTGGTTTGCTGAGGGTAGGTTACACTCGACTGGGCTTCCCCGTTAATAATTTCTACTGAAGCTGCAGGGTCGAAGAAGAGGGGAAAAAATCAACATATCCGTTGTACCTGTCCAACGATCTCTTTTAAAATACGGAACCATATTGGCGCCTCCTTTTTTGACAATCTTTGAGACCTCCAAAAAGAATACAGGTACTACCGACCTCTGCAACACGACACACTTTCCCTAGGACCGCCCAAGCTTCAGCCCAACCAGAAAAGTAACCCAAGGTGCATTCTTCCGACCCGGGCAAACTGTCAACCAATCCACTGAAGGACATCTATTCCGGATTCGAGGTGGTTTGGGGAGGTGTACAATGGATAAACACCAACTAAATAATTCTCTTTGCACACCATGTGGAACACAATCAATCCATGAAGATACGAGTGAGGCGTGAGTTAACATCACGCTGTCATCTCTTTGACCTAATTTAACCTAATCTTTAAGCCGTGTTTCCTAAAGTGCCCACTTTTTCACTTTAGCAACACAAGCTTCGTGTTATGACTGTGTGTTCATTATTCCTCAATAAGACTAGCATCAGTATGACTCAAATCTGCAGGAATCCTCGAACCAGTACCACTTACCAAGTGTTTCGAATAAAAATGTATAAGCGGGATAACACGACAAGCGATAGTTGACATATTCCGCTGTTGTTGCCATTTTTGTATACAATAATCGTTCTTTCCAATGTGGTCCATAGACCACAGCATTCTTTGACTTTAAGGACAATTATTCACTTATGAAACTTGCCACAGACTCTCTGTAAATGAGAGCCTTAGCAGCGTTATAAGCTTTAAACCCTCCATTGTCAGAGTAATCATTTTTTTTGTTTTTTTTTTAAGAATTTGCATGGGCTATGTCTTATGTTCTGCTAGTTTTAAGCCCACAATTTCAAGTCAGAGGATTTTTACTGATTTGTATTAACAATTTACAATTACAATTTCAAGTCAGAGGATTTTTACTGATTTGTATGACCTTTTCCTATTATTTGGCGATATCGTTCACAAAACCTTCCATCTTTTTGAGCATTTCAATCATCGGGCTGTACAATACGTACCACAAGAGTTAGTCCAAAAACCAAAACATGTGGTACCCACGGACTTCATATTGTAAACGAAGGACCATTCGGAGGATTATTATTGTTTCCATCGATCTGGAATCAAACCATTGCGCAAATAGTATTCTGCTTATGAGCATGCTCTGCCATATCTAAATATATTTGTCTGCTTTTATGGATTAATGCCTACAACGCAAGCTCTTAAAACGAGAGAACAAAATAAACACACTACCCAATACGCCATGGCTACCCGGTGTTTACTTTTTACCCTCCCAAAGCTCGTTTTATAGTTCCTGGTCTTACATTGTAGGTTCCTTCTTGAAGAAGATACAGTGACTGCTAGCCGATATAATTTTTTTCAGTCTAGAAGATTTTACAGAGTTGGAAAGACTATTTTCTGTCGAAAATGTCGCCATTACGAGGGTACCAATTCCAAGGTCCTTAGCAGCTTTTTGTTGGGCCTATGCATCATCTCTAGAAAACGTTTATTGAAAATCTGAAATAACGTACTAGGAAGAATCTACTGCGCGTAATCCTTTCTCTATCGGCAACACTATCCGCTATCATTATCCACTGTAGCAACTCTATCTACTGTTTGTGTACATGTACAGTCTCGGAAGTTTTTCTTTAGCTTTCTGTTTTGTTATCCTCTTTTTGACGAATTTAACCATGAGGAGAGAACACTTTTACTTTTATTTTTGACCCAATGGAAGAAAAAAGGAAACCCTCCATAGCGCGGGCCATTTAGCATTTTGCGTATGAAAATGCTTTTACGATTTAAAAGTATCTGCACACAATAATGCAGACGTGGTTATATCAATTATAATTTCTTATCAAATGGATGGGGGTCTTATTTGCTTCGCCGGATATTTACTGCATATGTACAAATATACATATACTGAATGTACATATCTAGTGTAAGGTCAAGCTCGTAATGAGCAGGATTTTTGAAGATAAAAAAAATTCGGGTACCTATCCCATTCCTGCCAATGATATCGCATTGGGGCCAAGGCCTCGCATTTGGCTATCGAACATGAAGATATTAACCGACAGCGGGCGTTAAGGTCCAAGAAAAAGTGCGTAGGTAGACGACAGAACACTGTTCTCCTTTAAGAACTTTTGTTTTAGCTTTTAAAAAAAAAAGTTTATTACACCCAATTCAAACGATGATGAGACTTAGGTGCCGCTGCAGTTCGGGATGAACAGAGGCCTCAACCAACAAGTCTCCCCAGTTAGCCCGATCCTAAGCTAACCGCTTTCAATTACGCACTCCAAGTTGGTTGATGTCCCCATTTACTTCAATTTCGAAGAGTCTCCGTCTCTCCTGCTAACTTTTTTAACGTCTCACACTCAACCAGACTTGGTGATTGGAATCTATGTACTTGCAAAGACTATTATAACTGAGTCTTCGTCCAAAGTGTGGGCTGATTTTAATTTTCACTTCACTTTACTTTCTGTTATAAAACAGACAGTGCCTATTTTTAGCTTTTATTACGATTTAGTAATAAGAAGGTGCACACGGTCGAACAATGCAAAGGGGAAAGTTTTGAAGGAATGCTAGAAAAGTTCGTGAAGAATTTTAAAGAAACAATGCATCATCCAACACCGAAAGACATTAATCAATGGATATAAAGAAACTGGGTCGGTTCAGTAGACCTTTCTAATGGAAGTATTGTTACTGTGAGACGACTTTTAGCCGAGGGTCTGAAAACCTGACGAATTCGTCATCGTACACAGAAATACCACTTTCATCGTTCAACTAGAAACAATCATATTCGATGTCGAAAAACCGATGTTTCCCCAAAAAGGGACTGTTTGGTGGGATTTCGATCTTTTTAGAAAATGAAGGCGGTATTGCAATCAGTATGATGATAACCCAACAAAGCGGCGCTATATATTACACAGAGGTCAGATTATCTGTTGATTTACTAATTTTAGTCCAATGCACTTCTTTCTCTTTGGCTACATAAAAATCAAAGTCTATACCAATAGTTCTCTGAAGATTTCAATTGTTAAGGCCTACATTATAGCCCGATGATTAGAATCATAACACATCTGCCGAATTCATAAAAAATGAGACCGCTACACCTGTGCCAAATATAGAAGCATAAGTCTACTCAACATTACACATTATCTTCCACGACCTGCTGTATATCTTACGAGCACGGATTTTATCGAAAAATAAGCGTTTCTAATGCCTAAGGTGGTACAAACCTAAAAAAAAACCATTGACTCCACCCCTGTCCCTTAGGTTCATTCCCATCCCGCCATCATGAGTTTGCCCTGCGTTTTTACACAGCGAAACAATGCGTTATCAGATTAAAATTATAAGCTCCTTACTCCTTACGATTTTGGATGAGATGCCTTTAATCGCAGCTTGACTTTCGATGTAAATGTCAACATTTGTCTGTAGATGTTTTCACGAAAACAGCACAGTCTCTTTTTGTAAGATCCCACAACGGGGAACACAATAGATCCATGAAGATCCAAGTGAAGCGACACCTAACATGAACCCGGCACTCCTCTAACCTAGCCTAGTCTGCTCCTAGACCTGCGCATTAAACCGAGTTATAAAAGAATGCATTATTTTGGGTATGCATTCGCAGAATTGATGCAATCCAATTATAAAAAGAATGAGATTTATAAAAACTTAAGTAAATCACCATTCTTTTGAAGTCAGTGATTAATGCATTCACTGAATTGTTATCATTTTTGAACTCAATTGAATTCACTGTAAATGAGTTGAAGTCAGCAGTGAATTCACATATTTCGTTGAATTCAGTAATGAATTCACATAAAGATTATTTGCTTCTGCAGCCAGTCAAAGAGGCTTAAAAAAAAATTGCAAGCGAGATTTCGATGAATCAAATGAATTCAGTACAATTAGTTCAAGATTTTTGCTTCCTAAAAATTATAATTTTAACAAAATTTCCACAAACTATGCGGGTGTAACCACAATCAAAGTTTGTACGTGATAAATCTTAAAGAAAATTTTCCTTTAAATTGTTCCTCATTCTCCTCCTAGTGTTACTCACTCTGGCCTTGGACTTGGCTGATATCATTATCATCATCATTACGACCTAATGGATCGTGTTCTCCAGTGGGTTTTGCATTTGTTTTTGACTGCTATAAAATCAGGCGATCTATTATGATGTGCCTATATGCTTACCTATCTGCGCATGTGTTGTGTATCTACTATCTATTTACTTATGTACGCAATGCAATAAGTTGGATAAAGTGCGAAGTCATGACATGAAAAGTGAGTCAACAAGCGCGCAGTCTTCGATTTCCTGTCCAGCTCACCATTAGTTTGTCGATTAAAAATTAAAAAGTAAGACTTATTGGTTTTATTAGATCTGAAACTGTCAACGCCGCACAATGCTTAAAGCATTTATGTATGCATAACTGCGTTAGACTGTGTGAAGTAGAGGGAAATGAATTTACTGACAAACTACTGACAAGAACTGGAATAGCTTTGCCACAACGAGACCAAGAGAAAGATGTGAACATCAAACTATTCGTCGACGTAAGGGTAATCATTAGAGATGAAATAACCAAGAAGACATACATAGATGGTATAACTTAGTAGGACATATGCCTAGGTAAGTAGCAGCTAAGAAATCATTGCATTTTACAGAACCATACCATGAGTCTGTGTTTCGCAAGGGGGAGTGTTCACACATTATAACTAAGATGACTGGGATATGTAGAGCGGATGAACACCAGCCCTCCGGCCCGGAGAATCTTCGAATCTACACCGACGCAGTAAAGGCAGGACGTGACTCAGGTGGCACACGCATGCCAAATTGCACGCGAAATTCAAAGCAGCTAGCTAAAGATCCAGGTGGCTGGAGACGCTTGTTGGTTGAGAACCAGGTTAAGCCCCGGACTATAGCGCCACCCTAAATAAATAAATATTAGGTTTCTTCAACTGTAACAGAATCTTTTGGTTCGGCAGGACAATGTTTTAGGTTTCTCAATACATTACAATACAATACATTTCTCATACATACAGCTTCTCCACGACAGTACAGCTTTTTTTATACATATATACAGTCAGCGGGCATATGGCTTATGACTGCCATTGAACTAAAGCACGGAGATTAGGAAAATTAGAGGAAAGATGAAGGAGATACGTGGGCTTACATATCATTTTGTTTCGCGTTGTACGGCAAGTTACACATAAATACCCATTAATAGATAATCATCGAATTTGAAACAAAGAAGTAACAAGTACTTCTTAGAAACAATATTTATTCCCGCACTAGAGGGCACACGCGCAAAACGTCTGCTATCTGCGTTATTTTTGGACAGCTATACATGCATAAGACTACTACATACAGCCTGCCTAAAAGGGGCTCCAGATCATCCGACTTAGCTGCTCATAAACAATTTTTTGAAACAAAAAAGGAAAAACTTCACTAAGGCGGTACACATATTAAGTACATCATCCCCTGACTGAGGTAACTACATTATGTACCTACACCAATCGGACGAACGAAGACTGGAGGGAATATTTGGGGATTGTTTTGAGCTAGATTTTTGAAAGATGGTAAAACACTTGTGGCTCTGTTTTAAAAGGAGGAACTAAATACTAATTTTTACGTCAATAACATTTTCGGTTTTTCAGATACATATATGTACATGTATTCCTTAGCGAGGGAATTTCCAAAAATCCCTCTTTAGTGGGTGCCTACGTGTTGAAAACAATGTACGTTCTAAGATCACGTTGTGTACGAATATACATGTTCTGTACATATATTGCGATGTTGGCTGGTCGCCAAGTTCACCTCGAAAAAAAAAATGCTGGACATTTGAAGAAAGCGTACCGCCCGGATTGAATCCCCATACCTAGATATAATGATATAAATAATAGATTTATCACCTCTTACTGGAAATCTTCTTCGGAGCTCGTTTCAAGATCACGTTGTGTACGAATGTAGCTATATTTCCCGATATTGGCTGGACGCCAAGTTTCACCATGGAATATTGGACTTTCGAAGAAGGGGTGACTAAGATGCACAAATGAGCTCATACTTAACCTTGGTGTTTATAAATAGATCGAGCCAAAATTGACACCCAATATTTATACGAGTACATGATGATAGATTTGTCTACTCTTGCTAGAAATCTTATTCAGTCAGAGCTTGGTTGTTCTTTGTTAAGTATATCTAATTGTGATTGGAGCGTCAAATGCGGTTTGAACACTTGTATGGAATTGATCATCCCTCTGACAGAATTATTAGCAAAGCCACCATATCAATAAGGATCTGTCATCGAATCTAGGGGAAAAACTGGAGAGTAGAACCCAAGATTATGCTCTGGCTATACCCACTGATTGTCAGACCAATAATCTCTTACGCAAGCAAAGTCTAGTGACTTAACCACAATTGGTTTACAATTCGATCACGTTCAACGCCGAAACCTGCATGACAAGATGAATTCGCACAACCTCAACTGCTGTTTTCAATGGCATCTAGGGTTTACCACCATTACAAAACTTCGTACTTATGGAAGACAAATAGGGTATCTGTAATGTGAAGAACATTTAAAACTTATTGTGAATCAATTACAATTACATTTAATACAGCTAGTAGAATAATAAGTCAGTTGATCATCATCCATAGAACGCAACAGAAGTAAACAGTGTAAACCTTGTAGAAACTAATTAATAACTGATTAATAAAAGACATTTATTACCAATATAATTTATGTGTTTTAATGTGCACACAGGCGCATTACAGTATCCGTTGACTATTTCACTCACGCAACTTTGACTCAAAGTCCTACAGAGGAAGTCACTTATCCATGCTTAAAACATTGGAGCACAACATATTCTTCACCATTTTCCCAAATACTGCTTCAACAAAAAGTTCTCTTGTGAGGCGTAAAAGCCTCCCACACCTTCGAGAAAACTATTTTTATCTTTCTAAATAGACACACTGATTGATTGGCCTGTCATCAAATCTAAGTTAGTTCTAAAACCTACAAAGTGATCTCTGACCTAGCTAGAAACAACATAGTCATCCTTCACTGGATTCCTCTCCTGTCATATGGCGCATCAACAACATTCATTGGATCCGAACCCTTTTGTGGGGTTAGCAAATTATTTACAATAAGCTATGCAAAAGGCTATACTTGTAAGAATCCAAAGAAGGCTGGTTTAACACACCACGACAAACATGATCAAAGCGACTATTCCCGATACCGTCACAAAGATAGTCTAGTTTGGTTGTGATTTTGAATCTTGAAAGGAACAGCTTTACAGTTGAGCTAAGAATTTGAATTTCCAGCGGACTCTGCCGCCTGAACAAATATCTACACCGCATGAACCTCGCAACAGATTCAAACTATATGAAGATGGAAGAGACCTCTCCCAATATCCTCTTTTGACTCAGAAAGAGAAACTCGTCCCAATGGAATAGCTTGCTGCCATCCTTAACTTCCTTAACTTCCCGACATCTTCTAGAGTGAAACAACTCATCTAGAACACATAAGGGAAGGCACAATAGAATTCTGAAAATAAACCCCAGAGCCAAGGGCTCTAAACTACCCATCAGCGAAATAATACTTGACAGTGCCGCACACATGGCCCCCTAAAAGAACTGGTTTCGAATCTCTTATGCTTCTTAGTTACGGGCTAGCAGTATCTGACGGAGGCGCTAACTATGTGCTTTCGTTTTCACACTTCCAATTTCACACGATTCGAAAATTATTAAAAAAACTCTTTTCAAAAACTAAAATACATTCATAAACACAGAAGTATCTTGTTTCTTTTCTTGTGTGACATTTTGATTTAGAGATTTATTTTTTTATTGAAAAACTGCAATAAAAATTGTGCAATGTATGCAGTCTATCTACAAAAAAACACCAGCGACCCGCTGTACACAAATTTCGAATCCGGACAGTACCGACCATAAAGAATACGCATTCTAGTAGCGACATTTTTTTTTAATTTAATTGCATCATGTATCACCATTAATGTCATCACAGGACTCAGCTACGAACATGTCCCAAGAAATTCAAACCAAATATCCGCCTAAAGGGGATGAGTGCGTGCTGATTCAAGATTTATTGTTCTGTTTCTGATTGAATTCATTGCTTGGGGAGGAGAACTGTATTCCATTGGATGTGTTGCACAGCCATGGATTCTGAACCTCATCCCTAAATCATGTGATATTTCAAAAAAAATTGTTAAATGTTAGATTGACTGGAAGAACAAATGACGCATGTAAAGCATAATAACAGAAAATCCTTAACAAAAATAAGTTAAATCGTCAAAAGAGAAAAACTAGAAGGAGCAAGACATCCGTGCATGCTTACTTGCTTACTTACTTAGGTGACGCTACAGTTCGAGTGAACCTGGGTCAGCAGTTAGCCCGGTCCTTTGCTAATTAGCAGTGCGCGCCACCTATTAAGCGAGGTATTCCTCTACCTCGTTGTCCCTCCGGGTTAGATTCAAAAACTTTCTGGGCTGAAGCTTTGGTGTGCATTTGCTCTTCCTGCCCTTGTCATTCGTTTTCGTTTTTAATGCATTTTTATTGAATATATAAATTCATTAAATCTTACATGCTAGACAGAAAACGCTTAAAACTAGCTTAATTAACTTAACTATGTTACTCTAGCTTACTGGCCCTATACGGGCACTCTAAGCTAAACTTAATACTTATTCTATGTCTTTCGACGCAATCTAACTTAGGCCCTTATTGTGAGTGTCGATCAGCAATCGCCACGACGATTGTCGATTGCGTCGATTGATTTGAGCTATGGCATTGTGTAACTCAATCGATAGAATATTAATTCATATATTTTTATTTTCCTTAATATACATATTTTATTTTTACTAAAATTACTTACATTTCATACGCACAAAACTCTTCCACTTTTTTCGAAAACAAACCATCGACCAGAAATTTCTGATCGACAACAAGCGACTGTCAAATCGACAAATGTCGTTCACAATCAAAATACACAATACCAAAATCTACAATCGACGATCGATGATCGATAGATGTCGTTCATCGATCAGAAATCGACACTCACAATAGGGGCCATAATTTACTTAAGCAATCTAAGGACTTAACTTCTGAACAACTAAGACCTGCCCTTGTCATCTCAAACGACCAATGTGCAGTTTTTTGGCTATGCCGATGTCGCTGTACAGCTCGTATAGTTCTTCGTTGAATTTCCTACTCCAAAGCCTGTCCACGCAAACGGGACCGAATAACTTACGGACAATTTTTCGCTAGAAGCGACCAAGGACATCTTCATCCGCCTTCGATAGAGTCCATGTTTAAGCGTCATAGAGTAGGACTGTGATGGTTAAGGTCTTGTATAGAGTCTTCTTAGTTCTTTAGGGTAAGGCCTTATTAGTCCATTTCCCAAAGAAACATCGATTGACTGTTTAATCTTGATTTCTAATAAAATGTCGTTTTCATAAGTGATAGCAGAGCCAAGGTAGAAAAAGTCCCTTACCTTGAAATTAAAGGCGTTAACTGTGATATTCTGTGCGATTCGTCGGTGTTGGAAGTTCTTTCTTGTTGACTAAGTTTTGCCCTCGTTAACCACTAAACGAAACCTATTTTGACCGCTGCTGTCTCAATAATCGCGAATGCACCAGTGACAGCTCGTTGAGTTCTATCAATATCATCCGCCTCTGGTACCTTTGGTGTTTGATTAAAGGGGTTTCGTTCAAGTATGATGTTGAAGAAGTTGCACGAGAGCCCATTACTTTCTTTAAATCCATTTTTGACATCAAAGGTCTGGGTGAGATCGTTGCCGACCTTGATAGAGCATTGAGCATTCTTCATCGTCATGCTGCACAGACAGATGAGTTTGGCAGAGTTGCCGAAACTAGTCATGGCTACGAATAGCTCTTACCTAGGAATGTTGTCATAGACGGCCTTAAAATCGATAAAAAAATGGTGTGTAGTGTATCCATTTGAACTTTTTGAGTTTTCTCAAGGATCTGTCGAAGTTTGAAATTTTGATCGATTGTGAACTTTTCTGGCCTGAAACCACATTGATAGGAGCCAATCAGGTTGTTAACAACGATAGGTGTTCACACAATATAGCAGCTAGGATCTTCTAAGCAATGTTCAGAAGACTGATGCCTCTATAATATTATCGCAGTGGATCGGGCAATCGATTATGAGATTCCATTCATCAGGAATACATTTGTCTTGGGAGTGCAAATACAATAAATCATGAGATGCAGAAAATCTCAAAACCTTACTTCAATTAACATTTAAAAAACGATCTGACATAGTCCGAAGGATGAGCCAAGATCAACTGCAGTCCTTTTCCACTTCCGTAATTTAGGTTAAGCCTCCAACAAAGCTTCAAGTAATGTGCAAATTACATTATGATGAGTCAATCTGCTTTCTTAGCCGAATTCCAATCTTTCAAAGTTTATGTTGGCAAGTTGTTGGTGCATCAAACGATCAGCACCCGGCTTAGAACCAAGCCGGGTGCTGATCGTTGACATACTCTACGCTTCATAAATATGTAATTGCATCTCACACGAAAGAAGTTGTTGTGTCACGCAGTAAAATCACGTTTCTTAACAAGTGAGTGCTTCTTCTAAACAAACATAATTTAGTGGATTCCCCAGAAGACATAAGCGTGGCTCATAAAACAGGCCTTTTTTCACTACCGTATTTTGTAATTACTTCGTCAAAAGGTTGACGGTCTTAATGCTCCCTTTAGTGCGAACAACATTATTTAACCGTTCGTTGGTGCATGGAACCAAGAGACTTTAAAAAAAAAGGCTAAGAACCTTTGTACTTTTAACTATGACAATCTACTACAACAGAAATAATGCGAGTAAAAGATCAAAATGGGTTTCAAATATTTTGTGGGAGACACAAAAATTCAGTAGTTGATTTGACTTCCTTCGTGAGACGCCCATTCGGTGTGGTGATTCCATGAAAACCTTAACTGCTTGCAGTAAATCCGGAAAGTTTTCGGATAAGCGAATCTGGTCGTATGGTAGACGTAAACAGAGCAGAAAACAGGATGATGGCGATGATGATGATGACGACCACGACCACGATAGCGACGACGACGACGACGACGTCTCCAACACGAACGAAAATGGAGAAGTAGTATAAATGGAGATGTGGACTGAAAAGTACAGTCTACAGTTTCACTTGTAAGTATCTCTGAGATGATGACGAGGTTTATACACAAAACAAACGCGCGCTCGCGCGCCCCTATTGCAAGCCAAAAGAGAATAAACCAGTTTTGGATTAGAGTAGAGTAGAGTAGGAAGTGCATGCACTAAACATACTTATACTCGTTAGCGGTTAGTATCTGGAAACGAATCAATCTGAGGGCTGGAGGCATAGATGTGGGCAATGTCCTATCAAACCGCAAGTTCTATTTTTATTGCTATTTATCCGCGTAAAGGCTCCACCAGCTCCCACCTCCTGTGTATCTGCATATGAATGTGTTTAGCTCTCGGATACCGGATTGAAGTACCTATAATTTCTTTAATAACATATTTTGGCCAATGCTTTTATTTATTTTTTACTGGCTTACTTCCATGTCTTGTGACTATCCTAGAGATAGTTAGCAGGCGGATCGTGTCCAATCCGGTTTATGGAGGCGCAGTTGCTGATTTATCCTTGCATCGGTGATTGGGTTCTTATTTCACCACACAATTTGCTGTTGTTTGTCAGTTGGATATTGCTGATGCAATTGTTGGATGCTACCGAAGTGATTTCTTTGTAAAATGCGATTGAATTTGCACTTTTAGGATGTTTAACGTTAAGTGGGTGTATCTTTTCAGTATCTCTGACTAATCTTCTCTATTTGGATTGTGTTTGAGTTGTAATTCCAGTTGCAGTAAAGCGTCTATTTTCTGCATCCTTTACGAAGAACTTTTCGAAAATCGGTACATACTGCTACGAATCAATCAGACTACCTATCTTTTTTGTAGTTTGGTTGATTTTATGATACTCTTTCAGGAAAGGTGGACCAATGACACTGAGAAACCTTTACAGGTGCACATTGATTCTGCTATTGAATAGACCTTTTTTGAAATTGAGCTTCTGTAACAAAAGAAGTTTCATAAAGAGATGTTCGCCCGGTTACAACATAAACATAAAGGTAATAGACCCCAAAGCGGTTTGCCTAGCAGTTATTCAGAGGATCTACAGTGGTAATACCTTTAGTATAGATATATATATATAAGTCTGGGCTCTTCAACAAGTTGGGTGGGATTACAGTTGACTACACGTTCACCTTGTCTTCTTGCCACTTCAGTGCAGCTGGAGTATCATAATCAAATCTAGTTGTTGACGTTAAAGACAATTATTTTAGCTGTCGGATGATGTTCACATCTCTATCCAGTCGACCTTGTCAGATTAATGTTTCGAATAAACTGGCCCAGTTGGCACAATAAGTAAGACGAGTTTTAGTCGTATAATCTCCAGAGTAGCACGTTTTATTGGCAAACAACTCCAAACATGAGAACAGCACGGTCTAACTTGTGCTGCTCTAACCGGTGCGAAGTATGCCTTCGGTCCAAATAGGAAACTCAACTTCATAGACGTTAATCTTGTCATGTTGGAGATGCGGTCTTGCCATGACCAGAGTTAAGTGTGGCACCGAGCAGATGAATGGTCACTTTGGATTTAATACTTTGATTGTCTGTGTGGTTGCTGTGATAGAGTTTGCTTTCCCCAGTGCAAGATTCTCTGCAGATCTTCATTTGATGAGTGGATTTTGTAACGATAAGAGGCATTTGCATGACAGGCTTGATGCTATGACGATACTGTCATCGATATAACTAAAAATCTTTTTGTTGGTCTACTCTAGCAGGTCGTCGATATGGAGTATAATATGATATGGTAAAATTACAGGGCCTTGTGGTATCTCAACCGTGTGAAAAGCCACACCGTCAACCACAACTCAAAGTGAATTTTAGTGACAGACATGTCCGAATAACTCTTATATCGGTGTCTACTAGGCCTTGCGGCCCCCGATATCTATCGAAGCTCGTGTTGCATGTGCTGATGTCGGGTGCCCAAAAAGGAGATAGTTGTGGTTAAGGCTGCCTGTGTAAAATTTCCGGCATTCCCCGCCGTCTTCAGCAGGCTGCCCACGTTTCCATTCTGCTTTTCAAATTTGCTCAAATCAGCTCGTCAAATTTGTTGTCGTATATAAGGGCCTTGAAACCTGTTTCGCGCTTAAGTGAGCAAAGTGGTCGGTTTGCTTCGGGCCTAGTGTGAATTTGTCAGCATTCTCATTCCGGCCCTGGGTATGAAAACAACTTTAATCTTTTTCTATGTTATTGGAATATGTCTCCATCGGGTTAATTATTATAGTTCCCGGTTAAAGGAGGAAGACGATCTAATCGCCCACTTAATTCTCTCCTCTTTAATCAAACTGGGGTGCCTACATACATAGTTGTCATCGAAATGACTGTCAAATACCAACTGACCGAAACATGCCACAAAATGCTGTCCCTTTTCAAATTCGTATAAGAAAAAGCAGGCTTTTTTAATTTTTTTTTTTTTAATTTTGTATTTTTAACTTATTTTTTTATCGTTTTTCGATTAATTTTTCTCTTTTTTTTTATTTTTTATTTTCGTTCATTCTTACGATTTTTTTTTTTTCTTTTGTTTTAAATATTGCCTTAGGGCCTTAAATGTTTTTTTATATATTTTATTTGTTCGTTTAAATAAGGATGTACATAGATATTTGTGTTAAAATTAAAATAAAAACAGTAAAAATGTTTATATTTGTGTGCGTGTCGGTAGTAAGACCAGAAATGGTTGGTATAATATTGCTTTCTTTTAAACTGTAAACTGAGAACAAGTAAATACTAAAACAAACAAAAAAATAATAGATTGCCACGTAATAAAATCAGTAACTTTTCTTACAATATACATACATATGTAATCTGTATACATAACATAATTTATATCTAAAATCAATGACAAAAAAAGCGTCGAATTTACATAAATGCAAAGGGCATTGTGAATTTTAAATATTTTTTTTTAAGATTGAAAAGCCTTCTAAAAAAGATTAAAATAAAAATAAAATATTTCACTGTACAAATATTTATATATACATATATCATCCAATTAAAAATAGTTTATTACACTAGTGTAACAATGTTTTAAATAATGTAGCCAATCGATATATGAGATCATTTCTGCGAATTGTTTGGGTTTGATAATTTGGTTTACCGCCTTAGGCAAGCTCCGCAATATAAATATGGTCAATCGTCATTGTGTATTGCGCCGCACATTGCAATTCACGACGTTGGTGATGATTCGTTTGTGGTTACAACAGAGGAGGTTTTGATGACGATACTGATGTCGCTGATGTTTTCCAATTCGGCATTTTCCTTTATGGAATTTTGCAGGCGCTTATCATTTTTTCCTTGGGAATGCACATCATTCATCCGGCTGTTGGTGTTGCTGCAGCATACCTTCTTTTTCCGTTCGCTATAGTATTCTGCAATCAAAAAAAAAAATATACAAAATGGCAATGAGTCAGACGTGAGATTACGTGAGAATAATAAGAAAATAATATAATTGCGACGCAATAGAACTTCCTAATCAGAAAAATAAAAAAATAAAATTGAGCTGTGTGCTATACATACATAGACTTCCATGTATGTATAGCACTGTTCTGATTAGCACAAATAAAGTCGATTGCCTTACTTAATGTTAAGAGATAAAAAAAAAATGTTCGCAGCAAAAGATATTTTTTCTTCTTTTTGCGCGCGCTATTAAACATGTTTTGTGTAAGTTATTGGTCAGTAGGAGTGGGCAAACACACCGGGATAAATGCGAAACAAACAAATAAAAGAATCAAAACAAACCTTACACACATACGACTAGAAGCAAAGTTGAAAAGCAGCAAATAAGAACGCAAAGGAGGCGCGTTATTGCGTTTGCCAAGAGCAAGAGCAAGACCAAGACTTCGATTTCAATTTCATTTTGGCCGGCGACAATGACGACAACACAACTCGTAGCATGGATGACACTTTTAATATAACATTTTTGGCGGGCAAATTTTAAGATTTCTTTTTCTTTCTTTCTGTGTAGCTGAAAAGGAGAAATGTTCGTAACGTATGAAAGATAGTAAATAAACGAGTGTAGCTGGTAGCCACAAACCAATTGATGAATTATAATATAAAAACAAACTGCAAAGAGCTGCGAGAATAAAAAAAAACAAACAACACAACCGCGCTATGGTTGAGGAGATGGCATTGAAAACAGAAAACCAGAGAATGGTGCTGGTGCTGTCCCGTTGATGAAATCAATCACGCATTAAGCCAGAATGTGTTAACGAGAAGATCGTTATATAGATTGTTAAGCACTTAGGCCTCAATTGAGCGTGATATTTTTATTATTTTTCTCAATCGATAAAAAATTGTATCTTCTCAAAAAAAAACTTTTTTATTTAAAACAATTTATTGTACTTTACGTTGGGGGGACATAAACACAAAAGAGAGTGTTAAAGCTCCGGAAAGAGTGACATGTGATATCTTTGGTATATTTAGTTACCAATACTAGCAACTGCTGCTTCTAGTGTTCTCACTGATCAGGGGTTGTCTTCTTCTTAGGTTTCACTGATGCACTGATGTGTTACTATGACATTAGCTCATCAACCAGATGATAGACATCGAGATGAAACGATGGGGGTGGTTAAACATAAGCATCACTAACAATCAACGTTTGATGACAGATGTTTCATTTTCGAGTTGTGTTACCCTAAAGTTAGGTTAACTCATGCATGAATAATGGATCTAGTTGCATAACATGTGCATAGGTATATCAAGTTCTATGTTATAAACAGTTGTGATGGAGTAGGTATAGTCTCAAATGTCATTAAAAAAAAAAAACCAAAAGGAGAAAACTTTTAATGTCTACACTTTGGACTTTGTGACGGATTATATAACTCACAGAATTCTATGCGAATTTATACATATTTCAAAAAACCCTGAAAATCTTTTTTGGAATTTCGCAGCACCTTTGGCAAGAAATCGCGCCTCATGATATCATTACGTTGTCAAAGTATTGTCATTAAATTCACGCTCCATTCACGTCGACATTCGTAGTCGGTGTCTTGGAGTTTTTTTTTTTTGAACTTTTAACAAGAGTTTCACGGTAACACTAAAGCAACGTCAAAGTATAGTTTCTACTTAATCACAGAGTGTTTCAAATGCAACATCTTTGCGCTCAATTCACGTCGACATTCGTAGTCAGTTTATTAGAGCTGTTTTAGAACTTGTGGCAAGGAATCACGGTAAGACTACAGCAACATCAAAGTATCGCCATATCTTAAGCAGTGTGTTTCAACTGCGATACGTTTGCGTTTCATTCACATCCACATTCGCGATCAGTTTCTTAGATCTATTTCGGAACTTCTGATAAGCAATTATGATAACATTGCATTACACTATAGCAAGCTCAAATTGGCAAAATATCGTCATTACCTTAGAACAGTATTTTAACTGCGACAATCTATTTTTAAACATACCTAGACACATTCTAGTAAAGTTGAATATAACAAATTGTAATTCAAACTACAGTGATGGTGACATAATAATTGGTTCACAAAAAATGCTGGTAGTGGGACGGAACTTATATAATTTGAAAAACTTATGTGGCGTGTTTGCCTTCATGTCGGTCAAGTGTAATTGGGTAAGTTACCTTGACATTTGATAGATACTTACTACACCACAGCCGATATTTAGAGCTTGGATACATACAGTATATTGCTGGAATAAAGTTTTGCCGTCGGAAAATTTTAAAAAGCGGGTGGTAGAATGATTAGTCCCAATAACAGGAACCAAATGATTAGTTCTGAGTAGAAAATGTTGAATAAAGAAGTCAGTTCAACGAGAAATCATCTCGAATGGAAGAGCTGCGTAATAAGAGCTCTTCAGATATCAAAAATGTGGTCGTCATGGCTTAGTTGTTAGTGCGTTGGACTACTAAGCGAGAGACACAGGTTCTATTCTCAAAACCACCAAACGTTTTTTCGCGACATCATCTCTTCGCAGGCATGACAAACCTGCAAGAGTATAAATCTGTCATGAAAAAGCTTCCCAACCCGCCGTTCGGAGTCGGCAATAAAACTGTAGGTCCCTTCCATTCGTGCGAAGAATATAACACGCACAACATGAATAGTTGTGAGAAGCTAGGCCTTGGCTCTCCGTGAGCTGTCGTGTCAAATTACATACATACATATGTTGTACTTTACAGTGTTTTCAGTGATGACCAACATGTCAGGAGAAATGATATACAGGTACATAGGTATGTACATATGTAATCAGAAATTTGCGATATCAACTAGTCCAAATCTGTGTGCATGCTCTGAGATGATTTCCGTGGATTTTTGACTCGTATTCACCTTAAAAGCAATAAATACGTCCAGCTTTAGAGAAAACAGTCCGATTTTAGCTAAGTACATAGTGTCCTTGTGGCCTGCAAGTCAACAAGTTTCCACCAAAACTGGTAGAATGTTAATGAAGAGCTATTTACGCATCAACTTAGACAAGGCTGAAATAACTACAAAAACCTCATCTATTACATGTTGATGAAAGCACGAAATACAAATCGGATCAACTCAAGGTTTCTTTTCTCGTAAAGAAGACAACTACAGCATCAGGGTTTATTTTAAACACACCTTCATTTTAGATTACTCGTATGTCTAATCAAATTATTTCAATCGTGTCTCTATAAATAAAATGATACCATTTAATGTTCATTGGTAGACAAAATGGCACACAATTCACAATTATCAAGCGTATTAATGACACCTTATCATCGCACACACTTAATAAAATAAAATAAAATAATAATTGTAATTTAAAGTTCATTTGTACGATGAAAACCCCAGGAGCATTGTGCAATCTAGTGTGATATGGTCCGGTTTAGGTAGTACAAGATAAAGGCTGAAAGTTTAAATCAAATAAACATTGTACCGCTATTTACTCTAGTGTCACATATGAACTTTATCGAAAAAATAATTACGAAGGTCATTCTTACTTTCCTAATCAAAAAAGAAGACTAAAAATAATAATGACTATGGCTCAATTGTCTTAAGTTAAGAAAACTTAAGCTTGACAAAAATTTCTTTAAAGCGCGTTGTCAAAAATGACAAATTTCGACTTATGCAGCTGTCAAAGTACTCCTTCTTTGAAAAGATATTCGGAAGACCAAATTCAATTTAAACGTTGTCAACGAAAAAGGTGTCTCATCATCGGTGGTTACTTCACAAAATGACATCAGCAAGGAGATCAAGCGGAGAATTATTCTTGCCAATTTCTGCTTCTTTGGGCTAAGAAGGCTCTCACTCATACGACCATGAGGAGTGTATATAAGACCCTGATCATGGGCGTCCTGCTATATGGTGTAGAAGCATGGGCTCTGACAAAAGCGGATGGAAATTTCCGCTGTTGCTTTGAAACGGAAATTCTTCGCGTGATACTCAGTCCGGTTCATATGAAGAAGATTCAACGACGACCTTTACGAGTTTTACAACGACGTCGACCTGGTCAAAAGTTTCAAGTGTAGCGACTGAGATGTCTGGGACACGCAGAACGCATGGAAGTCAACGCACCGGCCCGTCGCGTCTTTGAATCGACTCCAAAATGGACAATTCAGCTCTATGTGGCGCGCACAATTGGAGAGTGACATCAACCAGACCGGTGCGAAACTGGACGCAAAATGAGAAAAATCATGGAAATCAAATGAATTCAAAGAACAACTTGACGTTAGACAAATTATAATAAAATCCATTCGCATAGGTTGGCCTATCCGTCAGAATAATCTCTTGGTCAAAGATCAAGTATATAGCTTATCTCTGCTCTCAGTTTTTGTGTCTCTTGCTGTCACAACTTTTTTGCAAAATAACGAAGTGATTCATTTTATTTCACATCTGACAAATTATAACACAATATTCATTCACGTATTTAATATTTACTTATGCTTAAACGTGAACTTACCTTAAATTTGAATAAAAAAAAAATAAAAATTTGATAATTTCAAGTGATAAGAAACACGTTAAGCACCTAAGAACCATTTGTAATCTAATATAGTCTCCCAATTCGAAACACCAAAATTGTTCAATCGATCGCGAAATATTCCTTCTGACATTCTATCGCCCTTCTCGGATTTCGTTTTGATTGATTGGACTTCACGTGTCCCATCAACCTTGAAAAAATAAAATAAAAAAATAAAAACAGTAAAACGCAACCAGATGGTTTAAAGTGGAATCCAAAAGTCTACAAAGAAAATTATGAACGTTGTACCCAACCAACGAAGAGTGAACTTAAATAGGACGTATAACAGTTGCTGTGATTATGGAATGGCTTCAAAAGGAAAAGGTAAACATGAAAAAAAGAAAGAACTTAAATAAATGCATTCCAACGGTGCTTGTCATTTACAGTTACCTCACGAAAAAGATACGTTTTTCTACTAAACTCTCTTGTAGGTTTGGATGGATGTATGCCGCCGCGACGCACATTTCATTTCATTTTTGTGTGATCCGCCACGCTATTTTCAATTTTTCTTTTCACACAACACAACTGTTGACGAATTGAGAGAGAAAAAAATATATATACATATGTATATGTATACCTATAGATAGCAATAGCAACATTGTCTTTTGTTGTGGTTCTTCTGCATACGATTGGAGGAAAACCATCTTGCAATACATTTTCATTGTCTGTTAACGAGCTTTCTTTTATGATTGTCACACTCTTGTTTATGGTGGGCATTGATAGAGAAGCGTTAAAACATGAGGCGGCGCAGCTATGAAGGGTGCGCCCACAATGGCTGTGGTGGTGTCCATAGACATGGTTTAAGCTTCAATTCTGCGTCACGAATAAGTTTGCCTACATATCAGATCTGCTCCTAATGATGAGCAGTGTCCCATAGAGATGTATTTTAGGTCCTATCTTGTTTTCTCCATATGTGAAGTGAACATTCATCACTAAATAATGTGGTCCTCTGAGAAGAGGTTAACTTAAACCAAAAGTATATCCATTGTGAGTGCTAGCCATGCACCCTCGTCTATCCCGGAACCATTTACATTTCCTAACATAGCTGTTCAGATCGGCGGTTGTGACGGTGTTCAGATTGTCAAAGAAATATTCGCCAAGGGTGCAGAGAAAGTGTAAAATAGATTCCTCCCTTTCCTTATCTCCTGCAAAAATCTTTGCATACCTACAACACCCAAACACTAAGCATGCCTACTTTGGATGCAGTGCCAGTTGTTACAATAGTCAAGATTATGCCATCCATGATTTGCTTTCGGTCCTATGACTCATGTCTGCTTGAGTTTAACGTTTTAAATTTAGATTTTTCTGACCACAGCACCCTGCTAAAACTACATAGTGCCTACCTACATCTGGTAAGGTGTTTATTCAAGTTTTCTTCACCAATATTCTCCCGTCCACTTCAAGGAAGTCTCCTTTCAACGGTTAAACAATGAATTCGTTGCTTACGGTTGTTGTTACTATTTTTCGATCGTTTGCAATAGTTCTCATTTTTCTAACTTTCTGAACTAGAATACTTAAGCGGAAAGATTGATCGAAACGGACCACCTCATTCAGAGGTGCCCTCCGGATTCCTACGCAATTCTTTCCTTGCGTCAATGCTAGCATTTGTTTAAAAGATATTTGACTAATCCTTTTACTAAACCCATTCGTAACAGAGAGTATCATTTCTTCTGCTAGCCAATGCCGGAAGCTCACATAGTAGGTATATGTGCAGCTGTCTCCCTGTCCTCTACTTGGTGCATCAAGTTCTCTTTGTGATTACTCAACCGTAGCATAATCACTGCATTGTGTTTCACATTTCAATCCACTTTGTGCGCATTACCATAAGACAATAAGTAACCTGTGTTCATGGTGCAATGCCCAGTCTGTGGTAACCCTTAGGAAAATGGCCCTTCTATTGGCTTGACTTAAATCATATTTAAATGAAAATCCCACCTCACTCTCATTTTTCACCACTTTCTCGGACTCAAAATGCAACTCTTGTCCTTATAAACTTTCTTCTCCTCCCTCTTCCAAACGAGAAGTGACCAATGACGACAAACTGAACAGCGGACAGCACAATGAAAGCAAACATAAGTATTTAGCAAAACATTTTCTCTCTTTCGCACTCTCTTTCTATTCTCAATCTCAATTGAATTTTATTGTAGCGCAGGGAGTGCGCGGCTTTTTAATAGAATTAAACTGCAGAAATAGACGAACCATGGCTTCAATTGGGGTCATCTATTTATTAGACGTTTATAATCCACAAATTAAATCCTCTCATGCCTTGCGATTGCGACTCACAAGGAAATCATTTACGCGCTTAAATTACATAACCCACCAAACTGACAAAACAAAAATGTTTTTTTCCATTCCCCTCTCAATTCAATAAAAAAAAAAAAAAAAAAAACGCATTTATTTTACATAGAAAAAAATTGACCTTCAGGCGAAGGGGAAATGTATACGTATCTGACTACGACTATATGGCTATATACACACAGCGAACACAGCGAAGAACGACAACGACAACTTGTCTCGCTTTTGCTTACATAAAGTTTGGAGAAATATTTGCTATTTTCTCTCCCTCTTACAGATTTATTTGAGAAAACAAAAAACAATATACCCACGCGCGGTAAAAGCCAACAAAATAGTATTTTTTTCTTGTGCCAAGATTTTTATTTTTTATTAAAAAATCAAGTTTCCCGCCAAAATACATTTTTTTATTTTTTATAAATCAAAACGTAAAATATAAAACACCTTTGGGCGTGTCGGCTCAGGGAAAGAAGAGACGTAAAACGGAGAGTTAAACTGTACGCGTATGGGTGCGAAGCTAATGAGTACAAAAAGCGTACATATTTTTATTTTTCTTAGAACCAGAGTTACCACTTGCACTCATTTATTTCAGCAGTTTTAAGATTATTTCAATACAAGTTTGTTGCTTAGTCTAAGTTATGACGTAATGAAATAATGAACCGTCTTGTCAGATTGACGTTTTAAGATTTGATCAATAGAAAAAACAACAGGAGAACGTATGCGGGTGTGGCCAATTAAATTTTGTCGACGCAGCTTTTGAGGAAAAGGGCTAAAGCTAATATTAGACGGCCATTATTTTTTACCATTAAAATTACATTGTAACACCATTGCCATGGCAATCACACGGCAATGGTAACTGGCAACATTCCAACCACACGGTAATGGCGACAACTACAGGCGTGTTGCAGACTAGTTTCTTTCGTCTGCGGAAAAATGAGTGAAAATCTCTTATCTATACCTTGTCTTGAGCTGTCAGCTACTATCCTCCCTCAATATTGTTTGACATCCGGGTGTTCTGGAGTGACTCTCGACCCCAGTTGTGGAGATATCAACCAGTGGCGATGAGCTCTGTCGAAACAAAATCTAGCGGATGAGGCCACAAGGCGGAATATCCACATCAACTCCCAGCCGACAATAAATGGGTGAAAGGGCCTTCCTTCCTGGTGTTCGCTGAGTGGAATGATCAAAACTTCCTAACATCATTTACACAGATGAGTGTCAAGATACCCTGAAACCAAAATATATGCTGCACGGTTACGTTACAAAGAGTTTGACGCAACGAGGTGTTCCAAATATTCAAGGCTTCAAAGCAGGTTTCATCTTAATTCAAAAAAAAAATTACTTCAGCCCCGATATCACTATGCCACATAGAGAATCGCGTAACATGAAAGATAGTCAGAACTATATGATTTCACCATATCTCAGACTCATTTCTCATATCTCAGGATCAGACTCATTTCTTCTTCAGTGCATTTGAAGTTCAATGGAATCATACTAATTTTTTTGTGGGAGCGGGAACACTGGCTGAAGAGGAACGAATTAGAAATATGTATGTATGCATGTGTAACACATCCAAAAATAAGAAAAAAGAAAAAACAAATATATAATCTCTGACGTGAGTTGTTGCTTAGAAAATGTTAGAATTCTTTTTTTTTTCTCTGTGCTATTTCTTCTAATATTGTGCAGATTTTCTGTTTCTTTAAGTTTTTTTTTTTTTCTTTTTTTCGTTTTTGGCGGTTCACTGTATTGTTTAGTTTCTATTTGGATTATGTAATTGTCATCAAAATATTTTATTTTGAAGCAAAAAGCTGAAACGAAATATATTGAGTGAGTGTTGTGAGGATGGCGTAGTTTGTTTTCCAATTAACAGAGACACAAGGTGTATGCTCTTCTTTTTGGCGGGATTTGTATTCTCCAATTGGAATATTGTATCTAGATTACGATTCCAATTTTTTCCCCGGCACAATCATCCCTCTTTTTACCGCCAAAAATATGTAGGTAGATATTCGGAAGTAAGATGCTTCCTGATTGCATTTTAAAATAGATGGATGAAAAGAGAATGAACCTGCTGTGTTTGTTTGCGTATCCTTTTCAAAGTTATTTATTTGTTTTTCTTATAGGCAGTAAGTTGACGATGGAATTAAGTGTACCAAGCAAGGAATATATTCGCAATGGAAATATCTTGTACGTATCTCTGTTTCAAATTCTGCCTTTTGTGAAATTGGAGTGTCTGTCTGCATCTACACACATAGGCTGTAATACCACAAGGATGGAAGTAGTTATTTCGCAGAAAAACCCCCTAAGTACCAATTGAGGCACCTGTCTGACATCCATATTTGATTATCGAAGTAGTGAGTTTTTAAGTAAAGTTTACAGGACAAGCACAAAGAAGATGAATAGTTGTCTGTTCCTCCTCGTAGGTACCTACCTACAGTTCCTACAACAGTGACCAGTTATGACGCATATTGTGTTGCAGATGGGTGAACTTTTCAACATAACCAAGTTATTAAAGAGTTTCTTTGAACTAGCTCCGACCGGTGCTCAGAGGGACGACACAGTAAAGGCAGACCGCGACTAAGGGAACCAAATAAGCGTGCGAAACTGGAGGCAGCTAGCTAAAGATCGATCTGGCTGGAGACGCTTGTAAGTTGAGGGGTCATTTTCGAATCAAAAGTAAGTTAAGGGGCCAGGATGATTCAAAATAAAGTTCCCATTTGGGAATTGTGTGTGAAATACACACACGGGCTCTCCTCGGTTCTTTGGCTTGCTATCAAGGGAAGGTTTCCATCACATTTTTGTCATTATTGGAAGTCTATTTCTATTTTATCTGCTCAGATGTTCTCTTTGAACTGCTTAATTCTTGCTTAAATCTTTCCCTTCTATAACCCCACCCCAAAGAAAAACATGCAAGTTCTAGTCGGTCACATAGGGTGATGGAGCCAGTAGTCAGCCCCTTAACTTTTTTTTTACGTTTAATTTGCTTTTAAAAATCCGTTATTATAATAAAGAATATAATATTCAGCATTTCTGATTAATTGGAATGTGTTAATTATGAAATTCAAGGCATTTTTAGTGTATTTACTACCTAAAACAAATTATTTACAAAAATGTTAATGAAAACCTCATTTTTGAGTAGTCGGCCCCTCTTCTTCAGAAGTCGGCCAGTTAAGTATTAAGTAGTCGGCCCCAGTTTTTATATCAGACTTTAATTATTTTCACTACTTCACAGGGCGGCCGACCTTAGAAGAATCACACAAAAAAATGTCTTCTTAGGTCGGCCTCCTCTCTTTTTATTTAAAATAACTTTTTTTTTAGATTTGTGTTCAATAAACAGTAAAAAGAATCTATTAATAAGATAAATATAATAATATAACGCAGTTACTGTCAATATTTCACTGATTTTAAGACTTTTTTGTAAATCACTTCCACTATTTTTTTACTACTAAAATCCAGACTTTTCACTTCAGACAAGAAGTTGAATCAAAGTGACAATTTTAACGAAGAATCTAACAGCTGCATTGCAACAACCTTTTGCTCACAGACAGGAAAACCGTTAACCTTTTGGGAAAAAAAAATTGCATGTGTATTTAACAAACGCATTTACTTTAACGCATCATTTTTTGGCGCAGCGGCCGACTACTAGAGGGGGCCGACCTTACATGCCATCACCCTATGTTACCAGATCAGAAGAGAAGATAACATGACCTGGAAATCTGGCGCATAATAAACTGATATCCGGTGCTGGGTGGCACCTTGCACTACCTTGTTGCAATCACATATCGCCTAAGTCCATCACATCCAATTCAGCTCATAAAAAATTCGTTAGCATGTCACGATATCATTCACCATTAACCCCTCATGTTCTTGAATTTTATATAGGGTGATGGAGCCAGTAGTCAGCCCCTTAACTTTTTTTTTACGTTTAATTTGCTTTCAAAAATCCGTTATTATAATAAAGAATAGAATATTCAGCATTTCTGATTAATTGGAATGTGCTAATTATGAAATTCAAGTCATTTTTAGTGTATTTACTACCTAAAACAAATTATTTACAAAAATGTTAATGAAAACCTCATTTTTGAGTAGTCGGCCCCTCTTCTTCAGAAGTCGGCCAGTTAAGTATTGAGTAGTCGGCCCCAGTTTTTATACCAGACTTTAATTATTTTCACTATTTGACAGGGCGGCCGACCTTAGAAGAATCACACAAAAAAATGTCTTCTTAGGTCGGCCTCCCCTCTTTTTATTTAAAATAACATTTTTTTTTAGATTTGTGTTCAATAAACAGTAAAAAGAATCTATTAATAAGATAAATATAATGATATAACGCAGTTACTGTCAATATTTCACTGATTTTAAGACTTTTTGGTAAATCACTTCCACTATTTTTTTACTACTAAAATCCAGACTTTTCACTTCAGACAAGAAGTTGAATCAAAGTGACAATTTTGACGAAGAAACTAGCAGCTGCATTGCAACAACCTTTTGCTCACAGACAGGAAAACCGTTAACCTTTTGTAAAAAAAAAATTTGCATGTGTGTTTAACAAACGCATTAACTTTAACGCATCATTTTTTGGCGCGGCGGCCGACTACTAGAGGGGGCCGACCTTACATGCCATCACCCTACGTATTTTTTTTTTTCTGGAATCCAAAAACAACATATCCAATTGTCAGCTTAGAAGACAACGCTCAAACAACCGCCGGTTATTGGTACTTGAACACTTAATTAAATTCAAATAACCATTAAATGTAATTGAAAACTATTTAATTACTTTTCACTTACTTCATTTATTGTGAATTAAGAGATCTGCAACTGCCATAACAACATCAAGAACAGATTTCAATTACAGTAAAAAGAAAACCAATTAAAAGTAATCTTTAAAAAAAAAATAAAAAATCCCAAAAGGTTTCACATGAATACCTAGCCTAATAAAAGCTTTCAAATAAATTTCCAATGTAATAGGTTTGAATCAATGCATGCACCAGCGCAAGCATGGGTCAAAACTTTGCTCATGCCGATTGCACAATCACCATTTTTATTTTTTAACGGATAATGTCGGACTTAGCAATGAGCAGCGTGTAAGAATTCAAAATCTTTAATGAGCAGCTTCGCGTTTGAAACGATTTGCAAGCACGAGCTCACATAGAAATAAGCAAAGTGGCAAAAAAAGAAGATATAAGCCAACGTGAAGGTCAAAAAGTGAATTGAAAAAAACCTCTTCGGAGCTTACTGCTGCCCTCTCTGAGGAAAAACTAAGGACGATATCGAAACGAACAAATAAACGAAGACTATACAAAGCTGGTTTAAGAGGCTATGCAAAGCAAAAAAAAGTCATTGGTTCAAAAATTGTCGTGAGCCATGTTAGAGACAAAGGGACAACTTCGGTACAGGTGATGAGAACGGTGGCACGCCTGCGGTTGCTATTTTAAAAATCTGTTTCACTTTTATTTGATTTTTAGGTATTTGCGATCCATTGGTACCACCCACGCAAAGCAAAGCGTAATTTGCAAACCAAATTGTATGGTACCTACTATTAAACACCGAGGAGGCAGCATTAAAGTCTAGGGCTGCATGGTATCCAGAGGTGTAGGAGAAATCTTCTAATGTGAAATACACATGAAGAGTAAACGTTAGTTTTTTTTTTTTTTGTGTGAATAGTTTCGAAAACATCGTATAAATATTTGAACTTGATTAAGCAGTAAGCCTATAAGTGTCCGACTTTTATATTAGGTTTAGCTACGCATCCACAACCGAAACTACAGGTTCATTCGATGTCCCCAACACTAGAGCATGTAAGATACATAAAAGCTGTTACCAAGAGCAAGTCTATAAGTTCAAAAATGTATAATTTAGGTATATTACTATCTGCACTATGCATGTACGTAGGTACAGTCGTTGCTCTATTTTTTTATTTGAATGATTCTACGAATTTATTTTGTATGTCTAAAAAAAAAACTAAAAATAGATCTTTTTTTTTTTAATTTTCGTTCTTTTTGTACCTTCCAAAGACATTTCTAACTTGATTATGTTGCTCACCTTAGAAAGGTATTTGAAAACTAATTAGTTCCACGAGTACGATTGCGGCTCTCGGGCATTCTGGTAGATTTCGGTGTTCTGAACAAAAAATATAAAGTAACATTTTTCGAAATATCTTTCAGTTTTCGAGATATCGAATTTTGAATTCCTTTTAATTTTTTTATTTTTGTAAGTACCAGCATATAAAAAATGCAATTTTTTATGAAAATTATTTTACTTTCAAAGTTCGATATCTCGAAAACTAG
The DNA here is from genome assembly GCA_951813785.1 of Criorhina ranunculi. Classification (NCBI taxonomy): domain Eukaryota; kingdom Metazoa; phylum Arthropoda; class Insecta; order Diptera; family Syrphidae; genus Criorhina; species Criorhina ranunculi. The sequence continues at coordinate 1,783,069 of OX638381.1, forward strand.
GCGAAGTAATAAAAAATTTTATGAAACATTTTTTGTTTAGAAAACTAAGATCTACCGGAGTCAATCATCAAATCTTGTTGTACCGGGAACCATAGTTGCGCCAGTCACGGTATAAAAAAAAAACTAATTTCTGTTGCATCAGTGAAAGCGCAGAGAAAGTTGAACTGAAAAGTTCTTCAAATGCATGCTTATTAGTCTGGAACCGAATAAACAACCGAACACGGATTAGAAAAATCCAATTTACCTGTTATGGATGCTTTTGGTTTTCTAGTGTAGGGTGTCTCTCTTTCGCCGCTGCTGCTGCACTTTGCACTATCTTCCCTGAGTTCCTTTTGCTGAATATTTTTGGTTGTTGGGTAATTGTCTTCAATAAGTGCATATCTATTACAAAAATCGATTTCCTTTTCTTTTTGTTCCTGTTTTAATAATTCCTTAATTGAGGGACCTTCATTTGCCGAATCCGAAGCGAACAATTGGCGCGCAACTCTACGACGTTCACTCTGAGGCGGTGGACGAGGGAGAAATAAAGTTTGGGGGTCTCCCAAAGGTTTAACTTGAATCATTTTTCCTTTACAAATTGTGATTTCTTTCGGTACACAAAACAAACAAAAAAACAACAAATGTGTAATTATCGCAACAATGAGATGTTTGCTTAGTCAACACAATAATTAAAGTTTCGGTTTAAAATTTATTTATTTTTTTTTTATTTTAATTTGACACTAAAGTGGAGCGAAAATAATTTTATATAGCTATCACTGGAGAATTTTACAAATCACGAGAACAAGTCAACGCAACAATAATGTACACTACACTTCTTTACAACACGACTTTTCGAACACGAATGAAATTAAATTCAATGAAAATAATAAAATTTATTTCAACCCATTCTTCCCAGATACAAAGTAAGTGTGTGTGGGTTTGTCAGCAAATGCATATGGTTGGTGGATTGTTTAAATAAGAAAAACACTTGCGTTGCCGTTGTCATTTGTCTGTACTTACACAAAACATGAAATGATAAGCGAACTTGACTATGCTTCTATATAGTTGCGCCTTGTTGTCGCGTTTATTAAGCGTAGAGCACCAAGGTATAGGTTTTCACAACCATTCTGTTGTGCCTGTTATATTTATTTTATTACAGTCTTATTGCCGACAGTGTATTTATTTTATTACAGTGTCCTCTTGCTTAGCAGCCTAATATACTTACCACTGAGCTATAGTTCCAGTATGGACATTTTTAATTTAAAACTTCCAGTTGTTAGATGGTCAACTGCTCAAAACAGCGCTGATGGTGGTAACACAAGCACTAAAATTGATGTGTTCCGAAGGATGTCTGTGTAAGAGAGGAAGAGGAGGTGACCACTTTCATTGTCTAAATCTCTACAAGCGACTTTCGTCGCTATTTAGTTTATTTCTTTGATTCTGGCGCTTTTAAGCGACATATTTTTAAATACATACATATTAGAAACTACTAACTTCTAAATGGTCACACGGCAACGCTGCTGTGTGCGTCAGAAATTGTCCGGCTCTTTGTGTTTTTACTTAGCTGAAAAAGGGGAAGCATGTTCGAAAAGTGGATGTCAGCATTCAGCTGTCATCTCATATGAGCTGAAGGTAGTGAGTAAAAAAATTAATCAAGGTTGCCATATTTCATTCCAACGAATTATTTACAAAATGCAATCAAATTTCGTCAGTTAAAGCAGTTGGTGAATCATTTAGTTTTAAGTGAGTCTTCAATTTTTTGAAACAAATATCACAGAAACTGACACGGAGTGTTTTGCACCATCTCCTGACTTAAGTCTGAGCATCAAAACAGTCATTCCCTCATAAAATGACTGGGCTATTATTCAACCCGAATAAAATTTCGATTTTCACTGATGGGTCAAAAAGAAAATAGTGGGCTGCGGGATCTACTCGAAGGATCCAACATTATCCGGTATTTTGTGATCCAAGTGGACCGAGGCAGCCCGAGAATTATCAGCGAAAATGGTTTCTAGGAAAGTTATTGACATTTACATAGACAGTCAAGCTGCTATCAAAGCAATTTCAACCATACCACAGTAGTAAAGAAAAAACTTGCAACGTTATACTTTGATTGGTGGGACCCAATGGTAAGTATTCATGGGAATGAAATGCCGGATGAGTTATCTAGAAAGGGATCAGAACAGGTCCTATCATTGGTCGAGACAAGCTGAAAGATGGAGATGAAGTGCACTCTCATCATGCCGCATTTTCAGAGAACTTTGATCTGAAGAAACTAAAAACAAATAAAAAAAAAACAACATAAAGCTCTTAGCGGCCCATCTTAGAATAATCCTTTTGCGTACACAAAAAGGATCCGGCGATACAGACGGCCGACTTCCTATGCCCCAGCATATTAGCCCTTGGTGAATACTACTTTTATAACCTGGGCGACCTGTCTAAGAAACCACCAAAAACCTTCCTAAATTTTGCTATGAGTTTGGGATGGATCATGGAGGCTCATCGATTGCCAACAAACTAACATAGACCTTTCTTCATTGTGCTGCGTCATACAAAATGCAGTAACTCCTTCAACCTATTTACCTTGGTCGATTCCTATAGGTTAAGACTTATACGTCCTTTATTATTTTTTTTTTTTTATTTAAATGAAAGCCTGTGTATAGAGAATCCATATTTAGAACACATTCACAGGAAGTAAGATTTGTCCTACCTTATTCTCTATCCTTACGAAACTATTTTTTTTTAACTTCGAATGCAAATTGCATGGTGTCATAAATATGCAGTAGCTCCATAAGATGGCATGGAAAATCAGTTCTCAAGTTGCAATTGTTTGCCAAAAAAAATGCTACAATACCTAATCGTCCATCATTACTTAGTATCATGGAGTGTATTTTTTTTTCGAATAAAGAGATCAAGAGCGATTGGTAAATCTTCCTCAATACACTGCTGCTAAATTGAATTCCACATCCCCATACAAATGCAATCCAAACACTTTCCAATTGAAAGCAAGAGAGAGAGAGAGCTTAAAAATGTTTTCTCTTCATAACAAATTAAAGTGCTCGCATCGAACTTTCGAAGTTAACACATGCGCTCACGAATTCGCCGCAAACATGTTGTACAAAGTGTGACGCGATGTTTTTGTTTACGCTTTTCAAGTGCACGCGAAAGATAGCGTTGTAGCGTGGTTAGCTTTCATGTTTTTAGAAAACGTGCTGGGTGCCCATTTACTCCCCTCTTCCATTTCTTTTTCAAATCTGACCGTTCTCTGGCGGTTGCGTGTTATTTCCACTTTTGTAGTTCTTCTAACGGATCGTGGAGAGAAATTTGCAATGTTTTTGCCCTCTTTTTCTTTTGGGCTTGCTTCGCGTGTTTCTCTATCTCTATCTCACTTGTTTATTATTTACTTTTTTTTCCAACGTTCTTGGTCGCGTGAGATTTTTTCGTGTCATACTTTGTTGATGTTCACGTAGTTTGTTGTTCTCGTAAAAAGAAAACTCGGTCGGTCGTTAACTCTTTGGCGTGGCATGGCTGGCGTTAGCCAAGTAGCTGCCGAAGCTAATGGCGTAGTATAAATGTACCTATACATATTTTTTTCGCATTTTGTTATCATTTGGCATGCCTTCATGCCTTTCGTTGTTTGGGATTTTGTTTTGATTTTGGAATTTGGATTGTAAACACCCGTAAGATTAGATGTGCTCTCACGGTATGTGTGTTGAATGACGGTTAAAGTATTGGTTTAGTCTTGAAACGACGATATTTCCCTCCCGTTTATAACGGTATTGGGTTGGATTTGAATTACCTCCGGCCTTGCTGAATGAATAATGGTGAACACTGTACAGTACATGCTGTTCGTACAGTGTGTATGGATTGTTTTTTTTTTTTTCCAAACTTAATCTGTTTGTTGGTAGATTTCGAGTTTGTTTTTTGTATCTTTATTTTTTTTTCACCTGTTTGTGTACGAAGAATTAAGACAGGTAGCTCGGTTCTTGGTCTTGAAGTAGGTCAAAGAAATTTTGTTTTGATTTGTGACGAGTTGAGTGCGTTGTCCGTAGTAGGTATGATGGGGGTTTAGCTGTTTAGACGTTTTACGTTTGTTTACACTCAACACATATTGGATTTGTAAAAATGTTGTGGATTACTATCGTTAGGTAGAGGTGATGGGGAAAACATGTTTTTTTTTTTTAAATCTGGAACACGGGATGTAGGTACATACATACCTTCAATTGAATGAAGTGGCCGCTATTTTTGGCGGTATTTCATCAAAATTGCACAATGTTGTCCAGATCTAGATTACTAGGTATCATCAATAGGAACCTGTGTGTGTAGAAGAAATGAATGCCACTGTGAAAGGTCATAGCGTACAAGTTCTTGATGAACTTTTAGGTGGCAGCCGTAGGAACGTAGCTCCAAGTAGATTAACGAAATGGTTGCTAATTCGGCCTTATGATATTGAGATCAATCACAGCAGAAACAGCACAAGGTAGGATATGCTAAGATCCTGACTTTGCATTGCAACCTCGTAACAACTACTGATCCTGCCTATGTTTTTTGCTAAGTAGGCATATCACGCATCCCGAAGCAGTTGAAAATGTAAATCAAAGGTGGTTTCATCAATACTTGCGAACAGATCGCTGACAGTCTGAATTCTGCTAATGATGTCAATATAAGGCGTTTTTCTTTTTTAGTTCAGAGCAGAGCCTGAGTTGTCAAAAAAAATTCTTGTTTCTTTTTTAGCTCAGACACATCAGAGCTCCGATTTTGTTTTTCTTTTTTAGTTCAGAGCGTGCTCAGAGCGCACTCTATGAGCTCAGAATAATTTGACTGAGCATTCAGAGTAAAAAGCTGAGCACAGCCATTTTTCGCATTTGACAGGAGGGAAAACAAAGGAAAGAAATCAAATGACGGCTAAGTGCTCAAGTGTGTTTCATAAACAAATCAGAGCGCTCTGAGCATGCTCAGTTCAGAGCACGCTCGATGTGATCGAGCTCTGTTCAGAGCTCTGCTCTGAACTAAAAAAGAAAAACGTCTATAGTCGACGAACGACGTACAACATCGATTTGAAAGAACATTCCATTGGGTGTTGGCTTGCGAGTTTCGCACAATCCGTTCAAAGAAATCACATGACACAACGTCATTTTTTTTAACATCAAAACTCTCAGGAACACGTTTCAGAAAAGGAAAGCGGAGTCCATAACTTGTGTGTCCTCTTCCTGAAATCATCCTGTCTGGTGGTGCGAACGAGGTTTAAAGGACACAAGTGGTACAACTTACAAAATTTGCAGTTGTACTGAAGAGAGAATCTTGAAGGCCTAGGTGCGATGTATATAAGACGATATCTGATATTCGGACCATCATCTGACGAGCGGATCGAATCGGTTAGGATATGCCCATCGATAGATACCGTGAACTCCAAGGTGGCTTTGTGTGTACTACACCTCTTAATAGTTTTTGTGCTTTCCGTCGGATCATGTCTAGTGACTTTTTTTTAGCACTATCAATGTTTTTGGAAAAAAACACTGAAGCGATTTCTATTGATCTACATATCAGTGATAAGACGTTTGTCTTGGATTCGTGACGTGTATTGGAAAGGTTGTAAGGAGAGTGGGTATACATTTATGAAGTTGACACCAGGATGTCCTCAATTTTCTCAAGCCAGAAATGCTTCAGATCTGGTATCCATACAGACTCCAGGATCGATGATCTCTACTTCGGACTCCACTTAAAAAGACAAAGAATTTTGCTTGCAAGACTGCGATGAAGGGTTCTAAGTGAATTGCAAGATACGCCAGCGGAATCGTTTGTGCTCTAGTAGAATGATTTTAAATAGTCAATAGCGGATTCAAAAACACCCAATCTTCTAGTGCCCAATTATGAAAACTTTAAATCAAAATGCAAGCAACAGATGGCGCATCGGCTCTATTACGAATCTTCATGTGAATATTTACACTTATGTACATCTGTTTAATAATTTACCAAACGCCGTCTGTTATCATCGATGCTGATCACTCGATAGTAACGCTTCTTCCACCCAACCATTGTTAGAACATTTCAATTATCTTAAACAATACAACACACAAAATGACTGCTAAACCGTTCATTTATCACATTTGTTGTCGATCCCTTACGTCAAAAAAAAAAAAAACAAATAATGACACATGCACCATGTAACCCACCATCATGTTACCTAATATGCATGACGAGCTGATGGATAATGACTGTGGATATGTGCTCATTCGCGATATTGATGGCATTGATGACGACAACAGAGGACAGGGGGACTCTGTTCGAATCAATTACAAATATTCCGCCGTGCCATCGAATTCCCTGGTCACCGAAGGAGGTGAGCGAATATGCATTGCAATGATATCCTGCTGATAGCAATAAACGCTATATTTTCAAACACACAAAAATTGTTCACCCTAAACTCGGTGTTGCGTATCGGTTTTGCCATACTGCACCGTAGGATGTGCCCTCTGAATGTTGGAATATATTTAGTTTTAGTGTACCTGCATCGTTGAGCTTCATCAAAAAGGGGATTACAAAAGTGTCCTCATATATTTCCTAAAGATGCTGGTAGTACTCAGAGCACTATTCATGACAGATTTTCGAACCGAACTGAGAGGAACTGTCAAGCAAATGACAGAACTAGCTGCCAATTAGAAAATATATAATGTTACGAGTTTCACTTGAAACAGCATTAGGACCTTAGTTGAGCATTCCTAACTTCTTTTCTGTAGGAAACAGGACTCCTCGACTCCTTCTTCTGACAATTAGACACGATTTTGCAGACGTTGGGTTAAGGGCGAAATTCAAGATGCTAGGCGTGCGTGCAATTGGTCAGCGGATAAAAGTTCGTTATGCCTGTCCCAGTTTGTCTTTTGACGGTTGAAAACGGTTTAACGTGAAGCATTGGTGAGAATTGGCAAACCTGATCTCTACATATGCATTGAAGGTCAGAAAAGGGAGGGCGGGCAGTATACCTATTTAACGAGAAACGGTGTAATGTAACAGCACAAGTACCAAAAGGCTCGATCCTGGGACCAACATAATGATCCAGAGGTCAGAAGGAAATGGTTGGGATTTGTGATTCTCTCTGTCCTCCTTTGACGGAATAACTATTGAGAAGTTATGTCGTGCTCCAGTGTTTCAAGCAAGGATAAGTGACCTCCTTCTCAGTAGGAGTCCTAGTTTGGCTTCCATTCGTATGAAGGTTTGTAATGGTAGTAAGCCCAGGATGACATTTTGGGGTAGCAGTTGGGGTTGCGGAGTTTTTACCGCCATGTTAGAGAAGATAAAGAACGCTGAACCTTCGTTACAAAGACCAAGCGGTCACTAATGCCAAAAAGTTTGATTTAGAGAAATGCAAGCAGCGCAGCCCGGGGTCGAAAGTGAACCTATAAATGTTGATTGAGCCCCTTGTCTGGCGAGACAAACTCCTTGCCTTCAATGCACTTGCATCCAAGAACTTTAGAAATGGAAATTTTGTGGTGAAAGGTTGCTGTTTGAGGGTGTCCAGGCAGTTGGAAAATATCGCAAACTGTTTTCTATGTAGGTTGCATCTAATGCATTATCTGACGAGTGCTTCATTAGTTTGCAAGTGCCCGTTTATAGGAGATTCATGGTCGAGATTTTATCACTCGGTTAGTTACCCAATACAATACATTTGACGACAACACAGATTCCCCATCAAAAAGATGCACATATGCACTCTACACCGCTCTCAACCAACCATATAAAATAATTAATCTCAACTCTGCTCCTCTTTTCTTGAATTCTTCAACGCCCTGCGAGTTCGGCGAACTGTGGAATTTCAAAAACCATAAGGCAGGCGCCAGTTCTGGCAATGAACCACACCAAGCTTCACACATCACAGGCATTTTGTGTTCGAATTTTAATTAGACACGTTGGTTGGCACAAAACGACAAAATTCCAGATGAACAAAATAATTCTTATCCCCGTGTCAGTGAACTGGGCACGCGTGCGCAATCAGCTTTAATTTTAGTTTGTGTGCTAACACAACCATTCGAGTATGGTACATGCTTCACAAAAAGGAGATTCCAATTCCAATTCCAACCCCCTGCCTCTTTTTTCGTTTTCATGTTTCATGACAACTGTGCAGCTGTTCAATGAATTCATTAAGGGCACGCATACAGAAAACAGTGAACCCCGGGTGGAAGTGCAAACTGCGTTTCCCGAATGAAGTCAACATTTGTTCTTTTCGGATAGGCATGGAATTTGAATTCAGAATGCCACACAATTGGCAAGTAACCGAGAGGAAATGTGCAACTGAGCCACCTTATCACTGTTGGGCCTTTGTTGGTTTCTTTAAGAGCCTTCACAGGTACGAGAAGGAGCACGTACCGATAGACTTAATTCAAGGTGCATCACTAAGAAGTGAGTCAGCAAGAACAAACCCTAGTGACATAATTAGACCTCTGTCCGACTTCCGTTGCAGATATGCAACTCTGTGGGATTTTCGGAAGACGCACCCCACTGTTATCCGATTTCCATGGACACTCATTAGAGGTTTTACAGTCGTAATTGGGAAATTGCCAATTGTGTTGCCGTAGACCAAATGATACAAGTTCTCGACCAACAATGCATTTGGATCAGCTGTGTCCTTCAAAGGATGCAACTTGACATTCCTTTCACACAAAAGGCAGCAACGCCGCTTGAATTAATAAATATCAATGTGGTGTTGAAAAGGCATCATGAATAGGGAGAGGGTTGCATAGAAGAACAACAAAAAGAATCAATATTTGGGATAGGTTGTGAGTTGAGTAGATACTTTTCGTTTTCGAAACATATGCGTTTCCAAGGAAAGGTGTGGTAAAAGGGATAGTTATTCGCTTTCATTCAGTATAGTCGGCTGTCATTTCATTTCATTTATACTTTTGCCATCCTTTTGTGAAAAAATTCAGATTTTTGACGAATTTTTGGATTTATTCTGCATCTGCTTATCGATTGACCCTTTCTGTGATGAGTGTATCGAAATTGAAGGACCCCCAAAAGAAATATATTTCGGAAGAGTTGTTGAAAAGGAAAAGTGATGAGTGATTCATATCCAGGTGCGTTTTGCATGTTAAATAGATTTACACAAGAGTGGTTATGCCTAGGAAAAAATATTGTTATCGCGGTGACCGGAAACTTACTGGTTGGGTTTTAAGATTTCAGAAGGCGCATGACGCGTTGTTACTTATGTCGCAAGGAGACAGAATCAATTTGTTTGCAGGAACACCGGAAGTAGTTTCCCAATCGCTATTTCGTTGGGAACTATGCTGTGATTATCCAAGGTTAATTGGGTTCTTAAAAGGTCTAGATGGCGCCAGATTCTAGGACTTGTTTTGTGAGGTTTTTAAGACGTGTAACATCCTTCAGTCTTAGATTTCGAATATACCTACTGGGCAAGGCATTAACATCGCTAAACAAGGCAAGAATAATGCCACGAATCGCAAGGTGGTGGCTCGAACTCCAAGAATTTGTTTTCTCTATCTTCTTGTGGCTACTTACTAATACTACTTCTATTTTTTGTTCTGCGAGCTCTAGTCCAACTGATGCTCGCCACTTTCTTTGGATGCATTCGTTAGAGATGTCCTCTATTTTTTTCAGATGTTTCGCCATCACCACAATTGCGATATCATTGGCAAAGCCTATGATCATTCGGGATCGTAAGCTTCAGAACCACTTCATAGATAATGTTCCATAGAATAGGACCTTGTACCGATCCTTGTGGAATTCCGCCAGATTTGGAGTAGGCACTGTTTTCTAAATATTTTGAGAAAGGAGAAATTGTACCTTGGGAGTTCTTTGAGCGGGCGACCTAACCTTAAGTATTGGAGTAAACATACCCATACACATCAATGTTTTCAAATCAAGTAAGTTGAAAAATGTACTCAAAATTACCCGTCTTATTTAAGAAGAGCAGTGCAAATACGTTTCTAGATAATTTTCTATTTAAATTCACACATTGTCGCGGGATTGTGATTTATGTAGGTTTACAACAATAAAACATTCAACTCCTTGTCTGACTACATTTAAATATTTTCAACTTAAAATTGAAATAAACAAATTACCTTTCAGTACATAAGACAAAAGGCAAAAGTGAAACTAATGTTCCAAACAGTACTGAAGTTGATTTATTCCAAATGCCAATGCAATCTGCAGCTGCGGTACGAACAAAAAAAATGCATATGTATGTATGATAGATAAAAAGTATCTTGAAATCTTTTCGCGGGTAATCCTCAGGGAAACATTAGACTCGGACATTGGTCAGTCAAATAAATTACCATCGCTGACCATTTATTTAGGGGTGTGATGAAATTTTAGATTTATGCTCAGTAAAATGATTCGATGTGAAATTTACGATTATGTTTGTATATAGGTATGTGCATTCCCGCCAAATTATGCGCGGGTTTTTTTTCTACCTTCGAAAGGGTTTTTGTTTTTTTATTTTTCTTTAAATTCGAATGTCCGTCAAGATTTTTTTTTGATTTATTATCCATTTCCAATTGGAATGAAAAGTTGTTCGTGTACTTTCAGATGAAATAGTGGAAGTGAACATGTGTGCAAATTCACTTTCGGAAAAATAAGTATGTACGAGTATTTCATCTTGAAGTACTTTTACTACTTTTTCACTTTTATTTGAATAAAATTGGCAGATTTGCCACCTACTCCAGTGAGAGTTTTGATAAAATTATCCTTCTCCTTTTAGTTTATATTTAAGTTCTTGTCTTTCATGACCATTGTTACCGTTAGATTTAAAATTTCGAATTAAATAGTTTTGAGTCAAACAACACATATCAAAAGATTTGATTGGGAAGATCTACGTCTGGTAGATATACGACCCCAAGTGTTCTGAGATGCTTTCTGTAGACCAAAGTGTCCTGTTAAAATGTCTGTTAACATGCGAAGTCGGATTACTATATCATCACCCTATCCTTAAAAATTCTTACCGATGTTTGGTAGCCTATTGCGAAAGTTTCTCTACAACGAGGCTCCACATTGGTGGTAACACTCCTTCCTGGGGCTAGCCTCTCGTTTTATTTATTTATTTTCTTTTCTGTCCCATCTCAGCTGTCCTTGTCTTCATTTATTTCCCTTGATTGCATCATGAGAGGTTCTGACGAAGGCTCCTTAGTTGTCTGGAAAGGCGCAGGTGACCGTTACTTTGCATTTTATTGCATCTTGAATTTGGCTTGTCAACTGGTAGAGCGTGGTTTCTGGAGACTTCCCAGTCATACCCACATGTAGACTGTGATGGAGAGGCATTCTCTCTATAGGTGTCATTCCTATGTGTATACAGTTAAAATGGCAAAACAATTAAAGGAGAGGACGTTGTTAGCTCTTGTAATTTTATATACCCTCCCACCACGCCAAAGCTTTTATACAAAAACATATTTTAAGGCTTTAAATTACGTTTAGAAATGAGTACACAGACAGGGTCTATTGTAAAGACAAAAAGGTACAAGTAGTTCGAGAAACTCTCAAAAAGTAAGTAAATGTCAATTCTGTAACATGTCCACCAAAAAAGGCAGAAGAACAAACAAATTTCAATTTGGCAGGCAACGGGTTTGTTTGCCCTTCTCCTTTTTTATTTTTCTTCTTTTTTTTTTGTTATCGCATGACAACAAACTATTAATTTATTATTATTATGCTCAGTGGTTGCTACCTTCTCAAACCCGTTGCAACTTTCTACGGGAAAAACATGATTTTTCTCCCTTTAAAAATAAAAATAAGGGCAGATCGCGGATATCTGATTCGAATTACTCGGTTCCGTGTAGCTTCTGTATCCTTTGGTTGGTCGCCGTCGTCATATGTCGATCGTGATGAAGATTGAGCATGTTTCTCGAAAAGAAAAACGCGTTTCCCCGCGTTTATAACTCTCGTGATTGTTTTCTATTCAAGGAAAATCTTCTAATAAAAATCCAGTATTTTCACATAAAAATAAACGCGAACTCGTTGCCATTGTTTTCCTGAATATGCGCCTTTATGAACTCTAATGGTGGTGCAATATGTCTCTTTTCTTTTTATCGAGTAAACTGACCGGATCACCCGAGGTTTCATCAAACAAAAGATCTTTTAAGTGAATTTCTTTTGTTAAGTGACGTTTTTTTGGGAAAATTATGACGACGAATAAGATGTTTGATATGGTTTTCCCTTTTGAAAAAGAAAGCTGGTTTCATATTTCCGCTTCGATTATTACAAGATGTCATGGAGAGCAGTACGTTTCTTTTTTGACTCTTGGTATGTGGTATGACATTGTACCTTAGCATCGGGATAAGGTTATTCAACTTGCCGCTGTTCTGGAGCCAAAAGTCAAGTTTTATATGAGACATAAATTAATGGAAGGCTTTGAACCGGAACTCCATTAAATCAGAGGGACTTTTTGGAAACAATGAAATGCTCATCAGATGCTCAGCGAAGCATTGATAAATAAGCAAGACACCTACGAAATATACAAAGACTAATGGAATAATTGTTTCACAGGAAGTGACAAGTAATTGCAAATGCCGGAGATTTTACTGTGCTTAAATTGCGAAATAATTATTTAACAAGAGCGTGAAGCGTGAAATGATTATGGGTCTCTCTTTTGAGTGACATGGAAATTATGAAGACTATATTGCCAATTGTGAATGCTGTCTTGAGGATTAAGAATGTCTTTGCTAAGCAGATTGAAAAGATATACAGTGAGGCTTACCATTTATGATTTAGAAATTAGGAAAGCTAAAAGAGAGAACACAAGGAATTATAGACCTCCACGTGGTGCACCCCGGATAAGCCTTGGAGTTTATTTGATCACTAGCTGAGACACCTGAGTTGCATCTAGAGATGTTTCACTTGCCTATCACGAAAGGGAAATTGCTGATGGAAAAAGACGGAGTATAGGATAAAAGGAATGATCTACCTGTTGACTACTTTGTAAAATGCTCAAATGACAACGATTTAAGGATACACATTTTAAACGTACCACGTCCCCGAATGAATCAGCAAAGACTCTTGAGAGATACAAACTGCTATATCCTTAATCTCTGCCTAATGGTCGTGCTCCAGATATCCGGATTGGCCAGGAAGACGAAAACATGCAGCGATGAAGGGGGATAGCGACTGTTTGGATGCGTTTTTGCTTTTGTTAGAGGCAGATTTAGACAAAAAGTCTTGAGCTTCGGCCACATAACATTAGCCTCATTTGTGTCCACTCCCCGATGGAGGTTAAAGGCGATAACACCAAAGATTATTTCTACGAGCTCTTCGCGAATACCTAAGAGGAATGTCCGATATATGACGTCAAGATAGTGCAGGATCAGATAGGATGACATTTTTGGTACCATCCAAGATTGATAGTTTTGGCTCAATCTATCTTGTGATGGTTCAACCTTTGATGATTCACTTTCGGAGCTAGTCTGCTCCTCGATTGAATTCATCAAAGGAAGAATTCTCCGACTCTAGGTGGAACAGCCTACACCGCTCACCGAGACAGCAAGAATTGTAGCAATTAGCACAGCCCCCTGGCTAATTAGCTCATACTCCGCCAAGTTACTCATTTCCTTTAACACTCATTGCCGTAGCTGCAACAATGCAACAGAAAACATTTTTCGAACATTCACGTGTGTACCCACAAGCTCTGTTAAATTTAAAAACATGTACGAATCCATTAATTATGTGGCATACAAGTGCCAAACAACGAAAAACGGTCGGAAAATCCCTTCAACACACTCATTATGGAATTCTGGAAATTCTAAATTTATCCCGATTCTCGAGTTGGGGGCAGCATCAGCTAAAAATCATCCCAAACATTTTTAAAACCAAGGACAGATGCATATGCATCTGTGGGAGTCATGCTTCTGCACAGAGTTTGGGGAGGCAATTAAAAAAAAAATTTGTTTTCATAAAACAGGTCAGAGCCCTGTGTGTCCTCGTACTTTTTTTTTTCTTTTTTTTTAGTTTATTGTACGGTGTACGGAGTACCGTAACTCAACATTTTAAAACATTTCAATATGACAAGGTTAGTTGGCAACGTGTAGACCTCCGAAATCAAAAAGGCAAAGATACGAAAATAGATAGACGCGATCCCCTCGGTTGCATGAGTTATGAAAGTGAGGAAAACTACGGATTTCGCTGCATGCGACAAGATTATCCTAAAATTGTTAAGAATGTTCCTTGGTGCTGTTGCCAGTGAAGATTTATTCCGTGTCCCGGGAGCGAGTGCACAGTTATACTTGCATTAAGGGATGTGTAGGGAACTATTTTTAGTTGGTATTCCTCTTGCTACGGGAATCTGTTTACTGCCAGTTGGACTTGGAACAGAAGGAAAATGTTTGTCGTATGCTTGTGATCTATTCTTGGTATAATTGCGAACGGGTGTCGTCAGTTATGAAATTTATTAGGTTTAGGGCTTCAGATGGGCTAATATTGTCTTTGAATGCTTGAATTGTTTCTGGATCATTGGGGTGTAGTTTAGTTGACAAGTAGCAAATGATGTCTCTTTTGCGAAAAGAGGCCTACAGATAATGTTCCACACAATTATGGTTTGACTGAGAAGGTAAGAATGGTGGGACGTTTCTAGCTCTCTTTGAAATCATATGCTAACAAGTCACAAAAGCTGAAGGACTTAGAAGAAAACAGAACGCTTGATAAAGAATTGATTGAAAATGCCATAAAAAGGAATCAGGTAAGGGTTCAAAGTAGAACCCAATTAGCCTCGCGATGCGCAGGCTCAGACTCATGTAACCGGGTTGTTTATGGTTGTTGATAAGTTGACGTAAGCCTCACCTGTGGAGTTTAGAAAAAATAAAATTAGTTCTCTAATCCTTTTCTTGGAGGTTGTCGAAGAAGTGTTTGCTTATAGTGCAGTGTCTGACCCTCGTCAGGGCTGAAGTTTTGCACAGAAAGTGGAAAAGAGATTCCTTTTCGTTATTATCATTGTAATTTTGCGTGAATGAAGGAGGCCCTTTGTCTGACATTATCTTACGTATTAAAAGCAACGATATGCCCCACTGTTCTATAGAGTTCTTGGTTGTTTGTTGAAACTTCGGTCCACAACGTATTTACAGCAGTGCCATCTTAAGGAAGTAAGTAATTCCTTCGGTGGTTGCCTACTGAGTGATAAGATGTCATGTTCAGTGGTTCAAATACTGTCTCATCCACCAATTTGTGTTGTGTTTCAAATTGAAAACCATTTCCAGCTCTGTTGATCGCAGAACTTGTCTGCGAAAAATATAAAAAAAAAAAAACTGTGCAGATAAATTATTACCAACCCATGTGTCCTAACAAACATCCCTTTTAGTAGATTCCCTCTTAAATCTGAAGCGCAAGGTGCATGTGCAACTATAGTGAGCGCCAATTTTACAGACACACAGTGAATCGGAAGGGGAAATCCTTGTTGTGTTTTGGCGCGTAATTCACGTCCAATAAATCTGAACAGGACAAAGAAGAATTGTAAGAAATTCTGAAGTTGCTTGGGTAGTGTCTTATAATCCCTAATTCTGGTTATGACTGTATAAGTTGAAGTAGCAGAGCATGTGCATACTGCATGCCTGTGTGTGTATGTAGATTTTACAAGGGATCATGATTCCTTTTGTTCACATCCGTGAATAGTCCCTTTTGTTCGTCTTTTCATTTCTTCCCTCACTGCAGTCTTCTTGTACTGCTCGCCTTTACAACCGACATTGCTCAATGGACTCAATGAACCTTAAGATTTGTCCTGCATGCGAGGTGCGTGTGTTGAGCAAGGTGCTGTTTCTTCGTCGTGGGAAAATCCATTTCTTGGGCTCTGTTTTGGTTGCCGCCAAAATACGGAACTGATTGGCGGGAAAAGGGAAATTTGTTTAATTCACTTGGTGGATGGCACAATTAAGGTCAACGGGTTCACGAACTAACACATTGTGGTTGACTTGCATTGCTTTCTGATTCTGTTCAGGTAAATTTTTAATGACGATGCACTCGTATTTGTAGGAGTAACTTTCTCAAAAGGGTTTTGAACAAAACGATTATTGTTGAGCTAGGCAGGATGTGAGATTATTATCTCAAGGACTTGTCCATTGTTTTTTCTGTGCAAATTAGCCATGTTCTTCTAAGACGTGACTGCGAACAGTACTTAAACGTGTGCAGAAGTTCAATATGAGTAAGACTGGTTTGATTTTTTTTGCATCGCAAGCAGATGGTATGGATGTTTGCTCAATAAAATGCGCCAGCATTTCGCATCAGCGGTGTTGAGAAGTATCGAGGTACAAACCTATGGAGCACACAAAAAATTGGTATCAATTACACAAGAGCTCAAAAAATTATTAAACATCTGCTGCAGCGTGAAGTTTTCATATCCTTTTGGGATTTTCAATATGGTTTGGTTTTTTGCTTTTTTGTGTCTCAATATAACGATATTTTTTTGTTTATTTTGGAGTCGAAAATGGTTCATTTTTATATATGGCTTAACGGGCCATTGAAGGAGGATAGAATTGCCTGCAACTCTTGACGTGCGTAATGCATTTGCGCTCGACTTTTGATATTCTTGAGTGCATATCTCTTGTAGATGATGAAGGACTATCTCAAGGGCTGGGAGCTTGGATGACACCAAAGCGGGGTCGCGAAGAAATGAATTCATGGCATTCTGCGTATTGCGATACTTGAAGACACTTTCTTGGGTGAGTATAGACGATATCACTGCGATGATTACGACAGAGACTCCGATAGCCCACAAAGAAAACTCAACTTGGTCATGCGATGGGTACATTTCTGGATGAAAGAACATGGTCTAGGTCTGACCACAGAAAAAGTCAGACTATCGTCGATTTACAATTTGGGTCTGAGGTGATAACGAGTAAGAAAGTGGGGAAGTATTTGCTTAGCGCCAGAAAGTGAACAACAGATAAGGTTTGCATCTGAACGAGCTGCGAAGGCCACAACGTCGCTTAGCAGATTGATGGCTTTGTGTCCTATGGCCAGCAAATTAGGGTTCCTAATGACAATTTGTCACGCCATCCTCCTGTATGGTTGTGAAATATGGGCCGACGCACTGCGGCAAGAGAAATACAGAAAGCAAATGGCCGCAAAGGCATTAATTATAAATTCATAGCAAGTAATTTTGAAAGTTCAATCTAGAGCGATAGGTTTTTTTCCTTCCCTGTCCGGGTCCAAAAACTAAGGCTTAAATGGGCACTTTTGGTTAAATGTTTGTTACAAGTTGACTTTATCAATGCTACGCGAATACAAAACAAATCCAGATGTTAGTTGTCAACAGAAGTGACGAACTACTGTTCAGAAATGGACACGAAATTAATCATTACAGTGATCACCGGTCAGATATTTACCAGGAATACATAGAACCATTTACTACTATACATTACGATTGTTTTCAAACATCGATGCTCATGCCTATCATCGTCATGTCCATCACCTTTTAAGGTAATCTGACACGCCAACTGTCTATCACTCAAGATGATGTTTCTTCTAATGAAATTAACCATTATTTAAACCTAAGCCGAATGCTGGTTTAAGCATCATGACTCCGACTTTGCCCTTTGGTGTACGAGAATTGACCATACCTCTCTCGTGTCATAAAAAGGACAACTCGAAAAGGTGTTCCACTAAATTGGTAATTTGAAACCACTCAAGAAAATCCGATTCCCGATTCCGATTCTGTTTTCCTCCTTCAAGTCTCTGCACCTTTCTTTGTTGTGTAATTTCCCTGTGTTCCCTTGTACCGTGAAAAAAGATAATGAAGGGGGAAAAGTGCAGTGACCACAAATTAATGATGCAGCGGAGCTATATGATGGCTGAACATTGTCGGTGAACTTGGAATTCGAATTCCGTGGAATCCATCATCCAATGCTGGCGATGGCAACAAGATGTTTACATCAGTACAGCTGTTGGGATGCACAATTACACCGAACAGAACCGCCATGTTCTCCTTGTTCCCTTGAGATTATATTCAAATAATGTGCATGTGGCACAAGCCACCGCACAGCGGTCCATATGGCTTCGTTCGCGATAGAAGAGTGACTATGTGTAGTTCTTTTTTTTTATTTGTATGTCAACGTAACGTGGCATGTGCTGAAGATGCATCGGCATCGGTATGAACAATCAGGGCTGAGGCACCTAACTAAGGAGAAGTCATCCCTCTGTCTTGTGTTTTAGTTGTCCTATTTTAGATTTACGTTTCCCGTCTAGTGAACAAACAGTGCGGTGATATTAATTTCCGGTGCGTAGTTGTTTTTTACATTTCCGGAACGAAACGTGTGAAATGATGGGATCCGTATGCTCAAAATGGTAGGATGCCTGCCTGGTTGATGTTAAAGAATGTCGTTCTTGGCGTTCCTTTGTCAGTTAAATTCATTTTAAATTGTAGAAAATCAGGAAAAGACATACAAAGGTACAAAAGTGGTTCGATGTCACCCGGCCTCAATAAGGTTTGAAGTGAACTGACCATTTCCATCATTAATACTTCGGCAATGTGTGTTGAAGGGTATACCGAGTTCGGTTCGTACTGGCCAGTGGCTCGTGAAGATTGCTACAACCCTTTTTATATATGCAAGAGTCTTGTTTTGGAGTTCTGCCGTTCTGGTCTGATTGTAGAAGGGCTACATCACATTTTGCATTAATGACTGCATTTCCAGATTTCCCATAAATAACTGAGCTTGTCTGTTTCAATTTCAAAACTTATGATCGACGACGGTCTTCTTTTAAATGAATTTTCTTTAATGCGCTGTCCTCGTCAATAACGAATTTAAATTTACCTTGGTCTCTTAAGACGTTTCCACAAGTTCCCACTCGCAACGTTAACAATTATTAACCACCGATAGTCTTTGCTAGATTTGAATATGCTGTGGTTATGTGATGTATCGATGCGGTTATACCAATTGGGTTGCAAAATTTTATCAATTAGATACACGATATTAATAGGTTTCTTATAATGGTGTTGTAATTCCAACATGTGAATAATTGAACATGCATACGAATCGGCTGTCTTTAGAACCCCTAACCTACTTAATCTTTTCTTTGCATAGGTATCAGTTATTACCATGTAACAAAAAAATTTAAGGAACAATAATCCCCATTGACATCAGCTAAAAAAAAGGGTTCGTTTCGCTGACAACAGAAACGTTGAATAGGGTGGTGAAAGTTGTGTTGCACAATAGAACCAAGAAGAAAGGGAACATCCCCTCAGAGTGGAAGATATTTATTGCGTAACATTTTACGCAGCGATGTCTTTCTTTTATTACTTCGGTTTTACTTTGCATGACAATGCATCTCGAAATGCTTTAAAATGCAATTGTTATTTTATGTTTGGTTTTTCATTCAAAATACAAATATTTGGCGCGACAAGTCCTAGCTTCTCGCAACCATGCATGTTTTGCGTGTTGTACTTTTCGCACGAATCGAAGGAGCTTAAAGCCTTATTGCCGACTCCGAAGGGCAGATTGGGAAGCTCTTTTATGTACTCTTACAGGTTTGTAATGCTTGTGATGAGGTAGTGCCGCAAAAAAGCGATTAGTGGTTTTGAGGCTCGAACTTGTGTCCTTTTGCTTAGCAGTCCAACCGAAAAACCACCAATCAGTTTTCAGTCATTTGCTATACTTGATGGAGGAACCACTTACGTTAATGTATTATACATTGGTTGCAATTGAATGTTCTTATGACCCACTCTACTCCTACGGATCAGCAACGATTTAAATAAATTACCACAATATTAGAAAGTTTTTAATTACTTTGCGTCGCACGGCCTGACCGATAAAAGTGAAAACGGGGCTCTCAATTCTGGCCTCTGTAGACTCGAATTAGACTGGGACAAAAATGCGTTTGAAATAGTTGCCCAGCAATTAAACTGGAATGTTCCCACTCGAACAACCTGTGCATCAGGTGTAATTATGCATTGTCGGTTCCATTGGATAAACGCAACCTCCGCAACTTGTTCCCATAGCATAGATTTAGGTAGTGTCGCACAAAGGGACCGGTGTGTCAACCTCAGCATGTTGTGTGCTACGAAATTGCGCACTCTGATTTCAGGAACGAGTAGAATTGGATGGGAAAAAGCCTTTTTTTTGTTGTTTGTTTTAACTTTGCTTGTGAAAACGTCAAATGATTCCATAAAAAAGACAACAACGACCGTCGACGACGTCTAGCCACCGAAGCGGAAAACTGAATCAAGGTGAGTCTCGGCGCTGTCTACCTCTCACATATGAAAAGTGCATTCGGATGGATCGTGTGATTCGCGCTTAAACACTCATCTCTTACTATCGTTCGCGGGAGACTATGCTAATGGTGGGAACTTGGCCCAAAGTCATCATTAAAAATGTCAAAACACAAATACTGGTCAGTAAGTTTAAAACAATTACATTCAGTGACGTCGTCTTTTTGCTTATATTTATCAATCAAACACTGGAGGACCTTAAGTCAGGCCCACTCAACAGTCCGTTGTGCCCAACAACCGATGATGGGTAACAGCAATTACTTAAATCACACAGACCGTGACTTATTTCAGTCGGTCGTTGTTGACAATCCATTTGACTTTGCAGAACTACATGTCTTTTGTCCATCTGGAGTTAAATGTGCCATGAAAATATGTGCGGTTTCACATTGCATTCATATTGATTTGATTTTTTTTTTGTATGCACAATGATATCATATTTATTAAAATCTGCATCAGGTTCTCGACAGGACAACCCTCTGAATGGAATCAACGAAAGGGGCATTACCCTCCACAGATTTTGAAAAGTCTACACGTTGACGTACACGGGCTAGGACATATCATTAAGTAAATGAAAATCTTTGTTTCGGGTGACTTCGTATTAAAAATGTAGCGTACTTTTATGTCTGTAACGTTGTCGATTTTGGAAAATATTCCTAGTAGAAGTTCTAGCGATAACCGAGGTCTCAAGAAAACGATCCTCAGTATGGCAATGAAAAGGCAGATCAACTCACAAGGATAGGATCAAAACTGAACAAAGCAATGGTCGATCACTCGATTCTGGAAATTTGCCTATAAGAGATAGAGCACACTCCCATCATGCCGCATATCAAGCCATTTGTGACTATATTAATCACCTCTTTACACTCTATCTCTTTTCATTTAGGAGTAGTTGAGATAAAAGGTGGTTGCATTTCTTCATCACATTCATTTCTCAACTATAGCCCCCATGCCCTGGGAGGAGAAAGTCGTAGTTCTACGTCAAAAGTAAAGCTCTTTAGTGTTCGTTTCTAGTTTTTAAACGAAGATTGTACTTAGCCTAACATATATGTACATTCCAGTAGAAAATTGTTCTGAAGATATGTAACCGCCCCAAACTGCTGCATCCACAAGTGATATATACGAATTTGTACCGAATATGCAGAGGTATGAAAGTTAATGCATGCCTGTCTACTTAGCCGAATCCTTGAAACTGTACCATAGGTTGCTTTATCTTCTTCAACCGCTAAAAGGTTTTCGATTTATTTACTTGTTTGATTGATTAAAGGAACAAAAAAACACGGATATGTCATTTCTAAGATAACCCGCAGTTTTTGCGAGCAAAGAAATATAACTTATAACCTAAAGAAAAAAATTCGAAACGCATCGTTTTGATTGACTCTAGATAAAGATACGAAGGGGAAAACATTTTCCCATAATGAGATGCAGTGATTAGACACGCGAAAGGGATGTGCAACAAAAAAAAAAAAAAAAAGAAGCAAATTACGAAGCCATCAATACCATAAAAATGTCTCAATAAATTAAGACAAGCCGGCGATGGGATGGATGTTCAAAGGCTTTGCGGTTTCCACAACGTCCACACCTTTAATGATGTACTGGTAGACTCTGCAATCAGGCAAACGGGTGTCTACTGGTCTTTTGTTTACCTGAGTAGAGGTAATTATTGACTTTTTTTTTCTTCTTCCATAAAAAAAAAGAACAAACATAATTTTCCCATCGAGTTCCGGAAACTAATGACCCCAAAAGGTTACTGTATTCGTTGAAGGAAGTCAATTTGATTTAAATCACACTCAGTCGTAAGTATCATTAGGGAAGGTGGCGACATAATTTTACAAATAATACCTCCAGCCATTATATCCAAAATATTTATTTAATGATCACTGAGAGACGGTGTTTAAAAAAACATAAAAATAACTTCAAATCATCAGAGATACAGAAAACCTTGTACGGGGAAAACCAAAACTTGGTTAACTTGAGAGCGAAGAAAAATAAATTCACAGCATTTTCTAGAGGGAACGTGTCTAGTCTACTATATCTTCAAGTGGACAATGCAACATGTTTTTTTTGGTGTCACGGTTAACTCTGGACAAGAGGCAAACTTAGATCAGAAAATAGGTCCTCTGTTATTTTACAACTATGAGCGGTAGGGTTCTAAAGAGGTGTTCTTCCACACTGGCAAGACCACTGTGAAAGCTTTTCCATCTATCCTACTTCTCTGGTCTCTATCCGAGTCCCCAAAAAGGCGGATCTTCTTCTCCCTCCAACTACCGACCGATCGCACTTACAAGGTCATGAAAACGCTGATAAATCGTCAGCTCATGAAAGATCTCGATTCACGAATGTTTTTCAATGACCGCATGGTTTTCTTTTCAACGGTGCAAAGCTTACCTTACCGAGAAATGGAACGAATCCCTCCATCACTTTGATGAAAGTAAGATTCTTACGCTCTTTTGTCAAAAATGCATGCATATCACTTCTTTAATTGATTGCAAACTACTTTGCGAGCGGTTTAATTCAAGTTGATTTGGACGATTTCAAATCTACAATTCACCATATAAATGCTGGTGGTGTTGCCCAAGGATTCGTTTTTCCACCAACTTTATTCCTCATTAAATGATCTTAGGTCTGCAAATTCTAACCCGCTGTTGACGGTAACCCTTTAAGATTTAACTGAACTTCCAGGAATTATTGGAATTGTATTAATTGAACTCGAAGCTGAACTGAAAGTGTTTCTCAATGTAGTCTAATTCGGTTCGACTGGATTACGTAGGCTGATTAAAAATATAAAAACAGTTATAGTTCAACAAGTCAATTTATTTGTAATAGTCTGCAATCTAACTGACTGACTTCATAACACTACAAAGAAGATTCGTATTCTCTAATATGGCATAGCAACATGAAATATTCATAAGCTCCAAGGGCGACATCAAGTCTACTTAATTCTAATTTCTTTCGTTGTACCAGGAACATACAACCTAAACTCAAAATGGCTATTTACAATGCACAACTAAATAATGAAAATGAAAAAAAATAAAATTGTTCTTCTTAGATAAAATAAAACAAAAATATTGAAAAGATTTGAAATTAAAATAGTCAATTCAAAAGTTTGATGTATAAGTAGATTCTTCAAGGAAGTCAGTCGAAGCTATTTTCATCACTGTCAACCGGCGGAAGTTGATTCAACAGTGTGACTCTGGTTTCCGCATCCTCATCGTTATCGAGGTCATCCTTTCCGCAGCGTTGCTCTTGCATTTCAATGTCGTGGGTGCCATGCTGTCGCTGGAATGTAATTAGATATATCGCAACCGAAAATGCAATAAAAATCAGTCCAACGGCGGAACAGAGAATAACCACAGTTGTAGTTTTATCTTCTGATGAGTATGATGAGGTGGAGGGCTCAGCGCCTACACTACGAGTAGGTAGAGGTTTGCCCAGGCCTTCAGCAACAATCGTATTAAAAGACCGTCCTGCAGCAGCAGACGATACAATGTCATCAGAAATCGCAACAGTCTCGTCCCTAGTTGTACGAAAGGAGTCTACGTGACGGGCAAATTCGGTTGTTAGTTCGGCTGCTTCAATTAGAGTCTTCACTAGAACTGGAGTGGTGGACTCCTCGTTACTCCGTGCGTTGGGTTTTTCTGTGGATGTATCATAAGTAACTGAGTCTAGATGGTCCATATTGGACTTCTCTGTGGAGGTTTCATAAGTAATCGAGTCTAAATGGTTTGTCTGCAGTTCAACTTCGGGCTTTTCTGTGGAAGTTTCATGGATAATTGATCCTAGTTGACCTGTTGGCAGGTCTACTTCGGGCTTATTTGTGGACGTTTCATATGTAATTGGTTCTATAAGACTTTTCTGCATATCTACTTTAGGCTTGTTTGTCGAGGATTCATGAGTAGTCGACTCTAGGTGGTTGGTCTTCATTTTCTCTATGGAGGTTTGACGAGTAGTTGATTCA
Organism: Criorhina ranunculi; assembly: GCA_951813785.1. NCBI lineage: Eukaryota > Metazoa > Arthropoda > Insecta > Diptera > Syrphidae > Criorhina > Criorhina ranunculi. Next base: position 1,807,185 of record OX638381.1, read on the forward strand.
TTTGAGATTGATGAAATTTCTATCATTTGGGTTTCATCTACATGCTTCGAAATTTCATTTGTAAAAGATATTTTGTTTGTCAGATGATCGTTTTGATTGTCTTCAATTTCTGCTAAGGGAAGAGATGGTTTCTCAATGTATTCAGTAGCTGGAGCTTCAGTAGAAGTTTCTTGATTTTCACTTTGAATTGCTAGAGGAGTTTCTGCAGAAGGAGTGTGTCCAGATCCATTCTTGTCAGTATTATCTAAAGTGCTTTGTTGATCAATGGAGTTTGATTCAGCAATCTGTATCCTTGAAGTAGTAGTTTCTGGAGTAGGAGTTCCATTATATTTGCGTTCAAATACAGTTTCAGCAACTAAAACTTCATCATTGCGATTATCATGAGCCTTGTCGAAATCAATAGGTTTCAGCTTTTGTGTGTTTTGATCTTCGGTGTCCAACAAGTGATTATCTCCCACCAACGTTGTTTTATGAGTTTCGTGTACAATATCTGTCCCGTGGCTTGTCACATTCAATGATTCAGTGACTTTGTGTTTTGCAATGGAATCTACCTTAGTTCTTGCTTCCGATTCAGTTTCGTTTTCTATTTTATTTGTTCGCTCCATATTTCCGACGGTTTCCTCTAAAGTTGGCTTTAAAGTTGAACTTTCAGAAGGAAGATTTTCGTCAACACCGGGTTTCTTGAAAACAATGTGGTTTCCATCACCAGTTGTCACTGTGATCTCATTTAAGACTTCTCCAGTTGATTCAGTGACTTTCTCTATCACAATTGGATCAGTAACATTAAATTTAATTGGTTCAACGGTGGTCAGTTGCATGGATATCGATGGTCTTCGTGTTGGTGTTACTTTTCTGGGTGGATTCCGTTCGGTCTTAGACACACTCTCGTTTTCAGAACCTTCTTCAATTGATGCATCTGGAGAAATGACTGAATCAACTTCTCCAGATGTGTCTTCTTCAATTGATGCATCTGGGGAAATGACCGAATCAACCTCTTCAGATGTGTCTTCTTTAGCATTGTTCTCATCTTTTGAGGAAGAATCAGAGGAACTAGATGAATCTGATGATTTGCTTTGTGAACTTTTCGTTTTATCTGAGTCAACGTCACTTTCTGGAAGAACTTCATTTGTTTCCGATTCTTTATCGCTAAAGCCACGCATTTGACGGATTCGAACGGGAGCCTCTTTTAAAAGCAAACTTCTATCGCCCGTTTCTTGCAGATCGTCGAGACTGTGTACGATTTCTTCCGACGGAATCGGTGTCATTTCTTGATAAATCTCAATGGTAGGTGTAGTCACTTCCACATATGATTCTGTTTCTGTCTCGAAAAGAGTGATGTTAGTCGATTCTGTTGACGAGATTGCAACAAGGGTATCATCCGAAATTTCTTCTTTTGGAGCAACTGTTGTATTTGGAGTCACATAAGTTGTAACATCAGTTGGATCAATTATATCTAAAAGAAAATATTTGTAAGTAAAGTTAAATATTTCAGAAGACATCTTACAAACCTTCATTCTTTGCAACAGATACCTCCGAGGAAGCACTTTTCTCTTCCAGTTTCTTCACACTCTGCGGGTACTCAATCGCCCTTAAGTCTTCCGTCAGTTTTTGGCGTACCTCTGGGTCTGGAATTTCATCGATCACATCTATAGCTGATTCGAGATTCTGTTCAATTTGTATTTCTTCTTCAACAGAACTTCGAATGTTGTCCTCCAGAGACGTGGCAATGTCTTCATTGCTTGTTTCTGGTATTTTCACAATGTTTAGCTCCGGATTTTCCGAGTTGTGTTCAATATTTGTCACAAACGCTTCCTGTGCTGGAGTTCCATTGCCTCCGACGACAGCAATTTTCCTCGATTCGACGTCAATTTGATTGTTTTCTTCTAGCAATTTGTGTTCGGTTCGATTGTCTTTTATGTGTTCATCGAGAACTTCACTTACGATATCCTTTATGGTATTGACAATTTTTGTTGATGACTCTTCGAGTTTTTCGGAAACGTTTCTATGAATTTCATCGAATTGAATTCGGTTGGTATCTGTACTACTTGCGTCTGGACTAAATATTGTTGTGTAGCTATGCGGCTCTTCGGTGGTTGTCTCGGATAGGAAATTTTGCAGAAAAAATCCCTGAGACTGGTCTGTAATATAAAAAATGGGAAATTTTTCATTAAAGGTTTGATTATTTGCTAGAAATGTTTGTTTAAGGTATACTTTAGGGAGGAAAATAATGTCTCATTTATAGGTTCATACCGTTGCGGCTATAAAGCCAATAATTTCTTGAGCTTAATACATGGCACATACAAATAGTGAAACTTAATTCTAAACTATAAACTAAGGGTAAAAAACTTAAACAATCTAAACCTTGAATCTAGTAAAAAAGAGCTAAGACTAAATTTAACAATTTACTGTTGCTACGTCGAAAGAGAATGCATGTTTCATGATTAGTTTGATACAGTTAAGTTCAAATATATTGGGAAACATATTTACTTTACAGAACATTCTTGTAATGCCTGAAACAGATGTGCAGCAACGCATGTGAAACAGACGTGCAGTAAAATAGGTGTGTTTTTTTGGTAAACTACATACATATATAGGCTTAAAAAAGTGTGAGCAAAAAAATCGCCTATCGAGGGTAACGAATGCCATCATAGCAGTTTGGCAGCACTATGTGAAATGACACGTATCAGCTGTTTTTTTCTTGCTGATTTAAAAAAACAAATTACGGATTGTAAAGAAAGTTGTGGATGAAAAAAACTCAAACGTGTGTTTGTTGGCTAATTATTAATTTTAGATGATTTCTTTATTGCAAATTTTCTCTTAATGACTTCTTTTTTCATTTTTTGTGTTCCTTCCTTAGCATTTTTATTTAACAAATGTCTTTTATGTCACTTTTGACATTTTCGATAGCATTTTTCAATAACAATCGAGAAAAAACAGTTTGGTAGCACAGTTTTTATCGCGGCTAAGGAAATAACGCTGGATAGCTATCCAGATTTCGTAATTCTACACAGGCTTTGTTGTTGTTGTAATTAATATGGAAAATATTTTTTAAGCCAATATAGATAACCAAAAAACACACCTATTGTTGACACTTCCTTGAACAGTTTGCTGTCATTGTCAGATGTGACAATTGAATTCCAAAAACAAATTTTTTGCCATGGATATGGAAAGACGTGATAAATTAGATAAAATAATTATTTTATTATTAGTTTTCAAAACATTTGAAATTTCTGAATACTGTGTTTCGTATTTCTTCTTCTGTGGACTTCAAATTGTAAATGTCTGAAACGTCAAAACACAAAAATTGTACTATTTTGCTGATCTACTACTGTGGGTTTGCATTGAAATTAGAAATAGAGACAACTTGCGTCGATGCATGGCCGTGCAGCAAAACACATGTGTCGTCTTCACTATAAAGCCATGTTCTCTAATTTTGCTGTACATCTGTTTCAGGCATAAGGAGGGGTTCGTTCGTGCCATAGTCAGTAAGGTGATGGGGAAGCCGGATCTTAAACGGCGAGGGTTGGTGTTAAGGGAGATCTGATGGAGCAGAAAAAGACAATCTATATTTCCAGCTTATAACTACTGACGTATAAAAAGTTAAATTCTCTGAATATGAATTTGATGCTAAAGTGACCACACCTGGCTGGCAAGAAGTGGTCTAACGAATATCGTATAAAGTGATTTAGTCACGTAAGGGTTCAAGAACTCCTTCGATCAACGTTTAACAAAGCCAATGCGGTTTAAGACTTCTATCCAATGAACAAAATTAACGCTCTAGAGTAGACTCGGTCTGGAGAACTGGAAGCAGTTTGCCTGAGATTGAAGGGCATGAAAGGCTACATTGTCTCAGGCAGAGACTTTTCATTGGATCGGAGCTTCATGACCCGCCATTCAAACACTACATGAGTGATTGCAAGAAGTTAGGCCTCATTTTTTTTTTTTTTTTAGAAGAAAACTAAATATGTATCTACTTAAGCTTGCTAATCAGTGGAATACTTTAGCTGATGTGAAGCAGGTAAACAACACTAACCTTAATTTAAGTGGATGTTTATGATTGGGACAAGGACAGCTATGACAGTGGATTGTAATGATTGTCCCATTATTAATGAATTACCTAACATGACTTTCATTATTTGCAAATACCTACACATTGTGACAAATGTCGAGCATGCCTTTGTAGATGAGACAGTTTCTCATGACTAAAAGAAAGTTTTCCTTAATTTAAATTTCTAAAATTGTATCGAGAAGAGACAAATGTTGTGCAACTTAACAACCAAAGATCTTTTTTTTAGTGTTTTTTCTTGACGAAATGTGTTAGTTTTTTACGTCGTAGGTTCAATTCCCAGCTAGGACAGTATTCTGAATAAGGTCCACTTGTATGACTAACATCGTGCAGTTGCAAAATTACCTTTAGGGACTTTTGCATTCTAGACGTTAGACAAAAAAATGCACCTTGATAAAGGGCGAATAATGAACGACAACGATGTTTACTAAGATCAATCTTTAACACTTTAAACCTGCGACTGCTCTCATGAGTTTACTGTTGAGTACGAAGCCTTAAGAAAAATACTGCATACGCCCAGCTAAGAGACACGAGGTGATTGACTAACTAACTGGTTCTTTAACTTGATTATCACCTTGAATTCCGAGAGAAGGAACTAATAAGATACATTTTAGGAATAATTTAGGCAAATCTGTCCAAGCTTCACTTAAAAACTCAATACGAAGAAGAAGATAGAGGGTGCCTTTCAAGAGCTGAATGATGGTCTTACTGGATATTTCGAACAAGCATGTCTAGTTAAGAAAAACCAGAGAGCCCATTCCGTGGAGAAGCTCTAATCTGAAAAGAGTAAACAATCTATTTGGAAGAAGACTGGAATCTCCACCTGAAGAATATTTGCTTCAAAGCGAGAGGTTAGGTTACGTAGCTGTGCATTCCCGCTTAAGTCAGAGTATACTTAGGCCATAATGCAGGTCCAATGTGATGCTACGTAGAGTACCATGATCCTTGCATGATGGGTTTCCTTGTTTTATTAATGATGATATTATGGGTAGGCGTGTCGTTGCAGACCCTATCATGTTCTACACTATTTGCAGATCCACAGACGAAGCTCTTTATTTTGCAAATATCCTGAGTCGCTGAGGTTTTCATAGAAATACTCTCCTACGTTTAGCCCCTACAGCCTTAATAAAGGGCATGACAGGTGTACAAATGGTAAGTGTCTATTTTTTTCTGTTACCCGTCATAACAGCTATTGCAGAAATCTTTGGAAGGGACACCTACTCTAGTGTGGTGCCTGCCCATCAAGCAATATCCTGTAAGAGAGTTCTTATACATTTCCTACTTATTGACAGAAGTCCAAGCCGTACATGGCCATGAATGTGATTAACGCATTGGAAATGAAGCCAGATTTCAAACAAAAACGTGACTATTTTGATAATAGACCAAATGCAAACTTGATACTCTTTCACCTCTTCCGACGAAATGTGTAATATAAGAAACTGTGCTTCTAAGTTCATTTGAATTGTCGGTTCACCGAATAATGTCGGGAGTGCTGGGGCTTTCGTCAGTACGCCTACATCGAGGCCATATTCAATTTAATAATAAAAAAATAAAAAAAACCGAAACTCACTGGATTCTTTGCTAAAAATTTTCTGTGCAATTGGACCAGAGTTTGAAATATTTAGTCTAGAGTGACCACATTTCTGTGGTGTCTGGTTGGAGATCCAGTTCGCCGTATAAGGATAATGTATTTAGTGCCACACCCACTATTTGGTTACTTGTAAGACAGATTGTATTGCAATGTTAACTTTTCACGAATTCATTGTTGATCAATCAGATTGTTCTTATCGTATGGCGTTAGTGGAACAACTGTAATAGCATTAATCTTTGCTGATAATCGTCTAATTATACTTCAGGGGGTTTTAGTAAATCCCTGGCAAAAGAGTTGATAAATGCAAAGTTGTAAAATAAATGATATTAGTAACCGAAAGTCTATGGTTGTGTCCAAATGATAAAAAAAATGCGACGAGAGCGTATGCTGTATATATTCAGGCAGAACAACGTCTGGATGGTGAGCGCCTGGCGACACTTAAAACGCAGCTTGAAATCTCTCCCATTGGCAAACACTTCCTTGATCACGATGATCCGATCCGATGATGAGACTCAAGCACTCAAATAGAGAGTCTTTCGTTCACATTGTAGACATGTCGCAAGAAAGGGATAGAACGTCACAGTATTAGACGAACTATACGAGTTGTACAGCAGCATCGATCTGATCAAACAACTTCATACTGAAAGTTTGATGCTAGGACACTTTAACTCTGGCTCGCAGAGTCTTTGAATCTAACTTAGAGGGACAAAGCAGTAGAGGAAGACCTTGCCTAAGGCGACGCGCAGAAGCAGGATTGGACCTCAACCAACTATGATTGTGTAACTAGAGGCGGTTAGCTAAGGATCTTGCTGGCTGAAGTAGGTTGTTAATTGAGAGTAAGTATTCAATTCTATTGAGTATGTAAGTATTCAAGAAGAAAATTTAACTCTATGTGTGTCTATTGTGTTCAAAAGACCTGCTCTCCTCTAATAGTTTTGAATCATCATTCCCTTTTCATTGGAAAGCTGTCTTCTGTTCAAAGCTACTTAATCCGCATAAGTAGAGCTCTTAAATATCGGATGGAAATTCTTTAAAAATAATCTATTCTTCCTGAGTGCACATCTGGAATGCATTCAAACCCCCATCTATTTAATTTTCTGGATTACAGTTCATCGTTAACGAATAGCAAACATATTTTTCTAGATTATAAAAGGGCTAAAGGAATTTTGAGTGAAATCGATTCTCTCGGCATTGTCTTTCATTGTTTTTTTTTTTTCTTTTTTTTTCTTTAAACCATCAACACTTACTACACATAATTCATTTTGTGAAAATTAATCTACTAACCCAAGTCACGCGGCACTTCAATCTTTTGGTTAACGTGTACGAAAATAGAAAATGCATCCCAACATACTTTGTCGACCAGAGAACACTTTTATTTAATTTAAAAGACATACAAATCGTTGAGGACCAGGACCATTCCAATTCCAGCAAGATGAAGGCTTTTTATAGGTGGTCCGGACTCCCCTAATGCCCTTGTTATAATTTATTTTGTTGATCCTATTCTATGGTATCTGCATTCGTGAGAGATACTCGTACTTTTGGAAACAAATTTCGAATGACACAGTTGGTGGTGGTGCGGGGAATAAAAACAACAGCACATTTATTTGGTTATTAGTGAACGAATCAAGTAGCGTCTGGTTTGTGCCCCATTCGCTTGTTGTGGTTCATAAACTATGGATTTTCTACCAACGAAATTGATGTTGTTATAACAATGACGGAGACGAAGACCCTTCGCTGATCAAAAGTAAATATGCCGATCAACAGCTGGACAATGTGCTGGCGATCATCGTTGCACGTAGTCACCATATGCCTTTGGTATACCTATCTGATCGGCTTCATCTCATCCCATCCAAGAGTTTTTCTATTTAACACCCCTAGACATGTGTATTTGAAGTTTGAACATCCCTCACATTCGTCAGTGTCATGTTTACTCATGTATTCGGTGGTTATGGACTTGTATTCAGAAGGTCCCTACTATAAAAACTATAAACTGTAAACATACAAGTGCTCCATAATGGCACACTTAAACTTGAGTGAAACATAAAAATATGAAAAATCACAGATACAAAGGCTGAGCATTTAACTTTATGTCTTTAGCAGATAAAATTTTAATAAAAGGGTATCCTCCACCCTCGTAGGCATAGACGGAGGAGATTTAATTCTTCTAAGAAGACGCGAGTAAAGGAAAATTCTAATTTTCTCAGACGGATTAGAGGAGATCATGGTTCATGACCTATTGGAAAAAAAAGGGAAAAAACTGACTCACACAAAGGCTATGCCCTCGACGGGTGTCGCTCCCGAAAATTCAAAGGAATCTTGATAAGCCTATTTGATACTTCTTTTTTTTTATGGGAAATGTAAATATTTGTGGGGTAATATTTCATCTAACTGATTCATCGATTAAATTCTTTACATTTTCGAAATGGTTTTGAAAAATGCGCCCTTTTTTGTTATTCTTGGCACGTCGAGCAACTTATCTTTTGAAATATGGTGTGTATGACGAGTATTTATGAGTTCATTTGCTTAATATGTATGTAATGTGGTATTTCCGCTTTTCCAAACCAACGAGTATTTTTGCAATGTAAACACTGTAGGTACATAAATAGACGTATTTAGCTTTGTTTTGAAGTTTTTTTTCGGTTTGGTCTACCTGATCATGAAATAGTATCTACACAAGCTACTTCTTTGATAAATTTGCAATCTTTTTCTATGAAAAACTACTTTTGGATTGCAGGAACATACATACATATGAACTTCAAAGTATGCCTACCGGCGAGTTTAACAATAGGATGATTGACACCTTAATTCTTGGGTTTTCTCAGAATTGATACAAGACTTAAACTGCTGCAATAATTCATTGCAATGATAAAGAAAGAACCAGAACCATTGTGTTCCGCAATTAAATATCATTTGTCAGGAATGTAGCGAGCTTCTGAGCCTGTTCGAAGTTCTTATCAATTAAAATTTAAGACTTGTCAAAGTTTTCGTACGGCAAACCCAGCTAAGAATCTGATTAATGTTTCATATGGCATAAATGACGAAATTTGCACATTTTGTTTTTGTTTTCACATTGGAGTATCTTTGGGAATGTCATTGTGCCCCGAATTTTAAAACATAAATCTTAGTCTTAGCAGCATCATTTGTGATCCAAAATTAAATGCGACGGTGTATTGTATTTTGGGTTTTATTGATAGATAAATTAAGGGTACATATACTTTACCAATCTTCGTAAGTTAAGGACGAATTTCTTTGTTGTCAACACCTATTCTCAACTACTACTATAAAATTCCAATTCTGGGCAGCAATTCTACTTTTGACGAGTTTGATGCACTATGCGCTTCCATTTTAAGACTGAATCATCATACCGAAATCATTATTGTGGACGTCATGAACTTACAAGTAAACCTGACATTGCAAGTCATACAAAACACTGGTCTCATCCTGATAAATTCACTATTGACTGTATCAGCCCACAGCGTCATATCCGCTAATTTCTTGTATTCCGACCACACAGTTAAAGACCGAACTCCCGAAAGAAAAGTCTGGCGGTACTAGAAAGCCAATTGAGATGGCCTTAACAGCTTCTTTATGAGTTTTAACTGGTTGGTATGAGCTCTATTATTCCTAACCGAATGAAGAGCATCAAACCAATGAAAAAAGCGTGGTTTGACATGAGCTCCAAAGAGGCTATCACGAAGAAAGATGTAAACTTTCGGTCCATCCGAGGAAATCGAATAAAGTTCAAGCAAGCCAGACATGACTGCAATGTCTATATTTGACGTGACCAATTCTTCCATGACCAAAAATTAAGGCGAAAAATGCTACATTGTCTCAAGGGTAGTCAACATATTTGGTCATTCGTGAAAAACAATAGGACTTCCGCCTTGTCATCGATTCCAACGCATATGAACAATGATATTCTAGTTGCCAGCTCCTCTGATAAGGCTAATCTGTTTGCAGCAGCTGGCTCTACGCTCCCAGTTCATGTTCTATCTCTGCCTGTACTTGGAAGATCAAATTCTCAACGGGACAAGACCACTTTCACACTTGTACAGTTGCAGGATTACTTAGAGGTCTCAACATTCACAAATTCGCTAGTTCAGATGGCATCCCACCCATAGCTCAGAAAAATGTGCTCTTCCACGCTAGCAAAACTATGTGTAACCTTTTCTATCTGTCCTCCTCTAGTCACTTTCCGAGTAGATGGAAAACTGTATTTGTTTAGCCTGTCTTCAACTGATTATATAACTAATTGACCAGTTTGCCAGCTCTCAGTATACACGCTAGAGCTTAGTAAAAATGTCTACTATTCTTGGTATTATTATGCCCTACAAGTTTTTGCAGTCATAATAGACGGAATGTGGTCAAGGCCAAGCGACTTTGTATATACATACATACGTCGGGAAACTATTAATAACCTAAAAAAAACTTTTTATCGATCGATGATGGTGGATCAAACAATCGTCATTGAGAACTGTCAAATTTACTGTCCCCACATTCGGAGAATTGGGTGCTCGAGGAATCCCCATCTAAATTATGACAACTTCCATCAGTAATTTTTATCCAACTCCATGGCGCTTTTGCAACTCGTTGTATTAAACTTGTGTCGCCCTAAGCCATCTAGACTTTTCCCAGGAAGAATACCATCTTCGATTGGTAATTTCTATCGATGAGTGCTTTCCTGATTACAAAAGGCTTCGAATTGGTGTCAATTAGTTTATAATCACAAATCGTTGCACATGTACATACCTATATGTGAATAGAATGGAATTGCGCATGTCGAACTCTCATTTAAGTTGAAAAATAAATCGGATTTTTGTTTTTAATTTTAATCGAACTTATTGTAATAGTATAGTTGAGCATGGAGAAAAAAAATACACCAGTATCAATTTCATATTTATTGAAATTAAGTTTAAATAAATATGTATACGTTCTCCAGTCACAATGTAAATAAACATCCCTAATCCAGCCAAAGCAGTGGTGGTTTATTTTTTGAAACTTAAGACGACGATGTCAACGCCGCGTGAGACACTTTGATAACAAAATTAATATCTATACCTACAAACTCTGCTTCTTTTTACTTCTAGATTATTCAGCAAGATCAGCGAAACAAAAATTATATATGTACAAAAAAATTCCATAAATCTTACCAAACGAACATGCCATCAAAACCGCAAACGCCAAAAGGATGCTTCTCTGAGTCATCTTGTTACAGGATTCCAGTTTAACAAAAACAAAAGTAGCGTCCTACGCCAAATCCTTCAACCACTTTTTTTTTTTTGGTAACTGTTGTACGGGTCCAAAAAAGCCGCACTACCCGGCACGTTCAATACCACAACTGGTAAAACAATGATTTCGCAAACAGTAGCTTCAGAGAGTAGATAACAAAAATCACTTACAAAAAAAAAAAAACAAGAAGCTCTTCGATCAAACATTAACCGATAACAATTAAGAATTGTGATTATCTGGGCGCGCGTAAATCTATTTGCATGAGAAAACGTTTGATAACAGTTTTTTACATGAAGATGGTCACGACAGCACTAGCTGCTTAGAGAGTAGTGGCTGGTGGCACTTTCCTTTTATTATTAAAAAAAAGAAAAAAGTAATATAAATAATTTACGAGGAAGAATCAGTTTCGCGTTCTTAAACGTGGACTACCATGCGGATCGCTTCCCGAAAGCAAACTGAATTTGGATGACTGCAGCTGAGAGGCTAGAAGTCCGATTCTTCTGCTTTTTTACTCCTTGTCCTCTACATTTTGAATTTGGTACGAAGAAATGGCGGAGGAGGAGTAGGTAAAAACACGCAGCACGAGGTTATCCTCTTGAGTTGTGTCGGTATTAGAGAAAGGCATGTAGACTGTTGCAGGTTTTGTTTTTTTTTTTAATGATCGCTACAGTAGGGGTGGTGAAAAAATTACTTATTACTCTTCTTTTTGTACAGTGTCTGTGCAAATTAATTGGAGCAAGAGGACAATTTCTTCCGAAAGCTAATAAAATGGATGAAGTAGGTAAACAATTTAAAAATAATTAACCTTTATACTTATAATTTTCATACTTTTCAAAGCTACCTAGCTATGGCGAGGTATGCTGAAACCAGCCACATTTCAAGGTGCACTGCGGCGATCGCTATAATTAGGGTGTAAGAATATATTAAGGCTACTTTTTGCAAGGATACACTATATCAGTTTACCGCTGTTCCTCTGATATAAGAGAGTTAGATCTTATACGATCTATGATTCTTGGATCAGGACTATGTCTTCCCTTTGTTGGATATTCGGAGACGTGGGCCGGCATATGCCGTTTTGGAGTGATGGAGGTCAATCTAAGTTAGGCGCAGCATCGGAGCTATAACTATTTACAGATATCTCAACTCACAGTATTATTGGTATCCACGGAGTCTGAAACTAAGTCTTGGTAGACGAAGACTGCTGAAAGATGCTACTATCTCAGTTATTACTGGAGGTATAGGTTCAGGGGGAGTGGTAGTTCAGGAACGCGTTGACTTGGGATCTGATCCCACGAAACGACCTGTAGTTGTGCGCCTGGCCATACCTCACCGACAGGTCGGGAGAGGGCCCTGAGTTTTGACCATGATTTAGATGCTATGCTGCCGTCTGGATCATTCTTATCTTTTGTCGCTGGGAAGTTGGATATTTTAAAGATGAAACTGAGCCCGTGCCCAGTAACTGTGTAGAATTTAAATTCACCTAATCCACCTTCCAATTTCTGACCTTCTTCCCACAGCACTGCCGCCGTCTGGGTATTTAATCGTGGAGGGCGAAAGGCACAGCGTGCTTAAAATTTTGTGAGGACTTCTTCAGTCCGCCGCCTTTCTCGTCCGAGGTGCTTAAGCTGTGTCATAATTTGTTTCGCCCAATCACTCCCAGCATTCCATGTTCCCTGTAATTGGGTTATACATTTTACTATGTTTTTGGGGGTTAGTATTTCTGCAAGCTTATTCCTTAGTTAGTGCATTTCCCCCGGTTTCGAAACGCAAACAGTGAAAAAACCCATTTTCCGAGTTTGAATAGCAAGTGGACAGTTGGGAGAGTTGTCGTGTTTGAATTTTTGGAGATATGTACGAAAGCATCCGTGTTCACGTATAATTTGTGTTGCGAGATGAGACGGTTAGTCCATCGGCTCTTGCTTGACACATTCAATCGTTGCTGCCATTTCGTCATACTGTTTTTCCCTCTGGCGGGCTGCTGTAAATTCCCATACTTATTTCACAAATAAAAAAAAAATTTCAAGACTACAAATTGGAATTATCAGAGATCGTCAAACATTTAATAAGAAGTTAAGGGTTCTAGATTAATTTTCTTATTTGCTCCTCGTTTCTTAATAGATAATTTGCATTTTCATATAAAAATATCATGCGTCATCCAGTACATCCTTCTTTATATCTAAGGTTCACTTTCTTATGACTTTACTGTATTTAAAAAAAAAAGTACGAAGTGAACACACCGATCCATCCATCTATAGAAAAAATAAGAAATGATTGTCGAGTCGAGTCCTTTGTTTATGATGTATGTAAACAGGAACTATAAAAAAAAAGAGAAACGAATCCTTGAGAAGAGGTCATCAAGTTTCCAGGATTTACACCAACACAACCACATACCACAACTACAACTGTGACCTTTGTTCATTTACGCGTCAAATTCCAAAGCAATGGATAAGTGGCACTAAGATTACGGAATTGTTTTCGATTAGTTGGAGATCGCTGTCGAGTCGACTGGTGACACAAATAAAATTAATAGCAGACAAGACAAGTAGATGCCTTAATTGCACCCAATCATCATCCCCTGTCGTAATTCTCTGATGCGTAATCGCGTCGATGTAGGGCCGCACAGGGAATTCACTCAAACTGGTACAATTTCAAGTGGATTTGCACACAAATACTGAGTGAGTGGTTCTAGATAAAAAAAAAATGCTATTGGCAACTTTTGGCTTTGGTTGAGAAACATGTTGCTCAATTCACTTAACAATTTTGTGACGACTACTATTTCGGAGCATACTGTATGTCGTCATCAGAGAGTTAACCGAAATGAGTGTGCTCTAGCTCTAAGTGTTTAGGGTGAGAAGATTAGGTAGGTATGTTCTGGGAAAAAGGTCATTATCATAAGAAAAGGACTGCAATTAGTAACAGGAAATTCGCAATATAAAAACGGATGCATATTGCCGGCATATCCTTACAACTAATTGATTATTATGCCTTATCTGTCTGAAAAGCATAAGGAACACCATGCACTTCCGTTGTTATCGAATTCATTTCGGGTGCAGGCAAGAGGCGCCATAGCTTCGTGGTTTGCACTGAACATAATATAAGAATACATATTCTCAGAAGATATATAAATTTTCGGAAGAATGAGAAAAATAAAACTGATAAGCGAACTTCTGATGAATTCAAAAATGATAATCTTTAATGATGCACTAAAGAATGCGTCTTCTTCCTGAAACAGCTTATGTACTCGTATACTACGAAATACAAATTTTTTAGCACATTGGATAATTTTAAAAGTACTTAAGTTTCAGATATATGCCTCTAGGTGCCACTACAATCCGGAATGTTTGGTGGCTGTTGAAGCGCTGGGTCTGATATAAGTTCCACGATCCTAGGAATTTTCTTAGTTTGTGCATTAGGGTAGTTGGCTTATGCTTCAATTCGATCCCTGCTTGGTTTGACACCGATTTTGTTGGTAGTGTATCCCAAGTATCTCTCTTTAGGGTATCCGAAGAAACTGAAGTTGATCGAAGATGATGCGCAAGTGTTGTCGATGCTCTTCTTCGCGGAGGATGTTGTCGATGAAGCAGAAACAAAACTCAAGTCCTCTCAGCACTGTATCCATGAACCGTTGCATAGTTTAAGCGGGGATGCATGGGCCAAACGTCATGACGTTAAACCGAAATGTGTTATTACGGCTGTCTTTGGCTAATCGTCTGGTGCTAGTGGTATTTGGTGGTATGCTCCCTTCAGATGATGGAATCCTCAAGTTGATGGGAAATCTGTCCAGAACGGTGATTTGACCATCCGATTAAGTCATAATATGCTCACTGATCTATGCAATCGAGGCAACAACATCAGCAGTTCACAGCCAACACCAAGAACAATCAATGAAACAAACCGTTTTTTTTATATCCTCAAGGATTTCGTGGACATCACACTCGACAAGATCAGCTGTGTTCACGAACACTCTTTTCAACATCAGATCATCGTCAAGGGACATTCAATTGCGGAACGAACTCATCGGCTTGCTGGTAGCGCTATCGTTATCAAAAACGACTTTGAAATCGATCCACCTGAAATTCCTGGGTTTTCTCCTAGATTTGCCACAGTAGACTTTTTTGACCGAAAGTCGCATCAATAAGGACCGATCAGATTGTTGACGAAAAGTCGTTTGCACTTACTTACTTAAGGTGGTGCTACAGTACAAGGTGGCCCTGGGCCTTAACCAACAAGCATTTTCAGCTAGGTCCTTAGTAGCTCCAGTTTCGCATACTAAGTTGGTTTAGGTCCCCTTTCACTTGCGTACGTCACCTGAGGTGCGGTCTTCGGGAGTGGATTCGAAGTGCAGTTAAGTCTTTGTATCTCCTCCTCCACTCATCGCCTATGCAGACGGGATCGAAAATCACCCGAAAAATGTCCCTCTCAAAACACGCAAGAGCAACGTCTTCCATTGTCATAGAGCAGGACTGGGATAATTTAAGTCCTATAAAGTGCCACTTTCTTTGTTCGAGAGAGGGCTTTACGATTCAATTACATTCCTAACCCAAGAAGCAACGATTGACAATTATTCTCATTTGATCTCAGCTCTGGTGTCGTTGTCGGAATAAATAATACAAGAGCGGTAGTTTTAATTGGTTTTCTGAATTACATAAGTTTGATTTGATAATATGTAACATCCCCTAAAATATTACACACACTTTTGCAGGCATATGAACTTGAACGGTACATACCACTTGTTCAGTGGTACCAGTTAAAACAGTTCAAATAACCGAAATCACAGTCATTTGATAAATTAAGCTTTATCAGTTTTAATGGGTATAGAGCTATGTTCGGTGAATCACATAGTTAAGAACAAGCAAGCGTGTGGCGGAATACAATAAACTAGTTTAAGACGGTCTAACAACATTCACACTGCATTCAAGCGAATTTGATTCGACGCTGCCATGTACTTTTACACTTTTGATTCATTTTTAATAACATCTAAATGCAGGGTCACGATAAGATAAAACACCAGAAAAAGCATTAGTCGAACTAACAGTTTATACGCATGTGTGTATTGTCCAACCTCGTCACAAGATAACACCCAATGACATCACACACTTAACCCATTTCTGATTAATAAATAAAACAAAATAAAAAAAATGTATAGCCAATACTATTCAAGTGTAAGTAGGTGTAATACGAAACCCAGATTAGCCACTGTCTTGACTTTACCTCATTCTGTGCAACACCACCTCTTACTGAGGTAATTCACTTGATGAATAACATTCTGCTGTTGGAACGCAATTATTATCTTTAAGCCATCATAACCGGCGACGTAGGTATTCGGAATTCCATGAGATATGAGACATTTGTTTTAAAATAATTATTTGTTTGTTTCTGAAATCTAATCAATATTCTTTTATCGTTTTTCTTTCGCTCTATTTGCACACTTATCCATCAGCCTTTAGCCTTTTTTATTTTGTCCCCATATCACTGCAATCAGTATGATTTAGAACGTCGTCAGACTAAAGTTGAATTTCGTCCATTGTTGTGGTTTTATTCAGTCGTACCTATACATTATCCTTGAAACATGTTCTGCTGTTGTCGTGAGTATTTTTTGGTTTTGAATTGCCTGTTGCGTATAAATACAAATTTTCCAATCTAGGTACAAGTAGATCTGTAGATCTTCAACCTGTTCCACCGGCGAATCAACCTTCAAGTATCAGCACAGTCATAACAGCTGAACCATCTCCTAAAGCACCGCCCAACAATAACTATACCAACGAGCGTCAAGTTTCATAGCATAAATTATAATAGAAAAAAAAAAAAAGTTCTTGAGTAGAACAGTGGAATCTATCTGTACATAGGAATAAAAATATTTAATATCTCGCACAGACGAAAAAAAAAATCTCAATTTGTTATAATTTTCAGTTTCCATTTGCTTATCTGCCATGATTAGTTGCCTGCGGGTGCACGTATTTTTCCGGCAGTGACTATCTAAACCGAACTTGCTTGATGATGTATCAGTAACTTTCGATTAAGTTTAAGCTTTTGAGTACATTTATATCGTTTCACACTGACAACGATTAGTGGTAACATAATTTTTTTTATCAGTGTTTAATCAAAAATACAAGTGAAAATTGATTTTGTAATATGAAATAAATTGCCTAATCAATTTATTTAGCGATTTAAAAATATCACGCGACGAAATAGTGCCATTTTTACTCACCGCTTTGATTTTAAATCATGAGTGATAGGCTGCAGAACCTTCAAACGTATAATCACTTAATAGGGCATGTGTTTCTACTTAATTAAAGGTACGACATCATGGTGTTTAAACAGACTGGGCGTGCTATAGGAACTACAACTCTGATTATAAACATGTTGGGAAATTTCCTTAAAAACAATATTATACTTTTTTATTTAAGGTAGATAGATAACAACACGTGGAAAATGTGGAAACTGTTTTCGAAGCAATTTTTCATTATACTAAAATAATTCATATTCCTATGCAGCAGTTGATCCCAAGACCTGAAAATATAAAAAAAAACATTAGAAGATAAATAAGCTTTAACTAAGAAGAAAGAAAAAACAGGGACTATGGGGAAAGATTTTGCATTGAACTGATTTATTTTATCTAACATGAAAAAAGTGCAGATAACCATATCTGAGCTTGAGTCCAACAAGCGGCCAACTGCCGAGCTGTTTAAAACGGCAGGCGATTACTTGGAAGAGAGTTAATACCAACTCATGAATGAAATCTCATCATGTTTGCCCGATCCTCAAGAAAGGAGACCCTATGAACTATGCCAACTACAGAGGCCTCAGTCTTCTTAACATCGCCTACTGAGTCTGATCGGCTATGTTGGTTAAACGCCTGAATCCGTTCGACAACAACCTGATTAGTTCATATCGGTATGGCTTTAGGCCAGGAAAGTAAACCAAATATTCACACTACGGTAGATTTTGGAAAAAGCCAGGGAGCTTCAAATCGATACCCATCACCTCTTTATCGATTTAAAGGCCGCATATGAGGCGAGCTT
Source organism: Criorhina ranunculi (assembly GCA_951813785.1). Classification (NCBI taxonomy): domain Eukaryota; kingdom Metazoa; phylum Arthropoda; class Insecta; order Diptera; family Syrphidae; genus Criorhina; species Criorhina ranunculi. The sequence continues at coordinate 1,825,093 of OX638381.1, forward strand.
TACAAAACAATATTTAATTTTGGCATTACTGCCATACTCGTCCATTTGTGCAGAAGGATGATGACCTCACCGATACTTTTGATGTTAAAGAAGGATTTAGACAAGAACGAACACCCAATACCGATGTCTCGGACAGAAGGTCACCGGAGAATAAGTATTACATAAGGGGCAACAAGCGTAGCTGCGGTTTTTTCCACGAAACCTGATACACAGTTTACTGGTTTTCTTCTCTTCTAGTTTACCTCCGAAGACAATTTGGTTGCCAAATTTAATGGCACATTGGATCCAGATTAAGTGTCCAATAAATATCGGTCTTCCGCCTGGAAGAGATTTCATCGTAGCCTAGAGGGTTCGACTGCTAAGAAAGCTGATACGGGTTCGAGCGTCAACAAAAGTACCAACAATTCTTCGCAATGACAATGACAAACCTCTGGGAGTATAATTTTTCATGAAAAAGTTTCTAAGATAATTTTAGGGCGTGCGTAAAAAGAGAACTCGCACAACATGAATGGTTGCGTGAAGGAAGGGCTCAACCTCTACTGGCTGTTATGTCAAATGTTTGTATTTGTTTTGTTTTGAAAAGAGTTATGGTTCCGACATTTGCGTTTGATAAGATTTTTAGCGTTTGATATTTGAGCCTTAGTATTACTTTATCCTAGTCACAACACACAGTTAAAATTGAGTCGAGGTAGGAATAATTCATTAACAGGCAATAACACTACATGACCAACCTTTCAGTTGCAGTCAAGATCAATTGCAAATTTAACTTAACTTGGGATTTAAATTCCCAACAGAAATACAGTGTTTTGCTGATCACATACAGAAAGGAGTTAAAAGTTGTTTTGTTTTGACTTACTGTATCATTGGATGAAACTGGCAATTTATCTCCTATGGCTCCCAAAACTTCCAATTTTTCTCTGATTTGATTCCACATGTCACTGCATTCTGCCAATAGGTTCATATTTCCCACGATGTAGAGTCCCATCTTTGCCCTGGACAACGCAACACAAATTCGATTCTGGTCCCGGAGGTAACCAATTTGATTGTACCTATTACTTCGAACAAGTGAAAGAAGTACGATGTTTGATTCTCTACCCTGGAAGCTGTCCACTGTCGAGATTTGTATGCCCTGTAGTTCTGGACAATTTCGATGGATCTAGTTAAAAGAAAACCATGCAACAGACATACTTGTATTTCATCGATTAATAAATAAATCACTTACATGGCTGTATAATCTGTCTTTCTGCTTAATGTATGTTGTGAGCATCACGATATCTGAGAGCGTATACTTCTGCTTAAGCAAGTAAGTGGCAACGTCACACATCCAGGCTTTCTCAAAATCATTGAATTTGCTTATTTCCAGAGCATTCTGAAAACAAATTCATCTAATTATTCTGAGAAATTTGGTGTTTGTGTGTTTCTTTTACTGTGCTGTTCTCTTTATGTTGATGTGTTACAAAGAATAAGTTCGTCTTAATCCCTCTTATGTCTGGGTAGCTGTGAACAGTAAAACCATCGTGCAAATCCTTGTAAATCATGGGGCGAATAAGATCAGCAATTTCCTCGCGCATTCTAAATTGTGTGTCCAGGCATACGACGTTGATGTTATTGTTTATCATTCTCTCGAAAAGCGAGATATTCATCTTGTACTCCTGGCTTAACTTGTAGACACTTGTGTGTGGTCGCAACTGGTAATGATCGCCTACTAAGATCACTTGTTGAGTGTATTGGGTTATTGACGATAGGATATGCGATTCCAGAACTTCTGCAGCTTCCTCGAATATTACTTCAAGTATATTTAGAAACCTTTATTTTTGAACGCAATTTGAGATAAAAAAAAACCATTTTACCAATAGAATCCTTAAGAAACTTAAACATAAGATTATGCTTGGCTGCGCATGTTGTAGTCATTGCTATGACGCGTTTCTCTTTTACAGCCAAGTAGGTTGATATCATTTTAAGACATTCTAGCTTTCTCGAAACGGTATTAAGCTCTTGCTGGAAATAGATTTACTGATCTACATACATATACACAGTACAGTATTCACGAATTTTTACCTGCGCTGCAATAATTTTCTGATATTCCTCCTCTGTACCATCAAAATCAATTTGGAGCTTTTGCAATGCACAGAACTTCTCGGTGTACTCCATTTTGGTGATATAGTGCAAACGTTTACAACGTTGATCACCCTTGAAGGTATTGAAAACCTCCTTGATGTTGTATTTGTTCAGCGCCTCGTTTTTGGATTGATTGCCAAGACGTACAATACTATCCGTGTGAGGCAGAATTCTGAGAAGAAATTTATCTAGTGCCTCGTTTGTGTATGCAATGATAACAATGGGTAGCGTTGTGTTCAACAGAAGAGTTGCCGCGATTTTCGAAGATATTTCAGTTTTTCCAGTTCCCGGAGGTCCTTGAATAAGAGAAAATTCACTGCTTAATGCAAAATGGAACGCCGCGAGTTGACCATCAGTCATATCCGTTTTGATTGTGCTAGGGTATGTTTCCAACAATAGCGGATTGAATGAGGTTCCTTTGTAGGTATACTTCGTTATATTGTCGGCTGATAGATATCGGGGAGGCTTCCGTTTATTCTTTAAAAAAATTTCAAATGCATTGTCGAAAAAAAAAATCGAATTCAATCATACTCACATCTATGCGAACGATGTAGTTAGCCATCGGAAAGTTGTCTTCATTATAAGTGCTCAAAACGTTAAATGCATTGCGATATGGTTCAAAGAATACTGGACATGCCAACATTTGAAGTTCAACACCACAGATTCTACCCACGTTGCACTGGTTTATAATTTCAATATTAATCTGGAATCCATATAATAAAAACATTTTTTTTTTTTAGTGCAAGTCATACAATCCAACAACTTGGAGAAGAGCTAGAGTAAGTGCGGAAGAACGACACCACCAATCCATTTAGTCTGTTCTCATCCACATTAAAACAAACAAAAAATATACAAAAAAATCAGATTTAACGACTGTACTTGAGAGAATATCTCTTTAGCTCCGAAATACATCGCATGAGGTAATCAGGAAACCTCAGGAAAAGAGTGAATCGCATAAGATTGAATTGAACGTGAAAGATGCTGAGAATCATACCGGGTGTAACTGTGGGGCCTTTTGATTTCAGCTCATATTTTATGTGAAGAAAAAAGTCCTTTTGAAGAAAAGAAACAAAAAATGTGTCATTTATTTAAAATATTTGTAACATATTGGTGGAAAGCGGAACTTTAAGCTCTTTGATGCACAAACAGAAAACACTTCAAGTAAGCCAAACTCACACGGCTCGACACTGACTGGCGGATCTATGATGCTCTTCGCAAAAGAGGTCAGGAAGTCACCACGTAGATGTGGGCTTGACTTTTACGGAAAAATTGACAACACAGCAGATTTCAACTGATCTGACCAGTGAGAATTACCTGGAATGGGCAGTTTGCAATTTTGAACTATACAAAGCATCAGGACCATAATACACTCAAATACATTCTGGCAAATATCTTAAGAGGCTGTCTTATTCTTGGTACTACACCCAGTGTCTGGACTGAAGTGGTTTTTATACCCAAAGCAGGTAAGACCTTAGACACACTCTCTACTACTACTTATTGAACATTTTGAAGAGAATTCTCGATCTCTATGTAAAGGATACCGTGGATTGCAAACGTCTTTCCAAATCACAGTACGCCTATTAAAGCGACAAATCTGTCGAAACACAACCTATCGAAAAATCCATCACGCTCAAGGAATTCACAATTGCAACTATTGTTCCTAGATATTGAAGGACCATAAAATAACGTTGAGAAACTTTCAATAATCAATGCTTTGAAAAATATTAACATTTACGAATCCTCTCTTCTATGAAATTTAGTCTTTAATGAACTACTTGTGGAGCTGGAGGATGTAGGGTGTGACATGGTTGCGTACGTGGACGATGGCGGGTTGAATCATTATACAACGATTCATCTCCGATTTTTTTTCAGACAGTGCCAAATAAATAGGACTTATTCGAAACAGGAAGGTTTTGTAAAGAGAAAATGTGTGTATCATGAATCAAAGCTACATCAAGCTGTAGCCCACGTGGCCTACGTCTTGCACCGCTACTGCATCAACTTTCAAAAGTTTAACTCTTCTCGTTGCATCCTATCTAAATATTCCGATTCCTCAAAGCAATTAAATTGAAGGAGTGCCTATAAATTGAGAACCTCATCCAGGTTGGGGAAATACCAATACATCTTTAAAGGCTTCAGTGCATCCACACTTAGCAAAGTACTTAAAAAGTCATTTTTAACTCAAAGATATTTATATCTCTCTAAAGAAGACAAGCACGTTCTCCAGGCGACAAGACTGAAATCTTATACCAATTGAATTTCAAAACCACTACACTAACACTCGCTGTGTGAATAACATCATAATTCCTTGAGCGCAGGTGAATTATATGCCACGTAGCATCTTTCATATGACACATTTGTCAAAGTTTCTCTTGAGTCACAAATGACGTGTAAGCAGACCTGTAAAGTAATTAAGTATTTTTGGACTTAAGTACTACTTAAGTACAATTACCTTGTACTTATTTGTTTTTAAGTACAAGTACAATTCCTTGGTACTTGTACTTAAAGAATTTCAAGTACCAGTACCTGGACTTGTGCTTCTACTTGTAATTCTTTTTAAGTACCTCATTTCCTTTCAATTCCTTTTAAGTACTTCAATTCATTTCAAGTACTTCAATTCCTTTTAAGTACTTCAATTCCTTTCAATAACTTTTTCTGAGTGTTTTCATTTAACTTTATAACATAGAATTCCACGTACTTAAAAGGAATTAAAGTACTTGAAAGGAATTGAAGTACTTAAAAGGAATTGAAGTACTTGAAAGGAATTGAATGTACAAGTACAAGTCCCGGTACTGGTACTTGAAATTCGTTAAGTACAAGTACCAAGGAATTGTACTTGTACTCAAAAATAAATAAGTACAAAGGAATTGTACTTGTACTTGTACTTGAATTTTACAGGTCTGCGTGTAAGTAAGTAATACTTTTTGTTCACTTATGCTGTCAGAACCCCAATATCAGTTTGGGGTCGGTCACAATAAGCTATTTATTTTTAGATAGCCAGGACCCCTAGTTCAATACAGACGGACTTGCGCTAAATTCAATCACTAAGAACCTTTAGAAAATTACCAAAATTATGGAGGAGGGGGAACCCGTCTAGGTTCAAGTGTGTATTTAAGATGAAGGAGTGATTAATATCGACAACGAGTAATCTATTTTTGATTACCGTGACACACACAACGTCACGGGCTCTTGGGGAAGCGAACAAACTAAAGGACACTCAGCAAATTACCAAGTCGTCAATGTCAAATAATTATAAAGGTCACGACACTCACGCAAAGGGATGGGCAAGCATTATTTAACAAGCGCATACTTTCAGATAAGTTAACGTTAAGCAAGACAAAGGATTCTAGTATATGACTCAGATGACGGCTCGGGAAGTACACTGCCGCAGGAGGGGTACCAGAAGGCTCGGTGTTGGTCCACTTCTATGGAACTCTTTGTATTATGGGATACTAAATCTACCTATACAAGAAGTGAAGATCTTAGGATTTGCGGATAAGAAAATGTTTTGGAGAGAAACAAATGCTGGATCGCCAGAGATGTTTTAAGTTTCAAACCGTTTATATCTATTTAAAAACAAAAACCATTTGAATAATACTTACGTAACCCTGACTCAATGTTTCCGGATCCGAGCTTGACACAACAGCCAATATTAAATTATCAAAATATTCATTTGTAGCAAAACACAGCAACGATCCACAAATAACGAATTTTAGTTCATCAGCTAGCTTTGCAAATGTAATACTATCGTATTTGTCTTTTGAGCTTGCATAAACGTCCACAAGTAACATTTCCGACTTGGGTACAGTTAAGTTTTCATTCGAAACAATTTTAACATTATTGAATAGCTTTACGTCCAATGATTCATCAGACCTTCGGAGACCATTTAAACTAAGAACAGCATTTCTCAATGGAGCAATGAAATCTTCTCTCAACAAAGCCTTCTGAATGCTGAGATATTCACTTACGGAAGCATATTGACCTGCAAGTTAAAAAATAGCTGTATAGTCTCGGCACTATGCAGAATAACCACAATTACCATTGACTATGTTTGGTTTCAATAGTACAGGCTTCTCTGCTTTTAAATCATCTAAAGTAGGAAATATCTGTAAAGTACAATCAAAATCAGAAAATTAGACCAAACAAAAAAAAAAAAAGCTTATCTTTACCTGAATTTCTTCTTCTACTTTTGCATTGGGAACATCAATTTGTTTCTGAAAGTACAAAATCTTATCCCTAAAGGAGGCAAATTTTTTATCTTCTCCCACAGAACCTAAAACCACCCCCATATTCTCGAGCAATTTTTTAAGTTTGTCATTTTGCAGTCCCAGTTCAAATGCCCTCTCAAAAATAGAGATTAAATCATTTACCACTTCATTGATGTCTATTTTATTTTCATCCCACATTTTTGAGTGTGAGGGTGCAAATAGTTTTTTAGTTAAGTTGCACACGTTGCGAATGAGACACTCATCTTCGACGAAAACATTTAAACACTCTCCGATGAACTCTGGCAATTGGAGTCGTGAAAGATTACCAAATATTTTTACAATTAAAACTATCGAGTCTACTTTGGTGTTCACATTAAAACTTCGTAGAAAATCACTTGTGCCGACCTCGAGAAATGCATCCAGAGGATCCATGTTTGCCATGAGATTTAACTTCTTATAAGAAAGTGACGATACGTTGGAACTGGAAAAATCATCTATTTAAAAAATAAAACCAATTGAATTCGTAAGAGAATTAAATACATTTTAAAAGATTAATATTACGTACAAATGGGTTCGATGTTTGACACGCATTTAATAAATTCGACTTCGGGTCCATCGCCAGATTTTTTCTGGATACTGTTAACAATATCGTCCTCATCTTTGTCGAACCAATCATCTTCTGAATCGGACATTTTGCTATTTATTTTTACTTTTATATTTTTATTTTAAATTATAGAAAGTGAAAAATTTTTTTTTTGAAAGAATATTAGGATTATTAATGGAATTAAAAACTGTTTGGCCTTGTTGGCCATTCACCGCAATATTTTTGACTTTTAAAAGTTTACGCTGTCAGATGTCAAACTGAAGGGGGAAATTAAAAATTCCCTCTTAGTTCTGTTCTTTTAAATATTTTGTTCTTATATTTGGGTTAGGTTTGGTTGATAGGTGTCCCGAGGGACTTAAGTACTTACGAAGAATGTAAGATAGGAGTTTAGCTTAGGTCACTACTATAATTGAAGTGGTAGTGATTCTAGGAGACTTCCTTTTTGGCTGTGAGATGGCACTGGACAGTGGTAAAGGAAGTGAGTAGTAGTTTTCTTCCCTTCCTCTTCTCTAAAACTACTGCAAAAGAGCTCCTTGTCGGGTGTAACTTTGTTCAACCGACCAACAATTCTGAATAACTTGAGGGTGCATTTAGTTCACTAAGTAGTTCGCCACAACGGGAACTATGGACACCACCGCTGAATCTATGTGGAGAATTCTTCTTCTGTCGTCTGGATCCAAGGAAGGGTACCTTAGTACAAGCGCACCTTCTCCCCTGGACGTTAAGCTAACAGAGCAGATTTGAATGCATTTCCCGAAACAGTTTTAAAGCGTAGCTTTGCAAGCGAAGTGTCTGTTAGATTCCTGCCATTATTCAATATTTGCAGCTTCTTAGTACTGGGGTCGAATTACGGCATCAGTGATCGAGTAATGCTGGAAACAGATGTGCAGAATTTATGCATGCAGCACTGCGTGCAAATCTGCACACGAAACACATGAGCAGAGTTTTATTTGACATGCATCGCATCGGCTAAAGGAAAATTAATGAAATAGTTTGAAAAATAATATAAAAAATGCAACAGATACTGTTTTTCGTTCCAATATAAAAGGGAATTCATATATACTCCAGCATTTTTATTTAAAGCCGCCAAAATTCTTGCGGCGAAAGATTTCTTTCATCAGTCTGCCTTGCAAAATACAACAACAAAGAAGTGAACAGACATCGAACGATGCTACCAAATACTGTTAATTTAGATTTTTTTTGTGGTAGAATTGCCTCTGCGCAGAGAAATTAGAAATAGAGACTGAATGCAGCGCTGCTCTGCATGCAGAATTTACGTGTGTTCAGCTTCATATAATCCTGTATATTCTAATTTCGCTGCATGAGAAATTCTGCACATCTGTTTCTAGCATTACTCGATCAATTGATGCCGTAATTCGACCCCTGCTGTCAATAGTCGGATGTTTAATTTATTATAAACTACAAATTGTTTGTATCTGTTTTTTGTTGTTACCCTCTTCTTTTATTGAAAATAATAATTTCCCGTTATTTAGTCAGGATCTCCAATTCTTGAGCAAATCGCTCTCGGCAACACTAACCGGAGACAACATGACAGAAAACCCGTACCCGACCATGCGCAAACGACCGACAATTGAATATTTCAATAGAAATGGCAATAGTTGGGAAACAAATTAGAAACAACTACACCGCTAGTCTTAGGACAAGTGCTGATTAGATTTTTATATGTATGTACCAATCACAGTGATGTGATTACAGTTTTGTTGAAAGAAATATACCCGAATACATGAATTCTTCTTATCCATCCATCAATCACTGTATAAAATCTTACCGGCTGATGAAAAACCGGCGGGGCGATATAAGCTAACGAAAACGACGACGTGAGGCGAACGTCTGTTCTGCTTTCAAGTTCCACCATCCAATCAGTTCACTTTGAGCAACAAATCCGTGTTGACGTAGGCATTATTGTCGACTTTCGCAGCTGAAGTATTAAATAAAATAAAATTTTGCGTAGCTTATCACTTGGACAAAGTGTTTACTAATTACAATGGCAGGTGAGTTTGCAATGTAAATATTAATACACGTTGCATAATCATGATCTTGAATATTTTTCCACAAAAGGGGCAAATCCGTACGCTGACTTCCAAAAGTCATTCAGTTACGATGGAAATGACTACAAGTATTTCGACTTGGCTTCCCTTGACCCCAAATATGGTAAGTAATCAAATTTTAATACAAAAACTTTCACTGAAAACGCGACGCAAAAAAACTAAAGAACTTATTTATGTACGGCATGTCATGTCATGTCATGCCTTTAGTTAAACGATCATTTTTATATTCAGCATGTAGAAACACAACGAAAACAATTTAACAAATCAACTGTAGCGAGTGTCTGTATCTCGCAATTGATAAATCACTATCGCTTGTCGTATCACAAATGAGAATCCGCGTCGCAGCTTATCTACGCTCACGCAAGACACCATATTTTCATATTAGCGAATTCAAGTGTTTCAACTTTTGACTTCAGCAAAGACACAAGCGCGTCTTGAAATCTAAAGGAGATAAGCCGAATTAACCTATGAATATCTAACATTCTATTGGTGGCAATGATCTTTGGCTAAACGTTGCGTTATGTGGTAATTATAATCGTACATACCTATGATTTTTTTTTTATGAGTAGTGCAATAGAGTGTGTGGAAGTGCCATCTAGAGTTCTAATTTTATGCTTGAATTATTTATGCAACTTTGCTTCATTTTTCGACCGTTAAACTCTACAGTATGGTAAAGGTGAATACAAATTTGCATTTGTTAAACTAATTATCATTAACCGTATTCTTTGGCTTCTGTAAGTTTATAAATAAACGGTTCCAGAATCAAGTGTTCAATTTATTTAAATTGGTTAAGTGTGACTTATGGCTTCGTGCTGTATTAATTTGGGGAAAAATCAGGTTTTGGATTATGTTGTGGAACATGATTGAAATGTTACCATAATATAATAGAAGACGGATGTCCCAAATAGTTTTCTTCTCTATTCGCCTAAAAATATCACAAGCAATATGGTCAGTTGCAAGTATATTTAGGGTCTTGAAGTGTTGAGTATTTTCAAACACACATTCATATGTAAATAAATCGGTTGTGAATGAAATGAATATAGGCGTGAAATATGCGCGAACATTATCGGACTTGTACTAATTCTATTTTTTATTACGTAATTGAACTTTTACTATGGCTTTCAGTGGCAGAAACTGTTCGTGCATAGGTAGGTCCTTATCGTCACTTGTTTTTCAACCAGATAGCTGTTCTGCGATGCTGTGTGCTGGAGCAAAAGCCAATGTTGTACCAAAAATGTTATAGCCATTTATTTACGTCTCATTTGGTAGTGTTTTAAAACTTTCTATTTAACTTACTTACCTGAAGTGGTGTTACAGTCCGGTGTGGACCCATTGCTTCAATCAACAAGCGGCTCCAACAAGCAGCTCACACGCTAAGTTCGCTTTGCTACTCAAATGTCTTCTTAGGCTAAAGAAACAGCGATTGGTAAGAGTTATTCCTTTGATCTCAACACTGCACTGGTGTAATTGTCTACTTAACTACCTAAAAGTTATATCTGTCGAGGGTGACGTTTTGTCCGAGACGTCGATGTTTGGTGTCTTGGTCCTGTCCTGCCCGAGCTAAACATTGCTGTGTTTAGCTCGTCTCCATAGATGCCGTGGGTACCCATTCGGAATTCCTAGGTTCCTGCCGCAGTGTGAATATTGGGTCGATGGTGGATTTTCTGGCCTAAAGCTATCTTTTGTGGAAGGTGCCAGGGCAAAAAGTAGCAGTAGACTCCTTTCAGAAGGGAGCCGCACTGAAAAAGTCGTTTCTTTTATAACTTAGGCGACATATCAAAGGTAGACATTTCGAAATTCCAAAGCTTCTTGATAAGGTCAAACAGTTTCTGCTGGTAAGACTGGCTTAACCTAGATCTTTTTGTATCATAACAGAACTTCTTTTGGTCTAACACTTTGTAATAGTGTCCGCACTCAATTTGCAGGTAATCATTTCAATTTATTCTAATCTATTATCCAAATAAATTTGTAAGTAGCAAAAGTTAACCCGTGTTGGTTGTGAATTCAAAGTCCATTTGCAGAATTTCCAAACGGCTTTGTGATGTTGTTACGAGTTAAAGATAATTTTTCTATTAAGTCCTATCTAAGCTACAAATTCTCACGTCCCCTTCTTAAAAGAAAGTAATTGACTTTAATGCATGTTGCGATCATTCGTAGAAACTAAAAACAACACATGATTCGAATCATATACAAATGTGCGGCTTAATGAGATTCGATGGTATTAATGTTCGCAATTAAAAATATTTATGTTTGAAACCCACGAATCAGAGATAACATTAACCCTCGGGTCACTTTATAAGAAATGCGAAACCGCAATTTTGGATCCTCAACCACCATAACATTTGGAGATTGTGAATATTATGCCATGATCAAGGGCAGGGCCATTTCCATTTCATAACTCCAATCGTGCGATGCGCTGTTTGTTTGCTTTTGGTTAAATTTTAATCTTTAGTTAAATAATTGTTGGCTTAACCACTGATAATAAAACACTTTAAGAAAGTTATTCTTGTTGAGTTAGATAACCAGGGACTTCAGTTGATAGCCGAGTATAGTAACCACGTAAAAGCAAGTTCATATTTCTTCATAATATGCATTTTTCTTAAGCCTTTCAATGATTGGCAAGTTTACCCACAATAAGGTAATCTTCGATTCCTTTGTTTCTAAAAACATAAAAAAGTTGGATGTATGTAGTTGTTAACAAATACATAGCTGTATTAGTTTAAGGCGAGTCCGGACACGAAACAATAGTATTTTATGCATTATAATCCTGTAATATAGTGCCGAGTATAAAGCTGAACCAATATAACTCACATCATTTCTACTGAAAACTCTAAAAAGATTAATCGACATCCACATTCACTCTAAATTAAACCCAATCGAACCCATCTCACCAACCCAATATGCGTATGTTAAGGGCCGACTGTTAGAGACAGCACTGTATGAGGTGGTAACGGTAAAAGAAAAATCACTGCATCACAATGAATACACCCATGCAGCTTTCCTGGATATTGAAAGGGCCTTTGATAATATGGAACTGAAAGTAATATGTACGATTTGGACTCTTCTTTTGAGGATACGTCACCACTTTAAAATGCGTAACTGGAGGCGGTTAGCTAAGGACTGGGCACGCCCAGGCTCGCCTCAAACTGTAGCGCCACCTATGTAAGTGCTGACAACTAGTGTAATCAGTTACTTGATTTTCCATTTCAATCCAAAAATCCTATCCCTAGTTCTTTCTACAAATTCTTTCAATTCTTTTCAGATCAATTACCGTACTCCATTCGAGTCCTTCTGGAATCCGCTGTTCGTAACTGCGATAAATTCCATATTTTAGAAAAAGATGTCCAGAGCATCTTGGGATGGTCTCCAAACTCTAAACAAGGTGTAAATGACGTTGAAGTTTCCTTCAAGCCGGCCAGAGTTATTTTGCAGGTAAGTGATAGATTTCAAAATTTATAAGCTCTTAAGCAAATAATTTTTCCTTCGTTAAGGATTTTACTGGTGTACCAGCTGTGGTAGATTTCGCTGCTATGCGTGATGCTGTGCTTAGTTTGCAAGGAGATCCGAAGAAGATCAATCCCATTTGTCCAGCTGATCTTGTTATCGATCACTCGGTTCAAGTTGATTTTGCTAGAGTGTATGTTTTTTATTTATTGTGCAGCTATAGAGCTCTTAATAATTGAAAATCTTTCTACTTCAGACCCGATGCTTTAAATAAAAATCAGAGCTTGGAATTTGAACGTAACAAGGAACGGTTTACTTTCCTAAAGGTGGGTTGAAATTTTAACTGAAATGAATTCTTACTAAATCTGATGTTTTACAATGATTTTCAGTGGGGAGCCCGAGCCTTCAACAAAATGTTAATTGTGCCACCTGGTTCTGGTATCGTTCATCAAGTTAATTTGGAATACTTGGCACGAGTTGTTTTTGAAGACGATACGGATGGCGGCAAGATTTTGTATCCTGACAGTGTTGTTGGAACTGATTCCCATACAACTATGATTAATGGTCTTGGTGTTCTCGGTTGGGGCGTTGGCGGTAAGTACTTCTCAATCTGTTTAAGCATATTTGTGGGTGTGTCAAAATAAAGTTATGTCGGTCTCCCTGTTTGCACTATCATCCTATTTTCGGTTTGTTAATGAGAATCTTTCTTCGAATTATGTGATGATAATATTTGATATTTTTGGACATTTTCATTCACCCTAGCTGACTCGTGATAACCTTGAGCACGCGCTTCAATTGAAATAAGTTGTTTTCGTGCAGCTTGCATGAGAACATAAAAGTAATAAAGTGATCTCTGCCCTGGTACTTTTAGCTGTGTATAAACAAGCCAAAACACATATTTTCTTTTTTTTACAAACAAGAACCCGTTTCAACTTGTTCGTCACTGGTTGTACTGACCTGAGTTAAAAGTCGAATATTGAACAGCAGAAAACAGAGATCAAAGAGTCTTCACGTGGGGCATTGTTTTTTTTTTTTTTTTTCATTGTCTTTGATCCCAGGTACGTTGCTTCAAAGAACGGTGATTCAGTCTCCATGTCGTTTCGAATCTTGGTTGAGACTTGAAGACCATAGTTGGAGCATTGCTATGCATTCAATGAACCTTATCTTATGTAGACGTCGCAATTTTGCTTTAAGGACTACATCCGCATCTTAATATTTGTAATTACATCTTAAGTACTGCTCTGACTTTCGCCTACAGTGTGGTTCTTAATGCACGGGTAGCAATGTCTTTGAAACTGCCTTATATAATTGTAGGTGTAGGTACATCAGCAAGTTTTTCCACGAGTAAAAGGCTTCTTTATACAAATTTTGTCCCAATTTCTATGTTTTGTCCCATGTATTTATTTGACACTGTAAGGGACGCAGATGGTGCTTCTCTCTATTGATAGAGTTATACTTGAAGCATTCAAAGACAGGTAAAGGATTTATGTTTCGCGATCAAAAACCAACGTTCAATCCAAAAAGCATATGTGTTATTCCTGAACCCACATGGTTCAGTTGTTTTATTTGTCTTAAATTAATTTTTATTTGTTTTTTTTTTTTTTTCTAGGCATCGAAGCTGAAGCTGTCATGTTGGGTCAGTCGATTTCTATGCTGCTGCCAGAAGTGATCGGTTACAAGTTAGTTGGAAAACTAAATCCTCTGGTTACCTCCACTGATTTGGTGCTCACAATTACAAAGAATTTACGCCAATTGGGTGTAGTTGGAAAATTTGTCGAGTTCTATGGTCCAGGAGTAACTGAGCTAAGCATAGCCGATCGTGCCACCATCAGTAACATGTGTCCAGAATATGGTGCAACTGTTGGTTATTTTCCAATCGACTTGAATACTTTGGCTTACATGAAGCAAACCAGTGAGTGTCCTTATTTAAACCTTGTATCCATTAGTAACACTTGCTTCCTTTGAAACAGATCGTTCTGAAAAGAAAATTAAAATTATCCAACAGTATCTGGAGGCATCCCATCAACTAAGAAACTTTTCCGATCAGTCCCAAGATCCAACTTACACTCAGGTATAGGACACAAATGCCTCCTTACTTTGGTTCATTTATAAATAAAAGTATTATCTTCCTGCAGTCCATCACTCTGGATCTGGCTAATGTTGTTACATCGGTTTCAGGACCCAAACGTCCTCATGATCGTGTCTCTGTAAGCGATATGAAGAAGGATTTCCATTCCTGTTTGGTCAGTAAGGTAGGTACACACGAAGATGTTTTTTTCTTTCTATTATGAGATAAACAAAAGCCCAGTGATGAGTAGTGCTTGCATGTGACACCAACTAGACTTGGTTTATCCCATAAATTAGACTGAATCTCGTAAAATGATTACACCACATTTACACCACACCGTTAAATGCTGATTGTAGTGCACAAAAGAGCTATCTAAAGGAAACAGCAACTGTGATATGTAAATTGAAATCAAATCACGGCTACTATTTCCTTAGATAACTCGATATAAGTACTTTTCGATGTAATCCGGTTTTGGGTGGTGGAATTTTGTTCAATAAGGGTATGTTCTACCAACGAATTGCATTGATGTTCTAGCTTTATGATTGCTTAAGACCATGACCATCATAAACTAGTACACCAAAGCAACTAATTGCAGAAACTCAATGCACTGTTCACTTTGCACATTTCCTGAACTTGTTCACCGGTAGCACTAGTAATCAAAACTGTTGCCTTAAATTTCTGGTTGAGGTCTTATAAAGCTATAAACTGATCGATTTTTGTGTATTGCTGCCTAGGATTGGAGAATTTTGTAACCCAAATTCTTTTTATTTTTTGTGCCAAGTAAGCCATTTGTGCGGGCAAGAAGTAGAAATAATACTAAGTGTTGGAGAACCCTAACAATTGCTGGGTTGCAATTCTTAATTTCTCTTTGGTTTATAACCCACTTTGTGTTTATTATGTTAAGAACAGCAGTAGTAGACAATATTGAGTGCGTTCTGTGCGTAGAATGAATATTCACGTGCTTGAAATTAAATTGTTATTTGAGACTTAAAAAAAAGTTGTGAAGCTCATTAAGTTAGTTTTAGCAGTTGGACGCATACTACCTTAAAGAGTAAAAAGAGCTTCGAATTTCACAACACAGTGACGAGGCAAGAAATTGGACGTCTTGTACTTTCATATTAAATTCTTGAATGTAGGTTATAAGTCGTCTTAAGGTTTAGGGTGTCTAGGTCGTCAGTTTCTTGGGCCATAAGAAGAGAAGGTAGGATATCGTCAGAAAATTCATTAGATCTTTTCTGATATTAAAACGTTTGGTTAGGTTTTTGCTAGCAACATGCATTCTCCATTGTCGTCCTTCATAGGTAGGTAAGTAATGGCGGCGGTGGAAACTAGAGCCCAATTTAAGAAACCACAACTCATGTAACCTGGTTGTTTGCGAGTGTTGATAAAAATTAAATTTGTTGCTAAAGAGAATTAGATCTGACCCTTTTCTTGGTCGTTGAAGAAGGCTTGGCCTAGAGTGCGTTGTTTGATCCTCACCAGGGCTGAAATTTTGCACAGAAAGTGGAACAGATTAGTTTTCGCTGTTATCCTTGCAGCTTGCAGCAGAAGGTGTTGTAAGGGATGCCTAGCTTGACTGTGTCGTTTCTTATCGCCCAGTTGCCTGTGGCCCTACTCTGTATTGCGATTCTAAAGTTCGAATCATTCGAAACCGGAAATTTTGTATGGATTTTATGAATTGCGTTTCAAATTGCCCATATAAAATGTCCGCTTTCGAACGATCCGAACGTTAGAATCGCAATACAGAGTAGGGGCCCTGTACTAGCGGCTACGATCCTTGCTGGTCTATCCGGTCTTGATCTGCTTAGTAGTGGAGGTGCGAGCACATAATTGGTTCAGTTTATTCTGCTTCGATCGATAAAGAAAACAGTGTTGTAAATTGGTACCAGTTTTCCTGAACCGGCCTGCACTTGTACTTTGATTTTGGTAGTAAGGAGCATCATTACGGTTTTGTCTGGATTAACTTCGAGGTCACAGCTAATACCCCATGAGCATATCTTTTTCAGAGCGCTTTCCATGAGTTGGTTTATTACCAAGAGAAACTTCCCTAACACTAAGATTACCACGTCGTCCGCGTTGACCCTTTTTCTGTCCAGTCGCATTAAGTGTTTATTTATGGCCATAAGCCATATTGTAGGACCCTAAGATTTCCTCTGTTGTCGAATTTGTTTAAACTGCTGAATGCTAATGCTAATGCCTAATGAGTTCCTATCATGGACCTTCTCCAGTGACTAATTTACTTCTCTACACCTCGGTAAGAGATTCTCGAATAGCTTCAATGAGAACACTGTTAAATGCACCTGTTGCAAGTTGACAGTTAGAAAGTTGCAGTCTCATTGATTTAAAAGAAACTTATAAGCCAGTTTGTCACTGACCAGTGATGTTCACCAGCATGTTTTGTTTTCTGAACAAACCATTCGTTACAAAAATCTGTTACTCATAACAAAAATATCATCTTTCAAGACAATCCCATCACAAAATGACATCATGAAGCGATCGCATTACTCAAACTGACCTAGTATAATCAAATGTATGTCGCTGCATATTTCTACATCGCAAGCACATTGCGATAATATTATCGTTGGGCAAAAAAAAAAGTGCAGCGTAAACCTAAAGCCGAGCCTTCGCTTGAATACTACTCGTATAAAGAAATATCGTGATTAAAGGTCATTTGTATAATAAGGGGATTGTTGAATAATGATGTTTGCATGTACATATTTTATTTAAAGTTTGGGTTTTATTTTTTTTTATGCAAATTCGCATACCTGCCGGTTATGTTAGGTTGAAGTGGCTGCTAGCTATTGCCAGCACACTTAGACCAGTGATAGGTCCATTGTGCCGGTTATGTTAATGAACAAACATATCTTAGGCGCTGCGTTCGTACACAAGTGCTTCGACAAGCAATTGATGATGGTTCAATGAGCAAGCGTGATGCTTAGTTCTTGACAGACTTTCTATCAATGGAGACTGCCTGCACAAATAGATCTCAAGTATGAAAAAACTCACAGAGCTTGAAGGTTTATTTATTTGATTAGCTTAATACTAGCTACATGGCACTTAATTCTAAAAACTTAAAGTAATATAATAATGATAAGATAGTGGGGAGCAGGAAACTAACTGATTTGATTATTTCTTTATTTGGTCTTATAAAGTAACAGTTAAAAACGAAAACTATGGAGAGAAGGTAGAGGGAGTGAGCGGGTCGAAATATGGTTAAGAGGGGGAAGAGGGATTGTGGAGGGCGTTTCTCAGAGAGGATCTACTAAAGTGAAAATTAAAATTGTAATGCATGCCGTTAGCCTTACGTAGCATTCTGGACATTGGTTCGTGAAAACCATAGTTGGTACGGTGGGAAACAAGATGAAAGAGGGGTACGGACCTGAGGTTACGTGGATTCGTGTTGAACGAGATCAATTGCAGTAATGCGGGGCAGTCGATGTTACCAGATAATAACTGATGGATAAAGAGTATATCAGCAACATCACGACGTTTTTCGAGGGACTGTAAGTTGATCAGCCTCAGACGATCTACATAGGGTGGTAAGTTGAAATTGTCGATCCAAGGAAGGCCGCGTAAGGCAAACCGAATGAACCTGCGCTGGACAGCTTCGATTCGTAGAGTGTGGATTTCGTAATACGGGCACCATACTTGGCTGGCATATTCAAGTAGAGGCCTAACGAAGGTGATGTAAAGGGATTTAGTGACGTATGGATCAGAGAATTCCTTACACCAACGTTTTACAAAGCCAAGTGCAGAGTTGGCTCTACTTATGATGTTATCTATGTGGGCACGGAAATTGAGTTTCCTATCACAGATAACACCTAGATCGCGTAAAGATGCGACGATGGGAACAGGTTCGTTACAGATAAAGTAGGGTCTGGGAGGTGAGGGGAGACGCTTGCGAGAGTATGTGATTGCTTGGCATTTAGTCACGTTAAGCTGCAAGAAATTTTTATGGCACCACATTGAGAATCTATTTAAGTCATCTTGGAGTAGGCCAGAGTCAGCGAGGCATGATATGTGCTTAGAGATTTTCATATCGTCAGCGTAGATCGATATGAAAGAATCTTTGATGATACGGTCAACATCATTGATTGATAGGATAAATATCAATGGTCCCAGATGGCTGCCTTGCGGGATTCCTGAGGTTGCTTTTATAGGATCGGACATGGAAGATCGAAAAAGGACTTTGTACTGGCGATTTATCATGTAGGATTTGATCCACAAAATGAACCACGGAGGAAAACCAAGAGCCTTGAGTTTTAGGAGAATTATGCTGTGCGAAATTTTGTCGAACGCTTTGCTGAAGTCGGTGGTAACAACATCAACTTCTTTGCCATCCTCCAGTGCACATAGGGTTCGAGACACGAATTCTGTGAGATTAGTGGTTGTTGATCTACCCTTAAGAAAGCCGTGTTGATTGGGGGAAAAGATAGATTTGCAGTGAAAAAATATTGTATCATAGACAATGCTTTCGAAGAGCTTGGGTGTGCAAGAAAGTTTAGCTATGGGACGATAGTTGGATACTTCATTCTTGCGACCGTTTTTGTGGATAGGAATTATGAAAGAATCTTTCCACATTTGGGGGAAAACGCCCTGCGAGATGGATAGTTGGAACAAAGTAGTGAGGGGTTGAGCGAGATAGTTAGCACATTTTTTTAGAACTACTGCGGGTAAACCATCAGGACCGGGAGAGTAATCGTCCTTAAGCTTGCTTATCTTGTCCACTACAAGTGGTAAGGTTATATCCATCGAGACTAAGGAAGTTCGGGCACAGCTGTTCATATAAGAGAAAAAGTCGTGATCCGGTTCGACGACATGGTTTTCCACAGATCCTAATGCCTCACAGTACTAATAATAAAAAAAAAATCAAATGAACGTGGAAGCTACACAATTTCATCGTCTTTTGATCAATATTGAAACAATAATCACAGGACATTTTAGATAAACATATTTTTACTTCTCACCTTCAGAAAGGAAGTATTACATTAGGTCAGAAAAAAAGTTTTTAGATTTGAACACAGTTTCACAGAAGTTCTTTAAATGGAACTTAAAAGGATTTCGATAGTAAAGAAGTCAAGAAACTCTCGCGCTAATCAAGCATGGTGAACTTCATTACCGAACTGTGATCACTAATGTTTAAATCGGGCAAAGGCACTTCGCTGAAGGATACAAGTGAGCACCATCCTGAGGTTCTTCCATGACATCGATCTTTTCTCGGAATCACAACATTTCCCAGTTGTAAGAAAACTTAGTTGGGCGTCTAAAATTTTTGAGGTCGTAGTTGTTTTTGGCTGGAATCGCAGGATAGGTATTTATTGCTGACTTCGAACCGCGGATGGAGACATTTTTTCATGGCAGATAATACTCTCAGAGGTTTGTCATTGTTCGCTTAGAGGTGGTCTGCAAAAACACGTTTGAATGTTTCGCTGAGCTCGA
This sequence comes from Criorhina ranunculi, assembly GCA_951813785.1. Lineage (NCBI taxonomy): Eukaryota > Metazoa > Arthropoda > Insecta > Diptera > Syrphidae > Criorhina > Criorhina ranunculi. The sequence goes on from OX638381.1 coordinate 1,845,043, forward strand.
ACCTGTGTCCGCTCGTTTGACATTTCAAAGCACTAACTCCTAAGCTACTAAAACCATAGTCCGGGAAATTTTTTTTATTAGTTCTTTTGTGAAAATGTGTCCTTCGCACGCATGCAATATAAAGACAGTAAGTGCCAAAAATGCGTGTTGAATTTTTTTTACTTCGTTTTGAACTATACCCCGTTCTAAGTCTAGAAATAGCTTGCTGTGTGAGTTAATTTAAATGTTTTTTGATCCCCCTTTTTTGGGACTTGGGAAGGGTGGCACAAAAGGAAATGGTCGTGCAAATTTTCAAGTCGATAACAATTCCTGTTTGGACTTTAAGTTGAGAACTCCTTCTGTGAAGATCTAATTGGATTGACAAAGTTAAAATATATGTATACATGTGTATAATTGCGTAAAGTGGCTTTCCTCTAGTTGTAAAACTTGACGTCAAAGCATAGAGTACCATAATTGCACTGGTCAGCTTTGTTCATTGCCGTTTTGTTCATTGCTGGCACATGTTGGTTTATTTATTTATTTTTTTTTTTGGGTATGACATTATTTTATAGTAAACGTATGTCATTGGTTAGAAGTGAAGAACACATGAGCATACAAGAACTCCTTAAAAAATAATTCTGCATGCTTTGTCATTTTGAGTGCGGAGGAGGTTAATCCGTTTCCTAATTGAACCAACTTCATTCTAACTTTTCTGAAGGTCTGATCTGGCTATAATCTACAAATATAATGCTTACATCTGTTACGATATTCCTCTAATTGCACTGCAACTGCAACCATGCTTCACTTACTGTCATTAGACATTTATGATATGTAGCAAGCCACTAACACGGTCCTAATGTCGAGAGAAACTCATCAATAATGTGAGAAAAATGTGTGGCATGCCAAAATCCCATTAATTCATCGCAGACTTCCTGGATTAATTGATATGTTGCTCATAGAAAAAGACTTCAACACAGGCTATAAGACAAGCATACAATACCGGACAGAAGCGCCTGGAGTTGGTGCGTAGTCCTCTCCAATGAATTTATCTCTATCCTTACGGACGGCTTCAAAACAGCCGTGTATCTAACACATCAAAATCGAAGGCAGTGAAAGACTGCCGCGTGTCTCTGAGCGAGATCGCTAATCAACATAATGTCACATTCTGTTGGGTTTCCAGATCACAGCGACATTCCAGGGAACTGTTTGTTAAATAGCTGCCAGGTCAGACGATTTGAAGATTTGTAGCACAAGCATAGGTGATAAGGTAATCATAAAGCTGTGCTTCTCTTAGTTTTGGTGATGTAACTTGGGCTTTAATCAACCTGTCTTGTGTAGTTTGTTTCTTAGTTCAATACAATAATCTTCTTTTATTTTCAGGTTGGCTTCAAAGGTTTTGAAATTGCTCCGAACGCACTTTCCACAACTGGAACATTCCAATGGGACGATGGAAAAACTTACAAAATAACTCATGGATCTGTGGTTATTGCAGCGATTACGTCGTGTACAAACACAAGCAATCCATCGGTAATGTTGGGCGCTGGTATGTTGGCGAGGAAAGCAATTGAAAATGGCCTTTCGATTGCTCCATACATCAAGACATCGCTTTCACCTGGATCCGGAGTAGTCACATACTACCTCAAAGAATCTGGAGTAATTCCCTATTTAGAGCAACTAGGTTTTGATGTAGTTGGCTATGGTTGCATGACTTGTATCGGTAATTCAGGTCCTCTGGATGAGAATGTTGTAAATACGATTGAGAAGAATGGCCTGGTTTGTTGTGGTGTCCTCTCTGGTAATAGAAACTTTGAAGGTCGCATTCATCCCAACACTAGGGCCAACTACTTGGCTAGTCCATTGTTAGTAATTGCATATGCCATCGCTGGTCGTGTGGATATTGACTTTGAGACAGAACCAATTGGTGTGAACGCGAATGGCGAGAATGTATTCCTTCGGGAAATTTGGCCAACCAGAAACGAAATCCAAGAAGTTGAGAACAAATATGTTATCCCAGCTATGTTCCAAGAAGTCTACAGTAAGTAAATATTATAAGCGAAAATATGTGGGTTAAACTTATTTTGGTATGATAGGTAAAATTGAGCAGGGCTCACCAGACTGGCAGAAACTACAAGTTTCCGATGGTCAACTGTATCCATGGAGTGGGGAATCGACATACATTAAGAAACCACCATTTTTCGATGGAATGACACGTGATCTACCTGTTATTAAATCTTTGAACAATGCCCGGTGCTTGTTATTCTTGGGAGACTCTGTAACAACTGATCACATTTCGCCAGCTGGTTCGATTGCCAGAAATAGCCCTGCTGCCAGATATCTCGCAGAACGTGGTCTTTCCGCAAAGGACTTTAACTCTTATGGGTCTCGTCGCGGTAATGATGCAATCATGGCACGTGGTACTTTTGCTAATATTCGACTGGTCAACAAGTTGGTAACCAGGACAGGCCCAAGAACTTTGCACATTCCTAGCCAAGAGGAAATGGATGTCTTCGACTGTGCTGAAAGGTAATTTTGTATTTCTTTGTCAATTCGAGGTTAAACATTTTGTTTTTGTTTTCTATTTCAGATACAAGGAAGAAGGAACACCACTAATTGCTGTAGTTGGAAAGGAGTACGGCAGTGGATCCAGTCGCGATTGGGCTGCAAAGGGTCCCTTCCTTTTAGGCATCAAGGCTGTTATCGCCGAGTCATTTGAACGCATTCATCGTTCGAATTTAGTGGGCATGGGTATAATACCATTGCAGTTCTTACCCGATCAGAGTGCAGAAACATTAAACTTGAACGGACGTGAGGTGTACAATATTAGTCTGCCAACAAAAATAACTCCGTTGCAGAAAATTAAAGTTGAGGTAAGGATAAGTTTGTAGAATAGTTGTTGTATGAATTTCAGTCGATAACACACAGAGATTTTTCATCTGCAATGATATAAGTACTTACTTACTTAAGGTGGCGCTACACTCCAAGGTGGATCTGGGCCTCAACCAAGAAGCGACTTCAGTCAGCTCGATCTTTAGCTGACTGTCTCTTGTTTCGTACGCTTAAGTTGGTAGAGGTCCCCTTTCACTTGCGTGTGCTCTACACGACCCAGTTGTCTAAGTCGGTGGACCATCACTTTTCTGTCTAGATCGATGTCGATGTACAGCGCATACGTCGTTGTATCTTTTCTTCACTCACCGTCTATGCAGACGGTACCAAAAATTACGCGAAGAATATTCCAATCAAAACAGCCAAGAGCGCAACCTCATTTATTTACGTCTAATAAAGAGTCGATTAAGTCGTTCGAGAAAGGACTTCGCTTTTCAAGTTCCTTTGGCGATTGGCAAGAGTTATTCTTAGGAAGACAATGTCCTTAACTTACTTAAAGTTATGTCTGTCTACGGTGATGTTTTGTCGGAAACGTCGGTGTTGGGTGTCCTTTCTTCTTGCTTCTTCTTGCCCCCGTTAAACCCATCTCAATACTCACGAAACCGCCACTGACATAACGTTGCGTTTTTCCGATTATGTTAATATTGTCGGCATATGTGAGCAATTGCACGGACTTTTGAAATATTGTGCCTCTGGTGTTGGCGTGTAACACTTCTTCTTTCTTTGGCCTTGTCTAAATTATTGGACCCGAGTTCCGTGGGGTAAGCAGCTCACTTTGCGCAAGACATGCAAATGGTCTTTGCCTGCAAGGAATGCACAAAAACATAAGCTGTTTATCTATCACGATGATTTAATATGCCGCTGTGTAATCTATAAATATGATGTTCGTTGAACTTTATTTCTCTTTTTAGGCTGATGGACGTGCTTTTGAAGCCATTGTACGCTTCGACACAGAGGTTGATATTACATACTTCAAGAATGGTGGTATCCTTAACTATATGATCAGGAAAATGTTGGATTAACTGATAAATTCGCAGCGCTGCCTAACTGCAAAACAAAGCATTTCTTAACTTTAAGAATTGGTAATGGTTTTCTTGTTGAGAGATTTCAAATATAAATATTATCTTGTAGTTATGTATTTGTTTTTTTTTTTTTTTTATTACTATTCGTTTTGTTTTTTTTATAATAAAGAACAGTTTAGTAATAACTACTTTGTTTTGTTTTGTTTTTCTTTCATACATCTATGCTAATACACATTTTTCAGCATTTTATTTTTGTAATATAAATTTAAAAACTTAATAAATCCAACAAAATTGATTGCAAACATAAAAATTATAGTTAACAATTCATTTCAGACCTATGATCTATTCTTTTAATAATAAATAACAATGATTCACTGAGAATTGGCTAAGTTTATTTACAGTGGCATCATCCTAAAGTAGGATCATTGCTGATTTATAAATTATATATACAAACAATCTATCCATTTTGCTACAACAAAATTATTGTTAGTGTTTTGATGTGGATAGTGAAAAGAATCAAAATTTTGTTTAAAAAATGTGATTGTACAGAACTAACATCTTTATAATTTGTTTTTAGTATCTTTAAACGAAAATACATACCAAAAGATTGGTTTCTTTTTGTAATGGGTGTAAAGCGTGGACAATTTAGACAACGGAACAGATCTTGGTATTTTTTGCAAAAAAAAAAAATTCTACATCAACTATTTGGTTCTGTTTGCGAGAAAGGCGAGTGGATGAGAAGAGACAACCGTGAACTCTATGAGCTGTTTAAAGATGTGTCAATTGCACTGGATCGGCTACATCGAGTGAATGGACGAGAACACCCCAGTTAAAATGATCTTCGAATCCCAGCAACTTGGTTCATGAAGAAAAGAGAGACCGAACCTCTGGTTTGAACTGAAAGCTTCGAACTGTGAAGAATGGAAGACGGCGTTTGTTTAGGCTTTGACCCTCAAAGGTTTTCTGGCCTGATGACAAAGTAAGTACCGGCTCGGATTTTGTTAAGAGCGTCTAGAACTACTCCCATAAAAAACATTCTCACCGGAAGTGATCTCCCCTTGATTCAATATCTGAGGCTAATAACACTGAACAGTCTGGATAAATACCTGTCAGCTCTTTCCAATGTTAACAAGTTTTCCAATGAGTATGATGTTCCATTCAAAGTCTCTTTTCACAGCTTTTCAACCTAACCGACCTAACCGTTTCGGTTATTACCAAAAGGATCTATTAACATTTACTTAGCTAAGATTTGTAAAGCATCAAACAAAAGGGACAATAGTGTTTTTTAAGAAATACAGCTAAAACACGACAACTGGTCTTTCACTCCGTCTTTATGTATGAACTCTAAAGAAGAGGACATCACAAATGACCCAGAAGTGATCGCAGTGATAAGGGACCAAGTCCCACCTCACCAATCTATCTAATCTAAGGTCATAAACATTTTTTCCTGACTTATAAACACGTTTAACATTCATTCTACATTGCAGATTCAACCAGCAAATGTTATTGTTCATAAAAATATATACACAGGCTGCGAAATACATTTACAAAAAAAGAAAAACAAGTAAATCCAATTCACTTGTATGTTCAACAGGTCGTTGTAAAAGTAATGAAAAAAAAAAAGAACATACAAAACTATGTGCTAAATTTACTTTATAAGCTATCACAAATAAACTTTGCGTTCTACAATCAATTAAATTACATATAATTGGCTGTAATTATTTTTTTTTTCATGTAGCAACCTAATAAGAATTAACAAAGTTGGTTGCTTTGTTATATAGAAGAACATTTCGTTATATATAAAACACTCTAAATACTTATAAAAAAAAAACAACAACAAGGACTATTAAGTTTCACCTTATAAGGCATACATATTGCATTTAATTAAGATTTAACTATTCATATGAATAATCGGTAAAAAGTTATTAGTTCAACTAGAGTTTAAGCAAGCTGGAGTATAAGGAAGAAAACAATCCAAAGCCTACGCCTTAGTTGGTAAAAGCATGACTCCGAAATTATACAGAAGATCACTGTTTTTATTTAAATCGATAAAATTCCGTGGACTGCACTGGCTCGGCCACATCGACCGAAGGGATGAGAATGCTTCAGTTAAGAGGGTCTTCGAATTCCAGCAACCCCTTCACGAAGAAAAGGGACACCGAACTTTTGGTTTAGAGGTCAGGCAATCGGGGACACTCGAAACCTTAGTCTAGTAAACTGGAAGCAGCGTGCCCGAGATCTTGAAAGTGGTATCAGTTGAGGCTCTGACCCTTTAAGGGTCGCTGGCTGAAACCATTGGAAACCTTTGAAAGAGGCCTATTTTCAACTTTATAAAATATAAAATAAATTTCAGTTTAAGCTAAAAAATTTAGATAGAATTTAGACATAGGTAAAGAAATTCATTTAAAAACAGAGGGTACTTTTAAATCTAGCTTTTCAGTTGGATTTCTTTCATTTATACATGTATACATTCTATTAGATCTGTACAATCGTTTCTTTTAAAATAAAGTAAAATATCTTTTTTACAATGGAATGCAAATAATAAATCAATGCATCTTCTTCACATAAAAACTGTTTTTTGTTTTTGAACACATACCGATTGTTTCGATTCTTTAAACATTCCATTTAGTAAACAAATAAATTTGTTTCTATTTTTATATACAAAGTTTGTTTTCTTCAATAAAAAAAAAAATACATTTTTTTTTATCACCGGTGGCTGAATGTTCACTTATTGCGATGCGCTCAATTATTTTTGGTAAGAAAAATCGTTCACAACTGTGTGGCAATCCTCTTTTTCCTTTTAGTCATTTACATTTTTTTATTGTTCTTTGTCATAAATGCAAAATAAATATATGTATGTATATTTTTTTGTGCTCAAATTTGCTAATTTTTTTTTTAATTTAATTTTTCTAATTGTGAGTCAGACAGATAATAGACTTTTACCAACGTATTAGATGTTTGTACTGTTCGTCTACAGCTATTCGCTTGATTGTTTCGTAACCTAAAATTATGCTAAATGAGAATGCCGCCGATTGAACTAATCGCGCGGAGAGTCCCTTGAAGAAAACATTCATTCTCTCCTCAGCCCACAGGTCGTGAAAGGCGTCTTTCATTGAATCAAGTCGTTGCACCTGAAATAAATAAGAGATTTGATGTTAAGTGGTTTGTTATAGCACGTCATAAAAATATATTGAAACGAATTCTGTATTTTTAACAATTTTACCAAAATATAAATTCAAAAATGAGTTTGATTGTTTTTTTAGTCCCAAGAAGCAGCGATTGGCAAAAGTTATTCTTCGCTTAATATCAGCGCTGACATCGTTGTCTGAATTAGGTAGAAGGTCCCTAACTAACGGTGATGTCCCGTCATAAACATTGCTGTTACTTTATTGTTGAAAGCATATACTTGGTGTAGTCCTCATAGATCATTAAACCTATTTTGGCCGCTTTCATCGCGTCACTGACATCACGCTGCGTTCTTCCGGCTATATCTTCCGTCGGCGTGTGCGAGTAACTGCACGGACTTTTTACAGATTTTGTCCTTGGTGTTGGCGTGTAAGTTTTGCACAATTCTTTAAACAATTATCTTAAGGAAGTCGCATGACAGCGCGTCGGCTTTCCTAAATTCCATTTAGACATCGAAGGTCTCGGTGAGGTCTTTGACGACCTTGTTGAAGCTGTGTGTATTCTCCATTGTCATCCTGCAAAGTAGGACGAGTTTGGTAGGGATGCCAAAATTAGACATTTCTCTGTATGGCTCGTCTCTAAAAATGCTATCAGACGCGGTCTTGAAATCGATAAAGATTTGGAATCCCTAGGCTTTTTTCAAGATCTGACGTAGTGTGGTGGAGAACTCCTCTTTGAGGGCAACATTTCATTGTCCGTTTCTTAAAATACCTTTGATCCATCCACAGATGGTATTATATACTCCTGTATTTTGGATACATCTAAGGAACCCTTTATGCCAAGAAATGGCATATTGCATCCGCCGCTATATTTTTGGAATCTTTCGATCCTTGAAGTAAGATCGTGAAACACTTGGCTAATTTAACAAAGTTATGTTTCTAGTTTGTGCAATTGTTGCTTAAGGGCGCCTTAACTTAAGGAGGTTGGAACATTTACTATTTTATCTTCTGTATAAAGCTACCGTGCCGTCAAACTTTACCTTACTTAATGGAAATCTGTATTTTGTTTTTGTTTCTATATACAAAACGAAAATCGATCACAATTTCTTTGTCTTTGTCTATGCATGCCTACAACTTATATTTTGTGTAGATATCTACTTGTATAATATTTTATTTATTCTCTTCGTGACTTAAGGTTATTGATATTTTGAAGCTAATTTACATGCCATCGTTGAGTGTTATATTTCATTACTACGATAATTTTATTAACGAGTAATTTTCGCTCACAAAGGCTTTGATAAGAATTCGTCACTGAGCGTGTTTCTTTAGCCTTGTGTGCCAGAACGTCAACGCTCAATGATATCGAAAAATCTAGTAGGAAGCACAAACTGCGAGGCTTTTACAAAAAAGAAGAAGCTAAAAACCGGGTCGCAGGCAACAGACCGGGAATCCAGGGCCTCCGAAACAGTGAGGGTAATCTTGTCACCGAGCCGCAATGAATTGTGCCGTTGCTTGATGGGTATGAGCAGATCATCTGCAAAGTTTGGGAGCAAAATAGCATGTCCAAGGACTGGAATATCAGTCTTATTTGCTTTATTTCCAAGAAAGGCGTTCCTATAGCTTGCAATAACTACCGAGGCACATCGCTGCTTAATGTTGTATACAAGATTCTATCTAGCGTACTATGTTAACGATTAAAGCCGTTTTGCACCACACTCGTAAGGCACCTATCAGTGTGACTTCCGGCCCACTAAATCTTGGAAAAATGATTTCCAAATCGATACTCACAATCTCTTTATCGACTTCAAAGCCGAACCCCACAGCATTCATTGAACCGAGCTATATAACGCTATGGCCGAATTCGAGATCCCGAGAAAACTGATCCGGCTGTGTCGAGGATTAGCAATGCACCGTGCAGTTTGGTAACATAACCTCCGAATTATTCTAAATATGCACTGGATTTTGGCAAGGAGACATGCGAAAGGCCGGCATAAACACAGAACACATCATACTTTCTCATACTAATATACTATCGATAGCATCCGAACACTACTGCTAGTACACAGACGATATCAACATCATCGCGTGTCATTATTGAAACTTTTGCGGGGATTAAAGAACAAGCCAGATAAGTTGGTCTTATAATAAATAAGAACAAGACAAAGTACATGCTTTCGACCAAAAACCGATCTGTCGAACACCCTCTAGGACAGAACTTGTCTATTGACAGCATATATTTTTAGGTTGACATGCGGCACTAGCCAGACACAACGAATTTGTTACCAGCGTTATAAACCATAATCTCAACTAAACACAAATAGGATACGACAAACAGAACAGGAAAAATATTGTCATTTCATATTAATAAAGATGAAAATAGCAAGGTTAATGTAAAATCTTATAAAGGTATGTATACCTGTAATCGAGCCCGCACAATATCCAATGGATTTGTTATGACTGTTGTAGTGAATCCTCCTAGGCTACCAGCTACACACTGTATCAACAGATGTGATACATAAGGTGGACAAATTCGACAAAGTTCATCTGAAATCCACAAATTACTGATAATGTATAACGTTGAGAAAAAATCTACACTTTACCTTGATAAAGATGATAAAAGACCCACCACAGCGCTGAGTTAGGAACATACGCCATCAGACTCGCTGTATAGCCTCGATAAAAGCCCTTAAAGCCATCTCTTCGCATTATCTCTTTGGCAATGTCTATTGAAATATTTAACCTACTCCGCGTGGGGCTAGTATTTATACCCAGCGGATTCATGTGACCCTTTCCCATACCCAGCACCATTGCATGTTGCGATATCACATCGAAAGGTACAATTATGGTTTGTCCGACTAATGAGGCACACCCACCACCAAATAACGCCTTCATTCGATGACTAGCACCGAAATCATTAAGAATGTGTCTTACACCCTCGTATGTACTTATGTAAAACACTCCAGATACAATCTGCACAGACGATATCCAGAAACCTCGGTACAGTCCTGGCATTCCCTCCGAATTGTATATTTTAATTGCACAGTCGATCATCCCTTTGTACACATCACTCCTGTGCTGCACCTGTAACTGAGTCTTTATCACTGTCAGCGGAAAGAGGCAGCATCGCACCGAGAACGAACTCAACATGGATAGTGGAAAGAACTTTTTCTTATCCATCATGTCCCATTCGATGGTCTTTATGTAAGTGTTGCTGTCCATCTTATAAATTAATTAAGTTCGTAGGTAATTGCTAGGTAAGTATATCTCCAATCAAGATTATTCTCTCGAAGGACTTCAGACTTATATAGTTGTGTGGAAACGGAAAGGCAGAAAGTTTAGGTCATCCTCGAAAGTTGCTTTTCTGCAATACAGCTAGTGTCCAAGTGTGTTTATATGCCGACGGAACAATTGATGTCCTTGAAATCTGCATAACTTATATCTGCCAAGTAAAGTTGAGAAATCATTTCTTATTGCCCTGTGCCAGGTTCAATGACATATGAAAACATAACTAAACTCAGACTTGATTACGATATCCTAGTTGGTCGTTGGGAAATTGGCATTGAAACCTACCGTAATTACGTTTTGTTATTCTCTATTTTTTTTTTTTTTTTAAATAATTATATAATTCGTTTATGTGTAAACATGCTTTTTATATTTTGCTTAGAATTTTTTTATTTGTCAAAATTGGAAACTTGTATTAAACACGGAAATCCTGAATCTGTTAATATATATGTTGATAACACATTGTTTAAATTGCGTCCAAATTGTGTTAAATTACTTGATAGTAGAATTTTCTTATTATTTTTTGGGAAACACTGCGAAGAGATTTGAAGAAAATTTGCACTGACATGTTGACAGTTTGACGTTTTTGACGTTTTGAATGACCTTTGTAGTTTTCAGAATTCGAAAGTTTGTACACGATTCAGCTTTTTGAATTGTTAGAAAAGCGGGACGTTATGTACTTACGTTCGATTATGTAAATTTCAACCTCGGGAACGTTATGACATCAGTCAAGGAAGGACTAGGACTTCACCTAGACAGTAAACTCGCCGCGAAAACACACACAGAAGAGATTTTCATGAAGGCCATGAAAGGTATCATGAGACGAATGTATGTATATTGCTGTGGTGGGCAAAAAGGGCCAGTCTAATTACAACAAGGAAGACACTCGACAAAGTGCAAAGACTGGCATGCCTCTGGATTACTGAGGCCGTGTGGAACGTGTCCAACTGCAGCAATGAGGCTGCTTTTGGACACCTTGTGTAGAGGACAGCGCAAGTAAAAGGATCGTAAGAATGGTAAAATAGGGAATCGGCAAGAAGATATTCATTGAAAGAAGATATTCATTCAACTTCATTTAAACTTTGAAAAGAACGAGAAAAAGCCATCACACGATAAAGTGGTACACCGACGGACGGATCAAGAGCTGAAGAAGGAACTGGAGCAAGACTATTTGGACCAAGATCAAAGCATTCTAAATCCATCAAGCTGAGATATGTGCTGTAAACAGATGCGTTCAAATCAATCTTGGCAAGAAATACAGAAACTGTTACATAGCAATAATATCAGGCAGTCAAGCAGCCATCAAACTACTTAAGGTCCATATAATTAAGTCTAGACTTGTGTGGAAATACTTGCACAGACTCAATGAACTAAGCTGAAACAATAGAGTCACCTTCTACTGGACACCCGGGCACGATGGAATTGAGGGTTAGGAAGGAGAAGACAACCTAGCCAGACAAGGGGAAGCTGAATCCTTTATTGGACCAGAACCATTCTGTGGAATGGAGGAGAAGTTCAGGAGAACGGAGAAGGAGAGCGGAACCAGAGCCTGGAATAGCCTCCAAGGTATAGGCAAGTCTAGAAATTCCAAGGGATCTATAACCAGAAAAGATTCAAAGCATGCATCAACCTAAACATGAACAACCCATGTATCCTAACAGGATTGCTAACAAGACTCTGCAGACTCAAAGGACACCTGAATAAACTAGGGATAGTGTGGTAGAAGAGCTCTGCAGATTCTGCGATGAGACACATTCTGGAGTCTTGTGGGATACTGACCCACAAAAGAATGAAAAAGTTGGGCAAGTTCCAAATATCAGGCAGGGATATATAGTAGAATCCGGATGTAGCGATGATCATGGGATCAACGTTCTAACCGGATGGCGCACAAAATGAACTGAAAATCTTAATTTTTCTATGGTATGCAAACCTAACAAGTTGTTGTGTCACGTCGCTAAAAGCGGTAAGTCGTTATAAACGAAGTTGTAGAAAAACGAATTCCACTGTACCAACTAAGACCCACTTTTCATCCTCAGATTCCTTAGAGTAAAAGGCCTAGAGAAGGTACTCTAGAGTTAAATATTCTAGTCGAGACTAAGTAAGACTGCATGACTCTCAAGTATAACTTCAGAAGGAACTCTGACGAGAGAATAAAGGCAATAGCGGGGGCAAAGTAGACCATGAGGTCGCAGTGCATAATACCCTTGATAATAAATATAATATGAGAGAGGAGCTTGAAGCCTCTAAGGTTTGTCATTGTTTTTCGAAAGATGGACGCAAAAAACGTTTGGCTGTTTTGCTGAGAACCATTGTCAGCTTGCTTAATAACGCACTTACCACTTATACACGGTGACAAGCGCTGCAGTGTACATCAAGCATGATGTGGGAACAGTATGGAGTAAGGAGATTCAGCCCACGGATATCAAAGAATCTCGCGATCGCAATCAGATCTGGAGTTTTTATGAAAAGTGAAAGAATTTTCTCACATACCTGTACTTAAAGTCGTACACACCATCCTGTCCAGTTTACTGTGTGTCTTTACACAAGGTATCAAGTTTTGTTGAATTGTGCTGAGTGCTGGACGATAAACAGAAGAACTGAGTTGAGCCTGCTTATGCGCATTAAATACTTCATCTGGATGGTGAATGGAGGAGAATACTTATGGTGCAAACTGCAAGAGATGTATCAAGATGTAAATGTACCTCGAAAAGTTTGGAAGACACCTTTCGAATTCCAGCTCTCAAATTTGGGACAACAATAAAGACCGAACTATAGTTTTAATGATTAAGTAGTCATAGATACCTAGATCCTTTTTCTCTTGTTTTTTTTTGTCAATGTGTTTAAAAAGCACACTACCAGAAGGTACAATCCTTTAACTGTGTTTTATTTAATTTTTGTAAGGAGCTAGAAAGTCCTGAACCATATTGAAAGTTTTCCGGTGAAGGACTGCTGCGTGTCACTGGTTTTAGGTCACAGCGCTATTCAAGGGTATTGTAAGGCTGACGAATCAGTCAAGCAAGGCTCTTAAGGTTTAAATGGTAAAAAGCTCGACCATGTCAAAGCGTTTCTGTCGCTTATTAAACACCTGATTCACACCGATGCTCTGTCGAAAGCAAATCACATATATATGTCAATATCTTGACTATTGGGAGGCTCGACTGGTCTATCCCCGATCTTAACAGATCGAAAGCATTAATTCGACTAAAAAGAGACCAACTTTTGAAACTAACTATAATGTTCTTACAGCGCATCATGGGCAGACATGCTCAGCGTTTGGATATTGTATGGATTGATTTCTGCAGGAGCTGCAGAGACGAGAAAGAGGAAGAATTTATTGTATACTTCCTTTGCACGTGTCCCGTCCTTGCTAGTATCAGGAAAACCACCTTAGGCGAATATTTCTTTAACGATCTTTTCTAAATGATCTGAACTCTGCCAGCTCGGCTGACCTAAATTGTTACGTCAGGAGATGTAAATGGTATCACAATAGATCTACTTTTGGTCTAAATGTACCTCTTTTTGAAGTACCTCGTCATTTTCTTCACAAGCATCGAAGATCGTGGCATCACTTAAGCTTAACACGTTAAGATGTCTGTAGGCTTTTATGTCAAGAGGGAGAAAGAATGCCGCGGACTACTTACAGAAATCAGTCTGTTTGGTCTGCCTACATTCTGGAGAGTCGTTTCACTTACGGTTGTGTTTGGTGGAGTCCCAATTGTCAATGGAAGCTCTAACTAAAAATGTAACCAAACGTAGCATAAGTTCAGGTTTGGTGAACTGGAAGCAAAATGTCCAGGATCGAAGAGAACTGAAGGCTACGGAAACTTACGTGTCAGGAGCCATAAAGTAAGTTAAAAAGAGAATCTATAAAAAATTACAGAAATGGACTTAATTTCAAAATGCAGGTTTGTTAAATCATAGACATCCACAAAATAGTATCGAAAATAGAAAAAAAAAATCCTCCACCAAGTGTTCCTTACTCTTAACGTGACGAAAATTATATAAACTTCAAATGAATCTAAAAATATGTTGTTCATGTTGTTAAGCAAATTTAAGTAACTCTAACGAATAATTTAAATAAACATTTCGTATCTTTAAATTCTGCATACCCACGTTCTTATACTTGTACGGAAAGGTAGGTATAAGTATATGTACCAATTTATATAAATTTAAAAAACAAAACCGAAAAGCAATGGCGTTTACTTGTTCCTTTTGGGGGTGGTGACGTTCCTGCGCACTATTCATCCTTATCATCTCGGCTCCACCCATAGACTTTGTGTAAAAGGACATTGGGTGTTTCATATCATCTTAATCAAAGCATCCCTATGGGTTTGATTTCCCAGTTCAACTCGCGTCCTCGGGAAGAATAGTTCGAATCGTTTCGCGGTTACTACAAGTGTTAATTTCTTCTTTTTTTTATATATTTTCTTGCTGACAATGGATGGACTAAAGGATTATCACAGCCACCATCACCATCTTACAATAGATACGGCAAAAATTGTAAGACGAACTAAATACATATATTTTTGTTTATTTCAAAATAAAATCACAACGATCGCTTAAAGATTTATAAATACAAAATTAAAACACTGGTGATTTTCACTATTCAAGTCGCGGTTATCCGTAGCTGAGCGTGTAGCCCATATTTTCCATTAAAGTTTCCTTGATTGCTGGCTGCAGTGCCCTTTGCATATAGGTTGTAAGTAATCCCTTTACTCCCATGGAGAAGAGTTGTTCCAGTTCCTTAGTCAGTGCGTTATTTATGTCGTCGGTGTGAGTGTTGTAATCCGCTGCATTGTGCCACTTTGGGTTAGTTTCTGAAAAAATTTCAGCAAAAGCTCTAGCGTCAGGCTCTAGATGGTTAAGGTCATCATTAAAGTGGAGTATGTCGTCCTCAAAATAGATTATATCATCGAAGTGATCGTCAGATGATGTCTGCCGGGTGTAACGTCGTTTGTACATTGAATCACCTTCATAGGCCGGTCTATTGCGAGGATCGTAAGGCGGTCGGCGTGTGTTGTAAAACTTTCCCCAACGGCGTTGATCACTGCCATCGGCATACATGTCGGATCCAGTTTCTGCGTTATTCGCAAAACCAAACCGCCTCTTGGAGTTCTGTCGCAGTTTAATGCCGGTGGGACCTTGACAACCGTGCGCGAAAACCGATATAAATCCCGGCTCGGCAAAGTGTGAATCCGTTCGAACTGATGCTACTGGCCTACTGTTGCGCGACTCATCCATTCCAGTCGGCATGGGCACAGTTCGAAATTCTATACCAGCGTGTCGCAGTCTCAAAATCATGTTGCACCTACCTCCGGTAGGCAAAAGAACAACTTTTCCACTGAGTGTTAGGTCAGGAAAAATGAGTCGTGTATCCAATGTTCGGTTTATTGTGCTGAACCTGCACTTGTCCACCTCCACCCAACGGACAGTTTTCTGGGGTAAACGAACCTTCATGTCCTCCACTTCGACGCGGGAAATTGGTAAACTATGCGGCCTGCGATTGTGTCCACCGCTGTCTGTGAAGTCTGCCTCCGAAAATGGTCGTTGTCTCTGATGATCGTAGGCTTTGTTGTGTGATCCACTTTCATCGTCCTCCTCTTTACTGTTACCATAAATAGATTGATATACCGAGTATGGTGTCAACTCCAAGGACCTTGACTTTGTTGTACCGCTACGGCGTCGCATATGCTCGAGTGCATTCTCCAAGCGAACTGAACAGTGCTGTGAATATTCCTGCGTTCCTACAGAAAGTAATTCTTCAGAAGTTCAAGTCGAAAAAATATGTACATATTTACTTACCGATTACACTTCTTAAAAGAATACAAATTGTGAAGAGAACCTGCTTAGTCCTTGTCTGCACCAAAAGATGCATTTTAATTGAACGGAGAGAGTTGCTTTCTGAAAAATTTGTATAATGTCGTCGCTCCAAAATATATACACACTGTAACTGTTGGCTCCCACAAAAGACACTGATGCGCTCTGGTTAAGGTCACAAAATGAAATGATCAAAGAAGTAATGGAACTGTGGAGAAAGTGTTTTCCATGCAACTCCCGTAACTACTATGGGAACGCCAACCAACATCATAATCGTAGTCTTTGAGACGTAAAGAGTGCGCGCCCTAAGACAATTACGAAATGCTTCGTTGAGTGAGAAAATGTATCTCAAGTAGAGTGCCAGACACACAGAGAAGAAGACAAAATGCTTGCATGATTTCAACTGAATTTTATTCGATTAGATTGTATTGTGATGGGTAATTTTACTCAAAATAGATGCACTTTACTGTTGTTAAGATGGTTTCTGAGTTTGGTATGAAAATTCAGAGTTTGCAGAGATTCGAATCAAACAATTAAAATTTGCTAACGACACATTTTATGGTCTAGTTAGCTTAACGGCAAAGAGGTGAAATGAATTTCACTGAAAATACAAAATGAAATGTCTTTACTCTGTACGAGTATCTTGTATCTTCTTGCATAATTAACCTAAGTTAGTTTAGTTATCAAATATATGTGCATACGTAGTTAAAAGTTTAGTCACTCTTACTAGGTAAGTTAGCAACATTTGAAAAAGAATCGCTAAGCTTAAGGATCTATCGATCTATGTATCGATCAGGATAAATGCCTCCTTTTAGTCAATAATTCCAAATGGGCAAATTTGATTAGCAGATATTCATTAAACCAAGTGATTTGTTGAATGGTTTATTATTCTTATTGCTGACTCAGGCCGTTCAATGCAAGTTTTATTGGATGGATTCAAGTTTGCAACTCACCAAACAAATGCTGGGATTTCCTAATATTGGATTAAAACCATGTATACAATACGAATACGTCTATAAATTTGATTTGGGGAGCATAACAGAAAATGCGATGATTCCAAAATCATGGGATACAGTTTTGTGTTGCAACTCAAAAACTATTGTTGATATCGAAAATCAATAAACGTTATAGTTAAAAAATTAAAGAATATGTTTTACTTCCACTTCTGACTTGGTGGAGCTAGGATGCTTTTTGTGGTCATAATCGACAGTTCTCAGCTCTCAATTTCGTGTATGGGGTCGAAATTGAAAAATAAGAAAAGTCAACATAATGTTGCCCTATACTCGTCCAAAAAGAGCGGTCCATGAAACCACATATGGAAGAGTTGACAAGAAAGGGCAAGAAAGTTCCCACGCGCTGACGGCGGGAGAGTAAATTTACCACTCCCTCAAAAGCGATGCATACTTTTAGGAACATTACTGATGCAGGACGCTATTAAATTAAATTTAATTGCCGATATCAACTCTGATTTGGATCTGCTAAGGACATGGTTCGCGGTGCACAAACTGATAATCAGTTTCAAGACAAAAATTATGTTCCTCCAGTTTGACGGCGCAAAACTCTTTTGACGCTGTAGTTTTTTTTTCATGCTCCCGAATGCCAAAGGTTTAAGCTGTTGAGCTGCTTCTGTAGCTCCAGCTCCTCCCCAACAATATTTTGCAGCAATCTTAACTGCAGCGAAAAGTGTTTTCAAATTGAAAGCGCCAATCAATTTAAATACCTGGGGCTTATAATTGACTCCAGAATGTGTTTTCAGAATCACATAGATAACTTGAGGCAATATTTTCGTGCAACGCTTAGAAATTTCTTTTATTTGAGGAGGGTCTGCTCATCAAAACTTCTTAAAATAATCTATTATGGAATTTTTCACTCCAAACTTCAATATGGCATTACCTGTTGGGGAGGAACTTATTTCAACAAAATTGAACCACTTCTTGTTTTAGAAAAATATATTGTAAGGAAAATTTGCTGGAAAAATCGCTTACATCCGAGTTTTTCATTATTCTTCGAACTTAAAATTCTTCCTGTCCGTCAGTTGTATTGTTTTTAAGTCCTTAAGTCATTCTTTTATAGATCTGGTAACATGAACACAAGAGTTCTTGAAGGTTATAATATACGTAGTAATCACTTGCATCTAGTAGCTGTTCCTAGCATCCGGACTACAGCCTTTAAACATTTTTATACTGTTGCATCATGCCGTGTCTTTAACAAGCTTCCTTTTTGGCTTAGGACTCTTAGTCCCATTAATACATTTATGAATCATGTAAGACATTGGCTATTAGCCCAAGATGTTTAAAGTTTTGAATCTATTGTTAGTACTCGTGCATAGCTTCTGATGTTTTGGTGTTTTGTTCCTTTCATAAAAAGCATGCAAATCGTCATTTTAAAATTATGTATTGTTCTTTTCAAATTACTTAATATGTTATATTTAACTCATGTTCAATGAATTCTTGTTTTGAATTATATATTTCCTTAAACCTAACTTAAAAGGGTCACCCCACCCATTGAATTTTCTTTGTAACTTAAGCCATTAAAGTGGCATTTAATACTATTTTTGCTCAAGAAATATGAAATGTCTCATAATTTTCTCTAGAATAACTTTGTTACTTTATTTATTTTTCTTTGTTCACTGAATTTTTGTACCTTAACCTTAGAGAAAATAAACTTTTATAACTAACTAACTAACTAAGTCTCTGAAATTACGCTTGTCTCTCGTGGAGATGGCTGACCATTTTAACACACTCTTCTTCCCGTGACACGGAGATATTTCAGGGAACTGTAAGACGGATGTACTCGCTAAGCTTGGTACTACAATACAAAATCAGCCTGATAAAGAGAATATCGTAGTACTACTAGCTATGTGCAAACTTACCAGCAAAACCAATCAAAGATGGTCAAAGGGTACAACTTGCTAAACTAACAGACTAATGTTGCCTCTAATAGACTAAAAGCGGCCTATGAGATTGATTTCGCTTGATTGAAGACTTCTATAACTATAAGTGTCGTCAAAGGATACTGTCCTTTAGACCGACATGCCACACGACTGAGTCTCCCTGCAAACGATTTATTCAGAAGTTGCGGAGATGAAGAAGACGAAGAAGCAATTCTCTATCTCTCCTGTTAGCTCCAGTTCTCTCTCTTAAAAGACGGAACCATCTTCTTTTTAGACAATCTTGGCGACTCAGCACAACAAGTTCCCAAAATCTGGTGCATCTTATTAAAAGGTCCCACTGGTCCATCGAATAGGTGGAGGTGTCCTTTTAGATCGTGAGATATCACAATGGACCTACTACAGGGTCTTAGTGCATCGGCGGAATACGCTGACTACCTGCCTATCATAAACATTTACTCAGCGATTATACTTGGATGGCACCTGCTGCACTGAAACTGAAAAGATTTCCATTCTCGATATGTGTGTCACTGACTATCTTCGTTGCAACAAACACATATTAAATATCGTCAAGAACGCTGCAAGAATATCGGATATTGGCATGTAATTCAGGATAAACCTCACTAAGCAATTCCTCTGTGCAATGTACAACTTTCCCTTTTTTGAACGTAATCATACCGTTAGCAATTTTTGCATTCTGACCTTCGGAAAATGTTCAAAAGGGAACCCCTATTTCAGTACCGTTTTACAGTTGCATTCTCAATACTCTCACATTTCTAGTGAGCCTACATTTTTTGACTTGTTATTACAGGTATTATCTGCCTAAAATCGCCAGCCATCAATACCTTTATATTGTTAAAATATCTATCATGGTCTGATTTAACCTTTCCACTGCTTTAATCAATGACTTGTATTGCTGCAAAATTTGACTGCGCTCGCAGTTTTCATTAAAGTAACAAATTTGTGTTTCCTCATGAGTATGGTTCAAAGCACCTTGACGGCTATTCCGCAAGAGGTCACTGCAACAGCTCTCTCGCAACTGAACTATCTTGTCTTTCGGAATTTGGGCTATGAGTAGATTAAGAAGGATAGTTTTCCCAGTACGACTAAAAGCTTCCAGGAAGAACAAATCACCTTCACCACTTTCAATATGCTGCAAAACTTAGTAAAAAACATTTGCTTGTTCTGAGTTTAATCTTAAATCGAACTTTGTTAGTTGCTGTTGCAATGAGGCAGTATCGTAGTCCAGTTCCCGCATTAGGTCGCTACTTACTTCCCCTGTTCTATAGTCAATTCATTCCGAAGCGATGAATCTTTCCCGGTTATTGTAAAGGGATAAATTTATACATATTCTACTCGTCAATCCCTTTAATTTAATACCAATATCAATGGGGGTCCCGAATAAAATGGCATTCGCCATATTGAATTTTGAAATTGTTTAAAGTTCGGTAGAAACATTAAATTAAATTTAAATTTGTAGGTACCTATATATATGCATCAATTTAATTGAACAATCCGACAACTTTTAATCAAAATGTTTTTATCTTTGTGACACATATTGCTTTTATCTTCAATTGTCTAGATTTCCACGGTTGAGGAAATTCACTGAAGGCATGATGGTTCTTCTTTAGTTTCTACTTTCCGTAAACATTTTAACTAATTGGTGCTAGTTGGTAATAATTCTTTACCGTATTAATTAATAGACCGTTTATTAACTAGGGAAATGGTAACACATTATTATGAATGAATTTCTCTGTTTATTGTGTTTGCAATTTTTGTCTTTCATCAATTAGTTCCTTTACCTTGTTATGCGTTGAAGATATATTAAGGTCTCACACATATTTTTAATTTCTTCATCATGAAACCATTATTATTAATCTTAATATTAGCTTCATCGAAAGACAACGTCAGCCATTGTTGCAAAATGTTCTTTATTTTTTGTTATACAACTATCATATACCTACTGAAAGAATAAAGATAACTATCTATCTATTTGTCTACTTGCTACACAGCACTAAAATCGAATAACCTTAAAGATATCGTGGGGTGGATTCATAAATAGGAAAAAAGGGGAAAACAACTTTTTCCTGATTTAATAAATTAATTTAATAAATTATTTATTTATTTATTTATTTATTCTTTCTTATAAAGTATGGAAGAGGGATTGTAAAGCAGGGATTTTCTGCAATAAAAATGAAAGGTTTAATACATGCCGTAGTCGCCGTGGCTTAGTGATTATTGCGTTGGACTGCTAAACGAGACACAGGTTCGAGTCTAAAAACCCACCAAACGTTTTTCGCGGCACTACCTCTTCGCAAGCATGACAAACTTGCAAGAGTATAATCCGTCATGAAAATATTCCTCAACCCGCCGTTCGGAGTCGGAAATAAAACTGTAGGTCCCTTCCATTTGTGTGATAAATGTAACATGCACAACATGAATGGTTGCGAGATGCCAGGTCCTGGCTCTCCATGAGCTGTCGCATCAAATAGTTGTATTTGTCTGCATGTCGTTTGCCTTGTGTAGAATTTTGGACATTGTTTCGTTAAAACCAAAATTGGTGCGGTTAGTCATAAGGTTAAAGAGGGGTACAGACCAGAGGTTACGTGGATTGGTGTTGAGCGATTTCATTTGCAGCAGTGCGGGGCAGTCGATATTATCAGCTTTTAACTGATGGACAAAGAGTATATCTACAACATCACTATGTTTTTCGAGAGACTGTAAGTTGATCAGTTCAAACGATCTATATAGGGCGGTAAGTAACAGCTGTTGACCCAAGGAAGATCATACTTGGCTGGCATACTCAAGGAGTGGCCTTACGAAGGTGATGCAAAGGGATTTAGTGAGGTATGGATCAGAGAATTCCTTGGACCAACGTTTCACCAAGCCAAGCGCAGACATGGCTCTATTAATAATGCCATCGATATGGGAACGGAAGTTGAGTTTCTCATCACAGATAACACAGAGATCGCGTAAAGAAATAAAGTAGGATCTGAGAGGTGGTGGGGGACGCTTGCGAGAGTATATGATAGCTTGGCATTTGTTCATATTGAGCTGAAGGCAATTTCTTTGCCACCATATTAAAAATGTATTTAAATCATTTGAAGTAGATGAGATTCAGGCCAGTGCCACACGTTATCCCAAATGGACGCGCGGCTAAATGGGCTCCCATTTGGATGCTCGTGTAGCAGTAATGATAAAAAACAGTACCCTCCAGTTCGCGTGACCACACCGACTCCCGAGCGCTCGTGTGAACAGCTCCATTGCTTTTCTGTATACTCCTGCCGCGCGGCTGAATGGGAATGCGTCTAAAGGGGCTTATGTGGCACTAGCCTCATCGGGGCATGATATGTCCGCCAACATCAAATCAAATCAACATCATTGATTGACAAGACGATGGTCGTTGGTCCAAAGAGACTGCTTTGGGGGACTCCTGAGGTGCCTTTAATGCGGTCAGATATGGAAGCTCGAAAAAGGACTTTGTACAGGCGATCTATCTTATAAGATTTGATCCACGTAATAAACCACGGAGGAAAGCCAAGAGTTTTAGGAGAATTATTCTGTTCGTGCGCGGTGGTAACAACATCAGTTTCTTTGCCATTCTCTAATGTGCATATTGTTCGAGATACGAATTCTGTGAGGTTATTGGTTGTTGATCTACTCTTGAGAAAGCCGTGTTGGTTGGGAGAAAAAAGAAAACATTGTATCATAGATAATGCTTTCGAACTGGAGTTAGCAAACTTTCACAAGCTTTCGATATTCTTCTTGGTGGTCGCGACTCTGCGTGTTTTGCTGCTAAGCGAGCTAATGTATATTCGAATCTCAACAGAAACAATCAAACAATTTTTTGCTGCACCACCTCTCAGCAGGTAGTGCCAAACCTCAAGTGCAAAATCACCAAACCCCAAAATCCCCAACTTTTGAAAAATCCGCAAAGAAAATCTCCAAACTGTCCTGCGATTACCGCTCCGCTTTTCTGCTCTATAACTTGCTTGGCGAAGGCGATATAAGGCCATAACTCGGAATATAACAAAAACCTGTGCTTCTAAACGATTTTGGACATAAAAGGACCAGAGTAGCGAAGCGGTGCAATACAGATTCCCAATATGGGGATTTTGGTTTTGGAGATTTTGGTTTGGGGATTTTGGTTTGGGGTTTTTAATTTTGGAGTTTTCGTACCCAACCCAAACCTCAAAGCTACTCAATTCGCCATTCGAAGTCTGGTGTAAAAACGGTTGCCTAGATTTAAACTTCATACAATTAAAAAAAAAACAGATTTATAATCGCCCTAACATTTAAATTAGTAAATAAACCGATTCTCTTCCATAATAGTGACCTAATGATGTTGTTTCTGTCGCATTGTTCTTCTCCCACACCTGCCAAGTTCATTCGATTGTCTTGAAACTGATATGACAAACAATAGCATATGTACATTCACGCACTCCAATTGTCCAGCCAGACAGAAGAATAGCAACCACCACGACTTTCTTTTGTCCACAATACAGTCTATTATCACCTTGTACCTTTGATCTAATTGCATTTCACACAATTATATAGATGTACATAGTATGTGGGTAACACTTACTACCATCACCTGTTTGAAGCTCGTGCACTAAGGAGTGGATGGATTTCCTCATTAGATAATTGACTCCATCCTCTCTGGTCTGGCATTTAACTTTAATTTTCATGAAATAGAAGTACAAACCAAAGGTATTCACCACAATTATTTTACTTTACCACGTATATTGAGGGATGGAAAGCCGCATCGCTACATTGGGGTGATTGAAAAGGAAAAACCAAACAAACTCTTAGGGTTTACCTGCCAATTCCGAAAGATGAGATCGTTGATTTTCTCTTCATCATTACAAAATAAATTTACAACGATTTCCTGCTCAGGATTGTGTTATATCCGTTTGGAGAATCTTCTTCTTAATGGAAATCTGGTCCGCATTTTGCGGAATTCACTTAGCGTGACTTGAAATGCAATCTACGAGGATTTAATGTTTCCATTTCTGTGTGAATTCTTTTTTCTTTCCCAATTAAGTGTGTAATCTTAATTTTTTATGAGTATATCGATCATTCCCAGCAGGGATACACAACCAGCGGTAGTATCCATCAAGTTCCAATTGCTAGTTCGAACCACCTGCTGACAAGTGAGGAATCCTTACATTCTACACCCACAGTGACAATTACGAATTTACAGAGTAAAAAGGGAACTACTCTAGTGAGCCCAGCAGAAGCACTTACCCCCGCTCAAGTTCTACACAGCACCCCAAAAGTCTCATGTTGTAGTTTAGTTGGAACAACCTCAACGACATCATCTCCAGTGTCTGGTGGTATGTACATATCTCCTTCTCGTATACTCCATGATAATAGGTCAACTAAAGAATTGTTTACTCTTATTGTTTACTAGATTTACAACGCGATAGCTGGTTCCATACGCATCATCACCATCCCCACCATCATCATCATCATCATCATCATCAGCAACTGGAAGATCTTGTATACCCAGCACAAGTTCACCATCATCCCTGCAAGTTTGGATTAGAGAGCCCCGAAGGCTATTTGAACTCAAGGTATAATGGTAAGCGTGTGTATTAATAAAGCGTAAAAGTTTGTTTTTCAATTTTCCATTTATATCCTTGTAAAGGGAACAGAACGCTAGGCTAGATATTCCAGTGCTCAGAACTATGTAATTTGAAAGTGTTATCAAACAAACGGTTGGGCCTCATCCCGTACCCATTGCTTGTGTGCTTGTTTGCTTAGTTTGAAATGAACACAGTTAGCTAAAGATAGAACTCGCAAAATATTGAACGTTTTGGTGCCTTTGGCTGTTTGCACACAAAACAATATGTTTCCATTATTAAATTTTATTGATTACCCAAACAAAGTTGGAGCCACTTTTGTCTGACTTCTATTGTTTTATTGAATCTTTGCAAGGATTCCATCAAGATTTCATTTTCAGTTTGAAAATTTGTTTTACGTCCCTTTGCATGGAATACTCGGAAACTTTTTTTTAAATTTCGCATTGAAAACAATAAAGTACAACTTCCATTTTACAATGGATAAAAGCTTACAACAAACTTATACGAGATTTCACACTAACTTCTAACCCACGAAGAGTCTCACCGCAGTCATCAATCTTTTCTAACCTCAAGCAGCGGTCGCCGTGACTTAGTGGTAAGTGCGTTTGACTGACATCCAAATGTTTTTTCACGGCACCACCTCTTGGCAGGCAATGACAAACCTCCAAAAGTATAATCTCGTCTGACTATATCGACTATAGTTTGCGGTTGTATCTCCTCCTCCACTCATGGTCAATGTAGACGGGACCGTAAGTCACCCGAAGGAATTTTTTCCTGGAAACAACCGAGGCGAAAATCTCTTGTCAAAGTCCATGTCTCTGCGCCATAGAGTAGGACTAGGATGATAAGAGTATTGTATAGAATCACTTAAGTTGTTTGAGGGAGAGTCAATTGTTATCAACAGAAAGAAACAGCGACTGGCAAGAGTTATTCTTAGCTTCACCGTGGCGCTGATGTCGTTTTATGAATAAAAAGTTAACGGAGCCTAGGTAAGCCCTTAATACCTCAAAGTTATAGGTATCTGTGTGTTCGAAACGTCAGTGTTGAGTTTTTGTTGTGTGGATTGCATGTTCTTAGCCTCATCATCTTTGCTACGACCGGCCTGTACTCACGCTGCATTCTCTCGATTATATCAATATACTCGGCGGATGCGAGTAGCTGCTTGGCCTTTTGGAAGATTGTGCATTTGATGCTGGCGTACGAGTAAGGTACAATTCTTTAAGAACAATATTAAGGAAATCGCAGCATGACAGTACCCTTGTCTAAATCCTTTTTTGGCATTAGAAGTCTCAGTGGGGTTTTCACTAAACATTAAGCGGCAGCGCATATTCTCCAGTTTGGGAGGGATATCAAAACAAGACACTGTTCTTTATAGCTCGTCTCTATCTATACATGGCCTTAAAATCGATAAAATGGTGGTGGGTATCGATTTAATATTCCTCTGTTTTCCACTAAGGCCTTCCGTAATGTAAATATTTGGTCGGTGGTAATGATCTTACCTAGACCAAAGCCACACTGATAAGGACCAATCAGGTTATTGACAAAAGGCTTTAGGCAAAGCAAATAAGATCTTGTAAGCAATGTTGAGGAGAATTAACGGTCTATGATTGGTACATTTTAGAGCGTCTCCTTTCTCAAGACATATGCCAGTTGCTTAACAAAGTTGTTACGCTTGAATTTTCAACTTTCTTAAATTTTCAACTTCAAAGAGCATTTTTCTTCTGATCAGAATCTGTCGAAATTCACCTCCCACTGTCCTTATTTTGTGGTGCAGCACTTGTTTCTGTACAACCTTTGTCACCTTTTTCTTTTTGAAGGAGTTACCATTTGAGAAGTTGCTTGTAGCCCAAAACCCGTTTTCGATACATCCTTAATGATGGTGTTGTGCTCTCTTGTTGAGTTTTTTTTTCGAACGATTTGTCTAACGATTTTTCTAACTATACCTCACCTAACGTTATGCTCTGCTCAATTTCCTTTAAAATGGTTTAAAACCATTCCACTATTAGAGCACACGCGGCCTTAATTTAACCTCAAAATTCCATCAACAAACAACAAAAGAATCAATTTTCTTCCTTCAAAATCTATAAATGCTTCTGCTATTGAATTGCAATTTGCAAAGTATTCATGGTGCTATTAACATATCCCCATAGAGCACGTGCAACTTCTTTTAATACTAACTTATGGTTTTTCTCTATTTTCCCATTAATAAAAAAAAAAAAAACATCATTGGATATAGCCAACGTCAAAGGAGCTCGTAATGAAAGAACATCATCTTTTTTCGACATACCTGCTGTGACGCATCCCTATTGCTACAGGTAAGTTGTAATAAGAATTCATGCTGCTTTAGCTTTTTGTATCTCTTAAATGCTTTCTCTGAGATCAAAAAGTATCTACTGCTGGTTAAAAATCACATGCTTTTCGATTATTTGATTATAGATTCCCGCTAACAACTCCAACTGGGATGCTAAAGAAAAACGATGACGGTAAGATGATAGATATTTCATTCATATCTTCGATTAAAAAAAAAAAAGAAAACATCTAGATACTCAATTGCCAATCAAAATTTGACTTTAGGCTCAAAGCGCACCCGCCTCTCTGTGGAGATGGAGAGTGAATTCGTGTTCGATGCACGTACTCCGCCCCAAGGATAGCCTTAGAAATCAATCAGATTAATAAAAATGTGACATAGTAATCCCTAATGAAATTTTACATGCTCCATGTTTTGGTTGAAAAACGTCGTTCACTGTCGACACCACTAATCCACTCGCGAAAGGTGATCTCTTTATATTAATCAAGGAGCGCGGTAATTTTTTGTGAATACTCTGGCTTAAGGTATTCGACTTTAGAAAAAAAAAATCCAAATTGAATTTGTGTGGTAAATTTATGAATACAAACAAACCATTTGTTAGTGTAAGTCTTGCGAGCCCCGGCTTCCGCTCGGCAGCACGCAGTTGGAAATTTAAGGAGTCGCATAGAGTTGTTTTCATCCCCCCGCCTCTGACGGTATCAAAAATTCTGCCAACGCAAGGGTGCTATTACCTTTAGAGGATGGGAAAATGAAAGGCAAAAGAACATCATCATAGGTACATAATATGAAGGAAAAAAAAAAACAGGTAGCCGGAGCAGACATTCCCTTATTGCAAGACTATAGCTAGTAGATTATGCAAGCAACAATCCTTTTTGAATTATTAACGTCTTGTTATGATGATGGATTGTATGTTTGAGTGAGTTCACGGCGAGGGGTTGCCTGTGATCTTTTAATAATGCAACACTGCTAAATACCTCGACCTATTAAACAGCTAACAGGTCTTTCGGTATTAGCTTGTTTCGTCGTATTTCATTGACTATCAAGATTAAATCAAAGTACACACGTAACGTTCGCAAAAACGTTGCTATAGAATCGTTCACTTGTAAAGACGATGTTAATTGGCGTGGGTCATGTATCCAGTGACTTCATTCTCCTGAGAGTTGGTAAGTGAAATGTAATGCCCTCTAGTTGTAGAAAGGGGTGTGTTGTTTTAAAAATACTAAATAATTAATTAAGCGGTTTGCTTGTTGAACACAAATTTAAAAAAAATGTATACCTACCCATACATATTGAGTCTTAAAATAGAATGTGTAAATAAAGTCATTGTTACTATAATTCATTGGGTTTGCGATCCGTGAAGTCCAATAAATCTGGCTGCAGACACCTTTGCCAAACTCGATTGAAAAGAAGGCTGCGTCTTTCTTTCAGAGAGAATGCACTCGACGTGATTTGGTTTCTCCGACTACTCCCACATCTTAATAAGGATATTTGCATTACGTACTTTATGTCTCCTAAGTTTGACTTCATAGGCCCTTGAATGCACTGGGTGAAACAATGGTGGTCCAATAACCAGGTGTTCTCAGTTATTGTGGTACACAGATTAATCTAAAACAGTAAATGGAGCTATTGTTGGTAGCAGTTCCTCTTGGCTGCTCCATTTCGGTTTTCCGGGCTGAGGTACTCGTACATATATGCAGTTGAGCTATGCACGAGCTGCACGAGTAAAGGGCTACCAAGGATTTCCTTACGCGTTCGGCAATATTTCCTTTACGCAAACATCCTTTCTAAAATAGCACTATCTGAAAATTTCAGACGTGTATCATTGAGCTGGAGTGGAATTTCAGTTTTCCAAGTAAATCGGACCAGCTCCTTTTTATATACTTATGCCACAGCTGTAGAGTGATCACTGTACATTTCATTAGCAAATGTAAACATGAACTAAGAAAATCATTTCGAGGATTCGCCATGAAGGTTTACACACATATACTGCAATTGTTTTTATCTCATTCAGGCACAAACTTGGATGTTGCCTTTGGAGGTAATTCCCCTACCCTGTCAATGGCTCATCATTTCCACCACCATACAAAGATTGAACATCCTGATTCAACTACAGCGACGACAACGACAGCAACGTCGGTTAACAATTTAAATTCTTTGCATCCCTCTGCCCACCTGACAACTGCAAAAATATCCGAAAACAATTACTCTTCATACAACAGCGGATATAATATTCAACGAGTTGGTGAATCTTCCGCAGTAAGCTCCTCGGAAAGTGAAATTAAATTTGAGAACGCTTACAATCCCTCAGCATACACACTGCGTCCAGTCGAATCGTCTCTCGTCAGTTCCACCGAGTCTGAGATAAAGTTTGAAAATATCTACGCCAGCTGTAATCCAATATCGAGTAATACAATCAACCAACGCAGAGGTTCGCTGCAGTTGTGGCAATTTCTGGTTGCATTACTGGATGAGCCCTCAACCAGGTAAATGGCGACTCTTTTCCAACAGAAAAAAAATAAAAAATAAAAAATATATAAATTGTTTTAGTTCCAGTTGCATCGCATGGACTGGCCGTGGAATGGAGTTCAAGTTAATAGAACCGGAAGAAGTAGCCCGTCGATGGGGAATACAGAAGAACCGACCAGCCATGAATTATGACAAGTTGTCTCGAAGTCTACGATATTACTATGAAAAGGGAATAATGCAGAAAGTTAATGGCGAGCGATACGTGTATAGATTTGTCTGCGATCCTGAAGCACTGTTTAACATGGCGTATGGCCACCTGAATGCAAAAGGACAATGCGATAGTCATTTTATGTCGGCCGCTAATGTAAAAGGATCTTCTGGTACTCTGGATCATATGAATTCAGGTAGAGATATTGAACATCCAGATGGCAAGTCGGTAGACACTTTATACTACGGCGAAACATTGCAAAATAAATATTAGTTTTAACAATATGTAGGTATACTGTGAAAATGTAATTAAAGCTTTTTTTTTTTTTAAACAAAAGGGGAAAGGAAAACCGTTGAAATAAATGTTGATGTTGATTTCGAATTTTTGATTGTATTATACTCTGTAGAGAAACTTATTTACTTAGGTGGCACTACAGTTTGGGATGAACGTGAGCCTACACCAACAAGCTGGCAAGGTCTTCCTCTACTAATTTTCATTCGCTTTAAATATCCTAGCCATCTGAAACGACCAATGCGCAGTTTTCTTGACAAGGTCGATGTCTCTGTACATATCATCTGATTCATCGGTGTTGGAAGTCCCTTCTTGTTGACCTATTTGTGCCGCTTCTGGACTCTTCAATACTTGTGAATGCACCGGTGACAGCTCGCTGAGTTCTGCGAGAGTTGACAGCTTTTGAGTTTCATACAATTTGTTCAAGAATGATGTTGAAGAATTCGCACAACAGCGAGCCACCCTGTCTAAATCTTTTTTCCACATCAAAGGTCTCGGTGAGATCATTACCGAGTTCGATGGCTTTACATGACTCTATTCAACTCATCTTTATAAATGTTGTCATAGGCGGCCTTAAATTTTGATTTGAACTTCTTTAATTTTCTTCAGGATCTACCGAAGTATGAAAATCTGATCGATTGTAGGCTTTTTGTCCTGAAACCACATTGATAGGGGCCAATCGGGTTATTGACGAGGGGTTTCGATGTTCCCACAATATGACAGATATGACCTTATACGCGATATTCAAGAAACTGATGCCTCTATAATTGGCGCAGTCAAAGGAATCTCCTTTCTTGTGGTTCGGGCAAACCATGCTGAGATCCCATTCATCAGGCATACATTCATTATCATGAAATCTTGCAAATAAATACTTTCTACCAGGTCACATCCGACTGCTTTAAATAGCTCGGTCGATAAGTCGTTCGATCCAGCAGTCTTGTTGGATTTCAGTTTGGATATTGGTATTCCCAATTAACTTGTCAGCCTTCAGGTTCGAGACGGCCGGGAAGACCGAATTTTCTTGTCAAAGAAACAAAGATATCGCAGATATTAGGATGCTTGGTCTAGTGAACTAGTAGCAAAGTCCCTGCTATCGAGAGGAATGAAAGGCTGGGTAGATAATTAAGTAGACAGTCTTTGCACTACTCAACGAACTGGGTACATTAAACTAGAGTTAGTTAACTGGAAAGTGGTATTGGCTGAGATGCTGGCTCACTATGTTCTTGGGCCCTTCCATCAGCCTCGTAGTCCATCGCTCTCAGCTCCATCTCCCTTATCACTGCTGTTTGGTGAGCTCTTTTGCTTCCTCTGTCGACGCTTCTACTCCAATTTCCGTTTTTTTTTGTCGTAGGCGTACTCGTATTTTCTCTCTGCCACAAAAAGATCGATAAGGGACACTACGGCAACTACGACACCGTTCGATACGAACTTGTTACTCGTAGCTTTCTGTATTTCTCTTGCCGCAGTGCGTCAGCCCATGCCTCCACAACCATACAGAAAGACGACGCGGCGACATCAAAATCTTCGTTTTCTGGCCGTTCTCCATCATTTTGCTCAACGACGTTGTAATCTTCGCAGATAGTAAGCTTCGTATTAAGAGCTAGCCTCAGATACTTTACCGCTTCTTTGTTGCTTTTCACCTCAGGCCCAACATTAAAATCGACGGTAGTTAGGATCATCTTTCTAGTCAGAAAGTTTTTTCTGTGGCCAGACCTAGACCATGTTCTTCCATCCAGAGATGTATTGAGGTCTCATGACATGGTTGAGTTTTCTTTACACTTTCGCTGTCTCTTTCCGTAACTGCGACGTTATCGTCTGCATACGCAACCAGAGATCAGGTCCTCGGGAAGCATGTCTTTCCATCCGGCTAAGTTGAAGGCATTTCACAGAACCATCTATATATATGATGTGCCCTAATTTAATTTCCCACACATTCATTGGAGTTGCCATAAAAACTACAAATTGTACTTATGTTACAACAATTTATTAAGAGAATGACTTGCTTTCACATTAAATATTGCATCCTGAAAGTTACAAATTAAAAAAAGTTTGAAGAATTTTCTTAAGAGCTCCTTTTCTTCTTCCTAGCAACTTCATCATCACTATCTGAATCGCTACCACTGCTTGAAGTTGCTGCTGACTTCCGCTTAACTGCCTTCGATTTATTTAACTTCTCAATGTAGGCCTTAACTTTGTCAGGTTGTGGACTGTATGCCCAATGTATCATTTCCAAATGAATCTCTGTTGGCTCTCCAGATTCCTCAAAAAGTTTTGCATCGTCCTTCTTCAGTTTGGCAGCCAATATTTTCAAATGACTGTTTCTGATAATATCCCATGATGTAGTGTCATCATCCTTGGGGTACATTGTACGTAAATGCTTATAATTACCTTTGGCTTTTGATCCACCATATGCACGAAGAAACTCATCGACTAGATCTTCATTTGGAGCCGGAAAATTTTCAATAATTGAGTACGCCAAATATGCCTTGTTTTCACGAATCAAATTATCACTGTCGAATTTTTCTAGGAAATCTTCAAGGATCTTTACACCTTCTTGAATAGATTTGACTTTTTCTTCATTTTTAGTTCCAGAAAGGACACGTTTTGAACTGCCAATTAGTCCTTTGACAGCTAGCTTCTGATAATCTGGATCACGTCCTTCTAGAATTCTGAAAAAAAAAAAAAAAAAAAACGGAAACAGAAGTTATCATCTTGAAATGGTTTAGTGAAATGGTTCTAGAAAAACGAAAGCCCTTGAGAAAATCCAATGTGTGGCTTAAAGCCATGCTTCACTGCGAATAGACATTTATTGTATGCAGCAAGCCACTAACGCGGCCCTTAAACTGAGAAAATCTCACCAATGGTGTCAGAAAAATGTACCAAAATCAGCCTTTATAGAATACATTAACATTCACCACCCTTTCAGTCTCCCTCATAATTTTATTGTCTTCCAAGACAAAGTCACGGCTATTAGTCTGGCAGTCGGGCCGCTTGGCTGAAAATTAACTCAATATCACGCACAGATATTGTGATTTATATCGAAAACTAAGTTGTGATCAGATCTCTTCTACCCAACACAACAAAATCTAGAGATCACTACCAGCATAATGGTCAGATCACAGTAACATCCCAGGAAACTATGCGACTAACGAACTAACCAGACAATGTTTTCAATATACAAACAACAGGAAGCTCGACCTTGTTAAACACCTAATTCACACTGATGCTCTGTCGAAAGCAGATCTTAGAGGGCAACATCATGATTATTGTTACAAAGCTAGGCTAATTTGGACTGTCCTCAATCCTAAAAGACCGGAGACATTAATTTGAATTAAAAAAGACCTTACAGGCCTAGTTAGTTACTTATGCTATTTACCACCAAGTATACACAAACAGTATACAAACACATTCCCTATCCTCCGGAGCAAGGTACCTTGGTGTCATCCTGAACCCCAACAGGGCCAAGAAAGGTAAAAGGTGGGGACTCCAACCTAAGATGGTCCTGTGGATGTACACTATCGTTCTTCGTTCCATTTTAAGCTATCGATCGCTTGTTTGGTGGCTCGTTTTAAGCAGAGCCTACAACATTACAAAACTAAGCAGAGTTCAAAGAAAAGCTGGTATCAGAACCAAAAGAACGCTATGATCGATTCCGATAGAAGTTCTTAACGTACTCCTAAACATTGCGTCGTTAGACATCCAATACATCGTTTCGTGTAGTGTAATAATTTAAAAATAATATCCAAGTTGTCTTGCCGAACGAGAACTCGGCTTGAAAGTGATTAGTGAGACTGAAAGAGTGGTGAATGTTAAGGTCTTCTGAAAAGTCACCGGCATCGATTCCTTCGGTTGTTTTAGAGCTGTCCGTAAAGACAGAGACAGACTCATTAAAGGGGACTTCGTGCCGGTATCGTGTGCTTGTGGCCCACTGTTTCAGTGGACTGTAGCGTTAGAACGTAAGCTCTGGCTTTTGCTGTATGTTGACGCTCACCTGATCTGTGTATAGACGCGCTGCCTATGCTATGGAAGATGTCTGTGCTTTCGAAAAGTAAAAGTTGATAATCTTCATATAGGATTGTTAAAACTTATCGTGGCTTTCGATGAAACACTGATGATATTTTAAAGGTTAAAGTTCATCACAGTCCAAGTGTGTACGATTCAGTGTAATAATGTAGTTCTGCAACTTTCAACGTGCGATGTTGCAAGAAAGTTTTCACATCACACTCAAATTGTGAAGTAAATAGTTTTCCTAAAGCAATTTTTGTTATGCCAGGTTCCGATCCACTGGGATTTGCTTGCACGACCTCAAGCACCAAAGCACATTACAACTTTTTGATAGGGTATGCGCCTTGAAAATTCCCATAAGAGTATATAAACTCAAAGGCATGTAAATGATGTAAGCTTAACGCTTAATTTATCTAAATAATTTGAAGCCCGTGAACAGCCTTCATAAATAATTTGATGAAAAGTCTCATAAATACAAACTGTATCCATGTTACAATCGATTATTAACCCCGCTTATAAACAGTCAGACTACAGACGTACTCAAAGGCAAAACCCCCCTGCATAAATTATGCGTGAACTACAGAAGACACAACCGAAATTAATAATATATATATATATATATATGGACTGTAGTTAGTATGTATGTACATATCTACACACAGTATGGATTTGGTTTTTCGAAAGGTCGCCGCTGAAACATGCCGAATTGCCGAATACGAATCATGCAGCGCCTACGTCATACCAAAACATTTCGAAATAAATTTATTTGTTTTCAAAATAACGACCGGGGCATGACTTAATCACCGTCGAGCTTTTCGCCAACAAAATCAACGACATGGGACTGGGGAGATGTAGTAAGTAGGTATGTAGATACAAAGATACTCAATGTGAAACACTAATCGAACATGAAAATTATTTAAATATAAACATTCCAAATGCATGAAGTCAATATGAGTATTTGATAGATACATAGGTAGGTACTCTACTCACTTCAAAGTCTTTTCGGCAGCCTCTCTGTCCTTGAATCCGAGTCCCGGAACAGTTTCCACCTTGTCGGCGGTGTTTTCGGTTTTGGCGTTCTTATTAGCCGCGCCTCCGCCGTTCTCCTCCAGCCATTTGTCGAATACCTCGATGGCTTCATTTATATTTTTAACTTTTTCCTCAGCTTTTGTCACTGCGAGGAGAAAAAAACGAAGAAAGGTGACAAATTAATTTCGATTATCTTCTCGAAAGAGTATGAAATTATAAATCATACTTGTGAGGACTCGTTTGGCTCTGCCCAGGAGTCCACGCACCGTCAACTTTCTGTATTGCATGTCATGACTCTCAAGCAATTTCAGTGTTTCCTCAGCCTTCTCCTTATCTTTGAAGCCGAATTTGGATTCACCATTGGACTCGGACATGTTGACTTTTGTATAAATAAACACTGGTATATACTATAGTTTAAGTACAAAGGTAATTGTTCTTCTTATAACGCAAACACTTGTGATCTGACCTACTTCTAAGACGAAACTGAATTTTGACAGAGGAACCGACTACCGAACCGAGTGCTTCATTAGTTTCTATCGTCTCCTGCTATTCAAGTTCTAATGCTTTGAAAAGCTTCTTTCGATTTTTTCATTCGCATCAGATACAAATAATTTATTTCGGTTACTGGTGCTTGTGTGGATGTAGATGATGTTGAATGAAGAGTGGTACACGCGGGAAAGCTTTAGTTGACTGTGCGACGTAGGAATTTAAGTAAGTTCCGTACAATATAAATATGATGTCATTGATAAGGTTAGCTTCTCATGCAATATGTCTACGGCGAGGTGGAAGCTACAGCCAACTGCTTAACTTTATTGAGAAAATGAGGGAAAAGTAGATGATAGGTTCTGTGTCTAGGTTAGGTTAGGTTAGGCAGGATTGAGAGGCTAAGCAGTCGCAAAATACTAGACACGAGGAAAACAGAACCCGTATGGAAACCTTACGAGATGAAGAAGAGATCGTCATAGTAGACTCACAGTCGGTGCAGAGGATATGGAAAAACCACGGCGACGAAGACCAATATACTGCTGTCAGGCAGAACAAACCATTCATTTTAGACGATGATAGTCAAACATTCCATCCACCTGACCAAAGAATAGTGCGAATTGTAATATCTAAACTGAAATCCAACAAGACAATTTACTGGCTGAGCTATTTAAAGCAGTCGTAAATGACCTGATAGGGACCATACATCAACTTATCTCTAAGATTTGATCAGAATGTATGCTTGATAAATGGAATCTCAACATTGTTTGTTCGATCCACGAGAAAGGAAACCCCCTCAACTGCGACGATTCGAAAAATTGTGCGAACACCTAAAACTTCTTGTCAACAACTTGATTGGCCCATATCGGTGAGGTTTCCTGCGACATTTGTTGATGAACACAATATGTAGTTTTCTGTTCATCGCTCTCCCAGTTGTGCTTTACACGGACAAGCAAATGAAGTGCTTTGTTTATGATAGTTTCACATCCAGATCTGAACCACCGTCTTGTTTTATTTCGCTGCCTAGGAAGCAGAGCTCTTTCACATTTTCGAATGCTGCTCCTACTGCGACAATTGCAACCACTTAAAGAAGCACAATAAAAAAAAGAAAAAAAAGGTCGAGATTGGTTGAAGGGCTGACGATGTCCCACTTGAACCTTCAATGATCCATTGTGCTCTTCTAGCGTAAAGTGTCCAGTCTGAAAGAGAAGACAAAAACAGGGGTCTGTGCTAATTGGTTGGTAATCGGTCGACCTCTCTGAACCATTCCGAATTCGAAACGAGTTATACAATGGTTTTCGATGCCAATTTAGTCAGGTCGAGGTTGTTGACGTAGTACTGCATAGGCTGGGGTAGCTGCAGAGGAAGTGAGCTGTGCATTCTTCTTCTATTTGTCTGTATTTAAACGCATTCTTCATATGAAGAGCATTAGAAGCACTTCTAGGATGGTGTGACTATTGAAAGTTTTAAAATATATGCAAATGTAATGAAATCTTAATAAGTCTTGAAAGTCAATAACCTATATTGTAAATTTCCTAATATAAACTTTAAGATTTCCCTGAATTAACATATGAGAAGTGTAGGCTTTGCAAGTCGCTTCCCATCATCAAACAATTTAGTAATTATTGTACGTGTGTTTAAAAAAAAATCTTCCGCACGGAATCTATAACATACCATGTTGTTTTCGGCTTTAAATAAAATAAATCATCACTTCTCGACTTTTACTGAACAAAATTTGTTGTTCTAAATAGACTTCTCTATGAGTTTAAAACTTAAGGACTATGCATCTGCATACGGATTAGCTACTACCACTGTTAGTAGCTTTAGTCATTGTTAAAGTGTATATTGGACGTCTACACTTTAATATTTAAAGATAGTGTGCATGATTTTTCTATTCTAGGTTTCGAGCTAAGTCCGTCCCAATATGAACAATTGACATGGTACTGATAACACTAATAATACTTAAAATTAATACTTATAAAGTGCAGTAAAGTTAAGAGATCGGCTGTCCAACGAGAAGAAGCTAAACGTAGGATGTCTTAGCACACCTGAAGCTAAGACGAATCTATAGAAATCGCTTAAATCATCATCATCATAGGACGTCACAAATATCAATTATCTATTAGATATACATATCAAGATATAATCGAAAAAGTAAAAACCTATTGCAATAAAATTCGCATGTACCGACTTACTTGAATCCTTTCACCATTTGGTCGACATGGGTGGGCTTCAACCACTCCTGTGCGACGTCTTATGCGGAATTCACCTCTCTCCAGCTCCTCCCCAGTGACTTCGATTATTTTTCTACTGTTCTGCAACATTTTTGATTTGGTTTTTTTTTTTTTCGTTTTTTAAGGCGACTTTTCCCAATGTTTAAAGCACTGCCACCTGAAAGATCTATTGCCGCATGTACGAACATACATATGTTTAAGCCTGTTTAATCCAGAGGTGGGTCACCCTTCCTAATAAAATCACATTTGCTTGATAGGAGCAACGGAATTGTCTTCGCGTTGTAAGATGTGTATGATCCACTACCACTCCTCATCCGTTCGTTCACACATAGACACCTATTTACGCTGAGAGCAGCGTTAACTTTCCAAGTACTACACGACATTCATAAAGAGGTTAATATACAGCTTATACCGATTTAAGCATTCCGAAGTTGTCGTCCAAATCCGGTTCGTTGCCACAGTTAGCCGAGATCATACTTCCTTAATGCGATTGTTCAGCTAGGCTCTGTATTTATCTTCAGCGACACTCTGCCAGCCTCGGTTTCCACGTAGAAACTCATTTGATGTGGGTCCATAATCCTTAATAAAAGCAGGCAGATATCGTCATCATAGGTTGAAGGTGGAAGCCGACCCTCTTTCTTTGTCTTCGCTTCCAGAATGGATATTCCACGCTAGGGAAACACAATGGATCCGTGGAGATCCGAGTTCAGGCGGCATCGTATGAGATGCAGTCAACTATTTAATCAACCTAACCTACCTTCGTTATCGAATATGGATAGTGCTAGAATTTTTAAACGTTATAACAAATTTCGAAAAATATATTAAAAGCTGGCGACTGTGCATTACACACCCTGTTTTTCATATTTCAATTTCTTACACAAGATGACACTACTTCCATTAGGAAGAGCATTAAATAGATGACAAGTACAACAACAAGCACCCATTATTGTCACTCCAATTGTAAATCCTAATTTAACATTGTGCAAATTCGTTCTTCATTTTATTAAATTTTCTCCAATTTCCTTTATAATTTTCTTGCCAAATTATGTGAAACCACATTGTTCAAGTGCCAAAAAATATGTAAATCATTAGTTTTACTTTCGGTTCACATAGGAAACCTCAAACAAACACCACTTTCTTGGGCGTACTCCTCGACAAAAAAAAAAAATAAAAAATAAAATCTTAACTCAGAAGCAATGAAAATGTAAACATTCATCGAATTCAGTTCAGTCTGCCCTCTACCATTTACTTACTATAAACACCCCAAATAAGTCAAGGGAGCATCATGGATCGGTTTTAATTAGTCTATTATGCTCAATGATGTTCATTTAATTAAAATTAATAAAATTCGTACGACAGTCTGGGGAAAATTATTGTGAGGATAAAAGTGAGTGCAATTCGAGAACAAGAACGAGAAAGATGGAAATGTGTGCGAAGGTAGGAACCGGCGGTGGTGGTGTCGGTGGAAGTGGAAAAGGCGGCACTCAACCCAAATGTATGGTTATAAGTAACTTAAACAGTGCCGAACATAATCAGGAAGTTTTAAAAAATTTTAACGATCATGGGTATATTTTTGGAAGCACTTCACCTCGTGGAATGTCCACCTCGGATTATATTGCGAGCAATGTTATAGACAGCAAAGCTTTTCTACAGAAGGACAACAATGAAAGTGACAACAATATTAGTTCGTGTTCAACTTTAGATATCGTCAATAAGGTAAGAAAAAGTTTTTTAATTTAACTCTGACCCATTCTCGCACTCCCTTATTTAGTGAATTACCAAGAAGTGTCTTCAAATTTAGTAACAGTCAGATGTATGCAGAACGAATACAGAAGTGCTAATTTGGTGAATGCTAGACCATAAGTTATACCCTATTCCTTAGATATTTTTTGGAAGGAAATGTATGACTTTCTTAAATCATTTATGCGAATGTGTATGTCATTAAAAACTACACGATTGACATAATTGCGTCAACAGGATTAACGCAATTTAGCCAAATTTCAGTTGCGTCAATCAAGGGTATCGCGGTTGACGACACCATCCTCCACGGTTGCCAATTTATTATGTGAACACACTGACCCTATTATCTTGAATTCTTTTGTGCAACAACTTGCTGTGCGGCGGCATTAAACGATGTGGGTTGTAGTAGGGGATTATCTAGCGATAATTTTTCATTTGCAAACAGTTCGAATGGGAAGTTCGATTCGGAAGCCGTTGTGCCGGCCACTTCGTAGCTAGTGACGAATTGCATAGCACATCATACGGCCATAATGGCTAGCCTTGCTTTAGTGCAAGTGATCGCCAAGCTATTCCTCGGTGCTGCGCCAGGATGAATTGCGCAAATTTAAAACTTTGTGGTCACTGGAAGAGAAGTTCCACAAGCATGGGTGTACCTTCACGCATTCGATGAGTTGGAACACATCGGCTTTCTCTCATTCACTATATCTACATA
This sequence comes from Criorhina ranunculi, assembly GCA_951813785.1. Classification (NCBI taxonomy): domain Eukaryota; kingdom Metazoa; phylum Arthropoda; class Insecta; order Diptera; family Syrphidae; genus Criorhina; species Criorhina ranunculi. The sequence goes on from OX638381.1 coordinate 1,885,102, forward strand.
CTTTTGGCTTCGTCCGCGAACGTTCTCCTCTTGGTGTGGGTCACCCTCCATTCTCCTCGTTCAATTGATTCTCTGCGAAATTTTCCATTTTGCTGCACAACCAATACGCAAAGTTGAGAAATTTAATGAAAATTGACGAAATGCATTACCGCGCTGCCGCAATCATGGAGTACAATTTGGTAAATGAATATAATTTGTATTTTTAGATCACTCGTTATAGTAGACAATATATAATGTATTATTGGAGAACCTTGTGAAGACTGCGTCATACGAGATGCCATCACCCCTTCAACCTATCGCAGAAATTGTCCTCTCATACAATTTAAAAGCTTTCTTTCCTTTACGTGTCATGAATACCATGAATTTCTATTCTTAAAATGTATAAAATCCTTACACCTTAATTTAGATTGTTTTAATTCAAATTTGATTCCTTTTATGCAGTTCTTAGCTATATCATTTGATTATGTTCAAAGTCTTCAAAAGCATTTTCCAATATTTGAAAATCACTTGTCCCTAACTTATTTAACCTACCCTATGAAGTAATTATCACACGCACTCATATTGATTCGCAACAACTTACCGTGCAAGGTTTTCCTCTACTGCGCAAGTATCCTGAACATATGACGTTGATGCATTTGATACACATAACTCGAAGCAGTGATACACAGGAGAAGAAGGAAGAAAAAAAATCCTAAATAGATTTCCATTATTCATTAAATTATAAAGAAAACCATGACAACACGAAATTTTAGTAATAATTGCATCCTGTGATTGCTCTCTATCGAATAACGTCACTCGGGGTATAGGGGAATTGTGCGTGCTATGGCTAATTTCTTAAGTTGAAGTTCGAACAATTATAACTGATGCATGTGTAATGTCGATTTCGCAATTACCCAAGAGTTTTAGCTGTTTGTGTTGTACCGAGTTTCAAAAGGAGAATAGTAATACTAATCGACTGCAGAGAAGTGAATTACATCGAAGTTGGGAATACACCCTGATAACGCAACCACCACAAATACGACGTATTAACGTGCGTGTGTCGCGATGATCTTATAGAAATAATTAATTTATTTGTTTTCTTTTTCATTTCTTTTTTTAAGGTTGAAAATTTATCTATTCTTGAATTGGAAACACAACTTAAGGAATTGTCACAGAAGCTACAAAAATCAGAAAAGTGCCGCGATGAGTACAAGCGGAAGCTTGATGAAGCCATCGAGGATAAGGAGCGATGCTATCGTCGGCTGGAAGTGATAAGTGCCGCTCATGAAAGTCGTATCACGGAAATGCATTGTGTGATCGCAGAGTTGAGTAAAAAGTTACGAACCAAACAGGAGAACACGATTATGGAGGAGCATGAACCAGATGGAAGTGGTGAGTACATGTATTTTGAAAAGTTTTTATTAAACTAGTAAGGATTTCCCTACACCTTGCCGTTTAGTTGAATTAGATAGTGACTCTATTAGAAAAGTGAATTGATACCGGAGCCTAGGTAGACAAATTCCCTAACTACCTATCTCCCTACGGTGATGTTCTGTCCAAGAGTTTGGTGTTAGGAATTCTTTCTTGTTGACATTATTTACTTTTTTTTTGTTCCATTGACCGTTAAATCCATCTTTGCCGCTTCCGTCTCAGTTCTCACGAAAGCGCTACTTACATCATGAAGCGTTCTTCCAAAGTGTTAATATCAACGGCGTTGGATTGTTCCTCAAGTGTTAGCGTGTAAGTTTTGCACAGTTCTTTGAAGAACGATATTAAAGAAGTCGCATGATAGTGCGTCGCCTTATTTAAATCATTTTTTGACATCAAAGTTCTTGGTGAAGACTTTAACGACCTTAATGGAGCAGATGGATCATCGTCAACCTGCACAAACCGGCGAGTTTAACAGACTAGACATTGTTCTATGTAAGTAGCTCGTCTCTATAAATGCTATCATACACGGGCTTGAAATCGATAAAGATGTGGTGGATATTTTTTTTTAAATTCCTGGGTTTTCTCATAGATCTGCCTTAGTGTGAAAATTTGGGCTCTAGGCGCTTACATAATAAAGCAGGTAAGATCTTGTAGGCGATGTGCAGAAACTTAAGTTTACCCACCTCTATAATTGGCGTAATGTAGAGGATTTCCTTTCTTAAGGCCAAAAGCTTCCATTGGTGATACATTCTGGAGTTTAATATTACAAGGACTGACATTGTTATGTTATTTGTTTGCTGCACTTGGCACTGTATTCTCTACAGAATCCTATTGTGCCTTCACTTGTGTGTTTGAGTTTTTGTGTGATGAGTTGTTTCACTTCAGAAGATGTCAAGAAGTCAAGAAACTTCTCTTAGTGAATTGCAGCAAGCTGTTCGATTGGAACAACTTCGCCACCAAAGATTCTCCTGATTTCAAAGAGGGCTGGGCATTCTGTTAGAATGTGTAGAGAGGTCTCTTCACTCTATAGACAGAGTTTACAGCTTGAATCTGTTGTAAGGTTCATGCGGTGTAGATGTTTGTCCAGGCAGCAGTGTTTACTAAAAATTCCAATTAGTACTTCAAGATTCTCTTTGTGACGACATGGGTCATAGCAGCTTTGAGCATGCTTGCCAAGGTGACCTTTGCATGTCTTACTGAAAGTGATTTGCGTACCCCACAAAAAGGGTCGGATTCAACGAATGTTGATGCGTCATCTTTTTCAATGAATCGGCTGTTATTGTCCTCAAATCCGCTGCAGGCCATAATGTAGTGAAGAATTTCCTTGTTGTTCCTAGCTTGATCCGAGATCACATTGAGGGTTCCTAGAATTTGCTTGGATTTGATAACAGGCTAGTCAACCGCTATTAGGGCAGCCTGACTGTTTGAGAAGATTCACGTATGGTGATTATCCACAAATTTCGGAATCAGTTTGTGTTTACATTTTGGATCCGTCCATACACCAGGCGAGGTCAGAAGGAAATGATTGATAAATTGATATACAGATTTCGGCTACGCATTGGTTGCGTTTTAATTTCTCTATTTCTTTATTTTTTCAGAAATAAGCTATCAAGAAGGCTCAGTATACAATTCTGAATTGAATCTCACCAATCCAGACGCTGAATGTCAAACGGATCCACTTGATGCAGAGTATTCAATAGATGAGGACCATAGAATACTAAATGACACTGTGGGAAAAACTCAACTAGAAGTATGTCTTAACTTATTGTTCTTTACGTAATTGGCCCAAAATGTTATTCATAACTGTGTCTCTTTTTAGGATCTGCAAGAAGAAGTTTTTCATCTTAAATCTCACATTGCACTGCTTCAATCACAGATCGCTAACCCTCCTGAAAATAATACATTGGTGCACGGAGAACCGGAACACAATGATAATCAAGATGGTTTCGCCCGCTACAGCAATGAACATGACAAACCCGAAGAAGATAACTTAAAACGTCAAAGCTTAAAGAAGTTGAATACAAGTATATACGATAACGAGTTTTATAAGACTGATGACGATGAAAATGTGTACCATTCGAATGAGGTGTTACACTCAAAGGAAATGTATTTGGAGAGTTTGGACGATCGAAATATATGCTTGGGGAAGGGCAGTGCCAACATTAAATACGTTTGTAGCAATAATGTTTTTGTGGAAAAGGGTTTGTAGCAATCGAATGTGATTGATTACCATTAATGCAATTTTTTATTTTATTTCTTTCAGATAAATATCAACGTCAAATGAAGAATATAACTACAGAAGCTCCAGTACCTAAAATGGCAGAGCGTGTTAAGTTGCGAAAAACAGTCGATGATCAGAACATAACTGCGACCGACTTTCTTAAGACCGGCGTATGCAAAGGCCTCGTCTATTGATTAGAAGTATTAAATATATATTTATTTTTTCTTAGATAAACAATACAGAGATTGTTGAGCACTTAGTGTCTGATTTAATCCAAAGCAATAATATGATGGACAGCTTCATTGAGGCCTCACAATTGGACACAGAATTTCAAAGACTGCAACGGAGAATAGAGCATTTAAAAGTGAGAAATTCTGTGTTAGCATTGACCCTAGAAGAATGCAAGGAACACTGTGATCATCTTTACCTACTTTGTGGAAAATACGAATCCAATGCCATAGCATTGCAATCAGCTGTGAATTGTAGTGATCGTGCCATCGAAGCTTATGACGTTATGTTGGCGCTTCTTGAGAGCAAGTGAGTTAATATTTATTTTAAATTGTATTTATTTAAATTTTAGATGTTAGTCTCCAATTCCATTATCACAAGATTGAGAGGGTATCCTGAGGCGGGGATAAAAATGTACTTAGTTATTTTGGAAATAAATTTCGAGTATTTTCGGGTTCCGGGTAATAAGACTAAACGACAAACTACACTAGTTGTACAGCGACATCAACCTCGTTGCTAAAGTGCGAGTTCATTGAAATGGCTAGGATATGTAGACGGAACACATATTCCATAAAATAATTCGTATTTTTTTTTTTATCTTTTTATAGAATGGCTCTTTTGAAGGAAAGTACGCCTGCAAGTGAGGAAAGTAGAAGATCAGTGGAGTCAGTGGCAAGACATTTGCTGGATCGCCTAGAAAGTGAGAAAAATCTCTCAGAGAACAGCTTAGGCCCGTGGCAAAACACGTAAGACATTAACCCATATACAAGATAATTTTTATTAAATTCTCATATTCCCACATAGATTTAGCATATCTGACAAGCCATTCGAACCCTGGACATCAGAAGACGACAACCGCCTTAGAAATCACGTTTCCAAATTGAAAGGCCGCCGATCGACTGTACAAAATACAATTGTCAATTTAGAATCTCCATTTAGTTCGTTTTATGAAAAATCGCGAATGGCTTTGGAAGGCAGTAAAGAAGTTAAACAAGAGAAAAACACTCAGCTTGATTTAGAAATGGCCGTACTCATGCAGGAATTGCTTAACTTGCGCGAAGAAAATATTGAATTGAAACAGAAACGGGATGAGGCAGAGCGCGATCGACAAATTGCCTTGGAGAAGATTTCTGGTCTACAAGAAGCCCTTCAGCAGCTGCAAACTCAGTTATCAGATTCTGATGCCCTCTTCAATTTGCACGCTGCGGACAGATCGTCTTTTTCTGAAGCAGATCATGCGGCTTTAACCGAAAGACAGCTTGTCGAAGCACTAACACGAGAATCTGAACTCAAAATACGAATACAATCGCTGTTGGGCTCTGTTTCAGCGTCGCAAAGAACCTCTGACGAGAAATACGAGCAAGTACAAAACAACATTAAGGAATTGCAAAAAATGAACTTGTAAGATGCATTTACATAATTATTAGTGAAATTTACAATGTATTCCTCTACTTTAGAAATTTATCGCACTCTTTGGAACAAACGAAAAGAAAATACCAAATGAAAGTACGAAAACTAGAACAGAAAATTCTCGAAATGAGCATTGAATTGGGACATAACCAGCGAATGATCACACACGACAATGTTCCTGAGACTACTTTGTAGATGCGGCCCTTTATCCCTATCCAGAGAGCTGATTCTTGATTGCTTTTGTGTCAGTGTTTCTAGAAAAATTAAAAAATTTGTAACATGCATTTCTTATGTGTTTAGTTCACTTATATGGCCTATAAATAATCATGCGCATTGAAAATGAATGAGGATTTAATTTCGGACGCTTCTTTTTTCTATTTTAAATAGAAAATAAATAAATCACATCTTTAAAACAGCAAACAATGTATCTTATATAGTTATTAATCGAATAACATGTTTTTCTTGGCGCTAAGCTTTAGAAATAAGAAAATAAGATTCATATATATTATTATGAAAGTTTATTATTACATATATATAACGAATACTATTATTATTGCTTGTTAATCAATGTACAAAAATTATTAAACAATAAAGGTATTTATTATAGAAAATTATACACTTTTATGTACTAACAGAAGAAGTTTGACGTCGGGCGGCTACAACTGCAAGAGATCGCTAAATCTCTTTTCGATCGAGTCTCTCTTAATCTTTCAAGAGGTCCTTCGCAGCCAGCATCAAGTATTGAAGACGGTTGGCAAGATTGTCAAAAAAACAATCAGATGTCACCTCTGACATTATAATTTTCACGCAACCACCGCAAAGAAGCCTCTGGTTTGACGACGAGTTCCGGCAAGCACATGCAGCAAAATAAGGGGCATACATAAGGACTAGATGCTACTGCAAGAATGAGGTTCGGAAGTTTTGCCAAATGGTAAAAATCATTTGTCAAGGGTACAGAGCCCGAACAGAAGATCAAGGGAAAATGGTAGTAGAACCACGGTCGATGCTGGAGTTAAGCGAGCACTGTTTCTGCAGACTGTATAATGGACGAAGTGAAGATAACCATATCTAAGCTCAAATCCAATAAAGCTGCTGAAGCTGAAGTCCTAGCTTGCGAGCTATTCAAAGCGGCATGGTAATAAAATATGGTCCGATGAATGTATGCCCGATGAAGGGAACCTCACCCGATCCTCAAGACCCTCTGAACTCCGCCAACTATGAGGCATCAGTCTTAACAATTCCTACGGAATCTTTTCGGTAGTGTTGTGTGAATGCCTGAAATCATTCGTCAACAACCTGATTGGTCCATATACGTGTGGCTTTAGGCGAGGAAAGTCCAGCATTGACCAAATGTTCACATTTCGGTGATTCTAAGAGAACGCCCAGGAGCTCCAAATCGATACCCATCACCTCTTAATCGATTTCAAGGCTGCGTATATCATTTATAGAGACAAGCTATACAGAGCAATGTCTAGTTCTGGCCTCCCTGCCAAACTTGTCTGGCTGTGCAGGAAGACGGTGAAGAATGCACGGAAGAACACAGCATGATGTCGGTGGTGCTTTTGCGAGTATTGAGATGGAAGCGACCAAGGTGTTATATTCTTCAATCTACTTACCGGGGAGCTATAGGGTCACGGTGATACCTAAACAGTTGCTTAAAAATTTAGTTCCCAATCTCGTTGCAAATTTGTTGCCTCTTGATACCTGCTTTGCTCTGGATAATGTCAGTTTCCTGTCTGTCTGAATCTTTCCGAGCTGAGCAAATTATAAGTAGTTTGTACTATCTGTGAGCCACAATTGCAGTTTTCTACTCTTGCAGACACTTAACTTCAGACTTACAAAACCCGTATTCAAGTTGTTACAATGCTAATTTATTAAATAAAGAACGTACATCTACAGCCTAATGCTTATTTTTAAACTTCACCATTCGTATTCGCCGTTTCCTCTTCATTTTCTCTTAGTTTGGCCTTTATGTCAGCGATTTGTTTCTCCAATTCTACACATTGTTGCTCGATTTCATAGTTTTTAGACACCAACATAACCCAGTTTGCTTCTAAGGTCTTGAGTTTTTCTCCAGCTTGCGTTTGTGCTTGCTTTCGTTGCCAATTCACGTCCTGAATTTCTTTTTTCAAATGTTGGAGTTTATTTTGTGCTTTTGCTTGAAGAGCTGTGAAAATTTCCAAATAAGCTTTCCATGATTCACAACCATATTCCACCATTAATTCTAAATTCATAGCTCGAGTCCATTGATGCTCTAGTTGTGCCATGGAATTCTCAATCGACTCCTGCCAAGCGGATATTTCTGAAAGTTTTCCCGTTGATGGTGGAGGTAGTTCGTATCGCTTCATACTCAATGTCTCCATTGGTTGTCGGTTTTGTATTCTCTCGAATTCGTATGCCATCATTTTTGTTTCAAATGATGTTGTATTCAGCGGTGGAAGATGATCTAAATAGTTTTTTGTAGGACGATAACGACGGCATTCTTCCTCCACCATTGCCAATGCCTAACGATGAATTAAAAACTTTAATTTTTCTTTTACTATATTGGTTTTGATTTTTATCATACCGATTCTCGAACACCTGGGTCATCATAGCCGTGGTCAATATAGGGAAGTGCGTCTACAATTACTTCTCCAGCCATGAGTTTCGTTTACAATTGAATGCCGATTTTACGAAACAAAATTAAGAATTGCATGCAAACAAAATATGTTTCAAATTATGATAGATGTCTGTCACGAAGAGGAACTGTCAGAAGTAATTTTGGTGTTCTTATTCAGCAGGTAGTTAGGACTTTTGTAATAATAAATGAAAATACTTCTGTAACCAGTTTAAATATTTTACATAATTTTCGGAATATAAAAGCATTTTCAAATTGAGCTACTATTGAAGCATTTGAAGACTGCAAAAACAAATATTAGTAATGTCCAATTTGTGAAATTTCGGTCTAAATCGTCTTAGAGAGAAAGAACATAAACTTCTTCTACTCTATGTTTGAAGCTTGTTGCGTACAGGGGCTACCGGCATAATACAACTAGACAACTAGTTTAGTTGTATCATGGGCTTCCGGTATCCTAAATGCCTGGCTACCTTTGCCTTCCCATGGAACGCCCCAATGTGTTTAAAGTTCCACATCATCTGAAAAAAATTCTGACAAAACGCAGAATGAAAAAGGGAAAAAACAGCGTAGAACTGGCTGAGTGGAACTCCAAGTCTAAAAGACAAAGATCGCATGAAAACTCCCACAGCTGGCCAAAAAATCATCATTAAGATGAAGATCGCAAAATCTTCTTAATCTACCCTAGCCTACTTTAAATTGTCACGAATCTTGTAAATTCTTAAATAATCTATACGAATTTTCCACGATGAGTATTATAAATTAAAGAAAAGCGATTACCTATTTTTATTTCGTGGAAAATTTGTATTGATTAATTAAGAATTTACAGGAGACCATAATGGTCTTTATTAAGATGAAGATTACAAAATCTTCCTAATCTACCTTAGCCTACTTCAAATTGTCACGAATCCTGTAAATTCCTAATTAATCTTTACAAATTTTCCACGAAATAAAAATAGGTAATCGCTTTTCTTTAATTTATAATACTTTTTTGTCTTTGAAATAGTGTGTACCGTACCTTAGGTTTAAACAAGATCCACATATGTTCTGGGGCGCCATCTATAATTTGAGACTTATAATAATTTTCGTCCATTTTGAACATCCGGCAAAAATCTGTCGCCGTCTTTCTTTTTCAGTCCATCATTCTTTAATGTGCGACATTTCTGCGCCAGCAGTAAATTAATATTTGAAAATTTGGTATATATAGCCAAATAATATGGTAAGAAATATATAAAGTGATTAGTGCTCTTAATGCCAAATCGAATTGACTTGAAATTCGTCTATAAAAACGTGTTGATATTGTGTAAAAAAACAATTGAAAATGTTACACGTGTTGGGTGTAACAGCTCAGTGCTCATTGCTTACCAAATTTTCTCTTCATTTCAGAGTTTAGCTAACGCCAGACCATTGGTCTCCGTATATACGGATAAAAATGAACAAATCAAGGAGAAGAACATCTGCCTTCCAAGTGTGTTTAAGGCACCCATTCGTCCCGATGTTGTGAACGAGGTTCATCAATTGATGCGCCGCAACAAACGCCAACCGTACGCCGTAAGCGAACAAGCAGGTAAGTGTTAAACAGTGATGGTGGTTCTTTTATCTTAATGTGAACTTTTAACGCAGGACACCAAACCTCTGCTGAGTCTTGGGGTACTGGTCGTGCCGTTGCTCGTATTCCCCGTGTTCGTGGTGGTGGTACTCATCGCTCCGGTCAGGGTGCTTTCGGCAACATGTGTCGTGGTGGTCGTATGTTTGCACCCACCAAGACTTTCCGCAGGTGGCACCGCAAGATTAATGTGAACCAACGCCGTTACGCCTTGGTGTCGGCTATTGCCGCATCCGGAGTTCCAGCTCTGGTCCAATCTAAGGGACATGTCATTGATGGAGTTTCTGAATTCCCATTGGTTGTCTCCGATGAAGTTCAAAAGTTGCAGAAGACCAAGCAAGCTGTTGTATTCCTCAGGCGCATGAAGATCTGGGCTGACATCCAAAAGGTAAGCAAAACAAGATTCGGTTTGCAATGTCTGCATGAATGGTGGTGAAGCTGTTTAAAGGTTTCACTGCTGCAGATGTTGCCACATAAACGTGGATCGACAGGCGTTCCGTTCTTAAGTCTTTTGCACTTATTTCCGGGGTAGTTTGATCCTACATTTTCCCAATAATCATTTCCATCTTGTGCTAACGCTCTAAATTCCTTTTGCAGGTGTACAAATCCCAACGTTTCCGTGCTGGTCGTGGTACAATGCGCGATCGTCGTCGTATTGCTCGTCGTGGACCTTTGGTTGTTTACTTCAAGGACGAAGGACTGCGCCGCGCTTTCCGTAACATCCCAGGCGTTGAGACAATGAACGTCGATAAAATGAACCTATTGAAATTGGCCCCTGGTGGTCATGTTGGACGTTTTGTCATCTGGACCGAGTCTGCTTTCCAGCGCCTCAATGAATTGTTTGGCTCATGGAAGAAACCGTCTACTCTGAAGAAGGGTTACAATTTGCCACAGCCAAAGATGTCTAATACCGATTTGTCGCGTTTGTTGAAATCAGAAGAGATCAGGAAGGTGTTGCGTGACCCCAAGAAGAAGGTCTTCCGTCGTGTGCGTCGTCTCAATCCATTGACCAACACTCGCCAGTTGATCAAGTTGAACCCATACGCTGAGGTGTTGAAGCGTCGTGCCCTCTTGGCCGCCGAAAAGAGGAAGATCAACCGTGTACTCTTGGATGCCAAGCGACGAAAGATTGAATTGCCCAAATCCCACTTTGCAGTTGTTGCGACTAAAGCCGAGGCAAACCGTACCAAGATGCTGGCAAAAGCATTGGTCGAAAGGAAGAAGAAACTGGCTGCCAAGAAGGCGGCGCCCAAGAAGTAAATCGCTACTTCGTTTATGAGTTTTTATAAATAACAGTTATGACCATTCATAATATAAAATTTTAAAAATATATGAAGTGATATCTTTTTTAATTTATTTAGTCATTCTCTTTGTTTTTATGTTGACTGTAGACAGCATAGGGTTCGGCTTGGGGTTGTAAATGTAATTGATTCTGAAAAGACGGACGAATCTCTCTTGCGGTTGATGTGTTAAGGTATTTAGCGGAATTTTTATCAAGATGTATTGTCGAAACACCAAACACCTCCATTCTCGGTGTGTGTTTATGACAACTTTAATGCAGTGTTTAGGTTTTCTCGAACGGTGCAGAAAATTCTTCACCCTTTCTGATCGGATCTTATTCTATAAGACGTTGATTCGCCCACACATCTGGACATAAGTTAGAAGCGGTCCTCCGAGAAGAGGTTAATTTAGACCAAAAGTATAACCAGTATAACCTTTTTGATACTAGGCTAGGGTTGGATCCTAGGTTTAGATTGGCCGTGCTAGTGTATTCGCCTATGCGGTCAAGCATAGAGGAAGTGTACAACATATTCTTCCTCTTACTCGTCTCTACAAGTCCTGCAGATATTGTTGCATACAGTACTCAAACGCTCAGCTGGATGCAGTGCCCTGTGAGGACGTTTATTAATTTCCTGAGCTGGTTTCTTTATTAGTCAAATTAATGCTCTTAGGATGTAGGACAGGCCAGATTAGCCCAGCATTGTTGCAATAGTCAAGGTGTTGCCATATATGATTTGTTTTCGACAGAGCATCGCTGTAAATCATGTGTTAAACAAATGGCCTGGTGGCCATGGGTTAGGGCATGGCTTGGCGTGGCACGCCTGCGAAAAGGCATGACAAACCAGCAACAGTATAACCTGTCATAAAGACGCTTCTCAAGCCGCACTTCAAGGTCGGCAATAAAACTGAATGGTTTCGAGAAACTAGGCCCTAGCTCTCTATGAGCTGTAAGCTCCAAATACTTTTTTTTAAAGGCGCTTTTACATGGTCAAGCTTCCTACTGTCCATACTTTGAGAGCCTTGTCTGGTTAATTCGTCAGCCGCACAGTTTCCTAGAATGTCGCTGTGACCTAAGACCCAACAGAGTGTGACAATATGTTGGCTAGCGATCTTGTTGAGAGACACGCTGCAGTCCTTTACTGATGAGAGTAACCGAACACATGCTCTTTGACGCTCAGAGCGTCAGGAACATCGCCGGTGGTCTCCGGGTTTTTATTTTGAGACCTGGTCTGGTTTTTTGGTTTGATTTGAAATGGTGGTCGCACGAGTAGCTAGGGAAAGGGAGGTCCGTCTGCGCAAAGTCGCGTGTTATGCATATAAGGCTAGTTGATCCAGAGGTCGTCAGGTATCCGGGTACACCGTTCATGCCTGAGCTATTTTTTAAACTGGAACCTCAACCTGGTTGATCCTCGGCACGACCCGAATAATACCATTGATACATCGCAGGAGACGAAGGAGAGAGAAAAGAGGAATAAATGACAGGGAGTGAGGGGAATTGATTACCTCTTAGTTTCGGAGCCTAGCACGAGCAAACCAGATCTGAACAGAAATCCTGCCAGGGGACACAAAAGACCCGAACAGGTAGTCTCGTAAGGGATGAGTGACTGAAAGTATGCATCAGTACTACGTTCCTAGAACTATGCATCAATACTGAAAGTGTACAATACGTTCCTAAAAGTATGCATCATTTTTGAGACAGTCGCAACTTTACCCTCACGTGGTGTCTTTTCTACCCTCCCTACACCGGCCAACTCGCTCATATATAAGTAGCTTAATGGATATCACTGGATTTCTCGCGGGACGCTCTTCCTAACCGTACACCATTTCTCTATTTGGACGAGTATTGGAAAAAGTGGTATGAAATTTTGCTAATTTATTTATTTAATTTCAACTTTAACCCTATGAAACTTTACCATAACCATTCGACACTGATGTTTTATACACGAAATCTATAAAGGGCATCCTAGCTCCACCATCTCAAAAGTTATACTTTGAAGACGTTTCCAGGCGTTTCGAAATGAATGAAAATGGCGGAGCGTCCCACTCCGTCCTGCGAAAGACATCACAATCTCCAACTCTTTGATTCTTTAACTATCAAGTGGTATATTTTGATTTTCGATATAAACAATAGTTTTTGAGTTCCAACATGAAACTGTATCGCATGATTTTGTTATCATACCATTTTTTGTTATACTCCCCAAAGCAAATTTATAGACTTATTCACGTCAAAACTTTAATTTCGAGACGAGGACTCAAAATCCCACACGCAACCATAAACCAATTTAATTCAATTTTATTGTTGTAGTCTCAAATTGAAGTCATCACTAAGAGCCCTCCTAAGCCCGTGCGCGATGCCAGATTAGACTGTTAGACAGCAACCCTCCAATTTGGATTATGTACAATTTAGACACAAATATTTTGTATGATCGCGTAAACACGAGCACTTGTGTACTGAGTTTAGAGTATCGGCTGAATATTTACGTTCTCAATACACGATCAATAACGATGATGGAAATTTTTTTGTTTCACCATGCGACAAGTGCCCACCAACTAGTGGATGCCTTCAGTTTCCTTCAGCAAGGGCGATCAAAGTACAGATGCTATGCGTCAACTTGGTGCGTAAATATGTATCAAAAGTCCCAAACAAAGCATCGTAACATTTTTACTTGTGAACGGCTGATTGATAATGAAATCTTTAAATTTAATGGGAAATGTATCCGCTGATAGAAAGCAAGCGACAAGTGCTGAGCAGTTCGCGATCAACTGAGAGAGTGGGCCACCAAAATAACTACAATCACTAGCGTAAAGTAGTCGTGGAGCGAATAGAATATAAATACATTCGCAGCCGCAGTAGATCGTGATTCGGCGAACAAAAGCATAAACGAAGACGGACGAACCGTGGAAAGCAAGGAAATAGGGAAAAAGACGCGAAAAATTTCATTCACCGATCACCACCACCCGCCTTATGTTCTTCTTCTTTCACGGTTTTGTTCAACACGTTCATTACTGAGCGTTACGAACGCGAACGAACTCATTTTACTGCAAGTGGTTGAATTGACCGGATCGGGTCGGTGACTGTGTGACGCTATAACGATCGATCATACGATATTTCGTTTTCATTTTCGTGTTCTAAATGATCGTCTAAGAAGAGAGATACGCCGCGTCGTCGTATCAACGAAAAAAAAGAAAAAAACTGCGAATCGCGAGTAAAATAGCACTTCTATCTGTCGACTGTCGACCGTATTGACAGCAGAGAAGAATGCGCTTGTTACTTAATTGCTGTTGCAATAGTGAAATAAATTGAATTAAAAAAAAAAAAAAATTGAATAAAGTGAGGAAATTGGAAAGCAAGCATTGGCATTGTTGTCGGGAATGATACTCGTCGTGCGAGCATAAGATGGATACACTAAGATACTCTTTACAAAACATCGTCGGCTTTTCAGTCGGTTTCTCTTTGCTGGGCTTTGTTGAGGTTGCATCGGTAGCCCTCATTGTCTATTATGTGTACACCAAAACAAGGTATGTACGTATAATAACAGATGGATTGCTATCGATATACAGCACAGGCCAATAGTGGCGTGCTGCTGCTGATGCCAACTTTTCTTATCAATATTTTGTTTTCATCATTTTTATTTCGGTGAAATCTAATTTCAACGACCTTTAGCCTCGTCTTTGTGAATAAAGATGGCAGGGCTAATAGAGCGTGCCTTAGATCAGCTGCGTGTTCTTTTCTGCTGTTTTAGAACAGCACAGACAAAAAAACAAACGATTAAGAGTGCTAGGTTTATTCTCATGTTCGTGTTTGTTTTAAAAAAAAAGTGTCTCCGAATAACTCGAACTTTCATAGCTTAATTACCGTCAGTTGACTATCGAAATAAGTAAGTGCAATAAGACAGCAATGAATGCTTTGACAGTATTGATAGGTGGAACACTGTAATACGCTATACTGACATAGACCCATCTTAACACTTGCGACTTGGATTGGTCTTCTTTAGGCAACTTCCGCGAAGGATAACTTCTGACTCATTGAGCCTAGGATGCTTTTTGTTTCTTTGATCTCATGGAGATCTATCAATCGTGTATAAAAGATTGGTGTCGAGTAGTTATGGTGAAATTGCATGGGGTTGAAATTGATTAATAAAAGTCAACACAATGTCTGCCTGTGCTCGTCCAAAAGCCAAGTTGATTGGAAGGAACGTTAGCCAGCAATCCACTGATACCCATGAAGCCTGATATGAGCGAGTTGAGCGCTATAGGAAGGGCTCATCTATGCCTTGACTTAAACCAATCTGATCCCCTACATAAAGAACCAGAAGTTATTTCCTCCACCCTTTAATGTTTGTACTTGCTATCCACAACAGCCTTGACTCCTCTCCCAAAACCTTTTCTTCTTTCTCTAAACTCGACCTTGTTTTAATGCCAGCCAGCTCAGCTGAAGAATGTCTCTTCTTAGATCGCTTAACAAACTCAAATCTATGTTTAGTCAGTGGTGTCTCCAATTACATGGGTAGGCAATTAGACCTTATTTTCCCAACAGATTCAATTAACTCCTAAGTCTCGTTTTGTCCCTTATCTCTTTTACCTTTGGAGTTTCACAAGGTGACCATCTAGGTGCCTTCTTTTCATATTAACTATTAACGCTCTCGACAGGATCATTAAACACTCGTTTGTCTCCTATTACGCCTATGCTACCAAATTTTTCAAAACCATTTCTTCATTCCAAGATTCCATTCTCCTTCAACAAGTCTTCGGAAGTTTTTCGATCTGGTGCCTCTCGTAGAGTATGCCAGTCAAGTATGGTCCCGGTTGAATCATGCTTATACTTCGAGAATCGAGAGCACCCAGCGTCGTTTTCTTCGAGGTCTGCCCAGGAAAAAACCTTTTATCCTACCTTCCTATCAAAACGCATAGATGCAGCCGATATTCTTTTCATTCATCGACTCCTTTCCGATCACGTTAAACAGAGTGCTCTTCACTTAGCCTTCAATCGGGCCCGTTGGCGTTGCGTTCCCCTCTGTAGGAATAGGTTAGGCTGGGAAGTATGTTGAAAAGAAAAGTAGGTGCAATTATAGAGTTGATACTAGTATCCTTTTGATCGAAAGAATCTTTCTGTTTCCGTGGCGAAAGCCATGATATCACCAATTTTTTTGTGTATGAGTAGCTTCAGCTCGGGTATCCACGTAGACCTTAGGATCTTTTGTCGCATTCACGCTAAGACCATGGGAAGTATTCAATGATCTCTTCTATTTCCTCGCAGTTCTAACAGTTGAGGTTAATATGTCTACAGGCACAATAGTCCCACCATCAACCTTAATTGTTCTCAGGTTCAACAATATACATTTCTCTTCTTGCCAGTTCGTCGGCTTTTTCGTTCCATGTGAATCCTCCGTGACTCGGTTACGTTGATAAGGCCGATGTCTTTGTGACTAACAAGCAGGTTGAGATGTGATATAGAAGTCGCATTTGTGATGCTTGAGTGGCCTACTTTATTGTCTGAACAGACTTCTATTTTCTTGCTCTTGGTGTGATGTGTCGAATGAATTCAAAATGTCCTTAAAATATAAAATGGGAAAGACTTCTGCTTAAAAAAGGGTTCTAGGCGAATTGCAAGTTCTACCGATTAGTTGTTGCAGCCAATTTACCTACGATGTTTGAACCTTCTGTGTATGCAGTAATTCCGTGACCTACTATGCCACAGGAATACCTTCTTTGTACTGTCCAAAATAGCTCTGCTTTGATGTACTCATTTCATTGCAATACAGTGGTGACAGCA
Organism: Criorhina ranunculi; assembly: GCA_951813785.1. Lineage (NCBI taxonomy): Eukaryota > Metazoa > Arthropoda > Insecta > Diptera > Syrphidae > Criorhina > Criorhina ranunculi. The sequence continues at coordinate 1,901,645 of OX638381.1, forward strand.
ATCAGTTAAGAATTAAAATTTGAGATAGAAATAAAAATATTCGGTTTTAGTTTTAAAGTTTTGTGTTAGATAATTCCCGGGAAATGCGTCAGTCTCAGTTCGCCTTCTTAACATTCAAGGTTACTTAAGTTATCTATTGGTTCAAATATTTTCATTGGGCACTCTTCACCTTTTAAGGCACGAAATCATTCGATTATAAGTATGTAACTATTTAAACTTATATAAACTGTTATTGAGTAGATTTATTTTAGGACATAGAGTTTATGAACTGCATGCGACAAAGATGAGTACTCTATGTCGGGTGTTTGTTCTTTGGATTATGTAAAACCACAGCTTGGCGCATTTGAAATTAAACAAATTCAATTCCTTCCATTAGATTAGGTGAGGTCAGAAGGATTTTCTCTCTGAAAAGTTGCGAAAGGTTTTAGAAACCTTATATTAATTGTATGTTGGTGTCAAAATGCGGGTATTCGTTTTTTTGTTGACCGAGGGCTCTAGAATGGAATGCGGCATTGAAATAGGTATCTTAGCGGTACTGAACGTATCCAAATGGTACCGCCTTATAGACTCTTCGAGTGTATTTTAGGCGAAGGTACCCCAAGATAGTAAGTTTCGGCTCCACAACGAAAACATAAGAATCTTTATTGACAGCCAGGCGACCATTAAAGCAATCCATTCTCACACTAAACTAGTGGAACCAGTGTAGCCAGTAAGCGTCCGGTTTAATGTCACTCCGGTCATAGCAACAAAGAGGCGAATGGGAGAACCGACTGCGCTAGCCAGGTTTGGCTCAACCTTTGATAGTTAGCTTACGGAGTTAGTCTCCCCTCCTATTGGACTCATCAAGGGAAGAATTTACCAGCACTTTCTCTCATTTGCCATATCCAAATTGCTAGAATTGTAGTAATAAGTACAGGCCATTGGCCAATTGGCTGCCAAGTTAGGCATTCCTTCAACACTCATTGCCATAGCTGCAACAATTCATAAGAAAATATAACTCTTTTCCATTTTCTCTGTGACTGCCCGGCAGCAACAGCGAGGTTGAGCAAACAAATTGTAATCTGTCCTAGACATGGCTTCAACGTCCCAATCGATGGGGCGATGCTCACCCCCTTCAATCAACCAAGCAAGCTTTGACTTCTTAAACTCTTTCTACATGTAAATTTATATATTTACGGCACGGAAAAGCTGAGTACTTTGAGCACTGTTCAGTGTTCAGTGATTCATGAAATAATCTATGTATGTGCGAAACAGCACAACATTGTAAGTCCATACATGTGTCAAATTAAGTTCCCAAATGTTTATATATCTTACCTTCAAGCGCCTGCAACTTTATTGCTTGCTGTTCTGTGCGTCGCTATTCTATAGTCGTGTCATTAATAATGCAGTTCGAAAAACCAAATTAAAAACCGAATTGTATTACAAAAACAAACATGCCAATTGTTTCGAAGCCACTGAGGTCATCAGTCGATAATTTTTATTTTTATTTTTTTTGTTTGTATAAAAGGTCGTTGTTGTACTATAACGTTTTGGCAATGGTGTGTGTGTGTCAGTTAATTATAAAAAATTCAAATTATTTTTTTGCGTGAATATTTTCCAGTAAACCGGCGACCGGCGACCGACCAGCTAAGTATCACGTCTTAAGGAAACCACTAAGGAATCCCAGCGCCCAAACTTGGCGGTCATCATTCAAGATACACTTGACTATTCCTGAACAACAATTAATTTGGCGCCAGAAAGAATACTGATATACTGGTAACCAAGGTTAGGTTAGGTTAGAGTGGCAGGCTTCATTTGTAGCGGCGACACTTAGACCAGAGAAAGTCTTTTGTGATAACACATGGATCTGTAATTTTTTCTAGAAAAACTATCCGCAGAACCAGCCGAAGCTTGCTATGAAGCGCTGGAGGTTGCCTATGCTGATGTCAGCCAGTTCGTCGAGACTGTGCAAGAAGCTGACTCCCAAGTAGGGAAGGGGAAGAATCGTATCTTCCTCCTTCACGTCTATACAGTACAACCATTCGTCTACTGCGGTTGATGATGTCGATCCCGTTTCCTTTGAATAGCAACCTATATTTAAGTAGCGAGACGCATATTTAAAAATGCCTTTACGATAGAGTTTTACCCTGCCTGGCAAGTTCGTCAGCCATGCAGTTACCTGGAATGTCCCTACGATCTAGAACCCAAAATAAGGTGACAATTTTTGAGTTGAAGGTGACAGATTCTAGGGATGTCCCGTGTAGATATCACATTATACCTCAGTTACGATAGGGCCTCTTTGATTGCCATTATATCCTAAATTGTAACCGATTTTTGTTTAAACAAATATAAATATAAATATAAATAAATATAAATATAATCTCGCCCTGAAAGACGCTATAGTAATAGTCAGACAAATGGAAGGAGATGCTTATGTTACCATTATTGGAGAAGACACATCCACTTACTCTTGATTCTGCTTTATGTAAAAGCAGATGTATCTCCTTCATTGCTATAGCTCAAAATCTTTTCTGGTCAAGTCTTGGGGTTACTCCTATCAAGTAGGAGTCGTTTTAGGGTAGAGTCGGTGTTCTGTAGTAAGATTTCTAATTCATTAAGAATGGTGCAGTGACCAGCACGCAAAGGTTGGATCTTTGGTGTGGTTGCCACTTGTTTGCTGTAAATATCTAAGAGCCACCGTTGGACTGGTTTCAGGCTGATTTTTGAACTTTAGTTTTGATGGATGGCTTTATCCATCTCTTTATGAAGAGGACTATTTAAGTTGACTCCAAGACCACGTTCTTTAGTCCATTTTTAGAGTTTAAAAATAGCATTTTGTAAAAGATCTCTAAGTGTAATGAGGTGTTTCCCTGAAACAAGATAGCTATAGTAACATCATCCGTATAGGCAGGACTAAGAGTAGCTCATTTACTACCAGAATCTAGAGAAGAGGGGAGAACACACCCCCTTGAGGTGTGCTCTTATTCACGAGCCCCCGAACTGGTAACCAAATATCGCAAATAATTACAAAAGTTTTGTGTAAATATATTTTATTTATTTTCGTGGGTTTGCATTGCAAAATCGTTCGTCTGCCATAAACACCAACACAAATACCTTTTTCTAATGACGACTTGTTTATTTGTGAAATTCGATCGGAGCGTTTCAAAATAGAAATCAATTGTATATTCAATGAGAGTTCCTGCAACCGTGGCCCCTGTTTCCCATAATAACTTCCACACAATTCCCGTTAAAAGAGGGTCAGTATAAAGATCGAAAGTCCATTGATAAACCCTTTCTTTGAATTAAAGGTGTAATAAAATAATAATGAATAATCTGTGGATTAAGGTAGCCTTTTGGCTAATTTTAATTGAGCTTGATTGGTGCTGATAAGATTCGGTAATTGGACGAGGTAATTTAATATTGGAAACACTTGACGAATATTAACAAGTTGTCATGGGTATCTAACTTTAAATTGTTTTACAACATTGTTTTCGAGTCAATAACCCTTAGTGAAGTAGCGCAAATATATGTACATACATAAGTATATGTTACCCAATTGAAGAAAGACTATTTTTTACTTTTTATTTTAGTTGATTGCTTTATACTGTTTGGTGTTTAGCACTCGTGAAGCTCGGAGATAAAGCAAAAAATGTTTATGGAGATTAAATGTCGATTTCTGATGGGGTTGTTCTTGTCCATTGTATTTGAAATGTATTTTGTAATCAGAGAAAAATAATTTCGATATCGAAAAAATGCAAATATAATCTTATGATAGATTAGATTAACACGGGGGAACTTCTGAGCTGCTCAGACACTTTTGTATCATCCCTTTACAGTTTCCTAGGACAAACAATTTAGGTTATGTTAGGTGGCTGTCCTTGCTTAAGCACCATTGTTATCGTCGTATCCAATACCTCTATGACCCAAATTTGAGGGAAAAAATAAAACTTTGTCCCAAGGGTAGAAAACATTTTTGGTCATTCATGGAAAACAAAAAAAATTCTGCCTCGTCATCAATTCCAACGCTCCTTTACTGACATTCCAGTAAAGGAGCTGCGCACTTTGCAGCCTGCTTAGTTGCAGGAGTACTTAGAGGTCTCAACATTCCCAAATCTGCTGGTCCAGATCGTATCCCACTATTACTTTTGAAGAAGCGTTCTTCCACTCTGCCAAAACGACTGTGTAAGCCTTTGCATCTGTCCTACTCCTCTGGTGCATAGTCGAGTAGAAGGGCTGCATTTGTTCAGCCTGTACAAAAACAGGCGCGAATTTTCTCCCTGGTTGGAGGGACCCATTGAATTTACGTCCCTTCTCATCAAGGTCGTGGAAACGTTGATAAATCATTAGCTCATGTAATACCTCGATTCACGAAATCTCCTCAATGACCGGCAGTATGGTTTTCGTAGCAACAGGTCCATTGGTGATTTAAAGGCATATCTCTCCGACAAGTGGGACCAATCTCTCCATTATTTTAGTGAAATTAAAGGCAGAGTTTGGCACCAAACTCTTTTGTCGGAAATGCGTGCATATAGTATCCATGTATCTCTCCTTCAGTGGATTAGAAACTACCTTTTGGACTGTTCAAGTTATTTTGGATGTTTGCAAGCCTGCAATGTACCATAGAAATACTGGTGTACGGTGTACCCCAAGGCTCCGTTCTAATTCCGACTCTCTTTCTCATTATTACAAATGATCTCTTGTCCGCAACTTCTAATCCAATTCATTCTTTCGCTTATGATAGTGCCCAATCGTCACTTAAACGAAACCCAGCAAGTTGCACTCTGCTCATTTAACCTTTTGCTCACAATAAGCGCATGCTGCTTCGAATGCTCATTAGTTCTCTCTTAAGCCTTCTTTCGGAGGTACCGTCAAATATAAGGATTCTTAGCCGTAGGTACAACACGAATGCGAAGTGATCTGCAGAGCTCTGTGTTTCTTTATCACTACAACCCGTAAGCTTTTAAAACCAACGTTCATCGGTATCTCCTCTAATTTTCCTAATATCCATTCTCTGGCTTAATCGAATGCTAATTATGAAAAAGGTGTCCATCACTTTAAGGGTTCCTTAGGGCTCACTGAGGGCTGAGGACAAAGGAAGAACCACATCATCTATAAAACTGTCAAAGAACATATACCATTCAAAACCAAAACCCATAACAGAGTGGATAGAGTCCTACCCTGTGGTGTGGCTCTAGAGACGTGAACCTTTTATTTGGATCCTCCTAGTTCTGTGTTAAGTTCTTTCCTCTTGCATGTTCACAAATCAGTAAATAAGATTCAAAAGTAAAGTGTTGCTATTGTTTTGGCCATCCCTTGTATTATATGTATGTAATTGTTCATAAAATTAATTTACTTTCAATTCTAGAAAATGCTTAAATCGTAATCTAACATATGAATCACATTTGGTTTTGATTTTACAGAGCACCGACAATCATCGCTGGACTATTCCCAAATCTAAATTTAAATCTAAATTATCGCTCATCGTTGGTTACATTCAACAAAATGGGAAACGAAATATTAACATCTTTTCTTCCGTCTAAAAAGCAGGTAAGTGTTATCCATTCAATCTTTTAAGATTAAAAAAAAAAAAAAAAAACTAACTGACGTGTTCATATTTAGCAGATAAAAACACAGGGCCTAAAGATTAGCATGGTAACATTGATTAGTATATATGGTCTGACTTTCAATATTCTTATCGCAGATCTAGCTTTCAGTGGTCAGTAAATATAAAAAATAAAATAAAAAAATTAAAATAATATAGTGAGTAGGTGCTAACATGTTCACACAGTAGATAATTACTTAAATCCGATTTTATGTTACGATTCAATTAGGTATTTACTTCATGTCAGGGTTTTAAGAACGTCTAGACTACGCGTTTTAGTTATCTTCAACTCATTTTCAAAGTTTACTATTCCTCTTCGACTGCCAGACGGGAGAAGTATATTTCACTATAACGCGTATTTAGCAATGGAAATAATTTCGCTCCATAAAGTGTATTCGATCCATTGTCACATTTCTTGCCAAATTTTGTTGTCTATAGGTTCCAAAAAAAAAAACACCTACTATACCCTATAACGACTGGATAAAAACTTCGTAACCACTATCCCCTCCAGTCTTGAAAGGATGATTTTGAGGAACAACGAAGGGGATTCATCTGTATCTACACAGATGGCTCTAAAACAGGATCGGGAGTGGGTGGGGGTGTCTTCTCTAAGGATGTGAATATTGTAGCATCTTCTAGGCTGAGTCCCCTCTACAAAGATTTCTGTAGAAGCTGTTTAGACGAAGAGGAGGAAGCGGCGATTCGCTACCTTCTCTGTGCATGTCCACCTTTCTGCGAGTTATCTTTCTGAAAGAAAATATAATACATATCCATGTTGTATCACAAAAGACTTTCTCTGGTCTAAGTATGGTTGCATCAATGCAGCTTGTCACTCTTATCTAACGATGCTCATTATCTTTATCTGATATTAATCGACAGCTCTCCTAGAGATCTATCGATGTGTATTAAGTTTTGTCTGTTACTATCGTAACCAGCTACATATACCATGATCACTGGCGATTTCAATGTTAATATCTCACGCGACGACTTGTTTTCTGACTTCATGCACACCGTCATCGATCTCTCTTATATTGAAATTCCAATGACTCTAGGCAATTCCTGTGTTTATATAGCGTTGGCGTTGACTAAAAAGTTCGGTTTCTTGGCAAAAGCCTTGGCAACCTCCTGCGATTGTAACACTCTTTAAAAATATTCTTTTCAAACTTTTTTGAGTGCTGTGCGATTTACGTTTAAATAAAAAAATAAAAGAGAAATTATTTAATCAACGTCAAAAACCTGATCGGATCTTATAGACGGAAGACCAATCGTATTGGCCATTTGGAATATTCAGACATTTGAAATAATGGAGGCTTTGTTCGGGATTTTGGTCGATGGTTTTATCATCTGGATATCGCCAAGTTCTTTTATGAATAGTAAGGTGAGGAAATCGTCTCCTGGCTATAATTATATTTTGTTTGTTTCCGGAGATAGTGTGCACTTTCCGTGTGTATTCGCTCCGTTTTTAGCGTTATGTTATCCCTAGGAAGTATTATTGTACGGATCTGAAGGCTCGGTACACTTGGGTGTGCACAAACAAAAATTCCGTTCTGCTGAAATGAGAACGTTAAGATGAATACTTAGGGCAGTGAGGCACATATCACGAAGAGATGGCGCAAAAAATTGCGCATAAAGTGCTGAACATAGAGCAAGAACTGTAATGACCAGAGGTCAACAATAACATGCCACTTTCGTGTTTTTTTCTTTTCTTACATTGGTTATAAAAGCTGGGCTATTGCCCTGTTTTGCAATTTCTATGTTATGTTCATTAATTAATTCTAATGGAGGCTCATCTATTTTGTTGAGTTTTCCCGAATAGTATGTCGATAGCGATCAGAAGTCGCAGCTTCCTTTTGCTACAGTAGTCCATCTGTTCCTTCAGTCGCAAGAATTAACATCAGTTGAGCCAATAGTATTCTTTTCGAAAATCAACAACGAAAGCCGAAGAAAAGCCACATTCAAAAATGACGGGAAGAGTAAAGCAAAGAGTTCAAAAAGCAGCAATTTCTATCTACTGCTCAATTCAAGAGTTCATTTTTCCAGTTTTAAAGCATTTGAAATATCAAAACTGCAACTGTGCGGGAATAAATTTTCAGATGCAAAATAAATATTCAGGGGTTGGAAATGGATGAAAGATATTTTATTTTTCGCAATGCAGCCGTTCAAAAATGTTAAAACTCGGTTGCGCAGGGCATCGGCAACAAAGCAGTGACAGTGTAAAAGCAGCGCATACTTTTGCCGCGATGTGCAACTCTTGTTAATTTTTTTGGTGTTTTTGAGTTCACTCAAATTCAAACTCAAACTGCCAACTAAAAAGTAATACGAAAAAAAAATATGCAACTGGCAATGTCTTTCGTGCAACCAAAATGACCATGGCCAAGTTCATCGCAGTTCACTCCAAAATGCCGGATTGACATTTCTTATGGTCATTTTGATTAAATCAACGAAATCGAAATCCTCTGCCTACCTAATTCGGTGTGCGAATGCGAAATACGCTTTGCACTCTTTTTGTTTTTTCTGTTCCATTTTTATCCGGTGCTGTTGCACCTAGTTGATGCTTGCCACTATTATCGTGCTTTTTATTTTAATAATGAACCGCTTTACATGAATTATTGTTTCTCCGTCGCAACAATGGACCAAAATTTTAGAACCCGCGGTTGGTTCGAGGTTTGTATATGCAGAATTATAACAAATTACATCACAGTAGTGTAATTTTACCCGAATTACATGTGTATTTAATAATTTTTTATTTTGTTTTCTTTGTTAGGAGCCGACACAGCAAACCAATTTGTCACATGGTTCTGGAACCGAGAATTTACTGAAAATTACTCCACATGCCGGCCGGAAGCCTTATAATTCCATATTTGATTGGGGTGTTTATTTTCCATTTTTAGCGCAAGTAGTTCGAATTAAACAGTTTCAATATCCGCAGGTATGACAATACTCCTGAATTTCAATTGGGTCTAGAATTAATCATTGGTTTTACAGGTCTCCGGTCTGGTACTGAAGGATCCTATAATGCAGCGTGCCATCAAACAGGCCAGTGCAGATGTTCTAAAAGAGGAAAAGTTCAAGTTGAGAAAAAATGCAGAACAATTTATCACACGCACTGAAACAGACTCGGAAGATGATGATATGGAGCATATTGCTTATCAAAAAATTCTAAAGAAACAGGAAAAGCGAGGCTACAGTATTCTGATGGACATGCGATCGACTTTGAGTGGCTATTTAGTTGCTTTTACATCTTGGATCTTGTACAAACTTTTGCCATGCTTTCTGTCAGGCGTCGTGACACACACCCAACAAATAGAAATGCTGAAGTTGGCTGCAGAGAAAGCCCCTGGCATACCTTTGATATTCTTACCATTGCATCGAAGTCATTTAGATTATATTATGGTTACGTTCATACTGGCGAATAATGATATTAAGAGTCCACTCGTGGCCGCGGGTAATAACTTACAAATACCGGTGTTCGGTCGTTTACTACGTGGTCTTGGAGCGTTCTTCATAAAGAGAAAAATAGATCCGGTTGTCGGGAAGAAGGATGTTTTGTATAGAGCCATTCTGCACTTGTATTTACAGCATGCACTTAAGATGGGTCACAATGTGGAATTTTTCATTGAAGGCGGTCGAACTCGAACGGGAAAACCATGTATGCCAAAGGTAAATTGATTTTTTTTTAAAATAAATTCACAACGCTGGTCCAGCGTTTGGATTGACATTATTATTAGTTTAAAATCGGGACTTACCTGCGTTGGTGAATGAATTGTAGGGCTTTTGTTATGAATCAGAATGTTTTCTTTGGAATTTGTTCTGTTATTTGAGTTATATTGCATGGTGATTCGTGTAGGATAGGCTGCTGAGCGTAGGAAACCATTCTACGTATGCTCCGTGACGGAGGACAGCGGTCGACTTTACTATGCCGTTATTATTTCGTGCGCTCTATTCTTATTGTAGGTGGGACACCTCTGTCTCAATATTTTACAGTTTTCTAGGCTGTTCCACCTAGAGTTGGCAATTGAGAGAAAGTGCTAAAAATTGTTCCTTTGAGTAGTCCATTCGATGTACGGACCAACTCTGGAAGTGAACCATCAATAGTTGAGCCACATATGGCTGGCGAGTCGGCTCTCTCATTCTGCTCTATGTTGCTACGAGGTATGAGAATGGAGCGTTTTGTTGGCAGCCTGGGCTGTAACTAAAGATTCTCATGTTTTTGATTGTTGAACTGATTCTAAGACACATAGTCCAACGTCGCATTTCATTTTGGAGCCGTCGGTGAAGATCGATAGGTACTACTTGGTAAGAGTGCCATAAGAGTTCCATTCCGTCTTGTTCGGAATGTTGACTTGGATATTTTTATTGAATTTTAGTTTAGGTATTGTGTAGTCAGTTTTGGTCGAGGCCAAGACCCTAGGCAACAGAACTTGGATTCTTTGAGTCTGATTGGTCGGTAGTGGAACGATGTCGAGTTCTGCTCTTCAAGTTGATTTTATTGCTCCCATTGTTCCAATGTAGACCAACCTACTAATGACTTTATTTATTTATTTTTTTAGGGCGGAATATTATCAGTTATCGTGAACGCTTTTATGGATCGCAGTATTCCGGACGCACTTTTAGTCCCTGTGTCAGTAAACTATGAACGTCTTGTCGATGGAAATTTCGTCCGTGAACAACTTGGCCAGAAAAAAATACCCGAATCGTTTGGAAAGGCAATGTCAGGCATCTGGAAGGTAAGAGAATCTTATAAAATCAAAAACTACAATTCAAATGTTGTCTTCCGTTTCAGGCTCTGAATTCTAAGTACGGATTAATGCGTATCGATTTCAATGAGCCGTATTCCATTAGGGAACTCGTTCAGAGCTACAATAAGATTGCGAAAGAAGACGGCAATATGAAAATCTACAAACCCGGATCAAGGTAACTGCATTTTCTCCAATCGAATCCCAATTTTGAGTTCCCATTTGTTTGTAGACCCTTGCAGCATAATCAATCCACATCATCGCTTTATGGCACAGATGTGGTTTGTGAAGAGCATAGAACGCTGATTGAAAGCATATCACGTCAGGTGGTATATGATTGTGCTGCAGCGACATCAGTGATGTCAACGAATGCATTGGCATTCTTATTACTCAATCGGTATAGAAGTGGTGCTTCCGAGGACGAAGTTGCCAAGGAATTGGATAAACTACGAAGTGTGTTGAAAGGTCGCCGAGATATGGGTTTCTCTGGCGAGTCTATTCATGTTGTTAGATATGCCTGTGATCTATTGGGACCCGGTAAGCAATCCTAAGAAATGAGTTTTAACAAAGTGTTTACTAATTTCTCTATTAGATCTTGTACTACGAATGAAAAGGGACCAACAAAACTTTATCCAGCCAAATCCAATAGCACCAAGACTGATTGAGTTAGCTTACTATGCAAATACGCTAACACCACATTTTGCCCTTGAATCCGTGGTGTTGACGTCCCTCCACTCGTTGTTGAGCGCCAAACCTAGTGTAGGTTGAATGTAGCAGTAATGAATAATTGTATTTTTGATACTTACCTTTCTCTATAGGACGCTGGAATCTCACGAAAGCATTTGATTGAGGCAAGTCTAGAGAATTGTGGAGTTTACCGATACGAATTTATTCTACATAAACCTACGCAGGTTTTGGACAATCTCCTTGAATCGACAATCGATGAGTTACTGAATAGGGAACTCATTAAAGGGGTTGAGGTTTGTTATTAGGTTTTTTTTTCTTTGCAATGAAAATTAAACAAACTTTCTAATAGACAAGCAATCAAATGAATACTGTAGAAACTAACATTTTGGCGCAGAACCTTATGAGAGACTTGGGCGAAGACGACTATGAAGACTTTGAGCCCATTGAAAGGCCAGACAGACCAGAGCTTTTCATTAACCACTCCACGCTAAAAGAGCAGAAGGCTATCTGTGAAATTTTAGCGCCATTAGCCCACTCATACTACGCCGTTGCACAGTCATTAAAGATCTTGTACAAAAGTTCAATGCTGGAAAGTGAATTTATTAAATTCGTCATGAAAGACATAACAAATAAAGTCAACGAAGGAATCTGCCCCTATGGTACGCGTATGATGCACGTATAAATTGATTTTCCCCTAAGCGAATATTAATCTTTTTTCAGGTGAAAGCATATCAACAGAGTCTATTCGAAATTGTTTGAAATTGTTAGAGAAATGGTCCGTTCTTGAGGTGTTCAATCAACATGGATTGCGATTGCTTTCTCTGGGACTCTTATACGACTCAGCGTCAGACGGTGTGCAGTGTATAATTAATAGGATAACAGCAATTGTGCCAAAACTAAATATTTAAGATTTAACCTTAAGTACTATTAGTATATGAATAATACTAAACCAAGACAAGAAATATAGAGAATATATTGTAAATGAATTGAACGCTAATATATCGTTTTTTTTTTTTTGTATAATAGACTTTGAGAGAGAAAACATTTTTTTTTCTAACTGAACCTCGTATGTAAGCACAAGATCATATTTAAATTCAACCAAAAACAAATCCTAGATACATGCGAAGCAGTTTTTTTCCTGCCGGTGTCTCTTTGACTGAATAAAGTTTAAACTAAACAATGAACTTACATTAGTAGAAGAATATAAATGTAAATGTTATTCCTAAGGCAAAGCATATTGCTTATGTACACATAATATATAAATAATTAAAGTTAATGCGAAATAAGCAGAGTTGTTGTTTAAAAAAAATAAGAAGTGGAAGAGCCACAGGAAGCATTAGTGGAAAGAATATAGCAAATTCCGCTGTGATTGTGGAAGTATGAATTTCTATGGAGCTATGACTTTGAGCAAAGAAAGAGTAAAAAAAGGTATCGGTCGCCTTCTATACCTGTAGTGAATTCTTCGGGAAAAACTTGGGATCTAGACCAATCAAATCACTCGAGACTAAATCCGTGTGGACATGCCAATATATTAAGCAACTCGGGCTACACTGTCTCACACTTGGACTTCGAGGAAACCCTTCTCATGGGTTTTCCAAGTAGAAAAAAGTGGGAGAACAAAGAAGTGTCTAATGAGTCCAAACCCATCAAAAACCGAAGAAGAGCCCAGAGGTATCTACACGCTAAAACCCATCATTACCCGATCCATAAGACTTCCGAATCACAGTAGCGTGTTCCAAGTAGAAGTTCTAGCTATCGCCGAGGCTACTAGTTTAAGAATAGTCATAGTCTTCAGCGCGCGCTTTTTTAAAAAAATAAAGAAGAAAAAAAGAAGCCGTTTCATCCACAGTAGTAAAGTCAAAACCGGTGACGAGCTTGAAATACTCTGGTGGGTCCCGGGACACAATGGTATCCCTTGGAACGAAATGGCGGATGAGCAGGCTAGGAAGCGATCAGAACAGGACCTATTGGTCGATCACTCAGTACTGTCATCCTAGTATTCGTTAAATCCAATATAGTACTTGACTTGCAAAGACAAGCTAACAAGAGATGGAGCGCACGCTCATCGTGCCGCATCTCCAGAGAACTCTGGACAAACATTAACAAAACAAAAGCAGAGCACATTCTTGCGCTAAACAGTTTAAACTTAACCTCTTTATGTGTATAATCACTGGCCACAGTATGTATGTATATTTGGCACGGCAGCTCATGGAGAGCCAAGGCCTAGCTTCTCACAACCATTTATGTTGTGCGTGTTATATTCTTCGCACGAATGGAAGGGACCTACAGTTTAGTGCCGACTCCGAACGGCGAATTGAGAAGCTTTTCATGACAGATTGTACTCTTGCAGGTTTGTCATTCCTGCGAAGAGGTGGTGCCGTGAAAAAACTTTTGGTGGTTTTTGAGAACCTGTGTCTCTCGCTTAGCAGTCCAACGCCCTAACCACTAAGCTACGGCGACCACACACAGGCCACAGCATGGACTACTTTAGAAGATAGCATTTTGGTCCATTCAGAGAGCACAACTCACTCAATATGCGAAAGCCCCTGCAAAATCAGAAAGATGGCATTTGGCGAATACTACTTCAATAACCTGGACAACAATCTGGCAAACAATCAACCAACAAAACTCTCCTATCAAAAACAAACAAATAGCTAACTACAAAAATACTCCATTTATTATTATTTATCTAAGATCTTTTTTTTCTCTTTATTTTAAATATAAATAAGTTGATTGAAAACCCACCCTAAGAAATAAAAATCAAATGTTAACTTTGTAACGTTTTCATAAACAAAATAGATTAAACACAAATAAATTATTTTTTATTTAAAGAAAAACACAAATATTTTTTAAAACAAGCGTTTTCGTTGCTCTTTGCTTTACAACCCCGCTCTGTTCACGGACAAACAATTGTAACAAAAAAAATTATTAGTTTACTCTTATTACTTAAAAAAGAACACATTACCTAAAGTATTTTAAACACGTCTTGACTCAAGACTGTCTACGAGACCAAGCTCAATTCGCTTAATACAAAATAAACTACACATTTACTTTGAACAAACGAGACTCCACAACAAGCTTTCAATAAAAACTTGATTATTCTTACATTTACATTGAATTTTATTTGTAAGCAAAAAAAAAAATGACTTAACAAACTTCAGAGAGTGCGCCTTCATTGGGCTTTGGATTTTATCGTATTGACTATAGGCGTGGTCACTTCCAAATTAAATTTGTTAGAAATATAATGCCGCAAGAAAGAAATATCTAAGTAACAGAAAAATAACCAGTTTTTGAACAATTCTCACGACTGAGTGCTGTCTATTTGTTTTTCTTCTGCTAAACTTGGTGTAGGTCCCTCTTGCGCTGGAGGTAGTTCTATACTGGAATCAGCTAATGGTTTCGGTGCTGATGTCGCTGGTAGTTTGTCGTCCGTGGCGGCATTATCTGCTGATGTGGGAGATGTTCGGTTGCTGTTGACATGTTTTGCAAGCTTATTTCGTTTTCCGCCCTTCATAGCCGCTGCTTTTGCTTTTAACTTTCGAATTCTCTTTGGCGATTTCAGCTTTGAGCTCGTCAGGATTCTGTTTTTATGTTTTGCCTTTTGCTGCTGCTGCTGCACTTGCTTTGCCTGTACAGATGTAATTTCGTTAGATCCTGAAGGATATTTAGAATAAATATTACTTACGGGTTCTTTGTATTTTCCACCAATAAGTCCGGCACACTTTGCAGCTCCACAGTGGCAACTTTTCTTTTCGTTACCCAATAATTCATCCCAGAAATAGTTGAATGTGAGCTCAGAGTTCTGGAAAGAAGGTAGTAAGTGAAAATAAAAATAATTATGGTTTATTGTTTAAAAACCCCATCCGAGGTAAAACATTGAGGTGCCCGTGGGTGTCCTACAAGGGTCGTTTGTTAGACCTCTCCTGTGGAACATAATGTATGACAGAGTTCTGGGACTATCGCTGTCACAAGGAGTTAAGGTGATCGGCTTTGCTGACGATATCGCCGTGGTTACTGTGGTTAAACAGTAACACATCCACGAGATAGAGTCCACTACCGATAAAGCGGTAGCTAGGAACAAAAATTGGCCAGTCTACCGGCTTAGAACTAGCTAACTACAAGACCGAGGCTGTCCTAATAATGAGCCGAAAGACTGTAGAATAGGCAAATTTCCAAGTTGGGAACCAACCGCTCAGATATAAGGATATCTTTCTAACCAGGGTGGTCTGGAGGTAGCTCTCGTTAGCATACAGGCTCTGTCTAATCAGAACAATAAACCATTGCCGAACAATTTCGGACGAAGCAGCCTGTGTTTTAGCCGCAATGGTCCCCATCGACATTCTCGCCAACGAGATGCAAACGCTTTACCTTAGGTGAATCCCGAACTAACTAGAGGACAACCTCATCTTCGTTGGCGCGCGTTGTGAGGCTCTGGTTTACCCCGAACTCTAGCGCTGTCAAAAGAAAAGTAAAGTAAGTACAACTAACCTTTGCAGCGGCTGTGATCACATAAACAGCCCTTGCCACGAATTGCTTTAAAGACTCGAGCAGCCTCCAACTAAGCCACCAAACGCCATTCTTAAATTCTAACTGAACTCGGGATGGGAGGCGTATTTTTTCCGTTTTTTCTTCTCAGTGGTGAATTCAGGGGTCGAATTACGGCATCCGTGATCGAGTAACTCGTCACGAAAAAACGAGCATTATTACGTCGGAATGATCGTTAATACGTAATAATGTTCATTTTTTCGTGACGAGTTACTCGATCACGGATGCCGTAATTCGACCCCAGATTCCAGAATGGAGACAAAAATCTCCATCAATCAATTCCATATAACTTAAGGCCGCCAATTTGAAAAAAAAATCTTACCTCAGGAATGTTTTTTATCGCAAATAGGCCAATCCGATTGAGACCATTGACAGACCATTTTTGTGTTTCACAATTCGGGTCGCAAGAATGATTCATAAATCTAGCCAGGTTACCCTTTGGTCCAGCGTCGATGATGTAATCCTTTTCTAGTGTGAGGAAGTAGAAATTTTCGTCGCGTTCCTGCTCTTTTTGAGCAATTCGCCGTCGAAATTCGGCATCGTCGATAACCTCACCCACATATTCGATGACAAAGGTCCCAGCACTAATGGGCTCAAGACAAATTAAACCGAAACCTTTCTCATTCATATACGCCACGTCCAATTTTGGGTACACCTTCTTCTCAAACAGTTGATTCTGACAACGATCTCTGGCTGGGCAAATCTTTGGATTGCACTCGGTGAAAAGAACTCGATTCAGGCAGCCAGACTCTTGTCCACAAGGATTCTCACTATCCTTATCGCATTCGCATTTACTAATTTTCTCCTGGTGGACTTGTAATTTCAATGGTGGAACAGCGCGATTTGACTTAATTTTAACATATGGCAGTGGACTAATACGCTGTTTTTTGTCATTGGCTCGCATAATAATCTTTTTTGCTTTAATAACGTCGGCAATGCGTTTTGCTTCCTCAACGCCTTTGATATAATTGTGGTCTAAACCTGCAAAAGATGATTAATTAGAAGGTAAAATATGAAAAGTGGATACTATGCAACCTTTTTTCAGATTCCTTGGAGGTCCTGAACAGTCGCCCTCTTGATAGAGATACACCCTTCTGCGACTGATCCACGCATGATCGTTGCTGCCAAAGAATCTGATAACGAATTCCGACTGATTGTGGGCTTTTCGTGCCAAATTCTCTGGCACTTCGGGTGGCGGAAGAATAAGTGATGGCCACCAACGGAAATTGTTAAACTTGGCCCACACCATTTCGCCATAGAGCGGCATTCGCCCTGTTTCACATTCCTCACATATATAACCCTCATCGGCGAGTGGAATTTTTAAGCATTCTGCATGCACTGCAGTGGGACAAGTCTCACAGCACACAAGTTTTCCACCAGAAACGCATATGAAACACCAATTAACGTTTATGTAGGGCTCCTGGTGTTTGCTGTGCCGTGGGCAAATGATTAGCGCCGCAGAGAGGAACTGCGAACCGGCAGGAATACAAGTCGAATCCATGTGATACGTTGCTGGGCACTTGATGCATTTGGTTAGTTTGGACTTTTCAATTTGAAGAAACTTTCCTTTGGGATCATCGGAGACGCAAGTGTGACACACATGCGCCGGACATCGAAGACTCTCCAATTTCCCCGCTGACTGTGTGATTTTAGCCTGCGGCCAATACCGTAAGCAGTTTGGATGAAACATTTTACCGCAATGTTGACTATTGCAACGCGCTAGTTCCCCTAATCCGAGGTCATTGGTTTTACAGACGAAGCATTTGCTCGGTTTTTCGGAATTACATTCCTTACAAACGATTGGAGGTCCATTTTGCTGCGTTGTAGCTTTCAATAATGAAGACTCGTCCAAGTCGCCAGTTATATGGAGAAAGGGTGGTTGTACCGCCTCAGTCACAGGGTTAGGAGACTCATTTGAGTAATTTGCACTACATGCTGCGTGCACCCATGCTTGGCAATTCTTTGAGCACTTAAAAACATCTGGACCAGCTTTCAGGCATTCCTTGCAAACGGGATCTCTTGAAACTCCCCGAAACAAATACTTGTTATCTAATTGGAAAATATCTTCTATTACTTCCTCAATGGGACGGGCTATGGTTTTTTTTGGTTTGGACGCAGTCGACTTCTCGCTGGAAAGCTGCCTATGATGCTGCATAGGTGTTGATGGTAGACTCCTTCTTACTGAAATGTTGCGTAGTCTCTGCGAGAGGCGTTTCACGCCATTTGGTGTGTTTTGCATTTCGTTACGAAACGTGATATGTTTGAGAGCCCACATGCTTCGAACATTCAATATAAATTGGGTTTCTAGCCTGGAGTCCGTGGAGTTTCCCATAATAAACGGGCGCATTGCGGAGGCAAATTTCTTGAACTCAATATCACTATAGATGTCTTCGTTTTGCATGCGCTCTAGTTCGGTGCAAGTAGAAATATCATTTGATTGCACATCGGTGTTCAAATCAGACACGTCCAGGATCGTACTCAAATTTGAAGTTCCACTTCTGTTGTGTTCGTCTAGCTTAATGCGTTTTTCGCAATTTTTCGGCCCTAGTGGCGAATATGCCGGACTTATCGGTGTTGGTGATCGGTATCGTTTCCCGATGGGCTGTTTCAGGTACAAGTTGTCGTTGGAGTCAAACATGCTGCTAATGTCAGACGTTGAGGAATGTAAAGAAAGCGATTGGCGACGCTTGCGCTCTAAAGTATTGTATACCCTGTAAAGAATTATATAAGAATGTTGAGTAACTACAAAAAACAAAGAGGAGTGGGATGAATAATGAAGCCCAAGATACATAAAATAACAAACTCCACCAAGAGTGGTTGCTAGCGATAGAAACATTGTAGAAACGACAGATGGACATAAAGCGATGGATGGAAAAACGTGAACCGTACATCAAGTCCCTGGGAGTGTTGTCAGACCACAGACACAACTTAGAGACCATCTAACTTAGTCAGGCGAGAAGACCACTCGGGCAGCAACGGCACTATGCAGACTAATGCCAAATATTGGAGGACCAAGGCAGCCAGTTAGAAATCTTTTGACGCAAGTGATCAAGTCAATACTTCTGTATGCGGTCCCAATATGGGCATCACCGACGTTCCATGGCTTATACATTAGAAGGATGAACTAACTCGGCGGACAGAATGGTAACTTTAAGGGTGTGCTGCGCCTTCGGAACTGTATCAGTGGATGGGATAAGTGTATGCTCATGCCTTATATCCCTATCAATCTAAAAGCAAAGAAGATTGCTGCACTACGCGAAAACAAATACGACGATAGAAGAACAACCATGGAAACTATAAAAGCAGAATGGCAACGTTGGTGGAAAGTCACAAACAATGAGTGATGAACATATAAATTGATTCCAAACATTGATAAATGGATTAGCAGAAGGTACGGGGAGGCAAACTATTACCTAATACAATTCCTCTCGGGGCATGAATGCTTCCGGTAGTACTTCTACAAGTATGTACAAGCACTTGGATGACCCATTCTGACATCACTGCGAAGGGAAACTCCAGAACGTAGAGCATGTGCTGATGGAATGGCCAAACAACATATGTAAGTGCAAAAAAATAAAACCCCAAGAAGCCTGATCACATTAATGTTGGCGACGAGCGAATGTTGGAAGGCTGTAAGTGAAATTATCACAAGCATAATGCAGCAAGAAACGAAGAATCTGCTAGGTCTGTTAGCTAAGAAGGAAGTGACGAAATTCTCGACTGACGGTGCCACAGGGGACAAACAGGACAGGGAAACAAGAGGTGTGTTGTTAGCACGTAGATATGCGGGATCATGCAGGAGCTTAACCATGCCGCATATGCGTAGAAGAGTAAGGAAACAAAGCACATACATAGGTCAGAATCTACAAGTCAGATGCTTTAAAAATAAAACTTACTTGACTTGTTCGAGCAATTCAAAAAATTTTTCCAGACGATCTTCCATTGAAATTGAATCGATTGTGTCGGCTTCTTTAACCGCTTGATTCCAAAGACGGGTCTTTGCCTTCGATACAATGAACACCTTATATTTGGGGTTTTTCTTTCCGAACTTGTACTCAGTTTCTTTCATTTTTTTTACATAACCCTCGACACCATTGTATGGCATCAAGTTGTCTCTTTTCACCCAACTTCGACGACCATTATCGGCGAAAAAACGCACATGAATCATTACGTGCTGCACTTGACCACGATTTTCACTATAACTTATTGTTTTACCTTCCGGATCCGGACACACCATACAGGGCCAATAGGAAAACTGGAAGATTTGACCCCAAAACAGATCGCCTGTCTCGATTGACACCCAATTCAAGTCGTTATCCAATGATGAACCTTTAGCGCTGTCCACTGAAAATGTGGAAGGTGACTTTATCGGTGGAAGATCCTCGTTGGAGAACTTACTCTCCTGTAAGTGTAACATCTGCTCATTGCGTGGATGGTCAGTAACATTTCTTATGTTGTCTGCTATTGGTGCATCTTTTTTCGGTGAAATTTCATTACTCACATCAATACCATCACTTTCTCTTACTTCAATCACTTCTATTGTTTTAACATTTGATTTCTTTTGATCCACTTCCATTTCCAGAGGACTATGGATGGGTCCACTCTCTAAAACTGGTGGTGGCTCTTCACTTTCTTTATTATCTTCTTCCCTGCTTTCCATATTTTGCATCTTTTCGCTGACTTCTGCTTCAACAATAGAATCTTCTCTGGACTCTACGGTATCAATGGCTACAAAGTCGTTGTGATTCATTTGCTCTATTCTCACCACACAATTTTTTTGTTTGCCTCGTACTTCGTCGGGTTTCTCATCCACTGCCGTACTATCATCAAACATTTCAACATCTTTAACTGGTGAACTGTGGAGGGATTTACTAGAGCCATTTTTACGAAGTAACTTCTCAATGGGACTTTCAAAGTTGGTATTTCTCCTAGGCATTTCAGGCGATGATAGAGGCGAGTTAAGCCGACCACACGCTGTCGTTCTACGAACACATCCAATTAGACCACGACTGGAACGAAAATACGAACCCGGACCGTCCGAATCTTTAAGTTTAGCAAGGCGATACTTTGTCTTGCGCTTCTCTGTTGAAGTAGGTGTGTTGAAACCAATGTACTTTGGACTCAAATTTGATTCAAGATTCGCTAAAGGGTTTTTTCTCCCTGAAAAATAAAAATACAAAAATATATAATTCTATTCATGATTGAATTCTCAACGCTTGATTGGAAAGACGTACTTCTTGGTGTGGATTCACCTCTTTTGCGCTCATCCGGCGAGAGCGCTTCCGAACTTGGCGGGCTAAATAAGTAACGTATACCTTTGGTGTTTTCATTTTCTAGTGCACTGGAGTTCTTCTTTGAATTCTTATTCTTTCGACCAGGTGGTCTACCTCTTGGCTTGCCTAAACGTGGGGAAGCTACTCAAATCGAAGTTGTTTTGACGATATCTTTCAAAATACACGCACATACCTTCAGTTGACTTCATTTTCTGTTGCTTCTCGTTGGAAGAAAAAAAATCAGTACAATTGTTGAGCTCTCGACAATAGGTAATTTCATCTGTCGAATGCTAAATATTTGGCGCCAAAATCTAAGCAAAGCTGTCAAATTTGCTGCAAGGATCTCAGGTAAAAAAGCGGTTGCACGGATTTATCTTCCAATTTTTTTACACTACACCTATTTGATAACCAGTAATAGGGCTATTTCTAGTGGAAATCAAATATACATGGAATTTTCAAAGATCTTCCATTCAGTAAAATTGCAAATTACACAACTTGAGGTGGTCGAGATTCGGGTTAGAGATTACTATAAGAATATGATAGAACTGTTAAGGGTATATACTTCCGATTGTGAATTGAACTAAAGCACATTATTACGAGGTCATTTATTATCTTAAATTTGGTTGGATAGGTCGCGTTTCGCGTATTTATTTGGTAGAAATTCAGGACGCGAAGCGGAATTAGATTCCAAAACCAAATCCACGAAGTTAAATAAATTTTATTGCTGTAGCAATTGGTACTACTGACACATTGACATCTGCTGCCAATACACATTAGGGTGCAAACAAGTGGTTGCTATTATTGTTCTAGTACTTTTTCATTTGTGTGACTGGTTACGTTTGAACGTTAGAGCATACAATAAATTGAGGAAAATTAAAAAAACGATTGAATTCAGTAGAAACGGTCAAGAAAAGAGCAAGCACTGCATCCAAATGCGTCTGATAATATGTTCCGTGGAGATGAAAGTGACAGCTGTTAAGTTAAGTGAATTTGGGTGCAGGTGAATTAAAACTAAAAATAAACATAAATATAAGCGAACTGTATCATTGAAACACTATAAGTAAATATTTTAGAAGGATAGACCACATTCTGATTCTTTGGGAAAATAATTTAGTTCATTAGTAGTTCTTAACGACTTCGTCATATACTTACGTATGAAAGGTGATGGCAGGATCGGCGCACTAGTACTTATTTCTTACTTAACGGCCTGGCGAGCAGTGAAGGATCTCTGCTTCAGACACAGTAGTCTTCCATTCTTTTCGATCACGCTGTTTCCAATTCTCCGCCTGATTCTTACAACACAGTTTCGGTGTCGTTTGTCGTGTTGAACCTGGGGAATGTGATTCGAAGATCCTATTGGCTGGAGCAGTTTTGCCTATTTGCTCGATGTGACTGAGCCAGTGTAGTCGACGCATTTTGGCTTGTTGGACTGTATCTACATCTTGATACAACTCAAAGTTCATGGTTGTATTCTACTCCGAGGCATGTAGACTCCCTGACTGCTTCGAAGTTATATCGTCAACAGTGACGCTGCTTTTTGCTTTTTTCAAATTTATTTGAATTTCGTGGAAATGGACCTCACGGCAACCCGTAAGAAGATACCTTATTAGGAAACCATATAGCAGAGCAGGTTTCGTTTCTTCTTCTTTGTCCCTGCAGCCTCTGTGGATAGCCCAAGTTGTTTTGCATAAATTTCTATAGCGCAGTGATCTGTGTCCAAAGTTTCATGAAATTGTTAAAATGTTGGCTATTGTACATGTGTCTAGACAACACCACTATGTATTAGCCTTGAAAATTCCATTTTACTAAATGCATGCTCGAAGTCGATCAAGTAGGGCTTAGTTTTATGCTTAACAAATAGCTCTATGGTGATTTTAGCAGAAGGAGTTCATATGTATACTCAACGTATTGTTCTAAGGCAAGCTCACTTCTCTTTACTGCTGAGGTTACTCTACCTGGGGATGTAAGACAAGTTTTAATGTTTTTTTTCTAGGAGCGACGGTAATCTAGGCTGTATCTACATAAGTTGGATTCAAGATTATTGCGACATTGAGAAAGAAACTTTTTAATTATTAGCGGCCTATCTGGTTGAATATATGTTGTCTTTCAGTTCAGAACTAGCTGTTCCTGTTAAAAGTCTTGTGTTTCCAATGACAAGCCAATGGACATTTCAAGAATCGCGTTCTACAAGGTCCTGGAATTCTATAACATGTTTAAGTCGTTACTTAACTGTCAATTTTGAATCTGTAGTTTTCCATTTGCATCAGAGTCAAGGATCTAGATACAATAGTTTTAGTCTCGCAAAATGCAGGGGATCAACCAGCAATGTCTTAATCTACAGCGTATTTAAAAAAAAATAAAAAAATAAACGATATCCTTTCAGACTATTACTTTGCAAGAAGAAAGAAGCAGTCTAATATAATCAGAATAAGTTATATGCCAACCCCCGATCAAAAGATGGAACCTCGTGAAGCTTTTACTAAAAAACTTCATGTGCGCCTTGCCGTCAATCTCAGTCCACCATACAGCTTTGCTCTGCATCATTTAAAACTTCGGTTGAGTCATTCGATTGCGATAATTGTGGGACGAGGAACAGTCGTCGGAACATAAGAGCTCACCGCTCAGTAGTTTTAAAATCGTCGTCGTCGGTTCAGTTAGTGCCGCGTATACCATCAGACAAGGTGAACGGAGCGAACGAATTGAAAGTACATACACGCTTATTCTGCAAAATCTCTTTTTTTTCGGTACCGAAACTCAAAATACTGGTTTCTCAACCACTCTACACACAGCAGTGCCCGATTACGCTGTGTGAACAGATTGCGCTGCTCAAAGTGAGGTAAAGATACGATACTATGTGCAATCGTTGTTAGATACTTAACACTTGCACCGTACCCGTCGCGACGGTTAAAATTATTTCGCGTACCTAAATAAATAAATTAGTTAAATTTTATTGACTCCAAAAGAAGTTTAAACAAAAAAAATTCGAGAAAAAAAAATATATATTTTGTGCTAACATTACATAAAAATTCGGAAAAAAAAATTTAACAACAAAATAAAAATAAAATTCGACCTACATAATTGCCTGGCTTGACATTACAGTGTGGTACGACGAGTATATAGAGTAGCAGCTACCTCCTCGTCCAAGATTATTTAACATTTTACAGTTTTTTCTTGTTTTTCTTCCTTCATACGGGCCTTATCATTACGACAAAAATCAGGCAAAAGGCAACCAAATAGCCAGAGAGACAACAGAGCCATTACATCTGGAGTCTGTACTTTCTGCTGGTGTTTCGCAAAAATGTAAAATTCAGACAATCAGACATTTCTTTCGTTTTGTTACGTTTCTTATTCAGTATCTAGTGCAACAAAGAGTGAATAATTAAATTTCAAAACGTTTTTTCTGGTTTTTTTTTTTATGCAATCGTATTCAGTATAAAGTTTAGCAATTAGAGTAATTAAAAGATGTATCCCTTGTACCGATAGTCTATGAGTGTAATGTTTGATATACATATGTTAAAAAAAAACAAAAAACAGAAATAAAAAATAAATTGTGTATTATGTAAACAACGTTGATCATCATTCATTTTATCCGTTTATGTAAAAAAAAACAAAACAAAAAGTTACTAGTTAATGGTTTGCACTGTGTTGAAATTATACTCTCTGTTAGATGGGGACACACCACAACCTTAGGAGAGTAACAAAAAAAGAAAAGGCATAGTCCGCATAGTGAAGAAAATAATTTTTATAATTGTTGTGCAATTACTAACTACGGCTTAAATATTCAATATTGATAATTGATTGGATTACGTGAAATTGCAAGTCTATTATTATTATTATTTTTGTTTTCATTATCTACTTATTTATACATACAAAAATGTTAAATTATCAATTCGTCTCTTTTTATTAAATTCTCACATTCATAACGCATTTCAATTTATTTAAGATTACAGGCTTAGATTTAAATGGTTCGGGTATATTTTTTTGTTTAATTTTAGCTGTTAGGCACTCTCACTTTGCGAATTCAATGGAAACGTGCCAGTTCCAAGAGAAATTTCGTTTGTGTCTTTAAAGAACTAAATAGTGTTAAGATATGTGCAGTGAATGTAAAAGTCGATACCATATGTACATATATGTATCTGCGTCGGTGGTTCTGTCCAAGTTCAATAACTGCTTGAGGTATCTATTTTTTTTTAAATGAATGAAAGTCTAGTGAATTTAAATTCAAAGAGACCTACATTTTGTTTGAAAATTTTATTACAACACCACAGTTGGAAGTTTGATTTTTGAGGTGAATATGAGCATAACACAAGGTTAGGTTAAGTAGTAGGAAGGAAATCCTTCCCCCTTCAAACTAAGATTAATAAAGATCCGGTGTGGTACCGTTGGTGTTGGAACTCCCATTTCCAATAAGCCTGTGCACTACTAAACAAGCATGAGGCGCTTGTTGGACAGTTTTTTTTAAGATCCTAAAGATGATAATTTCCTTGTCTGCTTATTAGCTGTTTTATTACAAGGAACCCCTTTGTAGAGCTTCGCGACAGCGACTTACAAGCTTCTATCTTATTTCGGTGGCACATATCGTTCTTATTCCTGCCTGGCTGTCAATAAAAATGGTAATATCATCAATGCAACCTGTTGAGTGGTTGTTGTTACTGGCAGGATCTCATATTGGAAGACGTTACTGTAATCTGGGAGTCTGATTTATCCGGACTGATAGTATTTCATTAACTACAATGGACTCAGTTAGCTAAGAATGTCGATTAGCGTTTCAAACGTTTTTAAGACAAATGATGTCAGACTAATAGGTCTAAAACTGTTCTAACGGATAATTTTTCACCAGAAGCGACCGAGGGTCATCGTCATCACCATAAAGTAGGACTAGGATGATTAAGGTTTTGTATAGATTCTCCTTGGTTCTTCTCAGAAACAGCGATTGGCAGGAGTTATTCTACGTTTGATTTCTGATATAATTCCGTTTTTAGGAGTGAAAGCAGAACGAAGGTAGGCGGGGTCCCCCACTACCTCGAACTTATAGCTGTTTACTGTGACGTTCTGTCCGATTGGTTGATGTTGTGTCCTTTCTTGTTGACAATTTTACTATTTACCATTTGTCCATTTAAATACTTAGTTTTGCCTTCTTAGGCAAAAGTTATGCGTCAATAGTTATGAATGCACCATTGACAGCTCGCTGAGTTGAAGGGGTATCCTTTCTCTTGTGGATCGGGAAAACGATGCTGAGATTCCATTCATTAGGCATATATTCGTCAGACCATCATCTCTGGCTGCTTTAAATAGCTCGTGCGGTAAGCCATCCGATCCAGCAGTCTCGATGGATTTTAGTTTGGATGTTGCTATCCGCACTTCTTTTCGATCAGGTGGACGCAACTCTGGTTATCATCGTCTAAAGTAAATGGTTAATTCTATCTGAAAGCGGTATGTTGGTCTTCCTAGCCATTATATATCTAGTCTGCAGAAAAGTAATTTTTTCAAATTTTCAGCACTGACTTATTAACTAACACTCTAAGTAAATAATATCTTCAAATAGCAACAACTTATACTTAGGGCTTCACCAGACATTTCTGCACGAAATTATACAAATCAAAAAAAAAAAAGAAAAGATTATTGAAAAGCTTAAGAATCTTGAATAAGATTCACCCGGTCAACGTGTCACTTAGTATTCCGTCCATGTGCAGTCTTTGTGATTGGAAGTCTGTAAACAATTTACGTTTTCTCCTGTTAAGTACGCATTGCTAATCAAAAAAATTTGTATAGGTACTCGTACTATGTATGTATGTACTTCGATTGGCAAACCGATAATTTAAATAATGAACAATGCTTTGAGAAGCAGTAAAGCGTAAGAATCGAATCGAGTTCTTTAAACTCGAGATTTTTATTTAATTAGCACTACCCTTGAAGCGAAGCAGTTTGTGAGTGAAAAATCAACAACTCATAAGTTATTCAGTTTATCAGCCCTTCTTCAACGGCGAGGACAATGTCGTTATTGCTAACTGCAAGATAACACCTACGGTTACTCATAATGCGGATATCATTGCCTTACTGTTTGTTGGTCCTCCTCTACAACCTGTCTGGTGTACTTTCTATGGGCTTTTAGTTAACCTTCTTAACACTAAAGTTGTTCTCTGTACTAGAAAGAGGAAGAAGTTGGCTGGATTGATTCTACCAGTGCTCAAAGGCGTCAGAATCCCATTCGACAATGAAGCGACATTTTTAGGACTAATCTGGGATAGGAAACTTCTTTTGTGTCCGGTCACGTCTAGTCTTTCAGCTCTCTGGGAGTGTAGGGGCGCTTTTGGCAAGACCCGAAGGTTATCATCGAAAAGAGTTATGTGGTTCTATAAGGCGATTACAAAACCATCCTTAGCATATGTGTCGATGTCGTTTTAAAAGATATGGTTTCTGGTATAACACACACTAGAGTTTTGAATATGTCATCTGACGCAATGATTCCAGAATTAAGTCTACTAGTAACATAGGCTTCTGACCACTGAAGCTCTTACTCATCTTTCTTACAAAGACGACGAAAACACAGTAAAAGAATACTTACTGGTGGTACAATGGACCTGTTTTCGTTCAAGTGCTCCAGCTTGGTGTTCCAACAATCCGAATCTAAAAAATTTAAACTTAAAAAATACGTTTTCGTACAGAACTAGTCGTGGCGACTGTAGACACACATACTCGTACACAAAATTATGAATATTTTTCATAGAGAACAAAGACCTAGCTTCTCGTAATCATTTATATTCACCCTTATTTTGTAGGTAAGGCGTTTAACGACTCATAAAAACACAACAGTGTGGAGTCAATATTCCCGCTGCGGTTTTTCTAGTCGTTTTCCGTCGTTTAACGACACTTGTCATTTCGCGGTTTGTGGAACGTATTTTTATTGGACAAATGTCGTATAACTTTTTCTGAAACGACAGTTCTCGGCGTTTTTAATTTGTTAAACGATTAAAGTTAATAATTGGAAAGCATGAAGCAAAAAAATCATATTAAATGTGAGCGACGCTCGAGTTCAAAGCCAATATGAATAGACCCAATGACATTTAGGGAAGTATGTGGGTATTATCCACGACCTTAACCTTTTTATCATAGTAAGTATGAATACAACTACCAAAGGTAGACTTTCGTGTGCAACCTAGTACCATAACATAAAGTTAAGATGAGTTAAGGTTGCAAAGCATCATCACAGGGCCACCAACTGTTGGGGTTGATGTAATGTTATTATCTCTTCTTAGGATTCTAATAAGGGTTATGTTTAGGGTTGACGAGGGAAGAGAGAACCCTCTATGCCAAACTCTATATTCTGGGAGTTTAACTGAATTATAAAAGGTTAGTTTGTCAGAAAATAAATCTGGAATTACGCCAATGTGCATTATGGATCCATCAGCATAGATGGATGTGATTAGCGTGATTGGCATTGCTCCATTTATTAATTCCTCTCTGCTTAGATATGAACAGCACAATGATCTTTTGAAGTCCAGGTTGGACACCGAGTAGTCAGTGGTTGCTACATTGTATGTCCCGTCGTGCCTAATTTCCAACTACCGTTGCAGTGAACATGTGTGGAACGCAAATAAAATTAACGAATAGGCGTTGTAGTTATGGAATACCGAACCCATAGTTAAATGGCACTAAAGCAACACGAATCCGTCTCAAAAAAAACGCCTATTGTCATTTACGATAAATGCCTTGCGAAATAAGGGTGATTATGCGTGTTTGCCGCCTTACCATGTGCCATGCCCATACACCTTGAACGCATGCACAATCATGGTTTTAATTTGTCATCACTGTTGACGTTAACACTCACCTCTACTTCTTCAATTCTTCCACTAGATATGTTTAGGTTAAGTTGGCAAGCTGCATTTGATGCAGCCACACTAAGACTCGATGCCGCATGGATATAAAATTTGTTCCAGAAGAATTACCCCCGCAGAACCAACCGGAACTTACTGTGAAGCGCTAGAGGCAGCCTATGCTGGTATCAGTCAGGCCT
Organism: Criorhina ranunculi; assembly: GCA_951813785.1. Taxonomy (NCBI): domain Eukaryota; kingdom Metazoa; phylum Arthropoda; class Insecta; order Diptera; family Syrphidae; genus Criorhina; species Criorhina ranunculi. Next base: position 1,930,481 of record OX638381.1, read on the forward strand.
CTGCTGGGTACTGGGACACAGAGACATTTTAAGGAACTCTAAAGCCGGTAAACTCACCAAGCTCGGTGCTATAATACAATACATTTTTTTTCTGATTAAGAGAACCTCGGTGTACCACTAGCTTCATGCAAACTTAAGTTAAAGCTGGATGCAATCTGTAAAACCAATCAACCTGTAAAACTAGCAGACTTACTTGGTCTATAATAAAATCGCTATACATGTTATCACGGGACGCAATTATAGATCTATTATTGGATTGGGTTACATTTCAACAATATTGTTGCAGTAATGCCATTGTCAGCTGGTTAAAAAAAAAGTCGAAGTTCAAATTACACAGAGTAAAGGAGATTTAAACATACAGTAATACCCGGATAAGTACTCCCACATTGCTAATCAAATATTTTAGGCTTCAAAAATGTTCACCAATGCAAATGGGTACGGATAGGTAACTTCCCCTCTTTAATGCCCAAATAAATCAGAAAAACTCTTAAGGCAGCTATCCGGGGAGCGCTGTAATCCCCAAATTTAAATGGCTCCAAAATTAAGAGGTCGTTCGTTATCATAAACGACTTATCAAACACGGTAAAAATAATAAGAGTTTTTTTCACCTCGAAAAGCCCATTGTAATCAAATACATTATTACCTTTGTAATAGTTAAATTGATACAATTGTTTTTATTTCACATTGTGGATAATAAATAATATGTGTTTCATGTATCTCAAAACAATTAACAATAATTCTGTATTTTTATAACAATTTTATAGTTTGTTGGACCACATCACGTAGGTACATATCGTAGCATCAGTGAAACTAGCAATTTAAACAGTCAGTGATTGCCAAGGAAACGCTTACACCATTATATCGTGAATAGATTGCTTGCTCAAAGCACGCAATTTATTTAAACATTTCATTGACAGAAACAATTAGAATAAATTCAATTTAATTATTCGGTTGTTAATGGAACGTGTGCAATATTGCTGTAATTTATTAATCATGAGAACAGGTAGTGGAATTTTATATGAAAAGAGGTAATTATTGGTTGCAGTTGGCTGCATTGTCGTGCTCTAACCATGTAACCATGGACATCTTTGCATGGCTTGGCGCAGGGTATAATCTAGGCAAATAAAATCAGTAATATTTATATTTTAAAAGTTGTTCTTTAAACAAATTTGCCAAACAAATCATGGCTAATACCGTCTGCCAGGTTAGCAACTAAGTGGTATGGTAAGGTTGTAGGGGTGGCTGCACTTTATATTATTCGGCCTCAGATCTCAAAGAATCCATTGTGTTCCTCGGTGTGGGATCCCTGAAATAATGGAACAAGGATTATTATTGTTGATTGTCCGCCCTGAAGCAACCTGCGTTCCGAAGTAATCTTATGATGGTTTTCGGTGGCTTGTTTGACAATTCGCCTAGACCCTAGATCATTGAAGACGAGTTCTCCCAAAGCTGACTTTCTATTTTTGCTAAGGCTTGGGTATTCGCCACATCCTCTGCATAGCTCCGGTGTACTCAAGTGCATTCTCTTTTGTTTTCCGAGGCAATTGCTAGAACTTCCGCTGCTGCGATTTATAAGTCTTATCGACTATGCGTTGACGTGTTCTGATGCGTAGATCCCACACTCACATCCATTTTTGACCCGTACTTAAAAATGGATATATTTTTAGGGCTTATGACATCTCCTTCTATCCAGGTCTCTCTGAAAATAAACTTGAGTTCAGGGTTAAGGCTTAATTTAGGGATTAGTATTAATTAGTCAGTCCTGGATGTAATGTTCGCCCATCTGGTGATTAAAACCTTTTTCGAAAGGTTAGATTGTTGAAGGTGTTGCACCCCTTCCTTTGTGAGAAGATCGACAGCTATAAGTCCTAGCATGTTCTCGATTTTCGAGTGCTGCTGTTTGTTGGTATTGTTCTAATTGCACTTGTAGTTCCTACACAGGCCAATTGTTGAATCTTTGTCAGAATGTTAAAGTTTATGGTTTTCTTTGCGGCTGGCCACCAAACTAAGCGTGTATATGTCGTCGCGTCGTTTTGCCTTTGGCAAAGTCAACGACCCTTATTTCGTTGTTCTTCAGCTTCATTATCTCATTTACTACTATAATTATAGTGATAGGACTCCTTCCTGGGTAGGGCCTCGGGAGCGCGCTATGAATGTTGCTGTGAATGCAGTTTATAATAAACTCGGAATGATTCCTCTTCTTGCTACATCTTCGTCGTCCTTTAGGTGTGTTTCTTGTAGTACTTCTAGATCTACTTGTAGGTTTTAAAGTATACAGTGCTGTAGATCAGACAAAACATCAGGATCGGCATTACTATTGCGGTATAGACTGAGTTATCACTTCATCATCACTTAAATCTTTCTTAAACTCCTTAACCCAAAAAACCGCAACAATTTTTAATTATTCACCACGATTCATTCGTGTAAAATTCAACCATTAACACCCGCCCACCCACACGTCTTATTTCTGTGGTCACACTGTCACTTCAATTGTATTGCAATCTTTACAAATGCGATGCCCATCGTTTACAAAATTTAAATAATAGTTTAAAAATACTGCATTAATTTAAAACAGCTATGACGTAATATTTGCATTTTATTTGTTTGTCATTATTTACATATTTACTAGGCGAACACATTTCGTCGGCAGCCAAACCTAAAGTCGTCTTGTCTTCCATAATCAGTCGTTGCGCGAGACGCTTTGGTAAACGATCAACAAATTGCTTGTGTCTACAGAAACTGATTGAGTTCGTTCGGTGTCGTTGGGCTTGCCATTTGGCTTCGGGAGTATTGTACCAACTATTAACAGTATCTTAAGAGATTCCAACAAACTCAGCGGGACAATATGACAGAAATTATGATGACAAAATACTCGATTACAGAGCGGTGCGTCTGAGTTGAAATATAATAATCGGCTACTCAAGGTCGACTTTCTTTTCCTTCGACCTTGAGGTGGGTATTCTTTGCGTAAGCATGATAATGCGTTGTGATATGGTTAGGTGTCGACCTAGTTGTTTATAACCATGTGTTTGAAACAGGTTAATCCATCAGATGGGCAAAAAAAAAGGTTTTACATATGTATGCTTTCCATGGAGTGCTTTATTATTGGATAAACTCTTACCCAACTACGTCTTTTTTTTATCAACAGAAGATAAGTGTGGCATAATGCTATTAAAACATTCGTCATCATTGGTAAAAGGTTAATTATTAATATATTTGCTGACATGTCTCATGCGAGTGATGCATCATGTGTTTTGAGCCGATTAAACTTAAACAGAAACCATTCAAACTTACATAAGTCTACAGTTTCAGTCATCATATTGTGGCCAATCGAATGGCTTTTAATTACGTACATCTTAAACTTGAGGGATGGACTACGAAAAGTGCACAGTATCTGGTTGTCTCCTTTTGTATCTGTGTTCCGCTGTATCTTTCAGCTTCTTGGTGGTTCTTTAACAGCTCTACTGTTGCTTTTGTTTATAATAATAGCTTAATATATGCCGTACTTCTCTCCTTTGTACAGCAACACTTAGGGACAAACTCTATTTTATAGACTGAGGCATCAATGTCAAGTGTACATTACATACATACATATGTCGGTTGCGATAGACTTTTGAACGTTCAGTTGAAAGAAAAGTAACAAGGAAATGTTATACATAAACGTGTTTATTTTAAATATTCAGTAGTCATTAACTGTTGCACTTGTACTCATAAGTATTTATTTATTTAAATTTGCACCCGTGAGCTATAAAGATTGCTTGTTTCGTCTCGGAAAAATAACTTTTTCTAGGAAAATGCATGCCTTGCAGTAACAAATTGTATGTAAAGATCAAGTTGCAGTTGAGCTAGAATTTCCGAGAAACCTTAATAGAGTGCAACCGATGTTGAATTATTCTCGGACCTTCACATATCCACTTTATTGCTTTGCATCACGAAACAATTTGTTCCGGTCATTCGAAGAAATCCAGTTCTTCTCATCATGTCATGGACAAGAAGCTCTTAGTAAAGAAACACACTCAATTCCTGAGACTACAACTTTTATTTTCTCGAATCATGGAAAACTCATTTGTGTTTGGCCCTGTTCTCCAAAACAACTGTTGAACATAATTGTGTTGGGTTACTTGAGAAATAACACTTATTAATGCTGTAACGAAGAAGTTACGTTTGCTGATCTGTTGATAATAAAGGGTGTCTAGTGAGAATAACAGAACTGACTTTTGTCTTGAAGTTACCCATCAGCAATGTTTTAATTGTAATTCAGTTAAGTTGATCAACTTCTACGGACCTCCTTGTTGTTCATAGGAAAATCACCCTACTAGAACTCTGTAGGGTAAGTATTTAGGTAGTTAGGTAAACCACAAGCACAATAAGCGCCAGTGCGCCTTTACAACTTAAGTGGCCTGGCTGTTTATAGGATAGTTTTCAAATCCATTCTGTGAAGTTGAAAAAGTTAATGAAGTTGCAAAATTATATGTCAAGATCTCTAATTCCTTGAGGAAGGCTTTTCCAAGTGTGACATGCCTGGTTCTTTTGTTGTTGTATAGTTGCCGCTACAGCAATGAGTGCTACTATTTTGGCTATCTCGATGCGAGGTCTGTTGATTAGGGCGTTCATCCTATTTTTATTGTTGGTGGGCCATATCTGTCTGGATATGAAACATTTTATCTTGGAACCGTGGGTAAAAATTGATATTTGGTATTTCGATAAGAGCGAGTTATTGCTCCATTCCGTCCTGCTTGGAAAGTGGACTTGCTAGTCAGTTATGGGGGTGGTCAACCAGAACCCAAATTTTCTGAGTCTTATTGCACTACACGAAATAATGTATTTGCTTCTGTCGGAATCGATTGTAGCGCTCCTGTGATTCTGATACCAGGTGCTTATTGAACTCTGCTTAGTTTTATGATGTTGTAGGCTTTGCTAAAGGTGTGCCACCAAACGAGCGATCCATAGCTAAGAATGGGAAAAAGTACGGCAGTGTACCTACATTCAGGGGACCATCATAAATTCAGTTTTACTCGGATTAATGCCAAGTCCATATCTTGTGGCCCAAGCCACAGAGTCACTGAGGAGAACATTCCCGGTAATAACATTTCCACGTCTTGAAAAAATTATAAATTGAATAATCGGAAGAAATGTGTACAATGGCGGCAATTTGACGAAAAATCATCGAAAACAAACTGAAAATTGGTGGCAAATACCTACTTATTGCAAAAAAAGCAACAAATATGCAAGAAATGTTCATTTAAAATTGCGAAACTTTTGGGAATTAAATACAAAAAAAGAACGGTCGGCGTCCTCGTTTGTTGCTTTTTGTTTTGTTTTTTTTTTTTGTCGAGTGAAGTTTGTTGTTTCATTTGTTTTTAAAGGTGTTAACACAAGAGAAGGTGCTAACACTTTGGATCATCATCAGACTGAATTAACTGGCTTAAATCTTTAGTTGTATGTCCTTTCTTTAATGTGTATTTAAAATGCTAATCTAGAGCTCATTAAGCTGGAATCAACATTCATTTTGTTTCGTTACAATAACTGGACCATAAAATAAGTTTCTCAAGTCAGAAATAAACTTGAAAACAAATTTACAATTGTTACAATATTTATGTTTGTTTACATTCACATTTCTTGCGCAGCAGCTATTATGAAGAAAGATCCAAGAAAAGTTAGCACCATTAGACATTTCAAAATGAAGTCATTAATTTATTATAATTAAATATAAGATTTCCAAGCCTTAGGGGAGACCTTAGTTTACAAAGCCAGTTCATTAAACTTAAATCAAATTTAGATTGACGGTATATTAGGTCAACATCGTTTCGTGAGGTGTTCGGTAGCCCGAAACTTTTCTCTTGTAATAATTATGACTGAATTACAGTGTGGAAAAGCATTTCTATTTTATGTAACGCCTATTTGATAAAGGGGAAACATGAACAGGGGAGAAAATGAGAAGAGGAAGAGTTTCTGGCTTTTCGCACAATTACATAGCTTAATCAGAGAGGTTTTTCAAAAAGATTTGATTAACCTGGTTTATAAGATGGTACCGAATGGAATCCTATTCAGTGGAACAGAACCGCAATTTAAAAGCAAAACAGTCAAGTTGCATTTTCATCGCTCCAATAGCTACGGATTCAGATAATAACACGGAAGTACACTGCACTGTGTGTTCCGATATTTGTAGCGGCTGCAATTGTGCGCACTAAGCAACAATCCAAGCAACCTATAGCCAACATCACATAAAAATAAAACAGCCGTAGAGCATTAGTCTTTGGTTGTGTGTGTGGAGTATACCAACTGTTTACGGTGGTCATGCAAACGGGTATCGTGAAGACTGACGACGAGAAGGTGTTATGGAAGTGGAACACAAGCCCGATTGGCTGTGTGTTTAATTCGGCGAATACACTAAAGTGCGTATTCCGGAAAAATACGTTATGTACGTGCTACGTACATACGTGCATTTATGCAATATCTGACCACCAAAATTCATTAGTGCGGCGACTAGAAGCGTTGCCACATACCACAAGTGTTTGACCTCGATTTTGCAAGAATATGGTTGATTACTACAAGTATTAGTGGATATAATTTCGTTTTAAGGCTCCAAAGACTTAGGGGAAAAGCAGTATAGAAGGCAAAGTGAATTGTTTTGTGAATGATTCTATCTCGAACTTTTAAAGTTAGCTTTGACTTTACAAGCAATGTAAAAACGCGGACGGCGTTGTTATTGTAATCTTTGCTTCAGAACGCACAGTTCCCCTCTTTTACAAAAAGGAAGTCCTCAATTAACTACTTCTGACTTCTCGGACGATGTCGCCATCTCCGTGTCGGGTAAGTATCCTTAGACATTGGTAGATATTCTTCAATATGCTCTAAATAAGCTGACTTTGTGGACAAATATTTGGGTCCAAGGGTGAATCTGTCTTAAGCCGGATCACTAGGAAAACTGGAAAATAAAAATTCCAATCATTATCCCACCCAAGCTCAACGGTATAGCTCTGAGATTTTCAGACAACGCGAAGTTTTTAGAACTTATTTTAGACAGAAAGCTTTTGTGTCGAAAGCAAATCATAGATGGCAACATCTTGACTATTGCAACAACAATCTGGCCTGCCTATCGAAAGCATTAATTCGACTAAAAAGGGACCATCTTTCGAAACTTAATAATGTCCTCATAGGGCATTGCATCAGCGTTTGAGTATTGTTTGCAATGATTTCTGCAGAAGCTGTCCCGCCCTTGCTAACGTCATGAATACCACATTAGACGAAGAAATCTTCAACGATCTGAACTCCGTCAGTACGGCCGAAACTGCTACGTTGAGTACCATAGTACTCAGTGATATCACAATGGACCTACTCGGAGGAGGACTTCTAACTTCCTTTTTCAGTTAGTGACGAGATATCACCAACTGTGTGCCCTTTATTAGACGTGTCCCTCAGTATCTTACAACTAGGATTCATGTACCGTTACGTTTCTTAAGGAAGCTGGAAACGATACGCTCTTCGTGGGAATTCTCAACTCATCACTGGTTTCGGTGAATGAGTCGTGAACAATTATTTGCCAGTTGTTCAAGGAACTTATCGTTGTCGTGCACTCTTAATACACTACGCTGCCAGTTTCTCTAGGACATCAAGCAAAATATCTTCACCAAATTCTATGAAGATTAATGCCAAACAATCACCAATTTTCTAGTTCTAGTTCTGGATTAACTACTCGCACGACACAGCTTACCTTCTGATTTCGAAGGCCGGCATTAATTGTTCTGATCTTATTAAGCCTTGTCTTTTCACCAAAGGTATGTGGGTTTTTTTCGAATATAACACACTTGTCCAATTAAACCCTTTATCTTAATATAACTTAACAATACATTTTAAGTTTGTTTATATAACATTTCCACAAAACAAAAAGTAATTAACCTTAGTACAATGTTTAGACACGGTGCGGTGTGTCAATTTCCGAGTGGTTTATTTCGGCTAGGAAAAACATTAAACCAACAATGCAACAAAGAAACTTATAAAGTACTCTAGTAGTGTAATTAACAACACTTACATAGCTTTTTCTTTTATAACAAAAAAGAAAACAGAAAAACAAAAAAAAAAAAACATTTTCTCTTTGGCTGCATAAAAGTTTATTATTGGATCATGGCCGTTTGTCTCCAATCAAATTATTAACTTTTGTTTCGAGTCATAGTTACAATTCAACAGAGAGGTAATTTCGAATAATTTTGCCACCAAACCCAAAAGAAAAAAACATAATAGAGTAATGGAGTCACACGCAGCTACTCATAGGTAGGTAGGTAGGTAGAAGTGGCTGTCAAGTTAGGCCTATCAGCAACACAAGTAGTGCTTGCGCACATTTTTGATACCACAACTAAGTTTCTCATAAAAAAGCTCCAAAGTATTTGACTCTGGCTGGCGCTACAGTCTGGGGCAGTCCTCAATTAGTAATCAACAATTGTTTCCAAGTTTATAAATGTCACTCTGGAATAGAATCAAAGACGGAGGTTAGGCAAATATTCGATTGTTTTCTGGCTACATATTTTGTAGCTTGGGAGGACAAAAGCATACCCGACCAATGAGTTCCAAGTCGATACTTACTATCAACACATCGATTTGACCGAACCGAGATGGCCGAATCCAGATCACGAGAAAATGAATTTGCAATGCACCGTGCTGCTGGGAAACAGAACCTTCGAATTATCCCAAATAATATATATATAATATAATTCAACAAATACATCTAGTTGCGGTGCGGGATCCAGTTTTTTAGGATGTTTAAGCCCGCCTGTAGTAGTTCAGTCATTGCCGGTTACCAATATGACGACATCGCCATTTTATTATAATTTTATTAGAAACTAATATCCTATGGTTATTCTAGGTTAGAGTGACAAGCTGAATTTGATGCAGCCTTACTTAGATCAGAGAAAGTCCTTTGTGATACTTCATGGATCTATAATTTCATCTAGAAAAACGACCCACAGAACCACGATGAAGGACTGAAGGCTAAAGTTCGTTTAGACTGTGCACGGAGGTGGCTCCTAACTTGAGGGCTGCACACCTACAATTTCTCCTCCTTGTCTATACAGCTTCTATTGAAATCATTATAGAGGAGGCCCAGCCTGTTGACATGCCTGCCAATGATTCAGTCTCCCGTAACTCCCGATTCAGTATTAGAGCCATCTGTGTAGAAGCAGATGAATCTCCTTAATTGTGACTCAAGAATGTAACGAACTTTTTATCGTATAGATAGTTAAATGAATGATTAATTATGAATTGATTTTAGAAATAACTTCAAACATCATTAGTTTCTCAAGTGGTACAGTCCACCATTTATCGTTGTCGAATTACTTAAACTTATTTTGGGGGTTCTAAGGTGCTTATTGAGAAAACGAGCACACATTCGATTTGTAGCAAATTATTATTAATAATATCTACAATATATGAACTTATGCAAATTTTTTATATTTCTTAGAACGCAAATGTTTCCTATTGTCCGTGTTGTTCTTTTTTTCGACTGAGCCATTATGTTAGCCACTTGGGGCAGGCATATTGTTTGTCTCTGGATAAAGAGAAATTCATTAACTCGACACCCAAAACGAGCCACGCTTAATTACTTAAAAAATAAGCAAATTACTGCGTGGAATACAAATTGTCGGTTTTCCATTCACTCCAACATTATTTGTCAAAACAAATTGTATTCTAGTCCCCCTTGGTTAGATATCCGCTTTATACTCGGTTGCCAATGGGTAATTAAATAAAAATGGCTAGTAGTTGTAGATTGTTCTGGTTCAAATGTAAAATTGTTTCGACTTACAGTTTTCACGCGGCCGGAAACTATTATCCATTTAAAATTGCGCACAAACAATTAGAGAAAAATCGCAAACCGTATCATTATTATCTTGCCCAACTATATGTACATGCATAGAAAAGTGCACTAATTAGTATATTTTGAAGGGTATCTATTTCTGACCCTCGGGTTTTTCTCGACGATATTTCGTTGACTTTAACTTGCGTAACTCGAACTAAGTGTGTAAAGACGTAACTCATGTTGAGTGTGGGAAACCTGAAGGTATTCGAGAAGCACCTGAATCAGGCACAAGCACTTTAGAATTGATCGCGAATGAAACATCAGGTGATATTGTATTTGTTTTCTAAATTTGCTTGGAAAATATTGAAAGTGGTAAGGTGTAGAAGCGAATCGGATGTTCATGACAAACTGCATGAGTGCAGATAATTTCGTTGGAAAAAACTTGATTCGGACTTACATAGGTAGGAGATAATGTATGGAGTGAGTAATGAAAATTTTTCGGCATCGGAGCTCGATAAAAACGTATCTCACTCTCGTTTTACATGCGGTGTTATGTATATAGTCGAGGTGACTGTGTACAACATCGACGCCACAGAGGAGGGAGGAATGGGAGGAACTGGATGGGCCATGCGGCAATGTGTGTTGGACAATAGTGCTGGTTTAATTTGCGGCGTGCTATTGCGCACCCAACCTGCTGACAACCTTGGAAACGCGTACGATACACTATAAGTGTATGTGTACTCTGGCAATAAACATTGCCATTGTTGGGTTAAGTTTGTGCTCGCATGTGGCAACAATATATTTACCAATTACGTGAATTGTATAATCACTAATATAATTTTAGCTGCATATTGAGATATATTATCAATTTTTGGTTCGATTTGTACTGTATTATATCCGAAAGGGTATGTAATTTACAGAAAGTCGTTCAGATCGAGCGTTTTGTTTGAACATCTTAGTCCTGAGATGCCTCCATGAACTTGATCTCCTGAAGAAGAACTTTTCTTTGCACAAAAGATATCTTTTGCAGTCACTGATAGGACTTATCCTCCAAAGGGGCTAATTCGATGTACATCTGTGTACTCATATACGTGTATTAAAAAAAAAAAAGTTTTGAGCTTAAACCGGACAAGTATCGTCATAATTTTGAACTATGTAGCATTGTCCGCGGTGGTGTTTCCAGTGTCGGAATCAATTGAAACGCTTATCAAATGAACATACAGCAGTCCTAAATGTTTTGTTTTTAATAATCATTCCTATAATCATGTCTACCAGTGCTCAAAGGCGTCAAAATCCCGTTCGCCAACATAGCGAAATATTTAAGAATAATACAAAATTTATTTTTTCGAATCACTTCGAGTCCAAAGCGGCTCGTAGATTATCAGCTTTCTGACAGTGTAAGTGCGCTTTTGGTAAGACATGGAGCTTATAACCGAAAAGAGTTTCGTGGCTCTATTAAGCGATTGTAAGATCATTCTTAAGAATAAGCTTCCACGTAAAACGTGACAGCTATTTTCACTAAACTGCCAAAAAAATGGTTTGTTTCGATTGCACCAGGGTTTTTACCAGCACACCTGGCTCTGCTCTAGTTGCAATGACTAATCTACCACCTATTAACGTTAACATCAGGGGCGAAATTATCAGAGCAGAACAGTTTAGAATGCAGGACTAGCTTGAATTCGATTGAAAGACTGAATCAGCTAATCCCTGCCCTGCAACCAGCGGGGTTACCGAAAATGAATTTTTCGATGCGTTTGTTAAGCCAAGTTCAAAGGAGAACGTCTCTAGCCCTGAACCTACGTTTGTCCGTATCTTCGATTAGGGCTTCAATCGAGGGTTGGGTTTCTAGCAAACACAACTGTAGGTGGCATGACTCTCCAAGATGCAGACAGACTAAACGGATATTTCCTGACGTCTGTAAGATTTCATTACAATACAGCATGATTCAAGATCAATATGTATGACAACCACCTTCTCCTTTAAAGTCTCCTTATATCTACACTGTGTACCGAGCCCAAATCCCTTGATCGTATGTGCATTGTATTATACAAAAAAAAAGTAAGTAGTCCGCAGTATTTTTTCTGATTCGTTGCAGATTTCTTAAGAATTTAAGGAAGCATTCATTTGGTTTGTTTACATCTCGATGACTCAACTGTTGATTTTATCCCTTTTTAACATGGGACTCAAATATTACTCCGTGTCCTGTAAGTCGAACTAGTTTGAAAGTTATTGAAAGGTTGAAAATCGGATTCAGAATAGAATTAATCTGCGTTTGTCATGCGAAGTCAAATGTTGTATTCCTGAAGACTTTAGCACAATATCCTCGTTTTATTTTGGGAACCATTAATGTTAATTCGAATACACGTCTTTCATGGATCAAATTCTGATGAACACAAAGTAAATCGATGCTTTAGCTGCCATTCATATATTTTTTATTTTATTTTTATTCAAATCGACATGCGAAACAGTCGAAATTCTAATCTTATACGTCAGACTGCTTATAAATAAAACATTTGCCAGAGCATAGCGGAAGAAAGTTTTAATATGCGAAAATTTCTTCTAGTGTACGCTTATTGGTTGTTGTAACAATCTAAAAAGGGTTATAAGACCTGACATCGTGGTATCACAGAATTCACAAACTGGGTAAATTAGGCTTGTTTTCCTTTAGTAGTAGTAGTAGTAGTAGTGCCAAATGCTGTAGCTTTTAGGGTTTCGGAAAGACTCTTTTTAGGCATTTTTGCATTGTTGCTATGAACATTTCCGGTCTCTTTTGAATGGCCGCTTTCACTTCCTTATTTGAGATGTCAACGGATCCAGGCGCATAGTTTTCGTCTATTTTTCTACGAGTATACATGCTATAGTTCATCCGATGTAATTCTTGGTATATCTTCTGTGGTGGTCTCTCTAATTAATAAGATGGTCTCTGAGGGAAAAGATTAGGTAAAATATTTGGGGGGACCTACAGCCTTTCGGCTTTATCATTACCATCCTATATGCCATGTTCCTAGGATTTATGTCAGCTTTGTCAAGGAAATGTTTGAAGTATCTTGATCTCTGCTTCTGTCTTTGCTCGCTTGATCGCCTTTTAAAGTCTTGCCAGTTTAAATGTGTTTTAAAATTTCTTGGAAGCCAGCTTTCCTCCTGCGTCGGGCTTGCTCGTTCCACCAGTAGCACGGTGCACCTGTGTTCTTCTGGGAATTGCTGTATTGCACGTTGTGGTAGTAATAGTGCGGCTGAGTTGATGCGCTCCGCTATTCCGCTATTTAACTTGCGCAATCTTGAATTTTCTTCCAAATTACTCCAAAGATTTATACCAGGTTAGAGAGAATGAGCAATTCTGAAATCCTATACCAAATTCACTTATCTCCTCGGGTTAGTGGCCAGAAGCTATTTTTTTTCTATTAAACTTTTAAAAACCTTTATTTCCTACACAATAATTGAAGTATATTATGTAAGTGAAAGTGCGGACCTAGTTTTTAGTTTCTCTTTATTCCGCTTTTACAAAGAAATCTGATCAGACAATGAATATAATTGAAGAAATTCTAATGCCATGCCATGTGAAGCGATGTGTGGATTTAATTCTCTGACTTATTTTACAAATGCACATTAGAGTCGAAAAATACATGACAAATAATAAAGCGTATTTATAAGGTTTTACACGATTCATTGTATTGTACGTCAAGTTTGGAATAATTAGTTTTTGTTTCTTGCTCCGTAAAGGGAATGTATTGATTTTGTACGAACTTATAGGGTAAGTGCAACATTTCTTCCTCCTCTTCATCTCAACAGCTTAAGATGTATGTAACCTACTCGCGTGTATACGTACAATGTAACACTGTAGTGGGTTCTGGAACACAATGGTATCCACGGGAACGAAATGGCAAAAAAGTTTTGGAGGAAGGGATTAAAATAGGACTTATTATTGGTCAATCCCTCAGTACAGTATGTATATGTTCAGAATGCTATCACGGAGGCCTGTTAAGTCCATTGTGTTGACTTCTATTACCTTCATTGAATACTGCAATAACTTTCTAGATCCATCGGTATACATCTCCAACTAAAACGCTCAGAATTTCGTGCAAGCTCCTTCCTGCATTGTGCTTTCAATTTTGAGGATGACGTTGTCGAATAGTAGCTTGACTACTACTAAAGATAGTAGCTTGACTATTACTGAAGATATCCTTGTTTGGTTTGGATGCAATATTGTGTTTAATGATAAGGCACGTCTCACGGATTGCCAGCATCTCCACCTGGGAGGCGATGGGTGAATCTGAATCTTGAGCTGAACCTTGAATCGGATTGACTGGTCAGTGTTGCAGCAATACATATTTTATCAGTAGTGCGGGTATTAGTGACAGCATCCATGAGCTTAGAGAAACTGAATTATTTCCAATTCTCCATGACATCCTTTGATGTTTTGCGTGGTGTCCATTGCCACCTGACGCAGGCGTGTTTAACTATTTGGATAAATTTAGCTAGCAACGGTTGCCTAAGATTATTTTTATTATTTATATGTTTATATTTGTCCCGAGGTAGATGAACTCCTTCGCTTTAAATTTAATAAATATTTTCTGTTTTCAGTTTGTAATCCTGCAAATTAAAATATGTTAACTAAACACATCTGTCTGCTAGACTGCGTGGTTAAGATAATGGTTAATCTTTAGTACGCTGCTATTTATTTAAAACCTGTAATCTGATTGTGAATGTGGTTTGATTATGTAAATTTCTAAAAGTTATTAGAAAACTAGAATTTAAAAAAGAAGTATTAAGTAATAAACAAACTAACCGATGTGAAGAACTGTAAATTAATTATTGTTAAAATTTCCTAACGGTACACAATTTAGTTACGGTCATAAATCACGAATCGATTGAGAGTTACATCGGCAATAATGTTCAATCTAGTCAATAAGGTAACCAATCTAAATGCAGGCATGTGTCAATACTGTATAAGAAAACCATTTGTTCTACAAATGAATATTTATAATTTTTTGTTAACTTCTAACAAAACCCGTGCTGTAGAAAATATAAAAATTACATACATTTGTCAATTTGATAGAATCTTTAATGCTTCCGCTTATTTCAATTGACGCGAAACGAAACACATTCTAATGGCATTATAATGGATTTAGAAAAGTCAACTGGAAACAATTAATACTCCAAGAATGTCGATTGCTCACTTATAAGTGAATACGTTTACAAAAAATATAATGACAGTATAACCACTGAAGGATGAAAACAAAGTATCTATAGGTACAAAAGCTAACTGAAGTCCATTCTCAATTTCAGATTGTTTGTGTGGCACGTTTTAGAATGGCAGCAGTTGAAGTCCGAAATGGGTACAAGCATTATGGCAGCTCATCAAATCAAAAGATAATTTTAAATTATCTTAATATGAACGTTATGCGTGGATCCATGTGAGTTGAATTTGAAATTGTATATTTTATTTTATTTTTTTTACAATCTTGTGTTGTTTTTGTTTCCTTAAAGTTATGGTCTTCTCGGTGCGTCAGGTTGCGGCAAAACTACACTTCTATCATGCATTGTGGGCCAACGTCAACTCAACAGTGGGGAGGTGACTGTACTTGGTTTGCAACCCGGTCTACCAGGAAGTGGTATACCGGGAGCACGTATCGGCTATATGCCTCAGGTCAGTGTAATTTACAAACCCAGAAATACATTTTTGGTTGACCTTAAAACAAAAGAGTTGAGAAGCGAACTTGATTTAAATGTTTATGTCGTTTCGGTTTTCTAGGAAATAGCACTGGTCGCAGAAATGACGGTTAAGGAAACAATTTATTATTTTGGTCGAATCTATGGTCTAAATGATGAACAAATTCGTGAAAAATTCAAAATACTTCGTGACCTACTGCAACTACCTCCACCCAAACAGTTGGTGAAAAAATGCAGCGGCGGACAACAGAGGCGCGTCTCTTTTGCCTGTGCAATGATTCATGATCCTGAACTGCTTATACTTGACGAACCGACAGTTGGTCTGGATCCTATGCTAAGAGAAAAGTAATATTGATTTTTTTTTCGTGATTGATTATGAAATAAAAAGATACATGTTTCCCTTTGTAGAATTTGGGAATTTCTAGTAGAATCGACGCGAAATAGCAAAATGGCTGTGATCATAACAACACACTATATCGAGGAAGCAAAACAGGCCAATTGTGTAAGTATGACTGTATTAAACACAAAAAATTTGTTTTTTCTAAATCAATTTCCTATTTAGATTGGCCTAATGCGAAATGGAGTACTTCTAGCTGAAGATACGCCACAAAATATATTGACCAAATTCGAAGTAAATTCGATAGAAGACGCATTTTTATTGTTAAGTTCAAGACAGGGTAAATCGGATGAAGTCGATGCGAGCACGATTACAAGACGCCAGTCAACGGCATCAGCAATAACATCCGTCGATGTCAGTGAGCCAGCAGTGTACGCCGACAAGAATGCTAACATTGAAAAAAGTGAAAAGTCACCCATAGACTGTTGCGTTGACACTGATGAGAATAAACGTAAATTTCTATTTACCACACGGGGACGAGTAAAGGCACTGATGACAAAGAATTTCGTTCAGCTATTCAGACAACCATCGTAAGTATAAACACACAACCAACAGTTAGCTCGTGGTAGTTGTTAAGTTGGGTGCAATAACCCGATTAATCGATGTGAAATGTTTAAGGGTAGAGGAACTTAATATCTACAATTGCAAGGGGAAACATTATCGTAACCACAATATGTTAACTTAACTTAAAAGATCATGTTGCACAAGTATTTCTTATTAGATACAAGAAGAATGCAATTGAATATTTAAAAGCTGTCAGAGCATTGACACGTCAATTTTAAATTTTACATTCTTAAAAGACAAAAAAAGGTAGGTAGCAAGATGGAGGTGGCGGTTCAAAGTAGAACCCACTTGGTGCTGGGATGCACCGTTTTGAAACCACAGCTCATGAAACCTGATTGTTTGCGGATGTTGATAAGTTGATTGAGGGAGTTGATTAAACCCAGCCTTTGAAGTTGATAAATTGAGAAAAAGAATAAGTTCTCCTATCATTTTCTTGGATATCTCTTGGAGGTTATCGAAGTAGAGTTTGCCTAGAGTGTGTCATAATAGATTCCTTCACGCTGCTATCCTTGCAACTACGACAGAAGGTGTCTAACTTGGCTGCGTGGTCTCCATCGGCTGCCGGCTACGATTCTTGCTATATCTGGTGTGGATTTGCTTGGTAGTTGTTTGTTTTGGTTGGGAGTCTTACTGAAAAACAAAAACACATTTCCTTGCATTTAGCCTTGGAGTTAGGTAGTGTGTCAAAGATGCAACCAACTCGTTTAGTATCGTCTCCAGCATTTTACTATGACCATAGAGCTTAACGGTCCAGCAACCGGAATATAGTACCACTTTTTGGATGTGTAGGTCAAGTAGTAGAAGATGAAGGATCACAGTTAAGGCATCTGTAGGGCAGGATCTCAGCGCATAATTGATGATAAAAAGCATAATTTAGGTCTTGTCCGGATTCACCTTGGAGCCACAGCTGTTGCTATGTAGTAATTTCCAGTTTTCGATGTTAGAGTCGGAGCTCAAGTTTTCAATATAGTTAGTTAGAATAAAAGGTCTTATAAGTAGCTAGGCTCTGAATCAATCGGAACGGGTAACATTCTGTCCAGTTGGAAAGTTTAAAATAAATCCCACAAATACTTTTGAAAAAATAATAAAAATCTAAAATAATTTATTTCCTATTGTCTTCCAGAGGAGTAATCTTTATGTTAATGTTTCCAATCATTCAATTGTCCTGTTTTTATTTGGCAATTGGCAAGACACCAGGAAATTTGAAACTTGGAATCGTCGACAATGAAATTCCAGACTATGAATCATGCTTTGATCACAATTTAGTAACGGTTTACAATCGAAATGAGAGCTGTGAATTTCATAAGATATCATGTCGCTATATAAATGAATTAGGTGACGATCTAGCGGAAAGGGTAACATTTATAAATTTATTTTTTACTGAATTAATTTAAAAAAAAGATATTTAACGAAATTTTTCTTAGGTTTACTTTGATAGCACTGAAGAAGCTTTGGCGGCAGCCAAACGTACTGATGTCGTTGGGTTTATTCACTTTCCCTTAAATTTTTCCGAATC
The DNA here is from genome assembly GCA_951813785.1 of Criorhina ranunculi. Taxonomy (NCBI): domain Eukaryota; kingdom Metazoa; phylum Arthropoda; class Insecta; order Diptera; family Syrphidae; genus Criorhina; species Criorhina ranunculi. The sequence continues at coordinate 1,948,418 of OX638381.1, forward strand.
GATGCAAGAAATTCTGCAGGAAGGACGTTTTGCCAAACCAAGTGCTTTTGAGTGGGGAGAACTAAGAGTCCGAATCGATATGACAGGTAAAATAATAAAAATGCATTAACAAGAGGATTTATAAAGATGAATGGATGCGCTTCTATTTCAGATCAACAGATAGCTTATTTTATTGAACGACGTTTGAGGGACTCATTCAGCACGTTTATGAAGCATATACTGCAGGACTGCAATTTACCTGTCTCATTGGCCAGTTCTCCAGTACAGTTTGAGGAACCTATTTATGGATCTCTTGATATTGAATTTCAGCAATATGTTGCTCCAGGCGTAGTGATGACGTATGTATTTGAAAGATTTATTTTATTGTAGCTCTTCACATTGTCTTGCGTTTGGGGCTTGTTGTGTTCCTCTCTAGCGAAAAACTCTAAGGTTTGAACATAACGAGTACTAAAATGAGATTCAAGACTTTTGTCAAGAGAACCGTCGTGAGAGAGATATGGAAACAGACCACCTTGTTGGGTTTCCTTTCGTCTCTTTCGCCATGGTGGCACCGCAAATAAAAATTTTGTTTTTTTCTGAGACTTGAACCTAAGTCAACTTGCTAAGAAGCTGAGCCATGGCAATCACCTTACCTACAGATCTACTCTTAATGAAATTCATCGAAACTTGGTGTTATTTAATTATGTCGGCCTTCTTTGAGGTCTTTATCAGATTCTTTGAAGGCACACATCAGATACGGTTCCCTTAGTAAATGACGGGACACAACGCTTGATACTTTCAAGGAAAAGTTCCATGATGAGATAATAAGTCTTACTTAGCGGTAGAGGACAAGCGCAAATGTGCATAAGAAATAGTCCTGCTCTGTTTCAAATAGTGGCAAACTGCAGGTGAAGAATGTGTGGTTTGCGTCGTCCGCTTGAACGTCGTCGTACTGGCAATTTGGACTTTTGTTTTGCCCATCTTGTTGAGGTAGGCGTTGAAATATCCATGTCCGTTTAGAAACTGAGTGACGCAGTAGTTTACACACGGTAAAGTGTCGCGTCCCTTGTAGGTGACGGGGGACGGATGCCTCTAAAATTGGCAAGGTTGAGGGTGTATCCTTAGTTTTTGGTTTGGGCAAACGATGCTGGAATCTCATTCATCAGGCATTCGTTCGTCTTACCAAAGCCGGTAAGCCGTCCGATTCACCAGCCTTGTTGGATTTTATTTAGATAATGCTGTCCGCACTTTATTTTGGTCAGGTGGACGGAAATTTTGACTACAATCGTCTTAAGGGAATGATTCAACCTATTTGGATTTCGCCTTTGAGGAATTCACCTATCTTCGATTTGTTCTGTTCAAATTTTACTAAGACTAGGTCGTTCAAAAGCCAGGATACCTACTTTATAATTTCCTAAACTTTAATGCTTACTCATTGTTTTATTTTAGAATGGTCTTTTTCCTGGCAACGCTGATGACAGCCGCTGTGTTCATATCTGAGAGAATGGATGGAGTTTGGGATCGAACACTCGTCGCCGGTGAGTTATATCCTCTTTCCACTTCGCACCATGAATTGAATTTTAATTTTAATTTCAGGAGTGTCAGCTACTGAAATGCTATGGGCTCACCTCTTGACGCAATTCATCATTATGGCTTTCCAGTCTTTCGAAGTGATAATGTACATTGGTCTGGTTTTCGATACTTACAACAAAGGCGACACATTAACACTTGTGGGCTTGTTAACCCTTACAGCGTTTTGTGGAATGCTCTTTGGACTTCTCATATCGGTTTATTGTAGGTCACACACAACAGCCAATTTTGTGGCCACAGGAGCTTTCTACCCCATGATCATTCTATGTGGTAAATATGCCTTAGCTCTTCCATGTCATGCTCAACTATTGAACATTGATTTTGTCTTCTTTTTTTTGTTTTTGTATAAAAAAGGTCTTTTGTGGCCATTAGAGGGCATGCCCAAGAGTTTACAAGAAGTCGTTATGTTCTTCCCATTTACAATACCATCGATTTCTGCTAGGAACATCATAGAGAAAGGCTGGTCCATAACAAACTACCAAGTGTACAATGGATTCATCGTGATGTCAGTGTGGATCGTTATATTCTTCACGGCATGCATATTGGGTTTAAAGCGCAAAGCATAGACAACTTCATTCCATTTGTTGATTTGTAAGACTATTTAATGTAATTTTTTTCTTTTCTGTAATTGTATATGTGAGGCATCCTTTAGAAACATTTTTCTTGTATTTAATTTCAAAATCAAAATCGAACTCTATACCATTGTAGCACACATTCTTAATTAATTGTCACAAATTTTAAGAACTTTGTTGGACAAACACCGCACCCATAATAATAAGATGAAGAATAAGGGTTTTATTTAATTTTAGTTATTTAGTTGCTAGTTGTAAGTAATATTTTGTATACAACTCTTGTGTTTCATTTTTAGTGTTATTGCAATATGTGATTCAATAAAACAGAACGATTTCGAAGAAATGACTTACCAATTTGGAAGTTTTATTTGTATTATTTGAACTGATGCATGTGTTTCCATCGATCTGAACTTTCCTTTGGATCCCACCGTCCACTAGCAATGACACTAGATGAATGGTGTTGTCATATCCATAGCAAAGAAGTATATACCGCGAGGTTATCACAAAAAGTACATCCCTGGTTGGAATGTAGAGAGTTGTATGAAGCGTTTCTCCAATCTGGCGAACCATTCATAGCCGAGAGCCTACTTCATCCATTGAATATAGCACGTCGAGATAAGTGAGAGAAAACTGTGACCGAGCTTAACTTTACCCACTTAAGTAGGAAAGCTCGGAATCTTCTGCGTAAATTTGGTAAAGCCAACTCAAATTCATCAAACCATCTAAAAAGTTTACCTGAGTCCAAAGCGAATTGTGTACTGGAATTTTCTAGAGCCATCTCCAACGAAGATCACACGAAAACAGTCATATGCACCCTTAACTAATTAAAAGAGGTACATTTTCGATCTTATACAGAAAATTCTTTTCAGGAAAACTGAATAAATTTCTGGTAAGGCAGACATGACTGCAATGCTTTTGGCAAAATCAATCTGCTTGCAGCGTACTTTGCAGCTGGTTCAACGATCCTAGATTGTGATAAGTCTTCGCTTGTACTCGAGGGCGTCGAATTCTCAACGTTCACAAATCTGCTGGTCCAGATGGTATCCCCCCTATAGTTCTGAAGACGTGTTCTTCCACGCCGGCAGAACCACTGCGTAAGCTTTTCCTCCGGTCTCTTTTCGAGTAGAAGAAAACTGCATTTATCCAGCCCATCCCAACAAAGGCGAATCTTCTTTTCCTTCCAACTACCAACCCAATGCACTTACGCACCTTCTTTCTATGGTTGTGAAAACGGTGATAAATTGTCAGCGCATGAAATATTTCGATTCACAAAAACTTGGTAGTACAGTTTCCTTAGCAACAGGTCCACTGGTGATTTGATGGCTGAAAAGTGGAATGAATCTCTATATCACTTTGGTGAAAGCAAATGCATTTTAATTTCAAATACGAAATACGCGCCATTCTTTCGAACGTACTGTTAAATATAGGGATTGTTTCTTTAGCCGTACAACACGAATGTGGAATGCTCATCATTTAAAACCAACGTGCATCCTCCCACTCTCTTCTAATGACCAAATGCCTGTGCTATAGTGTGAGGAAAGCCATAAACCTCTTAGCGCGCGCTAATTATAAACAAAAAAACCAATCAGGGAACGAAATAAATGCGAACAATATTTTTGTGAAAACAAAACAAAAAAATTAATTTCTTAACAAGAAAAGGTGCCAACCTAAGAATATCACCAACAAACAAGTGAAAAATATGTGAACATCTACAACAAATGGAACAAACCGCCCGCCGTGTGCAGAGCCCTTTATAGAAACGTTTCGGAAATGAACTTGAACTGTCATCTACTGACATCTGTCAACAGCTGTCAGAACAGAATGAAAATTTCATTTGTTTTGCTAAGTTTCGCATTGTAGTTAATTTTTACAAATAAAATATTTTTAACAAGACATTAGCAACTCTTGCCTAAAAATGCACGTTAATTTGGATCCACAATTGGTGGATAAGATAGCGAATGAGGTGAAATCGCAGGGTGTTTTTGATCAGTTTCGTAAAGATTCCATGGCCGATGTAGATACCAAACCTGCCTACCAAAATCTTCGACAACGCGTAGAGAACACAGTAAATAAATTTCTTTCCGACCAAAAGTGGACCCCAGACTCAAACAAAAACCAACTTCGCGAGAGATTACGAAAGCATATTACAGAGTAAGAGGTTTTACTACCTTTTTGACGAAGTAAAACAAGTATATTCTTTTCAGAGCTGGATTCTTGGACGTTGGTGTAGAGCGCATAGTCGATCAAGTGGTAAACCCAAAGATTGCAACCGTATTTCAACCTAAAATTGAAGATATTGCCTACACGTACTTAGGAATACCTAAACCGCAGGCAAAAATTGATACTTCTGACGGCTTAGCCTTCAACGGACTACTACAAATTGAGACAGATTTAATGCCAACGGATCTTGAGCAGGTGAGTCCCGACTCGGACAAAGGTACTGTTAAATCTGATTCGAAGGACGATATGGAAATCGATGATAAATTGGATGATTTTGAATCTCCACCGTTTGAGCCAATTGAAATCAGTAACTTTGGTCATGTCAAGTTTGAGGAAAAACCTGATCATGAAGAGGAAAAACCGGATATTCTGGCCCAAACTCTCGAAACAATTGTTCCAGAGAGTGATATTCAAATTAAAGAGGAAAGTACACGGGAAGAAGTCAATGAACAAGTTAAGATAGAAGCTTCAGCTTCTCTGAAACTAGAGGAGGATATCGAAGTTAATATATCAGGCGACGCCACGCAAGAATCACAGCTATCACAAGTCTCAAGTGATAGTCGTTTATCGATTGTAACCAACGACAATACTCAAGATGAACAATCGATTGCTTGTGAAATCAAAGAGGAGAACCATGTCAACATATCCGAGGAAGCACAAATGCCTAAATTCAATGATAACTCCAACTCTGGTTCGGACAAAAAATCTTCAGAACCTCTTCACTTCGATATAAAAAAAGACGAAATCAAGTTCGAAGGAACCGAACGTAAAACCGAGCCTCCCGCTGAAGCTATGTCTCCAAATACTAGTGATGAGCAACGAGTTGATTGTTCTTTAGAAAACAAAATCATTGTTGATTCTCAAAATAATGACATACCTCTGCCCTCACATGAGTTTTCCTTTGAAAAGGAAAATGATTTCAAGTTTTCCAAGATTGAAGTAAACGTTCAGTTGGAAGAGGCGACGAAAACACCATCACTGGACGACTCTGCGGAGAGAGAATTACATATTATTGAAAAATCCGAACTATCGCAATGTTCTGTGTCACAGCACTCAATTAAATCTACTATGGCTAAGCAGGAAAAGTTGCCCAAATCGCCTTCAGCAACATCATCTCCCTTACAGCTCCAGAAGTCGAGTCATCGTGATAAAGAACATTCCTCTTCATCATCCCGGCATAAGAAACATTCCAGGGAGAAACGTTCCGATAGAGATAAATACAGTAGCAGTGGCCACAAAGTATCATCTTCGTCGTCATCAAAATATCATTATTCGTCAAAGTCATCCAGTGGACATAGGGTAAGCGGCACATCTTCAGAGCATCATCATCACCATCGGAGTAGTAGCAGTTCAGTGCATAAATCTAAACACTCGTCGAGAAATGGAAAGTCATCGCGAAGCCATAATGATTCCAAAGATTCACGTAGTCGTGATCATAGCAAGTCCAACTCCGAAAAAACAAAAGATAAGTCATCTAAAGAAAAATCTGATCGCAGTAAACTTCCGCTCCCCGATGATCATTATTCCTCCAAACAGAAGTGGAGGAAGTCATCTGACTCTAACGATGATGAGGACAGTAGTCAAGAGGGGACTCGTTCTGGTGGTCCAAAAGATAACAGCAATTCGCGGGATAATGGTACTAATGGAGGGCATAACAATAGCAATACATCATCGGGAACCCCGACCGCTAATAATCCAACTGGACCAGGTAAATATATGTTTTTGGCTTGTTAATTGATGATTCTCATTTGACATTTTCTTGAAGCGGTTGATAGTAAGTCGTCAATTTAAAAGCTATGACAATATGCCGTCTTTGGAAGACCAAAAGAGCATATTTCATGCGAATGTCTCAGCAGGGAACTCAACCATTTATCCACAAGCATGTATCTGAGGTTCCTCGATGACCTCGATCTTTTTTGTGATCACGACTTTCTTCATTTGAAAGACAACTTTTATTGCTACAAACAATCTTTTCGGTTTCCATCAGCACACATTGTTCTTGGAAGAAGGGAATCGGGACAACTGATATCGATACAGACCATCCATTCGTGTGATTCATGTGTCGTCTCAGACAGAGGTGGCCTGTAGATCTCTCTGCAGTTTTTCTTTGACCGCTATTGCTCGAATTAACGCTGGCATTTGGCTCATCCTTTGAATTTGCATCCATTGACAGCCAAAAATCATTTTTTTTTGTTAGCCAGTACCGAATTCATACACAGTATATATGCAACTGTCTCCTCGTCTTCTAAACAGCTGGTAGGTATCATGTTTTAGAAGTTTACGTGCCGTATGGACAACTCCCTTCTACCCATTCAAGAGTTCATCGCGTCACACTTTAAATTTCCGTCTTGGGATCATGTCTTTCACTATTTCTTTATCAACGGCAGCAGCGGCTCATGACCCAAAAACCTTTTCTTCGCAAGGTTGTCCACATTTTCGTTTCCTTCACGTCCTCTAACCCATTGGCTTGGGTTCAACGAGTGTAAAGACTATTTAATTTACTTTTATTTTTCAGGTGATAATGTCGACAGTCCGACTACAGCCAACTTAACTGGCCAGAAAATCATTATTTTGGATAATCTTCTGGAGAATCCGCAAACGAATTTCATCGAAATAGGTGACGCACACGTACAGGTTAATTCGATTGCAAATCACGCTCCTAATTGCCCCTATGATGGAGAATCGCTCTATTATTTCGAAAATGACATTGAAATGAAACACGATGTTGTTTGTCGTGTGAAGCTTGTTACTAAGCTTATGGAAAGTTTCCGTAAACTGTTGCAGACGAATTTAGATTTTTCGCGAAGACTATCGACCACCGATTCGGATGGTAACATAAGTAATGAGACAGTAAAATATTACCAGCGGCCTGAGTCACTATCACCCGGTGCAATGAAAAGACGTTTCGAAAGTCCAAAAACCACACCGTCGTTTACAAGCGCAACTCTCACCATTGATTGCATACAATATGGAAATACGACGAATTCACATTGTCTCAGTAAACGTTTTAAATTTAACGGAACCTCAGTTACAAAGGTTTCGCCTACACCATCCGAATTGAGTGTTAACTCGAAGGAAAATGAATTTGTTGACAAAAATGCACAAAGCGATAGTGGTAAGATTTTGATGTTAATTTGCTTGTAGTAAATTTCATTGGTCCTGACGTTTTGTTTTTGCAGATTCTTTTAGTTCTCGAGATAACACTAAGAGTGTTAGTAACAAACCGATTTCCGCAAAGCGTAAGTCAATCGTGAATCGGAATCAACGATATTCAAGTGAAGATCTGTATAAACCTCGTCCTATTTTAAGTCAACGATCTCGAAGAAGGGGATTGGATGCAGTAATCTAGATATACGCTTATATATTGTTAAGCAACAGTAAAGTTATTTACAAAAATTGCAGATTAAATCTATTTTTTGTTCATTAGTGGAACAACGTATTAAAACTCGTTTTTATTTTTCTCTGATGTGTTCGTGAGTATTGAGACAAAAGAAGGGGTTAAGCTCTGCTGCGCGGAGGCATGGACTTCATCAAGAATGAATAAGGTTGCCCTCAGTTGTGTTGAGAAAAAAAATGTTCGGGGGATCGACGGTTCCGTCTGCATAGGCGGTGAGTGATGGAGGAGATAGCATACAACGACGAATTGTTTGGATTGTTCCGCGACATCATTCTAGTTGGAAGAATCCAGATACGACTCAGATGGCTAGGACATGTAGATCGGATGCGCACCAACAGCCCGGGTCGAATTTTTCTCAGGTGAATGGCGCAGTAAAGAAGTACCGCGACTCAAGTGGCTTATCCGCCTAGGTGATGAAGACGACCTTTATTCCTTCTGGTACTGCCGTTTCGTATAGGGAGAAGGAGTTAACGACCCAGGTCACTTTTTTGGCAATGGGTGTTGATAAGTATTTCTAAGATGTAGGTACTTGCAAGTCAGTTTTTTTTTTTTTTTTTTTTGAGGATCTCTGGAGTTACATGCACCTTTGACATTTTTTTTCTCATGGCTGATATGCTCTCTTGGCATACGTTCTCTTATTCTTTATCCGACATATTTTCGTCTGTCCATAATTTGCAAATGAGTTGAAAAATACTCCTTAGCAATTTGTCTCCTGCTTCTTAAACCTCTCAATAGTTAGGGGATCGGTTCCGCTTAGCTGATGATAACTGTTAGTTAACCTCGTCTGACAACGGAATATTGATCCCATATTAGCAAAAAGAAATATTACTGCATTTGAAATTAATCTTTTATTATAATTCTCTCGCAATATATAGGTACAATATTTTACAAACAAATGATTTTTGAAATCATAGTTATGATCGCGACTATGATCACCAGTTCTTCTTTGTAGACATTCTTTTCAAATTACCGTATTTCATCTTTTGTATTCTAATGTGATTATTTTATTATGTACAATCAAAACAAAACTATTATCGTAGTATGTTAGCTTTCGTCACAAACATCTAATAACTACATTTGAACAGAAACCAACGTGTTCGCCTCTTCTTGCACATCCAAGGGTAGCCTGATGGTGGTGCCTTACACCTTAAAAATTAATAAATTTCATAAAATAGACATCATATACACAGCTATGCTTAGAAAATAATAAAATATAATACAGGAAACACCGGTGATACGTAACGAAGTTGACTTGTCTTTTCTTTTTTTCTTTTTTTTTTTGCAAAGAATCTAGGTACCAGGTTGTAACATAAAATATTGCTCGTTTTTTTTTTTTTTTGGTTTTTAATGCTGAAACCGTTAGTTATAAAGTCAGGAAAATGGGTACCACACCATCGCACAATAATTTTCAGCAAACAGTTTTTGAACTGGATCGTGCATCCATTTTATTTTTCAGATTTAGTTTTCCTCTTGTTCCGAAGTCCGCAACACTTCCTTGATGGAATAAGCTTAAATATTTGAATGATGCCCAAAAGACTTTTGGGGTATTAAGAAGCCAAATAAAAATAGCCGAATTGGTATCAAGTCCCATTAACATCGTCAATGATCTCCGAAAAGGGGATGGTCTTGCCTGCACCTTCTTTAACCTGGCGTTGGAGAAAGCAATTCGAACAAATACAAGGAGAATCATCACCAAGTCTTATTGTGGCTTATGCAGACGACATTGGAAGAACCTAATCGGCTGTACAAGATTCGTTAATCGAAATTAAGCGTGCGGCACAGATCATGGGATTGCACAAAAACGATGGAAAACCCAAAGTACGAGGTGGCCACATCCGCAAGAAATACGTACATGGCTACTCAAAATCAAGAAAGCCTACAACAGTCTGTCAAGGCTCTTCAAATTCAGGAACTTAACCATAACATCCAACCTTCTGCTGCATAAGACAATGGTCTTACTATTTAGACCTCATGTATGGATTCGATACTTGAGTGATAAGCAAAAAGCACTCTAACTTCTTAGCCGTCTTCGAGAGACAAGTCTTAAGAAGAGTAGTTGGCCCCGGGACTGGTGGAGAGATTTGCTGAGGGAGGCCCAGATGGGATCTTGATTCTATTGCCGATGAAACTTTTGCATTTGATGCATTTAGCATTGAACAGACATTCAAAAATTGTGCAACACTTATGTTATAACCTGATACATACTACAAGTTTCATGAGGATGTTGTGTATTTTGTGGTGCAATGTTGTGTGTGTACACTTTGCTAAACAACAAATGAAAAAAAAAGGAAAACTCTAACTTAAGTGATTGTTTTTTTTTTTTTTCTTTATTTCTAATCACATAGTAATTTATTTTTGACGCACCATTTTAAAAACTAACGTCACTCGTTTAACCGCTTCCAGCAGCTTCCAAATAATATAGGTACATCAACACGTACCAATTGACAAATGAATATCACTTTAACAATTTTGTTTTTATATTGTCTTTAGACATTTCTACCAAGAAATAGCATATAATATCGTTAACCTGCATTATGAGATGTGGGGGGATACCTTGCGCAGCAAATGCAATTCTTAGTTAATTTAATAATAACAATTTTTGAATCTCTCTCTCTCTCTCTCTGGCATCCTTTGTTTCTTTCTTTTTTTTTTAATAAGACATTAACATAATTATAATATAATTAATAACAATATTTATTCTGGTATGTAGTATAAACAAATTACTAAAATAGTTTTCATTCGTTCGTTCTCAAGTTCTAGCCTATTTTTAATATATTTTATATTATATCGCGGGTTGTTTTGATTTTCAATAAAAAAAATAATAAAAAATATAAAGGGGGAAAAAAAAACAAAAAAAGACATTAAAACGTTTCCATTTAACTCAATTTAACTCTAATTTATGTAATGTGCTTAGAACACGATTTTGTTTGGTTTTAAATGAATTTATGCATATGTTGTTGAAAAAAATACTTTTCATCCCGAAGGAGATCACTCATCGAAAGGCAGAATACGAGAGTATCAAGGACAAACGATTAAAACGAGAAGTGTTCAAATGAATTGTGTGTAGCGTGTCGAGATGAATGTGGGTGTGTTCGTGTATTTTTGTAGTGGGGTGGTGATGTGTTCGGATGACGGAGATAACAAACTGCACGCATTCCCTTTGATAGGCTTCCATTTTTGTATATATATGTATATATATATGTATTACCTTATGGACTTGAAAAACCTCGATCAAAGGGACTTTTCACGTCTGTATGTCGCGTGTGCAAGTTCAGAGCCGGACTTGTAACGCTACTTGAGAGTTCACAAACAGTTTTTATCGGTCCAGCCGATGGTAATGGCGTATGTTGTGATACATCCCGCGCTGGTGCTGGTGGCTCAACATCGGTCTCTGATGATGGATTTCCTCCTACGGTGGCTGGTGGCATCACGTACATGATTTGACTGCTATCACTTTTGCTATTCACTTTTATTGATAAGTGTGGTTTGGTGTCGGCTACAATCACTGCTGGAATCAGAGATGTCGTCTCTTTTGGTTGAAGGAGATTTCTTCCGCTAATTGACGATTTATACTGGTCTCGACCAAGACCACACAGATAGAATTTAAAGAATTCATATGTCGACCAGCAGATGGCTGTCGCTGGCATTGAATATAGCACCCTAGCAGACATTCCCTTGAAAAAGCCTCCAGCTCCAGCCACTGAATAGATCTGAAAGTAGAATTTCATTTAGTTGAAATAAATTAACAACGAGAAATACATATTTAAATTTAATGACATCGCCGGATTTATCATTCACTCTGGCTTCATGGAGGAGCTCTAAAAAAAAGAGCACATCACAATAGGCCCATAAGTTCCCGCAGTGATAAGGGACTAAGTCCTACCTATATATTCTATCTAATCTAATCTATTCTGACCCTACCGCTCAACTGGTCTAAAATAAAAACAATAAAAATAAAAAACAAGCATCGACAAGTCTTATTATGAGGATCGGCATGGCTCTGTGATTAGTTCTTTGGGCTGCCAGACGAGCTAACACAAGTTAAATCTCAGTTGAACAACCAAAATGTTTGCGGCACCCTCTTAGGCAACGGCAAACCTAGAATATAATGGCATGAACACACAAACGCAAATATTTGGCGTGACAGCTCATAGAGAGCAAGAATCTAGCTTCGCGAAACCATTCATCTTGTGCGTGTTATTCGCACGAATTCAAGGGACCTAGTCTTTTATTGCCGGCTTCGAATGACGGATTGAGAAGCTTTTTCATGACAGAGTATATCCTCGGAGGTTTGTAATTGCCTGTCAAGAGGTGGTGCCACAAAAAACACTTGATTGCTTTGCTGAGGCTCGAACCTGCGTTCTCTCTTTTAGCAGTCCAACGCACTAACCTTCTTAATTTTCAATGTCAAGTAAGGTTGTCAACAATATTTATTCCAATAACATGTAGTCGAAGTAAATACTTGGTGTTCTTTTAAACTTGGCAGAAGGGTATACTGTACTTTGGACGTGACGGTAAGTAGCTTTTGTAAATAATAGAAAACATTTGTTCAAATCAAATAATTTATAAACCATAGAAAACGTGACTTTTAGCAAATGCTGACAATTATGGTTATATCATTGATTATTTCGCTGAAGCACATATTGCGTAATGTCATTACAAAGAAAAAAACTTGCAAGACAGAATTGACCTTCGTACCTTCAACGATAATAATAGCAACAAAAAATACTCAGCACGGCAACTCATAGAGGGGACCTAGCTTATCGTAAGCATTTGTGTTGTTCGTGTTATATTTTTCGCACGAATGGAAAGGACCTTTAGCTTTTTATTGCTGAATCTAAATGACTATTTTAAAAGCTTTCCATGACCAATTTGAATCAGGTATTCGAACCTGAGCCAAAATTTGCTAGCTATATTCAGTATTCGAACGAAAGAAAAACTTGATCCACTATTATCCAATAAAATAAAATAAATTGTTAACAAATTACCCACCTGTTTTATAGCTTCAACCATGCCACGCGTAAAGCCTGTCTCTTGAGTATTCAACAAAGTCTTTACAACATCCAAAGGGGTGGTTATTGCAGAAGCACACGCCCCCGCTGCTCCACCAGCAACAACATGAACCGGTGGATTGTACTTTCTTTCTTGATTCAACTGTAAGAGGACATACATTTAGTGGACGTTTAAGTCGATTTATTGATTTGTTTTTTTCCTTACCATATTTTGGAAAAATTCATACGTCAAAAAATGTATTGTCTGGTGTGGGATATTCATAATCAGCTGGGTTGCATAAGATCGATAAAAAGCCTTTGGCCCTTCGTTTCTGTAGACACCTTTCATACATGCAACTACCGATTTGTATGGTGAATTGTACATTTGTAGGCGTTGTTTTATTACTTCTGTGGGATTCGAAACTGCATCGTGTATGAGGGTTGCAATCACAGCGGAGAAAACTGAAAAAAAAAAACAACATTGCCGTCATATACATATTAAAATGTTCTTCTGCATAGTTCTTACCATAGTTTAAATTATTGTAGGTTGTGAAATTTGAAAGATATTCTTTCGATATTTCGTAAGAACCAAAGTATAAAGCATGAGCAGGTCCAGCGCCAGCAACCACAGCCGTCACGCCTCGTATAGGTCTACAAAAACATACACATTTACTCTCGCATTTAATTTAGTAGCTAAATCCATCGTTTCACCTGAAAACTCCTTCATTTTTGATCATATTCTGAAACGTTGCTGAGATGTTGAAACCGGACGCCACTGGTGACAAGCTTTGCATTCGGGTCTGTAAATAGATAATGTACAAACAAGTCTTAATAATTATTTTATTCTCTTCTACGAAATTTTCTCGAATAAATCAATTACAGTATGTACATATGCATCGTATAGTAGGTGATTTCTTGAATCGATTGAGAACAAACCAACAACGGGGACCATATTACACTTGCTATTATCAGATGATGACTTCACCGCATCAAAAATATGTACGCTCATTTCAATAGTGAGACTGCAGATTGAATGTAAATATAAAACGAATATCTACACACTCAGTTACTGAAGCGTAATTATCAGTTTCTTGGAAATTATAGATAAACCATTTCGTTATGCACTTCACGTTGAGTGACAATTCCGTTTTTGTTTTAGTTTTGAGCTATGATAGCGACTTTATTTATATAATTTCGTAAATTATAAGTTCATGTACAATTTAGTTGCCACACCACAGAGTAGAGTGCATGCCTTATTTGCATGTACACGCGTTGATCACTCGGAGCTCATAAGGCTAAAATGTTAAGCAAATAATAAAGCGCAATTTCAATTACAAGTTCCAGGAAAAATTCGTAACAATAAGGGGACATGGTTTCATTTAATTTTGTTCTAAACTCGTGGCAATAAGTTCGAAATCACATACTACGTATATGATATGTATGCATGTATGCAGATGGTATATAGAAACTGATGATGGATTTCCTTGCTTTGTCAAGGAAGATAGCATGGGTAGCCGTATCGATACAGGCCATTTGCTGTACCGCACTATGAACAGAACCAAATTACCAAATGACAGACAAAGCTCTTGCTTTGTAAATATCGAGCTTGCTTAGGTCGTTGAAGTCTTCGTAAGAATACTCTCCAAGGGTTAACGTTCTTAACCTGGATAAGCCAGGGTATGAGTAAAAACGTTGAGTAACAATATCCTCTTCGTCCTCGTCTCTACGACTCCTGCATAAATTGTTGAAAGAGACAATCATTCTAGTGGTGTGTCTGCCTATCAAGAAATAGGCTCATACCATAGTTGTGAAAAATTTCCTATTTAATGACAGAAGTCTTCCTGTGCCATTTTTTTGGCTTCTGTATCAAGTCGAGATATTATCAATTAAACATCAATCCAAACAAATTCGTGATAAATTAATCTAACTAGAACGCCTTGTAGGGTAGAGAAAGGAAGTAAAATACCTTGATAGTAAGCTTATATGGAATATAAGAACCCGTCCTTAGCAGAATAACCAACCGCAACCTCCGAGAGTATAATCAGCTTCTTAATCCGTCGATCGAAGCTAACAATAAAAACAATTTAGGCCCTGGCTTTCCATGCACTATGGAGCCAAATATTTGCTTTCTTTTCTTACAAGACTCTGTAAACTTAAGAAATACTTTAAGGACCTGGCGACGGAATCTAAAGATTTAAAGATGACGAGGAAACTTTGTACCATCTATATACAAGGAGACTGCAAGGCGATATTTCGCTAAAAGAAGGGCTGTCTAGGGGATAATTTCATAAACAACGATGAATTTCTCTTCTTGACCAAAGAATACCTCTGTTATCTCCATAAAGGTCCATTAATTTAGTCGATCAACGTCTAAAATGTATTTCGGTACATATCCAATTATTTATCTTGTTAAATGTTCTCTTGCTCATCTATAGACTCGAAGTTTTATGACTTTTTGGGAACAAACAGATGAGGAAGAGCTCTGCTAGATCCATTTACCGTCCTAAACAACACTTGCATTAAACAAATATTTTTTTAGAGTTAGGGCTGTCTCAATCATCCGCATCACCTATGTCAGCAGCTACTTAGTGAGAAGGAAAAAGGGAAAAGTTAGAGACCACTTACGCACAGTGATCATCGGACGGTTATTATTTCCTTCAACTCCATGAATTTAAATGTTTCAGTAGTCACCAACACATTCCAACAATCAGGTCACGTGCGTTGTGGTAATAAAACGTCGCAGCATAGCGCTAAATGGGTTACCTGCCTATCTACAAGGGATACAATTGGCACAAGAGATCTTGTGTAAGAGGCACCTTCAGAAGGTCTTTTGTTGAACTCTAGTCAATATAAGCTACTGCAACTTTACGTTCCACATAGTGATCACGTACGTCCTTCTATTTGCATATGATTTGTGTAGAAAATAAATAAGATCTAAATAAGATTTATTATTTATCTCTTGACGATAGAAGTAGATGTACAAATAGGTATGTACGTCAAGTTAATTGCTTGTTCGACTATTTTAACCAGAAATGCCACCGATATGAGTCTCTAGTTAGCACTATTGCAATAACTTAAATATATTCACCTGAAGTTTGCGGTATTCACCGTATCGACGTGGTAACTTACAGATACATACTTGGAAAACGACAAAATGACAAATGACTATATATGGGCTACGATTATATACCCAGCAGAGTCAAAGGCTCTCCTGCACATATCATTTTGCGATTCTTACTAATGGTAGGATACAGAGTCTAAACCATGACTTTCAAAGTAATGCCATTATTTTGATAAAGGTTTAATAACACCACCTCATCATCACCCCATTCATCCATCTGTCTACATCCATTTTTATGTCTCAATTTAGTGATAACAGATGTTTGACTCACTAGCATGACACCGCTTTGAAATGACATTAATCTGCGTTATCGTCATTTGTCTTGAAAAAATAATTATATGAATAATATCTGCTCCCCATGTGAACATATTATTGTGAAATCTTATCTTTTAAAGCTACGCGACCTCCGACGACTAAAGATCAACATATAGCGCTGAATAACTTTGGAGCCGAGAGTTAAACCTTTTTTTTTTTGTGGCACCTGTTCTTGGAATGGAACTTCGATCACTTTATCTTATCTAAGTACGTGCACCAGACGTAAGATACTAATCTCTAGGACAATATAGTTGGCACGATTAAGAGTTTATTCTAAACGCCGGGTAGGCAGAACTTATCGAATTCTGACTATGCAAACACAATTAGAGAGATAGGAAGTACACGTTCATATGATAAAACAATAAATTAATAAATCCAATCGGCCGGCATACCCAATCAAATCAACGCATAAATGAACATTGCTTAACAAGCCCATTTTCACTGCTAACTGCTTTGCCGTTTTATCAACAAAACAAAAACTGAGGCACCAATTATACGGACGTACAAACATATGTATGTTGCAATATCAAAACTTACTATCATCGATTCTAGATGTTGTTTTTACAGTTTACCCAATGCTTTATGATAAGACTAGTGGTTATTTTTTCATCAACTGATAAGTAAAATGCAGAATCATTAAGAATTGTGTATTAAAACCATGAGGGTACTAACTTGTTACAAATTTAACCTTTTAAACGTTACGTGGTAAATAAAAGCCGGTAGTAATTTGAAGATTTTTAAATAGCAGGTGGCCTTCTGTTGCCTCCATTGTGATAAGATTGTTGGAAATACATGCCATCAACCGAAAAACTCAAGGATTACTTGCTAAGACGTAATCACTGCTCATATTATTGGAGAAATGAAGATTCACAACTAATTGAAAATGCCATCTGGTCGGAAGTGGTAAGGAAGATCAAGAACTTCCTGTAGAAGCATTTTCAGAAATTCGACGCCGACATTAAAAAATAATTCTCAAGGAAATATCTTAAATCTTCAAAGTTATCGCGACATGCTGAAACGAGGAGAGTATGCAAAATATGCCGTGACTTTTGGAATGTCACAACTTCCAGTGGATTGACTACAAACCTCCGCATTTAAAGCAAATCTTTCAACTGTCAAGGCAAAATGTAATCATCAAATTAAAGAGAGAAACACTCATAGTCACCACCTTGTCTTAGTTAGTTAGGTACATGGCCTATTGTTGTTCTCCTAGTTCGTGTCCTCTTGTGCGTTTATGTCGCCATAGCTTCTGCAGATATAAGTCGTAGTTAGTTGCACTATCTTAGGATTGTGAACTGTGAGGATACTGATCACTAATGCTAAACACGATTTGTTCAGCTTGAGTATTTGTTTTGTTCTCCTTTTACAGTTCGTCGGCATTTTCATTTTCATCGACGCCTCAATATCCCCGGACTCAACAGAATAAGGCGTTGTGCTCTGAGCTGAGGATTTTAAGCTCATTGCGACTTCTTTTTACTAGTTTTAATTTTAATATTGCGGATGAGACAGTTTAGTTCGAAGTGAGTGTATGGCATCTCTGTTCCTTTCACTACACCGATGGGAAGCTTTATAGATAGGAGTATATCTTGCGCCGCTTTGTCTTTTATGTCATTTCAACATGTCGAGGAACTCAGCAGACCTCAAGCATGCCGACTATTGTCTTTCGTTTAATCCTCTGACTGTCTAGTACCGGATTTCCTGTTCATTGCTTATATGTATGGTGTAGTCCGAGATAAACTGTTTGGCATTTGAAAGACTGCTAACATATTGACGAGAAACTACCTCTCACCAACGTCAATACTAAATACTCTTTTCCACTTCTTTTACACGTGCTTTGTTTTCACCAACATCACAGCAAGCCCTGTACAACTGAAATTAAATTATCGGAAGCAAATTATTTCAAGAGAAGGTTGGAGAGATATCACAAAAGACCTACTCCGGTCTAAGTATTCGCTTCTCAAAGAGGTTTGCTTCTACCAGCTAAGCTGTATTTTTTAAAGCCCTTTTGGCTGCTAAGCACCCTGCAATTTGCGGTATTAATCTCAATGAATGGTTATTCCGGTACGTGCTCATTTAGCAAAAAATTCAATACTCTTTGAAAGAAAGAAAGCGGCACTCTCCAAAGAATTCATCGCAAGTGATGATTAACAAATTAAAGCAACCACTATCTCGACAAGGTCAAAAGTGAAGATGAGTCACTTAAATAAATACTGGATTTATTTGACGCTGGCCCAAAACGCTGAAAATTGCTTAGATACTCCACGAAAAGAGATGACCTGGGATGCAAATTGCTCAAAGTTCAGCATTGCATTCGAGAAGTAACATTCCCAGTGTAAGTTGATCTTTCAGCTAATTGCGTTGTTTCCAAAGGCCGATTCGGCTGGCAACATCTTGTTTCGTTCCACCATCGGTAGGTAGAGAAAATACTTTGAAGATATTAAAAGCTCTTTCTATCGGTTGACCAGCAATGCTTACTTGGAGTTTGTTCGAAGTCTGATGATTTTAGTCTTAGCAGTGTTTATCTGCAACCCCACAACGCTGGCCTCTCTCCCTCAATAGCAATACCCGCTGTCATTTGGTGGAGGTCCTATGTGATAGCTGATTGCATTGTTTGAGTTTGAGTTCCATGTCTGCAGCGCGAAACGCTTTACTAAGCACCAATAAAAATAATATTGACGATAGAATGCAGCCTTGTTGAATCATACTATAAGTAAGTAAAGTTCTGACCCGAAAGCATTACAAAATCAACTTCAATGTGTGCCTTCCGATTCATAATGACATTCCTGCAAGCCAATCGACCAGACGAAGATCCGATGTCCTCATGCAAGGTGGCAAAATGTCTGAAATATTTAATCTTTCTTCAAGAAAACTGTCGTAACAAAATCAACAATGATATCCTTCAATTGTTTTTGCAACTTGTGTAATTGTTCTTTGTAATAAGCTCATACGCTAAAAATAACGTATTAATTACTCGTGTAAAGATACGGCAGAACAGAACTTCCAGTCATCACAGAAATGATTCAAATCTGTGTTTATCTGAGAATTCTCTTATCGCAGTAACAAGATTAATATTCAAGACAACCGGAATTAGGTACTTTGCGGCAATCATACAGCAGTGCCCGTAACTTTTCTAATGTTTTTGCAAAACCCTCCACAAAATGCACCTTGATCTTTCAATAAACAATTCTAGTCATACATCAAGAGCATGACAAAACAAATTAAATTTCGACCGGTTCCAGTTAACTTTCATAGAATCATGGAAAAAGATCTCCCAAAATCGAATAAGAACAAGTCAAGTTAGAAGTGCCCCAACACGATGAATCGTTGTTGTTTACTACGCCAGCTAGAGAACTCACTTAATTAAGTACGTAGCTTGATTATCTCATAACTACCATAGTTGTTTTGATTCACGAATTACATTTACGCCGTTTATTAAATTTCTCGGTATCTACTTTAAGAATACATGTCCAAATATATTCAATCGAATAACACTTTTAAAAAAAGAAAGAGAGGCAATCATAATGAATAAATGCCGCAAATACTAATTAAACTAGAAATAACTACACATGTAGTGTGCGCTATTTTCACAAAATAGTTTAGATATTGATAAAGTGCCCTTGATAGCGACGACGATGACCACAACTCAATAGGCAAACATGCCGATGCCTTACACGTTCGGCACGAAAGGCACGTTCGGGCTTTGAAATAATTTGTAACAAAGTGCCTAAAAGCCGGCACACCGATTACGTATGCAAAGAAACTGAAAATTATTTAAAAATTATATTTTCCAAATAATTCCCGTACAGTGTTCTCTATGGTGTATGCTAAAATGCGGTTCAACAGATCAAGCTACCAATTCCAATGGATTTATTGGCACAACGGTCGCTTTCGAATGTGAAATTTAGATTTAATTTCGACAATCACTTGCAGGTTATTCACATGCACAAGCAAGTGCAACAACACTTTCTTTACATAATGGTACGATTCGCAGGAACTCTGTTCTAGACAGTGCGGATCAGTAGCAGCAGATGTGGGTATCTATTTATATCCGGGGGCAAATATTTTTTACGTTGGGCATGAGCTGCTATTGTCATCCGTAGACCACACTTAAATAATTAGCAATGCTAAGTACAAGCCAACAGCAGCAGTAGCTACTATTGGTCAATGGAGTTTTGTCGTTTACGTTCGTGTGTGCACCGCAATCAAGTGTTTTCTTCAATTGGAATTGAATGTGAATTCCAAATGATGACGAGCAAACGAGCAAAGGCGAGGGGAACAACATACACCATTGTATATATTTTACACTACAATTAGTTTAAAGATATCACTGAGCAACAAAATTACATCACAAATTTGAGGTTATGACGACGGATTGTGTAAAACTGTTCCAAGAGTGTTATGTTGTGCAGCCCATCATCCTGACATGTGCCCATATTTACCTTGACAGAGTCCAGCGGATACATGATACAATGCTCCAGAATGCCAGCAATAGCGCCAGCAGTCATGTTGGTTGAAGCACTTGTAGTTGGAAGTTTTTCATAGTCGTCAATATTCATAATACACACTTTTTGTTGCCTGTTTGTGGTACTTTCTAGATGTTGACTGAGGATTGAGGCTTCTTCGGTGTGTGGTTTATCTTTATGAGCCAGATGATTTTCGCCTCGGAACTTGGGGGGAAAGAATCGAGACCCAGCAAGTAGTGCTTTTGCCTTTAAGTGTTTTTTTATTTTTGTCAGATGAATGTGTCGCGCTTTCAATGACTCGCCGAATTGAGGAAACGCAACAAATTTTTAACTTTTATCAACTTCACGGTCACCACTGGAAATTTCGAATTCAGATAGAACAAATGTCACTAAAATTTGAAACTTTATTTTTATATTTAAATGAAAATTCCGATAGCACGAACTATTGAAAACCGAATTAGAAGTTTTCCAATAGTGAGTGTAGTTTTTCTTGGCCGTTTACGGTTGTTTCTCCGAATGTGGAACTGAGTGGCTATCTGGCTCACATGGGGAAAATTTTTTATCTGGCACACAAGCACAGGCAAAGTGTCAAAGTTTTTTTTCTTTTTTCTTTTGACACATGAAGCATGTCGTCGGCAGTGAATACAGCGCTAGCAAGTGTATTGTCTGTAAAGCATGAAGTTTGAATGGGCACCACTTATACAGGGATGTTATTTGAATATTTAAGAGATACATTTATATTCATTTGCTTCACCCTATAGGGGGTTTAACAAGTTCCCGAATTTATAGAGAAAAGTTTTGTTAAGGTTAGTTTTACTCACTGAGGAATCTATTAAATGAAAGTACTTATTGAGTTCGTTAGTCATTCAAGCGCATACCATAATTAATCCTTTAAAATCGAAGAAAAAGCAATGAAATTCAACAAGATTGTAAACTATTTAAAGCAGCCAGATTCATCTCCAAAATTTCGTCGAACGAATGTATACCTCGTGAACGGAATTCGGACATCGCTTGCCCGATCCCCAAGAAAGGGGACCGCCTCCACTGCGCCAATTATAAAGGCAGAAGTTTCCTGAACATCGCGTATAAGATGTTACCTGCTAAATAGACCCTATCAGTTTAGTTTCAGGCCAGGAGCGCTTGCCCTTTCTTGAACAACTTAAGTGACTTTATATAAAGCCTTAATCTTCCCAGTCGCCATATGTTGTTTCGAGAGAAAAGTTCTTCGGGTGATCTATGGCACCGTTTGCATAGAGGAAGACACAACGACAAACTGTATGGGCTGTACAGCGATATGGACCTAGTCAGAACAGTTCAAATAAAACGACTAAGTTTGTTGGAACTTGAAAAGCGGATGAACACCAGCGCTCCAGCCTAGAGAATAGTCGAAGGGACGACGCATTCAATCGACCTGGAATCCGAAACTGGAAGCAGCTAATGCTTATTTGTTGACGACCAGCTCCCACCCGGACTATAGCTCCGTCATAAATAAGTATGTAAGTAACATATGTTCCCGTTCCTGCGCGGAAAGTAAAACCTGATCGGAGTCCTGTAGTTGCTATCCATCGCTTGACTATAAACATACGGTCTTCTCTCGAAACTGATAACTATGATCATAGACTCATCGATATTGATATTTTATTCAATTGTATCAAAACCAAAAAATTCATTAAGGAGGTCAATTATTTAACGAACTATTTCTCTGATGGCCTCCAGATAATTTTCCGTTATCAACGAATTGGAGGTACAGAAATATCTTTTTCGACTGCGTCACATGACTTTTAGTACAAGTAGTGCATATGTACGTTGTGTATGTGTATATATTCATATTTATTTCGAAACACATGACGTATAAAATTTTAATTGGATACACGCTGATTATAAGACGCTTATTAGATAACAAATTGAAGCCTGTGTTACGTTTGTTGACTGCGTACTTTGCTCAGTGACTCCTCTTAGATAATCAAATCTTGACCGATAATCAATTAAAAAAATTCAAAACGTTCAATGTCTTGCGATAAAGTTTTTATTGACCGCGCTGGGAGGCGAAAACCACTCTTAACTTATCTACGGTAGATCGTAAATCAGACATTATCCATTAACAAGCTTTATAAACTTTAATGACTAAGGCAGGTAGATTGAAGGCGTGACTGCATCTCGTACGGCGCCGCGCAGCCTTCACTTCTTCTATGTCTATATCGCCGCTGGCTCTGCATAAACCGTCTGTACTTAAAAGCGTTCTTCGTAGTTAGGCCGCTAGTAGGTTGTGGCCTGTAATAGTCCCTATGAAGAGCATTCATATTGATCTGTTTAGTGCAAGAATGTGCCGTTTTTTTATTAATGTCTTCCCAGAATTTTCTGGAGAAGCGGCATGATGAAAGTACGATCCATCTCTTGTCAGCTTGTATTTGAAAGTCTGGTGCAATTTTGGATATAACTAGTGCTAGAGTATCCCTTCCGAGCTAATTGATCCACCATTTCGTTTCCATGGATACCATTATGTCCCGGGACCCTTCAGAGTGCTACTATTGTGGATGAAATGGCTTTGCTAGTAGCTTGAATGTCCATGTAAATGTCAATGTCCAAGAAACTAGTTTCGTTGATAAATCTTGGACCGGCTTACCGACAGCTAGGTCCTCCACTTGGAACACACTACCGTGGTTCGGGAATTTTATTGACCGGATAATGTTGGCTTCTAGCGAGTAAATCCCGGAGCCACCTCCTTTTTCGGTTTTTGACCAGTGCGTCTGTGAAAATCGAAATTTTATTCGAGTTGATGGCCTTTCCGATAGCCGAGTCATCTCTTTAGGAGATGATTGTATAAATATTTACTTACATAACTCTTTCGGACATTTTCATGCTACATGCCATTTAGTTCAGATCATCAGCAAAACCAATAATATAGATGCCAAAGCTTCTCCAGAAAAGAATCCGTACTAATGTTCTATTCTGTGGAGAATGGGCGATAAAACACCTCTCTGCCCTTGCTATAACGTCACGTTATAACCAGATAGGTAGTCATGTGCATTCAGGATGTAAGCAACATCGAGTTTCGAACATAACATCAGTTATTCCTCATTAATAATTCTGATAAATAAATTCTATTTACCGATCAACTTCTGGCTCTGGTCTGGCATCCAAAATTATCTTGGAAGACAGTTAGACCTGCTTTTTTTTCGACTGACGCCGATAACTGTGTAGTTATCGAAAGTACTCACCTCCTCTCCAAACTTGACGATAATCACCCACTCCTGTTTCTTCCTTTTTCTTACCATAATGAAAACACAAATTTTATCCCCCTGATGGAGTCAAAATTTGACTTTTGGAAAGCTGATTTTGACAAGCTGAACGTTCTTATTGGTTTTTTTTTCTTCTCCCTTCTTCCCCTTTTCCCTACGGTATGGCCATCTTGGCATTTCATCGCAGGAGGGGAAGAAGCCAGCCTTTCCAATTATTGCACCTAGTCGTTGGACTAATCAGCAATTTGTCTTTCATATATTTAATGTTGTGTTAGGTCTACTAACTACTATTGTTTTAGCTCCCTTTTTTAATCTAATTATCTATAGGTAGTTAGTTCAAATGGTTTTTTCCTTCTTAATCTTCTAACAAGATTGTCAGTATTTAGTAATTCTGTCATTTCTACGTTGACGTGGTTGAGAAGTCTGAGTCTATGTTTATTGGCAACTGTTTTTACTTACTCTTATTGGTAAATTAATTTTGACTTTCTCTTAGATAAGAACATGAACATCGACAGTGCTATTGCTGCTTTTTATTCACTTATATTTGACTGCTTCATTCAATCTTACTTGCCCCAGAAAAACTTTACCTCTTCTTGATTTTTTCAATTCATCAATACCAAAAGGAAATCTGACGGCTACCCTTATACCTTAAAATTCTCAAACTGTTCGTCCTTCGATACTTAAATGTTAGCAAACCTCTTCGCGGATTTCTTTAGTCAAGCGTTTTCGAATGACGATCTTACTACTTCAGTTACATGAACGGCTGCACTCAAACCTCCCTAACTGCAATTAGCATAACAAGGTTATCAGTGGTTGGCAAGATTCATCTTCTTCAAGACGACTACTCATACGGCCCGCTATAGTTTTAAAAAAATGCGCGTATAAATTCGCCCAGCCTCTTTCTATTCTTTTCCAACTATCAATTACGCATGGAGTCTTCCCCCAGCTGAGGAAAGATTCATTTATCATCCCTATCTGTAAAAAAGGCTGTAACAGCGACTATAAACCTATTGCTAAACTCTCATGCATACCTAAGCTCTTTGAAAGCATTTTCTATGACTCACTCTTCTTCCACTGCAAATCAATTTTCTCCCCTAAGCAGCATGGATTCCTAAAAGGCAGATTTACAACCACTAACCTTATTGAATATATTTCAAACACACTGGGTGTCTTGGAGGGTGGTAAAGAAGTTGATGTCGTGGCTACTGACTTCAGTACAGCATTTGATAAAATCTCTCACCAGATCGTCCTCCTTAAACTTAAAGCTCTGGGTTTTCCGCCACTGTTTATTAAATGGACCAAGTCTTATTTGCAAGATCGCCAGTATAGAGTTCTTTTTAGATTTTGTATTTCAAATCCAATCAATGCGATCTCAGGAGTTCCACCTTCTTACCTTGAAATATATGCAGATGATATGAAGATTTCTAAGCAAATTTCATGCACTGCTGTTTCCTTTTCGCTTCAGGCTGATCTAACACATTCTTCATCTGGTGCAAAAAAATCTCTTAGAGGTCAATGTGAAAAAGTGCCAATCTATCACTTACTCTCGTAAGCGCCTTCCCCTGCCTCAAAGGACCTTATTATTAACAATGAGCTGATAAGTTCCCTCATATCTTTGACCTACATCTAAGTAAATCCTCTCTGAGACATTCCCTGCGCAGCCTACCTTCCTAAACAAACCAGCTCTCTACCACATTTCTCTTTTCTGTCCATAGCTCATAGTTTAGATTTAAGTTTTGCCCTCTCGACAATCTATAACCCTTACTCTTCTAACCATTCGTCACCCTTAGTTAAGATTAGATTTAGATTAGATTTAAGTTTTACCGTTTGTTAGCTTTAGACTTAAGGCTTAGAGTTAGGATTTAGATTTTAAGATGTTTGTGTTGTGCTTGTATTAAGCGAATAATAAATTAAATTATTTCTTTTTCTCGACTTTATCACCCTTTTGCTTTTAAACACATGAGTATGTATAGATACATCAACACTACTTACTTATCAGGCCAGCGACTCTTGAAGGGTCTGAGCCTGAACTAATGCCGCTTTCCATCCTATACGGTCCCGGGCACGCTGCTTCTAATTTACTAGACCAAGGCTTCTGGCGTCCGCGATTGCCTGATCTTTAAACCGGAGGTTCGGTCTTCCTCTTTTTCGCGAACCAGGTGGCTGGGATTCGAAGATCCTCTTAGCTGGAGCATTCTCGTCCATTCGCTCGATGTGGCCGAGCCATTGCAGTCGACGGATTTTTGCCATCCGGACTACATCCACATCTTTGTACAGCTCGTAGAGTTCGCGGTTGTATCTTCTCCTCCATTCGCCCTCCTCGCAGACTGGACCAAAAATTCGACGTAGGATTTTTCTTTCGAAGGATCCCAAGATCTGATCCGCTGTCTTACTTATCGTCCAGCATTCAGCTCCATAAAGCAGGACTGGCAAGATCAGGGTTTTGTAGAGCAAGATTTTGGTCCTTCGGGTTAGGAGTTTGGACCCTAGTTGTTTGGACAAACCGAAGTAGCAACGGTTGCCTAAGGTTATCCTTCGTCGAATCTCCACCAGGGTGTCATTTGTGGAGTTTATATTTACCCCGAGGTAGGTAAACTCCTTCACTACCTCAAAATTGTAGCGGTCAATTGTTAGGTTTTGACCTAGACGGTGTTCGACGGATCGGTTTTTGGTAGACAGCATATACTTTGTTTTATCCTCATTTATGGTGAGACCAACTCGTTGGGCTTGTTCTTGTATTGCCGTAAAAGCCTCAATAATGGCACGCTGGGACCGGGCGATGATGTCGATATCGTCTGCGTATCCCAGCAGCTGGATGGATTTGTTAAATATAGTGCCTTCTGTGTTTACGCCGGCCTTTCGCACTATCTGCTCCAGCACAAGATTAAAGAAGTCACACGACAGCGCGTCTCCTTGCCGAAATCCGGTGCATGTTTGGAATAATTCGGAGTTTCTGTTCCCAAACTGCACGGTGCATTGCGAGTTCTCTAATACATCAACAACAAAATCAAATTTGAAATTTACAAACATTTCTTTTTTTTTTATTATATGAGGTATGATGAGTTGAGAATGTCAAATTACACTTACCATCAAATGAATATAACTTAACGCCATTACATTAGATAATAGCTAAGCCTAGATAAAACGAAAAAAAAACATAAAGCACTTGACTTATTATATATGGACCGCTGGTGAAAGTCACTTTCAGACAATCTCTCATCAAAAAGTTAAGGTACTGTAAAAAAAAAAAAACGTTGATATTCAAATCGTTTGCATGCTATCCACAATAGATGTCAAAATCGAAATTTAAATAAAAATAAATTCAAAAATGTTTTTCTTTATTTCATTGTTCCATAAATGCTCCTTTAATTGTTTTATAGTCCATATATAATAAGTTAATGGTAACATTCGCTTAACGAAAAATAAATGCATTATAATTGAACAAGGATGACACCCTGTCATCCTTAATAATAATAAAAATCATATGTATCTTAAATAAAACAAAAAACAATTGCTAGTGCAAACTCCCTCTCCTGCGGATCATTATTGTCATTTTCTTCGGTTAAGTGCAAATTAAAATCTTCACACGTACATAATATCTAAAGTCCTTTGTTGTATGAGACTATTTTTAGGTTTGGATTCGTCTTTTGAATTGACTCTCGAACATCCTTCTCAAGACTGGATACCTGTACATTTAAATCGATTATGCAAATAGTGCTAAGTAATTAATTTTCCAAATGTTTACCGCAATTGATGCTCTCTGGCTGAAAAATGCGCATCCCATCGGTGTAGCAAAAATGAGTACCAATCCACAAAAACCTGTTTGTATTGGTGCATTGGCCCAAGGGAAGCGTTTTAAAACTCCACGCTTAGTAAGTTGCTCCATTAGAATTGGAGTACCAACTGAAATTTATTTATTCACACTTACAACAAGCAATAAGATGAATATACATACGTACATATAAAATTTAATATAAATGTAAAGGTAAAGATGAAGACGATCCATGTAGCAGGAGTCTTCTTAGAAGCACTGTACCTGAACTAGTTTTACAGAATGACCGACTATGGCAGTCTTTCAAGTTGAGATTTATGCGATTAAGAGAGCGGCATAAATAGGATTACCAGCGATGGAAATTACGACTTATGTGGGCAGTCAATTGGTACTCAAAGCGCTAGAGTCGAATTCGCCTGGCTTCGGGCTAGTGGATAGGGGCTATGGTTGTATTTATTCCAAAAGTGGAACAAAGGACGTAATGCAGCTAAAATCATAATAAACCAATTATAAATCAAAAGAAAGCATTAACTCAACTTTACCTTTGTTAGCACCCATACAGAACAGGCAGTACCCCACAGATGGCTCTGACGGGGAATTTTCAAGATGCTCTTGACACAAAGAAGATAGTACTTTGTGCCTTCATGGACATAGAAGGGGCTTTCGATAACACTTCAATTGGAAACAATTAAGCGAACCCTAGAGAGGAAAGGAGTCAACGACACAGTATCTAAGTGGATGTGCGAGCTGCTAAGCACAAGATTATCAACAGAACAAGAGATTGGTCACAAGAAGGATGAACTCCTTGACAAACTAACCAAACTCGTCATCAGCTGTCAAGCTAGAGGAAGAGTTCGAAGAGACCCTCTGCGATATTGTACAAAAGGGACTCAAAGTAACTCAGCAATGGTGCCAAACAGTTACGAGGAAAAGGAAACTTCAACGACTGAAGCCAATCAGGCTCTCGGGAATGACACTGACACCAGTTAAGGAAGTCACACGCAGTAAACTCGCCTAGAAAACACACAGAAGGAATTTCCAGAAAGGCCACCCATGCACTCATATGTAGAAACTTGGCAGTTTTCTTGGGGTTGTAGCCCAAGCATCACGAGATAGATGTATATTGCTATAGTGAGACTCAGTAATAGTGTGGGTAGACAGCATGGAAAACACTCGACAAAGTGCAAAGACTGGCATACCTCTGCATCACTGGGACCATGTGAACTTGTTCTTCTCTCCGCCTTTTCGTAGAGGACAACGCAATTAAAACGATCCTAAGGATGAAAAAAAAGGGAATCGGAAGGAAGAGATGCATTGGAAAAAAAAAACAGATGCATTTCTTAATAAATTTTAAGAAATTCAGCTTTGTAACATATATCCCAGCAACCATCAGAGCACTTGAGGTCCACGCAATTAAGTCTAAGTTTGCGTGGGAATGGCTACGCAGACTCAATGAACTGGGCAGAAATAAAAGTCACCTCCTACTAGACACCTGGGCACGTCACAATTGAGGGTAGCGAAGCAGGAGACAGCCCAGCCGACGTCCGCAAGTCAAAACGAATTAGCAAAATCGTATACGGTTGGAAAGAACTTTTCGGCAGAAATCCAATGAAGCCCATAAAACCCTATAGAAACGTCTCGTCGTTAGGAAAACGTTATCTTGGCTGACAAGTTTTTACGTTATCCATCTGTTTTCCCGATATAGACGTGGAAGTAATCGTCTTTGAATTTGTTTATCTTACTAACAATCCACAGGGACTAGGAAAGTTTTCATGAAGCAGAAATTATGTCAAGTTCTAAAACAATAAAACAAAAATGAAACTTAATTTAAAACTAAACGCGATACATACTCATTCCAGGAGTTGCCATACCAATCCGGCTGCAAATAACAGCTGAAATTCCAATGGCTGCAGCCTTCTTAGAGATGCCAACTTGGTTATCATTTTCGTCTAGTAAAGCAACGCCATTACGCAGCTCCCTAAAATAACACTGTACATTGGTTCTCTGATACTAGGTTACCGAATTCGAAAACGACGCCGTTAACGTGGCGATCTCATCAATGATTCGATCATCATTAGCATTTGTTGCACATTAAAATGTCATCGCATGCGTTGCGGTTTTTGAATTATTGACACATTTAAAAATGTTTTCCAATTTTGTGATCGTTGATCATCGGCACGCAAATGACGTTTTCAAATTCGGTCACAAACTTACTGCATGCGCATCAATGGAATATTAATGGCATTTGCAGCCGCTACAGCTACAAAAGGAACAAGCCTTCCAACCAGTGGATTTAAATTCTAAAACCAAAACGTTAATGGATAGAAAAATTACAAAAATGTACACCCACCTTGGTTAAATGGTTTAGTGATAGCGCTGTACTCAAAGCACCACTTGTTGCCAGAACATACGACGTCAACAATTGACTGCGAGAAATATTTTCAATTACTGTGCGTAACAACAACAACAAGACAAAATACTTACTTTGTAGAGATCGCAGTAGACCCAGAGCGGTTTGTATAGTTGACGCATGCATTAAATGTTTGATTGAACCATTGCCAAAATATGACGGCTGATGTAGACTTGTAGAACGTCATCATGCCTGTGGGATAAATGATTGTTTTCAAATTTAAACAATTTATTCAAGGGCATTTCATTTTGGTTTTTTTAATCTAATAATACTATAGAGGCACGGCTCTTTTTATTTATATTGAAGCCTAGTACACATCTAGTAATACTAGACATGTGGGCAGCGTGTTTCAAGCTTCAAACATAAATAAAACAATCAAATATTTGGCACGTGCTTGTTATATTGTTCGAATGAATGGAAGGGACCTACACATTTTATTACCGACTGCAAACGGCAGATTGAGAAGCTCTCCTTTGGCAGTGTCGAAGAACTTTTGGCAATGTCAAAAAATATCCACCATCTTAAAGTGACAACGACTGCAAATATTAGTATGTCTCGGCATCATCTATCTACGAACCTGCCCTACGACAGACCTAGGGACACTTATTGGACTTACATCAAAAAAGTGGCAATACGTAATGCTGCCTATTCTCTGTGATTTTTCCGAGCTTAAAGTGATCTGCAGGGTATCCGACTTTATGCCCAAACTATGTTTTGGCAGAAAGTTCGAGATCGAGATCGAGATCCCAATTCGCACCTGTTGTGAAGGGAAATTGGCGTTGCTGAATATTAAAGGACTTGTAGGGTATACTTATGGGTCACAGATGGACCAGATGGACCGGTGTTGGGACCGGTATTTGTGGCCTTAATCACAAAGTCTCAAAGCCCGAACTACATGCCATTGATACCTGCGCAAACATCAACCTTCACTCTGACATGTAGGCGGCAACCGCAACCATCAATATATTCACCAATAGTCAAGAAGCGCTTAAAGCACTAAGTTCTCATTATTGCAACCCAAAAGCCTTTGCTGGCTCTCCAAGACATATCAAAGCCTGGTGGGTACCAGGACATAGAGGCATTGAAGGCAATGAAATCGCTGACCAACTAGGCGGGAAAGGTTCCCCCGAAAGGTACATAGGTGAAGAACCCTTCTGCGGCATCCCTAATTCTGCATTTAGAACAAGTTTAGCCAGATAGGAGACACGGAACTACTTATCCTACTAGGACAACATTTCGGACCAAATGGTTCACCCGAACTCTGAATGAAACCACTATAAGTTATGTTAAGTAAGGAGGCTGCCCCCATTTAGGTAGGAGCATACTTAGGCCCGAATAAAGGTCCATTGCGATACCTCGTAAAGTACCGGAATTTCCGGTGGTCGTTTACATCAGGTACACTGGATAAGACTATTTTAGATGTTTTAGATCCATCTGTATATGCCTCTATCGTAGATTCTTGTCCAATGCTGTCCACCACTCTGCATATCAAAATGGCTCTTCCCAGTTATTCTGGGCACCACCCCCCAAGCAAAGACTGAAACTTAAAACTAGCTGAGGTTCAAAAATTACTTCACCAGCACTAGCGCTGTGTGGATGGTATCATTAGGGTATTCATAGCTCTATTTACTTAAAAATAAAAAAAGTGGATACAAAAATTGTGTCACACCCACTTATAAACGTTTTCACGTTAAAAATTTAAATTAATGCGCATCGTCACCACACCATCTTCTCTTTCATCTCTAATCACTAACTCTTTTCTAAATCCTAACTCCTGAGTTATATAGTAGATACCTACTTTTAAAACAAAAACAAAACCTAATAATGAAGGTAGGTACAATACTTGAACATGTTATTAAGCAAAAATCACAAATACAGTTCTTATCTTATACTTACATCCTGTAATGATAGTGTTCATTGGCATCTGTGCTGACATTCTTCCAATGATGATAGACTTTTCCCCAGTTTCAGGATGAAATGCAGATTCATACAAATACTTGGCCCGCCACAATTCATCGACTGACTTAACATCAGGTACTGGTTTTCCGGCCTTGTAATCCGTCACAATACGACGGGCTCGGTCGAGTTCCGCATTTGATGCGAATACATTCAATGGATTGGTCAGCAAAAAGAAATGCTTGACCCGGTTTATATATGTACTTTGATCGTATTTAGGTTGACTAATATTGATTTTGGGTAAATCTGCCATTATCTCTGATCTTTTTTGGTGAAGAAAAGAAAAAGAAAATAATTTAACAAATGTAAAATAACTTCATGCTTCACTATCTTCTTATCAATGCGTGTTATCGCTTAACAACTTTGACCTTTAACGATGAAAAGATTTAAAAGCTTTAAACAAATTTTTTTTTTTTCAAGAAAAAATATGTCTGTATCCGTGTTCATCGTCATAATAGATAACCAATAGCAGTATTCCCACGTTAAAGTTATCCCACACTTATCAATTCAGATACCCGAACATTATGCAATTCCAAAAATAAACGAAAACGTTTCTATAATTCGCATTTTTAAACAAAATAAATTCGCACACAATAAAAAGAAATAAACAAACCACTTAGCAAATGCTGCGTCGTTGAATGGTAATAGCAAAACACACTGAACAGGCGTTAATTATTTTTATTACAGCTCCCTAGACCTAGAGTAAAATTTGTGTTTTATTGATTGAGCGGCACTATCGGCGCAACACAAGAATACGAGTATGTAAGCCAAAATGTTACTTCTCTGCCGGCGACGACCTGACAACTACAGAACACAATCTTCTTTTTTTTTGTTCAATTTAGCACTTTTGGTTTTGGTGGCCCCACCGCACTGATTCGTGAACTAATCGATAACACTGTACAGTGAACACCTTAGAAGCTTTCTTGTGGAGAAACCACTTTTTTCTCTACATATTTCGGAGCATGGTACATTCCTCTAGCCTCTGCCCCCAAAAAAAACTGTCAGAATCATCAAAATATGTACACATACTGGCAGTGGCCAGCGTTGCCGTCGTACCGACTTTTGGAAGTTCCATTTACCAATGAATTTGTGTATAAAATAAATTAAGCTGACGATCAAGTCAAGGCTACAAAATTCAAACCGACGACTCCTGCAAAGTCATCGACGACGATTCAAATGAAGTATTCAATATAAACAATTCCGTCCACCCAACCTAGACGAAGTTAAGTTAGCTATAGGTAGGCAGTTCAAAGTAGAACACTAGGATACGCCATTCCTTTTCGCTGTTATCCCGCAGCTACGGTGGAAGTTGTTATGAGGGATGCCTATCGACCTGTACAAACGGCTACGATTCTTGCAATATCTGGTCTGATCTGCTTGGTAGTTGGTTTGTTTTTGTTTTGTTGCTGTCGAGCTAAGTCTTTCTTGATATGACGCAGTTATCAACCCTATTCCACCTTTGATTAGCCAACTTTGAAAAGGGATGGAGAATATTAACCCTGTTTGCTAGTAAGCCCTTAAGGGCTGAACCCCGTCTGGTCAATTCATTAGCTTCTTCGCTGTCGTTGGTTCCACCCTATCCTGGGACCTAATTGGTTTAGTTCTTTTTAGCATTGCTCTATTAGTTTTGAGGATGTATTGATGGTGTTGAAAAATTTTTCAGCGGGCAGCAGTCTTTGTGGATAGGAAAGAGCTCTGCGTGGAAGGCATTGTAGGGTAGAGTCTCAATGCGCCTATAATGCCTATGCTTGCAGTTTTTTGAACTTAGGTAATAATTGGACGACACATCCGTAAGGTAATTTTTGGATGAAGTCCCCAGGCTTCTGGTACAATAGTGCCCCATACATCCAATTAAAAAAAAAAAAGGGTTATACTAAAGTGAGACAACGGCAACGCTGCATGAATCAACAAGAAAAGATTAAAGATTCCCAAAACGATTATGAAAGAGGCAAGTAAAGTGAGAGAATGAAGGAATTGCCGGCTTTGGAGAGTTCATTTCATGACGTTTTCTCTTATATTATGCGGAAGTTCTTTGACTTTCAACACGGATATTGATAAGATGTGAAAAAAGCTTTAGGTATTGTTTTGATTTTTAATTAGAAACAAATGCTTATATGCACGGAGAAAAGAAGCATATGACTCATTGGTCATTGCCTCAGCAGCAGATAATAGAGCTAAGAACTAGTGTTTATAAATGGATTACCATAGCGTGGTTGAAGTAAACAAAGACCTTGTGGAGAACGGAAAAATAAGGTCAGACATTTAATATCGTTAACAGAAGTGTAAACAAACTGCTTATTCAAACAAACGCTCTTTGCGCTGCTTAAAGTTAGAAAACGAAAAGAGGACTGAAAATAGTGCAGTTTTTACGTCATTTTAAGGGATGAAACCATCGAATCTTAGACTCATTGAGGGCGTTACTGTTGTTCTCAGAGTAAAGAACTTCTTTTGAGAAGAATACACTACCGTCTGTTCCAAACAAGGACCGGGTACTTATGGAGAATGTGCTTAGCAGTTCCCTCCACTTCTAAACAGAATCTAAAGACTGCCTCACTAGACAAGTTTAGCTTGTTAAGATAGTTTCTCAAGCAGCCCAAAAGCCTCCTGATTTTCTTCTTGTTGAACTTCAAAAGTTATTTTTAGTAGAAGTTAGACTTAATTAATGTTTTAGATTACCTAAATGGTCCTACATTCTTAAGATCGGCTCTGGAGTACTGGCCGATGTTTAATTCAACAAGAGTCACGACCGAAGAAGAACTGAAAGCTAAGTTCGTTAGATTTTCTCCGAATGTGCTGTTATTCTACGCTATGCTGCGTTAGTTATGCTTGATTTCAAATTAGTAAATGAGGAAACGCGAGACAAAGAACTGGACTGCTGAACCATGAAGAATTTAAAAACGCAAAGCGAGTCGTCCTCAAACGCGATTGTTAATGAATACTGTTGAGGTAAAAACTGTCGTAAAAAAAGTAAGTAGGCAATGTTAAAGAAGCAAAAATGCTGCATCGAAAATACACCCAGAAATAATGGCACAACTTCCAGAAGTCAGACTGCTTCGTTTCGTCGCCCTTTCTCGCTCGTCGTGAACGATTACTTAGGGCCAATGTCAGTAGTGTACCTGAGGAGAATTGAGAAGAGACACGCATTCCCTCAACATGGACCTCAATAAGTTAAAGGTAGACTCACCTAGCATAGTCTGAAGTCCTTTCAAGTCTGAAATAACTTCTAATTGGGGAAAAAGAACTAATTGGCCTGCTACCGTAGTTCTTAAGCAACTTTCTTACTTCTTGGTGTAAAAAGAATTTAAATTATAGCTCTTAAGCGCCCTACACATGATCAATGTAACTTTTCAATATTACTTGAATGAGTCATCGTTTAAGTAACATTGATCAACATAACATAACCCATGCCATCGGTAAAATTCAACCTGATTTATGCGCCAGCGTCATGGAAAATTGGACATTGTATGTGTAGGGCGCTTTAGAAAAACCGGAAGTGAAAATTTATTCAAAATCCACTTATCACATTGTTAACAAAAGCGCTCGGGAGGGTTTATTTAGATTAGAAGCCGGGTAAGGAAACGAAAAAGACGGACAAGTTGGCGAAGCAGTAGTCAGCCCTTGCGTTTGTGGATCTTGAACCATTTGCCGAAAAAAAAAAAAAAGGTGAAAGATATGATCGATAAGTGAACCACGAATGAACAAATCAAAACTGCGACTAAAACGTTTACCCTTTTTACCACAAGGTATGTTTTAAGCCTAACGCTAGCAACTCTTAACCAAATAGTAGCGCTATTTACAATAAACGGACATTTTAGGTACCATCTGAAGAAGATAATACCTGCAGGCTGTGTCTAGAGAACGAGGAGACAGCCGCGGCATATATATGCTGTGTGTGTCCGGTACTGGGTAGAAGAAGAAATAATATTTTCAACTGCCCTCAGATTCAAACCAGAAGGATTTGCCAAATACTTTTCCAACAAATGCCAGCGTTGAGGCTTTGTTCTTCAAGTTTACAGAACTGGATACTGCGGAAAAGCCGTCTACCATGCAATTCATTGTTCCTCCGTGCATGTACATATGAACCCGAATGAAACCTGAAGAAATATAAACGCCACCATTCATGTTGTGCGTGTTATATTCTTCGTACGAATGGAAAGGACCTACAGTTTTGTTGCCGACTCCTAACGGCGGGTTGAGAAGCTTTTTTTATGACGCTTGCAAGAT
This sequence comes from Criorhina ranunculi, assembly GCA_951813785.1. Taxonomy (NCBI): domain Eukaryota; kingdom Metazoa; phylum Arthropoda; class Insecta; order Diptera; family Syrphidae; genus Criorhina; species Criorhina ranunculi. The sequence goes on from OX638381.1 coordinate 1,984,667, forward strand.
TGTCATACCTGCGAAAATACGTGTAGTGGTTTTGAGAATAGAACCTGTGTTTCTCGTTTAGCAGTCCAACGCACTGACCACTAAGCCACGGCGACCACCTTATGTGATATCGTTAGAAAAACTGTCCAATTCTAGACCTTTTTTGAAACATTTTCAAGGCATGTTCATTTCTGACCCTCCGAATATAATATGCAAGAGGGAAATATACATTTTTATGAAGACTTTCGAAAATACATTTAAACAAAAAAGTTTCGTGCAATATTCATGAGACGTATGATGTGCACCCATTACTTTCATCACATTTTATAATTACACTACATAATTAAATATACATATGCATGTCCATACATTATATATCGATTACTGCTTACCAGTTGTAATTAAATTTTCTTAATTCACTTATTCTCGTTCTCCACCTCAATCGACTGTCAATGTCACCAATAAATTGTTTGACTTTAAACTCAAGACATTAGGGATTAGATATCCTGATATGAAATTGAGCTCTTGATTAAATTCAGGTCACAAGTATTAAATCAACGTCGACGCAGTATTCTCGAATAAACGCTCGTTGGTTGGGATAAGATGTGTGTATTAACTTTGTTTTTTGATATCGTTATATCTTCTCTTCCATTTACCATCTATGCAGACGGGACCATAGACTTCCTGAAAGACTTTTCAACCGAAATCATCCTCAGCTATTCTTGTCCAGGCCTCCGAGCAATAGACCAAGACTGGGTTGACCAAGGTCTTATATAGAGTAACTTTGGTTATTCGAGACAGGGCTTTACTACTCAATTGCTTTCTAAGCCCAAAGAAGCACCGATTGGCAAGAGTTATTATTCTTTTGATCCCATCGCTGGTGTCGTTGTCTGAATTAAAAGCGGAACCTAGGTAGACAAACTTCCTAACTACCTCACAGTTATATCTGTAGAGGATGACGTTCTGTCCGAGATTTTGGTGTTGGGTTTCCTTTCTGGTTGTCAGCATATAATTGATCTTGGCCTCATTGACCGATAAACCCATCTACGCCGCTTCGTTACAATTCCCACGAAAGAGCCACTGCTATTACGCTTCGTTCTTCCAATTATGTCAATATCGTTGACGTATGTGGTCGCCGTGGCTTAGTGGTTAGTGCGTTGGACTGCTAAGCGAGAGACACAGGTTCGATTCTCAAAAACCACCAAACGTTTTTTCGCGGCACCACCTCTTCGCAGGCATGACAAACCTGCAAGAGTACAATCTGTCATGAAAAGCTTCTCAATTCGCCGTTCGGAGTCGGCACTAAACTGTAGGTCCTTTCCATTCGTGCGAAGAATATAACACGCACAACATGAATGGTTGTGAGAAGCTAGGCCTTGGCTCTCCATGAGCTGCCGTGCCAAATATACATACATACATGTGGCTAAAAGGGCGGACTTTTGAAAGATTGTGCCTCTGGTGTTAGCGGGTGGGTTTTACACTTTAATTCCAAGAACGATGTTAACCCTCGAAAGCTTAGCTACGTAAATATCACTCCCATGATGAACAAAAGAAGCTTTTTTTGAATGTCCTTTTGCAAGTGCATGCGTAATCTACTTAGGCATCATTCTAGGGAAAGGGTTAGCTAAAAGTGCATTTTGTATGATGTATTCCAGTGATTTTTCAGTCTAGGGTGTAAAATGTACTTACATGAACCGACCCAAAAACCAAAATCAAACAGGCGGAAGAAAATATTGCGGATTTTGCGTTCCTTTCCAAGGGCTTGGACTGCCTTAAATAAATTAAAATCAAGTGCATTTTTTTATTTCTAAACAACAGCTTTTATTTTAATAATAATTCCATAAAATTAAAATTATCAATTAATAATACAATAATTTTGTTTTTTATTTATTTGAAATAAATGAAAATCCTAATTTAAACGAATATATGTGTCTTATTGATGGATTCTTCTTAAATATCAAATGCTAGAACATATAACGTGTTTTTGCTAAATATTTCAAAAAGCATTTCATATTTTTTACACAACAATACTATATACGTTAAACTATATGAATAAGTAACTAATTACAATAAAGAGTATAACATTTATAATTTAATTATTATTACTTACTACTTAAATTCTATATATATGTATATATGGGTAATATGTTGCAATTTCGTTTCTTTTTAATGTGTGCATATAAAATTGAAAACACTATTAATTTGTTTGTTTTTTTTTTACATTATAAGTACATATGTATACATATATACTCTTTTATTTGTATTTGTTATAAAGTATTATTTTATAAATAAATAAAAATAAAATAAAAACAAAATTTTAATGAGAAAAGGGAATACTTATTAACAGCCATAGAGAGAAATACATATTTTTTTTTTTAAATAAATGTTTTATTTATTTTAATTCACAATAATAGAGGTTGATTTACACAGTTTAAGTACTCCCCGGTTTAGTAAGCACTTGTTTATTATTGTCAAAATACATGTTCTCACTACTAAATTTGGTATAGTTATAGGTAAGACCTAGAAAAAAAAAAACAAAAAACTAAATTAACATGAACAATATAAAAATATTTACATTAGGGCTATCAAATAATTCGAATTAAAGGACAGATTACTTTAAGAAATAATTAATAATTGGTATAGAAAGTTTTAAAAAAAAAAACAGCGAACAACGAAACCGTTCTATATATTGCTTTGTTATTAATTAACTTTATTAAAAATCTCGTGCTTAATTAAACTCTTGTTATATGTATGTCTAACGTGACCAGACGTGATGCTTTCAGAGGGTGTGTCTTCTGTGCTCCAGATTTGTGTCGTAAAGGTTACGCTAATCTGATCACGTTATGTATATATGTCCCATGAATATAATTATAAAAAAAAAAAAACTCAATTTTGTCTTAGCATTTGTTTTAACTTTTATGAACACTTGACATATACATTTTAATTATACTGATTTGTAAAATTGTTTTTATAAAGCTGTTGTTGGATATTTTGTTTACTTAACTCAAACCTAATATCAGTAGATTGCAACTTAATTTATTTATATTCCATAAATGTATCTAATGTTACTATTTTCTTGTGAAATATAATATAATATAATATGTGTATAATTATAATTTTTATTTTAATTATTTTTTATTTATATATAAATACATAACAGTCAACATTGTTTTTAATTTAATTTTTGTTTTTCGTGTATTTCCATTAAAAACATATTAATTTACTCATGTGTATAATATATATGTGTTACGCTTTCTTGTGTTTTGAACCTTATTTTCTAAAATAAATATTATTAAATATATGCATCTTTTCCTTTATCAATTGAACGCTAGGATTTTTCTTTTTACTGATCAAATACTTTCACATACAATGTTGTTTATATATAGATATACATATGTGTATATATATATGTATTTTAATGGAGAATAAAATGGAGATTGGAGTAAGAATAACATCTATAGATTTCCAATAAAAATAATTGTTTTTTTTTTTTAATATTAAGTATATGCGTAGTTAATTTCGCAAAAATCGTTTATTTTAGCATTTATTTAAATATATATAATTGAATAATGGAATTGACCAGTGGTTTACATTAAATTGATTTAAAATTTCATCAGGAAGTATCAAGTTTGCAATAATATGAACTAGAAATAGTTATAAAAAAATTGCAACTGAATTGTTAATGTTTGGAGAGTAATTAATTAATAATAATTTAAGTTTGAGAATAAACTGGTATATGCAATACAGAGATAGAAACAGCTTGACTAATTTTTTTTTAAACAAATAACTTTAAGTCTATGAGCAATTGTTGTGTAGTTCCGAAAACGTAATATATCAAAATATTTTCGGAGTTAAACTGCATTAGCATGTTATTTGATATTAAAGATTGTTCCTATCAGACGTTTGTAAACGTCATGAAGCTATTCAAAAAGCCTTTTCCCTAAGAACGAGGAACCCCTGAAGGAAAAGGACATCTCTATGGTGGACTAGAGACCTGTAAAACTTTTTTATAAAGCAAAACGCACAAATTTCGACAGAGATTGGAAAAACTACAACGCGAAGTCAGAAAAAAAAGGCATTGCGGAAAGTCTAGGTATCACCCTGTCACACCACCGCGAAAGACTTTCCATTTAACTTATTTGTCTTAAAAAGATATATTTCTAGCTCAGCATGTGTGTACCAAAGGCAAAAGTGTCGAATGAAAGACAAGGACTACACCCAACAATGTTCAAACTGATGTAAAAAGAACATTGGAAGACCTACACTATCACTTTCATCAAGTGGATAGCTTGCATGCTAAATAACAGGCACATCAAAGTCGTCTTAGATAGTAGAAAGGTTTAAGTTGCAGCCTCTAAATGCGTTTCACAGAGAGAAGTTCTATCAGCCCTGCCCTGGGTTCTTGTAGTACATTAAATCCTATTGTTACTTTAATTTAGTAGAGTTAGCGCAATAGTTTATGCTTACGATCTAGCGTTACTAGCGATAGGAAAATGTCTGTCCATTATTACCGACCAAAAAGAAGGCACCTTAAAGGCATAACAATAATTAGACCAAACTTTGTGGAATTGCGGTTAATCCGCCATTAATTGAGGGTACTTAAGTCACAGGAAAAGAAAAGAAAAGAGCAATGATAGCCTTCTATGTCTGTAATAGGACATTCGGAAAAATATCCTTTCCCCTTAAATTATCATGTGGTTCTATACGGTAGTAGTAAGACCCATACACACTTATCGAAATTTGGTTTGGTGGCAAACAGTATGCAAAACTACAAACCTAAAGATAATGATGAAGATTCAAAGAATGGCCTGTATTGGCAAAAAATGGAGCAATTTTCATCTCCTGCCCTTGATTTACTCATGCAAGAACCTGCAATCAAAAATGCCTTTCGTATAAGCCAAACTGGACCGGCCATGTATAATACATGACCAACCGACTAACTAAAAACATAATGACTTTGTCAGACCTTTCTCAACCTCTATTCCCAGCAGAGAAGAATTTTGGTCCTTAGTTCGCCAGCGTGTGGATGCATTCTAGCTTAGTAGATTTGATTTCACTCAAGTGGGTCCCTTCTGGTGGAAACAATTCTCTATCTGGAGGCTTTGTAGCTGTCAAATGTACGACAAGAAGTGTGGTTTGTGTTTTGTAGTTTTAAAATAGTTATAAGTTATAACAATCCTTTCTTTTACAAAACAAAAAAATAATAAAATAAAAATAAATAATAAAAATAAGAAGAAAAATTAACAAATATTTTTTGCAGTTTCTATGCATTAAACGATAACATAACTTTTTTTTTTAAGTATTGCTTATCATTCCATTCAATTCACTAACAATATTCTTATTTTACACTTCATCTTGTTTTGATTAAAAATAACAAAAAAAAATAAATTATGTTCTCTTATATATTTCGGTTTTAATTCGTTGCATATTAAGAATTAATAATAAAATTATTTTTTGAATTGTGCTCAAACAAATAACTCGCACAGTGGTCCATTATTTTATTTTTTACTTGTCGAAGAAAAATATATTAAATAACTTAAAAAATTAAAAAATAAAATTACTCCATACATATGTATGTTGTTTTTTTTTTTAATCCTATATATATACAATCAAATGTATATTATATTGTATATATTTCTTTGTTCGCGATCATAAAAATGTTATTTTTTCTTTTTTTTATTTCTATATACTTATGTATATACTTCATAAGAATCTTCCTAGCTAGTTTTTTTTTATCAACGCGAAATATTTTCTTAAAACTGTAGGTATTAACTATTTGTTGTTTGGTTTATATATTTTTTTGTTTTTAATAATCTCTTCACTACTATCTAGCGATCAATATAATTCGCTGTCTGTCGTTTCTGGAATCTTTTTTTTTGTTATAATGAGTTACAAAGTCATTTAAGGACTTGTTTGTTTTTGGATTTTTTCGGAGTGTGTTGTCATAACATTTAAAGTAAAATATTTAAAGCAACATATAATATCATTTGTTATATTTTATATGTATAATATCACACAAAATTAGCAATTGTATTTTTTTTTAATTTAATGTTTTTCACGATAACAAAATAACACCATAAATATACATATGTATGTAGTTTTGCTTATAAATAATAAATTTGAATTATTTCAGAGTGGTACATTGTTGGTACTGTTTATTGGTGATTATTTGTTATATGTTAGCTAAAAATTTTATAAATTAGCTTCTTATACTAGTATTTTTACTAGATAAATTGAGGATTTTAAATTTGTATTCCTTCGACTATAACAATGTCTGAATGTATGCTGTTGTCTGGTGGTTCTTTGAATGATTGAATTAATTTATGTATATTCTCGATGCGCCTTAATATAAGCCTGAAAATAAATTTTAAAATAAGTTTTATCTTAAAATTTACTGTTTACAACTAAAGAAAAAGAAGTTTAAAATAGTTAAATTAAATAAAAGTTGCATGTTATATAAGCAAATTTGATAGTGAAATTTTAAATTTGTAGTCAAATGATATACAGATCTGATTGGGTTTTTGAAATGCTCGTCCGTTGTGTAATCCTTGTTTTGAAGACCGATTAAACGGTAACTTGTGTAAAGAAGTAAAATGAAAAGTAAAAACAGAAAATATTTAATAGTGTATGTTTAAATAAAAAAATGAACAGAAAGAAACAATTTAACATGCCTTCCTCCAAAAGCGTTAAGCTGCTATATACAAAAGCTTTAAAAAAAAAAGTTTGCAGCAATTGTTATGTAATGTAGGCTTGTGTCAGTGCTCAACTTAAATGTTAAAATTAAATTGTAAGCCATTATAATCTGCCAAAATTTAAATTAATAATAAATCGTTTATGAACTTTCCGTGGTCTATAATCGTATACCATTTATCTTTGGAAATACATAGGATTGAAAGGATAGGCAAACTAAAATGGTTTACGATGGAAGACAGCACGATTAAAAATATATCAAATAGTTCACGCGCTCAACCCATGATCAACGTTCTTCAAAATCATCCACCAATAAACTGCACAAAAGTCAAATTTACCATGAACACCATCACCACTAACTACCTAACTACCTAACCTAACCTAACCTAACCCTTTTGTTATGATTTTATACTAGAGAGGAATCTGACTGGACATCTTACAAAGATCACTCCGCGATGTATAAAAAGAACAGATGGGAGCGAACAAATTCTTCTGGGAACAATTCGGCAGTTACATTGATGACACTGCAGAGATAGCCAGACAGCGGAAAACCTATCAAACAATGTTGCTAATCCAATCCCACTCACCTCCTTCAACGATATGGTTCGAAGACCTCAATTGATTCCTATATCCTCGACCTTCTCCTAAACACACACTACCCTCTGTGGAGGGGGAACTATTACACAGACCGAATGGGTAGTCAAAACTCTCGGGAACTCTCGGTCGTAAATGGGACTATACGACCAAAGTTACCTACTGGCTCTACACGTTCATAGTCATACCAATACTTCTTTATAAAGCAATAGTATGGTGGACTTCTCTCGAGAAAAGCTCATACATAATACATTATGATAGGGGTTAAAAGAATGACCTTTCTCTACATGACTGGGGGTCTTGGGATCACCCCCTTCGTTGCGCTAGAGACCACTTTGAACACCACACCTCTGGATTTCCTAGCCAGACAAGTTGCGGCAAAGGCATCTTCACTCTGGATCCAAACACCATATGGTCACTTCTGCATCTTATGCAGATTCCATGTGTAGGGCAAGGAGATAACCTAACAGCCAATTCCGAGTGACGATCCTACTAATCGTGATATATGGTGCCCGGTGCTGGACTATAAGTAAGAAATTAGACCAGATACTTTGCCCGATTTTAAATCCTGTGTGTGAAGGAGACGAGTAAAGAAGGCAATTCGGCTATGGATTCTATGAGTTATATGTAGCGATGCTTATTTCAAAGACGCGTCAAAAGGGAAGTACCCCTTAGTTCAAACACCTAAGATTAAAGTTCCACATTCAAAAACATTCCCTTTTTCCTTATCTTTTCCCAACTATTCAAGCAAAGTTTCGCCAAACCGTTGAAAACAAAGAGCATTGCATGTAAATAAAAAGAATGTAAAGTAATGACAATGATAAGTTAATTACTGTTAAACAAACACCACATGTAAACGTTGTTTTATCTACACCAACACATATCTCAAAGATATTTTGCACTTACTTGGACACTCTGGTGGGTTCAGTTCACCAAAAACATTCAGTTCATAAAGTGATGCAAGTGTTATAAACAGAAGGTACCAGACCATCAGGATAATACCCAAGCGTTTATCTAACTTCCAACCGTTTAAATGTGTTGACAATAGAAGGAAGACCACTGTCGAGAACAGCGATAATGTTGAATAGGCCAGACCTGATAATGAAATAAAGTAAATATTAGGAAAAAATCGATAACACTAACACTGGCATAGTGCATGCAAAAGAGAGAGAACGTGTGTGTGCTTCTCTTTGAAAACATTTGTACAACCTTTCGAGATGACATTAACATGTGAACCCGGCTTTATGATAGCAGTTTGTATAAACCACGGAAGACCTAAGCACACTAGGATATCAAAGACATTCGATCCGATCGCGTTAGAAACTGCCATGTCTCCAAATCCCTCTTTGATAACGGCTATTGAGCTTAGGGCATCGGGTACAGAAACACCAGCAGCAACAAATGTCAATCCCATTACGGTGTCCGGTATTCCAAGGGTCGAGCCAATCACTGTGATCATCCATACCATGAAGTACGAGTAAAATGAGATCCATACCATTGACACAATAAACGTGAAGGGGTACCAGTTCCGGTATTTCTCTGTCCGACAGTCCGGCATAGTTTTTTGGCAGGTGTAGTGAATCGGGTAGACCACGTACCAGGAAATTAGAGCTGGAAGTCCACCGTCTACTGGTCGTATGAGAGGATTTGGTCGTGGCTCTTGGCTTTTTGGGTCCCGGGACTTGTAGTAGTCACCTTGTTGGGGATCGGGCTTTCCCACCACTGCGGAGGTTGGCTTAGTAGCGTCTGTTTGAGTGACAACCTGCTCCGGTTGATCGGCATTGTAGGCGTAATTCTCCTGGCCTTGATCCTGTGTCCATTGACTCATACCCCAGTCATCACCACCTGCTGGAGGCTGGCCAACCCTAGCACTGGCTACTGGCTGAGCTGAAGACTCTTCTCCCCAGGCAGCATTGGGATCCCATCCAGCATTCGGATCCGAATAACTTTGATAATCCGCTGACGGTTGTTGCTGCTGCTGTTGCTGCTGTTGTTGTTGTTGTTGTTGACTAGAATCCTGTGAGAGGCTAGTCTGCTGTTGGTTTCCTTGAGTGTACGATGTATCAGGAAGATTTTTATAAGTCACCAGAGCTGATTGTTCTTCTTTAGTTGGAAGTTTTATTGGAAGATTCAGAGACAGAGCCCATTTTTCAATGGACGAATTAAAGTGCAGTGTTACACAGTAGACAACGTAAAAGAGCAGCATAACCACTGATTCCATCTACAAAAAGATATAAAAAGAGTTTTAGTCTCGACGAAAAAAAAAAAAAAACAAACAAGTGACCTTACCCATGATATGACATCATTGAAAATAATTATCAGCATCACCAGGATTGAAAGGCAATAAAAGAAGCAGTCTCGTACCAATGGAAACCAATTAAGCTGACAAACTGTTCCAGAGCACAGAGCACACACCGATATGACAAACATGATGTTGAAAACTGCCGAACCAATAACACCACTGATACCGATATCGTCCTTGGCAAAGAACACCCCTATGACGACGGTCGCCAACTCGGGAGCTGAGCTGCCGGCTGCCATAAATGTGGCACCTGCCACATCTGGAGATAGTTTCAATTCTGAAATAAATTGTAAAATTTAAATGACGTCATAAGGAACACAGATGAATAGTCAGTGCGATGAAAATAAAAAACGTTGGTTAAGCTAAGCATGGTCTTCTAAGTATGTGGATGCAAACCCGATTATTTCTGTGCAGTAATTAGCATGGATAACTTCTAATACTTTCATGTTATACGCAATAGGGCAAGAAAGTCCAAGGACTTCGCGCAGTCCACGAAGTGAGGGACTGTTTTTCTTTGAAACGGAGAAATTTCAAACGATACACAATGGAACCTCAATACATGCCTATGTTAGCATGTATTTGTGAGAGAAGATTATAGAAGTTAACAAGGTTAGACGGCAAAAGACTTTAAAGCTACTTTGACAACTGTGTTGTACATTTGGTGGTTCGTTAAGCGCTTAATGGAATCTTCCTGTTCATCAATCTCTTGCTCTTGCTGGCCAGGTGACTCTTGAGCCAAACTCGTATGAAATGTCTCGAAGCTGACTTTTGATGACCTTTGACGATGAAAGCACAGCAACCTGCTGGACTTGTTTTTGTGTCTGAGTGCTCAAGCGAAGTGTTCCAACACCCCGACACACTGTCTGAATACATCCCAGACGTACACAAACACATGTGAATAGAAGAATCAGCTGCGGCCAAAGCGGTTAAAGCAAGACTTTGTTAAACTCTTAAAGAGAGCAGGAGAGATTCAGGTTAGTGACCCTTCCAGTAGATTGAAATGACAGATATATGACAAATGGGATGATCACATATCGGACCCGTACTGTGACACTCTTCGGTCGGACCAATTGGCACAGATAGGCGCAGTCAATTCTTAAAAATTCCCCGAAGTATTCTCATGTCAGCATATTTTTATATTTAATGTCGAAACATTTGTTTGGCAATCAATGTAAATATGTATTCAGCGATTGAACTTTCTTGACTCATTGCGTGTATCATCTAGTCTACTTAAGGTTTCGATAATGTATCTGCAAAATTGTGTACTTTTTGTGAAATAAAATGAACTACTAAAGATGACATCTGGATTCGAAATAATCCCCCGTTAATGGGGGATCAAAAGTATTCGACCTCCTTACTCGAACCCATGAAAAACTCTCTTACAGCCTCATTTCCTGTCAGTTTGCTACAAAAATTAATGATGTCATTTGGTTTTTACCCCGAATTCAGTTTTTTTTACTGAAAATAATTCTTTCTTTGGAAATAAAGTGTATAAATTGCAGACTTATTGTACACTCCTTTTTATTGCTTTGTACCTTCACAAATCCGGTCCAGGCTCGCCACAAAGTACTCATCACAGACAATCGCCAAACCGAAGAAAGTGAATATGGCCACGATGACGTGGACTATCAGGCCACCATGTCGTCTAGCAAATGGTCCCATTAGGGGTGGCGGAAACTGTTCAATCGCTGGTGGGGTGCAATTCTCTCGCTTCGGCCTCCATGTGGGTACAGCATGTCTATGCTCCGCACTACTAGGTGTTGTTGTTATGCGGTATTCTTCCTGTATACAAAAAAAGAATTTATGAATTTGTTTAATTTAGGAATCGTGGATACACACGTTCGGTACAGTTGATGAATAATCGTCACCATTGTATTGTGGATTTGGCGAGAAACTTTCATCTAAAATGGTTTCTTCTTGATCGTCCACTTCTTCAGGTGACTTTTGTGAGTATACCGATATGCAGGTGTAGATTAGGAAAAGTAATCCCATATTCCAAAGGCGGCCACGTCTTGTTCTCCTCATTGCCTGAAATAAAGAAATAAATTGGATTAAAAAATGGTTAAACACATGTGTATTCGAATGGAATGAAAACTGTAACCGATCTGGAAGGGGTCTCAAATACAAGAATGAACTCCAAATTAAGTGACCGATGCTACCTCCATACTGACATGCGCATATAAAGAGAAAATTGCAAAACACATCTTACAACCATTTCGAATCTTAATCACTAGGATGGCAAATTAGCAATTCTTCTTCGGAAAATCCACAGCCTTGCCTGCCCAGGCGGACCCAATAGCTTTAAAGGCAATGATGGGCTTGTCAGACAAGTCAAGTTTAGTTTTGAGCTCCTAAGGTGGAGCTCCTATTGGACTTCGTCAATCCAAAACGTTTATTAACCCGTTAGACACACAGTAAGAGAGTTCCAGAGTTGACTCATGTCCGTGGGACTTATGCCTAGCTTGTTGAGCATTGGTAGCTAAGTGAGCAATATCCAGTGAGGAAGTCTCGAAGAAATTTGCAAACTTGAGAGTGAGAGAATTCCAGAAATTCTGCTAAGAAAATCAACTCGCTGTAGTCAGACTGATTGATCTAAAGGACTAATAGTCCTTTAGGGGGTGATGTGGTGCCTCATGAAAAGAAGCTTCCCATGACAAATTATCTTCTCGAAGGTTAATCGCAGTGGTTGCCATGGCTTAGTGGTTAGTGCGCTGAACTGCTAACTGAGAGGTCACAGGTTCAAGCCTCAGCAACATTCAAAAGATGTTCGTGGTACCACTTCTTGGCAGGCAATGACAAACCTCCAAGAGTATGATCCTCATAAAGAAAGCTTCGCAATCCGCCGTTCGGAGTTGGCAAAAAAAAATAAGGTGGTCCCTTTCATTTGTGCGAAAATATGAATGGTTGCAATGCGAGAAGCTAGACCCTGGGTCTCTATAATCATAAGTTCAGTTTTACTCCACAACTTGTGACCTAATCAATGTGGTAAAGATCCTTGATACTAAAATAACCACATCGTCCACACACGCGTCTGCCTTAATTCCAATGCTATCAAACTCCGCCAGGATATTCAAGGGAAGCCATAGAAGAGGCGAAATGATTCCGCCTTGCAAGGTGCCTCTGTCTACTGATTTGGATCTAACGCTGTTCCCTAGCTGTGACTGAATGATTCTGTTTTTTAGCCTGCATATGATGGAGTTGCTAATTAAACTTTCTGTGACAAGCTTGGTGAAAGATTCTTGAATGGATTTAGTTTGCACATTACTTAAAGCACTTTCTATGTCTAAGAAGTTGCTGATAAACCAAAAAAACTAAAAAGTGTCCCAAAATCGGATGAATAGGATGCCGATGCGGTTTGTCACAGTTAGTCGCGGTGTCCATATGCCGAAGTTGTTTTTAACTATTAATGTTAATTCTAAAGAAAAAATAAAAGTTGATTATTCGATGAATAGTTTGCATTATACATATTTTAATTTAAATTTGCAACACTCTTAAAAAAAAAAAAAAACACCAAAATAATGACCAATAAATTAAAGTTACACCAAAATATTTATGCGTCACTAAACACAAGCTTCTAAATAACCAACTTAGTCCCAGAAATGTATTTTTATCCCAAAGTTACTAACTTGTCTTCCAACTTTTCCCTTCAAATGAACAACAATCTAAACACTTAATAAATAATTAAGCACGTTTTTCGTCGCGCTCGAAATCAGTTCTGCTCATGAGTTACCTACTTTTGCCACAAAGCAACTTATATATCTGTCGCTGAAATTACTGATTTGTCATCAAAATAAAATAGGGAAGGCTAATTCCACCGGAGTTTAAAGACCCATCCGCGAACGAAGCGAACTATTCACTCCAATTGTTTGAGTACAAAAAAATACATATGTAGCTTGGTGATAAATTAGTTATTCCACAGGCAAATTGGATTATTAACTAACTACATATGTACATAATTATACTTTCTGGTGACCGTAAATAAATAAACAGTTTGGTAATTACAATTTAGTGGTAAATTAGTTGTTTCATCAACTTAACATAATTAATAAGTTATACCTAAACAAAGTCCTATTCCTATTTCTTATTCCGTTTATTAGATGGTCGGCTTAGTGGTTACTGCATTGGACTGCTAAGCGAGATTTCACAGGTTCGAGCCTCAGCAACATCAAAACAATTTTGTTTGCGGCATCACCTCTTGGTAAGCAATTACATGAGAAGAAATATATAGCAATTGCCTTGTCCTGCGTGAATTTGGTGTCGAAGCCAAAAACATCCAAATCAATGTCTATGATAGGCTGCATGCCATCAAAATGTCATTGATGACATCCTCCATGCGTGTGAAAATCTTCATAAACTTACTAAATTGAGTAGGAACACCAAAGCAATCATCTACCGACTTCATAAGTATGTCTGAAGTAACAAGCCAGCAGACAATTTAACAAAACAAGGGAACGCAGAGCTTTTTATATGACCTGAATACTCATGGATCCAATGGAGGATCACACTCTGATTGTATTACACGCATTTTATAATGAAAAAGTACATAATCTAACAACGCCTGGAAACTATTACGATCACGATCTGTTTCTTGCGCTATAATCCCCGCCTCGTCGAGTTTTCTGCGCAAAGATTTGGTCCTCTATCCATAAAAGATCCAGTTTACACAGGAGCTCAACCCAAATGACTATTTGTTCGCTGTTCAGTCGAAGTTGGCCAGAATTTTTACCAAAAGCATTTTTGGATATAAGACTTCGTAAATAAACAAAAGTGCCATATTTTGGCCGAAAATAATTTACAAAACATCATGGAGCATCCATTGCAACCGAAAAAAAAACGATTGTTTCGAAATCGATTGCGGGATGGACTCTACTTCTTCGAGAACGATAAGAGCAAAGTGTTAGCCGTCAACAGAAGGATATATCAAGTGATGATTAAGGTATTTTGTGACTTCGTTTGCTTGATATGGATCTCCGATGTAAGATTTTGAATTGAAATTTCTTGAGCTACTGTAGAATAACTTCCTTTGTTAGGAAATCGAAGTCTAACGAAAAACGTGAAACACATGCCACATATCATTACAAATCCAATATCCAGATTACATCTACTTTATCTCGGTACCGAGGTACTACCGCGTCACGGGGAATGCGAAAGCCAACGAACTGAAAAGTAGGGCAGACTATAGAGCGAACCGCTGAAACCACAATAGAAGTGACACTAACAATAATTAAAAGAGCAAGCCAGCAGCAAGAGGTAAAGGGATTTTCGAGGGATTGGATTAGACCTCTACTCAACGTTCAATGTGGAAAGATCACTCGTAAAAAAATCACACAACCTTCCTCAATTAAAAGGTTCGAGGTTGAAGTTAAGAGATATTCGAGCTGATGTTGGGACTAATTAAAAGACACTTTTATCTCAACAAACACATGCATATAATATGGCTACATAAACCAGCGATTTGTCTGAAGAAAATATGGACACTGCCCAACCGGAGTATCTTGAAGACAGAACAGAACCTGAAGCTCCTCACTTTCAGGAAGCAAAGAGGTTTTCCCAATGAAATGCATACTTGTGCCAACTCTAGAATTGCATCTAGCTTCTCGTGCTCGGAGGAACCTCCTGCGTTACACGCATAATTATTTTAAATAAAACTACACTATATGACACACAAGTGGCGAAACAATCGCGTGAACATTCCCTAAACGCGTAAACGATGTTATTTTTCATTATTAACGGCATCAATTGTAAGTACTTTCATTGACAATATTTAAGAAATTCTACTCCATTCTAAAATCCGGACATTAGATTAGACTGATTGTGTAAAAAATCGCACTTTTCTCATGGGTGACCATTTGTCAAAGACGGTCATGTACGCGATATCATGTTAAACTTGTACTTCAAATCAAATATGTCAAATATAAGCATTAAAAGGATTGAAAAAATAATAAAATTAGTCATCACTGAACAGAAAAGAAAGCTAGTTTGATATTTAAAATTCAATATTTCCACCTTACTCTGGATGGCTTTTTGCCATAACCTCACGCATTAACAGATACATATTCGTGTACTAGTATTCAATTTCAAGTAGAAGAACCTCTTTCTTATTGGATTCGAACCAAATTATCAAATTTATGACACTTTATTGACTGCACTGCTGTCATTGAATTTTTTATTTTTTTTACATAAAACTGCAACGGTATGCATCACGCGTATAAGTCAATGATCCACATCTGTAGCGACGTGACAGACATTTCATGAATGTTATTTAATACTTGCAACGGCATTAGAGCGATTGAGTTACAAAATGGTGTAATTTACTTGAAGAAAATTCATTGAGAGTTTAAAGAATTAAGATACTTGATTTAACACTCGAAAAAACACACCTTATAAGCTTTAAATTTGACAAAACTACGTTGGGAAAAGTTTATAGCGTTTTTCAAGTAGCCGACATGAAAACAAAACCCAATCCTCTTAATACGCAACAACTAAGACGACTAGATTAACCACCACGACGACGTCGTCGTCTAGATTCAGTCACTGTTACCCCCCCAGTTTGTGGTGGTGTAACTTGACACCCCTAGTATTTGTATGAAAATCAAGAAAAAAAAAAACGAATAATATGTTAAACAAACTATTTGTGGAAGAGAAATACCGCTTGCCACCACCAGCAATAGATATGTATGTAGGAAGGTACTCCAAAGATAGTCTTACAAGTATGTCTTCTCCTCACAGTCTTCTGCGTGAAGGAATCCCATCCCGTTTTTGTGATAGAGAACAATAAATATTATTGTTGTTTGCTTTGGCACTCTCTCTTGCTCTCGGTAATTTTCATCAGCTTTTGCCTCTTTTGCCATTTACTATGAAAAATTACGTACCCAACCAAGGTTTCCCCCCCATGAGATGGTGCCATGCTTTGCGCCCCTACTCTGCCTTCTTTCCATTCATTCACTCACAATATCGATTTACGATTCTCCATCCCACACCACTACCACACATATCGCAGAAAGAATGGGAAAATTATATCTGTCATATAAATTTTCTTTTTTCAGTTGAACACCCACCCACCAGTGGGAGAAATATGTACATCCTTAGGAGTCCTTTAGGCTCCCACTACTCCTACTCGCCCTTACATCATTCGGGAGAAACAAATTGAATAAAATTTCAACTCAAAAACAACACGAATTACCATCTCACACTGTGATGTCTGAATACCCAGGATAAAAGGATTCAAACGGTTATTTTAAGAAAACTTGGACAATGGAAAATAGAAAATGTATAGCAAAAACAAAAAAATTCTTTTACCATTTCCTCCGATGGAGTCCCCTTGGAAAAATAGAAAACGACGAGTTTTCTTGGCTAAGCCCTTTTGCTTTTTTTTTTAGCCAAGGGTGCAAAAATTTTCTTTTCACACGCACTAGATACACTTTGCACTTCACGAACACGGATTTTTCGCACTACACTTGTTTGGGATTAATTTCTAAAAGAGCTTCATTTTAGATTTATAAATTTTCTAATAAGATTTTAAATGGAGAATAGGTTTGTCACTAAATAAAATTCAAACCGTACAAAGATGGAAAACCTTTTTCAGTCGTTTAGCTATTTTGTTCTACCCCCCGAATGGTGATGATGACGATTGACGATGACTGGTAGTGCTCTTAATTTTCTTTGATAAGCTTTTTCTATACTGTTTTTGTTTTTCTTCGGCATAAAGAAGTCGTGTAGTTGTGTGTGGGCTTCTCTTTAATGAAATAAACCCCAGCAGTACACCGAAGGTGATGTGAGGTTTCCGTTTTTAATATTTTTTCCTAGCTCTCGCGTGCATGCGTACATCGTATGTGCTCCCCCCACATATACACGCAAACAGGAAGAAAGAGAAAATGTAATTTTTCCAAAATGCCAAAGGGAAATGAGACAGAGCTTTTGACTTTAACCCCAAGTTTGGCTTTGGCATTCATTTGGGGGTGTTTGGAGCATTAATTTCCTTTCAGGATGTTTCAACTTTTAACTGTTCAAGGAGATTAATAGCAAGCAGAGCAAAAAGAGCTTTTATCGTTAGTTCATAAGTACACTTGATTTGATTTGTCATTTTGACAGAAGGCCAAGTCTCGTTGTTCATACTTCAGTGCTGGAGTTGACATTTATGACGGTAGAGTTTTGTTAACGGAAGCAAAAAAGTTTTTAATTTACTTTTGATAGAAATTCCTTAACAAAAGATAGATGTATAAAGTGCTGAAACATAAAGATGAAGTTTTAAAGCAAACTTTCAAAAGTGAAGCGTTCATGTAACAATCGTTCTTAATTTCAACTGAATCTTTGTTATTCAGGTTACATTTAGTTTCTGAGTTGAAGCTTTGCAAAAGTTTAAGTACCTAAATTCAATAGGTGTGTTTGTTTAATCTTGACAGTTCGCACCTTATGATGGTTGGATGCTGTAGGAGTAGGGTAGGCACTGAGTGACATCAACTTTCCAGTGCCCAGTGCTACAAGAATTAGCACTGTTATGGATATTAGTTGCTAATGAAATTTCAGTAAAACTAGGGCACAGTGGGATCTGAGTCGTTGCCTACGCCGACAAGGTTTTCATATTGTCAACCGGCAAATTTCTGATCATCATCAATGAACTATTATAGTCGACCCTAAAAAACTGGGCTTAAAGATGTGGACTAAACGTCAACCCTAAAAAAAAAAACAAAAAAAAAAACAGCCGAATCCCTCGCAGTCGAATTTTCACGGGATCAAAATTAATTCGAGTTAAAGAAATTTTTGGAAAAATTCAACTTAGAGAATGACTTTTCTATAGAAATGAAGAGAGGATGTCCGACCTGTCTAAGAAGCCACCAAAAACTATTCTAAAATTCATAACGAGTTCAGGATGACTCAGGGAGGCCGAACGATTACTTCTCTTTCAGACTGGACACGTTGGGGGAACACAACAGATCCGTTGAGATCCAAGTCAAGCCTGCATTATACGAGATGCAGTCACCTTTTCAACCTACTTACCATATACACATCAATTGTACTTATTTTAGCTCCAAGTGCCATCCAAGCCATTGGTCGAATCCACCCGAATTCAACTTGCTAATCTTATAAGGGCGAGTGTTGACCAGCAGACAAAACTAACAGCATTATAGTCGGGACAAAGTTGAATTCCTCATATGGAATCCACTGTGAAGCGGGCGGTCATGGTGTAGTGGTTGCATCATCGCTTGTCACGCTGAAGGTTCCAGGTTCGAATCCCGATGTCACAGAAAAAAAAGTCGGTCAATTGCGAAAAAAGCTGACGTCAACTCTACTGTATAGGCATAACACTGGCAGTAGGGTAGGCAATGGCTTGAAAGTGTTGATCGTACTAATGACATCGGGATATTCGAAAGAAATACTGCGAATTATAAGCAATGGCAATAATTCTCCCCAGTCATTCTGGAAAAACCACCCTCGGAGCAAAAAGACTGAAACCTAATACTACCTGAGTTTCAAAATCACTACACCAACACTAGCGCTGTGTTAATAGCATCATAAGGGTATTCATAACCCCTTTAGCGCTAGTGAATTATAAAAAAAAAAAAAAAAAAAAAGCGAAGATCCAAGAACTCAGACAGCACCTTATCTGGGCTTCTCAGACACATTCGGAGATCAGGCCGATAAGGATAACCAGGACTAAGTTAGGATCCTGGAAAAGAGGTGGCCGGCGGATGAACCCTTGATAAATCAACGGCAGCGCTCAAGTCGCCGAAAAGGATTACTGGCATCGGTGTAACCGAGCCCGGGTCTTAGAGGTTCTCAAAATGTAACTGATCCTCCAGGTTGGGGTGGGTGTTGTGCCGGAGTAACTGCCCGGCTACGTAGAGAACACTTGTTAAGTACCGACCACAAACTTCGGATAAGGATGACACTACTGCTATGATTCGATTTGCGGGTTTGCACGTAGAACGTTCGGACCCTTAACAGCACACAATCAGCCGACTGCTACAAAGCAGATATAACCAGTACCAAAGAAGTGCGAACGGCAAAAGAGCGATCGCTACTCTGGCGCTGAAGGATGGACTCTATGGAAGGCAGATGAATATACCCATGGTCGCTTTGAGCACAAAATTTTTCTTAAGATATTCTTTGGAGGGGGAGATTTAACGACCAATTATACGAGCTATACAGCGACTCGATGTAGTCGAACACTGCATATCGGACGTTTGAGATCGCTGAGACATGTAGAGCGAATGAATACCAACGCTCTGGCCCGCAGAGTTTCAGAATCTAAATCGAAAACGCAGTTCAGGAAAACCAGACAGAGCTAAGTGGAGAGACTTGTTGGTTGAGACCCATGCTTCACCCCGAATTGAAGTGTAAGTAAGTAAACGAACTCTAAACTGTAAATGGATCGTAAAGCCTACAAACAGATCGCCAGAACTTCATTGGTCTCTCCAGGAGAACCTAGTTTTTTGACTGCGTGGCTCTTGAAGTAGTAGTAATAAGTACAACTGTGCATTTGACAAATCCGCAGCCATATTTATTATTCTGAATACAAATTGAGTGTCGAAAGGGATAAGTGCAAAAAAAAAAAGACCAAACCGCCTGATTTGCTTTAATCTAATAGTAAGACATCTGAAAGAGAAACCCGACGTCAACGTTTAACAAAAGTCCCATATCATAAATAACAATAATTTCCACCCTTCTTCACCTTTTGTCTGTTGATTCTGCGGAAGTATAACCGATACAAGCCACTTGGGCTGTGGAAAATAAAAATAAGGGTGTAACGATACACTCAAAGACTGACGGACGGACGCTGCGCCTATTATACCCACAAAAGGGAAGACGCAATGAATAGATGATTTCCAGTGAAAGTCACATAGTCAACGAAGTATGTACATAATCGTGTCACATAGAGGACGATATTAAATAAATTTGTACATACGTATGTGCGTACATAGAATGGAGTCAAACAGTCTCTCTGTCAACCGCAATGGCATCGCATAGAATGAAGGACATCTGGGTCTATTGTGGTTTGCACTTTTTTTGACACCTTTGCGATCGGGACGGGTCCTTGTGTGCATGAATGCACTATTGTTGCGTCACACTGTGCACTGAGAGCTATTAATTAGGGGAATCATTTTTGGTTGGAGTAGTCTTTATTGACAACCATAATAATAAAAGAAAAAACATTTCAGTTTGAGAACAATGCCTAAACAGGATTGCAAAGAAATGCAGTTTTCTTGACGTCGTCGTTTATCTCTTGTTTGGCACACCAAATTCACCGCACTTTAGTGGAAAGACGTGTCCAAATGAGGACTGCATGAAGAAGCGGGGAAAATTGATTTAGGCTTTAATCAGTGTTACGAATTGTTTAACTAGTTTCCCATTCATTAGTTGTGAACGTTGCCTCAGGCGTACAATTCAAAAATAATTTAAATATCAAACTTAATTGAATTGTTAAGGGTTTCACTTATGTTGGAGTTGGACAACGTCTGTGTTGAAAATCATTTGCTATACTTATTTATACGAAGAACGGGCTCTTAGGAAAGAAGATATCAATTGATAGTAAAAGAGTCCTTTCAACTCTTTAGACCAATCAAGACATGCCTTTTTCTTTATCCTTTTTTACGAAAATGGAGCTACAGTTCAGAGTGAACCTTGGCCTCAACCAACAAGCCTTACCAAGTCTGGTTGCGAACATGAAGTTGGTTGAGGTCCAAGAAGTATTCCTCTACTGTGTTGTTCTTACTCTACATAACCTAGCCATCTCAAACCACCAATAAACAGTTTTTTGACTAAGTCGATATCGTTGTACAGTTCGTATAGTTCGTTGTTTAATCTGCTCGTTCAAAGCTCTACGACCAAGTGTATCTTTTCCCACCTTCGACAGAATCCATTATTAAGCGGTATAGAGGAAGACTGGAGTGATAAGGATTTTATATAGAGTCTCCTGAATTGTTCAAGATGGACCTTAAAACTGAGTAAAGCAAAAAAAACAGCGATTATTATTCTTCGTTTGATTTCTGATGAGATGTCTTTGTCAGAAGTGATACCAGAGCCAAGGAAGACAAAGTCCCTTACTACCTTGAAGTTATAGCTATACAGAGTATAATGTTTAGTGCCCCTCCTTGTTGACAGAGAGTACTTGGATTTTCTTATGCTTCAATATTGACGTTCTGTCAATGATGTCAATATTTTAGGCGTGGTGTATACATAAGTAGTTCAACCGACTTTTTAAAGATTGTACATCTAGTGCTGGTTTGTGAATTTCGCACAATTCGGTCAAGTACGATGTTAAAGAAGCCACATGAGAGCACATCACCTTGTCTAAATCCTTTTTTTGACACCAAAGGTCTCGGTGAGGTTTAGAGCAATCTCTATCTTATGTCCGCCTACCGTAAGTATGATATGTCCAGCTAGTAGGTACTATAGATTTTAGTCAGTGACGAACAACTATCATGTCACTGCTGATTTGCAGAACTCTTTCCAGTAGTTTTGCATCTACTGACCATGTCTTCGGCGAAATTCCACGCAGCTATTAAGTACCGACTCAGTTTCATCTTTAAAAGGTTTCCATCTTCCATTGCACAACAAAAGAAAAATAACGTAGTGTCAATACTTTTATACGGGTGTAATAAATTGGAAGAACCTTCGTAAGTATTAAGATACCACCTTCAAAAATTTGCAACCGAATTGTACTCGTATCTCTCAATAGATTGGTCGAACAAAGTAAATTTCGTTGCAAAGAAAAATAATCCACTCATCGAAGAATTGGAGCAAAACAATTCAAAAGGAATCAAGACGGTTAGGAATGAACTAAACACGATTAGATACTTACTTTTTAGATCTAAATAGATGCGTTATTTTAAATTAAATAAGGAAATCAACTAAGACTGATCTAAGCTGGAGCAGATGTCGCTTGAAACTAAGACTTATCTGTCCAGCTGAATGTATTTTATTAATATAAATAAAATATGATGTCAATACCCTTGATAGAATGTGCTATCTTTCACATTCCACTGATTCAACTTACTCGTATCTCTGTTCTAATTAAAAAGATGCATTCGTTAAATTTTTACATAAAATAAACAAAGGAATTCACAATCAATTTAGCTGAGTAACCATTCAGCTCTTTCCGCGATAAGAGGACCAACAAACTCATATCAGTCGCAGCTCCCATCACTTGATATTCTCATCAACATCTTGTGCGAATCTTTGAAGAATCTAATTCGCTTAACAATACTATACACACTGACGCTATTCAATCAATAAAACAGGTACGATTTGTCGGTCCACCATCAAAGGTCCTTACCACTGATAGTTTGTAATGAAAATTTGCTAATAAAAACCATGGGACAACAGGAGGAGGACAGTTTCATAAATGCTAACAAAAAACCCCATGTCCCAGTGGAAAACCCTCAAAGAACGGCATGCATCGGTACAACATATTTGAAGTTTACCGCACCGACAAATGCTGAATGGTGACTCAGTCAACAAACATAACCTGTGTGCCTATTTGTTTGCGAAAGATTGCGACAAAAGGATATTTTCAGTGCTCCTCACATCTCCATCGACAAGAGTGTTGACAGTTGACAGTAATACAGCGCGGTGTCCTTTTGACTTTTTGCCCAAAAGGAAAAAATACCAAAAACAACTTTGAAGGACATATATCAATAAAACTCACAAAAATGTCATGAGCATGAACTGAAGACTAGTGCAATTTATAACGCTGTGTCGGTCTAGTAGAACAATCCAAAAGAATGGTGAGATACATTACTTTTGTCAGCGTTTTGTTTTTCATCCTCTCGAACGAAACCTGTCGGGAAACCACACTTCGGTCAGGGGTTTGTCCATAGTGTGATTTGCGGATGTTTTTAGAACCAACACGGTGAGATATCAGTGCAATGTGTGTTTTTTTTTGTACGCAGGACAATAGCCGATAAGTGTTTTATTTTGAAAAAGGCTTACTGCATGTTTAGGGACTAGATGGGGAAAAGTTTTATTCCTCAAGGATGCACAAATATTTTTTTGTAAATAAGGATTAAGGCATATGGCATTTTTTTGATCTAAGATTCAGTTTTCAACTTGGAATGGGAAATGGTATCTACGATAGTGATGGTCTTTAAAACCTCATTCGTATAAAATATACCTTCCCGATGAATCAACTTTGGTTGCTCTTTTCCTACAAGGATCTTTATCAGAGCAGTGATACAAAATGAAGGTTACCGTGGCTTAGTGGTAAGTGTATTGGTCTGGTTCGAGCTTCAGCAAAATAACCAAAAGCAATAGCAAACCTCCACGGGTATAATCTGTCATGAAAAAGCTTCTTAAGGCATTATTTGGAGTCGGCAATGGAACTGTAGGCCCCTTTCATTCGTGCGAATAACTCGTCGGAACACTTATCCACAAGGCGGCGGCCGTGGATGTCCACTATTAAGAAGCAGAAGAAGTGTAAAAAATATGCGCATACGATTAAATATAGAATTGCTGCGTGGGTGAAGGTCTAGCGAAAGGTTTATTTCCGGTCAAATTCCAAACCGATCGTTGGCGTTCAGAATGAGCTTATTTTTATGACTCGGAGCACGCTAACATGTGGCTCTAGCTCCACTGTCTACAAGAAAACGGTAGCCAGAAATTTTGTCGTGGATAAAGAGGCGATTTGACTTACCAGCAACTGTAGGACTCTCACCTAAAATTTCCGATGGGAGTTTCCCTGCTTTAAAGTGCAGAGTGGTTAACACAGTGCGCAGTAAGGACGTTAGATAGTCTCGAGAGCTGGTTTCGTTTTAGTCAAATAAATGCTTTCAACCTCGTAGGATCGAGGGTAGGCCAGATAAGCCGAGCATTGTTGCAATAGCCATAATGTTGCCATCTATGATTTGCTTTCGACAGAGCATCGGTGTAAGTCAGGTGTTTCACAAATGCCTTGACATGGTAGTGCTTCTTTCCATCTATACCTAGCTTCTCACAACCATTCATGTTGTGCGTGTTATATTCTCCGCACGAATGGAAGGTTACAGTTTAATGCCGACTCCGAACGGCGAATTGAGAAGCTTTTCATGACAGATTGTACTCTTTGCAGGTCATGCCTGCGAAGAGGTAGTGCCGCGAAAAAACTTTTAGTGTTTTTTGAGAATCGAACCTGTGTCTCTCGCTTAGCAGTCCAACGCACTAACCACTGATTAGTATGGCCCATTATATTAAGTTCCCAGCTATGAGATACTGGTATTGAGACGCCTCGTTACACCTAACCTAACCTATTTGTGTCGTGCCTAAAACGCATATGATTCCAGTACATGCCAGTCGTTGTACCCTATCCAAATACTTGTGCCTTAATTTTTAGAAAGTCACATTTGATATTTTCGTTTTGTTACACTTTTCCTTTTATTTAACCAAAATACAGATTTAGAATGCATGTCAGTAACACACCCCCAAACCAAAGCAAAATGCCTCTTATATAACCTCTGAGTTACAATGGCTCTTCAACCTCTAATCAATCATTTCAATTCACAAAAGTAGAAATTATCTCCCAAAAATTCATAATTTTTTGTACTTTTTGCAGAATTTTTACAGAAAAAAATTGAATAAAGGAAATCAGCGTTACATGAGTGATCGAAATGCAATGAAATACGCATCCATTATCCTTATGACATTTTGAACTGGTTTTGTTCCAAAAAGGGAAACGATCATTGCATTGCATAAGGTCCATGGTAGAATAGAACTTCTTTATTTTATTTAAAAAAAAAAAATAGAGGAATATAGAAACACAATGAAGCGATTGATTTAAACAAAAAAAAAATTGTTTGAAGTGTGTGTTTTCGTTTTGTGTGAAGGCATGTCTGGCGTGATATACCATCAATCTTGAACTTAAATAAAGAACAGTCTTGTGTACATCTAGACACTACAATCAAATGAACAGTAAAACTGAAATCAGAAATAATTTTGAAACATCTTGACAATGCTTGGACAGATCGTCAAAATGAATCGCTTGTCGTCGTTTAATAAAGTTCGTACAACAATCAACTAAAAATGAAAACAAAAGTAAAATCCCTTAGTTCGACCTTTCAAAAAGCCTCTAAAAAATCCGGACCAAATTGTGATATCACAATTATATTTGGTAGTTCAGTTAATAGACTCAGAACTGAAAGCCTCACTTAGCTTGAAACACTGGAACACGACATAACCTTCAGCATGTTTTAAGATGACATGCTACCCAAATACAGTGTCCGCTTATGAGGAAAAAACCAAAATTGACAAGCTTAAAAAAATACATTTGTGTCTATGGAATTCAAGCTTAAAATTACACATGCACTTACAGAAGTGCATATTCCTATTCAAAAAATGCAACGGGAATTCATGATCGGATAGTCGACGGCCGCCGCAGCCTACTCTGTTCAGATACCTGAATGTTTTTTTTTTTCAATTTTTCACCGCACAGGCACACTCCCCAATTGCAATTTTTTTGTTTCTTGTCAAAGCGCAAAGAAAAAAAAAAACAACATAACGGAGAATGTAAAACTTAAAAAAGTGCTCGAGTTGTATTTCGTCCGTTTAAGAGAGAGAGCGAAATTCTATTGCGGTTATGAAAATTGGTGTCCGCGTCCGGTTATAAGAGAGTCCGCTTATGAGGGAATTATTAGTATGAAAAAACATGTTTTAATTTCCGTTCTTTGAAATCTGTCCGGTTATAGGAGGTGTCCGCTTATAAGAGGTGTCCGTAAGTCGAGAGTACACTGTATGTCTCAATAGTTCGTTATAAACCCCAACTATTACCTTCTGACCTCCTCTGGTACAAGGACGAGTTCAAAATGGAAACAGGAGATGAATACAGAATTTTTGGACAATCCCCACAGGCGAACTTGTCAGTCAGCCTGGTAAGTACTTGTCCATATTCCAAGCCGAGGTTTTTCCATCAATTAATGTGGAAAGTCTCAATCAGTGTCTCAAACCTCCCAAATCTTTATCTTCTCAGTAAGGCTACGGTTCTAAACGAGTTAAATTGCGCTGAATCGCGCGAGTGGGGTGGTTCCGGTGCAAGCGAAACTGAGCGATTTACTCGCCGAGAATTGTTTTGAAGCGATGAATTTATTTATATATGTAGGCATCCTGGAAAAATAATAAGACAATTCAAATAATTTTATTATAAGCTAATTTCTAAATGTTTAATTTAAGATTGTAAAAGAAGTTATTGGCTTCGGATATCGTATTTCGTCGTTTTCCTTCACGTCTTTCTCGTCTTCGACTGTTCTCGATCTCTCTTCTCACCGTCTTTTTCGTCTTCGACTGACCTCGATGATCTCTTCTCTCGTGGCCTTTCTCGTATTCGCCGTCGTTCTGATGGGGTATTGCCAGCAATGGGGGATGTGGATCCCACACTCGGCCATCCCGCGTCATGAGCCGGCTTCGACTCATCTTTTCTTCTCTCTTCATCGTTTAGGAGCTACCTACCTTTGTTTCATTGCGTCTTCCAATATCTGATCATCTTATCCGATTTTGTCGTACTTTTCTTTTAAATTGTTGGCTTTAAGTTACAGTCCGCCAGCGACTTCCCCTTCTTTGATGCTACCGTTGGTCTCCACGTCCGTGGTCGAACTTTCGCGTTCTTCTGCTTCTTCTTCGGTGTCTGTGTCTCCTAATGCTGAGGAACAACGCCACAGTTTCATGTAATCCACACTTGTCATGGTGGTGCGGGGTCCTTTTTGACTGCCTACCTTTCTCACCTCGTAACGGTCATGGGGAGATACTTTTGAAACCTTGTAAGGGCCCAGGAACTTGGGATAGAGTTTCAGGTTCGCACCAAACTGAGTGCGCTACTTAATCCCCCACTTCGTACATGGTCGGTGGTTTTCGTCGCTTGTTGTACATCACTCGACTTTTCTCCTGAATCTCCTTGATATTTACCCTTGCATCGTCTCTTGTCTTTTCCCGGTTCGTGAGTAGTTCCTCCTTAATTCCTGTTCATGTCGCACAATGGTGTTCCATTTTTTACTTCATCAATCAGCTTCTCTGAATCCATGTTGCACAAAATTCAGTACACAACTGATCACACATCCTTTAAAACTCAAAACAATTCGCTAAAATTCGCTTAGTTCGCGCGACCAAGTTAGAAATGAAACCAACGAAGATTACAATCGCTCAGATTCGCTCAGGTTCGCTAAGTTCGCGCGAGTAACTGTAACCACACCATAGGAAATGCGTACATTTGAATGAGCTTAGCGAAATTTGCGAACTCGCGCGATTGGAAATCGCTGACATTCGCTTGCACCGGAACCGTAGCCTAACGGTGAACGGAGACCACTTGACTCGCCGAACATCAAATTCAAGCTAGTCCTTCCTATAAGGTAATCTCTGACTTACTGGACTCCTAGCCATAGCAAATTTGCGGGGCAATCAAAAAGCCGACTTACTGGCAAAAGATCGCACATCAACAACATTCATTGAACCAAAACCCTTCTGTTGAATAATCGAATCACTTTTAGTAAGATATGCAAAAGGTGCTTGCCTGCAAGTATCCAGAGAAGCCAAGTTTAACACACCAAATCAGCATGCTCAACAGATTCAAGCTGTAGACGTGACTGGGCTTTCTTGCTTTGGTATGAATATCCAGAACTGCGGTAAATTCATCATTAACTAAATAGTTCCTCCCTCCAAGTAGAGACTCGGTGGCACATATGTATGCGCCCAGCAATAACACACATTTTAAGCAAAAAGGTAATAAATCGACTTGTCATCGTCATAGATACTGAATATTTTGTCCATTGCATCCATTCAAAGTACGTATGCATTCATCAGATACGGTCATTTCATTGACAATTCATTGTCTGGTAAACACAATTTCCTCGGTACGCACCTTTTGCAACCGGGACATCATTATTCACAGTAGGTGCCAAAAATTGAATGAAAACCCAAAAAAAGAAACTCCTTTTGTATCTATCCAACCCACATACACAGTATGAAATTGCCCCTGAACATTTCAATTTGCATTTGACTTCACTGACTGTGCACAATTTTTCAGAATACTGAAACACAACACTTTAACATCTCCCGACATCCATTCAATCAAATCGGCCTATTGAAAGTAAGGACCTCCATTGTTATAAGGAATGGGGCTTTGTACGAGTGTCAGATGTAATCCGAAAAGCGTGTTACTCGACAAATTGAATAAAGTCGGCCCAAGCCGAACATGCGTCTTGGTGAAAACAAACAATCCCAAAACTTATTTGGTATCTCTGCACTTCATAAAGAATAAAGCGTGTGTAAATAGGTAGACTCTAAGCCGCCGGTGGCCGGCCTGGCACAGCTCATTGAACTAGTTTCGGCCTAAAAATGAATGCGACAAGAAGATTATATACCGATCACCAGATTAAGCTGGGTTAATCTACCCGAAGGTGTTAAGTGGTTTCAATTCGGGAATCCCTGCTTCCGTATAGAGGCACGTCATTCATGCGTTTCAGGTGTGAAAAGAGAGGTTAGTCCACTGGGATGTTTGTTGGGATTTTCTGCATTTTAAAATTCAGAATGATGTCTGCCTTACGCAAAACGTGTCCTCAGTATGAATGGGACTTCAAAAAATTTTTAATGCGTATTATTTCAAGTGACATCACTTTTCTGGATTAACCGATTTTAGGATTATGGATAATGTGATTTTTTTTTCCAATTTACATTTGTAATTTAAAATATGTACTTCATTTTGTTTGGCATATGAATGGAAGGAGAAGGCTGTAGAGTAATTGTCTACGCAGACGACGAAACACACTGAGAGATCTTTTACAGAATGCTCGTTTTTTAAGCTCTTAAAAATGTGGCCTTGGAATCCATGCCCCAAAACAAGGAGTCCTCTTGACAAGGAAATGGAAAGTTCCCCATTTCGACCGTTCTAAATTGTGCGGTTCCAGCATTGGCATTTGCAAACAAAGTGAAGTGTTTGGGAAGTTCAGTTCGAAACCCGCCATCCTAGAGCGAGCAAAGAAAACCACCACTGCTCTGTACTACTGCAAAAAAGCAGCGCAGAGATGTGGTGGTCCTGACTTTATGTCTATTCCCTTTTCGCGATAAGCAGTCTTCGGGAGAAGTTCTCATGATGCTGAGGCAAGCAACTCGTTAAACTTTCTCTCTTTCTAGAACTTGCCTCCAATTTATTATATCATAAGTGAGCATCGTTCTCATGACTAAAGCGTACAGCCAGCGCATGTTTTTCAGCTGTAGGACCCATCTAGAATTGGGGAACGTATTCTTTTGAAGAAATACTCAGACAAAACGAAGATTACAAGTTATATCATTTGTATAGATGTTGTCGCGACTATGATGACAAGGATTAGGCATAGACACTCCCTGTGTCACTGCCAAGGTTGTAGCATAATTCAACGTTACCTCCCAAGAAAACGCTTTTGCAACGATCTGAAGAGAGATGGCCAACAAAGCCATCGTACCAATCCTAAATGTCCAGAAAATAAAGATGGACAAAAGTTCGATTTAAAGTAGTTTCGTAGGAACAATGAATCACTATTCGCGCCGATAATGTCGTTTTCGACATCTTCGCTAGGTTTGTTTTGTTTCCCATAAAAGTTTTTGCTATCTCTAGCTGAAAAAGTGAAAGCATGAAAATTCTAAGCATCTTAAAACCGATCATCTTTGAATAGCCATAGCTAAGACCAACCACATTTTAGCGCGCTCATTTCCCAAGTGTCCACTAAGTCATTAAATCAACTAAAAATCCCTCCAAAATGTCCTTGCACAAAAAGGTGCACTTTTCATCTTCAAAAGGGACTCACTTTCGCTCTTTTTTTTTTAAGACTTCACCATCCTTTGCTCTTTGCCTCGTCAAATGAAATTTTGTGAAATAAATCAAATTTGTTCCTTCCAATGAACGAACATCACACAGCAGAGGGCCGAACTGGCTGCAGGACGAACAATAAATAAATATACAAAACAAACTATACGCGCACAGGACAAAAACTCGGTGATTTTTACCCCGTGACACAATTGACACCACAAGCATGTGGCTGTGGACAAGCATCAACAACCGCCGCGCTGTGCCATCCCTTTGCATCCTGTACTAATGGCCTCTATGGCTGAGATCCAGACAAAAAGTCCTCTCGAATCAAAAAGGGAAACAATAGATCCCTCGTTGATAACAACAAATGGAATAAATATAAAAACCACTCAGCGCGTTCTGCTGTGGTGGGTTACTCTCGTTCGATTCTCCTGCGTTTCCTTACAGTGCGTTCAACAAAAGAATCCGTCATCTCAAAAAGGATATCATCTAAAACTGCTATCTGTGAGCATCATTTATCTATCCGTTCTGCGTGTGCTACATAATGCTACAGTGTGTACTATATACATGCTCATATCACGCAAGGTTCTATGTATCGAATTTACACGCTAAGGGTGAGTTCGCTTGCAGGCCTTGACAGGGTGTGATAGTGGCTCGTTCGTATGCAGCCCTATTTTTGCCTGCGCTACTCCCTTGTACCGTGTGGATTTTCAGAGGCGTTTGGGTCATGGAAAATAATTTTCTCGATGTGTTTCCCTTTTTGGTTCGGTGGTTGCACATCAATGAATAAGAGGTATGGAGGTAACCACGCCCCAAGTGCGTATGCTCGTGGGGTGGGAAATTTCAAATGAAATAAATTTTATTTTCCCAAGGACTGCGACCAAAATGTCCTAGATGAATAATTTTAAATAATTTCTATACAAATTTGCGTGGCGATATGTCTTGGGATTAAAGCACTGTTCCTGTTTGTCAATCTCCATCTGTTGTTAGTGAACGGTCTCAATTTATGCACTTAAAATGGTTTTAAGTCACAAAGACTTTTGACACAACCAACATTCCCGTGACCTTTCGAGAACATTTAAATCCTTCTCTTGAAAGGCTTATAGGCTAGCTTTTGGTCGGAATCTTCCTGCGTCGACCTAGGTAGGCCTTCAGAGAGTTATAAACTTCAAAGCCGGGACCTACAGGGCTGATTTCTTTCACCACCGCTATTCCTTTTGGTTTTCAGTGATGTTATCGTCGCAGCTTTGATAAAGAAAAGCTGAGGTTGACCATGGATAATGACGTCTTATTTAAAACATCTTGATTACACTGACGATATCTGCCTGCCAGTTTTTAGTTTGCGTGATCCATATGGCCCGCTTTCCGGAAATTGGATTGTTTTAATCGCAGGGCACTTTTCGCGGCTGACCACAAGCCCATAAAGGTGTAGTGCCCTTGTGATGATATTTTTTTAGATGGAGATTCCAAGTGAGGCTTTAGTCTAGACTCTAGAGTTACTTCTAGATACTTGACTTCCTTTGAGAATGAGATTTAAATAGGCTGTCTGATAGGCATGCACTTTAAAAGGTCTGACCTGTTCTCAGCCGATTTTAAAGGAATTGTAAAAATAATAAGGATGGTTGTGTGCTGTAGAAATAGGGTGGACATGGAGTGGTACCAATATGGGGATACTCAATGTTATAATAAATGCATTCGCGAGGGCAATACTAAGTATTTGCTGTCAATAAGAAAGGACACTCAACATCGACGAATCCGGCAGGACGTCATAGTAGGCAGCTATAACAGAGGGATAGTAAGGGACTTTGCTTTCCTTGGCTCTGCTATCACTTCTGAAAACGACATCTTACCACAGATCAAACGACGAATAACTCACTGTTCCACTGTTTTCTTGGGCTTATAAGGTAGTTAAGTTGTAAAGCCAAATCTCGAAGAACTAAGGAGACCCTATACAAGACCTTAATGGTCCCAATCCTACTTTAGGGTGCTGAAGCATAGACTCTTTGGAAGGCAGATAAATACACCCTTGGTCGCTTTGAGCGAAAAATTCTTCGTAAGACGGACTATACCGCTGTGCAGCGATAGCTAGGATATGTAAAGCGAATGGCCACCAACGCTCCGGTCCGACAGAAACAACACAGTAGAGGAAGACCTCCCCTAAGGTAGAGCGCACAAGCAAAAGGGGATCACAACCAACTTAGAGTGCGTAACTGGAGGCGGTTAGCTAAGGAGCGGACTAACTAGAGAGGCTTTTTAGTTGAGGCTCAGGTTCACCCCAAACTGTAGCGCCCGCTGAGTAAGAAATCATGAGAAAGTAGACACTATTCTCCAGTTCCCTTCTACCTTCATTCGTCTATGGACAACAAAAGAAAGATCTACTTAGAAACAGTTTTTTTAAACCAGCCGAACACTGATGGTAGAAGCTTACCCCCGTTTTGTTAAACGCTTCAATTATTCCCATAGCATTACAATGGACAGCGTTTTTAAAGTGTGATTGTCCCAGGTACTGGCAGTTTTTTGAACGGAGCCTAATCTAAACTTTCGACGCTTTGTCGACTTTCAGTAACAAATTTTGTAAGAAAGGGTTGAAAAAGAAAATTCTGTTCAGCTTCTATTTTATACAACAAAAGTCTAGACCATCTTCTAAAACCCTAAAACAGGCATCTGCTCTTTTATCAATAGCTACAATCAATCAATAAGGCTGACCTTCAGATATCCTTTTTTCGCTTATCTCCAGCCAGGAAAGACCTGAAAAACGAATATGTTAATTGTAGTTCACATCCGAAACGGATGTGTGCAATATATTAAGCATTAATTAGTTAATATGGTGGCGACAGGATGGCCAACACCTACTTTACGACAGTCTGGGCAAAGAACATTCCATGAATGAATCCATTGAGATACTCGTTCGTATCCTTAATTAGGATATTGTGGGATTTTACCATATTTTGTTCGGTTTATTGCTTCCTCAATAAAACCTCATTGTTCGTTGGACCAGATCATTTATTAGTTCACAGCGTTCAATTGTTTTGTCCTTGCGCGTGCCTATTTAGAGAAATTCATTCACTTTCGCATTCTGCGGAACAGGTCGCAAATTATTATGAATGAAATTATTAAGTTGTTTTTTTTTCGGATACAAAAAAAGGAAATACCCACTTCGACAAGTTCAATGAAAAGTGCGCATAAATTCATTTATGGGGTCATAAAACTTCATATTTTGGGTAACATCCACTATTTGTGTATGCATACCTGGAACCGGGACTGAAATAAGTTGCGTTTTAGTTTATTAATGAATTTTAAAAAAAGTACCTGACCTAAGACTAAAAAGATCAATCTCTTCTGAATCAATTTGCTGCTACTATTTCCGTAGTTCCTGTCACTCTTAACAACTATCCGGGATCGTGTTTGACGTCTTACATTGCGTGTCAGCATTTGATGTAACCTTTGTACAATCTGTAAATTCCTTGTAGGTTTTCATAAAAATATGTGACATGATATTAGATGAAGAAATTTTTAAGGCAAAGCGAATTAGTGGGGCGAAGGACTGTGGGCACTTGGAGCTAATTTTAGCGGTGGTAACATGCCCGTGCAAACTTGCAAAGGTTCTTTTGGTCGGGCTACATTTAGATCAAAGTAAGCCCGTTGTGATACCACTAAGATAGACTGGATAAATCAGGGTCCAATTATTACTATAGGGGGGTATCATGCATTGTGACCTCGTGGTCTATTATGTCCTCTGCTAGTAGCTTAGAGAGGGTGCATTCCCTTTTCAGAGTTCCTCTCGCGTTTTCCTTCTCGAGTTATACTTGAGATTCAATCACTCTACTTAGCCTTGACCAGAATATTCCACTCTAGAACACCTTCTCTGGGCCAGTTTCTCTGAGGAATCTTTGGATGAGAAGTGAGTCTATTGTTGGTAAATCCTTATCTTTCAAATAATTGCCGAACCCATTACGATATCTATAGTAGCCCTTCACTCGTACGAAATCATGCACAGGCTGTACAGTGCAGTCGTGAAACCGATCACTTATGCCATAGTAATTTGGTGGCCAGCATAAAAGTTCTCGACGAAACCCAACGAATGGCGAGCCTCAGCATCAATAAGATTTTTTTCAATGGAAAATGTTTGGGGCATGCCAAATTTCTATTTCTTTATCGTAGCCCATATCAACTGTTGGAGTCAGTGCGAAGTCCTCTATAATGAGTCTATCTGAATCTCTACGAAAGATTATCAAATAGCTAAGCAAGTAAGCAATAGAACTCAAGCTAAAGTCAGAACTAGCTGTCAGGTCCCTGCCGCCGCTCCCGCTTGTCTAAAGTTTAAACCACTATCATGCACAGTGAAGGACCGCCGGGTGTCTTGAAGTAGGATCGCTAAAGAGCACAACATCATATGCTGTCCCATATTATAACGGCATTCCAAGGAACTGTCCGGCTAACAAACCAGCTAGATGAGGCTCTCTGGATACAGACAGCAGGCAGGCTTGACTATTATAACAACGTTAGGCTTATTTGGCCTGTCCTAAGAGATCGAAAGCATTAATTCACCTAAAAAGAGACCAGCTCTCGAAACTTACTAGGGTCTTAACAAGGCATTGCATCCTAAGCAGATATTCTCAGCATTTGGGTATTGTATGCAGGGATTTCTGCAAGAGCTGCAGGGAATATCGTGCAATTCCTCTGCACGGTTCCCGCTCTTGTCAACATCAGAAGAACCACCTTAGGCGGATACCTTTACAACAATTTAAATTATCTGAAAAAGAAGATTGGTTTAGTTGGGCTTACTCGTATCTTAAGTTGAAGTGGTTGCTAGCCAGCACACTTTGATCAATGATAGGTCCATTGTGATAACAATACTGGTATCTTACGCTACTTGCTTTAATACCAATCCAAGTTAGTTGATTGGCTCCAATTCGTCAAACATGGGGACAGATTTCCCCCTTGAGGGAACCCGTAAAAGTAAACTCCAAAAACTAGCAATACATTGATCGACCAAATCAGCGCTTTCAAAAGTCTAGTTTTTGTAAAATGTTGCCAATGTTACAAACCATGTGTCAAAATTAATATGCGCCCCATAAAGAAGGGTGTAGAAATTAGTCAAAATATTATTTATATACTTTATACGTTGTACATAACTCGACCTGAATGAAATTGATCCATGATTCAATGGCAGAAGAAGAAGAGAAAAAAAAGGACAAGTAAATCACCCCTAAGTGAAAAACCACTCAAAAAGGCTCGACTAGGGCTGCGAGTTGTCGTCATCATCCAAGGAGAGGGGATGAACAATTGCATTATATACCTCAGCGGCCATTGTGAAAACTCACCCTTCTCGACAACTGAATAGGATTAGGGTGGAGTGTGTTTCAGCTAGGTAGAAAATCTGAAATCATTTAAAGAGACCCTGTAGATTCCCCTTGACTTCAGTTCGAATCAAGATCTAGCTGAGTGTGCACATTCCTTCGTCAAGGAGAGATTTCACGTTTCTTTTTTCATAAATTTTGCTTAGTTTATCCGAATTTTCCTTTCTTGTTGTGTTCACTATCCATTATTTTGATTTTTTTTTTGTTGTTTTTTTGCTTTGTTTCGAAATGGCATCGGTTAACATGCATCCACCACAAACTTACTCAAGGCTTTTCCGGCCGTGGGACTCGAAATCAAGCGACGAGGATAGCAGCAGTGATTGTAGTTCAAGTGTAGTTAAACAAGAAAATGTTGGTTGTGAAAGCCCATTTGCGGGCAACAAAAAGGCTAATTATGATGAAGTGCAACAAAGTGAGCCAAAGGGTGTTTTTGGTGCTGGTCCGATGGGTTCATATGGCTTGGATATAACGCAGTTCCCTACCGGATTACCAAACGTCAGCGATATGTATCAATATCCAAGCGCGATGCCTGTGCCGCCGGCTACCTTTGGTATGGATCCGTTCTCCATCAGCCTGATGGAGCAGGAGTATTTGCGTGTCATGGCAGAAGATGCACACCTAAAAGCTCTGAATTCGCGAAAACAACGACCAAAGAAATTCAAGTGTCCCCACTGTGATGTTGCATTCTCCAACAATGGCCAGTTAAAGGGTCACATTCGCATACATACCGGTAAGTTGTAATTTGCATTGTCTTTTCCAAACACAATCTACAACTTATCGTCAATTATTTTTTCTTCTATTCTAGGCGAAAGACCATTCAAATGTGACGTTGAGTCCTGCGGCAAAACATTCACCCGTAACGAGGAACTAACACGCCACAAAAGGATTCATACCGGCCTAAGACCATATGCATGCACTACTTGTGGCAAGAAATTCGGAAGACGAGATCACTTGAAGAAACATATGAAAACCCATATGCCACAAGAGCGACAACTTGGACCTGCAATAATTGTGCCTATGTATTCATATCTGTATGGATATTAAACGACAATAGTCTGGAATCTTGTGTAACCCCGGTTACCCACAAAAGTTGTCTGTCTTTTTAGTCAGACGAAGTTTATAACTAAAAATAATTTTTATACTTCAAAAAGTATGTAAATATGTTTTTAAAAAAAAGCACGAAGTGATTTTAGACATTGTAAGCAAATTACTTAAAAAAAAAAAAATATATGTGTACAAATTTTATATATTTACAAGTTTAAAAAAAAAAACATGTTTTCATGACAGTTTCTTGCATCGGTATCCAAATGAAGCACTCACTTTATTTAAATTCTTTTGCCAATCGTGGGTATCTACCTATAAAGCGGCAACAACGCATGGTCTTGTGTGGAGTTTTACATAGTTTTTCAGTTCCCTCCAATACCTTCTCAACTTTTCTGTGTCACTTTGAGATCCATTCTTTTGCTTGAATCCATTACGTGGCATACGACGCAACATATATATCTTTGCATCCCAAGGTATGTCCGATCCACTGTCAATTCCTTTACCATATTCTGATGTCTACCATACCCGTTCTCAAGTGGACCTGATCGTTCGACATTTGATTCGGTTAGAAAATCCTCAGTCTAATACAAAGACACCTAAGAATGTATTTATGGCTTAAAAGTGACAGCAGTGGTCAATTTTCAGGAAGGAAATACTGACTACAATGAACTGGAACAGTCTAGCATAACTTTTACCGAATGTGCCATAGTCGACCGATGCCATTTTTCATAGACAAAATAAAATGCTGAGTCGACTTTCTCAACCTCGTGTCCAGCAAAGTTGGTGCTAAGCATTTGAATTCGAATGATCAGCCATACTCTGCCAACTTCGGTTTACAGGTTGTGGGTGATATGAACATGCAATCCTATGTGAAAGAAGGCGGATATAATCAGCGTAGTCAAGGTTTTAATTTTTGACGCATTTTTACTATAAATGCAAATTCATTAATTCTTACTTGCTAGACAAAAACGCTTAAAACTAGCATAACTATGTTAATCTAACTTACTGGCCCTACACGGACTCTATGCTAAACTTAATACTTATTCTGTCTTTCGACTTAACCTAACGTAATTTATTTATACAATCTTAGGACTTAAGGACTTTTATTTTTAAGGCGCACCCTTTCGTGGCGCATGGGATTGGGGTAGTAAGCCCCCGAGATCAGCTTGTTGACCCGGGGCAATGTGTCCTCGAGTATTTTTCACTAAGAATTGCACACTCTGATTGGGTCCGCCTTGTTGTACAAGACCACGTTGGAATAGAATTTTCTGTACTCAGACTCTCGTGATCAGCGTAGTCAAGATGATCCAAGTAAGATGTCCTTGTCTATTATTGATTGGTTGTGGAGGGTGGGATAACTCTTTACTTAGGGCTCGGAAATTTTGTGTGGGATCCCATGAGGATCCACCCCCTCTGGAATGCGAAGACTTCTACCTGGAATACTGTGCCATGAGATTTGAGATGAATGGCGAGTTCAATTTGTAAGCAATATACTCCCATTCCTGATTCGTTTACGATATTTGAACCACCTATGTACAGTGCTATTCCTGCGTGATGTCCTGTGTTGCTATTGTGCATCCATGATTCCCTCGAAGAAAAAATCGCTAAGAAGTAATTGACAAAGTAGAAGGTCTGGTTGGCAATATAGCTTGGCTTGATCTATCAGTGTGATTTCACGTATCATCCTAACGATTTCACAATGCCCTAGGCTAGTTTGACGATGATCTTGTATGTCTTCGAAGTTGTCTAGGGATCACAGTCTGACTAAATATATTGGTAGAATGTTAGAATGCGTGTACAGCCTCTACTACCAGGCATGCCATACGGTGCGTGCTTAATAACTGCATTTTTCTGCAGTACTTCAGGCCATTGTATACTTCGGCTTTTCACCGTCAAATGGGCATGGATGACATAACTGATAACTACCAGCAGGGATGATAGTATGCAGCCCTATAGAATCCCGCATTAGCATCTTCGTACGTAACCTTAATAATATGTAGCTTTTAGTTTTTCTGGAATACCCACCCTGCACAGGACCAAGCAAAATCTCGATTAATACTATCGAATGCCTCCTCGTAGTCGATAAAAAGTAGATACTCGACGCATTTCCCTATAATGATAATGAATTAATATGGTCGATACAAAAAGATCTGAGTAAAAGTCAGCCTATTCGACTTCGAGATATGAATCTAATCTAAATGGTCTCTGATCGTATCCAGAATTTACTTAGCTATTTGTTTGGTTTCCACATTCCATCAAAATCAATCCTTTGTCTTACTCTTCTAGGAAGAATTTAACTCCACTTGCAAGAACTTAGCAGGGATGCCAATTATTTTTGTTTGTTTTGTATTTTGAAGGCTC
Source organism: Criorhina ranunculi (assembly GCA_951813785.1). Classification (NCBI taxonomy): domain Eukaryota; kingdom Metazoa; phylum Arthropoda; class Insecta; order Diptera; family Syrphidae; genus Criorhina; species Criorhina ranunculi. The sequence continues at coordinate 2,023,734 of OX638381.1, forward strand.
TGGACGATCATCTGCGAATTTGTTCCATCGAAATTCCAGCATCATCGGAGAAAGTTTCAAATATATCTTTCTGATAGAATCTCAGGTATCTGCTCCGGTTTCCCATTAAAGTGAGGTTTTAAGCAAACTTGCCATTTTGAACCCATTTGATTCTCATAAACTTTTGCTTATTGATATTCATTCGCCATAAAGCTTAAGTGGTAACTGGAGTATACCGTTAAGATTTCGCTGAAGTCTTAAGTCCGCTTAAGAGTCTTTCAAAATAAAAGCGAAATAAAATGAATCAATATTAATTGCTCGCAATCGAAAGCAACTACTGGGAGTAATGCTCATGTTAGTTAATGGCACGTCCCTAGGGCAATAATTAAATGAAAAGATATTAATCAACGTAATGGTTGACCCAACAAATTTTAACTTTAAAAACCCAACAGTTCTTAAATAAAATACCCACAGGACAGAGGGTGTTTGTTTGCTCAATCATATGTGTTTCGAAATCTATTCGAACAATACCCAGTGACCCATAGTTGGAAACCGAGATTTTCCTGGTGTCATTTGTAATGTATTAGCATTGCATTGAAAGGAGGTAATAAAATTGCACCATAGGTGGTTCTCTTCCGGATCCTTTTGTGGTGAAGAGAATTCCTGTTTATCCAGTAAGGAAGGTCTCATTGAATTACCTAATGACAAAGTGAGATGTGGAAGTTGCATTATTTTGGAAATTGATATGAAATTGTTTACGTAAACAAGGAATTGCAGTGACAGCCTCTGTTTAGGGTTTTTGAAGAACAGTCTGGGAGTTCTCTCAATCAATAACAAATTAATTTCTTGAAGGAAATCACCAACCATTCCTTCAACAACACTTTTTGTTGAGCGGAAGAAGCCATCAGTTTGCTTGTGACAGTTTTAATGGCAACACAATTGTGCATTGACATCCTTTGAATTTGGTTCATTTTTGTGACTGTATTGGGTTTCTTTTTTTTTCATGTGGAAAGACGTAGAGCATGCGCTACTGTTGGCTTGGCAGAGTTACCTTTGGGACTTAACTCTGTCAAGATGAAAGAATGACTCAATTCAGCAGAGGGCACTTGCATTGTGTGTCCATGGAAGTTAAGTTAAATTGTGACAAAATTGATAGTGTAAATTGTGAACATACGTAGATATATATGCATGTATATCTGCTTCAATGGAATAAGACTCCGAAAAGGAGTGTTCTTTTGCAGGCCCTATAGTTGTGATTAGGCTAGGTGGCTGTCCATGCTTAAGCCAAAGCACACTTAGACCAGAATTTAAGTCCATTGTGATTTGGACTATTCTCTTTAGATCAGTCTCGACAAAAAACAAGTGTTGATATTATTCCACCTTTTATTAGCCATTATTCTGATTTCAGTATTAAGGCGAGACTTTATCAATTCTAGAGAAGCAGGCGGTTGTCCCTTTATTTTCAGAAAGGTTCTGAATGACTCCCTCGTTTGACAGCTCGTTTGCTCTGGAGTTGCTCGGAACGTGCCGGTGTTCTGAAACTCAGCACTTAGAGACGGCACATCGGTCAGCGATCTCATTTAGAGAAATCTAGTGCTATGACATCTCTTGAGGGGATGACTGTTTTAATGCTTAGGCTGAAACCAAGAGATGGTAAGATAGTTCGTGTCAGTTTCTAATTTTATCTAAACTGCGATCTTGCTAAGACCCAGAAATTGAGCCAGAAGTTGGATTGTTTTAAATGCAAGGCACTTTTCACAGCTGCATCCGGGCAAGTATCGTTTCAAGAGCTGCAGTTGGAAGCGGGCAGATACCTCCACTTTGGCGACTGGCGTGTTCATCGGATGAAGCGTTATTTGTGCTTGCCCAAATCGAGTTGACAATACACGTTAAGCCGATCCCTTTGCAGTTTGTTTAAAATTGTTTCAGTACTTACGTTGTTGAAAGCTCCTTCAATATGAAAGAAAGCACCGATAATGAATTCTCTAATATGGAGTGACTTTTCGATCCTGTAGACATCACTCTAGCAACACTCTTAAGGCGCTTCAGAAAGAAGGTGGGAACTGGGAAGGCTGATAGATCTGTAGTCCTTGGCTCTTGTATGAAACAATTACTTCAAAATGATTTTCTTTGTAGCTAACAAATTGCCATTCAGTTGAGATTTGTTTCCTCATTTCTAGGAAAGTACGCAATAATTCTTCGTTCTCAAATCCATTTCAAAGAGAAAAGAGATGTAGATATCAATTTACAAAATAATTGGTACATATAGTTTATCTACAAGCCACCCATAGAGATAGAAAAGTTAAAAAAACAGGCTTCCCCTAAAAAAACATTCAACAATGATTTTACAATTACAAAAATATTATACTTGCACGAGGGTCAAGAGTTTTTTTTTCGTAAAACCGCAAAAGATTTTATTATTCGAGTAGGGCTAGACATAGTGGCTCCATTCTTTGACTTGCCAATAAATTTCAAATCCATAATGAAATGACATTTTCACTTTCCTTTCTTATTTTTCGGACACTCCTTGTTTCGATGTCCTATTCCTATTCAATTGGAGTGCAATTTCTAGGTAAGAAAACTCTCCCTGATGACCATTTTTGAGATTCCCATATTCTCAATTCATAATGTTTTGTTCTTTCACCTACAATTGCGAAAGTAAGATATTCGATGTGTGTTTTTTTTTTTTTTGCACTCGGTGTGTGGTATTAATCCCAGACCTAGAGAAGTCAAAACAATTCATTGACGATGAATGGACACACAGTGTCAGTTAGTGTAAACAGAATGCAATTTGAACGCAATTATGTAAGTGCTTTTGGGTTTTCTTTAAGTCAATTAAATCAGTGTTTTCCTTTTGGAGATTTTTATAGATCTTGTGCACTTTATCCCTAATCGTCCGAGAATCCACCATCCAATGAGGAGATTTTATTAATAATCAGCTTCTGCAGCTATTTCTCTCCTTTTCCAGACGATAGGCAATGTCATGTCAACAACTATGTACACTTATTTCATGTCTCCTTTGAGTCTGCATGGGGATCTTTTCCGTTAACGGCTGCTTGAAAACCCGAAGTTGATGAAGGGGTGGCGGCTTGATGTTAGGCGCCGCCTTACTCGGATCTTCATGGAGCTTCCTCTGCAGAGTTCGGTCTTACTTAGTCACATTCTCTTTAGATCGGTGGTCTGTGGTCTGTGAGGATGCTGATCACTATTACCTATTACTTAGTACGATCTGTTAAGCGTAAATAATTCTTTTGTCTTCTTTTTACTGTGCTGTGACCACATCTTCTTTAATATGAGACATGATGGGTGTGTGTGCTCCATCTATTATCAAGTAGTCCCCAGAAGTCTAACCGTATGTGCTTTTTTAGAACCTCTTTAAAGCTCAAAACCACAGCAGCGTGTTCCAGGCGGAAGTTCTTGCAATGGCCGAAGCCTCGAGAGAACTATCTCAACGGGCACTCCCAAGAAGCTATATTGACATATACATTGATAGCCAAGCAGCCATCAAAGCCATCACATCCAAAACGATTAGATCCAAAATAGTGAAACGCTGCCACGACGAACTCAAGACACTCAAGTCCAATCACAACGTCACTCTCATCTGAATCCCGGGACACTCGGGCTTCCATGGAAATGAAAAGGCGGACGAGTTGGCAAAAATGGGTTCTGATATGGATCTAACAATGGTCGATGGCTCAATCTTACCCCCACTAGAACTTAAAAATTCCAGCATTACAGTGAATTTCCAAACACTCGCGAACGAGAGATGGACCTCACTTACAACATGCCGCACCTCAAGAATGCTTTGGACAGAACCCAACAAGACAAAAACGAAAGAAATCATCGCAGTCAACAGAAGTCACCTATCACTTCTCACAGGTATTATAACAGGACATAACCTGCTAGCGGCCCACCTAAAAAGAATGCGATTGATCACAACAGATCTATGCAGAGGTTGTAGCGACATAGACGCGGAGGAGGATACATTCCACCTCCTATGCAAATGTCCAAACCTCCGTAGAAATAGGAAGACAACCCTCGGAGAACATTTCTTCAACGACCTAGGTGAATTGTCGGACAAGCCACCGAGAGCCATCCTAAAATTCCTTCGAAACACGGGATGGTTTAGGGAGGCCAATTGAAAATTAACATGCTCATCTGAAATTGAAATTGAAATACACATTTTCATTCATTTATTTTAGGTATCCCACACCACACCGGGGAACACAATGGATCCGTTGAGATCCGAGTGAGGCTGTACTTAAGTGCAGCCACCCCCACACCACAACGGGGAACACAATGGATCCGTTGAGATCCGAGTGAGGCTGTACTTAAGTGCAGCCACCCCTAAAACCTAACCTAAGCTCAAAACCAAATGATCGACCATTGTTTGTATTATTTTTGATCATATTCATGCCAGTTCATCTGCCTTTTCATTGCCATCAATGCCTCTATGTCCCAGGCTCTAATAGAGCGAGATTTTTTGCTCTGATCTTAGGATCTTAAGCTCATTGCGGCACCTCTTTACTACTTTTCATTTTATAATGGAAGCCTTTCTTGGTTTTATCGGGCTCCCTACTCTGCCTTCCGTCACTGCCTGAAACACTGTAACCTTCCATACTCTTCGATCTACTTTCTGTTCTCCGCGTCAATACTTTAAGCATCCATTATCACTTAGTCTTTGCAATTGTGGTTCGGTTTTCCTTGTCATTTCAATGAGATGTTTCTTTTGGTTGGTCCTTAAAAAGGAGTTCAATAGGTATCTGCTCTGCTTCCTTACTTATCTTCTAACACTCGGTCTAATAAGATCAGCTGTCTGTGGACCCGAAAGGGCCGAAAGATAAGGAACATAATTACAAATTACGCATTGTGACCTATTGGCATCGCTGAAGTTGTTTTTTGTCAATTTCTTGCCATCATCCATATTCTATTCCATGGGACATTCCATCATCTTACAGGTGGTCGATTCGCATTTGTCTTAATTGATAAATTGCTTAAGGTACATTACAAGGACGTACCTTCCCTAAAATGTCACATCACAGCGAACGTCCGCACTGATTTATACCCGCAAGTTCAAAAGCAGAGAAATTACAAAAAATTAATAACGATTATCGATAAAAGAAGGGCAAGTGTGATCGAGGATCACAAGTTACGCTATCAAATGAAAGAATGGTGTGAAAATTATTAGGACAATAAAAATAAGGAATTCCAACAGGTAGGCGATGCCTGCACGCCCCTATCTGGTAAGCATCCTTTTATTTACATAGATTGCTTTCTATAGTTTATGAGCCTTTAGAAGGAAAAAAAAAAAGATAAAATCCGTATCACAGGCACCCGTACCGAGAGAACCCCAGGAATACTTTATTGGCCACAGTTAATGAATGAATGAGTAGCCCCTGAATAGGTTCTGGCACCCGAGCTAAGTAAGTACATCTACTGGACACGATGGTGAGAAAAACAAACTAACATTTTTGATGGTAAGAAGTCATTGATGACAATAGAAAGGACGATGATGAGGGAAAGGAAGAAAAAAGTCGTATTGGAACAATGAACAGGTAGAAATGACTATGAGGAGAAAGGACATTGTTTCGTTGAGCATTGCTTGGGAATTTTCTTGTTACAAATTCTAGACAGATTGGCGACTAATGGAATTGTTGCGATAGAACTCTTAGTGAGGGTTAACTGAATCCTTTTTTTCACTAGATCCTGTGATAAATGGTTATAACCAAATTTGATGGCTACAAGTGATTATTTTGCACATGCCTTGAAAGTGCGGAGGCGGACATGCAGTCATTCTATGTACAATCATCAAGCTGGTTATTATGTCTTTGTCGGCAAGGCTTTGTAAAGGCATTTGTAAAGCATTCGACAAAGTTGATTACAATATAGTAAAGCATGACAATAATACGCGCTTATTTGAGAACACAAATGGTGACAGTCTATCGATCCCATCGCCTACCAAAGAAGTATTTCTGGGAGTGTTTCAACTTTCTTAGGATCAAAGTTGTAGACAAAGGTTTTTAGAAGAAAATATCGTCAAACATCAAAGGTTTAACACTGGGAGCCTGAGCACACAGGAAATTGCTAGAGACTACACAACTGAGCGAAAGACTTTACAATATGCCATTGCCTACCACAAACACCAACAATATGTGGTGGTCATAATGTAGCACTACCATCCAGGAAGTAGCTGGCAAAGCAACTCTAGGCTACCGACCATCCCCGGCAAGAAATCCATGGCATAATGCACCAGATCATCTGCAAAGTTTTGGAGAACGAAAGCATGCCCGACCACTAGAATATTAGCTCTATTTACATATCCCTGCTTAATGTAGATGCAGCCTTGAAGAGTTTATCCAGTGTACTATGCGAACGAGAAAGCCGTTCTGTATCATACTCATTGGCACCTGCCAGTATGACTTGCGGCCCGGCAAATTGATGACAGATACCAAATCCCGGAAAACGGACACCAACGAGTTCCAAGGCGATACTAAGTAACACTTTTTGTCGACTTCAAAACAGCATACGACAGCATTCATCGGGATTCTGAGAAAACTGCTAGAAAACTCGCAATGCACCCTGCAGATTGGAAACCGAACTTCGGAATTATTCCAAACATGCACCAGATTTAGACAAGGAGACGCACTGTCGTGTTATTTATTTAATCTTGTGCTAGAGCAAATAATGTGAAAGGCCGGCATAAATACAAAAAGCAAATTCCGTCGAGGTCCTAGGGTACGCAGACAATACCGAGATCATCGCTCCTTTCCAGCGTGCCAAGCTGCACGAGTTGCTCTGGTGATGAATGAGGATAAGATAAAGTATCTACATGCTGTCGACCAAAAATCGACCCGTCGAATACCATCTGTGACAGAAGTTGATAATCAACAGCTATAATTTTAAAGTGATGAAGGAGGTCATCTACCTCGGAGTAAGCATCAACTCCACAAATGGCACCCTTAACTTTGAGAAATTGCTGCTACTTCGGTTCGGCAAAACTGGATTTAAAATTTATATTTCCTATCCTTAACTTCTTCCGTGCGTGAGGAGGACGCATGGAGAAGAAGATTTAATTACAAACTCTGTGATCTGTATCGAAATGTGGATGTACAATAATAAAAAAAAAACCAATTCACATTAACCACATTGAACAAATGGACAACAATGCTCCAGCTAGGTTAGTTTAGGTATGTGGGCCGGCGAAGAGGAGTTCCTCTGCACCACACTTAGGTCTCTAAGACCCATTGTGCTACCCATAGGGGGAAATCTTACCCTTAAACGTTACCCGCATAAAAAGTGTAATAGTAACTACTTACTGCGTTAGTGTAACAAACCATCCTGTGGATTTGATGAAGCCGTTCAGATCGTTCACCGGTTTACCAGATAGCTCCTCGAGATCCCGGAAGAAATGTCGCCCGAGGAATTTGTATCTTAGATGGTACAGGCCGGGGCAGTGGCAGAGGAAGTGGGTTGTGTCCTCATGGATTTCCTCGTCTCCGCAGCCTCTACACAGCTCTTCGGCCGTGATACGGAGTTTCTTCATGTGGTACCGTAGAGTGTTATGACCCGTTATCACACCTACAAGGGTGGAGTGGGATTATGCTCCAGCTAAGAGAATCTTTAAATCCCAGCCAAGTTTGAAGACCGAACCAAAGTTACAAAGACCAAGTGATCGCCGATGCCAGAAGAAGTAAAAGCAGCACGCCTGGGATCAAGGAGGAATGAAGGCTGCAGTGTCTCAGTCAACTCAGCCCTTCAAATGCAACCTATTTATTAAATATGTATGCAGTAAAACAAATATATATGAACAAATACTTATGTCAAATCACTCTTACTCACTACTTCTAGAGAGAAATACTCGGGAAGAAACGTTCTTGTCTTTTTTCCATTCCAATCGATAAAAAGATAAGATATCGAATACCTACTTCAACTGATGAAGCGTTCGTCATTAATGGATAGTGTACACATCACTTAAGGTTATTCATCTTTATCGCTCTTCATTTTCCATTGCATAGGCATTAGTCGAAAGTTTTTGATATGATCGCGACTTTAATTTACGAGTAGTATTATGGCTAAGGCACACTGGAACATTCTTTTGATTACATTTGTTATATCTTGCGTATCTTTTGCTCTATATATCGTCAGTATATCTACAGCCAATTGGGTAAATACACACATAATTTGTAACTTAATGAAACCCTTAGAAACACGTTTCTTTTAGGTTCAAGCAACAGCAAACTACAAAGATCTCAATTCAAAAGAAGAAGTGAATTATGGTTTATTTTCCGGATCTGCCATTAGGCAAGTGCTTGCAACTCGAACAAAGTACGATTTAACAGGTGAGATAATTTGTTCATGTGCAGCACAGAATATTTTTGTTGTCTCTCTTACCTTACATGAGTTCAATTCTTTGATACTTATATCGTAGTGCTTATGTCCTAACTAGGAATTCTGTCTAAATAAAACGATTGCGAACTACATCGAACATTTCTATCCATGTATCTTCTCCTCCACTCACGGAACCCGAAGGATGTTTCTTTCAAAGCAACCGAGGGCAAATTAATCCTAATCCTAAACCTTATCGCAGGCTTCACAAACCTGACTTTTTAATTTGCCGTTCGGAGTCGGCAATAAAATTGTTGAAATCTTCCATACGCGTAAAGAATATAACACGCACATAAGTGGTTGCGAGAATCTAGGCCCTGGCTGTATTTTTGTTTGCCTGTTGCCTTCAACCTGAAGGATAAGATTCGAAGGCCCGCTTTTGTAATTAATTCACTTGATTGACAATGATCTTAGTCGACGTTTCTTAGCTTTTTAAACTACATCCACATCTTGATAAAGTTCATAGAGTGCGAGCTTATATGTATGTATCCAGGCGATGATGCATTTTGTGCCCTAAGTCACTGCAGAATCTTAGCTAGCAAATTTGGTCCTCAAAATATTAGAATTTTGCTAATACAAAGAAGTCGTTAAAAAGTATCCTTCCCTATCCGAGGTAGTATGTGGCGTTTCGGAGAAATATATATATTTTTTTTTACGGTTGCGGCTTACTGGGCCACATTCCATACTGTTTTGTGGCGCAGTGTGCTCGCCATATGTCTTCTCCTGTTGGTAATTTCCAAGAAAATTCTTAGTTGTCACCACGTGGAGATGTGAATACGTCTCACTTACAAAACTTCAAGATCTTCGGCTGCAGTGGCTGTTCTCATTATTTAGCGCGAACTTTTTCCTCTAACGTTTCTACTCGTACATATAATTGATTTATCTTGATTTGTTCCAGTGGTTTGCGATTATTCCAAAAGTGCTTGTGTGTATAGCTGTCAAGAAAATGCTGAAAAAAGGAGAGCTGAGCTCGACAACATTTTAAATGACAGAGATCTGGAATCATGCCCTTCCCAGCCACGATCCCATATTAGATCTGCTACCGATTCGATGGGTATTTACTTTAATTATTATGATGTGTTATGTTTATAAACCTCTTTCTTCAAGTTCGGGATGGCGAAATTGTCGAAACCCTAGGCGATCAATATATGCCAGCTGGATACTGGGTCTGCACAATTATGTTCTTATCAATCGCAATAGGATTCACAGCAGCATCAGGAGTGTTCTCATTAATCAATATGGTTTACAGTCCGGTCGAACCTATATTTAACATACTAGGTCTATATATCTGGAATAGTGTTGCCGCTGGATCATCGCTCCTGGCATCTATATTATGGGGAGTCCTCTTTGGCAATCACCTAACAAATAACATTGCTGTCACCGACACGCTGAACTCCAGAGTAACCTTTGTCTCAAAGGACAACGCTTCAATTGGGTTTTCATATTACATGATGATAGTGGCTTTCATTTTTAACATAGTTAACATCGGTTTGCTGGTGCTGCGCATTTACATAGTCAAACGCAATGCTAAACCACCGACCATAACCATCGACAAAAATGATGCACCATTAGAATTTTATTGAAATAAATAAAAACAAAATTTTTTAATTATTGTTTTATAAAATTATGGTTAAAGATATTAAAACTCACAAAATGTGATTTGGAGTACGATGGTTTAATTCCTGTGGACCACTGCTTGATTGAATCAAAAATGAATGAATCAATTGTAATAGGGGTTAGCAGGTTTAGGGTTTTGATCGCTCTACAACCTGAAGCGTGTGATTCGGAGATCCTACTATAAGGAACGCTATTATCCATTCGATGTGCCATAGTATTCAATGGTCTTTGCTTTTTCAAAGAGTTTGTAAATCTTGGAAAAGCTTCTTCATTTCCACCAACTATATATTTTTTCAATATAACACCAATTTGATCTATAGAATATCCATTACAACAGTACAAGAGTATAAAGTTTACGTTACCGCGCAGTATAGGAAAACCACGCCTTAGGTGGAAGGGAATCTCAACTTGAAACTTGACGTTCGAAACTGGAGGCACATAACTGTAGACACTTGTTGGTTGTGGCCCAGGTCCAACCCGGACTGTAGCACCACCTTAAGATAAGTAAATAAATTTCATTGACAAACTGCTTCAGTGCAATCATGTTCTAAGCAATACACTATCTTTCTTGTACAGAAATAAAGATACAATTATCAAGTGTCTGGTCTGGTTTGTTGTAGGCTGCGTGTCGTTATATATATAGTGCTGAAGTGCCCCACTAGGAATCCTGTTAGGATACGTAAATTGTTCTCGTTTAGGTTTAGGTTGACGCATGCTTGAATCTGTTCCGGTTATAATCCCAATGTGTTTGTTTAATTGCTTCAGGCCTTAAAGGCTATTCCAGGCTCTGGTCCTGTTCTCCTTCTTTTTTCAAAACTCTTCCTATTCTGCAGAATAGTGTAGGGCGAATAAAGGGTTCAGCTGCCGGTCTGGATAGGCTATAAGCTGCTTCTACAGATCAAAAGTGCACGGGTGAACTTCTTGAAAATGTCTTCTGTGTTTCCAGGCGAGTTTAGGGAACCACTCAGACAGAGGAAAGAAGCTCTTTTAACTCACTTACCCTACCTAGTCGAAAGCATACATGTACGACTGGACTATAGAAAATGTTTTTGGATAAAAAATAAAAGAGGTTTTTTTTTTATAAAACAAATTTCAATTCATTACTTATTTGAGAAAATTCACTTATAAAAAATATAATATCTTAAGAGGGTATTGGTTTTATTCAAGTTTCTTTACTTATATTTTATGGCTGACTTTATCCCTTAAGTAGAATATTATGTATGTATATCGTTTAACTGAGATTCAAGTTCTATAAAATAAAAATAAAAATACAAAGGCAATTTGTTGGCAATTTCAGTAGAGCATAATAGCACTTTGATTTTTCTCCTCAGACGGTGGCTCTAATCGACGATCCTTTCTGAATTCACGTCTCTTGGCATACATTAACACAACGATATTGATTAAAACAACAATTATCGATATGATTAACAAGAAAAAGCTAGAACCAAATGTTGCAGTGCCATGACTATACCAGTGTATTAATCGATCATTCGCCGCAAGTACATTGTGCGTAAGGTACTGATAAAACTGAACAATCCAACAAATAAATGCAAGAACTTGCGATACGGCCGATGAAATATTTGAAACAAATAATAGTGCCATCAAACCATGATTTTTGGATGCTGATGCGGCCTTTAAAACGGAAGCTATCGCGGCGATTGCACAGCTAAAGAGGCCAAAACCAGTCCCCAGCGCTGTTATTAGCCAAAGCCAGAAATTCATTACATCTGGTTCGCTTTTGATGAATTCGTAAACTAGATGATGGGAACAAAATACTTTATTTTATAAAAAATTTGACTGGAATAAGGAGCATATTTACCATTCACAGGAGTATTACGGATTCCGTAACCAATATTTAAAACTTTATTTCCATAAAATAGGCCATAATTCACTTCTCCGGAAGACTCCTGAAAGTAAATGAACACGAATCATATTAAATACAGTGGGAATTAAATAAATTGTATGAAAGTCTTCTAAACATAGCAGAAAAAACTATTTCTGTCATATTGTATGAACGCTTAAACCCTTTCGTAAATAATCTGATTGGTCTGAAGACCACCTGAGGAGAATGCTTCCTAGTACCGTACGAAGACATATCCTTATTTAATGTAGCTTACGAGATCCTATTCAGTGTACTGTGTGAACGACTAAAACTGTTTTGCACGACACTCATCGGCACATGTGAGCGGACACAAGTTCGAGCCTCAGCAAAACAACCGACCACCTCCTGGCAGTCAATTACAAACCTTCAAGAGTATAACTTCTCAATCCGCCGTTGGCAGTCGGCAATAGAACTCTTGGTTCCTTTCATACGTGCAAAAAATATAACACGCACATGAATGGTTGCGAAAATCGGTGCAAAAATTAGTTTAATGAAGATATTATGCGCCGTATCAATGCGATATGAGAAAATAGGTGTGGTTTGATCATTTTCACGGGATCCTATGTAATTAAATCCTTAAATGTGCGTAGAATCAACTTTCATTTCAAATTTCTAGATTAATAGCAAAAAGTTGTTATGCATATGCTTTCAAATAGAATTTGACGTAATCCCCGGAAATATCAAGAGGAAAGGAGATTCACATGACTGCCTACAAAGAAACATACCTAGGCGTGTGAGATGGAAACAAATATTAAAAACTCCGCTTCTAAACGTAAGTTTCATTTGAATTGTTATTAAATAACAGTCATAAATATAACAATCATAAAAAGTGACAAAGTATCCTAGTATCATCAATAAAACGCTACAGATTAACGCATGATGTACTCCATAACTGACGGTTTGCAGATATATTACCAATCTGCAGGTGAGAGGCCAGCTTACGCAACCTGTTGACTCACCAGCACATCAACCGTGTGAACTTAAAAATAAAAAACACAAAAAAATGTTTGCATACCTACTATATAACACTCATTACCATTTCGTGGTATGTACCATAAGTAGGAGCGACAACAAATGTTGATTGTAAGTAACAAATTTGCATTGCTTACCGAAGAGTTGACCCGCTTCGGTGACGCCTGTACCCAATGATTGGAAGTTAAACTGACCAGTAACAGGCCAATTGCTAGACAACTTCCAAAGAATGTCGAAAAGACTAAAGCTCTTGTCTTGATACTCATATCGCTTATCTATAAACAAAACAAAAAAATGCCCACATTAACAAAAGACTTGAACAGAGAACTTTCTGCATTTTTCTTACCTTCTTCCTTTATTTGGTTTAAAATTTCTATTAATTTGGCAATAGTTTGTGTTTCGTCAGTCAGGGTTTCTAAAAGTGGTTCATGATTTTCTCTCGGTTTTTGGGGAAAACAACTTGTGGGTCAAGTTACAATTCCTGGAATCATCCACGGAACTCACATTAAATTGTACTTGTTGTATTTGGCTCAGTGGAGGTATGTGGTATGTCCAGATTTCTCATAATAATAGAATGTGAATACTTAATGAATTTGTTTTAGTAATTAGAGTCCGAACTCTGCTAATTTATTTATTGTTTAACTTTTGTTTGGCACAGTTTGCACTCGTTAAATTATCCGAAATCAAGTTGGGTTTACCATTCCCATTCCCATACCCTCACTTGTGTTGGTACAACTGTTTTTCAAAGTGAAATGCAAACTGCAATGTCAAGAAGAAAAAAATTTCTCAAAAGCATTACCAGGTAAACATAATAAATAAAAATAAAAAAAAAGGCACCTTAATGCGGCTTGTAACTTTTTCGCAAGCTATATTTATGAAAAACAGAATAAGAAAGCATGATATTAAAAACTTCAAAGCATAAACTAACCCTGCTTTCCATCCTTAACGGTCTCGGACACGCTGCTTCTAGTTTACGTGCGTCGAATCTCCACCAGGGTGTCATTTGTGGAGTTTATATTTAGTCCGAGGTGGATGAACTCCTTCACTACCTCAAAATTATAGCTGTCGACTGCTGTATTTTGTCCTAGGCTGTGTTTTACCCGTTCTAAACTAGCTTTGGTATACAAGTCGTTAGTTCCAAAAAGCAAGGTAAGATTTGTTGGTGATAGGGAACATTGCGAAATCAATTGACTCGGATCAATGAAGATATATTTTCTGTCTCTCATTGTTTTATTGTACTAATTTATTAAATGTGCATCGTCCATATTCTTCCGTTACTAGCTTGACATTTGAGTTTTCTGTCTGAAATTTCATATAAAGGTAGCGTTCTGATTGGTTGAAAGCCTGAAATTTGACTGATGAGCAGGACAATTTTTTTTTGAGGTAGTGGACTAGATTGTTAGTCTAAACATTTTTGGCTTATGTACTTTCATTTCAAAATTATATTAAATTAAAAATTCCTTGTCAGTTCTACTGAGCTTTGCAAATAATTTTGATTATTAAATCGGTTTTCAATTATTGAGTTTTTAAATTCACTCTTTTTTGCGCACAATTACAATTTTCAAAGCAAATCTAATGCGAGAACAGAAAGTAAAAATTAAATTTTGACTTCGATGTCATATCCGACTTTGTTTTGTTTTTCAGTCAAATTTTTGCTTTCCGTTTTCTAGTCTGTCTGAAATTTCAGATATTTAGAAATCGGAACGCGTCCATTGTTTCTCGAGTGAATTCTGAATTATAGCAATCCGAAGTCGAAGATCTCGATTGAAAACATTCAAAATGCGGTTTTAACGTACCGATGGAATTACGAACTTCAAATCATTTGTTTTTTATATATTCCCACTTTCATTGACTTCATCTGCGCACCAATAATCACCATTCTTGAACATTCCCTCCGATTTTCTACAAAATCTATTACATTTTTTCTGTTCTTCAAAAAATTTCGTGTTGTGTGAGCGCCTGTCAAAATATTGACGTAATATTTTTTGATTTCTCATATTTTCATAATTTTTTCGTAAAAAACTACTCGCTATCATCATAAATCATGCGGTAATCAATTCCATAACGTTTTTATTATCATTATTGCATAGAATTTCCACGAATATATAAACGAAACATAACGAAAACCACAAATTAAAATTTCCAATTTTCCACCTTGTATGACGAACAACCATGAAGTTTCACAATAAACCAAGAAGAGTTCAAAGTGTATGTGCAGTGTTTTTATATTTGTTTATTTGGTATAAAATAAATAGAAATGTGTCCCAACGTCAGTATGTGTGAGCTTGTGAGTTTTCCCCGCGTTCCAATTATAAATGCATAATTCAATTTCCCAGCTTTTATTATTAAAAAAAAAGGATTTCGATTCGATCAACGTACGAATATGTTTTCGTATGCTGTGCAAACTTTGTTCCTTATTTTTATGAGGCGGAAACCTCCATTTGGTGTGCAAATGCAAAAAGGTTAACCTAACCGCGCGTTAATCTTCTTGCTTCTGACCTAATTTCGGGTCGAGATTTTGACATAGTTCTCTGTCTGGCTGCTGCTTTTATTTTAGCATCCTAACATCGTCCGTTGTCTGTTTTCTGGTGACAACTTTATTCCAATTTGAAACCACGGTGTTTCTCATTTTGTGTGTTCTCCGTTTTCAATGTCAGTGTAGTGTTAGCAGAAGAGGAACCTATTAGAAGCAATTGCTACCTGATGCCAGGTGGAAATATAGAGAATGTAATTTTTCTAAAAATCCATAAAAAAAAAAAAAACACCTGAATGATAAGAAAAGCAAACATCTTTCAGCAGTTTGTATGCTGCTTTCCACTATGGAGAGCAATGTATTTCACCTTATTGTCATAGTGAAAGAATTTCTTAAGTGATTTGCTTTGTTTTCAACCATACTCGTTAACAAGAATTAATTATGTTCCTATTCGCTAAAAAGCAAGATGTTACTTCCAGGAGTAGTTAATTACATAAATAGACTTGCTCACGAAGAGTGATCGCCATAAAAAGTACGCAAACAAATGAATGAGTTGGTGCTGTACTGGGATATGCGATATAATCACAGATACTCATTTAGTATGGACAAAGATAAATCAACTAAACTATTTAATTTCGAGAGCAGGTCCCTTAGGATAGTGGGCAGGCCAAAGTAGCCTAGCATATAATTTGCTTTCGACAGAAAATCGGTGTGAATCAGGTTCTTAAAAAACGACATAGGCGCTCTGATATGTTCTAGCTACCTACTGTCTGTTCCTTAAGAGCCTTGTCTTACTAATTCCTCAGCCGCACAGTTTCCTAGAACCCAACAGAGTGTGCGGCCTTGTTCCTAGATACTGGCAAAGATTCTCTTTCCGTTTCTTTTTTGTCCATCTGTGCTCTAATTTAGTGTATTAGGGGACGCTTCTTTTATCTTCTAGTATAATCATCGACACAAATTTAAAGCGGTTGTGTGAAAACATAATGCAGAACTTTCTCGAAAAGATGAACATTTTTAAGAGAAGCCAAGGCGGCAATTTACCAAATATCGTATTCCAATTTAAAATGCAGTAAAGATATCCGCAGTCTTTTTCAAGTGTTATGAGATGCCCTAGGACATCACTACTACGCTGTGGTGTATTATAACTTTACAGAACTTTGTGTTTTATTTTTTTAGATAATGAACAAATAGTTTAACATCGCAACATCACGAGAAAAAATTCAAATCCTCAAGCTCTATCCCTTAAGAAACTAAAAAACAGAAAGCAAATCTTCAAACAGGCGGAGAAAAAAAAAACGATCTAAACGGCCGAATTAACTATCTTAAAACATGTGCGATCCACTCGCCCAAGCTCAAAAATGGACCTGTGAATACTGCACGTACGAGAATTTTCCTTCAGCAATAAAATGTACGATGTGCAAGGGGTTAAAACCTCTTCTAAATGAGGACATCTTTCGGTAATTCGTTAAAAGGAAATTTCCTTCTTTCTTTTCTCATTCTTGTATAATTTGGATTTTTAGACTAAGTCCGCCACAGTCGACTACAACTAATAATGCTTCATCTCTAGTGGAAGCATCCAGTTTGAGTTTATCTCAAAGTAATCTTAATGCTTGTGGACTCCCAACACAGGATGCATCAAAGACAAAATGGTGCTGCAAAACATGCACGTATTTGAATTGGCCACGCAGTCTGCGATGTGTTCAATGCCACACGAAACGATCAAACTCCAACGAAGATATGTACTTTAATTATGGCGGCAATCGTAATACGCCATCCTCCCCAGTTCGAAGTCCAAAAGCAAGCCCTTCGCCAATAGTAGTACCGCCACCCACCAGTACCAGCATAAACGAAGACCTAAACTTTATGAATATTAACTCAGGATCCGATCCTGATCTAGTGGCCAGCAGTAATAATCTAGCTTCAAGTAAAATCAGTCCAATAGGTTCAATAACGAATTTAGCTAGTTCGAGAATTTCGCTTACAAATTCACAGCAGACTACCGCGGGGGCAGTCGGTAGTCGAGTTAGTCCTGTTGAAGCAACAGCGCCACAGAATCAACAACAACGTTGCTACATCGCCAAGTGGGCATGCAATGTTAGTGTTTGTATGTCTTTAGCTGGAAGAACTGTTGTTTTCAAAAATGTTCCACTTCCAGATATGTACTTACGAAAACTGGCCAAAAAGTCTCAAATGCTCAATGTGCGGCCGAGCAAAAGATGCAACGATTTGTGGCAATGAAGGCCTGTCATCTAGCAATAAAGCTTCAACCGAAAAAGAAGACGGCTTTGGTGCCTCGAATAACACATTTTCCAATAATTCGTTTAATAATAAGCACAGATATCAACTTGGTAAGTATTAAAGCTATTCAATTTTAAGTTCTTTCGTGCTAAACGTGTTTTTTTCTTACGCTAAAACAGGTTCTTCAGAAACTATAAACAACTGTGATACAATACAGGAGAGGCAAGAAAGACGTCAGCGACAAATAAGACGACAAGTTGATTGGCAGTGGCTTAATGCTTGTTTGGGTAAGACAAGTTTTGTCAAATCTATATATTTTCTTGTGTACATATATGGAAAGTTGCATTCGTTCATCATTCATGTAGATTGGTAGAGAGAAGTCGTGGTACAGTAGAAACCCAATGAACAAGTCAAGTGGTTGTTGTTATGCGTTTTTAGTTGGGACAGAGACATTTACATTTGTTTTGTGGAGTTTACAAAAAGAATGAGTTCTCCTATATTTTTCTTAGATATCACTTTGAGGTTGACAACAAGAGTGCGATAGAGGCAGACATCTGCCAAGATAAGTCAGTTAGAGATTGCATATTGAGTGTACTTACTTACTTACTAAGGAGGCGTTAAAGTTCGAGGTGAACCTTAATCCTCACCATTTAGCCAGGTCCTTAGATAACCGTCTCCAGTTACGCACTCCAAGCTGGTTGAAGCTTGTGCGCTATCCCTTAGCCGAGGTCTTCATTTAGTTCTTTGGGATAGGGCCTTACTTCTCAATTGCCTTCTCAGCCCAAAGAAACAGCGATTGGAGACCAACCAACCAACCTTAGTCGTGTTTTTTTGATAATCATACTCACTTCAGTCAAAAAAACGATCTATACTCACTTCCAGCCGCACCAACCAATTGGTTTGCGGCTCGAATATTATTTAAGTTGTTGTCTTTGTTTAAAAGCTTTTAAATGTCAAACGCAAGCAAAAGGAAAAAATACAATCGGCTAAAAGCTCATTTATGAGATTTTTTACGCTCTGGTGGTCAACTTATGTAGGTCTATCCTCACTTGCTGCTACTGGGAAACTTATCTCCACTTGGGTTGTTGTTATTGCTTTGTGTGTAAAATCTTACTGGGCTGGGTATACAGCTATCAAAAAAACACGGCTCTTCATGGAGCAGCGAGCATTTTCCATCGCCATCTTTCACAGACGGACGATTTTGGCAGAGATGCCAAAACTATACAAAGAGTTGTCCCTATAAATGGCTGTCTGTCATAGATGCTGAGATTCCATTCATCAAGCATACATACATAAATCTGGCCAAATCTTGAAGATGAATGGGTGTATGCTCTTTATCAAGCCATTCCTGATAAGCCGTCCGATCCAGGAACCTTGTTGAATTTCAGTTGGAATATTGCTACCCGCACGGACAGAATATTTAGCTACCAGCGTCAAAAATGAATGGTGTGTTCTACTTGACAGCGGCACGTTGGTCTTCGTCGCCGTTATACAAATTGCAGAAGTGGTTTTTGCATATTCCACATGTAGTTAAACTGAAATTTACGGTTTCAATTTTCACCAATTATTTAGATTTGTACCAGGATATGCTTCCTTCACTATATTAACGTCTTTCGCAATCTTTATACATTTCAGGTGTAGTTGAGAACAATTACAGCGCTGTTGAAGCCTATCTCTCTTGTGGCGGTAACCCAGCTCGTTCCTTAACTAGTAGTGAAATCGCAGCTTTAAACAGAAACTCAGCTTTCGATGTCGGGCACACACTGATTCACCTGGCGATTCGCTTTCATCGCGAAGAAATGCTGCCTATGCTCTTGGCACAAATATCTGGTTCTGGTCCTGGAATAAAACGAGTTCCTTCGTATGTGGCACCAGATTTGGCAGCAGATATTCGACGTCATTTTGCCAACACTCTACGAATGCGTAAATCTCTTTTCAATTGTCATTACGTCCAGGAACACGCTACCTTTGCCTTACCAGCGGAAATCGAAGAACTCCCGATACCTATACAGGAGCAGCTATACGATGAATTATTAGACCGTGATGCTCAGAAGCAGTTAGAAAATCCTCCGCCAGCACTAAATTGGTCTTTGGAGATAACAGCTCGTTTAGGCTCCCGATTGTTAGTTCTCTGGAATCGTAGTGCTGGTGATTGTCTTTTAGACTCCGCGATGCAGGCCACTTGGGGAGTATTTGATCGCGACAATACTCTACGGAGGGCGTTAGCTGATAGTCTTCATCAATGTGGGCCAATGTAAGGGTTTTCACTTATTGATTCAGAACTCGTTTATTTAGTTTTAAATCTTTTTCAGCTTCTATTCACGATGGAAGGAGTATGAAATGATACAGGCAGCCATGTTGCACTTCACTCTAGAAGAGACACAGTGGGAAGAAGATTGGAGTACATTATTATCGCTTGCCAGCCAACCAGGCTCTTCACTGGAACAGCTACATATATTTGCATTAGCACATATTCTCCGTAGACCAATCATCGTGTACGGTGTCAAGTATGTTAAAAGTTTTCGAGGTGAAGACATCGGCTATGCTCGCTTCGAAGGTAAACTCATTTGCTTTTTTAAACCGTTTTTTTTTTTTACGTGACGTGTATCTAATAAAGGTCTGTACTTGCCACTATTTTGGGATCAAAATTTCTGTATAAAGTCGCCAATAGCTCTGGGATACACTCGGGGGCATTTTAGCGCCCTAGTTCCCATGGAGCCCTACGCTCGAATCGATACCCGACGCGATGAGCCGGGAGACGTAACATTTCTACCATTGATGGATTGTGAGTCAAAGCTATTACCCATACACTTTTTGACTCAAGCTGAGGTATGCCAATTAGTTACATAACAAGCTTACATTTTATACTGTTTTGGTGTTCATACTTGTTTTAGATGGGCAGAGAAGAAACCATTATGAGGCAATGGTTGGATGTTTGTGTCACCGAGGGGGGACTTTTGGTGGCTCAACAAAAGCTTAGGAAACGACCGTTGTTAGTTGCACAAATGTTGGAAGAATGGTTAAACCATTACAGAAGAATAGCGTAAGTTATTAAATGAATTAATTAAATTCACTCAGTTGTACAGTACTGCATGAAATGCAATAAAATTAATAAAAAAAAAAAATACGTATTAATACACCAAACTTAGAGATACTGTTGTAACTCTAATCATTGAATCTTATTTATCATATTTATTTGCTGATGTTAAGTTGGTAAAATACATCTTTACCTCTTATTGTTGCCTCCTTAATTTAAAAGTCCGTCAACATAAGACTACAACGAGAGTGACTAATAAATGAAAGAACTTTAATCAAACCAAATTGTTTCAGCATACCCAATTCCAGAATTTTTGAATAATCATCATGTCCGAACTTCTTACTCGGCCTTGGTAGACAGTCGTCCATATTTATTCCAAGCAGAAATGTTTGCCATCAATCAGTTTGTGAGCCTTAACAAAGCCCCCCTCATCGTGGGGAAAACTATCTCTACCTTTTCAGACTCGCCTGTCGTGAAATTCAAGTTAGTCCTAGAAACGTACAATGTATCTCTGACTTAGCTAGAAGCAACCTACTCATCCTTCACTGGATTCCTGCCCATAGCAGACTTGTGAATCCCAAAAAACTGTGACTATGACCTTCTTGGTCTTCTTCGGAACATGCCTCAGGGAGAAATTCATTATTTCGATTGTGCTTTCGTTTCTGTTGTGTAATGATAGATCATGCAAATTTCCAAATACTGCTGCGAAATAATCGCTCGATACCGTTTACAACGTGTACAATGAGTTCTTTTGACTTTTCGCATGGAGTTACAGAATACCAGATGGTTTCTTTAAC
Organism: Criorhina ranunculi; assembly: GCA_951813785.1. NCBI lineage: Eukaryota > Metazoa > Arthropoda > Insecta > Diptera > Syrphidae > Criorhina > Criorhina ranunculi. Next base: position 2,045,114 of record OX638381.1, read on the forward strand.
GATGCCAAAAGTTATAGAACATGGGCACTGGGCCTTAACCAACAAGCGTCCCAACGCACGTTAAGTTGGTTGAGATCCGTTTTGACTTGCGTTCGTCTCCTGGGTCTTCCTGTACTGCTTCGTTCCTCTTGGGCAGATTCCAAAATTCTCCGGGTCGGAGCGCTGGTGTTAATCCGCTTTATATGTTCCACCTATCTAAGTCGTTGTATTTGGACTCTTCTGACTACGTCGATTCGTCGTTCCTCGTATCTTCTCCTCAACTCAACGTTTATACAAACGGGACCATAGATCACCCGAATGAAGTTTTCTCTCGAAACAACGATGAAGTCGGCCTCATTCACTTTAGACAAAGCCCAAACCTCTGCGCCTGGAATGCATTTTAATACAAAATAAAATGAATAAAAAATGAACAAGGACAGATTACAATGCTTTTAAGCGAGTTCGTCTTGAAGGGAAAACCCGCCACTACAATGTTACTTAAAAGACTTAATTTCTTAAGCTCTATATCAATCGTGGTTCTTTCTTTAATCTGTTTTATAACAACCTATAATTTTGTGAAACCCTCTTGGAACTACATGTTTATTTCGTAGACAGGTGATTGCCGCCCCATTCGCTAGACGTCCACAAATCACGGGCTATTCAAGTGAAGGAGATACGGATGAAGAATGATAGTGAAAGCTATAACAGAGCAAACAATAAGCTTCATTAATCCGATGAATTTCTAAGGAATTACAAGGCTCCGCAACAAGGATATATATAAATACCTATATATATTTTATTTTTTGGTTTACCATAAGAAAGATTAATTCTCTACCAAATCAATTTTAATTAGAAACAAAATAATAATATAAAATATAATAAATTAAAATAATTTTTTTTTTTTGTTCAGCAATAAGAAGCTTTTCAAACAATAATAGATTTAAATAAAATACAAAATAATTAATAATTAATCGTTTATGGAAATTTCTAACGTATATTGGGTGCGTTTATAAGTAAAATTGTACATTTTCGGGAAAATATATCGCAATAAGTTTTGATCTTTTATATATATTATATAGATATAACGTTACTAAATATTTAATATACATATATATACACATAATATATTCATATAATTAATTTTGCCTACTATTATTATTATTAGCTATATAATTTAATTCATTGCTTTCGGTAATATTGTAGAAATAAAAGGAATATACATATATATATGTATGTATATGGATATATATATATATATTATAATTAATTGAATTCAAATTATGTCCTTTCTTTGAATTTGCTACAACAAATAAAAAGCATTATAAATGATGTTTTAGATAAAATCGAATTTGTGATACTCTCGTTCTTACTTGTAAATAAATTAAAGAGAAAGAAATATGTACCAAGAGCATAGTGGAATTTTTAGTCCATAATCATGGAAAAATGGTTTTAAGTGAGAAGAGTATTTGCAAGGACACGCCTTGGAGTTAAATGTGTAGTTTCTTTTTCTTCCTTTGTTAACATATTTGAATGAAAACTAGTAATATTTAAATAAAACAAATAAAATTATCTTTTTTTTTTTTTGTTAATGTATAATATTTAAACTTGTTGTTAAGCAGGTTTGTCTTATGAGTCCGGTTCTTTTCGCGCTATTCATAGATGATTGCCAACATTCCTTCTTAAGAGAATCGATTTTGCTGGGCTGGAAATAAAGGCACTCTTATACGCTGATGGGCAGAAGGCACAAAAACCATCCTGAGTGGTCAAATTGTGCACAAACAGAAAATCAATTGGGCTATTGACTCTTTCTCGCCATTCGAGGCGCCTGGACCTTATGCTACACAGGACTAAGTTTACATAACCGCATGGCTTGCAAACATTTTCCGATTTTTTTTAGTTCACAACTGATCAAGGGTTTATAAATTCCCTTACGATGCTATTCACATAGCGCTAGTATTGGTGTAACAATTTCGAAACACAGGTAGTATTAGGTTTCAGTCTTTGCCCGGAGGGTGGTGTCCAGAATAACTGGGAAGAATTATTAGAATTGTTGCCGTTGCTCATTATTCACAGTATTTCTTTCTAACATCCTGATCTCGTTATCACTACTCAGTACGACTAGCACTTCAAACCATATGACCACTCTTTTGACTTTCGAATTTTATTTATTTTACATCGAGAGTTAAACCTGGAACCTTCAGCGTGAGAAGCATATATTGCCTACATTATACGTATGTACCGCAAGCCTGAAGAGAAGTTAGGGTAATATTCATACCAAAAGCAGGAAAACCCAGTCACACAAACACTAAAGATTTTAGGCCGTTAAGCCTTACTTCTTTTCTTCCGATAATATTAGAAAGGTTAATAGACATACACACTCGCCCCAGACTAAGTCCCCAGCTCAACACGCCTACACTAGGAGCCGTTCGATTGAGACAGCCCTGCATGAAGTGATAACAACAATGGAAAAATCGCTCTACCACAAAGAGTTCGCGACTTTTTTGACATAGATTTGACGAGAAATATAAGCTCAGAACTGGGAGATTGCCCCAAGGGTAACCCTACAAGAGGGGACCCTATTACCACTTCTATCGATATTAGTTGCTAATTACATTTTAATGAAACTAGGGCACAGTGTGTTCCAAGCTATTGGGATCGCCGACGATATCTTCATATTGGCAACCGAACTACTGCAGTCGACCCTAAACACCCTAAACAACTGGGCTTAGAGATGTGATCTGGACTAGTCTCTAGGAAAGTTATTGATATTTACCTACATAAATAGTCAAGCTGCTATCAAAACCATTTCATTCACAATAGTAAAGTCAAACCTTGTAAAACGTTGTCATGGCGAGCTTAAAACTCTCACCGTGAATCACCCGGGGAGAAATGGTATCCACGGGAACGAAATAGCGGATGAGCTTGTTAGGAAGGGATGAGAACAGGACCTATCATTCGTCGATCACTCAGTACAACCTTGCTTCTCCATATTTTGGTCATCACTCGAAACGCCGTCTCTGTTTTGCCTATTCGGCCAGAAAATAAACCTTGTATTTTGATTAAAACCAAGTTTTGAATACAAAACATATGTCAAAAATGTTAAATTGAATGCCAAATTTCGCCGAGTTACCCTATAATTCATGGCATCCAGTAAACCACAGCCAACTTCACTAATCGCTGACAGCTGTGTGCAAACCCATCGACAAAAATGAAGTAATCATCTTTAATAGTATGCGACTGTGCGTGTAAAATTTTTCATTTGCTCGGTGAAAATTCGTGTCTCGCGTTTGTTCTCTGAATTTAACTAATTTACTGCAAAATAAAAACCTTTTCAAGTGGCAAACATTATGCAAAAAAGCAGCTAAACCCCAGTGCAAGTGTTTTCAAGTGTTTTTAGTGCAAATTGTTCGAGAACATTGTGTGAGAAGTGCGAGAGAAAAACTCAAAAAGCTAAACGCGATGGGTAAGTAAAGTACTACCAGCGTTTTCAATTCTCACCCACCCCCTGCTCTATGTTCTTCACTCCAGCTAAATGAAAATAAAAATGAAAAAGTCCACTCCCTATTTTTTTTCCAATCGGATTTTTTTTGCCATTAATGAAGTTTCTTTTAATGTTTCCGGAAACGGACAAGTGCCCGTCCGCATTTGAATTCTGCAAATGTTGCTGTCCACCAGGACCAATTAAAGAATTTAATCGAAACGAAGTCACCTAATTCCATTTGAGTGCGGGGCCATAAGTTCAGCGCTGAGGTCATTCCAATTGGCTTAGAGGCAAGAATATTTTTTTAAAGTTCCAATTGGAACATGGAACTGCGCTTTTTTGGGCAAAAGTGAATAATAATAAATAGTAATACGAATTTATCATCATCACCCACGGCACAGCGATTAGTTAAAAATAGATATGAAATGAGGAGAGGAATGTGTGCTTTACATTTCACCTGTCTTGGAGTAAATTAAAGAAATGCCTGATGATTGGGTAAAATGGCATTTTTTCTCTTTCTTCGCTTGAACAGTGATTGTATGTAATTAGGAAGCTCTCAACTCTCGACTTCTAGCCAAGTAAGAGAGACCCTATTGCGGAAATGGTAAAGGGCAACTTCCGCTACAAAATCGTAATTGAACGTCAAGAAGTAGGTACTGTGTGCAACAAGAAAATGAAAAATAATAATAAAACAAAAAAAAAACACTAACATGGTTTTCCGTTGTCGTCGTAAACATTGTTCGAAGCTAGACAACGCCTCTGGTATCTGGTTGTTGTTACGACATAGGCAAAGTAATTCCACCTCTCGTCCATTTATAATTACCAGTGCCTGCGGCAGCAGTGCCACCTACTTCTATTTACTTTGTGTGGTATTAGCTTTGTATAGGAGCGCAGCGCGATTTGGCTATGTTGATTGCTAGTGGTGTCTCTAGAAACTTTCTTAGTATTCGCCGTTATCAATCTATTTAGCCAAATACATAAGAAATAAATTAGTACTGATTTTAAAAGCCAAACTGATAGCAAATTCATTTTTGTGTGCTTCAAGTTTGCTGAAATTTTTTGTTCGTAAATATTGGTTATGATGATCGATGAGAAAATTTGTAAGAATTTGTAAAATGTATACCTACATAATTGAATGAAGTCGTTGAAATCCAATCATAGTTTCTGAATTATCTATCAGGAGTCTATGAGATAATTTCGTATCTGTAGATTGACGGTAGGTATATCTATGACGTACGAGTATCTATACATATAGGTATTTGTTGATGTGTGTATAGAGGTGCAGTTGCTGGCCCCATTCTGCATGGTCATAGCATGATTGAACGCATTAAAATTCTTTTCTATCATTATACACTCTGTTATTGTTCCTTAGCTGATTAATGATATAAAAGGGCGTGGATCCTGTATCTGTTCAAGACTGTGTGTACTTTCACTCTTCTAGAGTTTAAAATAAACTCATCGGTAAACTATGGTGGCCGTAAACCATTTTCTTATTGTGTCCTTTTTCCTTACTATTCTTAAGAGCTTTTCTTACTATTTGCAATGAATTCGGGTACGTACTTTGAACAATAACATGCTAACATGCCTTTTTAATATGGTATTTGCATACACATACATACCTAGTTCTATCATAAATTCTGTTAAAAAGTTTTGCTGCAATCCGCGTGTACGAGTGCCGTCGTTAAAGCGAATCCCCCATGTACATATATATATAAGAAATCCTCTTCTTACTTGCTAGGGTGGCGCTACAGTCTGGGGTAGATCTGGGCCTCAACCAACAAACGTCTCCAATCAGCTTGATCTTTAACAAGCTGCCTCCAGGTTCGCTCATCAAGTTGGTAGAGGTCCGTTTCCACATGTGCGCGTTATCTGAGTTGCGGTCTTTTTCTAATGCGTCGTCCTTCAGGGATAGATTCGAAGATTAGATTAGATTAGATTTTTTATTTCATACAAAATTCAGATACTCCGGGCGCTGGTGTTTATCCGCTCTACATGTCTCAGCCATTTAAGTCGTTTTATTTGTACTCTTTTGACTAGTTCGGTGTCGTTGTACCGCCCATACAGTTCGTCGTTGTATCTTCTTCATATTTCTCTCAAAAATAACAATTTTGACAATGTCCGTGTCTCTGCGTCATAGAGCTGGACTGGAATGATCGGGGTCTTGTATAGAGTAATTTTAGTTGTTCAAGAAAAAGTTTTGCTACTCAATTGCTTTCTTAGCCCATAGGTACTTGTTCGATATCTTGTCGAAACATCATACGTCATCCGACATTTCGGACTTTAAGGTCCATACCCATTTCAGTATGTATTTATAATAAGTTTATACCCGCTGTCATCAACTCCCATGACCCAGTCATTGTATGTACCAAAAGCAGAAAAAAAATATATATTAAACCACCAGCTTTCCCTTTCACTGTAATTAGTTCAGTAAACACCACTTATGGTACGAAGATTTTGAACCAATTACACTAGGATTTCGCAACATTTTTTTTTTATTTGTCGTCATTTGTGCCTGAATCAATTGCTTTGCTCTGGCCTCGATTCGTGAATGCATAAATACTGGATTATCTCGATGTTCGGCTTGTTGTTCTGTTTTTGCATGGCTTGGTGTGGTTACAAGGAAAGTGTGTGACATCATCGTCATGTGCACACTGGGTTCGTTTCGCAATAAAAAGCGATAAAATATATTTTTCATTCATTCATGCGAGAGCATGATTTTCACTTCAATCAAAGACTCATCGTCGTAATGTAAATTCTCCTCCTCTTTGTCTCGCCGATAAGATCGTGGCAAGTGTTATATAATATTCCATGACATTATGTTCTCAGTACCTGATATAGAATTGCCAATAATTATCACCCAGTGTATAATGTTTACACTTTGATGTAGGCAAGTGTCGATAAACTTGTTCGTCATCACTGGTGGCCGGTTATACAGAGAGCGTCAGAATCAGTCAGCCGTTAAGACATAACTCCCAAACAGGTTTGTGATCAGCGCCGCGACCATGTTTGCAAATGTGAATATAATTGGAACGGCTAGTTATTTTTACAAGCAAACACATATTAAGCTGTCCCTTAGCAATAAGTCAATTGCATTTGAAGCTATATTTAAGTTAGGTTAAAATATTTGCTCGACACTATGCTGTTTAAGTGAGTTACGAATAAAATTTGGTCAAGCAAGCATGGCTAATGTTAATTTATTGACGTCACACAATGTTTTTGGTATGGTATCTGTGATAATTAAGAGATAATATTAAAAAAAAAAAAAAACATGTTTCTCGATTGGTGACTCATCGCATAGCACAGTCTGTCTTGGACGACATTGAATGGTTAAATTTGAAATTCAAATTGAATAGGGCCTTTTTGATCGTGACATTGAACGTGATGGTCACACGGCCTTTTTTAGTTGATTTCTGACAACTTTTTGGCCTTGATGATAACAAACTGCATTTGTTGAAAAAGCTGCTCTCATTTGCAGTTCAAAACACCCGTTTGATCGTGCTACCGACCGGTTATTTGCTTCGGTTTAATTTCATTCTTTTGAAAGAATTTAAATTTTGGAGGAATTTCTCCTTGGAATCAATTTTAAAACAATTTGTTTGTCTGCATAAGTGATTTGTCCTTACTTAAAAAAAAAGTTCTTTCGTTTTGCCTGTCTAATTAGTCGGCGAGTTCACATTGTAATTATCTTTTGGTTGTTGTTTGTTTTTTTGTTTATAATAAACCCCATCCACAAGTCATGTTCGTTCCACAACTCGGCAGCGTCCGTTTGTATATATCTCTCTATGGTTATTGCGTAATTTAAAACGAGCACCACATACAGATTCCGACCGGTTTCCCCTTAATACTTATGATGAGGTCAGTTATTAGCATATCCGAGTTTATCGTAAGCACTGAGTGCCAATGCGGCAGATATACATAAATACATACTACCTAGTGAATATGTTTATATGTACACAAATTGTAAACAAAAAGGCGATTTTTATGAAAGAACGTTAAAACGAGCAATTTATCATTAGATTAATATTTTGGATTCATTTTTACTGTTAGTGAGCATCGATATGGTCTGTTATTTTTGAATGAAATAAAAAGGAAGAAGAAACGATATCCAGCTCAGTAATGTCAGTTGATATTAAAGGAGCATTCTGTAACATTGAGACACTTTTTATAACCAAAAGTGAAAGGACAAACCTTAAACTTTACGATTTAATACACCAACAGAGCACAGTCGGCTAAGAAGAAGCCAAACCCATGTACACCCCAACGAAGTGTACTATCTCTTCTTTTATGTAAGTCCTCAATAAACTACTTTTGAAGCTAGTGGATGTGGGTGTGGCGGGGTTGCGTACGTAGACAATGTCGCCATCTCCGTGTCGGGTAAGTACACTCCGACACTGGTAGATAGTCTTCAATTTACTCTAAACACGTTGACTTCATGGACGTTTGTTCTAAGTGTCAATCCGTCTAAAACCGAGTTGGCCCTTTTCACTAGGAGAACTTAAATTGCATTCATTATCCACACCTCTGAGTCAGACAGTGACTAATATCTAGGACTCATTCGCCAGGAAATTCCTGATGGCCCTTTACTCTTGCATAAAAGCAGTAGGTACCAAATGGGGCTTACAGCCGTCTTGAAACTTCTCGAGAAATTCCAATGTGTGGCTTGCCTCAACATTACGGGTGCGCTGAGAACTTCTCCTTGCTAAACTTGCCAGTAGACATAAATTGTATGCAGCAAACCACCAACGCGGCCCTATGGCTGAGAGAAACTCACAGAAAAACGTGAGGCTAAATCAACTGATACCTTGCACACTGAAAATTACTTCGACATGGGCTACTAGCATATACCGGACAGAAGTTTTTCTCTATCTTTTCGGACGGTTCCAAAACAGCGGAAGAGGTGTCTTTTCAGCCGGACATGCACCACTCCTTCAGTATCGCTTATCACTGTAGTGTCGTCCAACCCGAAGTAAGGGCTATCAATCAGGTCATCGCTTGGCTGAAGACTTACCCAATATCACGCACAGATATTATTATGTATTTCAAAAGCCAAGCTGCGGTCACATGCCTTGTATCCAACACAACAAAATCGGGGGCAGTCTCTAATGTAGTTTGTTAAACATCTGATTCACACTAATTCTCTGTCCAAAGCAACAATGCCAGGCTAATCTGGCATGTCCTCGGTCCTAAGAGATCGAAAGCGTTCATACGACTAAAATGAGATCAGCTCTCACTACTTAACAAGGTCCTAAGAGGGCAGAGGGGATTCTATGTAACATATGTATCTTTAATAGAACGCCACATGAAAGAAGCAAATCCCCAAAACGAAAGATTTAGGTACTGCCGCTCGTGTTGTCTATGCGGTTGCACCGTCCCGGTGGAACATCTTCCGATAGGGTGATGACTTTTGCTGTATATCCTTGAATCTGCTAGTGAACTGAAAGCGAATTTTATTTTTTAAGAAGGAAAAATTCTCAATACAACCAAAAGACTTCGTACCCTTTAGCTTATCCCCCTTTGTATTAAATATACTGAAGAAGCTCATCGAAATTCACCTACAACTACTACTACTATGCATACTGCACGGAAAAGCAAGCGGAAACTTACACTCAGTAACAAAATCCATAAAGAACACTTGAAATTCTCGGTGATAGTTTTCCTTGACTTAAGAGGATTTTTTATTTTCTTTAACCCAGTTATACATATATGCCATAACAACTTTGATGAATTTGTCTGCGATACTTCATACAATATATTCATCGAAAAAAATATATAATAACACTTGAAAACAACTTAAACATTGTTCAAACAATAATTGTTAGAGTATGTTCAAATTTAGATAAAGTATTTACGTCCAAAATATGTTCCTTATCTAAAGTTGGCTCTCAAAAGTCGGTAATAAACGTGACTCGCACCATGAGTTGAAAATTGATAAAGCAAACTCTTAATAAATGCGTTTGGTAACGAAAGCAAATTACGTGTAACCTCCTGTATACGTTTTTTCCTTTTTCTTTACAGGTAAACAAAAGATTTACTGTGCTAAGTGTGAGAAAAAGTGTTCCGGTGAAGTTCTACGCGTCGCTGACAAACACTTTCATAAAACTTGTTTCCAATGCTGTCAGTGTAAGAAGTCTTTGGCCACTGGAGGCTTTTTCACGAAGGATGGAGCCTACTACTGCATTCCTGATTACCAGAAGCTGTATGGCACCAAATGTGCTGCCTGTAATCAATATGTGGAGGGCGAAGTCGTATCAACTATGGGCAACACGTACCATCAGAAGTGTTTCACGTGCACCAAATGCAAAAAGCCTTTCCAGTCGGGAAGCAAGGTATGAAAGGGAATAATTGTTGCGTACTTTTGATGAATTATTTGCTTCTGCAGGTAACTAACACTGGCAAGGAGGTGCTTTGTGAGAGTTGTGTCAACCAATCATCACCACAGAAGCATCAAATAGCGCAGCAACAATCATCACCAAAGAGAGAAGCTGCAACGACCCCAACTAGTCCCACAAGAGCCACTGCCCACCAGCAAAATACTGGTGCTGTTTTATCGGACAAGGCTAGCCTCAAAGAGGACTACGACCCCAACGACTGCGCTGGGTGTGGTGAGCTTCTAAAGGAGGGCCAAGCCCTCGTAGCTTTAGATCGTCAATGGCACGTATGGTGCTTCCGCTGCAAGTCATGCAATGCTGTACTAAATGGAGAGTACATGGGCAAGGACGGTGTGCCGTACTGTGAGAAGTGCTACCAGAAGTCATTCGGTGTCAAGTGTGCGTACTGCAATCGCTTCATCAGTGGAAAAGTCCTGCAGGCAGGCGACAATCATCATTTTCATCCAACTTGTGCTCGTTGCACAAAGTGCGGCGATCCGTTCGGCGATGGCGAGGAAATGTATTTGCAAGGTAGTGCTATTTGGCATCCTCGCTGCGGTCCAGGACCCTCTGAGTCCGGCATTATTCTAAACGGTGGTACCAATGGCAACTTCACAGACACTGAGTGCGACCGTATTAGCACAAGTGCTCTCAGTGAAATGGTAACTATCACTTGTTTGAACTGTTTTGTTGTTCGCACACAGTTTAGCTCTTTTTTGCTAGCAAATTTAAACTCTATTGCTTCATTTAATTTACTTTTATAGAACTCGTTAAGTTATTTTTGCATGCACTTTGTTTATTTATTAAAAACAATTATTATTATTTTCTTTTTTTTTTGTTGAGATTATTATTTTGAGGCTGCAATTTTTTTCAGTATTTGCGTTCGAGAACACCGAGTATTAATGGTTCTGTATACTCTTCTAGCCGAAAGGTGCGTTTTATGATTTTTCTTTTGTTTGTTTCTTTACTTTTATTGTGCACAAGTATTTTTTGTTTGCGCTTTGAACGATTTTCTGTCTGTTTGGTATGCACAGGGAAGACTTAGTCATGACAATTTATATTTTACTTTTCAGCATTACCGTACAGTTAGTCCCGGACTAATTCTGAGGGAGTATGGCCGTTCTGGGTGCGATGATATCTCTCGCATATACACGTATAGTTACTTGACCGATCAGCCGCATTATTTGCGAAAACCCATTGATCCGTATGATAAGACACCATTGTCGCCACACTTTCACCGGCCATCATCATACACTGGTTCTAACAGTCGTCCACCATCACGACCACATTCACGCAATAGAAGTGCTATGAAGGTGCTTGTGGATACAATGCGATCGGAGACACCACGTCCCAAGAGTCCCGGAATGAATAACGAAGAACCAATTGAACTGTCTCATTATCCGGCTGCTAAGAAACCTCCACCAGGGGAGAAACCGAAAATAGAACGTGATGACTTTCCGGCACCACCGTATCCATATACAGATCCAGAGCGTAGACGTAGGTATTCGGATTCATACAAGGGAGTACCAGCATCGGATGATGACGATGAAGTTGACAATGCAAAGAACGGCGGTGCTGATGAGGAAGCGTAAGGATGTTTGTTAATTTTAATCGTTTCAGTTTATATTCCCAGGCCAGGGGTCGAATTACGGCATCTGTGATCGAGTCACTCGTCACGGAAAAACGAGCATTATTACGTCGGAATGATCATTTATACGTAATAATGTTCATTTTTTCGTGACGAGTTACTCGATCACGGATGCCGTAATTCGACCCCAGGTCATTATTCTTAAATTAACTCTTGTTTTGACATTTATTTTTGGTTACTGACGAAACTTAAACTGATTTGATTGATCTTGACTTCAATGAAGTTCTTGAAGTTTTTTCTTTACTTGAAAAGTTATTGAGCTCAAATGGTATAAGCTACCAAACGTCAGCGCTTTTCACGTAAAAATTCTGCACTATGCAGCTGTTTCTTGTCTTTAAGGTCGACCAACCGACTACTTTATTTGCGAGCTACTTTACTGTGAGCCTTAGATTTTGGTACTATAGACAGAGTTCTCGATTCTGAAGAACAACCTGCTGTCTGCATGAGCAACTTGAGATTCAGTTTAATTTAATAGCAATTTTGTAATCCTACAGCTTTGTAGATGAAACAAAATAAAATTAATGAAAAACCAAATAAATAATCTTTTATAGTCGTTTGAGGAGAGAAACAGAAGAATTGGAAAAACTAAATTCAGGAATTGGTTCGGTAATTGCGAAAGATCTTAAAGAGCACGCTAAGTACAGGAAGTGGAAGCAAAACAACTTGGATCCCAGAAATGCATCACGTACTCCATCGGCATCGAAGGAGCCTGTTTATAAGTTGAGGTAATTTAAAGATCTATAAATGCATAAATTAACATAGCTTTTCAAAGTGTCGACACGGAAACGAAATTTAATAAACATAAGATGGCGCTACAGTCCGGTGTGTACCTAGGCCTCAACCAACAAGCGTCTTCAACGTGCTTCAAGTTTCGCACGTAAAGTTGTTTGAGGTCCCTTTCCACTTGCGTTTGCTACCTAATTTGCGGTCTTTCTCTTCTGCGCCGTCCCTCGAGGGTAAATTCGAAGATATTTCGGGCTGGAACATTGGTGTCCATCCACTCTACATGACCCAGCCACCTTAGTTGTTGGACCTTCCCTCTAAGCTAAGTCGATATCGCTGTACAGCCCATACAGTTCGTCGTTGTATCTTATCCTCTACTCGGAGGACTTTTCTTTCGCCATTGACAACATGCTGCGTTCCTCCGATTATGTCAATATCGTTAGCATATACGGGCAATCGTACGGACTTTTGAAGGATTGTGCCTCTGGTGTTGGCGTGTGAGTATTGTACTATTCTTTAAGGTATGATGTTAAAAAACTCACGTGATAGCGCGTCGCCTTGTCTAAATCTTTTTTGGAATCAAAGGTCTCAGTGAGATTTTACCGACCTTGATAGAGCAGTGTACATTCTCTATCGTCATCCTGCAGAGTCGACGAGTTTGGCAGGAATGCCAAAACTATACATTGCTCTTTATAGGTATCTTATGCGCCTTTGAAATCGATAAAGAGGTAGTGGATCGCGATTTGGAATTCCTAGGTTTTCACCTAGATCTGCTGTAGTGTGAATATTTGTTCGCTGGTGAGCTTTCCTGGCCTAAAGACAGACTGATGTAGACCAATCAGGTTGTTGACAGGTCTTAAGGTGCTCACGCAAGTCGGCACATACTTATAGGCGACATTGATGAGCTGACAAAAATATTAACATTTTGTTTATGTTTTCAGATATGAGTCACCAGTAGGTGCTTCACCCTCACGAAATCTAGATCACCAGAAGCCCTTCTACGAAGACGAAATGTTCGATCGTTCAACCAGCTATAGAGGTTCAGTTGGCAAGTCCATCGGGAACGCCCCAAGCTACAATGGTAAGTCATTAGTTATCTCTGGAATAAAACCCCCAAACTTTTTGTAATCATTTATTTATCGGGCAATGGGACTAATAATAATCTAATTATAAATATCGTTGATTTAAAATGAATTTTGAAAAAAAAAAAAAAAAACACAAAATATTTTCTGGTGCAAACAAAATTATTGTAAAAACAACCAAATATCGTACAATTTTGCACAGCAATACATTCCTACCGATCGCCCCCGAAGCCAGGATACGGATTTAAAACATCAACGCTACCGCCGTCAATTAGAAACGGCTACAGCTCTGTAAGTGTTCTCCCTGTAAAGGTCTAAATGTACTCCTCTATGGAGAATGGGAATCTATCTCTATGTGGGCCCTAATTGATTTGCTGCATTATGCTTGTCATGTTGAACGTTGTTATTGTCCCACAGCAAACAAAAAAATAAAAATTAAAATTAAAAACCCATCGCACTAATTTCAGTTAGACATTTATACTAATAATCGGGGCATTTGGTTAGCTTGGAGCTTTATCATACCCAAATAACATTTGTTTTTAATTTTTCTCCTTTCTAAATGCTACTCCTGTCGTGTGTGGAAATCGACCAAATAACATACAAAAAAAAAAAAAAAAAAAAACTGGTGAATAACATAATTGAATTCATTTATGTAATATAATGTATGTTGTACATTTGAAAAAAAAAAAATACACCTGCGTACGCACCAAACAACACTGTTTAAAAAATAGTGGTGAGTTCGCTTCGTCATGTTCCTAAACCCGGATACGGCTTGGCTCCTCGCTCTCATACTTTCAGTTCTGCTACAACTACTGGTTCGGCTGCACAAGTTGCAACTGTAAGCTTTCATTGTTAATTTTCTTTCCTTAAATGTGAATAATGTGTTATTGAATCATTAATGCGTTTCATTTTCTCTTCTTTTTTATTCTGTTTGCTTTTTTTGGCAGGCCGTATCACACATTGTTTGGTTGTGTAAAAGCAAGGTGTTGTGTTTTATTTTTGTCTTTTCCTTTATTCTCATAATTTATGTTTTATAATTAATTTTTTATTTTTATTTTAAATTAATCTATGTTCGTGAAAAGTAATGAGTTATATTATCAAAAGGTTGTGCACAGTAGGAATTGTTTCTATAACTTTTTGCTTTCTTATACCTACTATAATTTTATAAAGGGTGACAGTAGAAAACATTCCTACACCGTCGTTGTTCTGATTGACAGAAGGGGTACGAAACACAACGATTACCGTACAATCAATTTAAATTCGAGCATTATATTTCGAAAAGCGGTTTTTCATAACCATGCAATAGCTACCAATAGGTGTTAAGAACTGTTTTCGACGATGTCATACGATTTGTAGCCTCCGCTTGCATGATGGATTTCGCAACAGCCTGAAATATTTGGTATTTTACTCTCAGAAGTAAATATATTCTAGTATTTCAGACACTTATTTCATGCTTAATTTTCACGGCCAGTCTATTTTTAAGGCGGTGTTCCAAGTTCATGTTACTAATGATGTTAATATGTTACTAGTTATCCAAAAACTTTTATGTTTTATCTCAACTTCTTGGCCATTAAATGTCCACCTTTCGCCTCTAGCATATCTCCCTCTCCTTGCTCTGAACATCATTACCTACGATTTGGGTATATTTACCGCCAGCCGACAGTTTTCGACTATGTAGAGATCACTCTCTTTATGTATTGGAACCGTTACAGATTTTGTAAAACCATCTGTAATGTCCCCTGTTGTATTCCTCTGTTACAAGTCCCAGAAACTTGTCATTGGAATATTTGTAAAATCCCACTGGTGTATGCCATCAGTGCCAAGAGCTTTGTTATCCTTGCTGTGACACAGCCAAAGTGTTGTTTAATTTTTTGTGACGATGCGATCTTAAAGTTCATTTTTAATATCAGGAGAACTGGATAATTAAATTTTACTGGGGAATGAGGGAATAAAAAGTAATCGAAAAAAAAGTCTCACGCTGTGGCCCAGTTACTTTAATGGCAATTTTATGTTTCGTGCCGTTTTTTCTTCGTCATATTTTCGATAAAGCTCCAGTAGTGAGTCCGATAGAGTATACATTACAGATCAAATCTCCACTATAGGATATCATTCGTGGAGTTGATGGTGATTTCAAGGTAGATGAACTACCTAACCTACCTATCAGCTGTGACTTTGTTTTAAAATCGTTCGCTTCAAGATTTCGTTTGATGAGACAGTCGGGATAAGTACGATAAACTATTTCCATTTTAGGTTTAAACAAAGAAAAACTTTAAACTTATTTGTCGGTTAAGTTGTGCATACACTCAGCCGTATATTCTTATAGTTCATTGTTAGAACCTTGCGTCACGTCGATGTCCCTTGGAGTTTAGTTGTTATTTCTAAAATAAACCTTGAACAAACCGATAGACAATTGCAATGTTCATTTGAAATTTGCAGGAGTTTGTTAGACTTGTTGAATAATCTTTTCCCTACAATAAAGTACATGTGCTGAAAGACAAGCTTGTGTCCATTGTCATAATGGGAAAGAATATATTTTTCTACCATACTAATGTTTGTAGGTTTATACTTTAGGCACTGGTATCTTTTTTTTTTTTTTTTGTAGTTCAAAATATACTAATTTTTATAATTCTCCTTAAAGTTCTTGTCTATTTGCATGTCGTGTTTTCATTTGACACAACTTTTGCACCAAGTTGTTAATCTCTTTTGTTTTGTCATAAGTAGCATGGTTGTTAACGGTATAAAGTAGGCTAAAACCTTAAATTTTTTGCGCGTTCATCTTAATTAAGTTTATTATGTCTACACTTAGGACTTTTCATTTGGAGGCGGTTTGGGAGATAAGACACACAGTACCGAATTTAGCTGTGGGAAATCGGAGGGTAAGTTATAAATTTAACAAATATATTTTTATTAATACGGTGAGGTGTAAAAGTTGCTATTCTATTTGTATTTTCCTTAAAATTAATGCCGATTTGATTTTTTATAACGCAGTGATCCTTTGTGACTTTCTGTTTCGCAATATCAGCTCGTCATAAAAAAGAAAGGCGAATATGGGGTTATATTTCTTATTTGACAGCAGTTAAGGTAATGACAGTGAAAATGATCTGCGTCTTCATGAACCTCCTCATCGCCTCGTCCCCCGACATGTGTCGTCATCATTCAGATGAAATTTCTTTTTATGATATCTTAACATGTTGTGGGCGGTAAGCAAAGCACCAGCATTGACAGCAATTTCCTGTCTTTTTGTAGAAGCTTGCTGGTCCTTGCTTTTTCATACTCAAGTCGCAACCTCCTTTATACTTCACAGGTGGTTAATGATTTCCACCTATTATTTTCTTTCATTAAGAATTTTTGTACAATTGGAGGTTT
The DNA here is from genome assembly GCA_951813785.1 of Criorhina ranunculi. Taxonomy (NCBI): domain Eukaryota; kingdom Metazoa; phylum Arthropoda; class Insecta; order Diptera; family Syrphidae; genus Criorhina; species Criorhina ranunculi. Next base: position 2,061,761 of record OX638381.1, read on the forward strand.
AATCGTACCGTCTTGTTCTCGGTTAAGAACTGAATCCTTTCTGGCTAATACATCATCTATTTCAGTACCTGCAACCCCGTTGTGACCAGGGTCGCAGTAAAGTTTTACATTGTGCTACGTGCCAAGAACCTTGAGCTCTTCGCGACAACATTTTACAAGATTCAATGTTATCTGCGTAGCAACAATTGCTTTGAAGCCACATTGCTGTCAATGTAAATCATGATATCCCCTCGTGATATTGCATTAGTATTTCGCTCTATCAGACAGCGTATCGGTAGTGTAAAAACTGGGCCTTAGACGCCCGTATAGTTCATTGTTGATCCTTCTCTACATTTACATACACTAACTGGATCGAACATCGCACAAAGAATCTTCCTTAAGAAACAACAGTCAGGTTCCTAAAATTAAAAACTTCAATTAAAACCAATCCGAAGTGACTTACACCACCCACTGTATGTTTTTTTTTTTGTAATATCTAGCTTATTAATGCTAATAATTTACATTTTATCTAGCTTCGGTAGATTCGATTACTGAGGGAGACAGAAGAGCTTTGGTAAGTTTAATGCAATGTAAGGGCCAGGAGTTGGTGTACTGCTATGGAAACCAACAAACCGGCGCCTGCATTACATTTAATTAACTGCAATTCTAAATGATCTTTTCATTTCAAGATGGGTGGTGATTTACCAGCATCAAGCACATATTCCGGTGTATTGTCTTATCACTATCCGCAAGCTGGACTTATTAGGAGAAGTTTGCCTAATATGGCACACTCTATGCTTGTACATGAGCCGGCAAAGATATATCCTTATCATTTGCTTATCATTTCTAACTACCGTTTGCCATCAGATGTTGATCGCTGCAACCTAGAGGTGGGTGTACCACACTGAACAACATGATTATTTCGACATTCTTAATATTTCTCAATTTTAGCGACACTTGTCCGATGTTGAGTTTGAGCATATTTTACAATGTAACCGATCGGAGTTCTATCGACTACCACAGTGGAGGCGAAACGAAATCAAAAGACGAGCAAAACTTTTTTAAACACACACGCTGAATGGAAAACCGTTTGCACGACAAAAATAAAGTTATACATACAAAAAAGAAAAAAAAATTACCAAACCAATGGTTACGATTAATAAGAAAAGAGTATGGCATTATTACCTTTTTTTTTGTTCTAATTTTAAACATTACGACACACGGACTTTAAAGACGAAAGTTTTTATTTTTTGTTATACATATTTTGTTTATTATTTATTAAAGAAAATAATATTCTTTTCCTTTTTTTTTGTTTGTAGATTTCAAAAGTGAAATTTAATATATACATATGCGTATACATGCTAAACCATTTGTTTACATTGCCAATTTTAACTTGTTTTCACTTTTTGTTTTTTCTAAAGTGTGCTAGTTACTTTTTACAATATTGAAATCGAAAGAAAAACTTTGCTTCTTAAGGAGAGCAGGCTGTAGATTTAAGAGATAGTGCTTTTGTTTTTAAACGAAGGACCTTTTCGACACGAAAAACACGACAGATATTATCGCCTTTTTAGAATAAACACCGTGTGTGTAGAAGAGTGTTTTTATTTTTTTTATTACATACATTGTGTACATTAAGAAAAGAAAAACAAACATTTATATGAAACATGTGCTCTGCAATTAGCTGCATATATATTTTTTATAATAAACACTTGTACATTTATTTATCTTTGAGATCCGTACGTACACAGAGATTTATCTTTGCAAAATAAGCAAAAGAATGTGCAAGTTCTTAACAAATATGATAAATAGATAAGATATGGGAAGGTAGATACTTTAGTGACACCGAAGTTGGAAACAAAATACAATAGTGGTCCAGTAAAACGAATGAATTAACGTCCAGGTGCATTCGCTTTACCAAACATCGCGCGCTTTTTTCATAATATTTTTCATTGATTCGTAAAGATAGCTTCAAACTCTTCAAGTTAAAAAGTAAAGTCTTCGGGTAAGACTTGAACCTTGAAAATTACATTTTATGTCAATACATTTTGAAAGATTGTACCTCTAGTGTTGACGTGTGAGTTTTGCACTGTTAAAAAAGTAGCATGACTGGGCGTCGCATGACATCAATGGTCTTGGTGAGGTCTTAACAGACGAGTTTGGCAGGGATGTTGAAACTAAACATTGCTTGTTTCTATTGATGGTGTCACACTCGGCCCTAATATCAATGAAACGATCAATGAATAGATTCAATCAAATCGATGTGAAACTCGAGGTTTTTGTCCAAGATCTGCCGTGGGAATATTTGGTCGATGGTGGAGTTTCCTCCTCCTTGAAAAAAGTGTGCGTTATATCGATCATTCGTTTTATTAGACCACCACTGTACATGTTAAACAAAACAAAAACTTTACCCCGATGCAACTTTTACCAAATAGTTGATAGTAATTCTATTATTTTATTTATTTTTTCTAGTGCATGTAAAAGTACGACGTTCCTCCACCACTAGCAATTTCTCCTACATAAATAGCTTTTATTGAATTTTTTTTATTACATACATACTTATTTGTAATTGTAAATAAATGTACCTGAAAGTGCATTTTTTGAATTTTTCTATTCAAACAAAAACAACATCAAAAATAGACATATGTAGCTCCACTCCTAAGTAACTACCTTAGATCCACTTATAAAAAAATCACTTTCTATTACTACTTAACGGTAGTGTTTATATACAATGAAACACCTTTACCGGATACCTACCATTCACACAACGCCACCTACAAATATCACCATCACTCTTAAAAGAAAGAATAAAGTAATTTTAATGGATACCTTTTAATAATCTTAGAAATAAAATATTAAACAGAAAATTAGGAACGGATGAAATCAATTTAAATATTTTTTTTTTTTTATTTAGAGAAAACTATAGACATGGTAAAAAATGTTTTGAAAAAGGATTAAATTAACATCAAAGAATATAATATATATTATATACTATTTATTAATTAATATATTATGCATTTTTAGAATAATTAAAGAGAAAAAAAAAGATCAATAATGAATAAATGCAATGTTTTGAGCTGCTATAACTGTCTAATTTGTTTATTTTATTGTTAATCATGTACATATCGTCCTTTATTAACTTTTTTTTTAGTAATGAAGAAACTGAAGAACTGTCGACCAATAGTAGTAGCTCCTATCGACTGCCAAAGACTGCTAAAAAATACATCCGTCAGTGGGCTTTTTCCATGTGTAGCTTCGTGAACTAGAAGCCATCAAACCATTATGTCATAAGTAAGGGTCGTTCTTATGACCACAAGAGGAAAGAGCTACCACTATTTTCTCCCCACAAAAGCTTCCTGGCTAGAATGAGTCCCAGATATGGGGCACTGCCTGAGAAGGTCAGATGTGTACTGTTGTGGGACAATAATTGGAATTTTAATATTCGTAGTGAAAAAGACGAGCCTGCTTTTGACGGATTGACGCTTAAGCCACAGTTGTTTGTCCAAGAAGTTAGCTTTTTTGGAGCATATTAAAGAATCTATCTTATCTAACACGGAAATGGCGACATTGTCCGCGTACGCTACCACATCACACCCCAAAATCTCCAGCTTCAGAAGTAGTTCGTTTAGGACTAAATTCCCTAAAAGAGGAGATGGTACACCTCCTAAGGGTGTGGCTTCTACCTAGCTGAGCTGCTGCCAAGAGACGTTGAGTATTGAGTGCTCTTTCAATGTCTAGGAAATCACACTGGTTACATTTGACTCGGACTCTTACATTGATAAAGTGGACAATAACGCTCCAGCTAAGAGACATATTCCAATATCTATTGTACGCTTCTTAACGTCGATTATGAGTAAAAAAAAAAACAAACGTTATATAACTATAAAAAAGTGTCTTTTATTTATTAACATTTTTATTCCGCAATATGTACCTTCATATATACATATTTGTATGTACGAGTATAACATAGTTTTTTTTTTTAGAAAAGGAGTTTATCTTATTCTAACCAGGGCACAGTGTGTATTTAGTGAGATTCGCAGCTTACAAGCTTTCTTCCTTTTGTTAAAAAAATATTTCTAGTGTCAGTGATATGCTTTCAGTGTATTTTTATTAAATTTCTAGTTTTGTTTCTGCAATGCTTCATCCGATTGCAGCTCACAAGTGAGTTGAGTCTTTAGAACAGTCAGACTGCTTCCGATAATTTGTTTGTGGTATATTTGCCGAGTGGTGAATCTACTTAAAATTGAAAAAAATGTATTACAATTTAAAAATGCATATGCCAAGTGATACCCTAAATTATCGAAGAAATCTCTTTCCTCCTCCTGCCACTCGGAGAAAGTACACTCCAATGTACTGTAGCCATTTTCAGTACAATTCTTGGTTAGTATGTTAATCATTGGCTCAACGACCTTATGAAACGGGTAGCTAGATGCAATAGCAAAGCGATAGATCCAAGCTGCATTGTATAGTGTGCTATGATTTTGTACACTTGCTGTCGCAATAATCTGGAAATTAATGGTTTAGTTGCGAAAAACACTCCATTATATCTTTCTTTACCTTTCTCCGAAATTGGTTCTTAAAGGATTGTTCGAAGGGTGCATCATTGAGAAAGATACTGAAAGCGGATTCGTTCGGTTGACACCGAAGTATGAAAGGTTCGTAGCACTCTGCCACTAAAGACTGGTTTGGTTTTCTCTAAATCAAACAGAAAAACATAACAAAATACGTAAATACATTTTTTTTTTATCATTATTTTTACCCGCATAATTTCAAAGGCTTTCGCGTAAAATGAAAAATATGTGCCAGAGAACAGAAAAAATATACATCCAGGTACGGTTAAGGCACAAAATGTTAATGGAACTCCGAAGAAAATGAACAAAATTGCCCATGTAATTATTATAAATTGTAAAGTAATCTACAAATAATTTGAAAGTTAATGAATTTAATATTTTTAATAATTTCCCACCTCTCGGAAGCAGAAACAGTAAAAGGATTTCTTAGCAAAAGACATAATATAATCCCTAACAAGTTCTTGGCATTTTAACTCGTCATCGTCGCTATATTTTCTAATAACTATAAACGGTTGCATTATTATTTTATTTAATCAAAATAAAATAATAAAAGTGGAATGTGTAGGTTTTTGTTTACGAAATAGAAATTGCAGCGGATAAATGTCACTCGAGTTTTTGCTTGCGTTCAGTTGGTATACTTGAACTATATTTTTACCAAAATCATAGGGTACATCGGTTTTTACCAGGTACTTTATATAGAAATTGAGAATTCACTTAGAAACACAAATTATCTTTTGAGAACCTATATTCTTCACCATGCACAGGAATTAAACATCAAAGTTACATTTTAATAAAACACTGAGGAGGTTTTTATGGACGTAATCAAATGACAGGAACTTGGGCGATATGTGGTTTCAACAAGAATGACTTTATTGGGATTGATATTCCCAAGTCGGATGACGAATTAGCCAAACAAGGATCTCAAGGTACAGATGGTAGGAAGCTCTACCATGTCAAAGCGTCTATGCCGTTTATTAATCACCTTAAGCAAATCATAAATGGCAACATCTTGACTATTGCAACAATGCTGGACTAATCTTGCCTTGCTTGTACACGATCTTTAAAGACTTTTAATCTAAGTGTGCCTTTTGTCGGAGGACCACTTCTAACATTAAATGTTTAAAATGAGTAATATCCTTATATCGCAGTATACTGCTTCCAGTGGATGTAATCAAACATTTTAATATAAATTTTTCATTGATATACAATGTAAAAGCGTTTCATTGTATAAAAGTTTTCTCTACGATAAAAAAATATTTGCACAACCAAATATATCGCAGTTTGGCAGTTTTGCTTGTAAGCCGACGATATTTAGTAATCGATAACACTTTCAATGTGTTTTTACCCAAAATAACAACCGCAACTGCAGATGCACAATTACAGTCATAACCAAAACTTTTACCTGACAGTTGACATTAAAAATTTCATTTAGAATGCAACTGTCATTTTTGTACTAGCGGCTCAACAACTTTGTCCACAAGTGTAAAATACTTTTTTCGCAAAAAATTTCTGAGCAAATTTGCAATGCAAATTCACTAATACACATTGCCCGTTCAATTTTAAATGAAAATACACATATTTTTGCATCTTAGGTCGATCGACAACGGTTTATTGTATTTGCATTCAATCGGTTGATTGCGTAAAACTTGTGTTTCATTTGTGGTTTAGAGTGTGGTGCATACTTTTTTCTGTTGTTAAACAAAAATGGCAGAAGTTATAGAAGCTGCAGAAAAGAAAAACAATCATTTTATTTGTGGAGTTATTGAAGGTATTGGTTTGAAAACTTATCTTATCTTATAGTAATTAATAGAGAACTGGTAAAATTTAACATTGCAGGTTTCTATGGTCGACCCTGGACAACTGAACAAAGGAAGGATCTGTTTAGGAAGTAGGTTTGCAAAGAATAAATGTGTCCTTGAAGGCACTTTGGAATGTATGTACTTGTATTTATTCTTTATCCAATTAAGGTTGAAGAAATGGGGTATGGACTCGTATGTGTATGCTCCCAAGGATGATTATAAACATCGAGCTTATTGGCGAGAACTCTACACCGTGGAGGAGGCAGATCATTTAACAAGTAAAAACAATTTAATATATTTATTTTTCGTTCTCTGTGAACCATTTTAATTTATTGCAGGCCTTATTGCCGCCGCCAAAGAACAGGGTATTATTTTTTATTATGCACTCTCCCCGGGTCTCGATATGACCTACAGCAATCAGAAGGAAGTGCAAACACTGAAACGAAAGCTCGAGCAAGTTTCACAGTTTGGGTGCGAAGCATTTGCACTTCTATTTGATGACATCGAATCAGAATTGTCGAAAGCCGACAAGGAAATCTTTCAAACTTTTGGTAATGCACAGGTCAGATTTTGGTACTTGATTGTAATTGCGTGGCCTTCAACGCTCGCTTTATATACCGTAATCATTACAGGTTTCAGTTACAAATGAAATTTTCTCGCATCTAAACAACCCGAAATTTCTGTTCTGTCCAACGCAATACTGTAGTTCTCGTGCTGTACCAACAGTTACCGATTCTGAGTACTTAAACACCCTGGGATCTAAGCTCAACATGGACATTGATATAATGTGGACTGGCACGAAAGTTATCTCGAAGATTATTACGCTGGAGTCGATACAAGAAATAACAGAGGTCTTGCGTCGGCCCCCTGTTATTTGGGATAATCTGCACGCCAACGACTATGATCAGAAGCGTGTCTTCCTCGGGCCGTATTCAGGTCGCTCACCAGAACTGATTCCATACCTGAGGGGTGTGATGACGAATCCGAATTGCGAGTTTCATGCAAATACCATAGCCATACATAGTTTGGCTTATTGGTCAAAGTGTAGTTTAGATAATAAGATTAATAGTAAGTACATACGTAGGTCGTGATTGCATCTGATATTACATTTTATAAATTCTCAAGGTTCATTCTCAGCTGATATAAAGTTAGAAACGGAGAACGATGATGGTACCAGCAATGAAGATGTTCCCAGTTGCTTGTCAAAAAACATTTATCACCCGAGGGTTGCATTAAAGTAAGTGCATATATTGTGTTTCATTATTTTGATGTACACTATAACATTCCTTATTAGAAATGCAATTTTGGAGTGGTTACCTGAGTTTTCGATTGCAAAGGAGGCGTGGGGTCCAATAACCAAACCACAACCGCAAGTTACAAGTGAGTACAAACGATTTTTGACAATAATTTATGTGTGCTTTCGTAAAGAATCTGTTCTACCTACTCGTTAAACCAGTTGGAGCTTCTGAAGAAGTGTCGGAGGTTGCTGACAACTGTATTTATCAATTCAGATCCCGTCCTCTTTTGCGGGAGAGAGGTGGGCAGCTACAAAGAAATTGAGGAATAGTTTTGCTTTCCTCTTCGTCCTCTTCTACAAAAATGAAGTTAGAGTCGTGCAAAATGGCTAAAATCATTGATGATTTTAGGCGGAAATGGTGGTTATCATCGGTAAACTCGTGAGTAGAGAGTTTTGGATTGTTTTGGATTTTGGTGTATTCTCTAACCAGCTTGTTTTGGAGTGGGGAATGTTTCTTTGCACTGGCAACCACTGTTGATCTGATCGTTCTCGTAATAAAACGCAACGTAATGTGGAGCTGGCTGTCAATCTTTTTAACATGAGCACTATTCAGCTAGATGGGAGCTCCATATTCGGCAGTTGAATATACCAAGCCAAGGGCGGCTGTGCAAAGTGTACCAGGGCAGGTGTTCCAGGTATTATATGCGTGGTTTTGAGTTTATTTGCAGTTTTTTTTTGGTAGATGGTAGCACAACGATTAAGTTTTTGTTAGGCTGAGTGCTAGCGTACATTTTTTGAAGTGTTTTCCCAGGAGTTCTAGTTCTTTCAATAAAGGCTATATTATGGCAATAGCTAGGTCATCTGCATACGCCAACTTATTGGACAGCGTTTCTAATAAAATATTTCCACCTCTGCTATCCTGTTATAGTTGGAATCATAAAAAGTTAAAACAAAAAAATCAATTGATTAACGAACCGACATATGAAGTGAATTTTCGAAAGCTACGGTCTATTCTATTCCATTCTATTTGTCATTTGCTTGTCGTCCTTTGAATTTTATGATTTTTTTTTTTTTTTTAATATTTCAGTGGTTATGCCAATTATTCCTATAATACCGTCTATTAATACTTGCATGAGCTTGACGACAACAACAACTACATCGACAAGTTCAAAAACATCAACAGTTCCTGAAGTGAACACAACTCAATTACAAGCATTGGCTGAGGTTTGCAGCACAGTAAATTCGTCAAATGTAAATCCAATTTCGAATGCTGTAATGAATTCGTTAGTTTCAGCCACAAAAGTAGTCACTAACGATGATATTTTGAATCCAATAACAACAAATGTAGCCACTACCATCGAAATGCCAAAGACAATTCCTATATCCAGTGTTCCAGTGCCAATAATGCATGTCAAAAATGTGGAACCTAAAGGACCAATTGAAGATGTAGAGATTGATAATTCTTCAACTGATGTTTGCGATGAAATCGAGATAAAAACTACGAAACATAATGAAATCGAACCAGTGGATTATCCAATCGAAGATGATTGCATAACAACTGATGATTGCATAACTACTGAAGTGTGCACCACCACCGTAGATGAGGAGGTAACTACACCACCGATTGAGAACGTAAATGATGTAATAGAGAAGAGGGATGGCACAGAAACAATTCAAATGGATGACAACAATTTGTCACCATTTAGTGGGAACGAACCAATGGAATGCAGTAGTAGTTTGGCCTCGCAGACTTCACCAAAAGAAGTGGGCAAGATCGGTTCAGATGATGTCATTATGTCAGAGACTGTGAATGAATTTAATGTACAAATTATGCAATTATTACTTGAAATATCTTTCTGATTAATTTTAATTTGTTTTAGACTTGTTCGGTAAATAGTATGCAGGTGGAAAGCTCGGAACCATCTCCAATATCAAACACAGAAATGGCTGATGATGAGGATAAGTATGAAAAATAATTTAAATGTCAAGGTATTTCTCTAATTTATTGTTTCATTTTGACAAAAGGTTAAATGAGCAAGTGATAACCGTAGAAGATTTGTATTTACTTTGTGATTTATTCTACTTACCATTTGAACATGGAAGTAGAGGCTTCAAGCTGCTAAACGAATTTAATTGGCTCAAAGCTAATGCTAGTGTATTATTAACTGGACGAAAGAAAGGAGAACCGCGTAAACCAGAGGTAATATTTTAATGCTATCTAGATGCGTACTCTTTGACTTAGTTTTGTAGCGGCTGGATCGCGAACACTTCTGTCTGAAAGACTGTGACACAAGGTGCGAGATGTATGGCAATTTCGATTCGGTATTGCAAACGTTTGTTTATAGTGCTATTCCTTCGTAGTGTCCTGTTTGTATGCATGACTTGCTCAAGGGAAAAGTCGCTAGGAAGTTGTTGACAAAGTTAAAGCTCTTTTCGGTAACTTGATCAGCGCTGTGATTTTACGTACCATTCTGATGATTTCAGAAGTATTAATCGCATTAGGTCAATTATCTCCCAATACAATCTTACTTAATTCGCGATTGCCATCCATTTTAATGTAGACAATCTGAACAGACCACACCTTAAGGAAGGTACATTATATGAGTATATCGCTGACAATTTGGAGTTATTTCTCAGAGTTCTCACTCTGATAACGATAGCAATGTTTTATCAGCTCTAAGCTCGTCGAATCATCTATCAACACAGTTCTTGCAGAATGAGGATTCGGAACAGAGTGAAATAATACCAAAGTTGTGCTTATCGTTTTCTTCTTTAAAAGTAGATTTATAATAAAAATCAGAATTTACAGCTGCAATAAGCTTTTCTCAGTTTATACTCTTCATCGTTTATAGATAGCTGAGTGGGAGGAACGTGCTGAAAAGTTCTCCGTTTTATGTCAATCAGTGCAAATCCTTTCCAACAAGATATCCCGTTGTGCAAATAAAGAGATTTGCTACGATCTTTTCTCCTATGTGTGGGACATCGCGGGAACACTAATGCTCTTGAATGCATTTGTCAAATGGCTATCTCTTGGTCACTTCCCAAGCAACGTGTATTCTTTTACTCAAGGCAGTTACACATGTAAGCAAAATGAATAGAAATTATACTTGTTACTAGAATTAAAGATTTAATTTTCTGTGTTCTAGGGTTCAGCAAAGGATGGAAAGAAAATTTCATGTCTGGTGATCAAGAACCTTGGGTATTTCGAGGCGGCTTGACAGCAGATTTACAGGTACGACTTACACTCATACTTGTTATTCTTAGATTTTCTTTTAATATAATTTTACAGAGACTGATGCCAGTGGACTCGGGCAATGATCTTTTTATTTATAAGCTTCCCGATGCCCCAACATCATCATACTACACTATTCGGCCATACACTCCAATGGATGAAGATATTGTGAATGGAGTCTGCCAAACTGTCTTCAAGCAATGCGGTCAAATACTGCCTGGTAAAACAAATGAAAGGCCTATAAATCGTTTATTCATAAAATGTATTTATTTTCTTTAAGGAAACCTAGCCGAAAGCATATCAGATAATATAGTCGGTCCATTTATCACCATTAATCCAGAATTTTGCATGGTAGCTCAAAATTCATTTAATGCAATAGTAGGCTATGGATGTGCTGCTCCCGATATAAAGACGTTTATCCGAAATACTGAGGTGTGTTGGATACCGAGCATGCGAGAGAAATATCCACAAACCGTTGTCGAGTCTACGGAAAACGTAGATGAATTCACAAAAGACATCATAAATGGGTTCTATAACTTTAACTATGAATGTCCACCGGAGATAGTTACCAGTCATCCGTCTGTAATGACGGTGGGTTTGCTAAATGAAGATCTCGCCATTGATGGTATAGCTAAACGTTTAGTTACCGCAATGTTAGCGGCCTTAAGATCAAATGGCTCCTTCGGTGTACATGTTCGACTTACCGATAAAGATACCAACCAGATACAATTCTACACGAAATTAGGATTCACGGAAATTTTCCGCGATGTTGATAAGTGTCAAGTATATTTGGGTAGGCACTTCTAGCGAAGAAAGAAGAAACGTTTAGTTTTAAAAAAATTAAAAATTTGAGAGAGCTAAAGATTGCGTTTTATCACAATTTGCTTGTAAGTTTATTTCATATAATAATGTGCGCCCCAATAAAATAAAGATATTTGTTCGTTTCACCTGCAAACCTAAACAAATATTGCATTTAAGGAATATATTGATGGAGAATGTATTAATAGGCCTCCGACTCAGTTTAGTTCAAGCATGTACATACATTCTCTTCTGTTAACATATTCCTTCCATTTTAGCACAAAGTACACGTGATTGCTAAACATATCTGCTCCTGATGCTATAGAATTTCGAGCTGAATCTCTTGATTTATAAGTTTTCTCAATATAATAACATCACTCTTTTATTACTGCCTATGCTTTGTGGGATGCATACACTTAAAATAATAGTCGATACTATCCCGAGTCATTTCAGCCACGAGTAGATAAACCGTACCAATGCGTTTTTTTTTTTCTTCTTTTTTTTTATAGTATTATCGTGAATATCGTTCCTTATGTTTTGTTCTTTCCCTAATGTTAAGTAAAAGAACATAATTTTTGTTTTAATTAATTATTATTTCCTTCATTTGTTTTCAAAATTTCCTAACATTTGTATTTATAATTTTTTATGTGACGTAATAGGTAACAATTTAAATAATTAAAAATACAACCATACGCAACTGTGTTTCATTTCGACGGCTATTCTATTTTCTTTGGATTTTCATAGAACCACACGGTGTTGACACCATCTTCAATGACTTTTGTTGGTTTAGAGTTCGGCAATGGAAATCTGCAGGCGATTATTTTGCAATCTGGTCGACTTTCTGCTATTAACTTGTGTTCTAAGTCTTTCATCTAAAAATATTAAATAATTATTTAGAAACCATTGAATTGGTAATACTTAGATGGATTCTTATAGAATGGCAAAGCTAATATGTTTTAGTTTTGTAGAAATAACACCTCCCAAAAGATGTTGGATGGTCAAATAACGTGAAAGAGCTTCTGCAGCCGAACGCTTTCGTAAGAAAGCCCTTCACCACGTCTGTCCTCGGTGCCACCTGAATTTTTTTTTCGGAAATTGCGAAATTGAGAGATCGAACAGCGAATTACGTAACTGTACAAATTTAAATTACTCCTAATCGAAAGCCGGCACCTTGAGATCATTAGCCGAGCAGCAGAAAGAAATGGATGTCAACTTCACCAGAAAGGAATGGAATCTGCTTCTGGAGCTCGGAGGAAGCAATATCTTCAACAACACCAACTCCTGCAACAATTCGAACAAAGTGGCCAACCGCATTCTAGAAGTTTCTCGTGCTCCGGGGGACAAAACACAAAATAAAACGCGAACTGAAAACCTAAAAACCACAGACATCAGCGTTTTCGGTCAGTTTTACCCTTGATTAGCAGTAAGAACGAGGAAAGCAGCGGGCTTCGTTGGCATATATCCGGAGTTTCTGCTACATGGCGACAAAAAACTAGTAACATTCTGGAATCAGGCAGAATCCCAGCGAACAGAGGCGAAAGCCACTGTCAAGACTGGTAAGCTGAATAATCAACCAAAAAACTGTCGATCAGAGAACCATTAATCAGTGCTACTCATAAGCACCTACATAATATGTTCATATAATACTAAAGATATTACTGATGGAACGACAGTATCCAAGGCGTAATTATTTTAAAATTGAATGCCTAAAAATACTATACCATTTGCTCAACTCCAAAGATAACTATATAATTATACGAGCGTAGATCAAACTTCCACAAGTCCTTTCGAAAGAAATCAGTCATCCTATGTACACCACTCTTCAATGCGGAGTACTTTGAATACCAAACCAGCCAAGGGTTCAGCTCTACACCCTCTGATTTGACTCCATGCTTTGCAGCAGCTAAAATTGAATATTTTGTAATTATATGCATTAACATTGATTTGAAAAATAATACCTATTACTATCCTCCCATCACCGGAACCAATGTCGACTAGTTTCCCTTGAGTATTTCTGGGTATCAATGATAGTACGTTATTAACCTGTTCTGTGGTCGCTGGTACATATGGCAAGCAGTACCGGCGAAATGCTGGAGCAACAAAAGATGCGCATACTATTGTTAATCCAATTCCAACACCTCCAGTCGCTGCAATTAAGATCTTAGCTATTGTTGACACACGTTTTTTGTCCTTTTGGACATTATTTTCTTTCAAGAATCCCATTCAAAGGCATATTCATATTATGAAATCTGCGAAAAACACAAGTATAAGAAACTATCAAAATCAGCTGGAACTGCTAGAAAGTTAAGGTGAATACACAAGGTAAAATTTAACCTATGTTTAACCGTAGTTATATCTTGGAGACGATACCAATCGAGTTGGATGTGTCCTTGAGTGACTACCTAAATGAAAAGCTAAACTTGAGGAAACGTTTTTCATTAAGACTCCCAAGAATACGATTATGTAAGCGGACGGCTCGAAAATGGACTGCAGGATTGGCGCAGCCATTTTCCCAGACAAGCTGAAAATATAAAATTTCTTCAGCCTACCAGACTCTGGTAGTCTTCCAAGTTCCAAGAAGAGCTCTTTGCTATATGCGATAGCCAAGTCGTCATCAAAGGTATTTATTCACTGCTTCCTCAAAACTGATGGAGAAATGTCTGAAAGAACTGAAGCAATTAGATACTGGCAACAGGGCCACTCTCATTTGAGTCCTAAGATTTACTCAACGACAAAAATGAAAAAACTGACGAACTGGCTAAGCAGCAGTCAGCCTTTAACGGCTCACTAGCAGAAAGGGGTTTTCCAGTTCGTTGCCTTTCACTTTGCTTTTCGGCACACCATTTATGGCTTTCGAATACTTTTTTTGTGCTGCTTTTTCTCATACTGAGATATGTCGTAAAAGGGTTTTCGGTATTCTAAGCACCAATGTTGGTAGGGGTACTTGCCGGCTACAATATGCTAAAATATCATGCAAAGAAATTTCACCTGAACGATGACGACATAATGTATGTATGCAGAGTATGCGACGATGAGGAGTTTCATGAGGCCCATTTTCTGTCATTGTCCAAACCTCTTTTTCGAAATTCTTCGATCACATCGACAACCTATGAATTACTATCAGATGTGCTCAAATTTGTAAAGATGCTGGGTTTAACCAATTATTTTATTTTCTTTATAGTGAATGGATATGTTTGAATGGATTTATGAACACAGTTTGTTTTCATATTGTAGATGTAAAAATAAAATGTCTGCCTTAACGAAACCTAGCAACGTCAGTTTACTGAAAAATGGCGAATGTGCGTGACAGCGACACATCATTGTGGCTGCATAATAAACTCGGTACATCAAACGATTCGTGGATAAGTGGTTCAATTTGTTCGCAATTAAACAAAGAAGTTCTAAGGAATATTAAGGAATGTTTTCCTGACCTACAAACACAAGTTAAACTTAAGTTATTGCTAAGTTTTTTTCACATACCGCGCCGTCTAGTCGAAGAGGTAACACCATTGGTGAAAAATATTAACTTTCGTTAAGTTTTCGTGTTCCCAGTTTAACATAAAAAAAAATTAATAAACGAAACACTTGTCATAAATTTTGTGCTGTTGGTGAAAAAATGAAAAAAAAAAAAATACAATACAACTATTTTTTATTCCATGTTTTCCTAAGAAATTTTTTCTTGATGTTATCCTTCAATCTAATGGCTTGATTTTCAACAAAAGTGCGATTCTATTCTGTATGCAATTTACTTACCGTGCAGAGATAAACAATGGATTACACTTTTGGCGCGTTAGTTATGCCGTCAGTGTTGCTGTACATAATTTACATCAATCCTGAAAAAATTGTTTATCAAAATGAATTTTCACTTCTAAACGAAGTGTTATATGCGTAAAAGTGACTTCATATTCTATTGTTCCCTTACGTATACCCAACATTAGGCGATTGATCTTTATTGTATTGCATATATGTACATATGTAGTTATTTTTCGTTTTTGACTAGAATTGTTCAGATTTTCTATTTTTAATATGCTTCTCTTGTAGAAAAAGAAGTATTGAAGCACTAATTTATTCTGTAGAGCACGGGACACCCTAGAAGTGTAAAATGCTACAAGGTGGGACGGGGTTAATGACTGGACAAATCGTCCACTTATTTCTGTGAATACTTATTCACCAATAGTCGTTTCCACGTGTCAAAGGATTTTGATTGACGTTTTGAATCAAGGTAGAGGATGTCTATTTGTGTATGATGATGTGACACATTTACTTCTTTTAACTCCTGTAATTATTATTTTTTTATTGTAGAATTTCTGTCGTCGCCGTGCTCGGTGGTTAGTCCGTTGGACTGCTATGCGAGAAGACCCAGGTTCGAGCCTCAAAACAACCAAAAACGTTTTGTAGGATACTACCTCGTCGCGGGCATGACAAACCTCTAAGATAATAATTTGTCATGACGAAGTTTCGTAATCCGCCGAGCAGAGTCGGCAATTAAACTGCTAGTCCCTTCCATTCGTGCGAAAAATTTAGCACAACATGAAAAGTTGCGAGTAGCTAGGCTCTGGCTCTCTATGAGCTGTCACGTCAAATATTGGAATTTGTAGATTTTCCTCAATCCAGCTGCGACATTGGCTAGCTTTTTCTTATTGGAAACAAGTATTTGACTTTTACATCGGATATCAGGTTAGGGGTTATATTAAGTGGCTATTCTCTGTTTTCGTTCATTGTCCCTTTCTACCTTAACTTTAACTGACTTTTACACTATTCAGTTTTCAGTTATCCGAATCGGCTTCATTGAGGGTTCCTTGAAGAAATCTTCAGCAAACTGTTGTCTAGCTTAGGATAATCAGGGTTTTACTTCGTGGCGCTAAAGTCCGGGGTGGACTTGGGTCTCAACTAAAATCGTTTCAAGCCAACTCGATCTCTAGCAACCCGTCTCCAGTTTCGCACGTTAAGCTGGTTTAGGTCACCTTCCAGTTGAGTTTGCTAACCGAGTCATGGTCTCCCCTACTGCGACGTCCCTCGGGGGTAGATTCGAAGATTTTTTGAGCCGAAGCATTCCTTCGTTGTTGAACCTTCACTTTTCCGGCTAAGTCGATGTCGCTGTACGTTGTATCTCCTCCACTCACCGACCGGAAAACGCTCAAAAAATGTTCCTTTAAAAACAGCCAAGAACAACCTCATCCATTTTTAACAAAGTCCATCCTTCTGCGTCAAAGAGCAGAATAGGTCATTTTAGTTGTTTAACAGAGGGCTTAGCTATGTAATTGCCTTCTTAGCTCAAAAAGCAGCTGTTGGCAAGATTTATTGTGTTCGATCTCAGCGCTAGTGTCGTTGTCTCAATTAATAGCGGAGCCTAGGTAGACAAAGTTCTAAATGTCTCCAAGTTGTATCTGTTTATGGTGACGTTCTGTTTGAGACGTCGTTAGGTTTCTTCTGTTTTTCTGTTGGGTGTCCTTTTTTGTAAACAGCCTATATTTGGTCTTGCTCTCATTAACCGTTAGAACCGCCTTCGCTGCTTCTGACTCAATACTCACGAAAGGGGCAGCATTACCACATAACGGCAAATAAGTTCTTGTAGGCTATGTTAAGAAAACTGATGCCTATGTAGTTGGCGCATTTCAGAGGTTCTCATTTCTTGAGGATCAGGCAAAAAGTTCTATTCATCGAGCATACTTTCATCCGAATATTGGCGACTCTGTACAGCGAATTGAGAATCTTTTTTATGATAAATTATACCCTCTCATTGCCTGCTAAAAGATGGTGCTAAGGAAAACGTTTGATTGTGTCAGATCGCGCACCGGCCAAATAAACTATCCACTCAGTCACAGTAATCAATAGGGAGCTGGATAGATACATACGAAAATATAGGAACTTGCTACAATATCCGTCTACAGTCTGTCCTTAGTCCTTGTGGGATATAAAACTTAAATGCGTTTGGTTGTCCACACACCAACAAAACAATTTTGACTTATAATAACGTTTATGTCATCCATATGTTTTGCGAAATTTGAACAACGTGATAAGGAGTTTGTCGTTTACAATAACTGGAGAATGAAATACCTTCCAAAGTCTTCGAGCAGAACATTAGCACAAAATATGGTCGGAAGTCTCTTAAAATAACATAAAAAACATTAGTTCAGGCTTATCTACATATGTACATGCCCACAAAATGAAAAAAATAAATAAATATTGTATGCGCGGACCTCTAGAGAGCTAACGCTTACCGACTATGTTGTGGTTGTTATATTCTTCACACGCAATATACATATGTATGTTGCCGTTTCTGAACGAAGGATTGAGCAGCTTTTCTTAAGAAATCATTCTCCCGGAGGTTTGTAATTGTCTGTCGAAAGGTGGTGGTATCCAAAAACATTCCATTGTTGCTGGGATTTGAACCTGTCAGCATGCTCAGCAGTTTAAAGAGTTGTACTTGTAAATAAAAATCGAACGCCAAACATTTTGCAAAAATTTACAAAGTTCTCGCAAACTATTAATGAAAAAAATAAATTGTCTCTTTCACAGTGGAAATCAGAATTAGAAGAAGTTATAGAAGTAGCAGGATTAGACTCAGAACTATGGGTTTCAATGCTAGCAGAGACAATGAAAACCTTTCCAGCGTCAAGTTCGCTGAACACAGAAATATCCGATTACGAAGAGACAAGACCAATATTTACCGACATGGTAAACGACCTCCGTAAGATGGTTAGTAAACACAGTGACTTAGGTATGCTGCCGCTTGAGTGTCAATATCTCAATAAAAACGCGTTAGTTTCTGTGGTAAGTAGTATAGTCGACTTTGCATTCGTTCGTCATTACAAATTGATAAAAATTCTTTGTTACAGGTTGGTCAACAACCAAATCCAGTAAAGCACTTTACTCTGAAGCGAAAACCAAAGAGTGCAAATTTGCGTACAGAGCTCCTGCATAAATCCGCTGATGCCCAATCGAGTCTTAAAAAAGCGTCGGCTCCCACAATACCGTTGCGGTCGCGCGGAATGCCCCGTAAAATGACTGACACCACACCATTGAAGGGAATACCTTCTCGAGTGCCTACTTCCGGTTTCCGGTCACCGAATGTTCAGCCGAATCAGTCTCGGCCAAATATGAGTCGAACTCCAGCCGGCCGTAAAGATGGAGGGATAAAACTCATCGAATTTACCGAACAGCCTTTAGGTTATGCCGCTGCTAAGAAACGAAAACGACAACAAGAACTCGAGGAGCAACAAAAGAAAGCATTGGAACAGAAGCAAGCCAATAATAGCACTACCAACCCTACCACATCGTCGCCAGCATCTTCCTCAACAGCGACAGTAACGCCCACCGCAACTACAGCATTGGTTGGAGATGCAGCAAGTACAGAAACAACTACTACCACCACTTCTTCCATTGCGACCATAACGAGTGCAGCAACACCAGACTATGCACCCACTCTGACCTACACCCAGCCGCCAACTCCTGCTGTGGAAACAATGTGCGATGAAAAGCTGATAGCAGTCAAGCTAATTACAAACGCCGTCAGCGCACCTTCAAATTCTCTACCCTCGAGTGTTCAAACAAACAGCAGCAAGATATTTATCAAAGAGGAGGTTCAAATCAAAACCGAAGATGTTATATCACGCCCCATTAAGATAGAGCAGGAACCAATGCAGCAAATTATCGTGCAACAACCGCAAAAGCAAACAATTGTTACCACTTCCAGCACCGTAAATCAGCCACCACTGACGCAACCAATCAAAATAGAGAAACTAGACATTAAGCCCATTATTAAATCAACGCCAACCACAACACCTGCTCTAGTGCAACGTTCAAATCCATTGGCGAACCTGCCAAACAACATTTCAGTTAAAATAACTTCCACTAAGGCTACAAAGGCGACACAGCAACAGCAGCAAAAGATTCTCATTAATAGTTCCACACCTGTTATTTTGTCTCCAACAATGCAGAACGTAAGTGAAATGTTTACTACGGCGTTATACAACTTTTTATTTTATTTTTATTTTTCTAGAAGCAAACGAGTTTATCAAATGCAAGCCAACAAACGCAAACTCAATCCCTTAAATCACTACCACTGGGACAATTAAAGTCAGCAGCTAACAGTGGTCCTGTCATTATATCTCAAACCATCATTCAACCCGCGAAACGTGCTAACCACAGCACTCAAAACATTGTTGTCTCTTCAGCTCCAGCAATCACATCAAATATATCTTCAATGGTTCAGACATCGTCTGGTGGCGGAACTGGTGTACATGTAAACAACAATCTTCAACAACAACAGCAACAGCAAACCACACAATATATAATAACTTCGTCACCTCAGACCACAATGCCTTCATTAGCATCGTTCGCGCAGGCGCGGCCGTCTCAGCAGACGATTTACCAAACATCCTCGACGGGTACTGTGAGTGGATCCACCCAGACACCAACGAAAATTCTCCTCAAGACCGCGCCATCGTTACCAGTGATGATGTCAGCCCGCCAAAACCAAACAAATGTGCAATCAAATCCGCCTCCGTTGATTCCTACTCAACAGTCGACAATTTTAAATATTCAAAATGTCAATTTACCCAATAGGCCTGTTACCATTCAGCCGGCATCTCAGGCTGCACAGCAACAACACCTATTGCAGCAGCAAATCCAACAACAGCAGCATCAAATTCAAACTCACACTGTCGTCTCCAATACAAATGCTACACAACAACCTAAGCTGACTCAAGTCGTCATGCAGTCACCGACAAATTCCAACGTTAAGGGCAAAACGATTATTCTCACGCAAAAGGGCGTAATCTTGCGTAACATTGGTGGCGATATGTATCAACAGATTCCGATTAGCAACATGTCAGGATTGCAGAATTTGGGTGGCGCTACAATTGTGACAACCGGTCCACCTGGTCTTGTCAAGTCTTCACAGAACGCACAAACTATTCACGTCCAGCAACCAATGAAGCAAAACACTCAGCAGATACCCGCCTTAATACCCACTAACAGTCTGAGTCAGAACATTGGGGTGTCATCATTGGCTCCGGTAGTTGTTCAACAACAGCCGCATCAACAAACGGTTCAAACTATCATTGGGAGTGTAAGTGTAAAAGAGAAAACAATCAATACTTGGTATAATGTGTTTGTTTACAGCCTCCACAGCAAACAATTATTCGTCCTGTTATGACGCAAGCATCTCTTCCGACGTTGCCACAAGGTTTGACGCTAATACAGCGCCATGGTCAGCCTACGCAACTCGTTCAAATGCAGACCACACAGCAGCAGCTTCAACCGCAACAACAGCAACAAACGCAAATTCATAGGACAATTTTGACGCAGCAGCCACAGAGCACAACAACCAACCAATTAAGGCCGCAACAGATAATTCTACATCATAAGCCGCAACAGCGAATAATAACCACCACAACCGCTCAACAAGCTCTTACCCAAAATAATGCAAACAACAGTAATAACAGCAGAGGAACTCAGATCATAGAGGTTCGCCAACAATCGCATCAACAGCAGCAGCATACGCAGCAACAACACACCCAGCAGCAGCAACAACAGCAGCAGCCGCTGAGAAAAGGCTTGTCGTTGTCGGTAAGGTATTTTGTTTTTGTCTGTCTGTTCTTAGAACTCTCTTTTTGTCGTGACTTAATTCATTGACCGCAGCACATCATCATCAATGTTTGATTATGCTTAAAGCTGCTACTGTCTTAGCTTTTGTAATGTTTCGCGGGGCAGTTCTTCTGCAAGGCTTCTCTCGCGAGAAGTTAGAGCTGCTGCCCAAGTAAAACTGACTGAGTTCATTCATTTTCCTATTTTCGATCTTCGTTTTAACCCGTTTGGCACACATTCCATGGGACTGGTTAATGAATTGATTGACGTACGGTAGAAATACATTGTTCCCTCTATTCGGAGATAGTCGAGAAGTCCTTGGACACAAGTGTCTTCACCAGTCCGCAGTCTCCTAAGATCTTAAACAAATGGAACGGCTCCTATTTTTCTTTGACCAAACAGCGCCACACTTTTTGTCAATTTAAGTCATTTCACCGTTCGTGAGGCATACTGCGTGCACAGCACTTTGTGTGGGGTTCTGTAACGCGGCTTAAATTCCTCCAGCTCATTCCCTGTGACCTTGATACCTTTTCAACTGAACTGCTGCACTTTTGCTTAGGGCGGTCCACTCTACTTGCGTAAGTAAGCTAATTGTCTTCGTGCCGTAAGGAGTATCTGATCCATTGTCGTTTTCTTCCTATACTGTCAGCTTTGGTTTTCAGGTTGTAAGTCAGGTTTCATGGAGGTCCATAATCCTGTGTGAAAGCGGGCTATAATCACGGGGCATTGGCCAATAGGAGACCATGCGGCCAAACTAGGTATTCCATACAACCCCCACTGCCGTAGATGCGGGAACGAAAATGAGAAGGAAACTCTCTCCCATTTCCTCTGCAAATGTCAGGCACTAGCAAGAGCCAGACTGCGTGCATTAAACCAACCATTCTTCGACGACCTTAATGACATCTCTAGTAAAGGGATAAGTGATCTAATCTGCTTTCTTAATGCTCATGCTGAACCGCCACCTCTACCTACCTACCTTTCCAGTCATGTATCTTTTCTTTTATAATAAAGGTGTTAAACGGTTTATGACTACTTTAAAATTACAGCACGAGCATCGGGGAAGCACCGTTTTCTACGTATTCTCAAAAGACCGATAATAAAAAAAAAGTTGTCGTGACTTAGCATATGTTGTGTTCCTACTTCTATATGCTTATGGCTTGTGTATGTCCATACCTCAATAAGGGTGATTGTTTCGTTCTTTTTCCAACCGATTCACAGTGGGATATTTGCATTGAAAACCCGGCCAATATTATTTTTCATTCATTATTGCATTATTTATACGTGAAAATGGTAGTTATACAACAAAATAATAAGTTTTCTTCTTTCAACAACATTTTTTGAGATTTGAAAATATTGAAAAATTAAAAAAAAAAAAATATTTTCAGAATCAGATACTAATTAGATTTCTTTACTTGTCACGACTCTTACACCGGACGATCTATAGCAAACATTGTTTCTTTAAATAATTACGTGTCGGCTTACAAAATTTCGAGTCGCAAACAGTCGCAGCTAATTATTTTTGTATTCAATTTGAGAATATTTTTTCTTTCTTATACCGTAAAAATAATTACCCAATAGCGCCAAATACTATAACAAACTCGGCTTTTCGATGCAAATACTTCATTATGCGATTGTGCGAACTGGAACATTTTGTAAAATTACTTAAACAGTGTAAAATATAAGTCGGATCGTGTCCCTGTAATCCGTTTTTTCTTTCGTCCTTCATCCCTGGATTTGATAATATTTATAGAAAATACGTATAGATCTATGTGTCAGCAATCCAAACTTATATCGCATTGTATTTCCAGCATGAACACGTTCATAAGGCTCATGAGATGTTCAGAAAAGCAAATCGAGTCTCACGACCCGACAAGGCTCTTATTCTTGGTTTCATGGCAGGTCAGAGAGAAAATCCACGGCCGACTCCTGAGAATGTTACTGTCATCAAATTAGGTGAAACAGAGGTACGTAATCAGATATATTCGTTCTCGATAACAAGACTAATATTTGCATTTACAGGAGAAAGTTCAACAAGAGGATGGAACATCGGCATTGTGCCTTGTTGAGTCATTGATTCGTCTGGACTACAATACCGGCGAATGGAAAACATTCCAAAACTATAGGCGGCTCGATCAAAATTCTAGTGCTCAGAATACAGATGGTGGAATACAATCACAGAATTCTGTAGTGATATAAGCGGAGAGGGGGAAAAAAAATACGCACGCTTGTCTATTCCTCAACACTAAGATTTTCTAACTGAAGTATTTTTGTTCTTAAAATTAAAAATCGCAAGAAGAGATCACCGTCGATTGATCATATTCAGAGAATGCTTGCTAAAATGTTTATTGTTTCTTCATTTTTAGTTTTTTCTTTTATTTTATTTTACAAAAATGCGACAAAGGTGTGAAACTCTTCTCGGAGTTTGTAGCTTTGATTTCTGAGAATAAATTCTGTTAAGAATTTTGATTTTGAAGCTGTGTTTAAGACCTTGGGCAAAAAAAAAAGAAAGCTATCACCGTACGGATATTCTTTTGGAACCGTTCTTGTGTATGTGAATTTCTTTATGTTTATTTTTAGTACATATTCTTTTTTTTAGATAATGAAATATGAATTACAAATTTAAACTAGGAAAATAATCTACTGAACTATCTGTTAACGTGTACATTAAAAGGAAAACAAAACACATAAAATATTTTCAAAATGTATTGTATATTTTAGTTATTAATCCAATTAACATACATATAATCAACGGAAACCCTAAACAAAATGTCAAGACTCTCATTAAGGTAAATAGTTGTTTTTACGCAGAAAGATGGTTGGGAAAATAAAGAGAGGGAAAACGAGAGAGAGAGAGAGAGAGTCATATAAAAGTTAATATAATTAAGATGTTGTCTATATACATAGTACATCTATGGAATATTTGAAGAATAAAAAGAAAAAAAAAGTGTAACTGTACAAAGATATATATTATTAATAAATCATAAACAATATGCTACATTAAACAGATAATAAAACTTTAGTATACAAATATTAAAATCTAAATAAATTGAATCAAACAATTTATTTAGTATTGCTTAACATAACGAGCTTATTTCTTTGCCTGCGCGCAAGGTTTTAAAGAGATTCCGTCATAAGTTGGACTTACGTTTCAACCGAAAAAGAAAAAAAGTGGTATGTCTGTGTCGCGGGTACGTTGACGTTCAGAAGACGTTATACGTCTACGTCGTTCGCTCGACAGCGAAGCAATCAGTTCCAACAGCTTTACTGGGCTTAAGCTTAGATATCGCTATCCGGGTTGAATAAATCAATCTGCTTTATGACGGTATTAAATTATATTGCTCGTCATTGCCATAATACAATCAGCAGACGCGTTCCATTTGTATCCTTAGAATTTACTGGTATCCTCGTTCGTTCCTGCATGCTTTTGTTCTAGCTCTGTAGCTTTATTCTTTCTGCAATAGCAAATCTCTATTTCCCCGATCGCGCGCTTTTTATGTTTCTTTTGGGAAACCGGTGATTATTTCTTCTTTTCCAATGCGTCGATCGCAATGATCAGTGGTTAATGATTAATTAACCAGGAGATCTCCATATATGCTGCAAATATTGTGATGCGAAAATCGCCTTCTAAGTATGTAGATACGATAACATTTCACCCTGCGGCAAAGTCGATTAGCCTGAACTAGTTATCGAAGTTTGTCTCATGCACGGCATATTTTGTGACAGTACTACCAAAGATGCCCTCATTCCTGCTATCCAGGAGCTCATAAAAGTTGTCTTCGGTGTCGTTATCTTTCTTCTCTGTGGAGAAAATGGTCTTAACAGATCGTTTAAATAAAAGAAATTCATATTCAAATTCATGCCGTGTTGTTCTCCTAACGCTTGTGACATGGCGCCTTTCTTTCATTAAATCTGCACGAAAATATTAATGTTGATTACTAATAATAATAGCGGCACGTGACTTTAAATTGAACATTAACTGGCGCCCTCGCTAGCATTGAGTCAGAAGCGATAAATATGGGTCTTGGAATAAAAGAGGGTTAGCTTTAATTTCGAAGTGGTAAAGGAGATCGCTTACGTAGGCTGCGATATTGAAAATGAGTAACACTGTTTAGGAGAACCAAGGAGATGTCGTACAAAATCCCAGACTTTGTATTCGGTGCCGAAACATGGTCTTTCTTAAAACCAAATGAAATTGCTCTTGGAATCTTTAAGAGAAAACTTTGTACGATCTGTGGTCCTATTTGTGTTGACGGTACATGGACGAGGAGATTTTAACAGTAATAGCTATACAGCGTCTGAGATAGATTGGTTATGCGGAGCGGATGAACACTAATGCTTCGAGTCGAAGAGTCTTTAAATCCATCCCAAAGGAACTACATAGAAGAGACAGAACAAGTCTTCAATGACTTGCGCAAGTGGGGAGGGACCTCAACAAATTTCGAGTACGTAATTGGAGGCAGCTAGCTGGCTGGTTGAGATCCCACTTCGGACTCTAGTGCCAGGCAAAGTGATATAAGTAAGACATTTAATTTTTTTGTGTGACTGCTGCGCAAGGGGCTCTGGGACACAAAATATGTTTTAAGACACATCACAGGGTATTATTCTCTGTCAAAAAAATATACAATTCAACAATTCTTAGAGCATTTACATTGTTAAACATTGGAATGTTTTGCTTTATTTACAATATCCACTACAAGTAAAAGGCAAGAATAACACTTAAGAATAACTTACAATTTTTAAAAGAAACAATCAACAGATTATTTGTCTAACTCAATGTAAATTAATTACATAATTAATGAAACAAACACTTATTCTATTATTTTAACAATTCTGTAAAATGGGATGTAAATTTGTGTGTTTGAGAACTTCCACCTTCCTGTTTGATATTCCTCGTAGAAGAGTCCAGCTCTGGAGTATATTCCAAACACAAATATACAGAAATGATGATTGATGCACTTGTAAATCTATCGCCCGCTCAAGACGAATAGTCAATTTCCTTCCAATGGACGAGACATCGCTGAGAATCAGGAGCAAGACTAAATGGCCTTGTCCCATCACTATGAATGTATTCATTGACTTGGTAATCTAATAGGGTTTTGTAGTTGTAGACATCTGTTCCAAGTTGCTTCGGGAAAAGGAAAAATATTAAAAAAAATTTCAAATTAATGAAATAACTTCAACAAACCTGTGTGAGAGGGTTTGAGTTAGTTGTAAATATTCCGACAAATTGTTTAGCTTTGGCAAGTCTTAAGGTTTCATGTTCCATAAAATGCATACAGGCAACGTTCTCTTGTGAATTTAAATCGGTGCTGGTACCCATCATGAAGGAATGCAGAATTTTATTTAATCCCTTAGGTAGATATTTCTCTCTGTTTTGGAATGCAAATTACAATGTGAATTATGTTAGTCTACAAAAGTTTACCTTATTGGATCCTCCAGTGAAGCGAGCAAATCAAAAACTATAGAAAGGCGGGATCTTACATGTACCTCCGGTTCATCGAGAGCATCAAAATTTAGTGCTGTGCCAATAGTTCTATTCGTATTCATATCTCTGACTATGAAACTCAAATCTTTCTGAACTAGCATCTCCCATATGTCCTACAAAATTTAAATAAAAACATTTGTAAACGGTGGTTAATGAGGGGGAGACCAAGCACATGTACATATATGCTGTTAACAAGAAAGGAAACCCAACACCGAAGCCACACACAAAACGTCACCATAGATAGATACAACGACGCCAGCAGTGAGATCAAACAAAGAATAAATCTTGTCAATCGGTGCTTCTTTGGGTTAAGAAGGCAATTGAATAGCAAAGCCCTCTTTCGAACAACTTAAGTGTCCTTTTATAAGAACTATCCTGCTCTATGGCGCAGAGGGATTGACTTTGTCAAAAATGGATCAGGTTGCTCTTGGCTGTTTTAAGATAAACATTTTTCGGGTGATTTTCGGTTCCGTCTGCATAGTTGGTTAGTGGAAAAGGGTTATACAGCGACTTCGATTTAAGGAAAAACAAGGTGGCTTGGTTATGTAAAGCGGACAGACACCAATGCTCCGGCCCGGAAAATCTTCAAATCCACCCAAGCGCAGTAGACGAAGACCGTAACTCAGGTGGCGCAAGCAAGTGAAAGGAGACCTCAACCAACTTAGGCAGTTAACTTAAGACCGAGCTAGCTGCAGACGCTTGTTGGTTGAGGCCCATGTCCACCCCGGATTGTAGCGCCACCATAAGATTTGTAAGCGATGTACTTATTGAACTTACATTCATAATTTCGATATAGTCTGTTCTTAAAATGTCCGGTTTAAGCCATTGCTCTAGATCAGCTTTTCCATAAAAACTCTCCACAATGATTCTGAAAATACAATTGTTAAGAATGCTCTCTCACTCTCTCTAGAATCATTTGAACTTACTCAATAACATCATCCTTATCGTCCATGGTTAAGGGAATTGCTTTCAAACTCAAATGAGGACAAGCCCTGGTCCATTCTTCTTCCATCGGTACTGTGTTATCGTTTTTAGCCATTTTGTATAGAATATCTCCAAGATTCTTTGACGAAATAAAATCAGATATTCCAATTAAATAACCTTTTTCACGTAACAATGTAACGGTAAAAATTGAGTTTAAAGAGTTGCCACCCAACTCATAAAAATTGCTATTTGGTGTAAGTGTTGCACGAGTGGAACGTCCTATTACACTGCCCACTGTTTCAAAAAGATCTCTTGCAATAAGTTTCAGATCCTCGGGTACTTGGCTATAATCAAAATCTAACATTATAACTGTATCGTCTTCGTTGTTGTTGGCTGTTTCGTAGGACTTCAACAATGCTTGGCGATCGATCTTGCCATTGACCAAAAGTGGAACACGATCAATGATCATCACTTGGGGAGTCATATAGTCAGCCAATTTGTTCTTTAAAGCCGCTTCAATTTGTAATCCACTAAAGAGGGGTGAATCGTTCCTAAGCTTTACGAACGCCAAAAGTGCTTGATCAATTTGGTTAACATGATAGCAGAGCACAATAGCCTTCTCCACAACGTCAATTGAAAGAATGTTTTTCTCCACTTCGGACAGATCGACTCGGTGTCCACGGATTTTTATCTGTGAATCTGTTCGACCTTCATACATGATGTAACCATTTTGAAGAGAACCGTAGTCGCCAGTGCGGTATAGTCGAGAGTATTCTGAAATGCACATTCAAATGTAAAAAACTGGAACCAAACCGAAGTTCACTTACTATACTCCACAGCGAGTGGGTTCTCGAAAAATCGATCAGGATCTCGTCCATTTACATATCCATTAGCAAGATTCAATCCAGCGACAAATATTTCACCAATATGTCCATTCTTGACTGGTCTGTAGTCCTTGTCTAGTAGGTATATCACAGTGTTGCTAATAGGAAGTCCTGAAAATATCACAGTCGGTTAGCACAATATAACTAGATTCCCCAATCCACATACCAATGGGAACTCGATCAAATTGATTTAATTGTGTTTTGCTCTCGCATGTGAAGTACGTTACGTCTCCCATTACCTCTGTGGACCCATAAAAGTTATACAGGGCATGCACGCCTTCCTCGAAGTAGTCATAAAAATGTTCGGCCAATTGTACCGGTAATGGTTCACCGGAGCACACCCATATCTGGAGACTATGCAGAAGTTTTGCATTTGACTTACGAGTCATTTGCAGGTACATGAGAATATTCCGTAAAAGTGTTGGAACCAGCACCAATCTGCGGATTTTATATTGCTCCAGTGCTGAAACCAGTCTTTCGGGATCTTTGGTAATTGCCTTTGGAATAACCAGAACGGCCATACCTGCAATTAGTATAAGATTGCTTTAAACTAATTACACGTCAAATGGACTATTGTTTATTAGTTACGTTACCGTTAAGAAGTGGACCCCACAGCTCAGAAATCGAGTCAACAAACGTAAGAGCTGTTTTAAATACGCCAATAGATTCGTTAGCGGTATACGGGAACGTGTCCCACTGCCATTGTAAACGGTTGAGCAAAATCGAATGCGGTAATCGAACACCTAACAAAAATAATACTTTAGCACGTCCCGTCAAATCGAGTAGTTCAAGTAGTGTTTATACCTTTGGGAATGCCTGTACTTCCGGAGGTGTAAAGAACGATTGCGAGATCGTTTTTCACATTCAACATCTTGCTGTCAGGAATATTACTCGTTTGCATTTCATTGGCCTTCTGATATAGCTCGGATAAGTGCAAGATGCAAGTCGATCCGAAAAGTTTACGATCGATTTGATCGTCACATATGACCATTATTGGCTGCGCTTCATTGAGGATGTGATTTATTCGATTTGCTGGAAAACTTGGATCGATGGGGAGGTATGCTGCACCAGCTTTCCATGCGGCAAGGAGTACCATCACTAAACTATCTGATGGTTGCATACAAACAGCGATTACATAATCACCATCTCGATTGGGCTTAAAAGAACTTTTAATAGACTCTCGTAGAAAAAATCTTGCGAACTGATTGGACTTCTCATTAACTTGTTGATAGGTTAATGCTCTGGAAATAGCTGAAGACGAGATCTCATCATTGTATATGAGAGCTGATTTGCAATGGTATTGAAGAAGATTGTCCTCAAATATTCGGTGAAGACTGCGTGGTATTATGTCCAGTTGTGGTCCTTTGATGATGGATAATTGTGGCATTGATCCCATGATCTGAAATATAAAAAAAGAAATTTAATGAAATTTATTCCATTGTGGACACATGAAATATTGTAGAGGAGAGGGATACAACTTCGGTGGAGCATTCAAAATTTTAGATTAGTAGGATAAAGCGTTCTTGAAAGTCCGGGAGTCTTAAATGCACAAGAAATTGACACTTCTATGACAATTTTCAAAATACAAAATTCAACCTACACAAAGGCTGCTGCTGAAATGACCCTGAAAACCTACAAGAGGGCAGTGCAAATGAGCAGATCTTGATCTCGTAACATTCAGTAACGTACTGAATTATTATTGTAATATTTGGATCCAGAAAGTGAACCCTACAACTTCTGAATATATAAAATTAACATATACCACGTGATAGTTAAATTATCAAAGATTTTACTTCACTTAAAGGAAATTGTGATGGCATACGCCGGACGGAATCCGTTTTGCTGCGTCTGGAAACTTCCACGAAGTATAACTTCTGACTTTGTGGAGCTAGAATGTTTTTTATCATTTCAATCGACAGCTCTCATGGAAATTTATAGATTTCGTGTGTTAAATATCAGTGGCGAGTAGATATGATGAAGTCGTATGGGGTTGAAGATGAAAATTAACAAAAGTCAACAGAATTTGGGTGCCTGGACACAGTGACAAGCCTGGTAATTGCAAAGCCGATAAACTTGCCAGATGTGGTACGACCCTAGTGATTCCTTCTCATACCAAAGGTCTGGGTATACCAAACAGTACAGTTAAACTTATTATCAAACAAAATATAAAAGCGGTCATACGTGTCATTCCACCAGACTTATATGGCCAGAAAGGGAGATTATTACCCTCAACAAAACACAAATTCGCACCATTACTGACCTCATCACAGGCAACTGCGTACTAGGACAACCGCCAGGAGACTAGGGCTCTATACAATGATTTTTGTAGAAGCTGTTGGGATGAGGAGGAGGAGGAAAGAACAACTCACCTTCTCTGCCATTGTCCAGCGCCTTCCACAGTGGAAAAAGATTTCTTGGGCACTTAGTCAAATCCCCTTAAGGAAGATCCTCTTATTTATTAACAACTCTAAATGATTCTGCTCGTAGAATTTTCCTATAGGGAATTCTATAGGCATCACAACGGGCTCTGAGCCTAAGTGAGTCCCATGGGACGCCTATCTACTTAACCTAATCCAACCTAACAGAATATTAGCCTATTTTTGTCCAAAAGCCAAGTTGAAATGGAGAATTTTTAGGACCGCATGGACGGTGAGTGGAAGAGCGGATACAACAATTAACTGTACGGGTTGTATATCGACTTATGCAGAAGAGTCAAGGTTGAACGACTGAGGTGGACACCAATGCTCTCGCCTGGATCTTCGAATCCACCCCAGCGCAGTAGCGGAAGACCGCAACTCAGGTGGCGCACTCAAGTGAAAGAGGACCTCAAACCAACTTAGCGTGCAGAGTCACACTTAGCGGGGCTGGAGTCACTTGTTGATTGCGGCCCAAGTTCACCCCGGACTGTAGCGCCATCTTGAGTAAGTAAGTAGGTAAGTAGCTAAGTGATTAATCGATGAAAAACAACTTATTACTTCTCTTTACAGTTACACATTAGGAGTTCCACAGTGGGGACTATAATGGATCCATTAATGTCCCATGTCGTCAACTTATATCACACCGTCCCCCCTTTAACGTAATGTAACCTCAACTCTACATTATTGCCATCTATGGAACAACGTTATAGCAAAAAGAAAGATAATAATGCTGCAAAAAAAAAAAAACACAAAACAAAGAGAATAAAGCAGAAACGAAATGCAGTAATTGAATCAAAAAGGAAAATATGTTCATATGTGGCTATGTAGGTATAATTAAATAATAATAATTGACTTTTATTAAATTAAAAAAACTAAAAGTGGATTTTAGCTAACTAAATACACTACATACATTGTAGAAAATAATTTATTGTTTAACTTCTAGGTGAATGGATGGCAATCAATGGCAATCAACCATTTGTCGGCTACAATACATAATGTGTACATTACATATAAGGTTTGCCGTTGGGTATATAAAGGTCATTCTTCCGACTTCTAAATAGCAATCCAAGTTTGTCGACTGAAAGGCCTTTACTTTTTGTGTAAACAGTTGCATTTAGTGTGATTTCATAATGTCTTTGGTTTCATTACACATTGAGGCGGTGAAATCCACCAAAGTTGGAAAACTATGTACGATAAAAGTCCAAATATTGCGTAGTATGACATAGACGTAGCAGAGCAAGAATTCCCCCAAGTTTCCAGAGAGTAATTACAGAGTAATTGCAATCAATTGCAAAAAGACTCAAGCTGTGCGAGAACTGAGAACACCATGAAGCTTGACATTTGACTGACATGACTACTCTTATGTATTCGTAATGAAGCGCCCAGTCCGTTTGATAAGCAATTAGTCACATCCTCATTATTATGCTGGATTCTGTCAATGGAAATGATTTGCGTAACGAGGGAAAATCTAGGTACACACAGTTGATTAGGTGTAACTTATGCAGAAGTGCGAATTTACAAGGGTTCTCCTGTGGGTACAAAGAAAATGTCAAGACTTCAATCAGGCAGCGGAACACTTGAAGAGTAACTTTCTATCTTTTGGTGTACCTATGCAAGTAATTGCGTGCCCGTGCACACAATGAATTCTTACGATCTTTTACATTGAATTAATAATGCGATGGTAATAAAATCACAATAAACTGATGGTATGCAGCAGATGTGTTGTGCACTGTGCCTGTGCAGTAGTGCTTTGTAATTGACTTGCAATTACTATTCAAAGACCGGAGATTTATTCGCCTATTGAAATTAATCAAGGACTTTGACTAAGACGAGAAATTCATTATATATTGGTAGATATTTTTTTCTTATTGTGTTTTTCTTTTTTTTTCAACCAGGATGTCATAAATCAATTTAAATACTTATCTAACATGTATACAGTTCTACGATTAGTTTTGCTAGGTAATTAAGCAGCTGAATTAGTTAAGTATGTAAATGCTTAGGATTCGATTCGAAGGTAATTACAATTTACTATGCTTACATAAAAGCGAGCGACCTTAGAGATTCTAAAGTTTTCTCAACAAATATCGAGGATATTAAAAGAACTATATTAATAAATATAGGCCGAACCCTAGCCATTCTGTGGGGTAGCCAAATCACTCTTTGTAAGACATGCAAAAAGGATTTGCATGCAAGAATTATGCCTGTTTCACAATGCGAGCGTGAAAGCGAGACGAGAGCGAGGCGAGAAGCGATGTCATCTCGTTCTCGCTATAAATTCGTCTATCAATTCAAAATGAACGCGCGCGTCGGGGCGAGATTTTTGACAACTAGTTTTTATTGTGTGTAAAATCAAAAATAAAAAGGACGATAAGGTGCATGCAAAATTCAAAATCTCTTAAAAAATTAAAAGAAACAATTTAAAAAAAAAAAACATTACTGTTAGCAGTTGTGGGTGTTTTAGCATGCAAAAAATGCAAAACAAAAAAAATATTTAAATTACCAACCGCTCTCTTTCAAAACTCACAAAGTAATAAATGTCACGGTGTCTCGTCGCGAGATTTTTTCAATTTTCCGAAATCAACGCGTTGCGAGACGACGATAAACGCGCTATTGTGTTTTGTCTCATACATTTTCTTTGTTTGGAATTGATTTGACAACTCCCACTAGACTCGCTCTCGCTCTCTCGCGGCATTGTGAAACAGGCATTAAGCTGCTGTTGCCGATACCTTCGCAAAGAAAATTTAGTTTCATTGTGATTCTTTCTTAATAGAAGTAACCTTCGAATTGTCAGCGGACACTGCCGCCTGAACAAACATCAAACAACGCATGAATCTCGCAGCATATACTCTATTTTGAAAATGAAGAGACCTCTTTACACACCCTAAAGGAATGCTCAGGCCTCTTTTAACTCAGAAGATGTTAACAGGCGAAGATATCTTAATTGAACAGCTTGCTGCCATCCACTCAGAGAAGTCCCTTGACTTCCTGACACCCTCTGGAGTGAAACAACTCATCTAGAACACAAGGAAAAGACAAATAGGATTCTGAAGAGAAACTGTAGTGTCAAGAGCTGAAAACAGTCCTCGCGAACACACACAACATAAGAGTTTTCAAATCCATTCTGTGGAGTTAAAAAAGTCAAAGATTTTGACAAATTTTAAGTCAGAAATCTCTGATAATTCCAAAGGCTTTGCCAAGTGTGATATGTCCGATATTGGCTAGTACCTGCCAGTCACAGAGAAAGTGGAATAAGATTTCCTCTTCTTGTATATTGTTGCAGCTACGGCAATATGTGTTGAAGGGAATGCCTAAGTTGGCGGGATGTGGCCTAGCTAATTAAAATTACTTAAATTCTCGCTCTCGCAGTCCGAGTTCTGTTGATTTGGTTCCACCTAAAGTTGGCAATTGAGAAAAATGAGAATTCCTTCCTTCTGTAGAAAGCGACACATGCGTTATTTAACCTGTGTTTTATATTTAGTTTACAAATAAGCTTGGGGCAAAGGATGATGCCAAGGTACCTTGGACTGGAGGATACAATAAGTGTTTGGTTGTTGGTGCTCAATAGCATAAGTTCAGTTTTATTCGGATTATCGTCAAGTCCACAACTTGTCGCCAAACCACTAAGCTTAGCCAGAGGCAGAGCCCTTTCTGTGATTTCACTAATAACTGAGGAGAAAAATCCCTGATACTAAAATAATCACGTCGTCCGTGGCGTATACGCCATTACCTTAATTCCAATGTTATCAACTTCGGTCAGGATATTGTTGATGACCAGAACCCATAAAACGAAATAACTCCTCCCTGTGGGATGCCTCTGTCTACTGCTTCGGTTATTATTATTATTATTGGTTAGGCTCTGCGACTGATGCAAATGGCACTGCGACCTGAAGGATCTATTGTGCCTGGAGCCAGTTAGACAAGGAGATCCTTTATCATCCTAATGAAGTTGGGGATATCTCCAGTCCAGAGAAAGCGTTTCTTGACTCTGCAGATAGCCACGCACTCGCATAGTACGTGTTCAGCTGATTCGTCTTCTTCCAAGCAGAGTCGGCATTCAGCTTCGGTTAAGAGGCTGTTTCCTAGTTTTGATTGAACGGTTCTAATTTCCATCATGGATAACGAATTGCCTAACATTCAGCCTTATTTCGCTCGGCTTATAATCACGGCACCTATTCGTGCGACAACATAAATAGCTACGACAAGCTAGGCCTTAGCTGCCGCGCCAATAATTTGGCATGTGCAATTTCTACTCGTAGACTGGTAGGCATCTTATACTAGAAAGTAAACATGTTATTTCTTAATCCTTTGGTGCACACCAGTTTGTTTGGCAATCTACAATTGATAAATCAAGTTCATCTAAATAGCGTACCCCAAAAAATTGCAAACATCTCAGACGCCAATTAGTTTAAGGCTAGCAATAAATCAAGTAATTTATCTTAAGTCTGCAAAGTAATCGAGGCTAATCTAGTTTCGCAACATTGAAGCCTATGACTAGTGTTACTTTCGCCAAAATTCTAGTTTTTTTTTTTTAAGCAATAACTTCTGCCTGCAGATATACATGAAAATTAAAAATTAAAATTCTTGTTTTTTTTAGCAAAAGCGATTTTTCGTAAACGTTTAATTAATTTACGATTATTTTCAATTAATGCTGCAAACTGAGTTGCTTAAGTGTAGATTTGCATTTTTATGTTTCACTCAAGACGTTGGGTGTCCAATTTCTCATTCTAAAATGACATCTTGTTTAATAATAAAAAACGATAACGTTAGATAAGTATTTAGCAATCATTTTGGACTTTAAATGTTTAAATAATTGCATTTTGAGTGGCGACTTGTCCGGTTGTCCTGTTCGGTATAATGATTTCGTAAATTTATGGCTTGTTTCACATGAAAAATGGACAAAGATCAACATCGAGCATGAATAAGCCTTTTTCTTTTTAACCTCAATCAGTTAAGAGCGCTTTAAACTTTAACTCGAATGTTAAAGACAATGATTATAACGACCATTCATGCATAATTGACCTTAAACGAGCGTCCAACCTTCTGTATGTTAATAACTTTTGTTTTCAACGAAGCACACAGCAATTGCAGATGATTCTTAATATGTAAATTTTCTTGGAAGTAGGTACCTACTCGTTGGTCTAGTCATAATAATGGAATTGCAAATGTTTTGGTTTCGTCTTCATTGATTGATGAGACGTGCTAAGTTAGTCAGGTGCAACTGCAGTGGCACCAGAAGCACGGTATCTTGCATCTGTTGTACGAGTACCTACCTACTAAAAACAAATTGTTACAACACATGAGAAACAACCTCGAAATGACCACCAGCAGCAGATCATTGGATTCGATTGTGCACTGCACATACTTGATTGGTAAAAAGTCAATGAGCTTTAGGAATTGCGAAAGGCGTAGTTTTTCCGACTGACCAGACCACCGACACCATGCTGCACGATTACGGAAATTCTAGCTTTTGCGATTCTCGTTCGGTGCCTCTAAATAATTGTTCACCTTCGCTGATCGCACTGATGAGGAGAAATCTTCTGGGCTCGATTGTGCCTCAAGGTTTTGTCGATTTCGTAATCGCCGGTTGATATGCATTTACTATATGTACGCGTACCTACTATGGAAACAAAAAAGTGCACAGCACAACCCAGATACTCGTACTTTGTGCTTTTCATTCCGTTTAATGGATAAAGTAAAAATAAGTACAAGAAACAACATTAGCACACTTTAATTAGCGTAATTATTCTTTCCCTCCATTGTTGTCATTCATTGCTTAGAGGTCACGACACGACCTCACTTGCAATTTGGCCAAAAGTTTTTAGTTACGTTACACACTTAAAGATCGTAGATGCGTGCGTTTTTTGGGCTGTAAAATTTCAAGGAAATTACTGAATGGCTTTATACCAGTAGTCATGATACTCGGATGTTTAATCGGTTGATTGTTATAAGTGGCAGTCTCTTCTCTCTCGGAAATTCGATTCCCTGCATTAGTAATTTTCACTCATGATTCCAAATAATCAATAGGTGGCGCTATATTATTAGTGATGAGTTAGTGTATGCACTCTACGGTAAGTCGTTCGATCCAGCAGCTATTCTCATCTAAAGTGAATGGTTCGACGCCGTTAAACAGTCTGCAGGAGTGGTATTTTTTTAAATTCTCTGCATAGAGTTTGAATCTACATACTATAAAGTTTATTTTTTCATCTCTACAAGTCTCAATAGAGGGTACTGTTTTCCTGATATTTTTAAATGATCAATAATTAAAATTTCCTTAATTGGTCGTCGATAAGATAGAACGATTTGTGATTATATGCTTTTGGTTTAATTACATGGTGAATGGTGGTTGAATTTAGTTCGAGCAATAAATAAATGCTTCATTTATAGCCCCGAAGGGTGTGAAACACCTTTTTTTATGTTCGTCGATCCACAGATCGTTTGTAAGTTCTTTTTTCCAGATGCAAACCCAATTGTGGAAACGGGTGTATAAGATAAATTGCTATGATCAAATTAATTAAAGGGGCTGACAAGGTTAATCTTTCTGTTAACGCCTATGGTTAAAATCGAACTAGTTTTATTTACAAGGAGGCAGCTTTAGATTGGAGCGGTTCACGACCGACCAATACGTTCGTGGGAAATATGGCAGGAACAATGCATCTTCTCACATCGTAATCACGAAACTTATCAATGAATTTGACAAAACTGCATTGGTAATACACGTGAAAACATCAGTACCTCTGTATAATCGTTGCTTTAAGAACACTTGCTTCCGGGTGATATCTATTGAAAGCAAATGGTAGCAAAAGCTTTTAGACTAAGGAAATCTTCACAGGTGAATTTCACTAATACGGGCCACACAAAGATCGATCGTGGACGGCAGAAATATTGTTCTTAGCAAAACGTCCTTCTCATCAACTTTAATTTCAAATACAAGGCCGAAGTGTTTGGGAATCTGAGAGAATTTTGAATAGATCTGCGATAGTGACATATTTATGTGCATGGATGGATCTAAAACAGCATATGGTAGGAGGCAGTAAAGATTACCAAAGGACTGCCAGAAATTGCGGCAGTCCGAGGAGCAGTGGTTTGGTTTTCAATTAACGCGGCAAGTCCTAGCGCTATTGTTCCAAATCCTATAATTCATCAAGAATACGATTCAAGTGGGTAAAGCAATGCCGCTGGTCTCTAAATAACGTAGATCGCTAATGGATGTGACGTTTCCCTATGAGAAAGGGGGCGGGTCAGAACTTCTCTGAGGTCAAGGAACGTCAAATTACTAAATGATACATTTTACTAGAGTCCACTTTAAACTAGGAGCCGTTCGATTTGCATGATGAAGACCTTAAAACCATGAAATTGCATTAGAAATCGCAGCAAATTACCGCCGTTTGCCAAGCAACCTGGGATCCGTGATTGTTCTGATCTTCTAAATGGACGTCCGGTCTTCCTTGTTGTCTCGAAACTTAGGACTTAGGAGACTGTTTTTCTGACTGTATCCTCATCTTCTTGAGCTCACGAATTTGCGATCATGTCCTCTTCTTCATTCGAGTTTTTTGCACACAGTATTGAGTATTTTTTGCTCAAAAGCGCCCAGTATCTGCTCTGCATTTCAGCTTTTCGTTCAGGACTCGTCACCATATAGCAGGACTAGCACTATCATTGCCCTGTAGAGCATCACTTGTTTTGGCCAAATTGTAGTAGCAGCGGTTTCTTAGTGACAGTCTTCGCCTTAGTACCTTTTATTCTGATGCCAGTACTACACCTTATTCGTTTCTCCAGCACATGACTGCTGTGCATCACCTTGCCAAACTTCGCTCCATATTTGGAATAACTCCGAGGAAGTTTCCCCAAGTTGAACACTACACCCAGTATTGATCCAGTTTTGTCTGGATCCCGTATTTAGCTATCACATTATAGAGCTCCAAGAAATGACTGCTGGCATCTTGCCTCAAAATTCATTGTCCTTTTTCAGGACAGTTGAAGATCGATTATGTTTTTTTTTTCGCAAAACGGCTTAAGACTTTTTTAAGACGTTTAGCAAGTCCTAATATGCCTCGATAATTGTTTCTATGCAAAGGTTCCATACTCTATTCCTAGCTACCCATGTTCGTATGGTTCTCCTTCCACCTTCTCCTTAGTGTGCCGTGTGGATTCATTATTGTAAAATGGATTTTTCTAAATTAGTCGTTAGACACAAGATTCTCTGGTTGGTGACATTTGTGGTTGGGTAAGTGGAAAGTTTCCCTGATTAGCAGCTGCCTAGAATTTCAGGCTTTTCTCTGTGCCTGTTAGAATTCCAGGTTGCTATTAATTAATTATCGTGCTATTAACTTTGAAAAATTCTTAGAGCTAACTTAATTCAAATTCAGATTTCAAAATTACATCAGTGGATATCGCGCTTACTATTATTATTATTATTATTTTTATTGTGATTGATAGGTCTATTAACACGTAATAAAATTACAATATTAATGTTGAACAAGATAAATAGTGTTAGGTGCTAGGGCTTTCGTTTAGATTTAGATAACCGTGATTAACACAATATAGTTCGCAAGACTTTTTAGCATTAAGCGTCACGCAACAATGGGCTTGCGCAACAAGAACAATGAATTATGTATAGTGTTCGTACATGCAATACTATCTACCCAAAAAGAAGTAGCATTAAATGGTACTACCCCATTGTCATTGACATTCGATATTTTCCTAAACGATTAACATGAACATGGTATTATAAAGATCGTAAGGTGTTCTGTTTTGATCTTAGATTGTTACGCAAGAATTCCTTGTCAGACCCGTGGATGTAATAAATTTTCTATATATATAAAAATGAATCCGTGTCGTGTTCGTACGCGCATAACTCAGCTGAACATCATCCGACGGAGACAATGTGACTTGTAAGAACGCTTTATTACAACTGTTCTCATCTAAAATTTTCTGTCGAGTACAAATTTTATATATGGAAATAAGTAAATACGCGAAAATGGTCGCCGTGGCTTAGTGGTTAGTGCGTTGCTTAGCGAGAGATACAGGTTCGATTCTCAGAAAACCACAAAAAGATTTTTCGCAGCACCACCTCTTCGCAGACATGACAAACCTGCAAGAGTATAATCTGTCATGAAAAGCTTCTCAATTCGCCGTTCGGAGTCGGTATTAAAACTGTTGGTCCCTTCCATTCGTGCGAAGAATGGAATGGTTTTGGGAAGCTAGGCCTTGGCTCTCTATTAGCGGTCGTGTCAAATATACATACAAATACGCGAAAATACAGGTGCACGGAACTACGATGATGATAGATGGTTTCATTTTGACTATAGTATGTTGCTTACAACTTTTTGCTACTTCTTATTTAGGGAAATTCCTTAGTATTTCCGTTGGGGCTATAAATTTAAAAATGTAATGTTGCGGGGTAGAATGTGGCTGGCGGGGTTATAGTGAAAGCCTAACAAATACGCAATAAGAGCATAATGCGCAGCTTACACATACAAAGTTGTTCACTGTAGAATAATCAAAGTTAACGATGTACGCATGTTCTGTTTCCTTAAAACCAGGAAATAAAATCTTCGCTGATGAATTATCTAATAGAAATATCTAACTTTAACCCAACCAATCTAACGAAACATAACAAGATAGTCGTGGCGGTATAAAAGCAAGAGTTAAAATAAAATCGACTTAAACGCTAGTTTGCAATTAAATATGTTTAAAATCGTAAATCAAAGATAACTTCTATCGGTAAAGTGGACTCAAATTCAATTGGTGTCATAAATT
This sequence comes from Criorhina ranunculi, assembly GCA_951813785.1. Lineage (NCBI taxonomy): Eukaryota > Metazoa > Arthropoda > Insecta > Diptera > Syrphidae > Criorhina > Criorhina ranunculi. The sequence goes on from OX638381.1 coordinate 2,102,434, forward strand.
CATGAATTTAATTGCAAATCGAATTAACCTTCGGCATATCTCCACATGTATGTACATGACTAGATAGTCAAAACTTTTCGTTATCGATGTACATAATATCCAAATAAACTTAACCAATGCCAAGCAAAAAAAAAGTAGATAAATAGGATTTCAAACAGAATTTTCAAAGTACATATTGATATAAGACATTATTTAATATATATGTTTGCAAAAGCTGCATGAACTTTTAAAGAATGTCTGAATAACTTAACAGTGACACGTTAATCGTATAAATTGTATTAATTTCAATGCAACATTGTAAAATTCAAATTTTAGTTATAGAAAGGATTGCATTACTTCCTAATCGATCTATTAAGATATTTTGAATTATTGTTTCGTAATTGGAAAAAAATAATTAACTCCCCGAACTTTTTATTCAAGATTGTTATCTTAAAGTGTGCGTTCTAAACATAGGACCAGTTGCAAAAATTTTATGTAGCGATTTAATAATAAATACAAAAAAAAAGTTGTTTAATTAATGCGAAATAAAAAATTGTAAAAATGTTAGCAATTATAAGCCTAATGTCTAATAACTTAGAAATACCAGACATGCTCGCATAATATGAATGCAATTTGCCATTTGAAATCAGTGTTTGGTGCAATATGGTAGCATGTGTTGTGAAGTACTCTTTGTTTTTATTCGATTATGTGAGAACTACAATTTATATAGAAATATGTAATTGATTTAACTATTCCCCGGCTTAAGTCTTGATAATTAGCCCAGAGAAATGGATCAGAAACATAAGAAAGTGTGCAATGAACAAGATGGTGAAATAGATGCGTATGTATAGTTAGATCTGCTACGACCCTGGCTAGATAAGATAGCTAGAATATTTTTACCTCTCACCTCCATAGGGGAAGTATTGCAATCGGCTAACAAACAAAAATTCCAGATCTTAACAGAGCTTCACATTACGATACACTGGAAATCATTTTCACCCGATTTTCGAAGTGATGTCTGTATGTATGACAATTTTATTCGACGTCGATATCTATAGAACGGAACAACGTACGATCATGCCCTTTTTTGTTTTATATATCAGCATGAAACTTAGGTCTGATAAGATTTTGAGCTAAATTGATCCAGAGGATGTTGAGATATTTGAAGAATTGCTTATAAAAAAGGTGTCCTGGACAAAGCAAGCACGTTTTGGGGTATCCTGGAAAAATTGTTCGCTATAACGCAATACGAGGTGGGATGTACAGGACTTGCTCCCCACTTTTTTTTTATGTTTTTCATCACCTAGGACTGTGTCCTTCGAAGTATATTACCACCCAGTGATGGAGAAAAAGGAAAGGATATATGGAAAAGTTAAAGATTAAAAATGAAAGGAAAGATGGTAAGGTAACGACGCTTTAATTTAGAATTTTTGCAGATTGTAAGTTTCAGTAAATGAGTTGAGTGGTTAAAAACGAACACTTCAAATTGCATAAAAACCTAAGGCTATATTTCATTGATGATTGCATCAATATCAGAGTTGAGCTCGTATGATATCCAGTGTTGTTGGGACTCAACAGCTTGAGACCCTCGCGGTGGAGACGATAGAGGATAAATATACTTTAAAATGCTAACAATCGCGATCTTTCTAATAAAGTTAAGGACGTAACCAGTCAAGGCGTTTTTAATGTCCATAGCTATCATCAGAATTTCCTTGAAGAAGCGCCTCCTGATGTCTACCTTTAGACAAAATAGACATTCAGATTCCTGAACTATATTTATGTAAGTGATATCTGAGGCTGCAGTGTCTGGAGAGGAAATAGGCAAGCTTTCTGATGTGTTCTTGTTTAGGAGTCAGATGATCACTTTAGCCCATCTAAGACCCTGAGTCTCAGTAGGACAAGTAGTTCCGTTTTCCCAGCTGTATTAGGTATAAAGATGCAGCAGACGGGGTCGGCGCCTATGTAGAAGAAGAACCTTTCCTGCCAAGTTGGTCAACGATCACGTTTCTTAAATGCCTCTGTATCCTGGTACCCAGCAAAGTTTAAATTTGTTTCGCCTTGATGGGTCTTGCGGAGGTTTTTTTTCCAAATATCACAGTTTCTTATATGTATATTTCTCATATTTATATTCTAAGGGTTCATTAAAAAATAAACATTTAAATAAAAACAAATTTTTAATATACCACGTTTTATGATGAACTAAATAGTATAAAATAATTTTTCCCAACAGCGTACAGATTTCCAACCCCATACAGATAATCCTGAATTTGTAATTTTTAATTTTTAATAGCTCTGAAAATACTTGTAAGATTAAAAACGAAAAACGTGGGGCACAACATAATAGTAAGGAGTGTAGAGAGTAGCTGCCGTTGAGAAAACTCACACAGCAGTTCAAAAATTTGCAGTGCAATCAAATTGTTACTGATTTAGGTGAACTATCATATTCTACTCGTCAATCCTTTTCATTTGATACCAATATCAAGGGGCTCGTGAAGAAAAAGGTTCGGCCGCCATCTTGGATGTAGAATGACATTATATACACTATATTGCATTGCCATCCAGTTCTGAGCTTTGTTTAAAGTTTTAAGTCTCTAGCTCAACCGGAAGTTAGTTTCAAATCAATTGCAAAATTTGTACCGAACAGACAGACAGACAAGAATACGAGTAAATAAAATCATTTTAATAATAATAAATAAATAACAAGAGTGAATTAAATTAAAAAGGAAATGTGATAAACATTAAATTAACTACATTAATATTATAATAATGTTTCTAATTAAATTCATCTTGTTAATCAATTTGTATAATTAAGACAAGTAAGAACCATATATCTTCTATTTTTAATCTAGAGTTTAGGAAATATTAATTAAAGCTAAACAGAACCGACTGCCACACATTTTGTAACTAAGTAATTGTTTATTATACTGAAACAGAGTACAGTGTCGGTCAAATATAAAGAATGATCTGTATAGTTCTTTGGGAGTTAGTGGACTGTATATTAAATAAATAAAAACACTTATTGTTTCTATAGTGCACAGCACTGAAACACGTCTGCTTTATTCTGTGTTCGAATTACAAGTGTTCTAATAAAATAAATGTTGGTTCCTTTTAGAAAGGATCTCGCGTGCACACAACCACAGGATCGAATGGTGGTGCACGGTCGCGGTCGATTATATATGCATGATGTGTGTAAAATGCGCCCAGTCTATTGATATCTTTGGAATATCGAACATGATGGATATAACGAACGAATAAAATATTGATATTCAATATAACGAATAATAAAAAGGAAAACTTTTTGTCCTTTTATTTAATTCTTTAACTTTTTAACTAGAACTATTATAAATATAAACAATATTTGAAGATTTATTTGATGTTTCGTACAAGGAAAATGTGTTCGATATTACGAATTTGTCGATATAGTGAATGCACCTGGACATTAAATCATTCGTTATACTGGACCACCACTGTCATTAAATTCAAGGCGACCCAGGATACTTAATCAGAAAAAATAAATTAAAAGTTATAAATATAGTGAGAAAATTACATACATAAAGATAAGGAAATGTAGAACTTGCAACAGTTTGATTTAAGTGATTACAGTGAGCAAGGAAAATAACACTCATGTATTTTTCAAATGGTGTCCATCATTGAGTTTATGGAACTTCAAGTCTGACTTGTTGCAATCGACATTAATTGCAATCGATTTGAATTCATTTTTTATGTTTTTTGTCTGATGCGAATGTATAATTAGGGCGTGCTTTAAATTAATCAATTAAATTATAAATTAAACCATTTTGATATCATTTCGAATACAGAACAAAATAGTCAACAGAATATTTAAACAAAGGTCCATTTTGCTTTTGAATAAGTCTAACTACTAGCAATAAAAACCGGAAAGTAGATTATCTAATCCGACATCTTTCGCATACACTGGTGGAAACTTTGAAAAATATGACACGAAGGTTGATCTTTTTCAAAGGAAGTGTCACTTTTCGTTTCTATCTGGGACTTGAATCTAAGCCAGCTCGCTCAGCAATATGATGTTCTAACCATTGATTCACGGCTACCACCTTGGGTCCAGTTAAATGCTGAAAAATAAAGCCTTCTTCCAAATTAGGAAAATTACAGGTTTTCAGTACTTCTAGAATCTAGAGGCATCCATTTTGATAGCCTTAGCATTTTGTGCAGTGTTATTTAAAATTGACGACACGACATGTCGACAATAGTTTAATCAGTAATAATAACAATTTAAACATAATTATTAGAAAATTAATTTAATTTTTCACCACCATTAAATATTTATTTATTAATTTTCTTATTAATTCATCAGACTAATGCTCACTAACAGCTGTTTTAGGCATTTTTTGACATTGAGGACACAATTAACGACATTGACGATATTAACGATGGAAACGACGCGTCGTGGAACAACACTGATTTAATGATACCACCATGAGTCTAGTCCTGAAAAATGCGATAAATACTCCCTCTTCATCGTTCTGCAGAAGTTGTTGCATAATATGCCCAATTCCTAAACATGTCTGCTAAAGATGCAGTACCCTGTTAGGACGTTTGTAATTTTTGTCTTTTAAGTCCAATTAACAGTTTCGATCTCGGATTGCTAAATGATAAATGAATCTTGTTGCAATATGATGCCATCGATGATTTGCTTTTGACAGAGCATCGGTATAACTAACTAAGTAAGTATGTTGAAGAGGTGATTGCATCCTATATGATGAAGCCGTCACTAGTCTAGTCTGAAAAAAAGACAAAGAAGATGGTCTGTGTTGGTTAGCTGATTGTCGTTCGGTCTCCCGAAGTCGACTGTATTTATTTTTCGACGTTGATCACAATTCTCACAAAACTTTTTGTTATTCAATAATTATAGTTATTGGAAATTTCCTTGATGATTACACGAAAAAAAAAAATCAAACACTACACAGATTCGTTTCACTTTTATTAAATTTATTCGTAATATGATGAGCGTGCATATCTAAAATATATCACTTCTGTTCGCACCCTTGATATAGAATCAATGGAATACGTGAGAAAACAAAAGATCTTATGGATATATTAATATAATAAATTAATATTTAATTATTAAATAATTAAAGATCTAAAATACGAAGCGGGCTACTGGCATTAGTCTAATCGATCCCTCGTCCTAGGGATTTTTAAAATAGAACTGGCCCGCCAGGTTGGGGGTTTTGCCACTAGGGTAACTGTCCGACCAAGGAAAAAAATCATAGTTACGAAGGATATGAATAGCGATCGTTTTTTTAAACATCAACTACCTTATTTTGTAAAAGGACTTCGGTCCTTTGTGTAACCAGGCAGAGACCCCCTAGTGGTATAGGTATGCTTGTTGGAGAAACTTCGATTTCCCTTTCCCTTCCCTTTTTGGGCCGTTCCCTGATCAGACTCGAATCTGCACAGTTCGAATTACAATACCCACCAAGCCCCTGAAATCATATACGCACATAAGGACTTGTAAATATTCCTTAAAAGCTTCTATCCAATCCGTAGCCAAGCTCCAGCTGATTTCAAAAGCTATTGTTAAGAAAATGCGATGATGCTAAATTCAACATGGTTTTGTGAGTATTAGATCCACTACAATAAATCTAGTCTTTACTAAACGGATACAGCTGCTGCAATTAAATGTCTGCAGAGCTACCTTACAAATTGTACCAAGGCAAAATCGACTTTTTCAAAGGAAATTTAAAATTTCTCTGGTGTTCCTCTTAGAAGTCACATAGCACGATTCCTGTTTCGCTTTCATTGGGGCAGACATTTCGTGGATGCTCCCGGTGGCTTCCTGGTAAGACCTTTCTTATTAATTAGGTCTTTTTAAACTTAAGTCGGTCGCAAGTGTATAACCCAATCCTACTTAATGCTATAGGAAAATGTTGTTTGTTTCTTTGCCATGGTTTATCGGATTCACGCAAATACTACAAATCCAATTGATATAAAACTTTCACAAGGTCATAGCTTATAGTTTTTTGATTGTCGTATGCTATATAGTATGTATATTTGCTGTATAATTATTAAGATATAGTAACTAATGTTAACGTAGTCAGACAAAAAGCCGCTTGTCCAGTCGCTTACTCGACCAGCGCTGGCAAAACTTTTACAGGTGCACTAACACTATGCATGGAGGAATTGTGCGTCTTAAAAATATCTACCGAATAGTCCGTGGCAACATAAACCAATTGTTTATGCATATGTCACAGATATAGTTTAAAAGTTAAAAAAAGTTATTATCGTGCAATTTAGCAAACATTTTACAGACTAACACTATGTCTATCGAAAAGTCCGTGGCAGCATTAACCTATTCTTTATGGATATGCCAGAGTATCTAATAGTTTTAAATAAAAAAAAAAAAAATATTATCGTGGAATTTAACAAAACTTTTCAGATACACTAACACTATGTGTGGGGGACTTGCGCGTGTTAAAAATGTCTACTGAATGAAAAGTCCTTGGCAGCATTAATCTATTGTTTATGGATACGCTATAGTCATAGTTTTAAAGTTAATAAAAAAAATTAATAAAAAACTATTATCGTGCAGTTTAGCAACAATTTTACAGATTCACTAACACTCTTTTTGGGGGAATTGTGCGTCTTAAAATTTTCTACCGAAAAGTCCGTGACAGCATTAATCAATTGTTTATGGATACGCAACAGTTACTGCTTTAAAGTTTAGAAAAAAAAAAACAAATTTATTGTCGTGAAATTAATTTGTTACTGCAATAAATATGGCATAAGCTATGGAAACTTTTATGGATAAGAATGCGCACATCAAAGTAGGGCTTTCCTTGGATTCTCTGTATCTTGGCGGATGTTCGATAGATCCTTTCCGAATAAACATACCCAGAAACCTCTCTTTAACATTTGAATACATGGGATATATGACTGCTCTGACTGATGATTTTTTTACATTATTATTATTATTATTTTTTTTTTTTTGTAATTAGCGCGCGCTAAAAGGTTTATGACTACCCTTAAAGTAGAGCACGGGTATTAGGAAAATAAAAAAAAAAACGAACGAGATACCGTTGCACGTTGGTTTTAAATGCTTGCGGATTGTAATGATGAGAAAACACATGTAGATTATTCCACATTCAATTTTGATAGTATGACCAAAGAAAGGCTTAAGGGTAAGACATTACGGGTAAAATGTTGGAGGTTTTGTTAATTAAAATAAACAAACCACTAAATTGTACCCATACGAAGTTGGCGTGTTGAGTTTAAAAGCCCAGAAACTATAATTATCGAATATTTTTTTATTAGATAGATAGATATAGATTTAGATAATCCAAAATAACAATTAATTCATACAGTTTCCTTAAAAAGAGAATTATATATATTACTATAAGTGACATTTGTCTCTATTTAAATAGCGGTAATGCCACTTCAGATATTTAAAGATATATAATAGGTGTGTTTTTTTGGTATTCCGTATGGGATTGGCGAAAAAAACGACATCGGGGACTAATAATGTCATCACAAAAAAATTGGCAGCACTGCGTATGGATTGACATTTCAACTCAACAGCTGTGAGATAGACAACCAAAACAAAAGCTAAATAACATCTCAGTAGCCCCAATTCCTCAGGTCTTGACCACTTTTTACGTATGCTAACAATAAATATAGATTTACCGAATTATTTTGCATATTGCATTTCTGCTTTTACGGACTTTCTGTCTTGCTCAGCCATATTTTCATAACAACGCACGTCAGTTGTCACGTTTCCATAGAAACTCGAGTCTGGTAGCACCGTTTTTATCTGGGATAAAAGGTGCGTTTTTTTGCAAGCGTATATACGCTTAAATTATAAGTGCACAAAAAAACGATCATCGGCGCTTAATAATTCTTTTTAAAAAACTTGGCAGCACAGATGACATTTATGACATTTGTGACAGTCAGCTGTTAAAAAATTGAAAATAATTTGAATTGAACATAATTTGGATAAAATACAAATAAGAATGGAAAATACAGAGAATACGCACACCTAATAAGTGTGTATTTTTGTTTTTCTTGAACCTATGTGTATATGTATGTTCATACAAAAATTAAAATTTTCCATTTTTTGTTCTCAGCCGTTTAATTTTTTGCCAGGCTCATATAAAAGTTTTGACAATTTTCAATTTGTTGTTTTTTTTTTGTTTCAATTGTCAAATAAAATGAATTTATGGATGAATTTTATGACGTTTCTTAGCAAATAGTGTATTTTACATGCAAATTCAAAATTAAGCGTATATACGCTTGCAAAAAAACGCACCTAAAGTTAAGCCCAGAAAATTTTGTGGTTTTAGCTAATGCTATGTGGGATAAGTTGTTGTTGCATTTAACACGGAAATTGCTTATCCTCGATGTCGTTCTTTTCGCCAATCCCATACGGGATACCAAAAAAACACACCTAATATAAATTGGGTGGGGTGACCCTTAAAATAAAACTATACAATCAAAAAATGATAAAGAGGCACAACAAAGAAATTGGAAAAGAAATTTATATATACATACATACAATAAGCGTTAAAATAGAGTGCAATGAAAGTAAGAAACATTTCATTTAACCAGAATAGCAAAGTAGAATCTAAAGCAAAGATTCAATACGCCTGAGATCAAAAGAAAAAAGCAATTTTTTTACATGTTTTACAAACATTAAATGAGATCTTAGCTCTCTAATAGAATGAGGAAGTTTGTTGAATAACCGATATGAAGCAACAGTATACAAATTTCGAATCGCTATAGTGCGAAAACCGGGAACAGATACAAGATTTAAGAAATTACCACATAAATTGTAGCTTTCGATTAGTCTGAAATTAAGATTTCCTGACCTTCTAAAGAACATTTTTAACACTTTATAACAAAACAGGTGACGAACTGGAAGAATTTTCAGGTCTTGGAAAAGAGGAAAACTAGGATGTCTGCGAGGTTTCCAACATATTCTTTTCAAGGTAACATACCTTTGAAGGATCAAAAGAGGTTATATTCTATTGAAATAAGTTCCTCCCCAGTACGTAATCCCATATTGAATGAAATATTCCGTAATAGATTTATTTTTAAAAGTTCTGTAGAGCAAACATTACGCAGATAATAGAAATTTCTAAGAGTGCAGCGAAAGTAAAGCCTAAAATTTTCTGTTTGGTTGAAGAAACTCATCCTTACATTAATGACGAGCCCCAAGTATTTGAACTCATTAACGGTTTCAACTTGAAAACACTTGTCACTGCAGGCGACATCGCAATTAAAAGTGCTAGACAAACAATTGGTGTTACAGGTGCAATATGAGAGTTTAAATCTGTGGCAGTCAGACGCGTGGAAGAACACATTAGCTTCCAATTTGCTTTGCGCTGACAAATGAAAAAACATAATTTTAGTCTTGGAGCTAATAGTAATAACCAATTCATGTTCTGTAAACCAGATTCTTAATAAACAAAGGTCCCAGTCAATATCGGAGCCATAGACAAAACACATTTATTCAATATGCAATTTGAATTCAGTTCAGTTTTTTAAATGATCAATTTAATTGCATACATTATGGTAGATACTATTTTCCAATACGCTTTCGTTTAAAACCAGGCTAAGGAAATGCACTCTGATGTGCGCACAGCTCATTCATGTGCGTGTGTGGTTTTAAGAAAAATAATAAATAAAAATGTTCGTATACTAAGATTTTCTAAAAACAATTTTCGTAGTCCTTCAATAGTTAGGTCCTTGAATTGTTGAGTAAATTAAGTCAGGTTACGTCGAAAGACACAGAATAAGTTAAGTTTAGCTAAGAGTGTCAGTATAGGGCTAGTAAGTTAGTATTTCATAGTTCATTTAATTAAGCTAGTTTTAAGCGTTTTTTGTCTAGTGTGAAAGAAGTTATGAATTTAAAAATAAAAATGCGTGTACTTTTTTTAAAAACTCATGCGCGCGAGCATGGAAATGAGAGTATGCTTTCGCGTGAGTTTTACATACTCACGAGTGTGCCTTTTCGTACCCTGTTCAAAACTATAATTAGCACTTACATTTTTTTTATGTTCAAGAATATCGATAGACACAGTAAATCACCAAAAACAAAAAAACAAAAAAAAAAAAACACAACAAATATCTTTTTGGTTAATTTAAATCAATTTCATATCAATTGGTACAAATTGAATGATTTGACTTCTCGTTTCCTTTCTATTTGTTTTGTCACTCTCTTTGGATAAATCAGAAGCACACGTCGTAATTGGATTTTTTTTTTATATTTTATATCATTAGTTGCTCAACGATATTTTTAAATATGCTCGTATTTCCAAACCGCCGTTTAACTTTTCCACTGCACTTGTAAGCTAATTATCAAAGCACAAGTTTCAAATATAATTGCACACTAAAAACAAAAAAAAAATTAAATAAATTTTCTTTTCTTTTTCCAGATTCAATGGTCCACAATTGCAAACACCACCAGTAGCGTTTTAATCTTTACGAGCTAATATTTGATCGTTCACTAAAAAGAATTTAAGTCCGAAGCAAACTTATATACCACCACTGATAAACTGAATTGGCCACTCAACGACGAAAAGAGTACGTCGGTCGATCCAAGTCCCTCGTCGAGCTTTGCTGATTGTACGAAAATCTCGATACTAGACAAACTTTAGCGGAGGGAACCACCGTCCGCGGAAATCGCAAATCGGAACTCACAGAATGTTTCCCTGATCAGTGCAGCATGAATCAGTAAGCGAAGGCTGGTGGTGGTGTTAGTGGTGGGGCATTTACTATTGTCAGCAACTGCAGAGAGCTCGTAGTCCCTATTAGATGACGCATAGGAATCTGTAGTCTGTATCCCGCCTGGTGTTTCGATTGCTGCTGCAATGAATATGGTATGGCCAGGCACCATCGCATCGTGCTTTTACAAGTGAACAGGTGGACAACGACAAGCCTACCGGAAGAAAGACACTTGAAACTTTGATGGTGATAGATAAGCTTTGTTTTGCGGCCCGAGATTTCTGTCCATTTGTCGATTGACGTTTGACGCTTGTCGGCAATTAGTCGAATTTTGCAAATTGCAACATCGTCAAGAGCACGTTGCAAGCAATTAGTGGGTCTGCAAATTTGTCTAGAAACTCAATAATATATAGATAGATGTTTTTTTATCTAGCGTTGCATGTTCCTATGTACTATCTATACAATGATTTTATGAGATACATTGTAGTTTCATATTGATTTAGCAACAAACAAATTGTACGTATTGCTGTGTTTTTGTGCGTCAATTGTTTTAGTGGGAATAATGGCGAAGCAAAAAAAAAACAATAGATACAAATTAATACTATCCACAAGAAAAGATGAATACTTAGAAAATTGTATGATCATTGTACATAAGTTCTTAAGAAAATTTCACATAGTTTTCGTTGGATTTAAAACCTTTTAACTGGAAATGGTGGCAGTTAAGTTAACGAGGAATGGTGAGAGAGTGTTTCAAGTTTTAACAAAGGCAACATACCTTTTCTTTTTATCAAAACGATAGGGAAATAATTAGTGTAAGGTACATTCACTTTACTTTTCTCCCACATACCACAGACACGTACATATTCTTATATAGATTGACTGACGCATTAGAATTGAAAAACTGGTGGGAAAGTTTCAATGGAAATAAGATTTACAGTAAAAAACCGACCACTCATGGTTTTTGTTTTTTTTTTATATAAATATATATGTATATATATTGTTGTAGAAAGTGTCAGGTTAAGGGAAAATTGCGATTCGTCTTCCAATTTATACAAATATAAGTATAAATAGTTGGTAGAGTGCATTTTGTATTCCATTTTGGTGCATGCTGATCGACTCTTTGCTTAACACATCCTTAGGCATATGCGGATGACATTGCCGTACTATCTATTGGTCCTTTCCGGTGAACTGTCTGCTATAAAGCGCAGATAGCCCTAGATGTGGTTGATGGATGGTGTACTAGAAATGGCTTTCAGTTAAACTCAAGTTGTTCTTTTCACTACAAAAAGGAAGTTGGATGGCTTAACTATACCAGTTCTCAAAGGCATCACTCTTCAACGAAGCGAAATGTTTATGAGAAGTCTTGGATAGGTAATTCCCTTAGTTGAAACACGTCAAGTCTAAAGCGTCTCGTGCAATATCAGCTTTCTGGCAGTGTGAGGGCGCTTTTGGCAAAACTTGGGGCTTATTACCGAAAAGAGTTTTGTGGCTCCTTAGCATCAGAGACATCTTATGTTTAAAAAGAAGTGGTTTCTGGTATAACACACATCGGAGTTTGGAGGACCTTGCTCAAGGAATATTATTTGACTGTAATCTTAAGGATCTGTCATCTGACACAACGGTTCCGGAGCTAAGACTGCTGTGTAGATTTACGGTCGACTTTCTCTGTGCACAGGATTGGTTGTCGCCACACTTTGAGCCGGATCAGGAATTATATCGAATATTTACAGACGGCTCCAAAATCACTGATCCTGGAGTCTTTGTGGAAAGCGACAACATTAGACTGCACTTTCCCCCAGGTACATATGCGTCTGTCTTCAAAACTATATTGCAAAAAACAAGTGGAGGGGACGGAGTATCTGCGTCAATAGCGACAGTCAGACCTTTCTCAGTTAGATCAATTCGTCAGAATAGGCCCACATCACGAGGTAGTTTCTGTTTCATACCGGCTTTTCCTGCAAACTGAGGTAGTGAAACACAGCCTTCGCCTTATATGCTAATGGATAAACCAACAATGGTGTGGTATTTCCACTTGTACTATAACAAAGTAACCTGGGTTATAGGAACCGCAGAGAATCTAACGTTTAATAATTAGAAATAAAGCGCACTAGTAAGACACTGTGTTATCAACAGATATCACAGCAGACTCCGAATAGATGCAAGCGACTTTCGTCGCATAACTATAAGGATCGTTCTTCTTAGCATCACTTAGGGAAGTTGCAACTGTAATTCTTGGTTCTGTAGCCACGATTCAATTAAGCCAGGTTTAGATATGTTCAGAGGGGTGTCCATCTAACCTAACACACAAATAATTCAAGGTACTAGAAGGTATTAATTTAAGGTAGTAAGAACAAGACTAGGACTATGACCAGGCTAATCACGGAACACAGTATTTGTGGGCGGGGAAAATGTAAAGAATATGGTCACGCGAATGGACTTATTCTTATCTCGTTCCCTAATTGAAAGTTTTCGTTTCGTCAAGAACTCAATGAAAGAGCGTCTATTATACATATTTTTCATAGACCGTAGTGTACGTATGAATAAAAACTAGTTTGCTTTTTTTTCTATTTGTCAAGCAATGTGACAATCAATTTTTCAGTTTTTTAAGCCGTTATTTATTTGGAAACAGATTACTTCACTCTAGTGATCGTGCTATTTATTGGAATGCATTATACGCTCCAAGGACACAACAATCTAGATATTTCAAAACTAGTATTCTAGTTTTAAACTCCCTTTAAGATGAATTAACCACAGAGAAGTGGTCTCAAAACAAGTAAGTATTCATGGTTGTCATCATTCTGCAAGCGAAAGGGAAATGCAAAATGCTTAAGATATCTGTTATTGTTTACCTCAGTTTCTTGAACCTGCCACATATACTTGTATAAAATAAGACAATCAAGCAGTCACACACTGGTGGTTTAATCGAATTAATCGCATAGCTCAAAGCCACTTCACAAGGTGAAGGTTACTTTAACTATGACAATCTACACATGAAAAAGTATCTTTCCGATCGAACCGCGGCATTAGTCGTCATTAATAGGGAACGAAATTATACAATTTTCACTAGAAAATTTGGTGAATGAAGTGGAGATGTTGCGGTGGCTTGGGATTTCCATTACTTTACGATCGATATACGCATGTATATTATAACCGAGTGTTTTTGTTATGATTTTTACTTGGTCACCCGTACTATGACGCATGTGCAGAGTGTATACATGAGCCTAAGGTATGATCACTTTGAAATTGGAATACTTTTCTTGGTAGTACAAGCTTTTAAATATTGAAATCGTTTCTTAGTTAGGATTGCATAATGTATACATTTGTGTCATTGTGACTATGGAAACCCCATAAGATTAAATTTTGTTCAGCTTCCATTGAGGAATGTAATTAGAATAACCTTAGTCGCAATACACAAACTGGATGGAGAATCAAATTTGTACTTTCACTTCGGTTAACTCGAAATACAATAGATTGACCTTTCCAGAATGGTAGTTATTTATCCGAGTCTACAATTGAGCTTGATTTGATTTTAATTGATACAGGCGCTGAAACAAGACCGAAGATGTCGATAAATATCTTGGCATGTATCAGTCCTTTTTTTAGAGCTTATTTCTTCTTTTGATTATTTCCTGCGAAACATCTCCCAGATGATATCCACCCCTATAGGGCAGAGCGTTCTAGCTTCACGAAGGGTAGACAAGTCCACAATTTGTATGGCACCAAAAATGTTTGATTTAAAGAGCAAAGGCCACCGTTAGATGACCGCCCTTTATTTACCAATTTATATTCCGCCCCTGCAAAATTTCACCCGCAATACTCGTCATGCTTCGAATGCACATCAGTTTACCCTTAAGCCTACTTTCGGACGTACTGTCAAATATAGAGATTCTTTCTTTAGCCGTACCACACGAATGTGGAATAATCAACATAGTTCTGTGTTTCCTCATCACTATAACCCTCAAGCATTTAAAGCCAACGTGCATCGGTACCTCCTTTGTCTCTCCTCTAATTTTCCCTAATGCCCGTGCTCTTGGTTAAGGGTATTCATAACCCCTTTAGCGCGCGCTAATTATAAAAAAGGGTAGTTTCAATGTGTGAAAAAGCTGATGCTATTTGCACTTGTCGCTAACACTCGTTTAAACGTGACCACCGCCCTCTTACAGGCTTATACGCGAGCAGAGGCACAAAACGCGTACACACTTGTAAGCGTGGGACGTAACCATAGCCCAATATGGCAGTCGGCATAAGCTGGTATCGTCTTGATTCCTCATCACTACAACCCTCAAGCATTTAAAACCAACGTGCACCGGTACCTCCTTTCTCTCTCCTCTAATTTTCCTAATGCCCGTGCTCTAGTTCAATAGTTTAAGGGTAGCCATATCCCCTTTAGCGCGCGCTAATTATAAAAAAAAAGTCTCTTAGACTTTCCTTTTTTGAGTGGATGTTGGATGTATTCGCCATTATCTGACCATAACTGCCTTGCGTCATCAGTAAGAAAGTTAATTTAGACAAAATGCTTATGCAAAAATCAAGATGGTTCCAATAATTGCGGAAACAACCAGCTTCTATGCTTCTAACACAATCATCTTCCGACCTAGCTTAATTCTAACGAATACAGTGGCTAGCCATCTATCCTAAAATAACTCCAAAATAGACAGCATGCATGGCAAATTAAATACGCTATACTCAATCTTGGACATTACTTTCAAGTCACTGTCATACCCTGTCAAAGTGTTATTCATTATTTAAATTATATGTCTTTGTTTTTTAAACTTCCAGAAGTAGTGTATCCGGAAAACATTTAGTTATTGTTCTAAAATTTGAATTTCAATAATTAATGCAAGAATGGTCTTAACAAAAGCATGCGGAAAAGGTTAAGCCATTCATCATTGACAGTATGTTAATTAGGAATGCAAAAATCGACAACACTTCTTGAGGGAATACCTGACACTAAGAATGTCATTTTTTGATTACGTTTCTATGTTATGCTAAGGTATCTTTATTCAATGAAATGTTTCATGTTGAGGTAGGTCTTTGAATACATATCTGGATGAGACCAATGATTGTACTTTTGTTTAGAAGCGTTTCATCACATTCAGGTTTTCTAAGGTTTTCTGTGTCAGCACATCACAATAGATTAGAATAAACTTAAACCCAAAATGTGATGTATTTTAAGATAATGGACTAATTATAAACTGAGACAAATCAAAGGTCAAGTTTGTATCTTAACAAAATTAGAGAATGCGATTTTATGAGAAATTTTACAAAAAAGATTGTTTAGAAGGCGTTGGTAAGTTTTAGTGGTTTGAATATACTTTGTGCGATCTAATCCTTTGTTGTATTTTCAATTTGCTAATTCCATAAGAACATTAGACTTGTGAGAAAAGAGATCTTTTAGATAGAATTGTGAGTTTGAAAGATGAAATTGCTGTTTTTTTTTATCTTTTACTGAACTCTTTTTTTTAACCTCTCAAGGGTTTATGAATACCCTTATGATGTTATTCACACAGCGCGAGTGCTGGTGCGCCTAGTAGTTTTTGAAACTTAGGTGGTATAAGGCTTCAGTCTTGACTCTGAGGGTGATACAGAAACACTGAAAGAATGTATTGGTGTTGTTGTCATTGCTTAAAATTCACAGTATTTCTTTCCAACATTCTGATGTCATTATCATTACACAGTTCAAAACAGTCAA
Source organism: Criorhina ranunculi (assembly GCA_951813785.1). Classification (NCBI taxonomy): domain Eukaryota; kingdom Metazoa; phylum Arthropoda; class Insecta; order Diptera; family Syrphidae; genus Criorhina; species Criorhina ranunculi. The sequence continues at coordinate 2,118,806 of OX638381.1, forward strand.
CCCCTCAAGGCAAATGACTGCCAGTGTTATGTCTGTGCAGCGTGAAAAACGATAAACCTTTGAAGAATCGACTAACATGAAATGAAGAAGCGAAACACGAAGCAGGTAGGTAGATCAGATAAAAGGCAATAAGCTGCCAGCAGACATTCAGGCAGCAGACAAAGCTGTTTGCCATTAGGCATTGTGGTTCGAGGTCTAAAAAAATTGTTTATTACAATGCATGAGTGTTCTTTAAAAGTCCACAAACTAAGTTTTAAAACAAAAGCTTTTAATTAGCATAACTTCTTGTAGGTGATTTGTTTCTAAGGTTTTCTTCACGGTAAGTGAATCTTAAATACAACCTACCTATGCACATACATATACAGTGTTCTCCGCTTAATTGATTTTCACCGTTTAATTGAACGAAAAAAGTAAGTAAGCTATATATACACGTATTTGTACGGTTAATTGAATAACACGGATAATTGATCGGAAAAATCGGACAAAATGGTCGGTTCAATTAAGCGGGGAAGACTGTATACGCTTTCATCGTCTTCGGCAACTCAAATAAAACTTTCCTATTAATTAGGGTGACTCAATGGGCTTATATCGAAGTACCTAAGAACAAGTTTAACAATTAAACAAGAAGTTAATTTAAATTAATGGTATGGATCCTATGTACAAAAGAACATACAAATCTATGTATGTTGGGGATCTAAGTTATGGTTGTTCCATATTTGGTTGTATGTAATTAGAAATTCGTTAAAAGCCATGGCAAGCAGTAGAACTAAAGATAATAAAAAAGGTTAGGGTCCTCAGCGTAAAACGGCAATAAAAACTGACGAAAGGTACAACAATCACACTATGATCATAAATGGTTGCAAAAACTAGGCCTTAGCTCTCTATGAGCTGTGGCACCAAATATTTGTACTTATACATATGTATGTTTAAAACTGAATTAAATATTGACTCTCGGTCACTTGTGGTATATTCTGATGTTTTCTGCTTTTAGAAGAATAGAATAGAATAGAAGATTGTCTTGCGTCACGCAAATAGTCTATATACCTCCGACCACCTACATTTGTACGTTGCTTTTTAAGAGCATACACTTGTTAGCTGTGCTATGTGAGGCAGAATTTTTTTAACTAATAAAGAATTAAATAAAAATATTTTCTTATAGAATCTCACTTTCCCAATAAGCTAGTGGAGTGTATATTATATCTGCTAAGTTCATCTTACTATCAAGGTCGAGCTAAATTTTGATTTTCATTGCTTTCGGACGGAATTAATTGTTTATAAAAAACGGGCGTCAAATAATTCTTCCAAAGTTTGGTAGCACTGATTCATATACTGTCAAAAAAGAATTGCCATCGTCGTTAGCGCTGGTTTTAAGACCGTCCCTTCACTGACACTTAAATGAATGAATCTGTCAAATGGCAGTTTGTAATAAAATCAAGAGAAAATATTCTTTCTTCCGCGAAGTTACCACATAAATGTGAATATTGAACGAGAAGAAATGTATTTTTGGAACTCACAATGAATCGACATATACATCTCGGAATCAAAGAGGTATACCTGCCCTAGTGACACATTAACTAAACATAACAATTCTTGTTTCTAGTTAGCAACTAGTTACTCCAATGGGTCGCTGAGTCCACGAGTAGTGACAGACTTTGCTCTAGACGAGGCGGTTAAATTAAAAGTTTTAAATGCCTTTGTTCGTCTCACGCCGGAAAGTGCCTTACACCAAGCAAAGGAATCGGCATTCCGATACGCTGAGCAGAAGCCAAATAGTCTTCTTGATGGAATAACGATTGCAATTAAAGACAACTTTTGTACTAAAGATGTGCACACCACATGTGCTGCAAAGTAGGACCACAATTTCTGTCTTATAGTGTAATTGATTAATTAATATATGTCTTCAGGATGTTGGAAAACTTCAAACCAACCTATAATGCCACTGTTTATGGGCGTCTACTTAACGCAGGTGCTATTCTCATAGGAAAAACTAACCTTGATCAATATGCCATGGGTTCAGGAACAGTGGATTCTATATTTGGACCTACCAAGAACATCTGGAGTGAAAATTTATCCGAGAATAGTTGGCGAATTACTGGAGGAAGCTCAGGTGGGTCCGCAACAGCAGTAGCTTCTGGAATTTGCTTCGCGTAAGTCCCGACGTTAGTGACTCATTAACTTGTATGTAATTTTCAAAATCTAGAGCTATAGGTTCAGATACAGGTGGATCCACTCGAAATCCAGCTTCATACTGCGGGGTTGTTGGATTAAAACCTACTTATGGACTTGTGTCACGTCATGGTTTGATTCCTTTGGTGAACTCTATGGATGTGCCCGGGATTTTTACGCGCAGTGTCAATGATTGTGCAGCGATTCTTAACGTAATCGCGGGACCCGATAACTTCGATTCGACAACAATCAAGACACCTTTCCAGAAATTTCAGCTAGAACCTGGCCAAGACATTGATGTCTCGAAGATTCGTGTAGGTATTCCCAAAGAATATCACTGCCCTGGGTTGTCACCAGAAGTGCACCACACTTGGATGAAAATTGCTGACATGCTGGAAGACGGTGGCGCTCAAGTTAGACAAGTTTCATTACCCAATACTTCAGCGTCAATTTTCGTCTATTCGATTCTGAACCAGTGTGAGGTAAGCAGCAATATGGCTCGGTATGATGGCATCGAGTATGGTCTACGAGCGGATGATGAGAGTAGCACAGAACAATTATATGCCCGGTCGCGAGCAGAAGGATTTAATACTGTGGTTAAAACGAGAATCCTTACTGGAAATTACTTCCTGCTACGGAGGAATTATGAGAAATACTTTGAAAAAGCTTTGAAGGTGCGTCGTCTCATCGCCAATGATTTCGAGAATGTATTTCAAACTGCAGATATTCTTCTGACACCCACGACTCTGAGCGAAGCACCTCTCTATAAGGACTTTGCAGCCCAGTCAAATAGGGATCAGTGCGCCGTTCAAGATTTTTGCACTCAGCCAGCTAACATGGCTGGAATCCCAGCCATATCTATCCCCATTCGTCTTTCAGACAACGGCCTACCGATCAGTTTGCAACTGATGAGCAGGAATCTATCTGAATCCACTTTGTTAAAAGTAGCCGCGTGGATTGAGTCCAGAGTGGATTTTGATTGCCTGCAAAATAAACAGATATACGAGGCCAGAAAGTAAATTTATCCAACTTTTTATTGTTACAACAAAAAAATAAATAAATAATATTGCGAATATGATTATTATCCTTTAATGACACTTCCAAACCATCTGAACGTAAGATTACAGGATAAGACCCAGAATGGCACTGAGATTGCGTTGGGTACACCCGTAGGAAACGTTACAATCCCACTGAAAGGAGTAAAATTGAACCGATCGTCGAACACTGCCACTGGAGTATATCTGTACTTGATCGAAATGGTAAGTAGCATCAGTAAAAGAACACCTTTAACAACATAGCCACATATAAGGTCTACAGAAGCGCCCTTCAGTTTAATCATTTCCATTTCTCCCTTCAATTTCTTGCGCAAGTTATTGATTTTATTTTCTGCCCGCAATCTGCGTACCATTTTCGCATAGTCGCCCAAAGCGGAGTCTTCTACCTCCCTGAGTTCTTCTTTTGCCAATTCAATCTCTTCCAGAGTGCGAGGGTTGTCTTCGTACTTTGAGAAACATGAACCCAAAGATAACTGAAAATTGAATTTGAGTGTTATATGTTTATAGACTTAGGAACAGAAAAATCTTACACATTTTGTGATCCTTTGAGAAAAAGTCAACAAGAACGAAATTATACTAATTCCGACAGAGAGATACATTTCAAAATATTTATAATTTTCCTTCTTTTTTTTTCGAAATGTTAACCATCTGCACTGCTGTCAATTGAAGTTGTCAAGCGCCATCAAATGCAGACGGCTGTGTTCATAAGACGAATGTGTTTAGATTTGATCCTACATACTTATGAGTGTTTTTCTTAAAGAACAAATTTCAAAATTATACTCTCGCTGATCACCTTGGTGCCTTAAATGACTTATAACGCTCATTAATAGCTAATTTGTTCAGATCGATTCCAAATCGGCTAATGCTGTCAATCACAAATAAAGCAAAAGAAGATGTTTAGATGTTTGTGTTCGAAATCACCAAAATTGGTCGTCGGTAACACATGGCAATTTCACGCCATGAGAGCTCGGGAAAAGGGTGCTTCCAGATTCCGTTTAATCGTTTGACGACGTTTGGACCCGAGACAATAAGGTAATTGGCGAAATCCCCATTCTCAAATTCGCAGATTGGCCAGAAGCAATTGGAATTAGCAATGAAAATCTTCATCGTCCCACGAATCCATGCAGATGCGACTCAAAAATGTTTGCAGTCTGATAGAGACGTGCTCAATTATTTCTTAATCTTCAACATCGTTGTAATCGTCATCCCAAAAAAAAATGTATTCTTTTTGCGTAGCAAAATCTTGGGTCAACGCTTGGTTCATATTTTTAACCTACGGTGAACAAACAAACCAACCAGGATTCAAAATTCAACTCGAACGTACACAGAGGAAATCCATTTAAATTCATTAATCCAGATTATGTAAGAACCACATTCTAGTAGGAATAAAAACTCCCATCACGTGCAACCACCGCTTAAAAGAACACGAAAAAAAATCCCATTGGAAAAGTCAAAAGTGATATTCCGAAAGATGATGAACACTTTTTTTTCGCGCTTTTGACATTTCTGTTCGCACAGCCCAGAAACTAAGCAAATTTAATTTTTTTCATTTGACAGAAAGGGAAATTACGAAAAATCCTCCACGAAACGCGAAAATTCTTTTTGTTTTGAGAAATCTTTCGTCATTTACAGAGACGTCCAAAAGGTAAACGGCCTCACCGGCAAGAGAAGGCAGTAATAAACAAAAACAAATTGAGAATGTCAGACTATGCCAAACTGAACATCGGTCGAAGGCATACTCTGCGAGGATTAAAGCGATGTCCAGCCTGTGGCAAGTACAATGGCAATCGCAGCCAAATGTGCCGCAACCTAGAGTGTCCACTGCGGCGGCAGATTTTAAACTCAAAGAAGACTACAGACGCGATTCAGTTAATCTCGTACACGGATGCCAAATTGTATAGTGTTCGGATCAAGGAACGAGATTGTGCACGAAGAAATTTTGTCCAAATAACTGACACAACGTTGATTTCAGAGGTAAACAGCTCGATAGTGAACCGAAAAGCGATTTGTTATGTAGACACTTGTAAGTATGACTCCAACGATATCGACATAAGTTGCAAACATGTGAAGAGTGCCTCCGAGTCAACGAAGCTGGCAGAGGAGTTCCACATTCAATATGATGCCCTTTGGAGTCTGCAAATCGAAGTTGAGCAAAAAATGCGTTTGTGGGAGATGTACAAGGAAGACGAAATGAATGTTCCCGCAGTGCAGCGAATCAATAAGACAACCTTTGTGACAAAGTGCGATAGATCCCATGCATTTCCATCGGGAAGACTGCACGTAACTGTCCTCACCAATGACAGTCCCATTAAAACTGCCACATGTACGTGTGCCTGTAAAAAATTGAAAATTCTTTTGTCACCTAACAACTCGGTCGTTCTTAAGGAAGATATCTGTGATCATTTGCTGTTGGTGTTAGCCGCAGTGCTCAGTAGTTCATCGACACTTGCAGAGTACAGCAATTTTACTAAAGAATTGAAACCCATTTGGGTACTGGACGACAAAGAATGTGGGCGCCGTGCCTCTGCCAATGGAGATATTTTCATTTTCGACAACGAACTACTACCCAGTGACGTAAGTTATAAAACGCAAAAAAAGTATTGTCATTACAAAATGCCTTGCTTACTATTTTCTAGGACCTCTCGGACTTCCCCGATAATATTCTCAAATCGGTGCTGAAAGACGAAAACGCAAACTCTAATTCACACCAAAATATGTATCAAGGTGATCCAAGTATGGTCTCTGGGTGTACGGCTGACGACGCTGACATTCCTTTTGAGGGCATCAGCTGTGGCATAGAAAGAATCAATGATGAGAGTACTCGTTTGGAGCTTAGCGACTGTAACATTGAATTAATGGACCAATTTCAATTGACTAATCAAATTGATTTGTGCAATGATGAAGTAATTCTTTCCGACTCTGATCTGTTTCAGGGAAACAGTATAGTCATGCCTGATCTCTGCGATACTATAATGGATGATTTGGTTGTCGCACAGAACCAAAATCACTTAGTGACACCAGTCCCAACAGCACAGGTTGTTAATACCACTGCAGTGACTATCACAACAAATAAACCAAAGAAAATTATTGTTGCCCAAACCACTGGAGCAGTGGCCACCTCACCACCGGTAGCAGACACCTTAAAGCCTGTAAACCCCGGTCCGTCATTGGAATACGCCGCATGGTTGGACCACGTGATTGAGTGCATGAATATGAGTGTTGACTACAACTGCAAGGATCCTAACGTTGTGCTGAGTTTTAATGTTCATGAGGTATGTCAAAGATTAAAGCTAAAGTATACGATTCTCATCCCATTCTCAGTATGTATGTGTGTTAGTGAGAATCTTCATTGAAATCAAAACGTACATTCGTTCTAGGCACTTATAGAATAAGGTCACTCGTAAAAGCTAATAAAAGATACAATAATAGCGGAGTCAATAGTTGTAATGTTATTTACCATTCCCCGTTTTATAAAAGTTGCACAAGTAAAAAACATATTCTTTTTGCACATTTTTCCCTTTCACCTTTTTTGTCGGATGTTAAAACACCACATGGGGGTGCAAAATAAAACAAGTACAAAGCCTGGAGCTGCTGATTATGGTACGCACATAATCAAACCAAGTATGCAACGTAGGTTCAGAGCCGGAGAAGTTAATCTATGAGCGTTGCTTCGCGCTGACTCGGCTGTGTCTTAAAACACAGACAAGATTTAGAAAGTTTAGTCTCCTAACCAAATTTAGATTAGTTTTAGAGGATGTCTTTAAAATCAGCCTGGCTTGTTTTCCCTCATGCTGTCTGGCAAGAACACTAAGCTCTTCGCGGCAGCACTTCACAAGCTTCGATTTTACTTCTACAGCAGAAATCGCTTTAAGTGCTACCTGGCTGTCGATATCATCGTTTCGTATACCCTTAATCGCAGTTTTACGGACAGCAATTGGGACCCATCAGTATAGATGGCTTTGGATTGCGTGTTTGGTTTTGCTTGCTGCTTGCCACCACACAATGCCGCCATAGATAAGTACAGTACTTACGATAGTCGTGTACCTCCATAGGATGTTTTATTATGCTGCACGAGTGGAAAGCTATCGTGGCCGTCTTAATTGTTTCGTTGATATTCTGTATCTTGCACTGTCAGTGATCCTGAGACTCAGTTTTTGAAATTTTTTGGTCCATGTTTCTGACAACTGTTCAAATGATCGTGAAAAGCATTTCTCTAACACCTGTTTTGATTAGTAATATATATTAATAATATACCGAGGTTCTGTTACAAGACTAATATGACATTTTTTTTTTAGGATATTTTCGCCCACTTTAGCAAAAGCTTTACAAATGGGGTCAAAGTCCGTTTACCGAACAGTACAGTTCTAATCAAGAAAGGTAAATTTAAAGGACTTGTTAAGTACACATGGATTATGCGCAGCGCATTTAAAGTGCAAAGGATTTTCACAACAAAGAATGTAAGTATGTTGCTCTGCGACATTCAAATGTACTAATTGTAGTCGGTTTCTTTTGCTAATAAATTGTTACTACATATTAATTTCACAGATGTCCTTGGAAATTGAAAGAAGATTTCAACCTAGTGGCAACACTTATGTCCCCTATGTGGACGAACATCGTGATCTCATTGTACTCAATAAGAAGTATAAGAAAATTTCTCCAAAAATGTGCATTGCTCATATTTGGTTTGACTCCTGTAGTATTGTAAGTTCAGTTCTATTTTAACTTTAGCCTTGTTAATTGACCTTTTAATCTATTGCGACAGATTCATAGAACTGGCCTTAAGTTGGAGTGGGTGCCAAATGTCTTTCCAAAAAGTGGTTTTGGCGTATTGAACATTGAGTATTCTATTGGTTTGAAGAAGTGAAATGCGTTAGACGAAAAAATACATAGTTTAAGTTCATATTCCATAGTCTTAAGGGGAAAAATGTTTGTTTATAATATTTCAGTAGAAAATGTATTCAAATTGAAAAAGCTGTTCATGAAAAATAAAATTAAAATACAAGACTTACAACCAGTACTATTTGTTTCGATGTTTCATTAATCGTTTAAATTTTTGGTTCTGGTCGCCATGGCTCAACACTTTTCGTGGAACCACCAGTCGGCTGGCAATTTGTTATGAAAAAGCTTCTCAATCGAAGTCGAAGTTGGCAATAAAAATTGCAGGGCCCCTACTCTGTATTGCGATTCTAAAGTTCGGATTGTTCGAATGCGGAAATTTTGTACGGATTTTATGAATTGCGTTTCAAATTGCCCATACAAATTTCCACTTTCGAACGATCCGAACTTTAGAATCGCAATACAGAGTAGGGGCCCAGGCCTCTTCCGTTCGTGCGAAAAACAATACACGCAGCATTCAAACCTCAGGTCTAAAAGTAAAAATTCGAATCTGCGACCGCAATCATTTCAAGAAAGTATAGCGATGGAAGACCCCCTGTCTTCCGGGAAACCGATTGCGGTCAAGAGTTATTGACTTTAAGCCAATAAATTATCATCTTGTTATTTACATTCCGGTTACCTTTTTCTACTAATCCGGTGATTAGTAGGTATTCCTAAAAGCGCATCGACACAGCATCTTGGCTTTTTTCAAGTGGTAGAACTCCCAATGAAATCGATTACGTAAATTAGGGAATCGAAGTTGACCCTTACCTTTTTTTTAGTTGTAATGTCGACATCATTATTCAGTACCATCGACTCTTCAAGCCATATGATCACCTTATTGCCAGTGTTATGCCTAATTTAGTAAAGTTGCATCAGCTTTTTGTCAGTTGATCTTGACATCCAGGAGTTATACCAGGATCTTCAGCGTGAAAACGATAATGCTTACCCCTACACCACGGTTATCCCCAAAAAAAACTACACTCGAACTCAACGCATGAGTCTATCCAGAAGCCAGTCTGTTCGACTTCGAGAGATGAATTATTAAATGTTCTCTTGGCTATTAGTTTGGTTACAGAACGCAGATACCTCACCAGTTTCGTTATAACAGATATCGCTATGTTTTGTTTATTTTCACGGTTCTGACCGGTGTTGCAATCTCTGTGCAGCTTAGGTCCAGTACGTATCATTGAAAGACTACTTCGAATTTGAGATATAAGCTTAGGGGTTTAACACCGTTGTGAAATGCTCTTTTCTGTTGCACAGCCGATTCTGATTCGAGTTAAGAAAGCAGCCGTCTAAACTCTTACTCGGGTGTTGTTTGGAGCTGCGTCCACATCATTCGTTAAGAAACCAACTGATAGTGTAAATGTAGTTTAGGAATATATATGACACCTTTCGTAGAAATTTGATGATCCTACTATTTCGCTTTGGTACAACAACTGAATTCAAAACTTCTAATCTGAAAGTGATACTTGACAGAGGAATAAAACTACCGTTCCTGTTGTATGATGCCGATTGGTAAACCATTTACTGGTCTTTTTCGATCGAAAATACTTCGTAGGATGCTTGGGCAGCAAAGTGTTGCAAACAGAAAACAGAACGAGTTCTCAATAATTAGAATAAGCCATCTCTTGTGAGTTTAATATTTATTTTTATTATAATATAAAATATTATATACAACAAAGGAAATATCTGATTTCGCTTTATTCAGCTTTATTTATTTTATTATTAAAGTTAAAACAATATTATTTATTTGAAGAATCTTTTATCTCCATTTGCTTTTTGTTTTAGAACGTGAAAGTATGTTGTGTTGAACTTAGGTACAAAAGAATAAAGGCGACAAAATAATAATCATAAAAAAAAAAAAAATACATTACAATATCAATCAGCATTATGATATCTTGCTTTTGCTGTGTTTTCTTCTTTAACTTTAGTTCTAAACGCAGTATTTTACGATCAATGTATTTTATTCTAAATATATGTTATTTTTTTCGTTTATTTTCTTAGCTTTTAGTTTTTTTTTTCTGTTCTAAATAGTTGTAGGATGGATGTGAAAGATAAACAGTAGAAGAGAACTTTTTGTTTTGAAGAAAAGCACCTGGAAATAAAGAAAATCATGCTTTCCTTGATAAAAGATTTGCGAAGAGAAAAAGAAAAGAAGAAATAATAATAATAAAATAAAAAATATAAATTCTACACAATGTTTGCGTGTTCATATTTTTAAAACATTATCCTTCTGTTTTTACTTAATGAAGATTGAATTTTCGAAATGTTTACCTCCCGTTGCCAAATTGATTTGGAGCGGTTTTCCATTTTAATTAATTTACTTAGTATATAGTATTTACTTGTTTTGTATAATCATTATAATTATATCGTAATAGAATTAATTTTGCTTTTTTTTTGTTTTTTGTTTTTTCTTTTTAGTCGCATGTTTATTTTCTCGATGAGTTTATTAGCATTGACAATTTTCTGAATTTCGAAGACGATTATTCCTATCGGCGTTAAGGCGGATCTGATCGGGAAATTCATTGTAGAGTTCAACCTGTAAAAGAAAAGAAAAATATAAGATTGGCAAGAAAGTTGCGTTTAAATTTCAAGAAGCTACATTTTATCGTAATAAGTTTCATTTGATGGCAAAACCACTTTGAATGGCCTTTCTTTAGCGATCCACTTACTTATCAATCGGTAGAAATGGCCCTAAATGATCGAAATATTACCCCATTTTAAAGAATTCACACGGCTTCGAAAGCAAGATTATTTTTGGCACCTACTCTAGAATTGAAACTCTAGATAGCCCACACTTACAATTTAAGCTCGCATGTTGAAGGTGACTCAAAAGTCATTACCTTGTCGGAAGATTCTCTCACGCTCTCTTAGGTCATCACGCTTTCTGATATTTGTGAAGTAAACAGAAGCAAAATACACATAGGCAAACCACGAATAGCTTATACTCAGAGATAATTTATACTTGATCTCTGGCTATACTCTTTAAGATCGCGGAATAATTGTGTAAATATTTTTGACAAATAACCGGGAGGTGGTTTTGGCTCAACGTGAATTTCGTCGTCCAGTTCTCGGTCGCTTGGCACCAACTGGGCAGTAGCAGATGTGGCCGGCCACGGAGCAGTCGTTTGATCGATTTATAGCAAATTTTAGTAAAAGACTTGAAAATGTTTTCGCAATTGCCAACAGACCGCCAAATGCGTGTAAAATACAACTACACCCTCCTAAACTTCGACCGCGATGAGGATGCGCATACGTAAAAATATAATACGCGGAGAGCCTTTACATCCTCTTAAAATCAATCTTTGGTGCGGTGTTTACCGAGAAAGGTAATTGGCCAACATTTTTCCGAGGGTGGTATATTGGTGAATTGGCTTTGGAGAACATGCGCTTCCAGCAAAACGGCATCCATCGCAGACTCAGCACGAGTGACAGTGGACATTTTGCAACAAGCTTTTCTCGGCCTCCGAATCACTCGTTTTAGCGATTTGCACTACCCCGCAAGATAGCCGATTTGGCCGTGATGCTTTACAGACCACTTATGGTGTTGAGTACTAGATTTGTTTGCTCAAAGTTAGCCTTTAGGGACCTCCACATTAAAAAATATGTTGCCAAGCATTTCGATATTTTCTAAAATTGTATATTGAGATGCTTAACAGTAATAATTATTGTAATGTGCTTGACTCTATGTGACATCAACATGCTTGACTGCATATCGCCGCTTTTGATCAGAGCACAGTCTTAGTTCTAGTTTCCTTACAAAAACTTAACGATCTAAAATCTGGAAGGTTGGCAGACTGCTAGTCCATAGTTGTTTCCTTCCGATTGCGTGGACTGTCATTACCCAGATGCTATGCAGCTTGCCCATTAGTTTCTAGTAATTTATTCTTTAGTTTTGCTTTTCGGATTCTATCTTCTCATAGTACTTAACATGAAATGGAGGCATACATTCTGATTGTGATGGGAAAACATCGATAAAGAGGTAGACAATTTCAACGAATTCGAAATAACAACAGAGAACGGTTAGTAGATTCACTACGAATTCTCAGTCATAAAATTAGCTGGTTTTCGCATGACGGAGAATAAAGTCTGATTTTATATTTAGTTTATGGTTGCTTATATTTTTCTTCGACATCCAGTCGTCTGAAATGGTGAAATTCTCCGGGGAGATAGGTATAACATTGAAAAACTTAGCACAGGTGGGCAGTTTTTTTTTTTTATAATTAGCTCGCGCTAAAGAGTTTCTACCTTTAAACTAGAGCTTTGACATAAGGGCACAACGAGATGCATGTTGGTTTTAAATCCTTACGCTTTGTAGTGATGAAGAAACAGCTATGTAGATCATTTCGCATTCGTGATGTACGGGTTAGGAAAAAATGTTTATATTTGACAGTACGTTCGAAAGTATACTCAAGAGTAAACTGATGTCGCGAAACAAACCTCCAGAAACAAATTTACATTAATTTAGACAAAACAAAGGCTGTGCACAAAAATGACTGTACAATAGTAAGTTCGCTTACCTCAGCTTCTTGGGCTAGAGCGTTTTTGGCGATAGTTTGGAAGGCTAACTCAACGTTAATTCCCTCCTTCGCCGATGTCTCATAATATGGAATATCATTCTTCGACTGACACCATTGTTGAGCCCGCCGGTTTGAGACCTAGTTACACAGAAAATACATAAATTAGTTCATGTACATACCATAAGATTTATTTACGTGGTGTTACTCACTTGGCGATTCTCTAAGTCGACTTTGTTGCCGAGTACAACAAATGGAAAATTTTCGGGATCACGTGGACTGGCTTGAATTAAAAACTCATCTCGCCACGAGTCCAGATTCTTAAATGAGTTTGGAGCGGTCACATCATACACAAGTACACAACAATCAGCTCCACGATAGAAGGCAACACCCAGAGACTGGAAGCGCTCCTGTCCAGCAGTATCCCAGATCTACAATTCAAAATTATGAAGTAATCCTTTATTTAAATAGTCATATGTATATGAAACTAACCTGCATTGTAACAACACGATCGTCCACAACGACTTCTTTTGTAAGGAAATCGGCTCCAATTGTTGCTTTATATTGATTTGAGAATCTCTTGTTTACATACTGATTCATAAGAGATGTCTTGCCAACGCTGCTATCTCCCAAGATTATCACTTTTAACAGAGATTTCTTCCTTGTGGCCATTGTTTGGGGTTTATTTTGATTAAACAAAAGGGCTGCAATACAACAAAAACAAAACGAGTAAGAAAATATATATTTGACATCAAAATATCAACTGTCTTGTGAGTCACAGCATAAAACTTTGAACTGATAATTATATTTTGCCATTCAATACTAATTCAACAGAGAGAAACGAAAATACGTATGCGCAGTGCCAGTTAGTACCGTGGTGTAAAGCACGGACGAACGACAAATGATTGAAACAACATAAGAAGAATGATCTGAAAACTCTACTCGTTTTCCAGCTCAGTTCACTGGTGTGTGCAATTCAATACTCTTATTCCTATCGCTGTTTGCGTGATCAGGTTTGTGGGTCAACATCTTTAGGGGAACAGATATTGCTTTCAGTTGCAAAATCAACTGATAAGTTTTGCCCAACATTGATTTTCTTTTCTTTCTTTTTTCTCCTTCCTTCGATTGGAATCTCGTTTTCTGTTTCGCATTCGTTTGCTTTAACTTCATTGAATGTAAGTTAATAGCAATAGCAACTTCAATGTGAATCCCCAAGGGTATAGTGCAACTCTATGAGTGATACTACTCGTCAAGCTGTTTGCTTTGTTATCTTGTTGATTGTCTCGCACCAATACACAGAGCCCCTATGTGACTCATTGATTGTCATGTACCCTCTTCGATACGAGATGGTCAGCCAGCATAGTGATCTGGGCAACCTCCCACTATTGGATGGAAAATTGTATGCAAAAAATCAATTGCGAGGCCATAAGAAAATAAAATTTCACTTTTCTCCTTTTCGTAATCGTCTCAAGCCCCCCTTGCCTTTAATTTAATTTTCCAATTACATACTACAATAGAAAGACCAGTTTTTCTGTTAATAGGAGCAGAAACAAGAGAAAAAAAAAAATTAGATATTCCTGACGTAAGTTGTGACGTCTGTGATAGATAGTTTCACATTTTGTTGGGCAGCGTAGAACGCAGTTTGCTCGCTTTCGGTTTATCCGATGGCGAATAAGTTTTTCAAATGGAATTCTACGCATTTGATCATTATTTATCAACAAATTTGCTATTTTTAATTGCTTTTGTTTTAAGTGCACTACGACTGGGCAAACAGAACAAAGGCATTATGGTATTTTTTCTCTTTTGACACTTGCTTTGAGATTAGTTTGTTTTGTTTGATTTTAATTCAATTTATATACTAACTTGTTCACACTCAAACTGGAGAGAAAATAATATACAATGCAATAATGATTTCAATGTGGAATATCTCGTTAGGAGAAAAAAATTAAAAATAACAACACACTTTAGGGGAGAAGACCACTTTTCAACTTTCTTTTCGACTGGGCGAGAAAAAAAATTATGACACAACAAATAAAATATAAAATGGCGTCTTGTGTGAAGACAAAGACTGTGTTCACAGGTGGTAGATGTTAAAATTGCTGTAAAATAGGGAGTGTTCAAAAAGTGCAAGTTTTTTTTTCTTTTTTTTTTCAAGTTCTGCTAAAGCCGGAGTTACTGCAACCAGGAGCCTAATGCTAGAAAGAGATGTGCAGAATTTCTCATGCAACGAAATTAGAATATACAGGATTATATGAAGCTGAACACAAGTAAGTTCTGCATGCAGAGAAATGCTGTCTCCTAGCACAACAGGATGACAAAAAAAACATAGTTTGCTTTATCAAAAGCTCCCACTGGTTTAACGAATAGCAGGAGGAGTTCTTCCTAGATCCTGAAGTATTAGTGGTATATGCTAACTACCTATATGTTCAATTGAAAAATGTCTGTCAACCGAATATTAAAAAAGAAGGAAATATGAAGCGAAGCTTGAAGAAATCCTGAAAATAAATCAGCGATCGGGTTTAGTGCGGCTTATATTAATATACCATATCAGACCGGTAATCAGAATATTGTATCGGTATGAATGCTTAAAATAATGCCAAAGTGGGTGTGTTTTTTTTTAATATTAATGTGACTACACATTTTTGCCTTGTGAATGCCGACAATTGTATTCAATCGATACTCGTTTGCCATGGTGAATTCAGAGATTGTTAATCCACCATAGTGGTTGTTGTCTTGTATAAAGTTATCAGTTATATAATTGTACTAGATTCTATTCACTTCCTGTTTAATTTTGGAGAGCTTATTTGGTTTCTCTAGGGACAAAACCGGATTGTTTTTAGTTCGAAGGAAGAAATAGAGGCGTGATCCGATACATGTTGCGTGCAGGCTCCTGCTGAGAGGGATACTACTGGGTGCTGGGACATAGTAGTAGGTATCCACGGGAATGAAACTGCTGACGAGCTAGAAAGGGATCAGAATAGGACCTGTCATTAGTCGATCACTCAGAAATGTCCCCCTAGCACTCGTTAAATCTAACTTTCAAAGACAAGCCGACTATAGATGAAGCGCATGCCGTATCTCCAGAGAACTCTGGACACATTCCTGCGCTAAACAGATAAAACTTAGCGATCTTAATTGGAATGATCCCAGGTCACAACCTACTGGCTGTCCAACAAGAATACGCTTAAGTACAGATAGTTTATGCAGAGGCTGCGGCAAAGCAGACGTTGAAGAGGGCATAGTCCACTTCCTAATGTGCGAATGCCTGAGGCTATGCAGAACCAGAAAGATGGCACCCTGTCTAAGAAGCCAACAAAAACCATTCCGAAATTCGTTACGAATTCGGGATGGTTAAGGGAGGCCGACTGATCACCAACAAACTGACATGAACCATTCTTCGTTGTCTTCTGTCGCAGACTGGACATTCCACGCTAGGCAAACGCAATGGATCCGTGGATCAGACTGAAGGCCGCATCATACGAGATGCAATCACCCCTTCAACCTATGTACCTGCCTTAACTCACATGAAATAGAGTGTAGTTTACTTCCACAACATTCAACTTCGAAAGCCAATAAGTCGGTTTAGTCATTCTGGAAAAAACAGACAGAAAGGCAGAAAAAAAATTACGAAAGATGGGGATCATTTTACAAATGATTTTGGCTCTTGGATGACTTTCTTAGACTATGCATGTGTCAAAACGCGTGCGAGTGTAAAGATTTCTATATGGAAGGCTTCCCCCATCAACTGCTGTTTCTTTCCTTCAGCCCCTCCCACAATGGAACTTCTCCGATTGGACGATTGTACAATTGGGTAAATGTTGGCACAACATTCGACACAAACAATTCGTGCATCCCTAATTGCATAATTTATAGCTTGCGCGGCCTGTGATATCTTTCAATTGAGATCTCCACCTATTTCCCTTTTCCGCACACGGCCAAGTGTGGTACTGTAGGAGGTTAATAGCAATTCTGCCATATGTTGCACTTGGTAGTGGGTTAGTTGGTAGTCGGCTTAGGAGCCCAACCAATTTGCAGACGTGGAATGGGAGACAACAAAAAATGACTCAAGAGCGCTGTTGAATCACGAAAACATTGGAAAGACTATGAAACAAGAATCGTGGATCTTCAAGCGACAATTCGATTCACATTATGTGTCTATCGAGGGTGAACAAGAGACAATATGGCGACAAAAGTCTTCCTTCCGTGTGTACTAAAGGATCAACATGAAACAAAGGTATGGATACGAGAGTTCGAGAGGTAGATTGTAGATATATACATACTTTTGTAAGTATGTATGTGGGAAAGATACATATCTGTTGGTGCCGATTTGAGTAAATTTTTTAGGACCGAAGGTCTAGCTACGGTCAAGGGTGGTTGATTTCAAGTCGAACAGTGATCGTCTGACTGTGGTCTGCATCAAGACAAAGTGCTCTTTGAAGCAAAGTACGAGATCCAGGTGGAATCTGATCACTTTTTTTTGCTACCCAGCAACAGGACAGTAAACTGCTGCTAACCTAGAATAAGGTGTTTAATGTTAAAAGCCTTAGTAAACCAGGACTTGCCGGAGACTACTAAAGCACTTGTGCAAGAAGGCTTGAGAAGAAACATCTTTTGCGTTGAAAAAAGAAAGATCAATTCACATGATCTCAACCATATCCGGAGATACCTGATGAATGCACGGTGGATAAGACTTCCATATTACAGTAGGGTGTTCTAGGTGGGAGTTCTAGCAATCAACGGGGCCTAGAGTGAACTTTCACAGCAAAGACATCCATCAAAGCCATAACATCCACAATAGTCCGATTCAAAATTGTGAAACGCTGCCAAGACCAACTCAAGTCCCTTGGTTTTAACCATAACGGTACACTTATTTGGGTCCCGGAACATAAGGCTTCTGGGATAGTTTTAACAGTGGGCGATGACTCAACCCTACTACCACTAGAACTTTAAAAGTCCAGTACCACCGCGAAATTCCAAAATATTGCAAATGCCATGCCGCGTATCAAGGACACTCTGGACAGAACTAAATAAAATGAAAACATTGCACTCAACAGAAGTCGCCTATCACTTATGACAGGCTGGCGAACCACCTTAATTTGAGTACAACTTACCTATGTAGAGAATGTGGCGATGCAAACGCCGATAAGGACACATTCCAACTCCTATGCAAGTACCCAAGCCTTAGCAGAAATACAAAGTCAGCCTTCAGGTGCAGCCACTGTTACAACTTAACTTAACCTAACTCATGTGATCCATAAGTCCACTCGGCTGAAGTCCTATAAAGCGTTGGAGGTTAACTGCATTACGTATTGCCACTCTTTTGACGAAAGTTGGAAATGGAATAAGTGCCTTTAGGGCAAGTTCACATCCCCGGTGATACCGAGATAGGCGTTCCTGTTACTGTGATTACGAGATCGTCAGTGTAATTGCAGTCAAGGTTACTAAGTTTAGTGAGCGGGTCGTCAATGACGATTGACATAAGAGAGGCGAGAGGACGCCATCTTGTGGACAACGTGGTTTGAGTCTAAATTAGCCAACACAATCATTTTTTTTTTGAAACAACTAACCAATTATTAATTTCTTTCACAAAGCTGTAGTCAAGGCTTGCAAATAAGTTGCAAAATAATAAGACGACGACGCGAAGGAATATACTCCTCCTTTCTGCATTTTATACGTATGACCATAATAATAATAAATAGCGCCTTACCGCATCCAAATTATGGTTATTTAAATAAACAGCACACGATTTTTATGTTTACGTCCGCAAATAAAGCGCGCAAGAGGAGGATGATTTCGTGTGGTTAAAGGATCCTCCATACAGCAATCTATGGCAATTTGTCCGTTGAACGTCGTCGCCTGTTGAAGTCGAAGCATCTGCACGTTGCTTGAATCCGTCAGTTAGACTGTCTATACGTCAGTTCATATCAGAATGCGGTGGCGAAAGAGACAGAATGTTTTTTTTGTCGAGGGCAGTGGAGTACCAATGCACAGAGCATTTCAGGAGTGAGCCTAATAGGAGGATAATGATCCGCAGGATATAAAAGGGGAGTGCAATCAAGTCATGATTAAGGTACGCCCCCTAATTTTGCGTAGATTGACTTCACACAAAAATTACATTCACTGTGCACGGAACGGAGGTTATAAGGAATAAATTTGTGTTCAAGTTCCAAACAATGTTGGCAAAGGCATGTTGAATGGGCACAGGCACACTTAATTAGGGTGAGTATGGGTTTTGTGGTACTAGCTCCATCAGATTCTGAAGTGGTTCTTGTATGGCAGTTGAATATTTATGTTGGAGGTAGCTATGTTTACCAGCTGTACTTTGAGTTTACTTTCACATACATTGAGTGAGAAGCTGACTTGGTTAAAAGGCTAATAATTCGAAAGATCTTTATCAGGTAAAGGCACAAGTCCACAGCGTTTTAAAAAATGAGGTACATGGGTTAATAAGATACTTAGGTACTTAAGTGGAGCTGGTTTTCAATTGCTCTATATGTCCTAGCGGTCTCAAATGTCCTATACGCAATTTTGTTCTTTACTACGTCGATGTCACTCTAAAGCCTAAAGCTTATGTAGTTCGTTGTTAAATCTCTTTCAAAACCGTCAACACAAGCAGGAAAAGATATTTTACGAAGAATTTTTCCTTCGAAAGAGTCCATGCCTCAGCGCCATAAACTTAGACAGGAATGATTAGGGTATTACATAGAGTTTCCTTAGTTGTTCCAGATAGGGTCTTACAATTTAGTTGCCTTCTCAGCTCAAAGAACGACTGGTAAAATTCGCTTGATATCCTAATTAGAAGTCTTAGTCAAAATTAATAGCTGGACCGAGGTATGCTCGTTACCAGTGGCGTAGATAGCTTTTTACGATGGGGGTGGATTTGACTGAGTTATCGGAGGAACTACATAAGTTCCATCGTATTTTGTAAACTCACCACTGCTGGATCCCTCTACTACTGATTGCGCTTGCTTTCGAATTGTAGTTGGTATTATTGAACGCACCCCCTTCATCTAGGAAGGCAGCGCACAAAAATGGAAAGTAAAACCCAAAATGGTGTGCCAATCTGGAGACAGTTGACTAGAGAATCTTGTTGATTGAGTCCCAAGTTCATCCCTGATTGTGGTGCTATCTTATAAGAATTTTCTTATTTGAAATCAGCTCAATCCACATGGTAAAATCTTCAAGTGATGATCCCTATAAAAAAAAGGAAAAAAACGAAAACAACATGGTCTGGCCATTATGCATTATTCCTTTGCTTTATGCATCAAAGTGATGAACCTGGCGCATAAGGTAGATGGAAGTGGACAGCTCTCGTCGATCCGCATTGTTGATACTGTTGTTGCTGCTGCTTCTGACGTTGTTGCTTTAACCCGCTCGATGTATTGCTTGCTCATCACAAGAAGCTATTTGTGGTGCGCGCAAATCGTGCAAGATGAGATGATTTCTCCCATCTCTCGCCGAAAAGGTTGTATATTAGACGATACTTTACACACACACACAACACGGTATCCGTGGGTAATGAGAGGAAATCTCTCCGATATAATGGCGCAGCTCCGATCTTCGGAGCGCCAAACTCTTACCGAAGAGATGCAGACGCGATGCACCCAACGAAATCGCGCTGAATGAGGCGAATTATCGCGGCGTTTTGTTTATTTTTATGCTATAATTTAACCGATAATTGCACGCCAGCGGGTAGAATTTGTAACTAAACTGCAAATTAGCAGCCAATTCAACAGCCGATTAATAACTATAATTATTTTGGCTTTAACTGACGATGGTGAGATGGTGAGGCTCCTTGTGCTGGTAGTGGTTGGCGGCGGCGGAGCAGAGCGATTTGACCGCTTCTTCACCATCAGCCATCGGGCGGATTGGATGTTACAACAAAACAACAGACTGAAAGGAAAGGAGCATCGACGGCTGATGCACCAGGAGGGCTGATGATGATGGTGGTGCAGCAGACAATTCCCTTCTCCGTGATCTTCGTCGTCGTCGTTGTCGTCCTCGTTGTTGTTGAATTTATTAGGAATGGTGAAAATTATGTGGTAATGGTATGCGCATTGTACAATTTTGTTGTCGGTTGGGAATTCGTTTCGATGAAAAGCGAGCTGGTTTGGATTATTTAACCCAAAGGAGGCATCGTGCTCTCATTAATTGTGGACATAACCGATTGCCGATGATTGGAGGAGGTTTTTCTCGATATATTATGATGTTTTCTTAGGAATTCCAGGGTCATGTTAAATGAATTAGCGTGTATATATTTCCTGTCGACAGAATAAGAAATAGAAAACGATTTATTATCATCGATGCGAAACGTTTAATCGACTATAAAGCTATTAGCTTCGGTAGTTGTGTGTAGCTTGGAGGGGTTACAATTTGTAATTTTAAACTTTGATTGGTGGCTCAGCACTTTAGGTAGAGACGTGTTTTGATGTATATAGGTGACACTCAAGCGTAAAAAAAAAGTTCTTACAGAACTTCAGCAGGGGAGAGGTTAGGTTAGATCCTCAGGGTCTAGGAGAAACTCCTCCTCATCGATTTTTTGATAAAGCGATCTAGGTTTTTGGGCATCTTTTTGTGTCAAGATTGTCAAACAAGAAGCAGCAGAGGATTGTGCCGTTTCTGGGTTCTGTCGGGTGTCAAATTTGATATTGCTGGAGTGCCCAGACTGCATATCCGAGGACGGGAGTGAGTTTTTTAATCTCCATTCTACGCATTTACCAAAGAAAATCAATGAAAAGAAGAGAAAAAAAAATGCAATCCGAGCAGTTGCGGGGTCGATGGACAACAACTAATTTATTGGAGTCTGACGTGTGCCACATTCGGCGCTGACGGTCAGACCATCGTTCAACTGAAAATTCCAGGAATATTAACACCAGTTTTCAGGGATCAAAATCCCTGTCATCGCACAGGAACCAGCTGAATCCAATCTTCTTGCCGAATAGTCAGACCGGCCTGCATTACAAAATCTCGACAGCGACTTACAATCCATCAAAATAGTCACCTTGAAGAGGACATATACAGAAGCTGTAGCAGAATCAGAACCCCCAAAATCGAATCGGTTGAAGCCCCAAAGCTGGATAATTTGTCGTTCAAGGGACCTCGTCACTTGACGTCTCAGAAAAAGAAACTGCGAAGGTTTTTGGCAGTTGACCTGCCGTACACAACCGCAATGGATAGAACCTTGACGGTAACTAACAGTAATTTAGAGCCCGCCGGCAAACAGCGTAGATTAAATAGCAACTCTCCCGTTGAGCCAAGTAAGAGAACGAGACCCAACATTCCTTCGTTTGCGAAAGTGGCAGGGTAAATCAAAGTGACCACCTCGAGCCTGAACAATAAAAGGAATTGGAAGATGCCATCATCAATTAGTTGCATAAGCAAGAGAGTTCTTGTTCCCAATGGAACAGCTTGCTGCCATTTAACCAGAAAAGTTCTTTTACTTTCTGACATCTTCTGCACTGAAACGACTCATCTTGTATCAAGAAAACTTGAAGGAAGGCACAATAGGATTCTGAAGAGATACCGCAGTGCCAAGGGCTGTGAACAACCCTTCCTCTCCTGGTGATCGCGACTTTGAAGTTACTCTTAAAAGATGGGATGGTGTAGTCTGTGCTTTTGGAAATACAAGTGAGTTGCTTGAGAATCGAGGCAACCTCGGTGTGTCTACTGGTCCATTGTGAGGTGGGTCTAATGGCTGCACTAAAATACAGGAGCATGTTCAAACCCCTGGTGAATGTTGTTGTACCGGTAATACTCAGACATGTGGATCTCTGTAGTTTTCCCAGACTGTCCCGGTGTATTGCTTAATCCAAACCAGTACATACCTAGGTATAAGCTTCTTTTAGGTAAAGGACGGATCTATTTCTGACTTCTTTCTAGCGAGCTCGTCAGCTCTTTCACTGTTCATGATTTCCATGTGACCTGGTATCTCATTTAGTTATCGCTTGCAGGGTTTTACTCTCTAAAACTTTTTCAACAACCACACGCCAGATAGCATGCCCACCAATCCACATCAACGAATAATTTATGCACCCCTGCAGCAATCAGAAAACAAAATGTCATCAGTAATATGTGCAAACTACATCCAGCATAACCACGCAAATGGTGATCGCAATGACATGGCGGGGCACCTTTAATGTCGTTCCGGCACACTGCATGTGTGATGTCAAAATATTTTGAATTTTTTGCACAAATTTATCGCAAATGCTATCAGCTCACATGCTCCCAATGTTGGAGGAGTGCATGCATGGAATGGATGGAACCCAACAAATGCGCGCACAATAAAACAAATCTACATATTGACCTGTCCCATAAAAGTGGTCGTTTGGTGGCCACATCCAGCTCCTACACCGGTCGCACCGTGAAGACAATGATGCTGAGACAGAGTAACAAATTAAAAGACAGTCTACAGGGAATTGCCTGGCGATCGAATGACTGTCGGTCTCAAGCCATGTAAGAGAACCGAAAAAATTAGCTTAGTCAGACAGGTCACATGATGAGCTGCGATTGCTTTTGTACCCTTCTGTCGATCCTGTATAGGATGGTGGTTAGCCAAAGCAGGGAAAATATATTCCTTTGATTGGAATACAATGGACCCTTAAAGTGTGCTTTCAAGCGCCGTAACTCAAACAAATTGCATCCTTTCCTTCGTGCTAGCCAGGCGTATAGGAGTGATAAAATGTGAAACTACAGCAACAGAAGCAGGCAGAGATATGTCTTGCGATTTCGATAGCGGTGTTGACGAAGGTGCTACACAGTGATCCGAATTGGATATTTGCTTGAACATGTGCATGTAGATGTTTGGGGAGTTTTAAGTTAGGCTTCTTGACCTTTTACAGAGAAGTTGAATAATTGAATTGGTAGCTTAGACGGTAGTCTTTTTGTGCACGACAGTTTTTCTTTGAAAAGTTGGTCGCACCTAGAGTTCAAATGCCTGAGCTAGATCAGTTTTGCTGGGATTCTGAATTCAGCCATCGCCCTGTAGAGCTGAATACGATGAATGCAATCATATGTAGCCTTGAAGTCGATGAAAAGGTGGTGAGTCCACGATTTGCCTTCGTTTGAAGACTTGGTCTATCGTTGATCTGCCGTGCCGAAAGTCTCACTGGTATGTGCACGAATTTGTGTGCTGCAGAATGGATTTAGACATTCTAATAGTACGTTGGATAGGATCTGGTAGGCGATGTTTAGCAGGGATATGCATCAATACTAGGAGCAAGGCATAGGATGGCCTTTTCTGTAAGTGGGACTTATGTAGCTGATATTTCCCTCATCGGGCACACTTTCGTCCACCCATACTCGGTTGATAATTTTGGTGCATGCACCCTGCTAAAACGTTAACTCCGCATTTGAAGAGCTCCACTGATATGCTATCAAAGCTGAATCAAGCTTTGTTATTCTTCAGGTTTTCGAGATTTGAGTCAACCTCTTATTTACTGGAAGGCGATTAGGTTAGGTTAGGTTAGGCAATAGGGTTGACAGGGAAAGGAAGTTCTTTCTACGTCAAACTTAGGTCAATGTAGACCCATTGTGATACCCTAGGGGTTTCGCAAAGGGAAAAGGATTACTTATTCGTTGACTGGAGGGGCGCTCTTCTAACCCTACCCTCTTTCAACACGCTCATTCAGCAACTGCTGGAAATGGTGCTTAAGCACATCTTCAATTACTTGTGTATCGATGACTAGGTTCCCTTCAATGTATCGACGAGCCTACATTGTTTCGCGACTCTTAGATTTTCTTGAGCTGGAAGACGTTCTCTATTCTTTCTACGCATGATTTGCTTCTTTTGGCTCTATACTCTTCCCTCGCTGCTCTTGTTCAACCCTAGCAACGCCTTAAAATGTGTATCTTCTTCTCGAAGTGGGCTTAGCAACCTCTCTTTGATGATGTTGCAAGACTGGGTCAACTGTGTGTTGGCGTCCGTGGAAGATGAGTGCACAGCGGTTGGTCCTTTGCAGTCTCTAACTACTTCAATTATGTTAAGGTGTTCCAAGACAGGTCCCTTTTTCTGGGTCATTCGTAACTTTTCTCGTTGAAAAGAAAAAATGGTCGAAGTTGACGTTTGCATATCGGACATGCTCCGAAGGCTCCATCCAGCAGGTCATGTTTTTTTTTTATTTTTATTTTAAAAGGAAAATTCCAAATCCCAGGAGCACTCAAAGCTCGTTTCGGTCCATTGGCAGAAATCCCTTTTTGGTGTAGCGGTTTGACAAACTCAGATTTTGTTCGTTTCTCTCTTTATTTTTGGTGTCTGTTGCTATTCCCCTATCAGGCTCGAACCCGCACAGGTCGGGTCACAAGCGAACACACTACCCACTACACCATCGCCACCAGTGGGCCATAGAATTCCTCTTTGATATGGTTTGTTTTGTTTTTTAATGCATTTTTATTTATTAATTCAGTACTCTTACTTGCTAGGAAAAAAAAACGCTTAAAACTAGCTTAACTAACTTAACTATGTTATTCTAACTTACTGGCCCTACACGGGCACTCTAAGCTAAACTTAATTCTTAATCTATGTCTTTCGACCTAACCTAACTTAATTTACTTAAACAATCTAAGGACTAAACTATTGAAAAAACTAAGAAAATTGTTTTCAAAAAAACGTAGTGCTCTTTGATATGGTTTTCAACGTCATATGTACCTTCTTATGTATATATTAGGCTGATGCTGTAAAATATTGTTACGGGTTACAGCCAGACGACCGCTTAAAGTCATCAAATCTTGACCGTAGTCGGTTTTTTATTTTTTTTATAATTCACCAGCGCTTAAGGAGTTATAAATACCATTATGATGCTATCCACACAGCGGTGTTAGGTTTAAGTCTTTTTGCGCCAACGGTAGTGTGGTATTGTTACCATTGCTTATAATTCACAGTATTTCTTTCGAACATGACAAATGCGCATCCTTACATGTGCAGTCGCAATTTACAGCGGCACAAACCATCGTGTCGTAAACCATCACTTCCAGCCCTTGAAGCATCCAATCATAAATTAGTCGCTTGCATGCAAATATGAAATCAAATTACAAACAATTGACTGAATGCACATGAAACCTTGAAGACATATGCAACATAATCACGTCACATGATGTGGTTTAGTGTAAATACACAATACATAACGTTCTATAACTTATGTTATCCATTTGAAAATATTAAGCTAACAAGCAACCTCAAGCCGATCAAAAACAAACATAATTCTAGGGCAATCATTCTGTCAATAAGTCAATGTCCGACGAAGAGAAGGGAGATTGAAACACCACACAACCAACCATCCATACAGCAAGTATCGCATGAACTCTGATTTATTTTGACATCGCATCGACTTATAATTGAGATATATCCAATGAAAAATTACCTTCGTGATAGATAAATCAAAGGAGCATGGGTGGGTATGAGTAGTGGATATGTGTATTGAGAGTTGAGAGAAAAAGAAACCCACAAAATTATTGCTAATAGCAATCAACAAGATATAACAAATTAGACAATTTGGTTGAAAAGAACAGAAGAGGGAGTCGGTAGTAGGGAAAAGGATTTGAAAGTTGGATCTGAATGTAGATCGTTATGAGGCCTGGGAAAATGCATTAACCACGTGAAAGTAATAGTAAAAACCAAATTAATTTCGTTTGAGACGAGAGTAATGTTTGATGTACGATGAACCTTAAATTAGCTCATTTGTTTCTTTAAAATTGAGGACATGAGAAGTCTTAATAACCTAAATGGATACGAAATTTACTATAAGACTACAAGTCTACAAGCTTTATTGTGAAAGATACTCTGACAATTGAAGACTTAGGTGTAGATAGGTCTTAGTTTGACTTCACTTAAGTTTTAAACTGACGCCAACTGTCTATGATTTTCTTATTAGAAAACTTCAACTAATAGATACAACAGTTGCAGTAGAATTGGAATTTTACATCAACCATTTCCTGGATCCTTAAGAAGCTCTTAACTGCGTCTGAGCCTCCATAACATCGCTTACAAGTTTGAAGGCCCAAAGTTATTTTTTATCAAAGACCAGTTTGGATCAGGCCAGAAAAGACTACCGCCAATCAAATATTCACACAACGGCAGATCTTGGAAAAAAAACCAGGAATTTTTTTTTATTTATTTTTGTATAATTCACTAGTGCTAAAGGGGTTATGAATACCTTTATGATGCTATTCACACAGCGCTAGTGTTGGTGGTAGTCATTTTTTGAAACTCAGGTGGTATTAGGTTTCAGTCTTTTTGTTCCGAGGGTGGTGTCCAGAATGACTGGAGAGAATTATTGGTACTGCTGCCATTGTTTATAATTCACAGTATTTCTGGCGAACCCATGGATACCCACGCAACATTTTTTTCGATTATAAGGTCGCGTATGAGAGTATTTAGAAAGATTAATAAGACAGAAATTCGGGATCCCAAGAAAACCGATCCGGTTGTGTCGCGCCACGGTAGAGAACTCGCAATGCACCGTGCAGCTAGGGGAACAGAACCTCCGCATTATTCCAAACATGCACCGGATTTCGGTAAGGAGACACGCTGTCGTGAGACTTCTTTAATCTTGTGGCGAAAGGCCGGCGTTAACACAGAAGGCACTATATTTAACAAATCCATTCAGCTTCTGGGATAGGCAGACGATATCGACATCATCGCCCGTTCCCCCAGCGTGCCATTATTGAGGCTTTTACGGGAAAAGAAGAACAAGCCAAACGAGTTGGTCTCATAATGAACGAGGATGAAACAAAGTACATGCTGTCTATCAAAAACCGATCCGTCGAATACCTTCAAAGTCGAAACATAACAATTGAGATCTATAATTTTGAGGAAGTGAAGGAGTTTATCTACCTCGGTGCAAATATAAACTCCACAAATGACACCCTAGTGGAGATTCGACGTAGGATAGCCTTAAGCAACCGCTGCTACTTCAGTTTGTCCAAACAACTAGGGTCCAAACTTCTAACTCGAAGGTCAAAAACCATGCTCTACAAAACTCTGATCTTGCCAGTCTTGCTTTATGGAGCTGAATGCTGGACGATAAATAAGACAGCGGAGCAGATCTTGGGATCCTTCAAAAGAAAAATTCTACGTCGAATATTTGGTTCTATCTGCGAGGAGAGCGAATGGAGGAGAAAATATAACCGCGAACTCTATGAGCTGTACAAAGATGTGGATGTAGTTCGGAAGGCCAAAATCCGTCGACTGTACTGGCTCGGCCACATCGAGCAAATGGACGAGAATGCTCCAGCTAAGAGGATCTTTGATTCCCAGCCACCTGGTTCACGAAGAAAAAGAAGACCGAACCTCCGCCGGTTTAGAGATCAGGCAATCGTGGACGCCAGAAACCTTGGTCTAGTAAACTGGAGGCAGCGTATCCGGGATCATGAAGAATGGAAAGCGGCATTAGTTCAGGCTCCGACCCTCCAAGAGTTGCTGGCCTGATAAGTAAAGTAAGTAAGTATATATTTGAGGCGGTCTTTCTACTCGTCTGCGAAAACAAGCATGGACCTGATGTTAGTATTGGACGTGTCAGTTGTAGAGAAATGTTTTTAGAAATCTCCTTCACGTCACATGAACTCTTTCTTAATCCAAAATTTGAAGGATATTTGCCAGACTTGGGCAAAGTCCAAAGCTCAACTATACTTCTCAAACTATCCCGTTCGAAAAGTTCATGTAAAAGGACTGCAAAATCGTTCAAATTTCTAATTAGACAAATGGTAACCCACATGGTTCTATCTCATCTCATGTTGTTGTTTACCCGAGGGCACCGCTATGAAAATTAATGACTTTTTAATGATCCTCGTTCATCCTGACCTGAAAACCATCTTTATCCCAAACAGATATGCATAGGTGCAGGAACATCCACTAATTGACTTTCAAATAATAACCATGGGCCTATCATTAGTTCAGTCCAATTCCCAGCTGTAAAGCGAAGAAACAAAAACACACGCAACATCGAAATAAGACCGCAAGGATATCATCAACGTGTAATTAGAGCATCGGAGTTCCTTTAGACCTCGCAATTTGATTAATTGTAAATTAATCTCTTGACATCTTGCACAAGAACGAATGATTTATGTACATATACGACTGATCGAAGGGACCTCGCGAAATTTCTTTACCCAAGATCCAATTAATGTTGCAACAAATCTTAAAGAGATGTAACGTGTAACTAGCAATGCAGACAGTTTCCTGTATTAGTCGCCAGCGAACTCTCTCTCTCTGGCTGATGGCCAAACGCTTTGAGCAGGACAACATTGTAGAAATTCGTGTATTTGTATTTTGTGGCAAAAAAATACTCCTGATTACCGGTGGTGGTGCGCGTCCAACATCCAAGACAGGATACATATTTCCCCTGAAATTATGCCTCCGGAGGACAGTTTAACTACTTATTTGAGGAGGGCCATCGTTAATATTTACGAAATTCGATTGGCCCGAGGCCAAAGGATATCGTCGCTACTGCCAATGTATTAACGTAACTAATGTGTTGTTTTCACTGGCAAAATGCCCAAGGTAGCCCCCATTGACTCACGCCACAATGAAACATGCGCCTTTCGGGAATTATTACGAAAAATATAACAAATTGGCTCATAAATCGAGCGCCATAACTCCTGGGATTATTCATTCGCAAATAGCAGAATTTACGATCGCACCTTTGCGACCGCAGCCTCCGTCAACAAAGGTGCGACCAATAACTGTCACATAAATTCCCCAAAATCTGATACCCGGAAATGAATTCCACCACCACCATTCCCACCAATTACTTAGGCTGATGTGTCTTGCGGAGCGTCATAACCCCACCTGTGAACTTGTTAAGTTCAATATGGTTGCCGTGAGTTTTTGTTCGTTTTTATGCACGAGAGTACACAGTGTGCACTCCAAATAAATTATAAACTCCAAGACGGTTGGTGTTGGATCCTGTCCATTTCGCAAATCATACACAAACGACGCAATGGAGAGAGAAAACCACAACGACAACAGCAGCATACTCGCGTTCGTAGTCGTACAAGAAAAAGGACGAAACTGCCGGAGGGATGCATTATTGATGTACACATCGAGCAAATAATTTTCGTACATTTATAAAAGCGCCTAACAATGCTAATAAATAAAACATTTTGCATTAAAGTGTTTGAAGCTCGATGGGGGGCTTACACCAGGGCGCACTGCCACGCAGGAGACGGTCCAGCGTCCGATGTTTGGGGGAACGAACACGTTAAACACTAACTGAACACGCACCACAACGAGGAGTGAACTGCTTTGGCGGTGTGAGTTTTGAATAAACGAGATGGAGTTTCATTAAGTTCATTGAGTCGCACAGGATTTAGAAATCAGTTTTGGGATCGTTGAGTTAAAAAAACTGAATTGAGTTTTAGGAGTTTAGGATTTGTGTTGATTCTAAGTGATTGTGGTTGAACTTAGCCTGCATAAAAGCTATTGGAAGTAAGTGATTCCATACATGTAACAGCTATCACAGAAGACTACACATGCGAGGATGCGGATTCGTCGTTGGCCCATTAACTTTAAGCCAGTTAGTCATCGTCTGGTTGTGATCCGTATCTAAGCAACATTCTACAACATCAGCTTAATCTGCGCGCAAGCCCTTACTGAGGGGACTGAAGATTTTATTAAGGGGGAGTTGTATGAACTTCAGGGCTTTGGCGAAGTAAGACGTCAAAATCGTACTCGGAGATTTGTAGTATCAGAGAAACTTGGAAACGCCTCTGATGGGGCACAATTGCTCCGAGATCCTACCGAGATGCGATTACTGCAACTTGAAAATGTTAATAGTCGGAGATTTTATCGCCAAAAGGAGAACACTTTTGGCGGGTTAGTTGGTAAGCACAATACGACAACAGAAAAATGGTTGAAACGGTGACCGGCTGCTGGTACGCATCTAGAATTTTGGATGTTCGCACAATCAGAGGGTCCAACGTCGACTCTGATCATTTCCTCGTTGCAGTCAAATTCAGAGCTCGACTGCTGCAAATCGCTCAGAAAAGAAGAAAAGAAAATGAATGTTGGACGCCTTAGATTCACCAGAGCAGGCTTGAGTTAAAAACACTCTTCAGTGCATTCACCTACAGCCTACGATGATGAGTGCGTTCAGTGTAAGAAGGTGGCATAAAATGCACACAAATAAGAGCTGCAGCACAGTAAAAAGACCGCTGGAGAAGTGTATAATCCTGCTAAGGAAAAACAGGGGCTACGCGGTCTTCTAACCAAAGGAACAACATCCAAAATTTATACAAGCAACTCGGAGCTGACTTCAAATCTGAAACGTAGACATTTCGAAAAAGAATAAACTAACTGAATCGTAGATACAGCTGCTTAATGGGCATCAGATAGAGAGAGGGATGGAGCCAGAAGAGAGCCCATGCCCAAATTCAGTAAACGAGAAAGGGTTGAGTGCATGCACCAAGCTATAAACTAAGTATGGGTCTACGAAAGCATTAGCTCTAAATGCTACACTTAAAAAATCACTAGAGACCACGAAAAGACCTGCAAAAGAGCAACGAATTTCCAATCGAAACGCATCAAATATTCATCGACCTTAAAGCTGTATTCATCGTCTTGAGCTTTACATGACGAAAGCTGAGTCCAGGATCCATTCTTAGACCGATGAAAGAAGCAAAGGCGAGATTGCGGAACTTCCTTCTACAGAAGGTCCACCATCTAAGGCGGCTTACATTCAATATATAAAGATTGCAGTAGAGGAGTTCTGTAGGAACCAATGGCCATTTTTTTTTTAAATTCACTAGCGCTAAAGGGGTTATGAATACCTTTATGATGCTATTCACACAGCGTTAGTGTTGGTGTAATGATTTTGAAACTCAGATGGTATTAGGTTTTCGTCTTTTTGCTCCGAGGGTGGTGTCCAGAATGACTGGGGAGAATTATTGGTACTGTTGCCATTGCTTATAATTCACAGTATTTCTTCCGAACATCTTTAAGTCCATGCCTTAAGGCTCACAAGTAATCCTTCGATATAACGCCAAGACAAAGGATTATCTGTATGTGTCACCCATTTTAACCACTTTAAGCGGTCAAGACACTAATAAGCGTCCCGAAATATTCCACCTAAAGAAACATTGAAAGCTTGGTATACCTTGCGTGCTTAATCTTCTTAAAATTCTTATGATTCCTTCTATTGACTCAAAACAATGAGCTTTAGCCTAAGAAAAATCACTTAAACTAATCGATATTGGCATTGTCCCTCTCAAAGCCACTCAGATCCATTCATCTAGCATTAGCTACCTCACTTAAATGTTACATTCACGTTGTGATACTTAAAATTCCATCGAAGAGATTACTAAGTATTTACCCGAAAACCGTCTTAAAATTTAAATAAGACGCAATCACGACTGATTTATTGTTTGAAGATTATTTTGGTCCAATGACGAAACGGACGTATGTTAAAACTCTCATTAAGCCCTCGATCAATCAAAGCCACCGAGGCTCATCTAGTTCTACACGGACAGCTCTATCTTTGACTGTCAAACAAAGACACCCTTGAGAACCTTCCCCAGACCAGGAATCCCTCATAAATTTCATCGATTTATGCGGCCAATTCATAAATTTATTAATGAATTAAGTTTATAATTTAAGGCAATCGCAAGCGACCCCAGCGATATATCAAGAAACCTGAATTGATTGGAGATTCTAAGAATCTTCATGCGACCCATGATAACCGCTCCATAGGAGGGGGAAAAAAAGGTGCACACAGGGAACCCAAAATTAATTAAGTTGTCGTTTTGTGCTTTTATCCACTTTATAACTAATATGACACCGATTATACGAAATATGTTCACTAATTAACGAACAAACACCATTTCGTGGTAATCTCATCCCGTTCGTTCGCGAGATGCACGAGAAGTGATCACATAACACTTACAGAGGGACAGCAGGCAGCGCGGGATAAAAAGGGTACTCCTCGGGTAACAACGCTGACAGCGAGAATGCTCAATTTCGAATAAATCAGGAGGCGATAAATAAGGATTTTTGTCTCGTAATAACTCAGCGGGAACCATTTAACATGCAATCATATCGAATCGAGGAGTCAAGCTGCAACAGCAGCAGTGTATCTTAGTGTCTGCTTCGGATGCGAGAGACGTGGATTTTGCAAAAAAAAAAAAGAACTTGAAATTGTTTTTTTTTTCGTGGTTCGCGTGAGCAGAACTGTTGCGATACACAACACATCGAACATTGGACAGACAACAGAGGGGAGGTAGACAACTTGAGCCGGGGACTGGTCTTGTTAGGATCGCACTTACTTATCATCATCGGTTTTAGATGCACCTCATCCTTTTTGACAGTAAATCGGTGCGGGGGACAGGTAATCTTGTGTCTTATTTAAGACTTGAGTGCGATTCGTGAGATGAAAAGTATCACTGCATGGGAGATGGGAGGTTAATTTGGTCTTGCGAGACAGTTTATGGGGGTGTAACATGAGAAATATACTGCTATTCCAACTTAGGAGGATTTTTTTCTTTTTTTAAAGTTTAAACACACGCATTATGGGGCAACGCACTTTACAATTTCAGGATCGGCAAGGTATCGGAGCATAGTTTTGGACCACAAATTAAGTTCGAAAAAGAACAGAAATGATAGTGTGATCGTGCATGTGAAAGAGTGTTTCCTTAACGACCGGGGCTAAAGGCCAAGATAGTATCATAGTGGGTGTTTTAATGGGACATTGCACTATTGGCATGGGCCTCCTTTGTGATAATTTTTGTAGAATCTATATGGATGCGCAGGAGGAAGAGAAAATTCTCCACCTTCTCTGTACGTGTCCACCTCTCTCAGTTCGGAGAAGAGTCTACACGAGCATAAGGAGCCTCCAGTGCTTCACAGTAAACTTCGGCTGGTTTTGCGGGGAGTTTTTCTGAAAGAAACTACAGATCCATGTGGTATCACGAAGGACCAATGCCTTACATCTCGATACAAAGAAGAGTGCCTTACTCAATTCTCTCATTAGCTGTCACCAACAGCCTTTCAAAAAGGAGAGGACACAATATTCACTGGAGATTGGGTTTATCGCGCGAAAGTTAGAGTAAGAGTTGGTAGGCTTCGACAAAAACCAATGGCCGCTACTGTTTACCCTACTTTACCCAAAGTTTCCATGAAAATGGGACTCATATCGAAAATATAAGTTTTCTGCTGGCAAACCAGGTCAAGTCCTTGGATAGTTTCAACATAAAATCTCCTTGTTCCGTGTCCGCCACTTTCTTTTTCGATCTCTCTCCCTCTTACCCTTCTGCTCTCGTTTCGAATTTTTTTGTGTTGCCTACCACCTGCATTCAAGGAAAAACTGAGAAAGTTTCACTCGAAGCCCCGCCTGCAAATGAACAAATCAACAAGACTTAACTCGATTTCAAATCGAACATCGACATGCACAAAAACAAACACAAATCCAACACGGATTTCCGAACGCACGACGACGTGCAATCTCGTCCATCAACTACCTGTTTGTATAAATTTGTTAACCCACCAACAAATCAGCAACAACGCCACCAAAACCACAAAAGGAAAACCGAAAACAAGGATTAACAACAGACAAGCCCTCATAAAACCGCTCCAGAGAGTCGGCTAGGTCCAGTACACAAGCGCGAATGTGCCCTAAAATAAACATCAACTTGGAGAATCTGCAGAGCGCAGCAGTAGCTTGCAAATTGAGAAGACTCCTCTGCGCACCTCATTCCTGAACGCGAGTCCTTTTTGAGTTACAAACATTTCGCGTATAAAATATAATGAGGTGCAAGATGCATATCGCCTTGATATATGCTTTCGTACGGCTGGTAATGATTGCATCGTTGTTTGTCGAAGTGGCGGCGGGTGAGTCTCCTGCAAAGGATGTGTGGTTGGCTAGAGAAGCCAAGTGGTAAGTACACTACAAGCGGACTTCAATGGCACTCTCTCGACTGTTTAGTTTCGAGCCTATTACCTGATACCTCCGCGGTAATTATGATGTAAACATTCGCCTAACCTAAGACCGGTAATTTATTGGCGTAATTAAAATTTTAACCTTTTTCTCTTGCTCCCTTGTTCGTCGCGTCGTCGGTCGTCGTCTTGCCCAGGTCCGGTCATGAATGAAGAAGGCATGGTGCATGTTCAGATTTCAGTTGCACTGGCGAGGGAAGCGGTCGGAAAACAATTTCATGTTTACGTGTTTTCTGTGACTAATTGCGAAAATTGTGTCACATATTTGCTGGAAGTGGACTGCGTCGGGATCCGGGGGGCTTGTGGTACTGCACTTGTCGGCGGCGAGGCGGTGGCTATGTGAGCCGGATGGTCTCTGCGGAACTGGTGAGAGTGCAAATTACTTGTAGCATGCAAAATGGAATTCTTTCAGGTTTTTCCTTCTAGAGATTGTGTGGTACAAGTGTAGAGGCGCTGATTTATGTGTTCCTGTGCGCGCCTCGACTAGAACACCGTTGCCGCCACCGTTGCATTGATGGTTCTCATTGTTGCGAACGAGGGCTGTGATGTGCCCGGTTCATATGAGGTGGCATGTAGGCTTAATTAATTATAGTGGGCTTTTCTCGTGTTCCTCCGTGATAGTTGAAGTCTACATTATGATCTTAATGGTGTAATTATTAAGAGCACACACGGAACTACTCCGAAGATGGTAATGCACATGGTAATATGCTTTGTAAATTAAGGAAGTTTTATAAAGTGGATTTCTTTTTTGCGTAATTAAAAAACACGAAAGATTGGGTGCGAGATGACCAAACGAACTAAAAGCGAACGGCGCAGAATTAGGACTTCTTTAGTCGGACGCCTTTCTCGTTGGAGGTTCTTCAGCCTAATCACTTACAGCATTCCATGTCGCCAGTGGTTGGATCATACATTTTACTATGTCCTCGGAGGTTTATGGTTCCCCAAGCTTATTTTGAAACGTGGGCAGTGGAAAGACACTTGTTCCGCGTCTTCCTGTATTTGGATGCAAAGCGGACAGTTGGGGGAATGGCCATGCCTGAATCTGTAAAGATACGTGCGAAAGCATCCGTGTGGCATGTAGAAGCCCACTTTACCATGCTTGTCTCAATTCGCGAGATGAGACGGGATCATACATTACCCGAGTCGTAGCCTGAGTTGCATTGTTTTTGGAACTAGGAAGGGATGTAAACAGTTTCATACCGTTCTCCCTCGTTTATGCACCCTACAGTCCCACATTTTGTTGCTGAGTCTTTCAGTCTTGTTTCATTTAGACATTGGAGAAGCCTGCTTTTCATTATCACAAAAGTTATTCCAACAATGTGATTTCCAGACACAACCTTAATTGCTGTGTTACGGGCAACAATTCACCTTGAGGCAATCAATTCTTGATTCCCACCATCAAAATACCAAATTCCAGAGAAAACTATGTCATCACACCGCCTTTCATGAATTCCATTCATACCTCCAGCGCCAAATGATTCGGTTCCCCTATTTCCTCACAACTAGTCAGAACAAAAAAAAATAAAAAGAAAAAAGTGCAACAAACCTTCCTAATGTCCGACATTAAAATATTTCATTCGCAATCGGAACTATAAATCAAATCGATCAAAATATCTTGAGGTTGACAGATTAAATGCACACGGGGTAGGTCGGCGGTACCCCTTTGGATGGTGTAATGGCTTGAAAAATCGTTTTGAGTTGCCGGCCGATGAAGGTTCTGCCATGATGATGGTTTTGCCGGAAAGCAACTCTGTTGTTGTTACTGAATTAATTTGAGATACCCCCCGTCCTATATTTAAGCGCGACAGAGAGGGAGTTTGTAATGCTGTTTGTTGTGTTCCAGATCACGGATTTATATACGGACGATCCACGAAGCTGCAAGAGTGTTCGCGTAGCAAGGATTCGTCAGAGATGGTGCCGCACATGGTACAAGAAGAAAACCCTCCGTCAGATGCAATTTGCACACAGTAAAAAGGGATGGGAAAATATATCTGTAATTAGCATATGGATACGTATGGTAATTGGTTTATTCAACCTGGTTTCGGGACACTTTCGTTGGATGAATTTGAGTGTTTTATTTGAAGGTTATGAAGGTTATGAAACATTACAAAGCTGAAAAAGTGAAAAGATTGATTCGTAGATTGAAATAGGCGGATGAGGACACTCCTTGCTTTGTTTTTTTTAAGAAGTTGAGTCAGCCTCAAACATCTAACCATGCATTAGGGTTATGCATTCCCCTATTAAATAATTTAGAGTCTCGCTTGCATCATTACAAAATCTACTGGCGTCTTTGGTTTTTAGGCCTAGCTTCGTCAGATGTTTCATGAGCTCAGAGGGTATTGTGGGTCCGGCTTTTCTGTTTTGCCAGATGGCAAAGTTACTGCGCTGACAGCTCAGCTCATTTATGCACGCACACTATCACACAGGAGACAGACTTGGGCGTTGATGTTGTGCTTAATCCTCTCTTATACCTTACACCTGCTTTGTTATACAGTCAGAACGTATGACGAAGCGAGAGCACTGGATTTGATGATCCAGGAACTCCTTAAGCAAGGCGGACAACGGACTAAAAGAGACAAAGAGGGTCGAAAAAATTACGGAAAATAGAAGCGGAGGAATGGAGCGGACCGGGGCTTTTGAAGCGTTATTTTGCTTGTCAGGTGTCCTTAGTTATCTGCTACTATAACGTGTCTTGGTATACATTAAACGATAGCGTTGTTCAACATCTTCCTTGCGCTATTTCGGATCTAGGTTATATCGAACAGGTCTACCTATGGTCTATTACCTATTCGCCACGTTGATTGCACCCTCCCTACGATTTAGCTTCGTAGTGAAGTGATTAATAAAGGTTTATTCCATGGTCCCTAAAAATCTTTGCATCCTCAGTCCTTTTCATTGTTGTTTCGCAGTTGTGGGGATTGTTTCCTTTGCACACAATCAGCAGTGCTTGAGTGCTTTTAGCGTTATTCTAGCGATTTTTCTGCAAACTCATCTAATCCTTTCCTGACTTGGTACCAAGGAGAAAGTTTAACTACCCCGGTGCACATAGTAGGACTATGTTAGTTGTTAAGTTTGTGTAGTGTTAACCGACTTTTTAAGTTTACCTACTCACGTGAGTTATGTTTGCAATAGACGCGCAAGCTTTTCAAACTGAGGCGGAAGGCACCAGAATAAGGCTTTGAAAGTCTCGACCTAAAAAATAGTTGGTGCCAAGCAGGATTTTCCAACAACCGAAAAGTTTTGTGATCCTAAGCAAGATCGAGGTAATGGAAGAACCTTAGGATAGCCCTTTGCGGATAAGTAGTTCACTGTTTCGGGAAAGATGAATCCCCTATAGAAGTGTTTTACCCTGAAGACAAATAATCGATTTAACACTCTATAAAGGGTATACCTACGGGTAAATGGGGTCTTTAAAGAGTGGAACATACTCTGCGTCAAGCTTTCTGATGTCCCTTATATGAAGAATTCATCTTGAAGCGATGGCAATTTCCTGAAGATCTACTGCTACACATACTACACTTTTTTTTTTTGTTTAAATGAAATGGGTTGGCCCTTTTGGCATGAGTGCTTCCGACCCGAACAAAAAACCGTCTCACAGCAATTACCAATGTTTTTATTGTCACACACTGCTTGGATGTGGCTCAGATGGCGCGCATTTGATCCTACCGATATGACGAGGATAACACTCATTTTCGCGTGAATCCTTTGGAATTTATTACGCACACAATGGTGCCTTACCTGGTTTTACCTTTGAGCGCGGTGCTTTCGTCAATTAGAATCTCAGAACAGCAGCTCGTTTCAGTTGCACTATCTTTATCGCTCCATCATCGTCGTCGTCGTCTTCATCGTTGTCGTCGTCATCTCTTTTTGTTTTAACACGCGGTTTCCGAACCGAAAACTGGCAGAGGCAGTATGGCCAGTTAATTAATTTAATTTTATTCTTCACTAGAGTTTTATTTTTTGCGCTCCGAAGCTAATGTCTTCCAATTCAGGACGTGCCCGCAGTTTTTATTGGCCTAAGCGAGGGATGTTTTGGACAAGACTCAGATTAACATCAGTTTACCGATTTTAAATGCTAGTTTGTGGAGGAAATAACGAGCCTGAGGCTACGTCTTGCCTGCGGATACCTTTTTCGTTAATTATTTTATAATTTTCTTTGGTTTTATGTCTTTTGTGTAATCGCCCGCAAAAGAGTGTGATATATAGGTTATTAAGTACACAGGCATATTCCGCCTTATGAGCTAAAAGACAACAGAGGTCAAGATGAGATTTAAAATTTTGCGTTCGTGTGAGTAACACAAAGCGGTCTTCTGGCAGAATGCAACAATAAATTTCATCGGAGGATGGTTAAATCTACTTGAAAGTTGTTAGGGTAAAACTACCAACAAAGACGAGCCTTTAAAAGTCATTTGACATATCAGAGTTAAAATTTAGTTACAGATTCCAGGCTTACTTAGCAGAAAAGACCTCAGTTTGGAACTTTGCAAGTCAAAGCAAATAGTTCCAGGCAATTTCTAAACTAATGTGTGGTTGTTCAGCTTCCTGCGAAGTTCGGAAAATAAGCTATATAGGTTAGGTTAGGTTAGGTTGAGTGGCAGCCCCCGCTAAAACAGGGACACACTTAGGTCAATACAAAGCCCATTGTGATACCACGTAGAGAAACTGGATAACCAGCATCAGAGACCTCACATGCGGAATTTCCTAAGAGCGAAGGGAGTCAAAAAATAAACCTCTGGGTAACCGTACCGGTGTGAACCCTGTCCTGTGCCACACTAAGTGCGGAACTAATTAAACACACATACAAAACTCTTCATTTTAAAGATGTCAAGCCTGGCTAGGTCATTGATGTCATCGAAGAAGTACGCTCCCAGTTTGTTCCTCCTAAGCCTTGATAGGGCAAAAATGTGCCATCTACATGCATAGATTCTAGGAGAAAGGTTGCCAGTTGAACTAGAAAGAACACTCTCTGCGAAGAACAAAGAAAGCAACTTTCGCATTCTCTGGAAACGGATGAGTGCAAACCGGATAAGTGCAAAAACTGCCAATACGTAGTGCAGTTAACCTCCAACGCTCTACAGGAATCGAGACAAGCAGACTTACGGGTCACATGGCTATCCTTTCTAACTTTCCCGAGCTTGAAATGATCAATATGGTATCCGATTCTGTTTTGGCAGAAAGTTCGAAAGTGAGAAGCTGGCGATTTGCTGCTGAACATAAAAGGACTAGTGTGGTATACTGATGGTTCAAAGATGAACTCCGGTGTTGGGACCGGTACTGATGGCCATAATTACAAAGTCTCAAAGGCACTTGGAATTTGCCCCAGTGTCTTTCAGGCAGAACTACATGCCATTGATACCTGCGTTAATATTATTCTTGAATCCGACTTAAAGGGGGACATCAACATATTAACTGATGGTCAAGCAGCGCTCAAAGCACTGAATTCCCATTACTTCACTCAAAGGCCGTTTCAGGCTGCCT
The DNA here is from genome assembly GCA_951813785.1 of Criorhina ranunculi. Lineage (NCBI taxonomy): Eukaryota > Metazoa > Arthropoda > Insecta > Diptera > Syrphidae > Criorhina > Criorhina ranunculi. The sequence continues at coordinate 2,158,819 of OX638381.1, forward strand.
CAATGCTCTTCAAGACCTTACTAAGCGAAATAAAGTCAAGCTCTGGTTGGTACCAGGGCACAGAGACATTGAAAGCAATGAAATGGCAGACCAACTTGACAGGTTATTCTGAAAGATACGTAGGTACTGAATCCTTCTGCGGCATCTCTACTTCCGCGTTTAGAACGAGTCTAGACAGCTGAGAAAAATGGAACTTTTTATCCTATTGGAACAACAATCGGGGACTTAAACAGGCCATTCCAGAGGGCTATCGGAAGAGTCAGGAAACGCTTTCTCCACAAGGAATTCCCAACACCGCAGGACATTCGACTGGACTCGACTGGAGATATTCTCAACTTCTAGTCTAACTGGCTTCAGGCGCAGTAGATCTTTTAGGTCGTAGAAAACAAAAAAAAAAGTTGAATTCACAGAAATTGAATTGTTTAAAAAAATAATTGCATAAGTTTGCACTTACGTACTAGTGTAAGGGTGTGCACTTATGGATTAGTAAACAAACCGGATAAGTGCACACAAAATCGGGCCCGACGGGTTGTGCACTTCTCCCTTTCCGACTGTACATAAAAATACGTTCTTCTTGCATCGAGGAGCCCAATTCATAAACAATAGTAGGCTAGGCATTTAGCATTATTAATAAATAAATAAGTCTATGCGACACAGTCTCACTTATTTTGAAAATTTGAAAATTAAATAATTCAAAAATGGGTAGTTCCAGAACTAAAATGCAGGTCCCAGTCGAGGACTTTATTCAACTACAAAAAACCACAAAATGTAAGATCAATTTAATAAAAACTCAAAATCTCAATAATATTACAGTTAAATCCTAGTTACACGTGGTGAAATCGATTACCTCTATAGACGTTTCCTTCAGTTGAATGTAGTAAGCGGAAATGTTCGGTTCCTTTACAAAAGGGACATACACATCACTCGCAACATTTTACATGCGACAATAGTAAACGCAATGTTTGAAAATAAGAGGCGCATCACCTTTGTCACTTTTGCCACATTTTTAAGTGCTTTCAAACTCTCAAATGAAAATGCAGCTGCAACAAATGCAACAAATTTACGGAAGATGAAACGTAACTACTCTTGAATACCTCCCAATATATGCATCTATGACACTCTCACACATTTATTTATCAGTATTATTTTCCATGTACGACATGAACAAGGATGGAAACATCAATAAGGAGGATCTAATGGATATTGTCTTCAAGCTGTACTCAAATTACATGGATATTAAAAGAATGGCGGAGCTTGTAAACGTTGCTATGTCGGAGATGGATGAATCAGGTGGTGATAAGATTCTATTTAACGATTTTTGTAGGGCTATGGAAATTTTTGACATGGATTTAATAGCTATTAAGTTTCCGACATTGTAGTTGTCATTGTATTTATTGGTTTATCTTGTAATTAAATGTTTATGTTATGAAATCCTCTTCTCAGTCTATGAAAACTCATGCATTTTTACATAGCTTTTGTCAACTGAAAGCTGCCCACTAACGAGGCGCTTCATTTATTTTCGGAGCGCACCCCAAAAAAGGAAACGTCAAAATGACAACGACGGTTTCGACAAACTAGTATTGCGCATCATTAGTTTAAGTTTGGTTATTTTTTTGTATTTAAAAAGGAACGTGTCCGACACTTTTAAACATCGACACTTGCTCTCATCCTCACGCCACGACTTGTCGTTGAAGACAGCAATTGCAATTGAAATATGTAAAGATGAAAGATGAAAGATGACCAAAAATTGAAGCAAAAAACGCTACAATGTCCCAAGGGGAGAAACATTTTTTGATCATTCGTGAAAAACATTAAGAATTCTGCCTCGTCATCAATCCCAACGCTCATTTACAATGACATTCCAGCTGTCAGCTCCTCAGACAAGGCCAATCTGTTTGCTGCACACTTTGCAGCTAACTCAACGTTCCCAGATTGTGCTTTGCCTTCACCTGACTGGAAAGCTTCAAATTCTCCATGGGAAAAGTCCACTTTCGCACTCGTACAGTTGCAGGACTACTTAGAGGTCTCAACATATACAAATCCGCGGATCCAGATGGTATTCCACCCATAATTCTGAAGAGGTTTTCTTCCGCGCTGGCAAAACCACTGCGTAAGCTTTTCCATATGTCTTACTCTTCTAGTCTCTTTCCGAGCAGATGGAAGACTGCATTTGTCTAGCCCGTGGCCAAAAAAGGCGAATCTTCTTCTCCCTCTAACTACCGACCGATTGCACTTACATCCCTTATTTCCGAGGTCATGGAAACGCTAATAAATCGTCAGCTTATGAAATATCTCGACTCACGAAAACTCCTCAATGACCGGCAGTACGGTTTCCGTAGCAACAAGTCCACTGGTGATTTGATGGCTTATCTCTCCTAATCCCTGCATCACCTTGGTGAAAGCAAGATTGTTGCGCTTGATATTTCAAAAGCATTTGACAGAGTTTGGAATCAAGCTCTTTTGTCGAAAATGCGGGCATATGGCATCGATGTGCCATATCTCCCATGGATTAGAAACCACCTTTCGGGCCGTTCAATCCAAGTTGTTTTGGACGGCTTCAAGTCTGCAATCCACCGTATAAATGCTGGTGTCCCCCAAGGCTCCCACTCTCTTTCGCATTTTTATTATCAACTAGCAGGCCACCCGCGGCTTCGCACACTTTTTGGTTGTCCGGAACGCGCGGATTATAATCAAAGTTTTCTGTTTTTTTTTTTTTCTTTAAAACAATCGTTCGTGACGTCTCTAACATACAAAAGTAAATTCCAAAAATCTTTAAATGACGATAACTTTTTTTTCCGACATGCGATTTTAATAAAATGCTGCTCTAAATTATGCTCTGTCCAACTGTGAAAACTACATGAAAATCCGTTTAGTAGTTTCGGAGATGTGCGCGAACAAACAAACGGACAGATAGACAGACAGACAGAAAAGAAATCTAAAAATCGCTAATGTGTGTTCCATTACTCTTCTCTAGTCACCCCCTCTCTTTTTTATTACTTTTTCTTGTATGTACAGACACACCGGGTTCTACTGTTTTATTATATGTATTGATGATGATGATTGATATTCATATATTGAGCATGAGGACCTCTTCTCCTCAAATTATAAAAAAAAAAAAAAAACCGAGTGTCTTTTAACTTTACTCTCATTTCCTGTTCCGCACCGTTTTCATGAAAGTTCAATCTATCTACTCTTGCCTCCCACGTTAGCGTTAAACGTCTCTTGAGCCTTCAAGGAACTCGCTAACGAAGTACCTCATGCTAAACCTAAACCCGATAGAAATCAATACAGAAACATATGTAGATTCACAATTTATTATGCTATCAAGGTCGGAATTTAATGATACATTGCCGTTCCTCTACTAAGTCCGAAGAGCAGGAACGTGAGTTAGGGAACGAATATGAAAAACTGAGAGTACTGTCATCGGCGAATGTACTGGAATTGGATTAGAAGTTGCAGACAAGAGAATAATAAATAATAAAAATGAGAAAGAGAGTGAAAGACAAAACAGAGCCTTGGGGGACACCAGGGGTGAAATCGGCTAACGCGATAATTGACTGTCGCTTTTTTGATTGTCGTTTTTGATTATCAATTATTCTTTGCTCTGTGTAAATCGATCGTAAAAAATTGTTGATATATTGGCATCACTTCTAAGTCTGTCAAATGTCAAATGTCATTTTCGAATTGTGTGGTTTGTATTTGAAAGCTAAATTCAACCAAATTTTTTTACAAACATGTAAGTTAGGGTGGTCCTTAAATTCGAGCATTTGAAAAGTTGACGCGGCACCTCTTAATTATGTTCTATGTAATAAAATAAAGTTTTGTGGGAAATTTCACTCAATTCGGTCAACTTCTAGGAGTCGCTACCAAGCATTGCATTTTTGCATGTAAGTGCAATAAAGTTTTGTTCCATGTACTGCAATTGTAAGACCACGTTGGTACTTTAAGCAGCTTGTAAAGTCCGCCGTTGCAGTTGCTTCGACTTGTTAGTGCTACTGCTACAGTTAGTACAGTAAGTTTTGAAAGTCATCGCTTTGTCATGGCTTCATGTAGCTGTACAGTTTCTAATAGATCGATTTACACCCGGAACTGGCCAAATCCTGTAAACATTGAAAATGATATAAACATTGCACTTGAACTAATTTGCTTTATAGAAAGCATGTCAATCCTCAAAACACACTTTTTTTTCTTAATATATTAACCAATTTGAAGTCGACCGCACTAAAATCCTTATGGAAAATGACATAAATGAAAACGACACCTAATATCAACGCAAAAAAACGATTGTTGATTTGATAATCACCTTACAAAGAGCAAAAATGTCGATTTTGATTATCAACTATCATCTATCGCGTTAGCCGATTCCACCCCAGCATTTACATGGTGGATTGCAGACTTGAAGCCGTCCAAAACAACTTGGATTGAACCGCCCGATAGGTGGTTTCTAATTCATTGGAGAAGAGATACATCGATGCTATCTATGTGCATGCATTTTCGACAAAAGAGCTTGGTGCCAAACTCTGTCAAATGCTTTTGAAATATCAAGCGCAACAATCTTGCTTTCACCAAGGTGATGCAGGGATTAGGAGAGATAAGCCATCAAATCACCAGTGGACTTGTTGCTACGGAAACCGTACTGCCGGTCGTTGAGGAGTTTTCGTGAGTCGAGATATTTCATAAGCTGACGATTTATTAGCGTTTCCATGACCTCGGAAATAAGGGATGTAAGTGCAATCGGTCGGTAGTTAGAGGGAGAAGAAGATTCGCCTTTTTTGGCCACGGGTTAGACAAATGCAGTCTTCCATCTGCTCGGAAAGAGACCAGAAGAGTAAGACATATGGAAAAGCTTACGCAGTGGTGTTGCCAGCGTGGAAGAACACCTCTTCAGAACTATGGGTGGGCCCCCGGATTTGTATATGTTGAAACCTGTAAGTACTCCTGCAACTGTACGAGTGCGAAAGTGGACTTTTCCCATGGAGAATTTGAAGCTTTCCAGTCAGGTGAAGGCAAAGCACAATCTGGGAACGTTGAGTTAGCTGCAAAGTGTGCAGCAAACAGATTGGCCTTGTCTGAGGAGCTGACAGCTGGAATGTCATTGTAAATGAGCGTTGGGATTGATGACGAGGCAGAATTCTTAATGTTTTTCACGAATGATCAAAAAATGTTTCTCCCCTTGGGACATTGTAGCGTTTTTTGCTTCAATTTTTGGTCATCTTTCATCTTTACATATTTCAATTGCAATTGCTGTCTTCAACGACAAGTCGTGGCGTGAGGATGAGAGCAAGTGTCGATGTTTAAAAGTGTCGGACACGTTCCTTTTTAAATACAAAAAAATAACCAAACTTAAACTAATGATGCGCAATACTAGTTTTCTCCTTATGCCGACGTGCGTTTCGCCGAACCCTTTTGTTTCGTCTTGTCCAAACCGTCGTCGTTGTCCTTTTAACGTTTCCTTTTTTGGGGTGCGCTCTGAAAATAAATGAAGCGCCTCGTTAGTGGGCAGCGTTCAGTTGACAAAAGCTATGTTAAAATGTGTGTTTTCATAAGACTGAGAATAGGATTTCATAACATAAACATTTAATTACAAGATAAAGCAATAAATACAATGACAACTACAATGTCGGAAACTTAATAGCTATTAAATCCATGTCAAAAATGTCCATAGCCCTACAAAAATCGTCAAATAGAATCTTGTCAGCACCTGATTCATCCATCTCCGACATAGCAACGTTTACGAGCTCCGCCATTCTTTTAATATCCATGTAATTTGAGTACAGCTTGAACACAATATCCATTAGATCCTCCTTATTGATGTTTCCATCCTTGTTCATGTCGTACATGGAAAATAATACTGATAAACAAATGTGTGAGAGTGTCATAGATGCATATATTGGGAGGTATTCAAGAGTAGTTACGATTCATCTTCCTTATATTTGATGCACTTGTTGCAATTGCATTTTCATCTACACATCTGAATATACCTAAAAATGTGGCAAAATCGACAAAGGTGATGCGCCTCTTATTTTCAAACATTGCGTTTACTATTGTCGCATGTAAAATGTTGCGAGTGATGTGAATGTCGCTTTTGTAAAGGAACCGAACATTTCCGCTTACTACATTCAACTGAAGGAAACGTCTATAGAGGTAATCGATTTCACCACGTGTAACTAGGATTAAACTTAAATGATGTTAATTTTTTTTATTGTTTTTATTTAGTTTCTCTTACAGTTTGTGGACTCCAATACTTCTTCAGCATCGTCCGGAGGGACCGGAAGGAAACGAGTAGTAGAACTACCCATTTTGTTTTTCTAATCGTAATCGAATTTAAAAGGACGTATTGCATGAACGTTAACGAGTGTCTACTTTGTTCATAAGCGTTGCCAGTGTTTTGTAGTTAAATTTGCCGAGTGAATTATCGAGGCTTTTTGAAAAAGTACTAGAGAATTTCATTCAAATTCAACTGTTTATGAGTTGGTAGGTACTGATCGCAGCCTGAAAAGCTGTCTTCAACCTTCCTGCCTTACATATGAAAGCTAAGAGGTGGGCAACAACTTTTTCATAACACTTTACTTTTGGTGCAACTTTAAATCGGGTAACCGATACTGACCTCACAAGCACTTTTAACCTCGAATACACTAAATGGGACAGTGGAGTCGTACACTGACGCATCAAAAATCAAAAACGGATATGTTGCCGAGTATCTAAGGCCCGCACTTCAAGCTCTTGACTGTTACAAATCTGTCTAATAGCTCTATGCAATCGCGCTATAAGACTTAACCTCCGTAGGAAACATATTATCAAGCTCTGGTCTCGTAGCACTTCGACTCAAGACTTGCTTGGAGCTGCCTAACCACCCTCCTCTTGACACGAATTTAGTAAGGTTAGTGATTGCTGATTTGCCCTTAAGGAACCCATGTTGTTTTATGGGAGCAATTGGCTTGCAGTGAAAGAACTTTTGTAGAGCTTGAGTACACTAAGGGCGGATGGTTAGATATTTAATATTTTTGTGAATAAGGTGGTTGTACGAATGCTTTCATAGTTCTGGAAAATCCCTGCGCGATTGAAAGCTGAAAAATTCCTAAAAAGGATTCTATTACATAATTCGTACATTTTTTCAGAGCTATCTCAGGAGTTATCCACAGAGAATAAGGAGGTTGAATTTGAATGAAATTTTCTAGTACTCTTTCAAAAAGGTTCGGTCATTCACTCGGCAAATTTAACTACAAAACACTGACAACGCTTATGAACAAAGTAGTCACTCGTTTACGTTCATGCGATACGTCCTTTCAAATCTGATTACGTTTAGAAAAACAAAATGGGTAGTTCTGCTACTCGTTTCCTTCCGGTCCCACCTGACGATGCTGAAGAAGTAATGAAGTCCACAAACTGTAAGTGAAACCAAATAAAAAAATTAACATCATTTAAGTTTAATCCTAGTTACACGCGGTGAAATTGATTACCTCTATGAACGTTTTCGAGATTTGGGTGAACCAGCCGGAAGAGTTCGATACCTTATCAGAAATGACTTTGGCTTCCATCGCACTGCTATACATACGATCATCTATAGGGAAATGTTTGGATTGAAAAATCGCATTACTTTCGTCGATTTTGCTGCATTTTTGAACAACTTCAAAGTCAGGGCCACTAGATTAACCGAAACAGCTCAAGCTGCAATAAAAGTCAAGAAGTTGAAATGTATAACAGTTGAATATGTCAATACACATGTGTGGGTACATTAAATTTTTCATTTTTCAGTATTATTTTCCATGTACGACATAAACAAGGATGGAAACATCAATAAGGAGGATCTAATGGAAATTGTGTACAGACTGTACTCAAAATACATGGACATTCAAACAATGGTGGAGGTCGTAAACGCTGTTATGAAGGAGATGGATACGTTAAACATTAGCAAGATTTTGTTTAACGAGTTTTGTACGGCCATGGAACCTTTTGACATGGATTTACTAGTTATTAAGTTTCCGACATTGTAGTTGTCATTGTATTTATTGGTTCGTCTAGTAATAAAATGTTGTAAGTTATGAAATCGAGCAGTCATCTCCTTATTTGATTCAATACTAAGGCCTCTCGTCAACAAGGGAGTACGAAAACACACTGACACAGAGCTGCTTAGATATACATTCAACAGCCTTTCAAGTATCATCGAATTCACAGCTACGCTTGATAAGATATGAACGTTGTAGCTATTGAGCGCTAAACTATGCGAGGGATGATGCGCCGTGACTTTGGTTGGTATCTCCAGATTTTAGACTGGAATTGATGCTCCATTGTCAACTTTGCCGAAAGCAGTATGCACCTTTTAAGGCATCCAAGTAGTAGATTAGACAGACTTTTGTATGCGACTTGTATGCTGTTAAACATCGTTTTCTTCATCGACTAAGTGGCCCTATCTGATGACCATTAAAATGCTGGCTTATAGTTAGACTTTGAAGTGAAAAGTCATAGCGTACCCGAAAGCATTGTGATAAATCTGCTCATAACCTCTATTTCTTTGTGCAGAGAGAAAAACCACGTTGTTCTGTCGATGATAAACGAAAGAATGAAGTTTATTCTAATGACAGTTGTTGACTATAATTCACAATGGTTAATTCATATACATATGTACTTAATTCACAATAATAAATATCTGACAGTCTTCCTCACCACATTCAAGTATGCTGGTATGGCACGTATGTTCGCTTCGATCTTCTTAATTCCGTAGTTTGATGCGGTTTCTTGTCATTTCCACCAGCTGACTGAGGTTCCGGTGCTGTGATAGGGGAATCACTTGTCACAGCTGTGGAGGTACTCAGTGTTCCTGTTGGCTCGGCTGTGCCTTCAGTACCAAGTGCTCCCAGCTCCGCTGCGCCTCTGATCTATCTGCAGTCGACTTCTCTTCGTTCATCTCAGCTGGGCTTCTTCCTGTGGTTGTTGATGGAGTCTCCCTGTATTGGATTAGGAGGCCGTGCAATTTTGTAGGGAAGTCTCCCGAGTCATCCATTTTTCAGGATTTGGACAAAGCGCTCCGCTTGCCCATTTGTAGACGGATGAGCCGGTGATGTGAGTTTGTGAGTAATGTTGTTGGATTTTAAAAACCCTTGATACTCTTTGGACGTCAAGCTCGTTCCATTGTCCGATACTAGGGTTTTGGGAATACCGTACCTTGCGAATACTTCTCTCAACGCCTGTATTGTGTGGAAACTTGTTATATGCTTCATAGGGAACATTTCTAACCACTTGGTCTTCGCATCCACAATAAGTAGGAAATGTCGTTCCATAAAAGGGCCAGCAAAATCGACGTGTAAACGCTGCCACGACTGGGCTGGTGCTTCCAATCTGGAAAGAGTAAGACTGCCACGTATCTCTAAACGAAGATCGTTTAAAAGGGCAAAGTCATACTCTGTTTGGTGTCTGGTTACAGGGGCATTCCGCTGAATTGTTTGGGTGACGAGGCTCTCAAGGTGGAAACGGCTAAAAGAACACCTTCTCCGTCGAAAGCAAATCATAGATGGCTAGGCTAATCTGGACCATCTAATCCTAAAAAGAGATCACTTTTTTAAACTAACTAACGTTCTTATAGGACACTTTTTTTGCACGGGTCCCGTCCTTGCTTACATCAGGAAAACCACTCTAAATTATCTGAATTCCGCCGTTACGTTACTGACTCTAAATAGCTTCTAGAGAAGACTGAGTTTGAGCCCTAGCACTCAGTGGTATCATAATGGACCGACTTTTGGTCTTAGTCTATCTCTTCTTGGCGGACCGCTTTAATTATAAATACATCGTGGGTAAGAGTTCTATAATTACCTACCCTCTCTCACTGAATTCACGCTAAATGAACTATGTAATCGATAATAAGACCGGTCACGGAGTCCCATCGATTAAGAGGGAGTGTAAGACACGCTCGTAAACTGAAAGGCTTTTAATTTCAGTGGGGAAAAACTGGTCCAATTACCCCGCATTATGAAGTTTATTATCTCAGAGTTATGGTTGATTAAAACCCTTGGACAGAGACAACAGTCTAACTATTCTAGGAACACGTTTTAACTAGCACTTGCTGTATGTCACAGTGGCGAAGGAAAACCTCATTGACCCCGTGGCTAAATGTCACAACTCTAGCAGAGACATTTTTGTCTATTTCGACCATCTTCGTCTTCGTCTCCATTTGAGCTTTGCTGGCTCGTCTGTTAACGATGACATTCCGATTAGGCAGAAGCGCGTTAACAACTCGTAATAATTTTTAATTGGCAGTGGTTATACCCATAAATGTGTCTTGCTATCCGTCAGAGCCAAACGGAACAGAGCACGTGCGGAACTCTTGTGTGTCCAGTAAGCAGAACGTGCTTAGAGCTTCTCCGCTGCTGTTTAATGAGGAACTTTAACCTCTTTCTCGGCCAACAGCGGCTGTATACACGTTGACGATGGCCCGAAAATCCGTCCTTGATTCATAAGAACAGAATGTCATAACATTATGAACCGTATTATCCGCGCATTAGGGGTTAATGCTTCGGGTATTAGTCACTCGCAAGTGGCGGACCACTGTGGTAGGTAAGTGGTCCATGTGTTCGGGACTGTCGTAACCGACATCGCATTAACTCATTATTTGCGTCATAATAGTTGATCGCAATCGATGGTTAGAAGTGGTTACTGGGTTGCGTGTATGATAAGAGTTATGAAACCCAAACTTGGGGTTTTGTGCTTGTGGTTAATGTCCTTTGCGAAGAGCTCTGCTGTAGGCTTGCTTTTGGACAAAAGAAGATGTAAATCATATTAATGACCACAGGTAAGTGAATTCGCGAATTTTTGTTGACAGTGCGACAGATGATGAGCTGTGATATGGTGTCGCTTCTGTGGGCAATGGCCGCATTTTACGATGATGAATTTTGGAAAAACCTCTTTGTTCGTCGTGTGAGGTATGGATGGGGGTATACTCGTACCTATGCATACCGTGCATCGGTTATAACCCTCGAGAATTTTTTAATTGGCAGCGGTTTATTGTGGTCAAGGAATGCATGGAATTTTGAAAATGTCACTTGAAGTGACTATGACTGTGGAAAGTAGATCCTAAGGTGTGCCTCAGAGCTTTTGATGTCTATGAGCTGAATGAGTGTTTAGAGGAATACCGTAAAGAGGTAAATGCGTTGCAAAGAAATTGCATTCCAATGCTATGACGGTATACGTAGGAATGAACGAAATTAATTTTTGGGTCATAGAATGGAGTTTTTATGGTGACGAGTGATGAGATGGAATTATGTATATGCTTTCTAGACCTTCATAGGCTGATAAAGAGTACCTAGTGATTAAAGTCGCTGCTCATGTAGATCATTTACGTCCATTGTGCACATTAATTGCTTTCCTGAGAGCTTCGGAGGTAATCCGTTGGGTTCGAACAAAGAGAAGAAGAAAAACACTTTTTTTATTTTGTTTCTGTTTTTTGGGTGCGCCCATGGATGTGGTAATCTTCTAAAGATACTAGTAGCTCGGGCTACCAGCTCGATGCCAGGAATACCCCTCCGTGCTAGTCCACACCCAGCACAATTCAACCACTCTCCCTGCGGGACTGCCGTTGGGTATTAATTCGCGGGGCTGGTTAGCATTTTGATGTACTACGTGTGTTTTCGCTTCTGCTCTTCTTGCTACCTTGATTCTTCGGAGCTATTTTTGTACATTCGTTACTAGTGTGCAAATTTCCATCCAATTTTCCATGCATCCGCTTTGTCCAGGCTTCGATGATGGGGATTAACTTGAAGGTTCATCTGCCTTGCGTCGTGTTCTTCCTCCTGGCTTGCCACATACCTATTGACATTGCCTTCTCCTCTTCTTTTATCCTCTTGACAATACCTGCCTCTCGTTGGCTCGATGCTCTCCTTTCGTGGATCCTTAGCATCTCGTGTGCGAGGATGTCTATCAGGATCTTTCCGGCTATAACACAGTCCGCTTCATCCGATATTATTCGGAATCCAGGTCCTCCGATGTTTTGCAATATTCGTGAAAGGGCTGCTGGTAGTAGTGAAGCCTTTTTGCTCGAGTAGTCCACGTAAGCTTTAAACTTAAGTCTATTGTTGAGCATTGCTCCTTAGTATTTAAGCGCTTCCGTGGATCTGATGGTCTGACTGCCTACCCGAATATTTACATATTCGACGGCTTTTCGACTTGTTATAAGAATAGCCTCCGTTTTGTGCTCAGCCAATTCCAAGCCGGCGGATCCTAGCCAATCTTTAACTTTTGCGACTCTTTCGTTTGCATCTAGCTGTATTTCGTGATATGTTTAGGCACGGTAACGATGGCGATGTCGTCGGCGAACTCGATTAGTTTTTGCTCCATGTGGCAACGTTAACTGCAGAACTCCATCGTACATAATGTTCCATAGCAGAGGGCCCAGTACCGATCCCTGTGGACGTTGTAATACTTCACTCCCTCGTCGGTTTGGAACCGCAACTTCCGGTTAATGAAGTAGTTTGTAACCATCTTCAACAAGTAGTGTGGTGTAGCCATCCAGCGATGTCCTTATGGACGACCAATTTGTTTGGGAACTTATATCCATTTTAGTATGATAGACTCCCAATCTCGTCTTGGCATGGTGTAGCATTACCAGTGTTTCCATTGAGAAGTAGTATATGGAATGGAGCTGTGAAGTTCTCCTCCAAAATTTTCCTAGAAAGCTCATCAAAAACTTATTTCTAATAATCCTGCTGGAACCTGGGACTTAGCTGATTCAAGTGTTAGGGATAACCTATACTCTAGTTCGAATCTGTTCTTGGGATATATCTTTTCGATCTATTGTCCTGCAACTTTGAGGTTCTTAAAGAATCGATTCTGGTCAAATAGCTCTTTTTCCAATGGCTTTCACAATTTAACTTCAAGTTTCCCTGCAAAGTTATTCACAAGAACGTTCCACATAATATATAAACTCCATGCAAGTGGAAAGGGTTAAACAATTAGAAGGTAAGACACGCAACAAAAGCCTTATTCCTTTTATGGCATTCCCTGAAGCATTTTTCCATACGAAAACAAAAGCCAAGGAAGAACCTCTTCTTTTTTTTTTATCATATTTCCAAATCACTGGACAAAACGGCCAATTGAGTACGTAAGGGTGCAGACAAAACTCAAGTCGATAATGTCCAAGCTCTCCAACAACAACAAACAAATTATTTCATTCGTGTTTAAGTCTTATCTGCTACAACAACTAATTAGACGTGTAAAATAAGTCGTTGGCTAAAAGTTTCAGTTAATTAATTGGCCGCGAAAGACAACTGCCTTTTCAGTGTCCAGTGTCCTCTCTTTCGAAGGCGACATTCGGTCTGGGACCGAAAACAGCGAGAATCCCAACTGAATCGGTGCGGTGGTAGTGCCAAAAGACAACAACTAAAACAAAGAACAAGCGATAAGCGGCACGATAAGGAGATGGTGCTGGATCGCCAAAGGAAATCCGCAAAATTTATTGAGAAATCCTCTGCAGGCACTAAATTAGTCGACAAAAGGAGGCGAGCTCAAGATCGAATCCAATGAATTCCAGAACTCTGCCACGTAAATTTCGACCCCATCCGTTCCGTCCGGTACCGATGGCTATTTAAGGATATTTCCAGGGCATAAATTAAAAGATTTACATAAATACACACATTCCACATACAGGTGTCAGATTTCCAGCCACCACTCCATCAGCGTCCTCCTCCGTTCAGGTGCGCAGAGAGACCGCAAGGGTTTTTGCGTTTAATTTCTTCCGAAATGGAATGATTAAGATTTTATTAGCCAACGTTTTGGGTTTCAGCCAATTAATATTCAGCCTTTGTATGGCACGGCACACACCAGGTAGATGCCATCATCGGGCGGGAGTCACAGGGAATAAAAATACCAACTCTATGTGCTGAGCCCGAGAGAGATCCGTATCAATATGAAATGTAATAATTAATATTGGAGACGGTTTAAAGGCGAGTGGACAAGGTGTCTTTAACACGCTTAAAGTTGATAGCCATTATGATTCTCTCGAAACGACCCTTTTGTCGCGCTGCCAGGGTCGTCATCGTGCACGGATCGCTGCCCATTTGGGTATGTGTGTAGTGCGACAAGTTAACACGCTCATTTGGAGGGTTTAATTGATGGACAGTTGCTACATAAGAATTGTAATTCCAGGAGAAATGTCATTCCGGACGCGCTGATTGATGATTGAAATGTGCGATTTGGAGGGACATATCTTCTCTGTCTTGATTGAGTTATTTGTTTTTTGTTGTTGCAACGGAAATGAGGAGAATTAGCATTAATGTAGTTAGGACTCGAAAGGAGTCCTTTTGCGGTTTCCATTCATGGTCTAGGATGGTTATCTTGAAAGGAAATGCCTCCATCCGTTGAGAATTGTCGCCACTACAGATGGAAGGCTGAAAATATTTCAGCGTTTGCTAAAACAAAACCTGGAAACAATAGGTTTTGAACGATCCTATACCAGAAGGATCTGCAAATGAAAGGACAATGAACGGTTATTGTAGGGACAAAGTTTTAAGCTGCCAGCATCAAGTAGTGAAGATCAGTGGCAACACATACAACAAGATGTCTTCTCTGATGTGCTGGGTTGCATGCAACCACGACAACAAAACTCCTAGTTCGATGACGAAAGGTAAGGATCTCAAGAGCTATAAGTCTTCTCAACATCGCTTACAAGATCCTATGTGCTGTGCCATCTCCTAGGTTCCGCTATTAACTTAAGCAACGATACTTCTGCTGACTCTATACAAAACCCTGATCATTCCAGTTCTCCTCTATGGCGCAGAGGCATGTACCTTTGGAAGAATGGATTAGGTTGCCTTTGGTTGTTTTGAGAGAAAAGCAGACGAAGAGTGGAGGAAGAGAATACGACCAACTGTTTAGGCTGATTAGCACCATCGATCTATTCGGCAGAGTTCAGATACAACGACTAAGATGGCTGGGACATGAAGAGCAATACGAAATTGGAAGCAGCTAGCTGGAGGCGCTTGTTGGTTGAGGCCCAGGTCCACCCTGGAGAGTAAAGCCATCATTAAGTAAGTAATTATGTTCTTGGGAAATTTAGGCAGCATAATCTGAAAAGCAAAAGGAAGCTCTCCTCATCATACAGGATCGACGCAATTAGAACAATAAGAACGAAGCAGCTTGCGTTATAGCCGGAATGGTTCTCATCGACATTCTTGTCAATGAAATCCATAGGCAAGAGACCATCGGTACCAGGAGAGTCAAAGCAGAAAGAACGACAACATCTGTAGCATTGGGCCAAGCTATGTGGGATAACTCGGTAAAAGCCAGATGGATCCACAAATTGATCCTCACCATTGAGGTCATGTGGGGACTGCAACTACCACCTTATGCAGTTCCTATCCGGGCACGGCTATCGAAAATATCTTCACAGATTCGGACATAATAGCTCGACCTTCTGCCCAAGATGTTCAGATGAAGCAATGTTCCACTGACAAGGACAAGGTCAGAGGACGACTTGTTGGAGATCTTTCATAATGAGCGTGCAGAACAAACTCAGAAGAATCAAAAGATTAAGGAGAACCGAAACGGCAGATGCAGATGACATGCTAACCAGCCCCGCGAAGTAATACTTAGCAGTAGTCCCACTGGAAGAGTGGTAGAAAAGTGCAGAGATGTTGTTTAGTACGTATGTTTGTAGTTCGGGCTACTAGTATCTAGGAAGATTTCACATCCATTGGACCGCCAATAACAAAAAAAAAAAGATGGAGTAAGGGGTCGCTCTAAACAAACACGTGGCAGTTCGCAGAGCAGTCGAAAAAGAATCGTGATCACTGGGGATAGCTGGGGAGAGCTTCAACGCTTTGCAGAGCTCCTCATAAGATGCCCCGAAAGCGTTGTTTACACTCTATGCGCCATGTAGGATGAAAGAATATAAGTAAAGTAGGTTAGGTTAGGATAGCGGGCTGATGAGAATGGTTACATCCTCATCACACTATGTGGACCCATTGTGATACCCATGATTTGTTTCCTGCTATGGTATTATCGTCTTGTTTCGAAACATCCAGACGTCCTGGGGAATGCGAGCAGTTTTGACAGTGATCCATCCGATAGCTCGTCTAAGATTGCAGAATGGAGGTTTAACCGTGCCATCTGCTTGTTCCTGGTCAATACATCCGCTGCTTCATTGCCTGGTATTCCGCTGTGACCAGGGACCCAGCAGAGTTTTACAGCGTGGTGCGTGCCAAGAACCTTAAGCTCTTCGCGGCAGCTCTTGACAAGCTTCGATGTTATCTGCTTAGCCTTCTGGCTGTCAATGTAAATTTTGATATTCTCCTGTGATATTCTCAGTATTGACGCCAGTTGGGCGGCCTTTGTCACTGCAAGAACCTCCGCTTGGAAAACACTGCTATGATCTTGGAGTCGTATGGAGCTGCTTAGTTTTAGTTCCTCCGAGAAGAGACCAGCTCCTGTACCTGTGTCCATTTTTGACCCATCGGTATAGATGGATTTGGAGTCTCTGGATATTTCATATCTCTCCCACTGTTCCCTACTTGGGCCACGAGAAGGGTCTTTCGAGACCCAAGTATGGGACAATGTAGTCTGAGGTGACATTGCTGCTAAGATAGTTGTTAAGTATCTTGGCGTATCCATGTGTATTCGGTCTCCAGTGTTCTGACTGGCTGATTCTGAGAGCGCTCTTTGCTGCGGCTTCCTGCATGTAGAGATCTAAAGGCAGAAGATTGAGAATTGCTTCCAATCCCGCTGTTTGCGTTGTTCTAATCGCGCTGGTTGTTCCAGTGTACGCTATTCTCTGAATTTTGGTCATATCCTTAAGGTTGCTGGTTTTGGTTGCAACGTGCCACCAGACCAATCTCTCTATGGTAGTATGGGTCTAACTATCGCAGGGTACATCCATGATGTTATTCGGGGCCTGAGTCCCCAGTTTTTCCCAAAGAATCTGCTGCATGTTTAGAAGGCGACTGATGCCTTTTTTTCCCCTTTCCTCAATGTTCAGCTTCCAGTTAAGCTTCTTGTCGAGTACGAGGCGCACTCTCGGACAGCTTAAGGGGATAGCCCTCGATAGTCGGTAGCGTGAAGGCTGGTATCGTTTTTTTGTTAGTAAACAGCACTAGCTCGGTTTTCTGAGGTTTGACCCCCAGTCCACATCGTTTCAACCAAACTTTTAGCGTGTTCAGGGCTCTTTTCAATAGTTCGCTAACAGCGGTTAGGAATTTGCCCGTAGCAAGTAGCACTACGGACTACGACTTAAGTAAAAAAGATTATTTTTCTTAACGTTCTACGTTTTCCCTAAATTATATCGCCATAACCTAAAAAAAAGGCAATAAATGGAAATAAAATTGCGAGAAAAAATAAGGGAAACCAATAAAATAATGAGAACAAGCAGAAAACTGTTTAAAAATTGTAGTCCACAGGTGTTGGTTCGCACGCAGGTATGTATCTTTCAAAATCGTATTCTTTCGTATTGTTCACATTAAATTGCTTCTCAAGCGCCATGACGTCTGTACAAAATGATCCTTGTTATACGCATACGTGTACATATACCAAAAACATATTCTTTTTATTTATTTTTTTTATTATTTTATTGTGATCGTTTTATAGTTTTAACAGTTCACTGGTTTTGTTCCCTTGAAACCATAAAAAAAGAAATATATCTCAGAACAGAAGCGTAAAGAAACACACTTGTACAATCGGTCAGAGGTCCTCGAGTTAGAGCCATAATCAGAAGGCAATTGTTTTCTCAATCTAGATACATAAATGTACACAACAGACATTTATAAAACGATCATCGTCGACTTTTGTTAGCGCTGTCTTGCCATTGTTCCGTGCGGTGTTCATATATTTATTTTTCCTTCTTTTTTTTTAACCGTTTGTATCTATTTTATTGGAACAGGTAACGTTAATAACACGGTAAGGAGCTCACAGTGTATACATACCTACAATTGAATGCCGTAATTTTCTTCTAATTGGAGGTAAAGTTCTGGGAATAGGGGTATTTGCAGCGCATACCTAACGCATGTATGCAGTCTTGAAATGCCCTTTTGGGAAATTCTAATGGACAGGTATCTACAGTGAGGGAATGGAATTGGTCAGATAATTTTGGACAGGAGCGTGCGAAGGCTTTTTTATTAATTTAACTCGATCTTTACGCATCGCAAATGACATCCAAATACGGAACTCCCTTGGTTTGGTTTTCGAGTGTTTTGAGACTTACTAACCGAGTCTACTGTACACATAAATATAACACATGAGAGCGAGTAGGCTGGGTTAGGTTAGGTGACTGTCCCGGCTTAAGCAGGAGCACACTAAGATCAGAATGAAAGTTTATTGCGATACCACGTAGAGTACTGGATTACCACTATAAGGAACCTTGCTTGATGAAGTGCCTTTCTTTATCAAGGACGATACCAATTAGACCCACTGACAAAGCTCTTTATTTTGTTAATATCGAGCTTGGCCAGGTCGTTGAAGTCTTCATGTAAATAAATACTCTTCTAGGGTTTACTTACTTATCAGGCCAGCGGCCCTTGGAGGGTCTGAGCCTGAACTAATGCCCGGTCCCGGGCACGCTGCTTCCAGTTTACTAGACCAAGGTTTCTGGCGTCCGCAATTCCTGATCTTTAAACAGGAGGTTCGGTCTTCCTTTACTTCGTGAACAAGGTGGCTGGGATTCGAAGATCCTCTTAGCTGGAGCAGTCTCGTCCATTCGCTCGATGTGGCTGAGCCATTGCAGTCGACAGATTTTTGCTTTCCGGACAACATCCACATCTTTGTACAGCTCGCCCTCATTCGCCCTCTTCGCAGACTGGACCAAATATTCGACGTAGGATTTTTCTTTCGACGGATCCCAAGATCTGATCCGCTGTCTTACTTATCGTCCAGCATTCAGCTCCATAAAGCAGGACTGGCAAGATCAGGGTTTTGTAGAGCATGATTTTGGCCATTCGAGTTAGGAGTTTGGACCCTAGTTGTTTGGACAAACCGAAGTAGCAGCGGTTGCCTAAGGTTATCCTTCGTCAAATCTCCACTAGGGTGTCATTTGTGGAGTTTAGGTGGGTGCAAAAATGTAAATAACCGTTTCTTCCTCTTCCTCGTTTCTACAGCTTCTGCAGAAATCATTAGAAAATACATACATTCTAGTGGATTGCCTGTCTATCAAGCAATGCATTGTTGGGACTCCTTATACAGTTCGTATGTTTAGATGACAGATCGGTCTCAACAAAAGACAAGTTATTCCACCTGTTATTAGTCAATTTCCGGTATCGAGACGAGATTTTATCAATTCTTAACCACCAAGCTGTTCCCCTCTATTTTTACAAAGGATCTAACCTGCTTCTTTGTCAGCTTGCCCGAAACGTCACTGTGACGTATTTTCTAATACAAATTTGACATTGACAGCTCAACACAAGATCTACAGTTGGTTGCCAATTTCAGATTGAAGCCCACACTTTTTACCCTAAAGTCGAACTAAAATACTGAACCAGTTAATGAAGTCGTCACATTTACTTTTTTTTAAAATACTCTTCGTACAACTGTTCACACTACATTAGAGCAACACCCAAAACAAAAGTGATGATCTCACGATCACTTATCGAACCATGACGCCGGCGTCTTTCCGAAGACCAATATCGACTCGTCCAAAATCACTTTCTAAATTTACCATTTAACGCTCCTGCTAATGACTTTATTAGGAAATTCGATGCATTAAACACACCTTCCAATGTACCCCGTCGTTTCTACCATTTGAAAGACTAAAACATGCTTAATCACCACCTATCCATCAGACTGCAGTTGCAGTTGCAGGAAAAATCCCAGCACCTAGAGCCTCAAATCAAGATGAGATGAGTAATCAAAGTAATTAAAGCGATATAGATATTCAACCTTCATTAATATCGAATGTTTGGCAAGAGATGGATCCAGGTACAGCGCATGCATACACCGATCAATCCCTGGAAAATTACCTGTAGTCATACACACTCTCTTTCGTGTGTCCATCGTCCATCGTCCATTTGCGAACGCGGGGAAGAACTTGATTAGTTTCTTGAGGCGCTGTTATATGTACCTCGTTGTGAGCCACTCTATCCGCCCCGAGATCAGTAGACGACCGACAAATGAATCAAAATGATAACCGATGGTTATTAATCATTATTTGCATTAGTCAAACATTTGAGAGACATGGCGCGCTATACAGCGATTAATATTTGTCGACTAAACATGTTAATTTAGAGGAATTATCATATTGGCCTGCGGCACCCTGATGTAGCGTTTTTTTAAGGCGAAAAATTAAGCACACATTTTTCCCAGAAGGAAACAACTAATTCATTAAATTTTTTAATTATTCCTCGGCTTCGCAAGCCTCAAGGTGAACGAAAACATATGGCTAATGACAATTTGACATGTAGAACGTTAAAGAAGACCAACAAATTTAAGAGTTCCTCCGATTCGTTGATCTATGGCAAGTTCAACTTGAACAGATTCATCATGATTGACTAACTGTTTGGTTGTTTGCTTCTTTTAAGTTCGTTAGAATTTAAATGAGAAGTCAAAGGAAGACGGACCAAAGGAGTTGAAAGCTAAGGGATGAGCGAAAAGCAAACGATTTTTTATGACAAATCGTGCTCTGGGAGGACTGTCAATTGTCATTGCCTGCCGATTCGAATCGGTGTCAGCTCGGTTCGTTGCCCTACGCACTAAGCACTGCGAAGGATATTATTTTGGACCACAATTTCAATAATCCAAGCCAATTTGCTGGCGTGTAAGGGTGCCTTTTGACAAGACGTGGGGCTAATCATCGGAATAAGTCTTTAAGATTTATAAGACCTTTTCCAGCATATGCTTCAGTTGTTAAGTGGAAGAGGCTTTCTCGTAAATATATGACTGCTCGTTGTGCCAATCTTCAAATAACGGCCTGGCCTGCCTCGGCTGTAAAAATGCATTCATCTTCGAAGCGGAGGTAGGTAGGTAGAAGTGATTGAAACTGGTGAACCTGCCAAAAACACAAGTAGCGCGGATATGTCGTTTTGGTACCACAACTCACGTGACCTGGATGTTGACGGACATGTTTAAGAGCGTAGTTTTCAAATCCATAGGAGTCTTGTAGTCAGTTATGGCAGGATATGGAGGAGCACGTCAAGAGATTTTGTTGGGCTTGATCGAATCGCTCCTGTGGTCGAAGCCGAGACTTGGCCATGAACTATATTGTAGGGAAAAGGTGGAAGAGTTGAGGTATCTGTGTTTGTAGTCACCCTTATGGCATGCAAGAACCCTAAATTCGATTAAATTCTTTGCCTATTGTCCTATCGGTGGCCGTGGCTTAGTGGTAAGTGCCTTGGACGGCTAAGCGAGATTCTCAAAACCACTAAACGTTTTTTCGCGGCACCACCTTTTCGCAGGCATGCCAATCTTACAAATGTGTAATCTATCTCAACACGCCGTTTGTAGTCGGCAATAAAACTGTAGGTCTCTTCCATTCGTGCGAAGAATGTAACACGCAGCTAGGCCTTGGCTCTCCCTGAGCTGTCGCGCCAAATATTATATATATTGGCTGGGTTCGAGGTTATGGGATCTTGGGAAATAAGATCTACGATGAGATTGCTAAATAGGGCTCGAATGAAGAATTCTCAGGACCTGTCACTACCTTAGGGATTTTCTGCATCCTCGAGCAGAGCTTTCATTGACGAATGGGTCTTTTAAAATCACTTTCGTATGTGGCATGGCTCTTCAGGATGCAGATAAACGAATTCGCCACGACCTTTGTATGAATCCACGACGTTCTTGTTATCTCTACGCAGAAAAGATTGCAGTCAATTTACTGATTTTCTTACGGGCCGGGCTAAACGATTTCTCGTTTTTCTACTTGGCAATACAATGGAGCCGTTTTCTAAGTGCTAGGATGTGTCCAACCCGATCAAAAGCAAGTGGTATCAATATTCTAGAGAGTCTTCTGTGTAATTCTCTTATCTACTTAGGTGGCACTACAATTCGAAGTAAACCTAGGCTTTAAACAACAAGCCTTTTTAGCTTACTTGATCTTTAGCTAACCGCCTCCAGTTACGCACTTCATGTTGTCTTTTACTTGTGTGTTCCATCTTAGGCGAGGTCTACCTCGTCCTTTGGGTTCAATCGAAGAGCTTCCGGTCCATTCGCTCATCATATTCTAGCTTTCTCAAACGATCAATGCGCAGTTTTTATTTTTTTTTGACAAGGTTGGCATCACTGTATAACTCATAAAGTTCGCGATTGAATCTTCACTTCTTAAGACCATCAACACAAACGGGACCGAATATTTAACGAAGAATTTTTCGCGAAGCTTTGGATAAAGTTCATGTTTCACTTCCATTGAGAGTAGAACTGGGATGCATAGAGTCTTCATATTAATTCAGCGGATAAACAAGATGAAAAAAAATTTTCTTTTCGACTTGAACAACATTCCACAACTTTCTAATGGAAAAGTTCGATGTGTTCCTACAAGCATTCTTCAAGTGCTCAACCCGCCTTTAAATTGACCTCTGGGTAGGGAATGGTTCCATTATTTATTTCTACTCTACCCGCTCCAATTGTTTTAAGAAATTCTTCAAACATTTGTTTTTTTTTTTTTTTTTTTTAATTATATGGCGGATGGCTTTTTAAAATTCACTTTCAAGCTCGTGTAATCAATTCTCCAGGTCATTCGACCTTAGTCACATAGCGTGGCATGACACTCATAACGGTAATTAATGGCTATTAATCATCTTAAACAAAACTTTTAACCACAGCTTGCAGCGTCGGATCGCGTGCGTTTTATAGCGTCTCAAAAAATTCAGTCATTACCTCACATGCGATGGCGCCATCTTCTCCATTTCGAGGAGCGTGCGAAATCACCCTAAGCTCTGGCCGGCCGGCCGGCGTTCAGAGTTACATTTCGAAAAAGTTCTGAAATCCTTTAACCATAATAAATGATCCTTAATTAGGTGGTAGTTATATTAATTTTATACGCCTGACTGTTTGGATTCTCTTGAGCCGTACACACATTGCTCTCACCGGCAAATGTGCGGTGCGACCGCGACGATGACGACCCTTGTGTTCATGTCCATTTGAGTTACACACATCCTCCGTCTAGGACGGCCCCATGTGTTAATGGACTACCCGCTCACTGGGTTGTAATTAAATTCAAATTAGCACAACATCCATCTTGAGCTACGACTTGTGTACCCAGAGCTGAGTTGAGGTTGAGGATTACACTTCTATTGGAGTGGAGTGCTCCTGCGGAGTGCATTCGAAAAGGTTTGTGCTGGAGAAACCTACCATTAGGGGTGGAGACGTCCAGTGTTTAAATCTTTTCTGACGAATATTTATTTGCACACTGTGCTTGCAGTGGAGCAGCTCAAGCACCAGTACCGCATTGTTCGGGCCGGGGGTTGTGGGTTTTTAATTGTTTTGTGTTCGGATGCATGCCCTCTGAGCCTTCGGCGGAGGAGGTTTCTTTTTTTTTTCTTACATTTTTCGACGTCTCATTGAGTGAATTGTTGTTTTCTCATAAGTCTTGTGTTGTTGCTTTCTTTTAAGGCTTCCCAACACAAACGGACTTCACTTAATTGGCGATTGTGTAGTGTTTGCGAAATCAAAAATGGAAATAAATCGCTGGAGAAACAATTGACTCTGGGCCATAGGTGAGGATTATAAATTATTCTATTGACTGGCCAAATGGGCAGATGGAGGCAGAGATAAATTAGAAATTTAATTTGTCTGCATTTAGCCGGTGTGTGCAATATGGGAAACAAGTTGAAGGGCTTTGTGGCAGCGAAGCGCACTTGAAAGGATGAATGGTTTTTGTCTCGGATCACACAGACTGTTTTCTATTGAAAAAGAAAAGTGTATTCATGTACTCGATGGACCGAGACAATTGAAAGGTCTTGCAGCAGAAAAACATCATTGGGTTCGAAAGTTTTACCAAACGGAACCTAGCGAGGACCGAGATCAAGATACCGCTGTCAAGTTGAACGTACAATTCACATCGACCATCCGATAAGAATGAAGTAAAGGCAGCGATAAACTTTTAAAATGAAGTCCAACATGGTCGCTGGGACTAATGGACTGTTTGTCGAACTTTCTGAATCAGCTGGGAATGATTTGGTAACGGTTGGAAGGCACTGGCGTCAATCTGGTGACGCCCAGTATTCTAATTGTGACTACACATCAATTATTGTACTTATTTAACCTCCAAGTGACAGCTGTCAGATACTGGTTGCTATACATCTGGACGCGAATTGCTGAACTTATAAGCGCGAGTGTTGATCAAGTGACAAAGCTGGCCTCACACGACAGCGGATGAATCCAACGGAAATAGCTCCCTATCTGAGCTAACTCGACATATTTGGAGCTCGGGCCGATAAGGGTTTTGGAAAAGAAATGGTGGGTGATGAGACAGCGCTCACTGACATCGCAGTAGCCGACCACTCGTCCTAAGAGTTTTTTTAGGATATGAAATTGGTTCTCCAGATTGGGAGGCTGGATACAACCAAGAGGATCTTCGAAGAACAGCTCCCAGAGATGACGAGGCAGACCGAACCTTCGTTTTAAGGACCAAGCTAATGTGGATGCCAGAGCGTTTAGTCTGGAGAACTGGAAACAGCTTGCCCGAGATGAAAGGTTGCAGTGTCGCAGGTAGAGTTCGGTTGCCGATATCGCAAACTTTCCAGAATTTGGATTATTTTAACCGCAGGACACCTTTCGCGCGTGTTTTCTTTAGGTACAGGTCAGTGGGAGTATAGCTTGATGGGCTACAGTGGGAGTGGCTCGAATGGCGGCAGTCGGTGGTGCTTATGCATGCCAGTCGTTGGGACTTGGTAAGTTCCTTGAGATCTGTGAATTTCTTCCCGCTAGACTTAACTTGGGATGGGTCCCCATTTTTTATCAAAGACTTTTTTGGACGATTAAAGTTGTTTCCTACATTATTTGAGGTACTACACCTTCATGTCAGTTTTCAGTAGAATAAGCAGCCTAGGTACCTCGCTTTTTCTGAGACTCAAAGCGGAGTTTCATCGAGGCTTAGGAGCCCAAATGTTATTTCATGTGTAAAAGGAACTACCTCTCTTTTTTGGGGATTGACGTTCAGTCATAGTTGCTTTGGCTGTTTAGCTCCGATTGTATTAGTTAGGTTTGGTTAGGATAGGTAATAGGGTTGACAGGGAAAGGAAGTCAGTTCTTCGTCACACTTAGGTCAATGTAGACAATGATACCCTAGGGGTTGGCCATAGTTTCCTAGTTATGACACAGAAACTGAGCACATTCCATCGATCATTTGCAGTCTTTTGAATTTAGCTCCCAACTTCCTGTTTGAGGTTACAGGGTGGAATTTTAGCTTGGTCGGGGTCTAATGAAGATTCTTCCCTTGTCAGCTCATCAACTGTCTCGTTTCCAGACACACGTTTGTGACCAGGGACCCAGCAGAAACATTGTCCTGCCTGTCAAGAACCCGTAGCTCTTCGCGACAGCGACTTACAGGCTTCGATTTTATTTCTATGGCAGAAATCACTCTTATTGCCGCCCGGCTGTCGATGAAAAAGGTAATACCATCTTGTGGTAGTGACTTCATTGCAACCTGTTGGGCAGCTGTTGTCAGTGCCAGGACCTCCGCTTGGAAGACACTGCTGTAGTCCGGGAGTCTGATCGATCCGGACAATCCGAGAGACTCGGAAAAGAATCTAGGACCTACTCCAGTGTCCATCCATCCGTGTAAACGGAAGTGGTTGTGTCATTATTCAATATCTGATTGTTCTGCCATTCATCCCTGCCTGATTGTATGTATTAGTTGAGATTTTGGCAATTACCAGTCTTCACAGTCAACGACTCTTATCTCGGCTTCAAACCAAGTGCGTAGATACATATTCAATTGAATGAACTTTCATCAAAAGCCGAATTGAATCAAAAAGCCCAAAACAAAACCTCAAATCTCGAGCTGAAAACGTATCTCTGATTTATTAACGATCATTATTTATGGTTACCAACATCACACTCCTCCATAAAACCGCACAACTAATTTATGTTTGCAGTTCCCATAAATTCCTTGTCATAAGCGGGCATTAATTTCCCGAGGCGCACCCTCGGCGGACTCAATGAATTCGCCGCGGTTCGCGCCAAGTAAAATTAATCGGCGTCAATTCAAAATGAAATTAAAATGTGATTTGATTGCAACAACAACAACAGCAACGGTGGTGTATCAATAAGAAATCAAATCAAAGTGATTTACATGCTCGCATGCATGATCTATTCAAACGATGAGGCTTCAGGCAAATAGCCATCCACCTTCTATCCGTGCTGCTAGGAGGGGGGGCTTAATGTCTGGGAAATTATTGTAATCCACCAAAGTACTGTTGCTCTATGCGTTTAGCTTTCAATTAAAATTGATTGCAATTTAATCACAGTGTGAGCCGCCAGTCTCCTTGCCAGGTGGCGGGGGGTAGTTATTTCGAAAAAAAAAACATCCATTAAGGTTGCAGCGGTTAAACTAACCGTCGGTATAGAGTCAAAGTTATATATTTACGGGAAATACGAATGAAATTAATTGGAAATTAATTAAGAGACTTCAACATGCAATTTATCTTCGTTCAGAACGTTTGTATGGACATGAGGCATGGATCTGTGGCTTAAAGCTGTTGCTGCTGCTGCTTCTTGGGGTGTAATTAAGTAATTGGTAATTGTATTAGTGGAATAATTTATTAACTTGCAAACGAGTCACTATTTTATTGTTAATTTACACGATTCAACTGTAAAGTAACCGCAAATGAGCATGTAAGAGGTATTCTGGAGCCATGGGTGCGATATAAATGCTAAGTTAGTTCGAAGTGGTCCTCTGAGAAGTGGTACACTTAGACCTCAAGTAGTACTAGGGTTGGGAACCCCAGTCAACTCCTGGAACCATTAAGATTTTTAAACGTTGCAGTTGGCCGTGTTCTGATAATTTAGATCGCTAAAGATGTATGTATTCGCCTAAGGTGGTTCTTTGGGACGGGACACGTCCACTTGTACAATGGATTATATTTCGTATTGGTCCCTAAAGCTTCTACAGAAATCATTGCATACAATTTAGAGCCGGACTTTGCGCTGACTCCAAGCGCTTCTGTCTGAAATTGTGAGTCCACGTTGAAGTCAATTCGAGAGAGCAGCATATGAGGTGGTTAAACAAGGCTGCAGTGAAGCAATCAAATTTTGACATGCCACACCATTGATTGGAGTCTCTCAGCCATAGGGCCACATTAGTGGCTTACTTTATACCATAAACGGCTTGAAGCACAGCTGTGGGAGAAGTTTTTAAGGCACCTGTAGTGCTGAGACTTTCTCGAGTATCCATCTGGGCCTTAATGCTTTTTTTAACAAGTAGAGAGCTCCTAGGGATTTTCTAGTGTGTTCGGCAATATGTTCTCTCCACAGAAGCTTCTTGTCTAAGATGAATCCTAAGTATTAAGAGGTGTACCATGGAGCTTGAGTGGAATAATGATTGGAATTTTGGTTTTATTAGTGACCGGCTCCGATTTAAATGGATTGATACTAAGGCCACAGCTGATTTTCCAAGAATATCTGTCAGGGACAACAGGTTCGCCCCATTCATAGGCGTGCTGTGATTTGGATAGACTGTCGCAATCTACGGGGTCCTTCACAGAGTTTTCAAAGAATTGGGAGCTTACCTACTTGAACCTCAGTCTAGACACTGGACATTGTACCAAGAGCAAGATAGAAGGTGTTTTTCTAACTAGGGAGGCCCTTTGCATGTAAGTAAGGTATTACCAAGTCCTAGTACTTTGTACATTCTGTGGTCTCTTATACCTGTCTGGAGTAGGTAGATTGGCAGTAATGAGCGTGCGGCCGAAGAAGTGAATATCCATAAGAAGATCTAGATATTTTTCATCTGAGTTAACCTAGGCACCTCATAGGTGCATTAGAACCCTTGGTATTTGTGGTATTTTGGAGAGGACCTTGTATAGTCTGAAAGATTGGTCTATCTTCTCACAGAAGTTACGCCAAGACCTTGTGCAATGAGATTTCCAATGAGATTACTAGACAAGGATCAGAAGAAGACTTCTTAGGAGCGAAACCTGCTCTTGGTCTTATTCCATCCTCGGTTAGGGCTTCTATTGACAAATGCATCTCTTAGGTAGGTACGTTGAAAAGGTGACTGGATCTCCAAGGATCCATTGTGTTTCCCTAGCGTGGGAGGTCCAAGCTAAAAGAGAAGAAATAAAGATTGGTCTGTGTTAGTTGGTTGTTTGTCGTTCGGTCTCCAGGTTTTTGGTGGTTTCTTAGACTGATCGTCCTGGTTGTTGAAACAGTGTCACTCAACAGAAACAGCAGAAAACTTATTGGCTTCCTAGCGGGACAATCCACTTCTGCCAAGTATCTCAACAAGCTGGGCTAAAGCGTAATAACAATCTACGAAGCTTGTTGAGAAGGTGAAGACACTGGGAAGCACTTCCTATGCGAGTGTCCTGCATTTATCCATATCAGGTCGGTGAAACTGTAAGCTTCTCATCATGGAAGTGCCTTTTGTGACTTTTTACGTTCAGTACCTGCACTAATCCGAGTTTGTCAAACCTAGCCTTTTGGCATGTTTTTGTAGAAGACAATGTAGAAATCATATCCTGTCGTGGTTGTTCTTATATCCAAACCTTTAGATATGGTGTATCCCCTAACTAAGTGATCCTTTCTTTATGTTAAGTTTGTGTTAAGATTCCACTTATGCCTCCTGTCAAGAATCAGAACAAGATATTTAGCATGACTTAAAAGGATCAACTCCACTCTATTAGAATGTCCTTTAGTCTATGTACACTCCCTTTACTCGTATATTAATTATCCCTCTATTGTGTCGTTAAAAGAAAAGGTAGATCCCAATCTGAGTACAAGTACACTCCAGTTATAAATTCTACTTAAAACGAAATTAAGATCTTAAGCATCCGCAATGAGGCTGGAAGAAGAGTTTCATTTTGGTTTAATTACACTTCGGCGAAAAGTGGACAATTTTTCCGAGAGATTTCCTTTCCTTTTTGGCATTTTTACTGCACGTGTTACAGCTTCCAGTTTCTCCTCTCTTCATTATCTCTTCGGTAGATTTTTGATAACGAAAAAGATAAAAAAAATCACTGTAAGGATACTTGAATTTTATGAGCAGTAAACTCTTTCGGTAGCTCCTTGTATTTTGTATCTTGTTGACAGATTTCTTTTGGGATAGATAAAAATAAATAAAACGGAACGAGTTGTTGTTAACAATGTCATATTTCTGTTGCAAAAGATAAAGTATCTGAGGTAATAACGAGATGAGACTGGATAGAATAAAAAAAAAACGAGAGCACTAATGAAAATTATGACTTTGGGACTGAGCTCTATAGGTCCCATTGCCTTAATTATTGTTCTTAGAACTAAGGTAGAAGAAATTAAGAAAGGTGAATGTGAAGCACTTAAGAGATTTCATTATAGTCCAAAGGTTATATATCAAAATGATTTGTACAAGAATTTACTAGCACCCCCAAGACCTGCATGAACGGTATGCGGCTCTGTGGCTACAATTGTTGGAAAATTCGAACAAAAGCATCCAAAATTAATGAGCAGAGGGTCCAATTTGTGTAAGTAAGTTCTTTCAATGTAAAGTCACTTATGACAACGCTATATGAACGTCTTCTCCCCGAAATCTTCTTGAAGGAACCTTCAACAGCATCAGCATTGAGGCCATTTTTGAGCTAGGGAACAACTTAGGGACAACATCGATCGTAAGATAGCAAGAAAAAGCAGGAAGGCATCGAAGTCATACAACCTTCGGCAGACAAACGTATAGTAACTCCCTAACGAGTTGGTATGGCGAAGGAACTTGGGTCCTAGGTTAGGGTAGGTATGTGAGCCGGCGAAGAGGAGTTCCTCTGCGCCACACTCAGGTTTCTGAGACCCATTGTGCTACCCATAGGGGGGAAGTCTTACCTTTTAACGCTACCCGTATAAAAAGTGTACAAGTAACTAAGTAACTTAAGCTGTTTAGATCGTTCACCGGTTTGCCAAAAAGTTCCTCGAGATCCCGGAAGAAATGTCGCCCGAGGAATTTGTGTCTTAGATGGTACAGGCCGGGGCAGTAGCAGAGGAAGTGAGTTGTGTCCTCATTGTCTTCCTCGTCACCGCAGCCTCTGCAAAGGTCTTCTTCCGTAACACGAAGTTTCTTCATGTGGTACCGCAGAGTGTTATGACCCGTAATCTTGGAGACGGATTCTCTATCCTTTTGTATAAGTCCGGCGGTCCTAGCCTTATCAAATACAGGCCATAACTTCCTTGTGATGGCACAAGTGTCTAATGAGGACCATCTGTTACTTGCCTCTCTTTTTGAGCTTTGTTCCCTGCTTCGAGCTTCAATGAGCAAGGCGGGATATTCACCGCGAGGTCGGCTTGTTCTAGACTTATTCCGAGTCCTCTGTAGCCAATTCGTCAGTATTCTCATTCCCTGATATGCCCTCATGCCCAGGGACCCAACAAAGCGTAACCTTGTGCTGTATTCCAAGCCCTGAGCTCATTTCGACAGCACCTCACAAGCTTCGATTTTATTTCCATAGCAGAAATTGCTTTTATTGCTGCCTAGCTGTCAATGAAAAAAGTAATATCATTGCGCGGTATTGCCTTCATCTCAGTCTCACGGGCGGCTGCTGTCACTGCTAAGACATCCGCTTGAAAAGCGCTGCTGTGGTTCGGAAGGCGGACAGATTCTTGCACCAACGCCAATGTCCAATTTAGATCTGTCGGTGTAGATGGCTTTTGATTGCGTATTGGGTGCTTGACCGCTTTTCCATTCGTCCCTGCTTGGAAAGTTGCTTAAAAATAGTCTTTCGATGTCTAGGTATGACGTTGTGTAGTCAGTGGTAGGGGCATTACCTAGATATTTCTGGAGGATCGTGGTATGACGCACTGTATTTGATGTCCAGCCGTCGGATTGGCTTATTCTTAAGGCACTTAAGGCTGATTGTTGTATAAAGATATCTAACGGTAGCAGGTTAAGGACGACCTCGCACGCTAGTCTTTGTATCTTCGTGATGGCCATTGGGTTGGTGGATTTACAGGCTGTCTGCCACCAAACGAGGCTGCCGTAGGTCGGTATGGGTCTTACTAAAGACGGGTACATCCACAGAAATATTTTGGGAAGTTGACTCCTAAATATGTTCGATCTTTTTGTTTAAAAAGGAAGGTATCGTTATGGACATAGCTACTCCTTAGTAGATGACACCCGGCAAGGAGAGAGAAACATGGCAGGTTAAGGATCAAGCCAAACAACGATGCCCCCTAGATGACTAGCAATACCATTTTCCCTGAAGTCCCGACCTCTGGTCCTTGTGCGTTTATTTGTCTTACCCTCTTGGTTTGTTTCTTTAACTTATTCTGTGGTAATGTATAGGCATATTTCCTCAGAGCTGGAGTTGGTCCCCTCCATCCCTCCTCTGCTCATCCTCTTCACTTCCTCGGCTTTTTTGTTTCCACATTCTCATTCTGTTGTGCTCTTGAGATTATTGGAGGTTCTTGGATTCCTGTATCCTGTTCCTGCTTTTGCTTCGTCATACGATTTGAGGACACGTCATACGATTTGAGGATACGATTCCCGGAGCCCAGAGAAACGGACTGACGTCCCACAACCCCACTATCGTGCCCCATGGAGAGGTCCGATTCGAGTTTAGACTCGCAAGTTTAACCCCTGCACTTCCCAAATAACTTCATTTGTTTTGTAAAGGATAGCTCCCGATTCTCTGGAAACCACGTTGTCCATTTTTAATACTGTCTGCGCGAAGGTTCATTCGATAGGTAGGGTTCGCGTGCCAAAGTGTCTTAATCTGAAAATAAAAAAATTGCCTGCACTATTATATTAACCAAATGAGTCTACAGGATTGGTAGAAGGCTCTTAAGAGGTCGTTTTTTTATAATTAGCGGGCTTTAAGTATTTATGAATACTCTTAAACATTGAGAATAAAACAATGGGGGTGAAATGGACGCTATATTGTCAAAAACTTCAGAAGAAATTACGCTGTTATTACGTGGCTTAGGGTCTCGTGTCTAGAATAAAGAACGAGATTCCTTCTTTTTTCAGATGAATACTCAAACTTTCACCACAGATGCCCACTTATTTTCAAAAGTTATTTCAAGTGTATCTATAGTCGCCTCCCTGTCGCGTCATATTCAATTACAATGTACAGCGGTTCTCAGCATTAACTGAATCCAATTTCCACACAATTATTCTGGTATTTTCGTGGCAAATTAAATAATACGTCAAACGGCTAGAACTGGTTATAACTAATCGAGGCCCCCTGCCCGGCGCAAATAAAACATAAAAAAATAATAATAACTGACAGATTACAATTCTTTATTCAAAATTACTCCACACGCCGCCGCATGGCGGACGGGAAAAAATACTCAAACTGTCAAATTTAGAATTTCATTCCTGTCAATTGCCTACACCCAGGTGATTATGATGTATTAGCGGAGCGTTTAGGAATTTATTCGTGAACAACAAAGGAACACGGGCCGAAGCATGCAACGCCATAGGTGTCGTCGCGGGTCTGAAATCATCTCAAACCGTCTATGTCTATGACATGCGACGCCTAAGATCGTTCCAATGGTGCCACAACGCCACAAAACAGGCGTGTGATTATGTTTAATGAGTTCTCGGTTCGTTTTGGATTTTTTTTTGTTGCCTTCGCCCTATTTGGTATTGATTCGCCCAAGCCAAGTCCATCTTACTCGTTATGGTCATGGTCACCACAGGTGGCATTGGATAGTGCCATGGGAACTTCTTCTGTCACACAGTGGGGGTGGATCAGATGAACCAAGCGTGGAATTGCCAGTGTGCAGGAAAAACCAGCTTGATCGTGTGCGCCAAGCTGTGACAACTCTATTTTGGTTGTTTGGTGTTTATTATGTGATGTTGTCTGTAAATATTGTGTTGATATAGATGTCCTCTCTTTATTGGCCATCCAATGGGGTTATATTGAGCTGTTCCGTGTCAAGAAATGTGTGCAGGGAACTAATAAATTGGAAGGACAACAAGTGGCATTGGATTATGATCAAAGTGATGATCGTAGGATGCGCAGTAAAGATTGTTTGACTTAGGTTACAAAATATTTAAGTATTCGTGTACATCTTGTGTTGAAACATTCAAATTGCGTTGGATTATGATGACGTTTAGATATCCGAAACCTAGGATAAAGTTGACAATAGGTTTGTGGTTGCATTGTAGCTTGACGATGTTACCGATGAGTGGTGTAGAACGTCTACGGATTTCCTAGCGAATTCGAAAAGAGTTTGTGCTGTTCTGGAAACACAGGAAGGAGTTATTCTTTAGCCGGAAGCAAAGAATCTGAGTCCCTGAGATAGTAGGGTCCCCGGCAAACAAAAATTGTTGCTGAGGATGATGACATTGATGACGGAGTCATCAAACCTCGATCTTTCTGAGAAAGAATGTTTATTAGTAATGCCGTCAAACACGAAGACCTTGACGTCATGATGAGCATAATTGGGTTAGATTATAGGCATGGCTGCACTTATGTACAGCCTCACTTGGATCTCAAAGGATCTATTGTGTTCCCCGGTGTGGTGTGGGGTTCCTAAAAATAAATAGAACACGGATTATTATTATCACCCAAACCCGAGTTCCGAAGGAATTGAAGGACGGTTCCCGGTGGCTTGTTTGACAATTGGCCCAGATCATTAGAGAAATGTTCTCCGAGGGTTGATTTCTGTTTCTGCTAAGGCTTGGGCATTCGCATAGAAGGTGGAATGTGTCTATGTCGCCACATCCTAGTCCAATTCTTTCAATTTCTCAGAAGAACTTGGGCTTTCACAGACCGCTATTTGGTGAGTTTTGCGCAAAAATTTGGACTTTCACTCGAATAAGATTCAATTAATACAGGTGTTCAAGCCAAACCATCAATCACCATTTGATTGGGTTTTGGAACCGCTCGAAGTTGACCGGAATTCGGGGCAAAACATTGCCTTCAACGCCGGAACCCATTTTTGGCTCAAAGGCTTCCGCTTTTGGGGACCGTTTAATGCAAGTAAGGATTCTGCGTCGGAGACGTCACCTACTTCTTGGAAAAAGACGAAAGCCAAGCGATGAATAAGGATTTTTTGTAGTTCTTTTGGCTTTACATGAACCTCCAAAATAAATTTTTTCAACGCTACGTGCAACACAAATATCAAAACAATCGCTTCATTGCTTTAAAAGTTCCCGGAGCGAGTAACTTTCCAAAATGGTAACGTTATTAAGCAGTTAAGATCGTGGAATGATTTTGCAGTTTTGTGTGGTTCCCCTCCTGGGTATCACAATGAGTCTGTATTGACCAGGTTGTGGAAAAGAGAACTCTCTCCTCTTGTCTACTTTAGACATAAGGTAGACTTTAAGTCCTCTGAAGATGTACGGAAATGATATCATCCAATCCTGTGGAATTGTCCTTATTTAATCTTTCTCACCGACTGAAAGTGTTGCTCCACAATTCTTCGGTCTGGTTTCGATTAGCCGTGATCGTCTTTCAGAAGTTGAGTCTGAGTACCCTACCCAAAAGAGAAATTCAATAAGTCGTAGTTACCTACTATCTTAAGCAACTCCAAGAAAACCATCTTTTTAGTCTACCCAATCTACACTCATAAATTGTTAAGACAATTACCATCCTAAAATTAATGTCTAACATTGCAAGACATGTGTTTTAAACCTTTTAAAGGTCTTTTGGAACCCAAAACGAGAAATGTTTACCTTCAGTTGGACGACGAAAAAAAAAGGCCGAAAGTAATAATCTTGGAAATTTATAGCGAACGCATTTGTACTCGAAGCAACATAAATTTAAGGCCCCACCATGGAGCTCCAAAGACCACAAAAAGTATAAAATTCCCCACGTATCTGACAACGCAAATTGTCACAAACGTGGACTGGCCGCCGATTTCTGAGAAGCTCCGCTTAAATTACACACAAAAACACAATCCTCCCGTTTCCCGGGAACACGACCTGACATCCATCGTGTCGGTGTCGGAGGACAAATTAAAATTCCCATTAGTTGTGCACTCGGGCGGATGGTGTCAGAAGTTGGAAATTATGATGGCTTCTGTTGTGGAATTGAAAATGAATGGCGGATAGGTGCACATCTATTCCCTGCCCTGGAGTGTAGATGAATTAATTTTTATGGTTTTTATTAATCATTGTACAAGGATTTTTTTGGTGTCAATAGTTTTGAGTTGAAGTGCTACCGTTCTCATAGTTAAAATCGATTGATGGATTGCATTCAATGGGAAAAGTGAAAAGTTCGTAAATTTTTTCGTTCGAGAAATCAAAAAGTTGAGGCTTGCTCATGACCATAAATTGTTTGGCAATGTTGTGCATTCTGAATGGGAAATAATTTGAAAGTGGTACGAGTATATTCAATCGACATGTAGGTACTCTGTTTGAGTTACAACTGCCTGGCCATGGGAACACATTTTGGCAGGACGGTACTGAACCATTGCTGTCTTTCTCTCAACGTGTGAGTGAATTTACTCCAAACTATCACATAATAAGTCCCAAACACGACGGGCATATGCAAGCATTCACTAGAAAGGATGCTTAACGCTTAACAGAGGACAATCCAAGGAGGGAACTTTTGATGACCTTGTCGGAAAAGTCAAGTGGCACAATGCTATCTGCGTCTTTTGTAACCTCAATTGGAATTCATCAAAGACACCACTACTGGAGCGTTGTCAGAGCACTTACCAAAACACAACGATTGACATGTATAGGCACCCCTAGCGCCATTAGAACTACCCCAACTGCATTCCTGGAAACTATTCTCGTCCTGATTCCATTAAACATCTACCTGCCCTGCGTTTAAAACAATCCAATCTCTGGAAATCGGGCGACAAGAGCCATCGAAAGATAGCAAGTTGGGCAAAAGTAAAAACTAAGTCGGACTACCTCACACCATCTCCTGACTTCAGCCTAAGCATAAAAACGATTTCCCCTCAAGAGATGAGTGTGCCAACGGGAAGGCCGTCGATTTTCACAGACGAGTCAAAAACCGAAGAAGGAGTAGGCTCTGGGATCTACTCACTAGAACCCAACATAAAGAGATCAATAAGACTTTTGAACCATGGGAGTGTGTTTCAAACGGAAGTTCTAGCCATCGCCGAGGCAGCCCGTGAACTATCAATGAAGCTAGTCTCTAGGAAAACTATCGACATTAACATAGATAGCCAAGCCATTTATTCGTACACATAGTTAAGTCAAAAATTGTAAAACGCTGTTGGGAAGAGCTCAAAACCCTCACCGCGAATCACAGCGTAACACTCTGGTGGATCAAGGGACGCAAAGGTAGATGGAACGCACTCTCATCATGCCGCTTCTCCAGGAGACTTTGGACTTATATCAGCAAGATAAAAACGGGACACATTCTTGCTCTAAACAGAGCAAACTTAGCTCTCTTCACAGAGATTATCACAGGCCACAACCTAATGGCGGTCCACCTTAGAAGAATGCGTTTAAGTAGAGACGAGTTATGCAGAGGCTGCGGTAATACAGACGCGGAAGAGAACACAACCCACTCCGTTTGCGAATGTCCCTGTCTATACAGAACAAGGAAGACGGCCCTCGGTGAACACTATTCCAACGACCTGGGCGAGTTGTCCAACAAGCCACCAAAAACCATTCTAAAATTTGCGACGAATTCGGGATGGTTCAGGGAGGCCGAACGATCGTAACTGCACTCATCCAGACCTTTCCCCTCCCCTTTTGTCTTTTCAAAATGGACATTCCACATCAGAGGAACACAGTGGATCCGATAGAGATCCGAGTGAAGGCTGCATCACGCGATGCACTCACCCCTTCAAGTCAACCTCCTACCTACCTACTGGAGCGTTGGCGCAAAAAGTGAGTTGGTATATCAAAACCTTGGGATTTGAATCCTAGAGTATTCTGTTAGTTGAAAATTACACCGTGGTTAGATCCCCTAAGACGTACGCCGGTACGCGATCATGGTTTATAACCTTCGGTACTTGAAGACACAAGAGTAAAGAGTCTTGGTAGACATCTTAAAATTGCACGTATTGAATCACAGCTTTCCATCTTCTCTTTTCAACCTTCGAACAGACTGAACAGACAGAACAAACCAGCATCCCTTCCATAAATGCCGCGTGTATGGATTCCTTTAAGGCGAGGAAGGTGTCCATTAAATATTGACACCGGTTGGTCGGAATACACGGTCACTATCGGAGACTCTCTATCGCTGAGCCTTCAAGGCCACCATAGATCATGACAGCCCTTACAAAACCCTTTCGATCTTCTATGGACAAAAAACCACTACGGGGTCTAAATTGAAGAGTTTTCTTAAGCTTCTCTATAAGTTTGATCATCCCTGGCTACTGGGTGGTTCATAGAACACTTGAACTGTCGTTGGATGCTAATGATTTGGTTAATGTTCAATGGTTTCCCAAAAGTTGGACGAAACTACGTTGGGCTTCAAATCACTGAAATTCGTCAGACTTCGGCTATTATCGTCCCTGCTGGTAGCTGTCTTCAAAGGATATCTGGACTTAGTTCATATTTACATGCAACCATATATACAACCAGTTCACATGCGACACTTCCGTCGTTTTTGAGACAAAATTCACATATCGTGTACTACTTATATTTATTTTGCATGCAACCACTAGACGCATGCAACAAACATGTACCCACATGTAGCATTTTTTCGTGACGTCAATGTCGCATGTACATGCAACGATTTCCATGTCGTGTACTATGGGCTTTAAAGTATAGCGCGCTAAAGACTTGTGAATAATTCATACCCAGACCCGCTTTAAGCACGTTCATATACTTTTTCGTTTCCGGAGATATCCATGTGCCCCAACAGAGCGTGGTTATAGGAGCTTGTTGTTCAGTGACGAACTTCGGTGACCCGTTTTTGCTGCTAAGCTTTCATAGAATAGGGGACTGTCGTTGGTGTTGATCTCATCGATCCCGTCGTTGAATCCTTGCAGCCCACGCAATATGTCATTTGTTCCCGAGCGTATTCAACTAAACTTTCGAACCCTAGATTAATGGATAGCCAGTGCGAGTATATAACTTTTGGTTAAGGTCCCGATGTTTTTCCGAAAGCCGTTCTACGAGGTTAAATGTCCTCACAACTCCATCAAATTCCATCCATTTATACACAACACCTTCTTTGTTAAATCACAAGTACAGCAAAGCAGTACAATCTTTCACAACCTAACACCATCTTAAGTAGCTAATCTCCTCATGAAGTGAAGTTGTGGCCCACAACCCAAGACTATATCTGCAAACATCGTGAGCATTTCCTCAACATAATGGCATGTACCCGCGCATAGATACCATTCAATCCGTGCAAATCGAAGCCAACAAGGGGCAGATAAATTACGCGAGGTGATAAGTGGCTCCAGCATTCCAGCAACTTGGTAATTTCCTCGCTCAATTTGTTGCCCCTTGCAGCACTGCCTGCTACCTCCACCTGGTAATAATCATAGCTCCCGATATTGTGTCCGCCTGAATAAAAATGTTTCCTTCATCGAAATTTCAAATAATGAACGATGATTAACATCTCTCCTCTCCTGCCATGTGGCAAGCGCAAGAGGGTGAGTCTTTGATGACTAACAGGCTGACTTCAGCAATGGTCTTAACATTCAACAACCAACATCACCTCCTCGATCAATGGCGATAATCTAAATTGGCTGTTTGTATTCCGCTCCGTGATGTGTGTCCGGTCGGATTTGCTGGAAAAGTTATTAAATCCAGTGTTCCATGTTTCATCGTTGTCGTTGCCGTCATCGTCTTGCGGTCTTGTTGTGTCGTTCGCAGAGATGAAAAATTAAGTTTTAGCCTGTTTTGAAAGAGCTTTTCATTGCATCCCGAGGATAGGACATTAATCTGAGGGCAATTTGTCTGCACCGTCTCCGTCGTCGATGTGTACCCTCTCTCGCTCATGCCATGGCTGTCTGCACATTAATCGGGAACGTATTGAAGTAATTTTTCGAAATTATGTACAATATTGTTTTTTTCTGGGCAAACGGAGGCGCGGGACGAACCTGTGTGATGGATGGACGCCATTAATTTGCCGGGCAATAAGCTTAAGTGCTTCATTAGGTGCTGAGATTTGGATGAATCGAGATGTTTCTCGTTCTCGTTTTGTTGAAAGATTTTAATTGCGTGAGCGGTGATGAGTTAGGGATTGGTTCCATTGGATCGAGGTGAAATGACGTTCAATGCGAATGGTTTTGGAACTATTGCGCTTCAGTAACTTGCGAATAAGAGTATCTCATTATACTTTTGTATAATGACGCAACAGCCCGGGGTTGAAGCTGGTCCTGTCCACTGGCATCCGCTTCCTGAGTCGTGGTCTTCCTCAAATGCGTCATGTTCCCGGAATGGATTGGAAGAGTCTCTGGGATGAAGTGTTGGTGGGCGATCGGCGTTGCTGCACAGCTCATAAAATTCGTCGTTATATCTTCTCTTACACGCATCGCTTATGAAGACGGGCCACAGATCACTCGAAGTTTACTTTCAAAACAATCGGGGGCTCCCTCATCTATTCTTGACCAAGTTAATGCCTCCACGCCATAGAGAAGGACCAGAATGGTCAGGTATAGAGTTACTTTCGTTGTTCGAGAGAGGGTTTTGCCAGTGAATTGCCATCTCAACTGCGACATGAACTCTAAGGCATAGGCATCATGACACTGGGAGTACGATGGTCACATGGCGTAAGGAATTGATCGTACTGAATAATGATGATGACATCAGAAATTGGAAAGAAATACTGTGAATTATAA
The DNA here is from genome assembly GCA_951813785.1 of Criorhina ranunculi. Classification (NCBI taxonomy): domain Eukaryota; kingdom Metazoa; phylum Arthropoda; class Insecta; order Diptera; family Syrphidae; genus Criorhina; species Criorhina ranunculi. The sequence goes on from OX638381.1 coordinate 2,198,566, forward strand.
GCAATGACAACAATGCCAAACAAATTCTATCCACTTAGTCTGGACACAACCATCTTAGCAAAGACTGAAACCTAATACCACCTGGTCCTTCCTCAGCATTGATGCAATGCTGCTCTGTGTGCCTCCTGTTGTGCTGCATGTGCTGCTCATAATTCTTTGTCATGCATTCCGTTGTGGTGACCGGAAGAAGGCTAGCGGCCACTTCTAATTGCTTTTTGGGAGGTGTTGCCAATAGTCTTCGGTGCTTAATGCTGGCGGCAGTGGACCTTTTGACAGAATTAGGGGCACTTGATCAGGAAAGGCTCCTTGTTTTTGCTGTGTTCGAGATATCCCTAGCCTTGCCTTGACTATAACAAGGTCATGGTCCGAGTCAATATTAGCCCCCAGAACTTCGGACATCCATAATGCTGGAAATATTGTTGAACTGAAGGTCGAAAAAGGTGAAAACCATTCACTTCCTTCCACAGCCCCTGATCTCCGTGGAATCACTTTCAAATATTACTTATCGGGAAGATGTTGACAATTGATCGGCTTTTTGAATGATTTCTCAGCCCTTCCAGGCTATGAAGCTCTCTTATAACAGCCCTTGCGGTGAAATCGACTTCTAATGCTTTCGGTTCCATCTTGTCCAAGCTTCTCCATTCATGGATGTTGTTGGTGAAGGTTGATCAGACCAACCTTTTTAGATGCGATCTTCCATGGCCGATGTTGTGGGAGATAGCCGCATTAAGACCCTCAGGCCACAGCTCTAACCCTAAGCGGTCGTTCTGCCACGTCATATTCCCACACAACTTAGCCTCGATGGGAATTTGTAACTTCTTGACTGGAGCTTGGCAATGGTGAGATCCACTCTGAGAAAATTGGTTAGATGGTTATGTTCTTGAATAACTTTTCGGAATAAACGCGGCCAATCCTTCGGAAGTGATTTCTATTTCCTGTTTACGACTTGCCAGAGTTTTTCTGATTTTACGGTTGGAAAATATGTTTAGAACTTTTGCATCGTAGATCTTCCCAATCTTTTCGTGGAAAAGGACCTAAATCCCGTTTTTTCCACATTAAGACAGACTTTTGTTCACAATGATCCTAACTTCTACTCTTCATTTCTGTTGTCTCGGCTAAAGGAGTTTCAAAGAAGTTTCAGCATTCGACCATCACTTAACAGGGCTCTAGTTAAAAATTTGCCTTTAATCACCTTCTTCCACTTTCTCTGTCCCAATCGTGCTGAAAGACTTTTCTACAGACTTGCTGTTGCTATAGGGTTCAGGAAAACATTTTGCATACTCATATCCAATCTAGGGTAATACCTGTCCAATTATCTAGCAACTAATGGTACCTCAAACCACCATCCACTGTAAATACTAATTTGAAAGTCACGAACTCCGGAAGCATTGCTACCCTGTTCTTATCCAGCCGAAGTCCCGTTCAACGAACGAAATACTTAACAATATTTAGTAAGCGAATTTGTAGATTATTCATACCGCACATCACGTTGAATGCACTTACCCAACCATGAGGGTACACCTCCTGACAGTTGAATTCCCTTGCACATTAAAATAATTTCCTTGATCACCCTCATGGGGTGGATACAGAAGTAATGCGCTAGGATTACACTACCACCAGCAGCAAAGTGTTAAAAGCACACACATGGCGTGGTGATTTCTTAATTGAACTTTGCTATAAATTTCTTGTTGAATAATTGGCTGACACTTGCGAGGAAGTTGGGCGCACAGACGATGACGTGACTCCGGCATGGAGCACTGATTCCACCGACCGACGAAGAACTAAATGGGTTGGATGTGGGGATTAAATTCTTTGTGCCATGAATCAGGAGCGGGTGGTGAAGGAGCAGCCATTGTGCATTTGATGGGTTATTTTGTTTATTATACTGTTGAGTGCTTCTATTATGGAAAATTTATTATCGCTTTTGGATTTTCACTTCGCGACATAACTTTGGAGACCAAGTTCAACTTGAAGCACGTTACTCAAATGGTAGGGACCTACAGTTTTTTTTACAAATTGGAGACCATTTAGGTTGAAGCTGTACTTAATGTATCATATGATCCTCGATTGCTTCAATCAGGGATAAGTGATCCTGGTGTTAGGAGTTTTAGTTGCTTGCCTAGCTTTTAACTCGGTGGGCTTATGTAAACCTCTTTGAACAGAGATTTACGGAGAGATTTACAGAGAGTATGGGGGTATGGACAACCTATAAAGGTGTGAGCCAGGAAAACGCCTGGAACAACATCAACACTTGTCTTCTGTCGAAACAGATCTGGCCTAACCTGGATTTGAGGAGAACGGAAAGAGTTCTGTCCGTGAGTAGGAAACTTATAATTAATATAGTAGGAGCCCTTACGGCTCCCTTAATTGGGAGGCCTGCCATCAGAATGGGTGTCCCTTCTAACAATTTCTATAGAAGCTGAAGAGACGAGGAAGAGGAAGAAACGATAGCAAACCTTAAGAGTTTTGTATGTGAGTCTAACTGGTTCCGCACTTAGGTTCTAGTTCTGCACAGGAACCTTCTTCCTCTAAGGAAATTTCACATGTAAGGTTTTAGAGGCTGTTCTTCGGATTTTCTACACGTGGTATTACAATGGGCCTTCGTTCTGGCCTAAGTGTGTCCCTGCTCAGTGGGAACAGGCACCCAACCTTACCTAGCTTTCAACTCCAAATTGGTACTCGGATCTTTTTCTTTTGGCGACGGATTACTTCAAGCAACTTCCCGGGGTGGCGGACTCTAATCGAATAAATCCCGATTTGCATCTTGTATTACCTTAAGAGTGGTGCCACTTTTCAAAGCCTCTGTAGATCTTCAATCTTCTATGGCATTGACGAACTTATGTCCTGTTCTTCCTTTTGCAAATTCAGCAGTGAGCATCTTAGACCAAAGAACTTAGCATTTCAGGTCGGAACCCAGCACCTATTTATCGACTTTGAGGTCGCGTATGATAGCGTGAATAGAGGTGCACTATTTGGCTCCTTTTGCTATTTTGGTGTTATCATCCAATTCCTGCTTTATAAAGCCGAGACATGGCAAGATCGAATGAAAACGCGCTTGAAACCTACGAGAGACAGGTTTAGTGTTCGATTTATGGTCCTTCTTTATGGAGAAAAAGGTTTAACCACGAACTTTACGAGCTACACAGCAACGCAGGCAATCAAAAAGAATACTTGTTCAACGATTGGAAATGAAGAGCAGATGAATACCGACGCTTCAGTCTAAAGCCCCTTCAACTTCACCTCTGAGGGACTACGCCTAAGTGGTCAACCTAATCTTATTGGAATTTTTAGCTTACACTGCCACCTGAATCAACATTAATGGCATGGCATTTTGGAGCAGATTCAAGCTGTAGACTTTGTGTTGCGAGTTCTAATGGAATGTCCAGTCCTCTCTCAACTCAGAATTGGAATCCTTGGTGGCGAAGTTATCCCAAGAGAATAGTTTGTTGCCATACACCCCAGGAAAGTTCCTTAACTTTCTAAGATCTTCTGGAATGAAGAGAAACCGCGGTGCTAAGGGTTGTAAACAACCATCCTGAACACACACTTCTCATAACATAAGATAACATCCTTGTTGCCCACCATTCTTTCTATTTGATGTCTATTAAAGAGCTTCTTTGAGAGTTCCTTAAAAAGATTGACTACTCCTTGTAGCTTGGCGTCTTTATTTTGTAGAAAGGGTATTGGGTTAAGCAAGCTACGAGATGTGTCATTTAAAAGTGGCTTGCTGGCCCTAATGCTACTCGTCTTCCACGGTTCTCCAGGGATACCTAATCAGCAAACCATATAAGGTTCTCAACAGCAACATTTTGATTAAAACGATGAACACTTATCGGAATGAGAACCATATGGGTGTCAAGGCCTTGTCGAGAGAACCTAAGGTGTTGCTCCATAAACCTTCGTAATGACACATACTCAGCCAACTTGATATACGTACCTGAAGACTGCTGACTAAGAACCACACTGACCTCCATGGACTTAAGCACAATCTAAAACAATTTGAGACAAATAGCATGCAAAAGCCGAAAGTCCTCCGCTAAGGAAACACAAAAAGGATCTAATTCATGAAACGCAATCGACTCGTTTTGGCATTTAATTGATTAAGTCTAACTAAAACACATGTATACATTTATTTTTCTTACAATTTACTTTTATAAACAAAAGGAACACAAACATTTACAACTAAGTTGGACGACACGTGAAACCTTGGCCCCCTTCCGGTCCACCCTCCATTATTGCTGCCCTTGCAGCTGCATCTGTTGATGTTGTTGCTGCTGCTGTTGTTGTTGTTGTTGTTGCTGTTGTTGCTGATGCAACAAATAGGAATGCTGCAGGAATTGCTGATGTTGCTGATGCTGTTGAAAATGTTGAGCAAATTGTTGCTGCTGATGATGAAAATCCCTTTCGTCCGTTTCCACATCACTCGAACAGTCGTCCATATCGATGACTTCATCTTCTTCCTCTTCAGCTTCTTCGGTGTCTTCTTCTTCGTAGCTACTCTGTGTATTGTCATTATGCGAACCCTTTTGGTCGCCATCGGTCTCACTTTTGCCCTCGCCCTCTTGCTGCATTCGTTTGTGTTTGGTTCGTCGATTTTGGAACCATACTTTCACCTGAAAAGAGAACGAAACAACAACAAAATCGAATTAAGTACAGTCACAGTTCAAGTGGGCATACTTTCTAAAAAAAAAAGGGTTGTACTTGTAATTCCATGCTATAAGTGCTTACTTTCACACAATCATTCAATTAGCCCGCCCACCAGCAATTCCACCGACTTGACTTTGAGGAATTTCACATCACAACCCCTTTGGAATGAGAAAAGGGTGGAAAATCGCTGAAATTTTCCAGCAAATAAAAGACTAATAAATAAATTTAACGAGCACATGTAGGGTGGTCATTGATCCTCCCCTCCTTGAATGCAACAAAACCGCTTGAGATTGAGCCATGTTATTTTCGTGCCGCCACCCTTATTCGTTCCTTGAGTATACCCTCTTTGATGGAGGTCAAGTATTCCAGCTTAAAGGGGGTAATAAATGGCTTAATGTTAACTACCGTTAGACATGCAATCAATTTGCCAGCAGAGAATCCTTTTTAATTTGGTGTGAGGTCGGTGCCGGTGCCGGTGTGCAGAAATGAATTTATTTTGCCTTAATGGAAACGGTTCTGGGTACCATACAATTTTGTATAATGGCGTTGTGGCCTAAACGAGTTCAAAGAAAAGCGGGACCATAGCCAACATAATCAGAGACAAGAGTGCCGAGGCGAAGGACTGTACACAGCGGGAACAAATAACGAATTGTTTGATAAATTCGATAAGTGGAGTACTTTCGATGGATTCAAGACGGTACAACCTGTCTAGAGGTGTTGATTCATCTTTTTCTTTGAAGAACTATTCAGTTTTTTAGTTAGTAGAAGGTTGGGTAAGATTAAGTCAGCTCCTTGGACCGCCGTAATTCCAAACTCAAATACACTGTGATGATCCGACAATCGTTTGGTGATCTTTATATCAGATGAAGACTCCTGCCGCCGTTCCACGTAGTAATGTGAACTTCTTTCGGTATGAAGCTGTGAAGGGTTGGCCCTCGGCTGACTAGCTCATTAGACCTTCAACGGGCAGCCCAACTGTGCTAATTCCTTTTTGCACTTTGCTTCCAATTTTGAGGAAAAGTTTGCCGAATCTATGGTCTTGATAGCAACTTGACTACCACTGAAGGTAGCTTTATTTGGTTTGGGTGTAGTATTGTGCACGCCTCCCGGTTTGCCAGCAACTCCGCCTGAAAGACGCTGGATGAATCTCTAAGGTAAGGTTAAGTAAGTAAATGCCTGCATTGATCCATTGGGCTCATAAATTGCTATCCTTGGAGCTTTGGAAGAAAAACCACTGGGTTTCCAACCGAACGGATACAGAAATCTCAAAATATCTCCCCGCTCAATATTACGGATGGATGTCTATCGGCTCGTCGAAGAAGTGACTCGATGTAGTCCTGATTCTTCTATAAGTCAAGGTAGGATTCTCTTTCTTCTTCGCTTCTACAACTCCTGCAAAAGTCATTGTGAGGTACACCGAGCTGCTTCGTGTGAAGAGACTGTGCCAGTGTCCAGTAAGTGCACCAGAAACGACTTGGGCATCTCTAACTTGAGTCTCATGAGAGAAATGGCCTTCTTTTTGTCGAGGACTGGCCAACTGGACTGTTCTTGCCACTAGGCACGATTCGTGAAGTATATTAGCTTTTCTAACGTTTCATCGTCGACTTCGGAATAAGTGGTTGCCGTGGCTCTGGGGTTAGGACACTAGATGGCTGAGCAAGCTCGCTTAGGTTCGAGCCCCGGAAAAAAATAAAATTTGTTTGGAACACCACAATGGAAAGAGCGACAAGAAGGGACGCAACTATTGAAGTCTGTTTCGACACCTCTCTGGACACATACATAACATAAGGGAAGGTCAGTTCTTTCATTGCCTTTGCAATCCGCATGTACCCAACATAGGGCCGACATATTGACATGTGACATTTCATCGCTTTCTGAGTTTCACTAGTCTCGATTGGCGGCTCCAAAGCCTCAATTGCCACTATAAAAGACACACGCAACACACGTATCCTAGAGCTTCTTTAAACGGTGCCAAAACTTGAGAGGCTTTGCCCTTAATTTCATTCAAAATCTGTCAACAAAATTGTTTCCGTCAGTAATTTAAAGCCCTCCACAGCTAATAATGCCTTAGCTTTGTCAAAAGGAACGTTGCATCCAAGGGCTTATGTCAGCTGCCTGTGGTCTGGCAATAAACCGAAATAGGAGCCCCCTTAAGCTTTCACTCAAACCGATCAACTTGTGGTGACACATCATAACAAGAGAATCCAAACTAAGCGAAGCCATCAGCACCAATTACTTTGTAAAGAAGTCTGACACACGAATTTTCTTTGACAGTCCTTTAGGCTTAATTAATTTAACATCAAGAACTCACCTGTGTCTCTGTAAGACTCAAGCCCTGCGCCAATGATTTCCTCTCGGCTCCAACCACATAATGATTACCCTCGAAAGCGTGCTCCAATTTTAGTAATTGTGTCGGCGAGAATGCTGTCCGGATTCTCTTTGGTTTGCGAAACGGCTGCAGGAGGAAATCTACAACGAAAGAAACAAAGAACAACTGATCAATGTATGAGTGTACGTGTGTGTGTGTAATTGCAAGTAATTGATTGTGGTTAAGATTACAGAATCCGAGAAAACGACCGATTTTGAAAATTTGGGTCACAGTCCGGATTGGTTCCAGTTTTGTTGGTTACATAACGATGTCCCAGTGCTACGCGCATGCCACCATTTATGTCGGCCTCTGTACTCACATATGCATGAGGAATGATTGATGCGTGTCTGCAGACAATGGCTAAATTCTTGGACAAGAAAAGACCGCGGAGACGATGACGACGACGACAATGATGATGATGATGATGATGCTGTTGATCTTTGGATATCATCTTCGATAGTTGTGGACCGAACCAATGCTCGGCGAGAACAGTCTCTTAATCAACTGTTTTCCCATGACTATGACTGCATGAGGCTGCAATTTGAAAGTCGCACCAAAGAGCCAAGATGGACCTGTGAATGACAGTCGGAGAAGGAAGACAACAAGGACAGTAATGAAGGCGGGAAAATCTAGGTAACTATGTCAGCTAACTAGATGGCGCTGTGTACACCTCATTCAGCGAATACACAAAAAGAAAAACCATCTTTCCATGCAAACGAGGATACAAAAACCGACCCCCCACACTCGATGTCAGATCTTTCACAGGCCAAAACCGAACAGAAGCTCTTAAGCATGCATAATTTCCAATAACAACAATGGCAACAATAAAACCCTCCCGATGAACGTTAACGATTACACCGACAGGAGACGGTGTCTAAAGAGGCACGTAAAAGATGATGCGGCAAAAGTTGCATGCAACTCGTTGGGATGAGATGAGACCTCTGTCTGCGGTGGAAATCTGTGAGGTGTGCAAATAGCTGGCGGTAGAAGCGTTTTCGCTCCTCTTCGTCGTCTTATCTGTGATTTAGGTGTTCTCGTTCGTTGGTGATGAGAGACAAAAGGCACCTTGAATGCATGTGCTGCTCGTTGCGGATCATGGCATTTGTTTATTGTTTCGTAATGAGGTACCGTCACCGTTTGCGGTCGCCGCCATTTAATGCGGCAAAATGTCAAAGAAAAGACCGCATTTAGCGTTCATTTGCAAAATTTAAAATTTATTTAGCAAAAGTGTGCGCCATGCAATTTGCAATTTAAATGGGGAAACACACACACGGTCGGTCGTTGTGCATGAAAGGGCACAAATCGTTGACAAACTGATGGCGGACATCTTGGAAAAAGATTTTCCTGTCATTTTTTGACATTTATTGTTGAATGTTAAACAGCAAAGTTGTCGGAAAACTAAAGCCAAGGCTATTCCAATAGTTTACTCGTGTTTTAATCGAAAGCAGAGCTTCCTGGTCGTAAGACATTTGCCTTCCAAAAATGTACGAAGAAAGCTCCAGATTGCCAATATGAATTAAAAGTCTAAGGGACTCTACTGGAGCATATCCAAGAGAGATATGGACACGTGTAATATCGTAGGTCAAGTCATATATAACCATGCGCTAGGAAAGAACCAAGAAAGCTTTATGACAGTAATCAGGGGCCTAGCCCTAAAATTATGCAAGGGCTCTATACGATTGTGAAAGAAAAATATGAACCAAAGTTTCCTGGTCTGAGCGCCAAGAAGAGAGGAATGGGATGAGAGTCTGGTCTATTTCGACGAAGAGCTAGCTTTCTACGAAGAAAAATCCCAAATGGATGCTGAAAAGGGAGCTGGCATTTCTTGTTAATCCTAGGGCACTAATCAATCCTAGAGCGGATGAACACCAATGCTCCGACCCGAAGAATCTTCGACTCTACCTCTGATGCCTGACGCCTCATCTCCGATGGCGTGTACAAGTAGAGGGTGACTTTAACTAACTCGGCGTATGCAACAGGAAATAGCTGGCTGGAGAGGATTGTTGGTTGAGGCCCTTGTTCACCCGAACTGTAGCGCCATCATAAGTAAGTGAGTACAAATCAATCATTCAGAATTGGGGACCGGTGCAATGTATACAAGCTGCGCAAGTTGAGTTGAATGTCAGGCAGCCATCAGGCCTCTGCAATTAGAATCGATAAAATCGAATCTTATAAAGCTAAGTAGACAAACCCTGAACAATATAGGGACACAGGGATGTACCGCGGAACGAAAAAGCGAACGGAATTACTAGAAAAGGGTCAGACTTTTCTAAGGGCACCAATAAGCACCCTAAACAGAGAAATATGAAGATGTTTCGGAGCTAATAAGTGGTGGTGTCATCTAAACTCATGTGCCAGGCGGTTCTCTATGGCCAGCCTTCAATAAGTAGAATTCCAGCAATCTCATAAAACTTGACCAGAAGGTGCAGGAAAAGTTCACGCAGAACGACTTGTGTCGCCCTGCAACGACTACCTACTGTAACATCTAGAAGCTGACGAGGAAGTAGATGGGGACACCCCACACTTTCTCTGCCAAACAAGATCCAAGATCAAGTCAGAAAGTCTGTGTTTGACATACACGATTCATCAGCGCTGCGGGCCGGATTGATAGACCTTAGGCTTATGGTTCCTAGTAAGGGGGCTGCAATCCCTATATTATCACAATGAGTCTACATTGACCTAAATGTGACGGGGAAAGGACTTTCTTCCCCGTCAACCCTACTACCTAACCTAACCTAACCTAACTTTTAGATACGACACCTGCAAACAGCAGTCACAAACTGTCCTACAATCAGCCACCAGAAGATTGAGTACTCTAAGCATAAGTAGGAGAACCTCTACAGTGCTGAATGCAATAAACTCTTGAAGGCTTCGTACGGGCTTCCGTGGGTAAAGGCCAGAGGTCCGAGTAAATCTCAGGACACCCAAAATTCTACGAATTCCAAGACACTTGCTCTAAAAAACTAAAAGAAACGTGACCCAACTCGACTCGGTTGGAAGACTGCTGTGTCTATATGTGAAAGAAGCCCTTTAGCTCAAAATTTCATGACCTGATCTATAAAGGAATAAAGCTTTCACCAATTTACCATTAGTTACTGTTGCTTATTTGAGAATAGATTCAACTTGATTCATACATACCTACATCTACTTTCGAAAATCAAGAGCATCCACCGCCGTTTTCTTCGATTTCTTTTCGAAGTCTGCCCTGGAACGACCCTTTTTATCGTATCTCCCTGTCAAAACCGCTCCCAATCTCATGAATGTATGTATGATGCAACCAATGACCCCTTCCAGGTCACGTTGAATGTGCGTCCCTTGACAACTTTTTTTTCTTTAACACTAACCCACTTACATAGGTGACTTCTACTTTAGCAACTTAGGCGATCTGATAAACACACTTGTCAGAAATCTCCTTCGCATCATCAGAAGCTCCAATTGGTTCAACGAGTAGGTAAGGAGATCTCTCCAGAGTCCAGATCCTTGTGGTATCACAACGGGCCTATCACTGGTCTATGTGTGCTGGCATCAGCTGGCAGTCACTTCAACCTAACCTAACCTAACCTAACCCTTGTAATCTACGAACGCTTCGTCTCTTCGTCTCAGGAACCAATCTCCAGAATACTACCAAAGATTTTCCCTAACCTTTCCATTTTTGACTTCAAACGGAGCACTGTTTGCCTAATTTCAATCTCCTACACCGCCCCAACTCATCTTAGTTTTCAGTTTTAGTTTACACTAGTTTAAGACTGTTTAGCTGGAATAAATGGAAACTTTTCTATAACTTATACAAATTATTCTGGTGTGCCTCAGGGTTCTATTCTTTCTTCGTTCATTTTTCACTTATATATCATAGACTTTCCCTCATTCGCTTGTTTCTTTTTCTTTCATTTGACCTAAAAGTGATCTTTTGTTTCAGGACTGCTTGGAGAATTGTATCTCTTTTGGTTTCCGCTTGAAGATGGCGTGCAAACATCTCAACTAAATGATCCAAACAAGTATCCGATAACCTCCAACTGAATGACTGAATGGAAAAATAACTGGAAAATTGCTACTTCAACAACTCATCTGTGTTTGCCATCTTTTGGAAGCAAGAGAAAATTGCATGCAAAACTGCATTGTAAGTCTGCTAACGGTGGTGGCTATTGAATTTCAATTAAATTCCATCTCAAAGATACTCTCATCAGAGTTGAGTTGGGGATCGATTGAGTCGCGGGCAAGGGTAACCGGTTGAGTCGCGACGCACGGCAGCCAGGCACCTACTATCGTTAATTAAAAGAAAATTAACCCTAATAAATTAACGTTAATTTAGCCATAATTTCTTTTTAATTTGCGCTCACGTTCCACAGCACAGGTGCCGAGAGGGAAAGAGGTATCGAAACACTGACACTCATGGAACATGCATTTCTATCGACAAACGTGTTATTTTCCTAGACACATGCGATGGGGAGCGGGGGATGGGAATCGGGATCAAGCGCCGTGAGATGACAGTTAAATTGTCATGTGTGTATGTGGTGTGTTCGATTCGGTCAATTTATCATTCTCGCTTAAAAGTTAAACAAACACAAGTTTAGAGCGTCACTGAGTGTAAAAGGCAAAGGCAATTGGCAATATGGCGTATCAAAATGCGTTCACGTGAGGATTGCGTTGCAATGGCATTGGCGGGTAGGGAGTGTGCGCGTGAGAGGCAGAGCGTAACCCGATCCGATAATTGACGGCATCTACGATGTATGCTGTGTTTGTGTATATTATTTACATAATTCGAAAATAAATAGAATGCTTAGTGGCTATAATTTAAGTTCCATTTACAGTTAATTACTTCCTCTCTTCAAAGGCTCTACGAATAGAGGCGAGTTTTTATCAATTTGAATAGATAGTCTGCATATGGAGTGAAATAATGGAGGAGCATCAGACCAAAGATTGCCTTAGGACATAGGTAAAGCACTGCGTGTCGGTAGTGAATTGTAGATAATTGAAGAAGAATATACAGGGTGTGCCATAAGCAATAAGAGCATTTTAAAAATGTGAAATCGTTCCAGGGAACAGTGTTACACAATTTTTGTAACCAATTTTTGAGCACTTCTAGGACAGCTGGAGAGTTGAAGTTTGGTGTGCAGGTAGTTCTTACATCATATGTGGACGAAAATTTTGAATTTCTAAAATATCGCTGTTTTAACCCCTAAAATTACGTCCGCAATAAAATGCTATAAATTTAGATTTCCAGTCATTTTTCCAAATGTATATCCTAAGGCTTTCCTTTGTGTTTCAAGTTTCTAGATCCTAGGTCCTCTATAAGTACGTGGAAAAATAGGCTGTTCATCAAAATGACTTCGGACATGTTGTATGGTTAGATGCTAGAAATTTCAAATTTTGTGTTCAGATAGCTCTCACAACGCATTTTCGTGATCGAATTCTACATTCGGGACAGCTCCTCTATTGTGAGCACACAGCAAAAGATACGCAGCTCCATCTAAAGATGTACCTAGTCCGGCTAAATGTTGCTGGTTTTCGAGAAAAAGGAACTGTTTCCAATCATAAACCTTAGTAGATTCAGGCGTTTGGAAGAAAACACAAGACGCGTTCACGTATCTGTTAGTAGAACATACTTTTACATCAACCAGATGGCGTTCATCTTAAGTTAACATCCAACAAACAACCTTGAATCGAATTTTCGAAAACGATTTGCGTTGTTTTCTTTGCGAGACAAATAGGTCACCAACTGCTTCCAAGGGATCACACAAATCGCTTATTACTGGCCTGTTAAATGCTCAAACGCACAGATACGGATGCACAATAAAAAAAAAGCACTCTCCAGTATCTCTGAACGCTAAATAGCACAACGTTGCACTCTGTTGGGTCCCAAGTCATAATGACATTCCAAGGAACTGTCCGGCTGATAAACTATCTAGTGTCTATGGAGACTGCAGAAATCTTGACCATGTCAAAGCGCCTATAACCTTTCCACACCAATTCTCTGCCGGAATTACATCATAGATGGCAACACCTTGGCCATTTCAGCAATGCTCGACTTATTTGGCCTGTCATTGCACCCAAAAGACCAAAAGCGTTTATTCGACTTAAACGATTCAAACTCATAACAGGGCACTGTATCCTAGCCAGACATGCTCATCGTTTGGACATTTTATGCAACGATTTTTACAGAAGCTTCAGAGGTGAAGCAGAGGAGAATCATATCGCACACTTCCTCTGAACGTGCAAACATCTGAAAAAGCTTCCAAGACGGATACCTCTTCAGGAATATAAATAACTAACTTTTACCCGTGGCTTCTCCCACCTATAATTTGCGAAGTTACACTTAATAACCAAAAGCCTATAGCCTAAACTATAACCCGAGGTACAGCCACTCTGTGTGCAAAATTTGAAGTTGATTAGTTTCGTAGTTTTCGTGTTACAGAGGAACAAACAAACAAACGGACAACGTTTCACTTTTATAATATAAGTAGGAAGTAGGATTTGAACACTGAGAGTGCGTTGTTGATACGTAAGGAAATCTAAATGGATTCGGGAATAGATTTGGGTTTTCAACCCTAGAGTTCCTGCTTTTGGTTTAAGTTTCAGGCGACCAACTTCACTTGCTAACTGGCATTGTCTAGATCAGTGTCAGAAGACAGAATAAATTCCAACGACGTCTCATGCCCACAGGGTGTCTCGTGCTGAGAATTAGCATTACACAGTTCAAAGTTGATTCCCTTTCTGGTGTTTCAGACAGACTGTAGCACTTCTTCCAGTTTAGTTTTCCTTAGAAAATGAAGGATCTAGAGCAGATCTACGGAGAGTGAAGCTTACTCATGTACTTAGTTAGTTCAGTTTACAGTTTACTTTGTCGCGAGATTCAGTACTTTGAAATCATTACGATCCACAACTGCGATGGTACAGGGTCCTTCAACTCATTAGTACGCGTATCCTTTTTCAACTTTTCCGGGTAAAACTCCAGTAGGTTACTTTACGACTTTTCAAGTGTCACAGGTCATTGTATTTGTCGATTTTTTCAAGTTAAGACGTCATTGGAAGTAATAATTGAAGGCTGACACGAAAAAGCAAAGCGATTTGAACCGACACGCGGCAAAGAAGCTTCACCTCTTGTGAGAGTAAGTGGGTACTACTGTGAAAGGACAAGCCGTCCTTCTATAGTGCAACGAAGAAATAGGGACTTTTACGAACTACGACTAGACCTAATGCCGAGACCACTTACTCCTCTTCTACATGACGTGACATAAGATGTGACTGGACCGTTTCTTACAGAATCGGCCAAAAGGTGTAACGACGAATGTGTAACGAGACGTATGGGTGGGTTGGCCTAAATTTTTTTTTTTTAAATAATTCACTAGCGCTAACGGGATTATGAATACCTTTATGATGCTATTCACACAGCGCTAGTGTTGGTGTAGTGATTTTGAAACTCAGGTGGTATGAGGTTTCAGTATTTTTGCTCCGAGGGTGGTGTCCAGAATGATTGGGGAGAATTATTGGTACTGTTGCCATTGCTTATAATTCACAGTATTTCGTTCGAACATCCCGATGTTATTAGTACGATCAACACTTTCAAGGCATATGACGGCCTATGCAGTAGAATTGATGCAACAGAGATTCTTGATGAATCTCTATCCGGGAGAGACGAATAAACGCGGTCGCTTAATTCTACGGTTAGATTTGGTTAGTTTTTAGTTATATTCGGGATAGTTAGGGAGTGTTATACGACCAAGTGGAGTGGAGAAGTACACTAGGTTAGATAGGTTTAGATTTCGATAGCGCTTCCTTCCTTTCTCTCGGGTATGGGCATATATTTCTGGGCATTCTTTTCCTATCTTTCTTCTTTCTTTTGAGTCCGTTGAAGGTCTGAGTAGGTATATTCTTCCTTCATCTAGTTGCCTAAAGGCACGAGATTTGTTTGTGAACAGCTGGTGTACAGTGGGTTGGACAAGAAGCACCCCGAGCCGAACATCCGCACACAACAAGTTCTTCTTTTTTTTTAAGTTGCGCCTGCCTTTCCCTTATAAAGGTCCTAGTTCTCTACAAATTGTTAGATAGGTACTAATCTTATCACTGTTGAATATTACCTGCAATTTCAGCATGGCATGCGGCTCCTAAATGATGTTGACAAACTAGCTAAATACAAAGAAGCAAAGTAGTTTCTCTAATAAGCCTATAATCATCGTTCGTTGCATCAAGGAAATGCAAAAAAAAAATCCCTCAAGGTGTATCCATTTCATTTAATTTCTCTTGCATTACATCTTTGCTGACATTCTACGTTTACAGATACAACATGTACTCAGTACCACCACCAGTATTTATATTTCTGTTTTCATCATGTTCGCTCAACGCTAATAGCAATTCAATTACAAGTCAATAAAAACTGAATTGACTTCAATTCAAAAAGAAAAAAAAAAAACCAGCTAAATGTATTATTAACTAAGTTACGGTTGGAAGTAACGTGTTTAAAGGAAGAACCGAGGGCTACAAATAGAAACACATTCATCTTGCTCGTTTACAGATAAATATCTTGTTAATGCGATTTTAATTGCGGCATGCGGATATACGGCATGCTCCATGCATTCATTCTGCCGCTCCCTTGATTTTATTTGTATCGCAACTGCAAGCTGCCACCATGTACGAGTATGTACATCCATGTGATGGCAGTTAGTTCACTTTGCACATGTATGTAGACTAGATTTTTACATTTTACACGAGTATGTACAAGTATCTGCGGTTATTTTGAACCTAATTATGGAGCAAACCTACTAACAACTTAATTACTTAATTTTAGAAACGACCAGTGTCTATAAAAAATTCATTTCAATCAAATTGAATATTTAAAGTGAACACTTAATGGTGGTAACACATATCGACATCTGTTGGTTGATTTTTGTAACCAAATGAATGTTTTACATTTATTGTTCCAACATTTGTGTCCTTAAACTCTAGCAACACGTGCTTCTGAAGGCATTCTTACTTACTTACTTATCAGGCCAGCGACCCTTAAAGGGTCTGAGCCTGAACTAATTTTACTAGACCAAGGTTTCTGGCGTCCGCGATTGCCTGATCTGTAAACCGGAGTTTCGGTCTTTCTTTTCTTCTTGAACCAGGTGGCTGGGATTCAAAGATCATCTTAGCTGGAGCTAAGTCTATCGACTAGAATTCGAACCTGTGTCAGCTTATTCAGCAGTCTAAAAAAGAAGGAACAGTCCCAAGGTTGCGAGGATTGGTGTTGGGGGAAATCATTTGCAAAAGCGTGGGACAATCAACGTTACCAGTTCAAATCTGATGTCTACATTGTCACGACTAGTTTCCAAGGACTGTAAGTTAAGAGGATCCACGAATGGTGGTAAGTTGTGGTTGTCAATCCAAGGTTTACCGTGTAAAACAAAGCGGAGGAATTGACAAGGAAATGGGGTGACCGTGCTTACCTAACATACTAAAGGAGAAGCCTTACGAGGAGATGCCTTATGAAGGTAGTTTAACGTATGTATCCAGAAATTCTTTTGATCACCGTTTGACAAAGCCAAAGGCAGAGTGGACTCTCCTTATGATGTAGTCGATGTATAAACGAAAGTTGAGTTCACTACCGTGGATAACGCCCAAATCACGCGCTGAAGTGATTATGATCGGTAGCCGTTGTGTAGTGGAAAGCATTATCGCTTGTCACGTTAAGGGTTCCAGGTTCGGCTTCTAATGTCAAGAAAGTCGATTAACCGTCAAAAATAGCTGAAATCAACTTTACTGCATAAGCATAACACTGTCCTAGGGTGGTCAGTGGCCAGAAGAGTTGGTCGTACTCAGTAATGATGATGGCTCTAGGAAGTTGTAAACAAATACTGTGAATCATAAGCAGTGGCAACAATATAAGTAATTCTACTCAGTTATTCTGGACACCACCCTCGGAGTAAAGACTGAAACCTTATACAACCTGAGTTTCAAAATAAAACTAGCGCTGTGTGAATTGGTAGGTAGGTAGAAGTGGTTGAACAGCGGATGCACTGTTTTGGTACCACAACTCACGTGACCTGGATGTTGATGTGCGTAGCTGTGGAGTTGAGAAAATTGATAATGTTGCTGAATTTTATGTTAGAAATCCAAGAGTTCCTTGAAAAAGGGATTTTCCGAGAGTGCGCTTTTTGGCTCCGACAAGTACAGGCAGTCACAGAGAAAGTGGAATAACGTTTCCTTTTCTTGTGAATTGTCGCAACTACGACAGTTGGGGTTGAACGGGATGCCTAGCTTGGCGGCGTGTGGACCAATTGGCCAGTGGCCTGTGCTAATTGTTGTGATTCCTGCTGTCTCGGTGCAGTTCCTATTGAATAAGTCATTCGTTCTGTTTTTGTTGTAGGTTGGCCAAATCCGTCTAGTTGTTAAACTTTTCTAC
This sequence comes from Criorhina ranunculi, assembly GCA_951813785.1. Lineage (NCBI taxonomy): Eukaryota > Metazoa > Arthropoda > Insecta > Diptera > Syrphidae > Criorhina > Criorhina ranunculi. The sequence goes on from OX638381.1 coordinate 2,215,959, forward strand.
CAAGAGTTGGCAATAGAGAAAAAGTGTTGGAAAATGATGCCCTTGATGAGTCCCATCGGGGAGCAGACTGACTCCTCAAGGGAGGAATCCAGGGTAGAACCAGCATCATAGAGGAATTCATAACCCCTTGAGCGGTAGTGAATTATAAAGAAAAAAAAGTCGTCGTTAATCAAGTGGTGGTGGGAGTAGGTAATAGAACGACATTTGAGGACATTAGGCTCAAAGAAACTTTCATAACACCAGATGGAGAACTTTATCAAGTCTTCCTGCAGAAGATGAGAGTCTGAAGATTTTCATGTCGATCGCGTATAGACTGACAGATCAAAGTCCTTAATGATAAGCTCGGCATCATCCATTGAAAGGAACTATGGTACATCGACATCATCGGTCGCCCTTTCAAATAGGCAATCGTAGATCGGGCAAAATGAGTGGGCCTTGAAGTAAATGAAGGCAAAACTAAGTACATGTTGTGAACGAACAGAGAAGCATCAGTCCACCGCCTAGGACAGCAGTAAGTAACTTCGAATTAGTTTACCAATCTCAGAGTAAATACCAACTCCACGAATGACACCTATCTTAGGAAAACGTTGCTGCTTGAGTTTAAAACTCTTAACCCGTATGTCGAAATAGATGCTTTAAACAATTCTGTTCTTCCAAGTTCTGTTTTATGGAGCTCAATGCTGGACGAGAAGCAAAAATCAGAGCACTTTCGAGAAAAAAATGCTTAGTCCTGAGGAAGGAGAAGACGGAACAACTACGAACTCTGCGAGCTATATCCAAAACACGTCGACTACACTCGGCTACATGAAACAAATGGACAGTTATGCTCCAGACAAGAGGATCTTCCAATCACTGCCTCAAGGTTTGAGATGACAAAGAAAACTAAAACTACGTTTAAAGAATGATGTCAGAGCGCTTAGTCTGGAGAACTGCAAACAGCCAGTTGTATTCCGCCAATTCAACATTTCACCCGCAATACGATTCGTGCTTGGAATGTACATAAGTTTACCCTTAAGTCTACTTTCGGACGTACCGTCGACTGTATGGAATCGATCTTTAATCGTACAATACGAATGTGGAATGATTTGCATAGCTTTGTGTTTCCTCATCACTATACAGCCAGCAAGCATTTAAAACCAACGTTCACCAGTATTTCCTTTGTCTCTGCTAATTTCCCTTATGCCCTTGCTCTAGTTTAAGGGTAGTTGTGTATCATGAAGCATGCGCTAGTTATATAAAAAAAACAGGATATCTGGGATCGAAAAGGATGGTTAAGCTTCTTCCATTACTCGTGAATAAGACTGAAACACTTGTCCACTCAATGTCAATGTCGAATGCACTCAAAATGCCTTCTGGAACCAACCATCACTTCCTATTCATTTGTGTTTACCTTCATTCCAGAGTCCTTACAGATGGCTATAAACATTTCGAATGCGCATTGGAGTTCCGTCTGGGAGAACCCAATAATAACCAAATCATCCACGAAAAGTTGATGATGGATCCTGAAGTTACCAATTCCGACACATTCTCTGCCAAGGCTTCGCCGGAACATCCACTCATTACTTACCTATATAATGAAAAGGAAAGGTGAAAAAATGCACCCCCAGGAGAATCCAATGCCCACAGTGAAAGGCATCAATTTAACGCCGTTTACACCAACACAGCTTCTGCAATTTACATATTAAGACCAAATAGCCCTTTCCCTAGAGGGACCCGACCCTATGCCTTCTCAAAATCCACAAAACAGATGCAAACAGGTCTTCTCAAACACCTGAGAAGAGTGAATAATTGGTCAGCAATGCTTCTGGCACGACGAAAGCTGCATTTCTCATTCCCTAACCTAGGCCTAACCATACATAAACATATTTGGAACGCATTTCTAACAGCTTCGTAAGCAGCTTAACAGCTTTTTTTTGGAGATATGCTCCTGTAATTCAAGTGCCAAGTGGTTATTCTGAATCTGAATTTAATTTCTTATTCTCTGTCGCTGAACTCACCCATTTGACTTGAATACACCAAAAAAAGCAGAATGACAGCTAAATAAATAAAAAAAAATAAATCCCTCCCTCCTCCTGACAGTAGTGTCAAAGAATCACACAAAAACATGCGTTTGTCCTTTCGCACAAAACAATAAAATAAAAAATTATAAATGCAATCCTGTTTTTTGTTAACACGCACTGATCGCGTCAAACCCCAAAAAACTGACACAAAATAAACAAAAAAACAAAATGGCAAACGAGATTCTGACGCGCCGTGAAGAGTCTTCACTGTTACACCCCTCTTTGGTGGCTGTCTGACTGACAGATGCAACCAAGTGTGATATTTGATCTCTTTTTGATTCGTTTTTTTTTTTTTTTATTAACTTACATACAAACTCGTACTTATGTGTTTTTGTTTCTGATTTACTTGTTTATGTGAGCGCGCCTCAACCCTGTTTGGCTCATCAAAAATCTGACGTTTGGTTTATCGACAGCGGATAGGATCACCCTTCTCTGTGCATCTCACGAGCACGACGGCAAATGACACATAATAGAAGTTAATTATTTTTTGTCTGCGAGATCCTGAAACCTTCTTTATAGGTGGTGTTGGATCTATTGAGCGTTGCTACTCGAAAGTCATTGTTTGTCATTGTCACTGCTACCAACAATGAGCCAAAGGGGCTTCTTGGAATGCATCGAGGAGACACCCTTGTCAGCTGTCAGTTGTGTTGTACGATGATGGGTAAAGGATTTTTTTTTTTAAAACAAGAATTATAGAATGGACTCGAGTAAATGTGTTCTATTTCTGTTAAAAGTGGCGCTTTAAACGGACTTTAAACGAAAGGAAGAGAAGGTCTAAATGGTGTGGAAATTGAAATTAGATTTTCGGACTCACCGATATGAGATGGGTAATGGACATTCATGTTTCTCTCATTCGAGGTAATAACGATGTACAGCTGTCAAAATGAGAACATGCACACAATATGAATGATGATTAATGACATTTGGGTTAATCACATTTCGGGGGGATGATGCAAGGAGTCGGTCAACATAAGTTTGAAGTGCGGTAGGATAGGATGTTCATTTTGTTAATTAGAATTTCATTAAGTAGAAAATGTTTAGTCTCGCAGAACGTGACGTAAACAGGAACATTTTTGAGTTGTGAGGTAAAATTCGTTGGGAAATTGACAAGTCTTTGACCGCGATCGAAATTCCTTTTAAAAAAACTATAAGTTCAAGGGAAAATGTGTTGACATAAACTACCAAAACTTTTACGTTTACGTTTATTGTGGAACCTGTGGAACCTTTTTCTTAGTCCGACTAAAGCTCTGTTTCATGAACGACCACGTTTATTGTGTCGAAATCACCAGGCTGTTGGGTGAGCTGACTCTCGAATGAGCAACATAGAAGTGACGGAGTGAAAAGTAGACCTCTCACAGGTCCACAATCGCAAAATAGACCAAAAGGAGCGAACTGAAATCTTCTAAACTCATAAGGGAAAGGGTGCTTACCAGACAGGGAGTTGAGTCCACATTTATAGGTCTACTGCCCTTCTGAATATTATCCACCCAAGGAAAAGGGTGCTCGCAAGATACATTTGCAGATTCTCTGTCCTTCTGTGGATTGGATTTCATCAATCAAAAATGTTGATAAACTCCTCAAACAAGAAGAGAAGTCAAGAAATGTTCACACAAAGCAAGTGTGATGCTGAGCTACTGTTCCTCACCGGACATTGCTGGCCTTAACTCCTTAGGATGCGTGTCTTCTTTGCTTGAAAGACCAAGAAACTGCTGAGGATATCTTGGATTCATTTGCTCAGAAGCAGTCAACCGTTCATCAGCAAATACGAACCTGAGACTCCTCCATGACTTTGATCTGGCCAAGGATCACAACAAATTGAAAGAAATTATTCTCCAGCAGGAAATATCTTTTAGGTCGTGATGCTATCCTGGTATCTGCTAGGAATGTAAGAGGCTGACTGACTCCCGGCGGGCGGTCAGTTTTGTGGCTTCGATAATATTACTTTTTAAAGCGTTTACTTCCAGCCTGAGATGTTGATGTAGAGCTTGGGCGTAAAATTCGCAGCAACGTCACTCTCAAAATAAGCTTATGGATTGGGAACCCCAGTGGTTTGACAGTATTAAGACATTTCACTGGAAAGTGGACAAGTCAACTGATTTGTATTTCCTTTCTGCCCCTTCGAACGACTTTAGTAATAAGTCGTTGATAGCGGTATTCATATGTCACATTCTTATTGACAATTAGAGTTAAAAGCTTCTTAGTGTGAAAAAATTTTTAAAATTCTTTCCTTCTTTACGGCACATTTCAATATAATAAAATGTGTACCTCATCCAAGACACCCAGAGTTATTACAAGCTTCAAGTTGGACCCAAAAATGTCCATCCTTGAACCATATTGACTGAAAGTTATCAAATTTAGGGCGTTTTGCCTTCCAAGGCAGTGCAATTCGCGACCAGTATTTTGAATGGACAATCAGAATGTGATAGGTAGTCACCGCTGGACTTGATAGTAAACATTGAACACTTAGGCTGCTTAATTGGAAATTTGACACAAGACTTGACTCTTTTATCAGACTTATACGGGTCCACAAGTCGTACAAAAAACGAGAGTGCAGATACATAGGTACACGGCAAATGGTAGGCAGCGATTGGAGTGCATACCTACATTCAGGTTGTAGTCCGGATACAGCTCCTCGACGTGCATTAAATCGCTGCTTCTTTGGGCTAAGAAGGCAATTGACTAGCAAAGCCCTCTCTCGAACAATAAAAATTACCCTGCTCTACGGCGCAGAGGCATGGACTTCATCAAAAATGGATGAGGGTGCTTTAGGCTGCTTCGGGTGATTTTCGGTGATTGGAAAAGGAGATACAACGACGAACTGTACGGACTGTACAGCGACATCGACTTAGCCAGAAGGATGAAGGTCCAACGACTGAGGTGGCTGGGTCATGTAGAATGGATGGACACCGATGCTTCGGTCCGAAAAATCTTCGAATCCGCCCCCAGGGACAGCGCAGTAGATGAAGACCGCAACTCAGGTGGGGCACGCAAGTTGAAGGGGACCACAACCAACTTAGCGCGCGAAACTGGAGGCAGCTAGCTAAAGATCGAGCTGGCTAAAGAAGCTTGTTGGTTGAGGTCCAAGTCCACCCCGGACTGTAGCGCCACCTTCAGTAAGTAAATAACTAAGAATTCCCAGCTTCCCACAACCCTTAATGTTGTTTATGTTAAAATTGTCCCCACAAATGGAAGTGACCTACAGTTTTTATTCCCGACTTCGAACGACAAATTGAGGAACTTTTACACGACAAATTATTTAGGTTTTGTCATTGCCTGCTCGCTCAGCAATCAAACACACGAACCATTCAAAATAGTCTTGAGCTTTCCCACAAAGTCAGAGTTAAAAGAGTTTGTGTCTTGTTAAGATCTGGCACTATCTGTCCTTAAACTTAAAGGGTAAAGGACACAACATTATGGATAGAAACGGTTGGCAAATGAGGTTATAACCGCTTATGAACACTTTTGCATGTTCTCGTTGCGTAGGCCATAAACTGGTCTCAATTGTTGGATTGGTATCACACGACTTATAAGACATTTTTGAAGTTTTTCACCCTTCCAATCTCTGTGGATACTTAAATCCTTTTGCCCTAACATGTGTATACTGACGACATAAGTAGTTGCAAAAACTCCTGGATGAACGAGGGCACACATGCAACGAAACAAAACAACAGACGGACTGCAAAGCTTCGACTAAAATCTGTCGAACTTAACCTGGTTGAGCATAAAACAGAAGCAGAATTTCTCACAGAATCCAATTGTAAGAATAACGCGATGCGATTATCCTTGCGGACGAGATGCAGTGCAATGACAGAAAAGCAAGACTCCGAAGACTTCTATTACTTAAGGACGCAACAGCGGCCAATTCCTTTAAAAGAAGTCTCCAAATTGGACAACCCCAACCACAGATGGCCAAATATGTATGTTTTCTGGTCGCGGGAAATGTCCGAAGGATTTGAAAATGTGTGACGCTTGTTGGTTGAGGTCCAGGTCTACCCCGGACTGTAGCGCCACCTTACGTACATTTAAAAATGTGACAGCAAAAAGGAACTTCGTTTGCCCAAGACAAAACTTCAACGGAAGCCAAAGTATAACCAACAACTAGTAACGGATAACTAAAGGATACTAAAGGGAGAAGTGGTTTTAAGAGGTAGGGGATGGCCCACCAGTGGTTTCCCTAGCAAGATCCTAAGCTATTATATAGGAAACAATAAAAGGAACCTATTCCGCACTCAAATTGTCATGTTTTCATTGGAAAGTATCCGCTTGGAATTGGGTTCTTATCGGTCCTTTACATTTGTTCTACGTAACCTCTTTTGACTAACAAAGCTTAGATGCTGCCAAATCAACAGAAATATAGGAAAATCAAAGTTTGAAACTGTACTCACTGCCAGGAAATCTTGGTGGAAATATTCGACCATGGCGGCTCAGCAGCCATGGATACAGCGGGTAGCTATCTCTGATTATTCCTCCACCAAATTGCGGATGCGTTGCTGGATGGAACATAACTCCAGGTCCAGCCTGACCATGTTGGTGGGCCAGAGCTGCAGCCATTTGGAATTGCGCTGCCAGAAAATGAGGATTCGGTGCACCATGATGGGGTAATCGCAGAATGCCAGCATCTGGATTATTGATGTATCCCGGTGGAAGCGACGGATGCAGCGGTTGTGGATTTGACTTATTCATATCATTCTGCGGTTGCAGGGGAAACGGTCGAACTAGTCCAGCAGGGAGGCTGTTTACAATTGGCCTGCCATTCAAAGCACCCGCTGACGCCCGCGATACAGACCCAGGTGACGTTGCTGCTGGCGGTGATGATGATTTGACATTCCGCTTGTCATTGTTTCCCTCGATCGGTCTAAAGTCTTCACCATTCCTTAATTCCAATGGATGTGGTTGCTGTCGTTGATGAGGGATTGGGCAATGGCCTTCACTACTGTTCGAGCTCAATGGCCGCTCCGGAGGACTGTCACATCGCTCGGATGTCGGTGATGGAGACGTCGGTGCATCACCCACTATCGAGTCTATGCTGAAAGCAATTTTTGGCTTTGTGGACGACGCAAAGTTATTGCCGCTGACAAAAGGATTTGTGACCGTTGCCATTGGCACTATGACACGCTGTTGACCGCAAGTGACCATTTAAGGAGGACAATCGATGATTTACGTACACGCGAGTCGTTCAAAATTTTCTTCGCTTGACAAGCTTAAAATTTGGCATCGAGTTCACAACCTACTGTGACTTTGGGTGTGCAAAACAGGCGCGAGTAAAACAAACAACAAAAAAACGAAACACTTTATTTCCATTTGACAGATGTCAAAATCCCAACAACACTACACCGAGACACAATAGCGGCGGCAACTTGAAAATATTATCACCGCGAGCGAGTTCAAAACAAAATCGTGGCTGCACTATGTCGCACAAGCACAACACTACCGAACGTCAAGCACACAATGAAAATCATTGGCATTCGATTGTAAGTTCTCATCACAACAACACACATGTACAGTTTAGAGATTTGAGATTGTGTGCGACCGTATATAGAAGTTTTCAACCAGACAGCTGGGCGCAGCACACAGCCGCACAGCACACACCATTCAGACGAGACCGAGAGAGAGAACACAGAAAACTTGAAATCGTGGAAACCTGATTTCCAGACTGGTGAACCACCACCATGGGAATAGGAGGAACACCGACCAAAAATTCGCTACGAAAAGGCGGTCCCAGCCGCCATCGGATGTTTGCAACACGCTGCTGTTGCGCCCCCTTACGAGCAATTCAAATCCGAAAGACAATAATCACCTTGTTCGGTGCAATTGGGCAATTAAGCCGCCGCACCGCTGCACACCTCCCGTTTAAAGTAAACAACCTGTATGCGATACCACTGCCACTGCCACCGATGTCCGATTCAGCATTTATGGAGTTTGAGATGGAGACATTGTTGCTAACAATGAGGGGATGATGTTACCAGGTTTGTGGAGAGGACGTATACATTTAAAATGGGAAAAGTTTGCAAACACAGTTGTGCAACTGCATGCTTATGACCTTTCTTTGACATTTACTCACGTCATGTGCTTTGACAACAAAATTAACCACAAACTGTCAAAGGATGAGAGTATATTTTTATGGCAGTTTTCCGTCACTTTTCCTGTCACTTTTCTGTCATTTTTCGATAAATAAACATGGGAAAAGCCAGTTAAAATTGTAGAAGAACGTCATTCAAATGGTTTTGGTTAGGTTAGGTGGAGAGATATGACATTGTGATGCCAATGTGTGGATGTTAAAGTGTTGACCTAAGATTTTGAATCTTAAATACTGAGCTGGGCAGTAATAAAGAAAGTTAAGGGGTGTCCTTGTGCTCTTTCTCATCGCCGTAACTTTTAGTTTCTTTTTGTGAAACTGCAACGTGTTGTGTCCCATGAGGAAGTCTTCTGATGCGGAGAGGAAATTCCCTTCCTTTAGTAGGATTCTTTCGATTCTAGTTTTATTATAGAGCGACCGGCCAGTGTTTGCAGGAGCTGAGACCACTTTTTTTTATGTTGACGCTGCTTCAAGTATTTTATTCCCAACTTCTTGCTGCACGCTGCGATTTTAATTGATGAATACGCCTGATCCGGTTCAATTGTTGGGCCTGTCATTCATAGTTCATCTGCATTCACGTTGCCGAGGATACTTTTGTGATCGAGTACACAGCAGAGTCGTATACGATGTGCTGTAGGTAAGCTAAGGAATTTAGCTTCAACTTACTGCAGTCAAACAGAGGGGAAGAGACTTATTCCAGGGCAGAATGGGCTTAGAAAAGACCTTTCAGACGGCACGGCAAAGCAAGATGCTTTTAACACTTCCCGGTGTTGCAACATCCTAAAATCGCTTAAGAAAACACCTAAAGGATACCAGTACCACAGTATTCTTTGTTCACCATCCGCAAGACTGGGGACTTCAGTGACAGACAAACATCTCAAGGAACATAACACAGATGAGTAACAGCTCAGGGCTCAGTCCTAGGACTGACATGAAACATTTCTTACGATTTATCATATGCAGATACTCGGACACACCTTATTTGTTTTCAAGTCACATGTTCTTCGACACCAAACAATAGCTAGAGGGAAATGCTTACTAACATGAAGCGATGGAACTAAGTTATTCCTCCATTGTGAGAACATTCAAGGATAAGACGTGAGAGCAGCTCTAACCCCAATACAGAAGAAATCAAAAATCAGGAAGGGGCCTTCATGGGCTTAATATTCGTCAACAGATGCCTCCTCCCCTTCTGGATAAACTGTCAGTCAACCTTCAGATTTCACAGCTGACTTCACACTGACGTTAAAGATGGACAGTTCGTGTAGCTTGGAAATGAGAATTGAGAAACAAGCCACCATCTTCATGCCGCCAGAGCTCTTCAAAATCTTCGAATGCTATTCCTCCTTCGATTGCGTGATACAGCGAGAAGTGGATGAGGACACTCCACACTTCCTTTGCCTCTGTCCAGCGCTCTGCCATAAAAGATTCAAAACCCTAGGAAGACACTTCTTTCAGGATCTAGAAGAACTGTCCGACAAGTCTTTTGTCGACTTACACAGATTTATCCGCGCCACGGAATGGCTCGACAAAAGGCTTATGGTTCCTAGTAAGAGCGCCTGAAACCCCTAGGGTACCACAATGGGTCTACATTGACCTAAGTGTGACGGAGAAGGGACTTCCTTTCCCGTCAACCTGATTACCTAACCTAACCTAACCTTGTGAACACATTCCACATTCATTGCATTCTCAGATGGTCGTGCTTGTTTGTGTTAAATAGTGCTGTGTGCCATCAGCGTAATCAAGATCGTTGAGTCTCTGATTCAGTCGCCATTGTATGCGATGTTAGTTTGTGTCATCAGTCTGTCAAATATTACCTCCCTCGATGCTAAACGGAGTGCTTTCAAAGGCACTTGTCGATAAAATTCGTCGATAAGTGGAACAATTGCATCCGGAATGCCAAACTTCTGCGGAGCCCTAAGGAGATTAACATTTATTAAATCAAATAAGCTCTGGATGTCTTCAATGTAAACGCTTCCTCTATCAGTTGAAACTCTCTCATTTGACTTTAGTGACAGCGGAGATAGTACTTCCATTCAAGTACATCCTACTTATGTTTCCAAGTTATTCCCACCACAGTCTAGAGAAATCTTCCAAATTTGTCAGCCAATCGGCTAGTTCCAACTCTTCAAACCAGGTACAGGACTCAGACTACATTGTGTTTAACTCAAAACGTCAACCCGCCAACTTTTAAACTCATCTTGATCCATAACTCGTTCGTCTCTCCTCAAATTTCCCCTAATTCCGGTGCTCTAGTTTAAAAGCAGCCATAAACCCTTTCTCTCTGCATCGCAATTTTTACATTCCCATCTGGCAATGCCATTCAATAATTTGACGTCTGATTTCAGTGCCAATGATCGTTTTATTTATCAACAAATGACACTTCTTAAATCTGCCATTCCACATCCACAAACCACAGTTCGACGCACACAACCGCATCACATCACTTCCAGAGAGATTAGCTCTGGATAGCTTGTACGGGCCACCCGATTGGCCCACTGACGAGTGTGAAACCACACCTTTTCGTCCAATTTTATGTACTCTTTTCACTCGGTTCTCTCGCAACGCGAAACAAGGACAGACAAATACAGGATTAGTTGAGAGTGAGGGTCCCGTCGAACCAGACATGGCTGTATGCGTGCACGCTTTGCAAAAACTTCAAATCATTTGGAAATTGTCATTTGGAAGCCGGTTTAGCGGTTAAGTGCAAGGAGTACCACCGAGATTGGGAAAGAAAGAAATAGCACGCTAACCGGCATCGTTAGCATTTTATTAATTCCACTTTGGTAAATGATTCGTTCTCATTCCTGCTTCCCCCTTTGGATAGTGCGTCACGGTAAAAATACACCAAATGCAGCGAATGGGTGTCAATTAGCAGATTCAACCGTTGATTGCCAACTGTGAATGCAGCGCGTGAGAGTGAATGCGCGAGCGAGTGAGAGAAGGGAGTCAGTCAGTTCAATTCCAAGATGGAGTCTTTGAAAAATTTTTGTGATTATTCGACCAGTTGTTCGTTTATACCAGTTGGGCCTGGGTGTACAGATTCGTATCAAAATGGTGGTGGTGATGGAGAACAAGTAGTCGTTTTGTTCGACGACGGTTTTTTTCCTCCTGTTCATTGTTGACACAGCTAATTGGAATTATTTGCTCAACAAATGAGCGTCTGGTGGTTCGGGTCCAATTAAAGTTGAAACGTTGTTCGGGGTTGGAGGGTTGTGTTTATTTAAGTGAGGTTGATTGCCGCATCATGTTTATGGGGGATGTGGGGTATTTACTGAGGGATTTGTCACATTTAAGGGTTAAATTGGAATGATATTGTTGAAAAGGGGTGGGGGAACATGGTCTTATGTAAGGTTTTCGGCAAGAGAGGACGTGGGTTGTCTAATTTTTTGAAATATTTTTTTGTTAGCGAAATGTGAAAGGGACTCGACCTAAAAGTTTTTCCAAGACGAGGTGTGGAGTTTTTATTTATTCGTTTATGAGACTAGGAGATCCTCGATCTTCGTTTTTTTTATATTCTCCGGGGCCAGGATATGCCGGAGAAAAAAGCGCCTCCTGATGTAGCAGAATGACACACACTCACATGTTCTGCTGATTCGTCTTCCTCAACATTCAGTTTCCTGAACTTGATTTAGTTTATAAAGAGCGAAATTCGACAAGGATAAGTGTGTTACCTACCGTTATTTAGAATGACAGGACAGTTCACACCCAAAGCGATCGAATCAAGTGTCATCAGACGTGAAGAACTGTGGCACAATGCTTGGACAGATATTGTGATGTTGAATGAAAAAAAAAACTGTTTTTGACAACAAAGTTAGGGGAAAATACCACCAAAGTGCAACAACCAAAATGGCTGACCAAAGATGGTCAAAGAGCTCTTTCGTACGACTTTGACCGTCCACACCTCTGCGTCAGTACACCGTACCAGGGCGACAAGGATATTTTTTAGAGCGAGTTCCTTTAGTTCTTCCAGATAGGACCTTGCTCCACAATTGTCTCTTCAGCCTATGGAAGCAGTGGTTGGCAAGAGTGACTTTTAGATATCATCGAGCAAATCAACAGTGCGTCATTGAAGTTATAGTACTGATTTAATGTCCATCAATGATTGATCTTCAAATTGTAGGGATAGGTACGTTGGTCTCTACGAGCTGGTGCCCAGTTAATGCTGTTCCCAGCGACTTTTCCTGAATTTATATAGCGCTTACACGTAGCGAGAGTTAGATACATACCTATAGGTATGTGCTTTCAAGAGGACACACACGTTCATAGATTTTTTGAAAGCAACCTTTGTCTAGCTTTCTTAAGGATCGGCATGTGTGCTGGGGTTCCAATCATCGTGATATACTTTCATCCTTCTGCTGCTTCCTGTTTTTAGATTGTTTAAACCAGGGGGTTTTTGTCGACAGAGCTGCCAGTAGAACTTGTTTTCTTAGACTTGTCGTTTTGAACAAATTCAAAATCTTTCCTGGAAACATAGACTACACCACACGCAAGCTAAATTTCAATAAAAATGTCCTTGCTTCCATTCTCTCCAGGCCACTCTGGGAGAATGAGACATTTTTACAGGACAGCTCGATCCACTTTTACACCGATGGATCAAAAACCAATTAGGGTGCAAGTGGTGGTGTTTTCTCCGATAGGCTTAATCTCAGCCTTTCGTTCCGTCTTCCAAATCATTGTAGCGTATTCCAGGCGGAAATACTGGCGATCAAAGAAGTCTTATCTTGGCTGAAGAAAAACGTGATATCTTCCACAGATATAAGTACCTTTTCAGAGAGTCAAGCAGCGATCAGGAACCCTGGAATCAGTCTCTTCAAATTCTTTAGTAAGCAGCTCAGATTGCCGATTATCTCTTAAAGAGATGGCGGAGCAGTTCAATATTCATTTTTGTTGGATGCTGGGGCATAGGGATACTCTAGGGAACTGCAAGGCTGATGAACTAGCCAGATATAGAACAACCGTGTCCGTGCTTACAGAAGGAGACACCCTACCCTGGGTATTCCGATCGCTACATGTAAACTTTAACTTAAGCTGGATGCTATCGAGAAGACAAATTCTAGGTGGACAAGTGGTATAACATGTCTAGCGACAGAGCAGATTTGGCCACGGCTGGATCTGAAACGCTCTAAGAATTTAATTTAACTAAAGGGGCCTCAATGATCTGCTCCTGGCTTGAATTTTAAAACTCTTCAACATTTTGGTACGTTCAGCTGACTGATCGAAGTCAATATATGCACCGCGGAACCAGCTTAGGAAGATTGATCGTCACCAGTGGCTCAGGAGCTCGCAACTTTTTGCCCTTTTTGCTCCTCGCAGTTAATAGCTATTTTTTTTTCTACTCCCGGTAGCAGTATATATGTATAAGGTTGCAGCCATCACAGTTCCAGCTGTAGGACCTCATATCAGATCGTATATAACGTTATGTTCACTTAGGCCAACAATAATGCCCTTCGTTCACTTTCGTAGTCGATAGGTTAGGTATTGGGGCCGGCGAAGAGGAGTTCCTCTGTGCCACACTTAGGTCTCTAAGACCCACTGTGCTACCCATAGGGAGGAAATCTTACCCTTAAACGCTACCCGCTAGAAACTACTTACTGCGTCAGTGGTACAAACCATCTTGTGGACTTAATAAAGCAGTTCAGGTCGTTCACCGGTTTGCCAGATAGTTCCTCGAGATCCCGGAAGAAATGTCGCCCGAGGAATTTGTGTCTTAGATTGTAAAAGCCGGGGCAGTGGCAGAGGAAGTGGGTTGTGTCCTCATGGACTTCCTCTACTCTGCAGCCTCTACATAGGATTTCTTCCGTAACACGGAGTTTCTTCATTTGGTACCGCAAGTTCAGCCTACGTGGTCGATAAGTTAACACTACGGCACGATGTATTGGATCTTGGAGCTGGTTCTTCGTGGGCACTTTTTAATTATATACCTACGTTTCCCTACTTCCAAAAAGCAGAACTCAAGTGACTCACATAAACCCAATGCATATGCTCGCCTTTTGGTTTATTCAGGTGGCACAGCTTGAAAGTCTTTAATGCCTACGTCCTTGCCACACTTCAAAATTAACTATTTCAATGTTCGAAGTTCAAAGAGTTAAGGGTTTATGCTACAAGACTTGACTTTTGTAGCGAAAACGCCTCCTTGGAGCCGACAAATTCCGTGAAATTCCGTAAATACCTACGTAACGTTGCGTATTTTGAAAAATAAAACCTACCCTACCCTTAATTCATTTGTTTTACAATATTTACTTAACATTTCCAACTCTGGTTACGACATTGTAAAATATTCATCAATTTGAAGACCAATTTAATCCTCAAAAGCACCACCTTGTCTTAACTATTTGGCCTAATTCATAAAATCCACCGTCTATTGGCGATTTTAGCGAAACCTTGGGAATCCTTAAACATCGATTGGAAACGCCTCTCTCAAGGAGCCGGCAGGGTATAGATTAACTTCTTGATCGGTAGCATTACAAATATTTTCCTTTATTACACTCATCTGCCTTTATGATTCGAAGAAATCCCAAAACCCAGATGCACTAAGCCATGCTTGGCACTCGCTAAACGATCACAGATCCGCACGCAGATCACCGAAGAATTCCCCCGAAAAAAAAAAAAAAACAAACACAAACCATAATAAAACCCATAAATGAGTTTCCTTCAGAGGAAGTGATGGGAAATGTGATCCTCGCTCAGGTATCCGTTCCTCTGATCCTCAATCCAATTATCGATGGTTCTTAATGCACCCGCCAAAGTATGTAAATCCGCAACTTTACAACCATCAACGCCTCCGCCTTAAAGGGACTAAAGCCATTCGGGATGACAATGCACCCTTGTAGGCGTGACGGAACAAAATGGCAGCGATCCGAAACAGCTACACAGAGAGGAGAGCAAACAGATTATTAGTGTGGTATTACCTTAGTCGATCACAATTAGCTTTCCCCGTTCGTGAATTGTTCGCGATGCGACCATGACCATGTCTAATTGCGGACTTACCTGGTTCTTTCTCTCTCTCTGTTCGAGAATGGCTCGCAGATTATGGTGACCATTGTCGTTGTGATTGTTTGTTTGTCAAGTTCCACATGGATTTTCCTTCAGGATTAGGCTAAACGTGAACAAATTCTTTAAACACTCCAATGACCCAGAGCCGAAGAAGAAGAAAAAAAAAAACCCCACCCTAGCCCACCATCATCGGTTGACACCTGAGACGGTCATAAAATTTAAAAATTTTTGCATAATGGGGACATCACACCGGTCGGTTTGGTTGGAGGCGACCACACCCGGCGCGCGGACTGTCGACGCGCAAATTTGTCACCTCTCTGCGGATCTGCATTCAAATGATCCAATCATTTGGGCAAAGCGAGAGGCTCACACCTCGTTATTAGCGGGAATATCGCAGCTTAAGTACGTTTAAAAACGTGTTTAGACCACAATTTGCGGATCATTATTTCGGCCGGCGGGGGCTCGGGCTCGAGTCCTGAATTTATTTAACGATTCCAATGAAATTCCTCGTTTGACGCTTAAACGTGAATAAATTAGTTTGCAATGGACTGTCTTGGACTTGAAATGTTTATAAATTCATTAAGCCCGGCGGTAAGTGAGGGGAAATTTATTTGATTAGCGTCTCAGGGTGATAAAGTTTCTGGATGATCTGTTGGTGAGGGTTTTGGTGGCATCGAGGCACTTACCGAGGACTTCGATGGACCTAACGTAGGACCAATGAAATAGCTCAGTTTGATACCTATGTTCCTATGTCCAAGGAGAAAACAGGGACTCTCCACAAGGTGGCTTTTGATCCCACCATACGCTGATGAAGTCGTTATACCTTCTGTCGGATTGTGCCTAGAGAGAGAGACTCTTTGTATAGGGAAGTAGAAGTGATTGATGAATAGCGCACTGAGAGTGGGCTTTCGATCAATCCTCACGTCATCATAACCGGTCTGACTAAGCCAGTGAATGAGTCCTAAAGGGCACCTCTATCCAGATTCTCCCGATCTCCAAAACATGTTCCGTCGAAGTTATCAAAGGCACTCTCAATTTTCAGGCACCCTATCACTGCTAAAGGTCTTTTGGACGAAAAAGGATTACGAGCTGGTTATAGGACCTTTCCTAGTATATTCGTCGGTTATTTGGTGGAACGGCCTTGCCCTTAAGTATGTGTCTGCTCTATGCGCATGGGAGCTATCTTGAGCATGCCTGGCTCTGTTGTAGATGCCTTGATGCATGGAATACACTATCAATGCAATCTACCGTCTTAGACTGAGTGGTATCTGGTATTATCCGTCTTTCAAGCGGGAACTTGGCCATGGTAGCTCTTAATTGTAAAGAATGGATGAAAGGGTCAGAGTGTCTATATCTAAGTCTCAGGTCATACTGCGATCTTGGCGAATGAAATCTCCGATGAGATTGCTAGACAAGGCTCAGATGAGGACTTCTCAAGACCGGAAACTGCTTTAGGTCTTCCTGCATCCTAGAGCCGGGCTTACATTGGCGATTTCTTACAAACACTACAAGATACAGGCGAACCTGACAAACGAACTCAAGTCTCAGGACCTACTGCATGAGGAATTCCAACCAAATATGGATCGTTGGTGCGGGAAACTCACCAAAGACTCTATTCACGCTAGATTGGGTCATTTTGTAACCACGTCTTCCGTGACTTGTTGGTTTAGAGGTGGATGAAATGGTTGGTCGTTGGTCTCAAATTCAGCCTGTGGGTTTCAGCCTGAGTGGTAACTTGATCCAGATTTTAGCGATTAAGGAGGCATTCAAGATCCAAGCCGCACTCAAACCCTTGTAATTGGTCTCTTTCAACTCGAAAAACTGCCCTTGAATGCCACTTTTCTCTCGACTAGATATTTGGGTGCCTGGGAACAGATGAATTCGATAGGCATGGCGACAGAGAAAGGGAATTATGGCATGCCTCTCGCAGTTTAACAGATTTGTCCCGTGCTGAGCTAGAAACGCCCCAGTAGTCTAGTTTCGCTGAAAAGATTGATTATCCACACCACAATAGGTATCGATACTAGATACATTGGAGGTAAGAGCTGTGGGGACGAAAGGATTACTCTTCATTAGAAGGAAACTTAACCTGGAAGCATACTTCTTCGCTCATCTTGGGGTGTCTCAGGTGTCTCAAACGCTTCATACGGAGCTTCAACTCATTCTGCGGGTAGTTTTTGGGAAAAATCATATCTAGATCCTTCTGATATTACAGTGGACCTACTTTTGGTGCTACAGCCACTATAGCCTAACCTAACCTAACCTATGTGTGATCATACGTTCTTAAGCGATCTCTCTGACACAACGCTCCCCGGGGCAAGTGAATCTTTAAAAGTTGTAACAAGAAGCTTGACGTAAACTATCCACGCATGTTTCCCGACCTGTTTACGTACGTCAAAATCTGTGGAAAATCCTAATCGCCCCCTTAAGGCCATTGACCGTGAGAACATCAAATTCGTTCAAAACATGTGTTCATCTGTCAAAGACACAAAGTCACCTACGTAAAAGTCTTCCACTAACGATGGGAACTATAGACATTCTCAGTGCTAATGTAAGGACAAACCTAACCACAACCGACATGGGATCTTTGTTTTCGAAAAAAAAAAAATCCGCAGACCAAACTTATAAATCAAACTTTCCCCCGAAACAAATTACAAAAATCATTTCCAACATTTATCTTAATTTTCACAGATTCCCGCTTCGAAAAAAAAAAATAATTAATTAATTGATCGCCTCCACTGGATCACCCTGTCTTTTCCCACCGAAAAGCGTTTCTCTCTATTTTTAGCCATTTAAACCGCACGCCAGGATGCTCCTATCTCCTTGTCATCACCACTCGACCGAACTGCATCTGCAGATTGAGGTAATGATCGGCGCGTTTAAGTGCAGATATCATCACTGCGCACTCATTGCACTAGTATTTCCCTCATTGACTCCGGGATTCGGTTAATTGACTTCTCCATTCCCTAGACCCAACCACAGGGAGCATAAACTCATACAACTGGGTGCTGACAAGCACCCCACTTCACACATTCAATCGAAACGAAAACCTCTTAGTTAACAACACGAAATCGTTTTGCGGCAATTAATGTTAACAAGGAGCCAATGGAACAGATGGAACTCCCGTCCCGGCGCCGCACCCTGTGCACCAATTCTCCTGTAAAAACGCCAACGAAAATGTTGATTTTTCCCGGTCCCGATTGTTCATATTTCGTTCGTTTTCCGGGAGTGGCTGCACAATTGATGATGAGTGGATAAATTAATGAGGAACGATTTGTCTGTCTCCTCCTAGCGCCACGCCGGGAAGATTCTCTCCTCAGCAATTTGGCTAAGTGGCGAATGCTTTTAATGATTTTCCATAATTTTCTCCAATTTTATGGGCACATTTTCATAGATTTCCGTTTGATGGATGAACAGTAAAAAATATTTAGTGAATGTGCGTTGAAAACTGTTGTGGAGAACATTAGTTTGTGGTAACAATGTGAAGATGATTTGTTTTGTTTATGGGTTTTCGAGTGTTGCCTCTGAACTGGGACAGCTTTAGCTATGTAAATATGTCATGTGGGGAGCAGACTGATTTCCGGAATCAGGAACCACATCGAGTGAACGGCTACAAATCGATTCTATTTCTTTTGCAGCAAAATCGGGAGTTAACTGTTATAAACGATGCAACTTTGCAAACGGTGACTGCATCCTTTACGATGGAGCTTTACTCGGATCTTCAAGAAGCCTTTGTGTATGGAATGGCAAGTCTTAAAGAGAAAGGCAAAGATGAAGGGTCCGTGTTTCGTGTTTGGTGGTGGTTCGGTATCAAACTTTCATGGCTTCGAAGACAGACCGACCAGATTGTTGAACTAGTATTCACCAAAGGGTCGTCTTTTTGGATTCACATAGGAAGTGGGCTTTGCTCTCTTCTAGATCTAGGTATATTGCCACAGCCTCAGCATAAGCCGATGAAATATCGGCGTACGTGCTCAAAGCTTAGGAGCACCTAACGATGTACAACAACTGTTCAAGAAGGGGTCTTCCCAAGCAGCTATAAACCCAGCGTTTGGTATAGATCAGCAAAGGAAAAGGAGACCCGGATCTCCCATCAGCGTACAGACCTTTGTGAATGTTGCCATGGTGGACACAGCAGAGAGACTTTTGGAGAAAATTTTGATACCAACGTTCACAGCTGTAGTACAGGGGCAGAAGATCTGTTCGGAAGACAGCACGGTTTCAGAAAGGGCCACTGATTGAAACCATTGAAATAGGGATAAGGACCACACAAAAGGCTCAAGGAAGATGCTATTTCTAGCAACTCTTGACGTACGAACGACATTCTGAACGCACTCGAAAACACTTTCGATATTCCCGAGTATCTCTTTCAGATGATGGAGGACTATCTCAAGGAGCGGGACTTGTGATACGACACCACAGCAGACCCGCGAAAAAAAAAAACAAATCACTGCTGGAGCAGTACTGAGCTCGATCCTGGGACCTGATCTCTGAAACATAGCCTATGATGGGATCCTTCGTATGGAAATGCCCGAAAACACTTTCCCGGTAGGGTATGCAAGCGATATCGCCGCGGAGAAAGCTCAACCAGATCATGAGACAGGTACATCCCCAGAGGGAAGAACATAGTCTAGATCTGGCCACAGAAACGACGGGGATAGCCCTTCTGACTAATAAGACGATCTCGACTATTGTCGATTTTCAAGGTTGGTCTGAGGTGATAGGCTAGGTAAGGTTAGGTTAGGTAGGAGGGTTGACGGGTTGAAACTTAGGTCAATGTAGACCCATTGTGATGCCCCAGGGGTTGCTGCCCCCTTACTAGGAATCATAAGCCTAAGTTCTATCAAGCCAGCCCGCAGCTCTGATGAATCTGTATATGTCAAGCATCAGCTTGCTGGACAGTTTTTCTAGATCCTGGAAATGGTGCCTTCCTAGGATCTTAAATCTTGTATGGCAAAGTGCCGGTCAGTGGCAGAAAAAGTGGTCTAAGGTGATAACCAGCAAGAAAGTTGCCATAAACAATCTTTCCATTGTTGCTACTGCTTCATCTAGGGCTGTCTCAACCGATGTTGAGCTGGGGTGTGTAAAGACGTGTCTCTAGGGATTGGTCTGGAGCGAATGTATATCTGTGGTCACAAGGAAAAATAACATAAGTCACACACAACACAATAACTTCTCTTATGTTTTCGAAAGTAAGGCTTATGGGCCTGACTTCAAGAGAAAGCGCGTCCAAATTTACTCTTGTTGTTGTATTTTTTAAAATTCACTCTCGCAAGACAGCAGTCCATTCAGGAGGCTGAACTCTTCGAGTTGCATAAAGACATACTTTGGAGGAATCCGTGGAGGTTTACGAACCTAAATATGAATTGGGTCCACCTGCGTATTTCATCTAAAAAGCTGCCTAACATTCCAAGATGCAGACAAACAAAATAGAAGTTTCCAAATGTCCTACGGAAATCTGTCAAATTTTTGTTATGTTTCAGCAAAAACGACTGTCGGTCACCATGCTTTTCGGTTTTGTTTTGAAGAGGGAGTGCTTCATTCACCGTCAGGAGTGCCCAAGTTCCCCCAGTGTCTAGACCTCTTACCATGTTCAGGGAAACCAACTCCGAAACTGCTTCCGGCTACTTCCCGTTTTTAGTATTCGTCTCTCTACAAGCCATTTGGTGTAATCGAGTCTCTGCGTCTGTAAGACTTAAGTGCACAAAACAGGCTGTAGCCCTTTAACCCTGACCTCGTATAGAGTTCTACTAGTCTATCTTTGTGTCTTCAAAGTTTTCTGTCACTATTCCTGTAACACAGTGAGCATGTACCCTTCATTTTTGACTCAAGCCACGGATGAAGACCGACTCAGTAGCGACTCAAAGATACTCACCTTCACCTGACTTCATTGCCAATCTCTTGGTTCTCCGTCTTTAACAATTATAACCTCGAAACATCCACAGATCGAAGTACAGAACAGAACGGGAATAAATTGAACAGAAACGTCGGGGGCCTCCCAAGGGGAAAATATCTTCGGCGTTAATGTCTATGAACTTGGAGCACAGTTTGTTGGGATTTATGTTCTCGTTCCCCATAAAACAAGTGCACAAAACCTTTCTGTCACTTAACAGTTGTTCCATCGAAAAACACACACACAAACCACAGACCAGCACCAGCATATCCTTGGCCAGATCGTGAATTCGATTTGACGATGATTCCCCCAGGTTAGGTTTCGTTTGCTTTGGCAAACAGATTTACGACCGATCTGTCAATTAGGTATCGAATTACAACTTGTTTAATGCCCGCAGCAGATACATACTTGTACCTAGGGTGTGTGCGCGTTTGGCCACGCTGCTGGGGGGGAAGTTAATTGAAGTTCGAAATAAATTCCTCAATTGACTTGCGACGTCCGACATGCAGAAAACATGCATAAACTGTTGCAAAGTTACAATGGGAATTGTGTATCCCTCCGCCATAGATGTAAACAGATACTTTTCAAGGAAAAGGGTGATGAATGTGAAACCTTCAACTGCCATAACGCGTCGTCAGACATGGAAAATTCGCGTTCTAAATTGAGCAATTAACTGTGTGGCGAAATATCCACCCAACCCACACCTACGACTGCGGCGCCCAACGTAATTACTTAATCCAAACTCGACTCCGGATAAAATGAACCAATTTGAGATGCCTTATCTGTGTGGACCGGCTTTAATTGAGACATTTTTCGTTAACGTAAAGGAAAAAAATAATTAAATTCGTTTGTTGATACGCACACGTGCACCCACTCAGATTTTTCGGCGCCGATAACCCAAATGGCTTTCTTCCTGACTTTTGGTCGATCTAAATCAGAACCTCATTTGACTCCAATCAAGAGTTCTGTGTTCTGTAGGGTGGGCGTTGGCGTTCGGATCGTTGTAATATCCGCCATTGTCAAGGTGTGCATACGAAATGACAGTGACATTGCGTAAGGTGAAAAGTCATAAAGTGACAAATGTCATCTCTCCCCCCTCTCACGGTCATAATCGTAAGCGTAACCCAACCCCAAGTGAGAGTTCGATTAACAGGTGATGACGGTTTCTTCCTCGCATTTCGTAGGAGGAAATGACGCTAATAAAACCCGCTTCGATGACATTTATTTGACAGGCGAACGTCAAATGTCATTGGCTGAGGCTCGCCGGTGTCAGTGTGCCCAATTGAAAATTCCACTCATCCCCGGTAGGTACCTAAGTGATTTTAATAGTTTTCCTCCTCTCCAATTGGTGTGGTATGCTGGCCGAAGGTGTTGGAATTTAATTGAGCATTTTATGGCCACCGATGGAGGTGTAAATAGTGTGGCAGGTACGGGCGGATGTCTTCTTATCGTATTTCCATTTATTAATTTCGGCTATTATCAAATTTGAAGCGTGGGGCGTGGTATGCATAGGAATTAGTGCCTCAAATGGTTAATGGCGTTAGATAAAGCGAAATTACGCGAAATTAGGTGCGCAAATTTGTGTGCGTGGCTATTTTGTTAAAATGTCAGTCAGGCGGCGTCAGTAAGGCGTGCGGTAAGATGTGATAAATGTCACGTCGAGATTAGATTTTAGTTTTGCACTAGAGTTGTTGTGAAGATGGAAACAGGTTGGGAACAACAATCACGTTCGATGGTGGTTTGATGCAGTACTCCATGGACAGACCAAACGACCACACAGTGTTAACAACCGCTGACATATGATTGACTGAGTAATCAGTTTCCCTCAGTATCTCTTAAAATCCACTGTATTTCGTAAACTCATGCCTTCGCGGTTAAAGATGGTGTTCATCAAGGCTCTGAACTTAGTCCGTTATTGTTCAACCTCACCTTGGAGTACTTAAATCTTGCGTGCAGACGATATTGTGCTTATACCTATGCGAGAAACTGGACAATAAACTTGGCTGAGCACCCGAAATCCTGCCAGATGTCGATGGCAGTGACGAGGCCAGCTGAAGCTGTAAATTCTAACAAGGAGTTTATAAACTCCTGGATAGAGCCCACAGAGCCTGTCTAAACTGTCTTGTAAAAATCGTATCTACTTGGTGACTTAGCGACAAGCAGTGGTTAGGGAAATGACAACGGTCAACGGCTTCCGACTGACAGACTTTGCATCAGCTTTCAAGGACTTCGAATCCACGAAGCAACCTGGCGTTCTCCAGATGGTCGAACGGCTAACCAAATCGACTACGTGCTAGAGTCGAGCATTCTGAATGCGTCAGACGCGAAGATCGTTCATTCTTTGCCCGTTTACCTATCATGTCTCTCTTCAATCCTTCACCTAGGGCAGCCAATGGTTTAGGACCCAGAAACTTAGAGGCTGACTTCGCCTGGTTTTCGTTCACCTCGGTGGATCTTCCCAGAATGCACCTGCTTTCGCTCTGCTATACATCACGGAGATCCAAAATATTTGAATCTGCTCCCGAGGAACAGCGCAGTAGAGACTCAGGTGGCGTAGGCAAGTTGAAGGCGACCCAAACAAACTTAGCGTGCGAAACTGGAGGCAGCGAGCTTAAGATCGAGCTGGCTGGAGCACAGTAGAGGAAGACCGCGACCCAGGTGGCGCAGGCAAGTTGAAGGCGATCCCAACCAAATAAGCGTGCGAAACTGGAGGCAGCTAGCTAAAGATCGAGGTTGCTGGAGACGCTTGTTGATTGAGGCCTAGGTCCACCCCTTAAGTATACATCATCCTAGCCATCTATGTATCTGGCAACGATAAAAGTTTTAGTGTGCCTTACTCAACAGAACCGCCAAGACTATCGAGGTTTAGTTAAGAATCCTCAACCAATGTCAGTTGTGGAGTGAGGGCCCGATCAGATCACAGTCCTTAGGTTAGGTTAGGTTAGCGGGCTGATAAGAATGGTTACATCCTCGTCACACTTAGGTCCATGTTGACCCACTGTGATACCCATGATTTGTTTCTTACCGTGGTATTATCGTCTTGTTTCTAGCCATCCGGACGTCCTGTCGAATTTGAGCAGTTTTGACGATGATCCATCTGATAGCCCATCGATATGGTCGAACAAAAATTGGCCCAGGGTTCTGTTTCTGAGTTGACAGAGGCTTGGGCAGTGAATGAGGAAATGGGCCGTCTACTCATGAGTCTCTTCATCACCGCATCCTCATCGTTCAGACGTAAATCACAGTCTTTAAAACTGACCTCAAATAAAGTGCAAACAGTTTGAATTAGTCACATCGACCCCCACAAGTGTGACTCAAGCCTGCGCACTTTAAAACCTAGCTCCACACCCAGTTTTGCATGTGAAAACATCAATCTACAACGACAATGGCCACAAGCATCACTTAATCATATTCGTTGATTCCACCTTTTGGTTAACCTCTGCCCAGTCTATATTAAATAGACAAGATGTGTCACTCACTAAAGCCTCTAGCCTCTCTCTAGTCTCTACATCCGACTTGAATGTCACCGCAAATTTTATCACCGATTCGACTGAAATCCAAACTTGACCAAAAGTTTTGACCTCTTTGCATAATTGCCAGCCTCGACAGACAGCAAAACAACACATGTCGCATTCATTAAAACTGTTGTTGTGTCAACTATAAATTCATTCCCTTCATATCAATTAATTATTCACACTCTCAGTCACCCCCCGCCCCCCCCCCCCACCATCTGCGTTGCAATTATTAATCTCGGGAAAAAATTAAAATAAACAGAACCGATCCGAAGTCACAAAAGATTCGCCGCTCTCGTTTCGTGATAACCACCATTAGCGGCATCTGTGATCTTCAGAACCGACAACACATTAAGATACTGTCGTCGTCAGGATTTGCATATTTGTGCGCAAAATTTAGGTAAACAACCACAAAGACTGGGTAATCGATTGATTGGGCCAACAACTAATTGCGCAAGCCGCCAACGCCGCCGCCTCCCAAGTTGGCTAGTCAAGCCAGACACCGCCGCCGCAGTCGTCTGTGCTTTGTTCCGTATAGAGCAGGCCATTTAGCATGGGTGGTCCGGGGTGCTTGACGCTTATCGCGCTTACTGCCGGAAGCCGACGACTGCCTTTTGTCTTGACACTTCTTACACCATATTAACCAATTAATGCGGCCGATGGTGTCGGAATATAAATTCCCGATAATTAGCTGTCGGCCTAAGTAAGCGCACATAATTGCTGGAGACAGCTCGGAGTGGGCATAGAGGTAGAACTGTTTAGCTTAACATAGATTTGTGTTAGTAGTACGCATTTGTACGGACAACAACGACGACGACGACGACGACACGGTTTAAGTTGAAGTTGATAGTCACTTGGTGGACTTTGGACGGGACAAACAAATTTGCTTTCACAATTACTGCGTACGAAAATAAAATTTTAAGATTGAGAACTTGTGGCGCTTAGAAGTTTGGAAACTAGTTTTTTTTTTTGACATTTGTTTGACATTTGAGTGTGTGAAGTCGTAATGAGGACAAGTGATGAAGAAGCTAAGATGTGTTGAGAGTTCTGTTTAACAAAATAAAGAGACAAAACGATTCCTTTCCTAAAAACAAGTGGACATATGTTTGTGCTCCTCTTGTGCGTGACCCATTTTTATAAACTTCTCCCAAGAGAGGCGCCCCTAACCACATGTGTTTCAATGGACCTATCACTGGTCTAAGTGTGCTTGCAATGGCTGGCAGCCACTTCAACCTAACCTAACCACATGTCAGTTGGGAGTAGATTCCGAAGGTTGCTTGATCTAAGTATTATGTCGCAAAGTTGTGAGGTAGGTAAACTAGCAAAACTAGTCTTTTTCAATAGAAAATGCAAGATGCCACCCTTCAAACTGTCCAAGCCCGGCATTTCGGATCATGCTACATATGCATCCATGGAGGGTCGCTGCCTGCCACCTTCGATCCCGAGCAAACTGTTTCCAGTTCTCCAGACCAAACGCTCTAAAGCATCCGCGATAGCTTAGTAAATAAATGGGAGGTTCAGTCTTCCCTCGTTTCAGACTCAGGCGCTCTGATTCGAAAAGCCAATGAAGTCGATGTGTTTTGGCCTTTTGGCCTACATCCACATCTTGGTACAACTCATAGAGTTCGCAGTTGTATCCTCCCCTCCATTCGCCCTTTTCGCATACGAGACGGGTGATTGTTCTCTCGAAAGCGTTCTATATTTGCTCGTCGGCTACATTTGGCAGAAGTTGCAGGATCAGTATTTTGGAAAGCTCATG
Organism: Criorhina ranunculi; assembly: GCA_951813785.1. NCBI lineage: Eukaryota > Metazoa > Arthropoda > Insecta > Diptera > Syrphidae > Criorhina > Criorhina ranunculi. The sequence goes on from OX638381.1 coordinate 2,242,255, forward strand.
TCCTCCGGTCCGAACCATAGTAGCAGCGATATTTAAGGTCACTGTCGCTGTCTTCGTCGAAGCTTCTGAGAGCTTCACTGATACATATACATCTGTACACCACCAGATGAACGCACCATACGTCTGTATCGGCCTGACTTGTGACTGTAGTCCTTACCTACTTCCGATTGCTCCCTTCCAGCATTATAGGGCTGTAGTGGCCCTCTTTACTTGCTCTAGGATCGTAGGTTTTCAGCTGAGCTTTTTGTCTACTAAGAGTCCTTAATATTTGGCTTTATCGGCGAGAACGAGGCCGAGTCAAAGTGGGGAGTTCTAGTTCAGGGTTTTAAGGGTTAACTCAAAGACCCCCTTCTTCAATCAATTAAGAGAGCCTCGAGCAGACATAGCAACATCATCTGCATCCTCCTCCAGAACGAAATGAAGCCCATTGGCTACCAGATTCCTCAAAATGCGAGAGAGGCATACCACTACTTGCGAACCTGTGAACTGCAGCTTGGCCCAACTTTGCATCGATAATTCTGTTTGCAAGCAGGTGGCTTATTAGAGCGCCAATCGAAGCCTTAATTCTAGGGTTTATGAGATCACACATAATTGATCGCGGCAGCAACTAGATTAGGTTAGGTGGATAGGCGTCCCATGGGACTCACTAAGGCTCAGAGCCCGTGACAATTTTGTGTCTGCGGTTTTTTATCCACCAATCCACCACAACCAGCATACGTCAGAGTTGGCCTAATCATGACAGCATGAGCAAACTTCAAAGCTCATCCTAAATTCGAAAATAATCCTCACGTGATAGCTATCTACTACCACTGCTGGCAAGTCTTACTACGCCCGTTCCAATAATTAGTCGCCCAACTATTTTATCACACAACAATTCAATTCCAAGATCTTCGTGTGACTCATGATTATTGTTTACCGCGCCTTCTCTGCCTCTTTGCCACTTCAAATGATTACAGTTACACCAATTTTTTTTTTTTTGCCTCCACTCACATCAAAGCTCCGAAAACAAAAAAAAAGCATCCAACACGGTAGTTGAACAAAGCACGACCGACCCAAAAGAAAACGGCATTCAAGAGCGCATTCGAAATGTCAGGCATTTGACATTTGACAGACGTGTGCATCTGTCTAAACTCTGGATTTATGCCGACCAAATTAAAAAAAAAATATGAAGAGGCGAACTTTGGAAAATATTTACGACTCCAAATGACCATAAATCGCCCGGAATGCGTCCCTTGCACTACGTGAACCTTTAGGACCAATTATTATTTCGAAGGTGGTCCTAACCGAAAAAACACCACGTTAACAACCGAAACGTGACGTAACGATCATTTAACGCACACACACAGTGCGATGCCAGTCAAATTCGATATTCACCCGATGACAAACCATCGAAACGAAAACAAATTTCAATTTGGTCCCGTCGCGGTCGTCGTCCATTGGGTTTGATTTATACTCGGCGATGGACATCAAATGTCATCCATCAAAATATTTTTCGACAGGTGAATGCGAACGATCGGAAAGCCATCGAAGACCCAACCGACCTGCCAGTGAACGCTTACAGCAGTCGGGGGGGGGGGACAATTATTATTGTCATTGTACGCGGGTTTTACCACATCTGAATGCTAATTGGGTGTGGGGTGGCAACACTTGCTTGGTGTGTCCGACGACGGGGCTAATGGCGTCAAAATGCGACGCTCAGCTACTGTTGGCATTGTGATGCGAGACAGAGACTTCTTAAATGGCCACTTGAATTAACATTATGGATTATGGGCTCTGCCAAGTCAGAGCTTACCCGCACCGTGATGTGATATTTCTTTGACATTTGAATGGGCCCCGGGTAGACGGGACGGGTGCTTTGTGCGACTCTACGAATTACACTTGACGCGACATTAAGTGTTTTTTTTTTCTCCAAAAATGGACTCTTCGCAGATGCCTGCCGGTTGACAATTGTAGATCAACGAGCACGAAAAAAAACTTCTTTAAGGCTATTTGTGGCGAGACGTGTACGTTATTAACTGAATAATAAATTTAAAAAAGAAAAAGAAAAGTACTGTCAACGCTACGTATGACGCAATGGTTTAGGGAATAACTCCTATGAAACCTAGAGTGATGCGAAATGGTCTCTGCAAAGGAGTGAATCGCCATCAATTACCCATTTGAAGCATGAGTTCGTTGATGATTCTCTATATTGTCGTCGGGCGTCGCAATGGAAAATCAAGACCATAGCAAACGGAATAAGGACAACGACTTTTGCACGTTTTATGTTCGAATCCTCAACTGATGCGTTTTCGATAAAAGCGGCAACGCAAGAGTAGGAAAAACGAAACGATATTATCGATCACTTTCAGCGTGCCGTCACAGCAATCGAAGTGAAATGAGTCCAGAAGAGTCAGGTGTCGTACCTCTCAAGGACATCTGTAGGTTTATTAATGCTTTAAGGTACTTTGAAACCCCAGAGCAATAGAAGACTGCTTTAGGCACTGCTCCACGAGCAAGGGACACCTTCTTTTCTAATAAGCATCGCAATGGGTCTTTACTGACCTGAGTGTGACGTAGCGGATTCTCTCTCCCTTCGCCAACCCAAACACCTAACCTAAACCAAGGACATGTTGTCAACAAACGAAACCGTCTACAGAGAAACATCATTGTTGACAACAGTAACTTCGAAGTAATTAAGAAGTTCAGAATGAAGCTTCGATGAAGACAGCGACCTAGGAAATCGCTGCTACTTTGCTTTGGACCAGATGACACATGCTCTCCAAAAGACTGATCCTGCAGGTTCTGCTATGTGTGGACGAGTGCCGCGCGTTAAGTAGCAAAACAGAGAAGATATTGAAGAATTTCGAAAGAAAAATGTTTCGTCCCGTATTCAAGGCAGGAGAAGATACGACCGCTCTATTAGCTGCATCAAGATGTGGATGTAGGTCGAGGTAGGTAGAGGTGGCGGTTCAACATGAATCCTTGTAGCACTAGATGTGCCTTTTTGTTACCACGACTCATGTGACCTGGTTGGTGTTGTGTGTTGTTGAGGATGTGGGACAGTTGGTGTCCCAGCATGCTCATGCTCTCCAAAAGACTGATCCTGCAGGTTCTGCTATGTGTGGACGAGTGCCGCGCGTTAAGTAGCAAAACAGAGTAGATATTGAAGAATTTCGAAAGAAAAATGTTTCGTCCCGTATTCAAGGCAAGAGAAGATACGACCGCTCTATTAGCTGCATCAAGATGTGGATGTAGGTAGAGGTAGGTAGAGGTGGCGGTTCAACATGAATCCTTGTAGCAGTAGATGTGCCTTTTTGTTACCACGACTCATGTGACCTGGTTGGTGTTGTGTGTTGTTGAGGATGTGGGACAGTTGGTGTTCAGATCCAGCTTGTGGAGTTAAGAAAGCGGATTAGATCTCCTATTACTTTACCCGAGATGTGGATGTAGTCCAAGAAGTTAAAACACGTCGACTACTCTGGCACGGCCACATAAAGTGAGTGGATAACAATGTTCCATCCAAGAGGATTTTTGAGTCACAGCCCCCAGGTTCGAGGCGATGCGGAAGACCGAACCTCTGTTTAAGGGGCAAGAGTTTTGTTTTTGAACTGGAAACAGGGTGCTGGGGATTGAAGAGGATGAAAAGCTGCAGTGTGTCAAGCAGACACACTCAACAAGTTGGAAACTCGACTTCAATGACACAGTTGTGCCAATTTTTCACACAACGTTCGAAGAATAATCCTTTTTCTTCAGCTTGTAGCCCATTAAGTGACGCATTCCCCTCAAAGTTTGTCACCAAATTGCATGTACATAAGCGGACATGAATTCTGTAAATCGTTTCATATCGACGTGCTTTCTTGAAAAATGACTTTGTTTTGAAGTTTTCACGGCCTTAATGGTCAAGAACCTTATTAAAACAATTCACTTCGTGATTAGTGATGACACTTTTCATAACAATTTCCAGGAATTGACAATCTTTTAACGCACGTCAACTGTCAACAGACATGAGCTGTTCAACTCAAATGGGATCGATGTAGTTTTTGCATTCCAATTCGATTGCAAAGTTACAAGTCATGTGAGGTCTCAAATTTTCGAACCAGGGCGGCTCCTATGATATCATCCTTCGACGGATGGCTTCAACTTCAAAGTGACCGTCATATACATATGTAACTTATACATTGACCGTTTAAAGAGTAATTTGCATTCGAAATTGGCATTTCTAATCCTTAACAAGAGTCAGCTCCTGAGATACACCACAAAGAGTTCCGATTTCTACACGCTCCCACCCACATTCTGAAGTGCACACTCATGAACATAATCAAAATTTAATTCCAAAAAAGGTCCTTAAAAGTTACAATTCTCACAAAAAGATTACAAAAAAAAACACCATTGAAGTCACTGAACATCAAAAACTATCAAAACACTCTTTCCATTTCCACACACACACGCACACAAAAGGATCTCGAGGTCCTTTCCGAAGAGAAATGTGAAAAATCCAATTTCAATCCAATAAAGGAAGGTGCATAAAGTTACAATGCCGATCGGTTTAACTCCTGTGGTGTGTCCAGACCAGAATTTCAGGATTTTCAAAATAAAGGACGAAACTCTTCTCACTGTATAATCTCCGGAGAGCTGAAAATAACTCAAAATTGGCTTAAAACTAAGTCAAGTATGCACTCCTGTGCACCTTTTGTGTGCGTGAATTCTGGAATTCTGTTGGGTGCTCTGATCCTCGGAGCTGTGAGTATTCGGGGGAACTTTTTGACTTTTTGTGTGTGTAATCCTAATGAACTTAAATGATGAAGTTGCGGGTGCAGGATCAATTTACGGATCATTGGATTCGTGTTGATTGCGATCTGGGTAATGAAGTCCTTTTGTTTTGATAGATTTGGAATGTATTCGGCAACGAGTGCAGGTGGTGTTGAAGGGATTTCACATGCTGTTGCATAATTGTTAGGTAGGAAAAGATAAACAAGACCACAGAGTGGCAGTAAGGGATTCTGAGAAGGATCAGAGATTTGTTTTTTTAATTGCGAGTACGAATGAGAACTCTCTCCTTCGGTAGGGTAATTCATTATTTAATTGGCGGATAATTTTGTTTTCGTGCTTTGAAGTTGAATTGGGTCTTAGATGGCAATAGGCTGTACTGTGTGTTTGGCTTAAGAACAGGAAAGTCGAATGCCGACCAAAATTCTTCTTCATCGAGTTCAAGGACACCTGTGACAGCTATACAGCGCAGTGTCCACTTTTGGCAAACCCCACTAAACTCGTGGGGATAATGGAGAATGTGCGTAGCTCCTTCAAGGTCTATAAGGACCTTTGATGACAAAAAATGCTTTAGACCAGGCTACGGATTGTGCAGAACTCACGTGACAACACCAGAGGCTCAATCTTTCAAAAGTTCGTGTCATAATCCGGGAGAACGTATGAGTTTAGGAGTCAATCAGAGTACATGTTGTCAGAAAAAAAAGGACACCCAATACTGATATCTGGGATAGAATGTCACCCTTGACAGAAGTTAGGGAATTTGTCAACCTAGGTTCCTTCATCAACTCAGATAACAACCCCAGAGCTGAAATCAGATGCAGAAATACTCTTTCCAAACGTTTCTTTCTTTTGGACTAAGAAGGCCCAATTAAGTAGAAAAGCCCTCTCTCGAAAGATCAAAGTGACTCTATTCAAGACTCTGATTATCCCAGTCTTGGCCTATGGTACGGAGGCTTGGACTAGGTTTTGTTTGCATAGACTGTGAGTAGAGAAGGAGATTCAACGACGAACTGTATTGGGAGTTGAGTGAGCATCATCGACTTTGTCAGAAAGGTCTACAACGGCTAATATGGCTTGAAGTTGTAGATTGAATGTGCACTGGGCGTTCAGACTTGGTAAAACTTTGAATCAACCCTAGATGGACAGCACAGTAGAGATGGACTGCGATTTAGGTGACGCACGCTAGTGGAAATGAAACTCAATAAACATTGCATGCGAAACTAGCAACAGCTGGCTAACGATCTAGCTGGCTGGAGACGCTGTATGTAGCGCTGTGGTCATCCCAGTCATGTCAGTGTCATTGGCATATGCGACTGATTTAAAATCGTGCCTCTGGTGTTGACTTCTGAGTTTTATACGATCCGTTCCAGAACGATGTTGAAGAAATCACATGATAACAGGTCTCCTTGTCTCAAGCCTTGACGGACGTCAAATGTGTCGGTAAGGTCACGAGTCTTGCCAAAATTACACCACTCTGCCATGTGAGGCTTTAAAATTGATAAATATGTGACGAGTATCGTTTTGAAATTCCAGGATTTGCTGAGTTTCAAAGATCTAGTCGGTGGTGGCCTTTCCGAGCCTTAAGCCACACTTATCAGATTGTTGACAGAAGATTTTAGACGCTCAATCAAAACGGCAGAAAAGATCTCATACGCGATACATCGGTGACCTATGTCTCTATAGGCATTCGACTGATAAATGCTCCAAATCTGCCATTGTAAAGTCGAATTGATTGGGAAGACTGAGCTCTCCAACAAACGTCTTGTGTTCAAGGCTTAAAGTTGCCATGAGGCATATCGAAAAAGACCCGAGTTGAATGACCTTGAGGGTTTCACCCCTTAGGTTCGGTGGAAACCGCATGACAACTACTCGAAGAAAGATCGAGTTGAAGGTTTCGGGCAGGACATTTTGCTACAGGACTCTGCTTCCTTCTGTATAATCGTAGTTTGAAGCCTTCCTTAGCTGAATTGGCTGCAAAATTTGGCGCTTTTGACTTCTTCCTGATCGTCACTGGAGGCCGTTTTCTTCCACTTTTTTCGCTTCTTACTAGCTTTGTTGTTGGAAGCCTCTTTCTGTGATACTATAGCTATTTGGCTGTGCAGACTGTCTTGGGGATAATTTCCACATTGGAGGACGTTGGTATCTGTTCATTAGCATTTGTTTTGTGGTGGACCGTGCAGTATGTGTAGATTCCAACTTTTTGGATCATGAAGGCAAGCCTTTCTCAAATCAAAAAAGATTTCGAACTTCTCTTCTTTTGGAGTTCCTTTGTTTCTCTGGGTCAGAGCTGCAATACTATGAAAAGTGCTGTCTCTCAGTCATACAGGCATGCATTGGCTTTTGGCATAAGGAAATCGATAGTTGATCGTGTCCCAACTGGGAGAGTTGAAAGTCGTCGTCCTTTCAGATTTTTCTTTCGTTTTTTTTGTCCAATTGGTGTTTCTTCGGTCCGCCCGTTTAAGGGTTGTCAAAATCCCATGGACTTCCATTGACTTTAAAGCCCGCCATTGACGGTATATATTTTCCATTTTCGTTTTCTTTGTCTCTAGTGCTCCGTGTCTTGAATGACTTCCATAAGTCATTGTTTTTGAATTCCACAAATTGCAAAAGAAGTGCTTTTCAGAGCCCTGAATTACGGCCTTTCTCAATTTTCCAGCTACCTAAACTGAATTGTTTCAAATCGAACACTCATCGTCACCTCATCCTCTATCCCTTTCGCTCATCACTTGATTTTTAAATCTTTATGCATGACACGCAACAAGACAAAAACTACCCGTGTCTTGTAATAGCTTATAGAAAAAAAAAAATCCATCTTCAAGCTGTACACCCCACCTGCTGCATGCTAAAATGGAATGTTTTCAAATTATTCATATTTTTATTGCCAACGTCTGGAAGTAGAATGTAAATGTGTCTAAAGAAAAGGATACGATTTCAAATTGCAGATAAACAGGAATAAAGAACTTGTGTCGTTGTTCATACGAGACTTTGACAATTTATTTATTGTACTTTTCTTCCTTTCGTTGTGTTTCTGTCCTTTGATGAAGGAAACTATAAAAATCGAATTCAAAGTTCTGATTGCTTCTTTTTGTGTTTAGATTCGTCCTTTTAGTGAAGTCCGATTTATTATTTAGCAACTGTGGATGGATTTAAGCGGCACTTCCGGCAGCTGCTTGATGGGCATGACCAGAGAAGAGTGAAAACTCAACTTCAGTCAACTCAGCCATTAAAAATCTGAAGAACATCAAGACCGCAGGCTTGGATGGATTACCGTCAAAGCTCTTCAAAGCTGGTGGCGATGTATTGTTAGGGAGTATGCACCAGATCATCTGCAAATTATGGGTGGACAAAAGCATGCCTGACGACTAGACTATCAGTTCAATCTTCAAAAAAAAACGATCCCATATCTTGTTAGAACTACCGAGGCACATCTCTGCTTTATGTAGCCTAAAAGATCCTATCTAGGGTACGGTGTGAACGACTAAAGCCGTTTTGCTCCACACTCATCGACACCTATCAGCGTGGCTTCCGGCCCGGCAAATCGGCGATAGACCAAATCTTCATACTTCGGCGGCAAATCCTGGAAAAGACCAACGAGTTCCAAGGCGATACTCACCATCTTTTCATCGACTTTAAAGCGGCAGGACGACAAAGCTGGCAAGCAGAGAAAAAAGTGGACGAAAACGGCCTCCAGTGATGATCAGGAAGAAGTCAAAAGCGACAAATTTTGCAGCCAAGGAAGCTAAGGAAGGCTTCAAACTACGATTATACAAAAGGAAACAGAGTCCTGTGTGAAAAATGTGTTGCCCGAAACCTTCAACTCGATCTTACTCTTCGAGTAGTTGTCGTGGGGTTTCCACCGACACTGAGGGGTGAATCCTTGAAGATCATTCAACTCGGTTTTTTTCGATATGCCTCGAAGATACAAGAGTGCCATGGCAACTTTAAGCCTCGAAGACAAGGCGTTTGTTGGAGAGCTCAATCTTCCAAATCTTTTAGACTTTGCAATGGCAAATTTGGAGCATTTATACGATGCATTACGAGTTCTCTAGCGTGGCGCGACACAACCGAATCAGTTTTCTCGGGATCCCGAACTCTGCCATCGCGTTATACAGTTCGGTGCGATGAATCCTGGAAAAGACCAACGAGTTCCAAGTCGATACTCACCATCTTTTCATCGACTTCAAAACTGCATCGAGCTATAAAACGCGATGGCCGAATCCGGGATCCCGCGCTCCGCTAGAGAACTCGCAATGCATCGTGCAACTTGGAAACAGAACCTCCGAATTATTCCAAACATACACCGGATTTCGACAAGGAGACCCGCTGTCGCTGTCGTGTGACTTCTTGAATCTTGTTCTGAATGCCAGCGTGAAAACAGAAGGCACTGTATTTAACAAATCCATCCAGCTTCTGGGATAAGCAGACGATATCGACATCATCGCCCGTTCCCAGCGTGTCATCATTGAGGCTTTTACGGCAATAGAGCCAAATAGCCAAACGAGTTGGTCTCACGATGAAAGAGGATAAAACAAAGTACATGCTGTCTACCAAAAACCGATCTGTCGAACACCGTCTAGGTCAAAACCTAACAATTGACAGCTATAATTTTGATATAGTCAAGGAGTTTATCTACCTCGGGGCAAATATAATCTCCGGCTACCCTTGGAGTGTCTGAGCTTGAACTAATGCCGCTTTCCATCCTTCAAACTTCCAGTTTACTAGACCAAGGTTTCTGGCATCCGCGATTGCTTGATCTTTATACCGAAGGTTCGGTCTTCCTTTTCTTCGTGAATCAGGTGGCCGGGATTCAAAGATCCTCTTCTGGAGCATTCTCGTCCATTCGCTCGATGTGGCCGAGCCAGTGCAGTAAACGGCTTTTTGCGTTTTTTTACAACTTTTCTGAGCAATTATGTCCTAAGAGTCCTTAAGACCTTAACTTCATTTCAATACTTCGCTAAACCGCGCCCAAAATAGCCAAAGGATTGAAGAATGAGAACCTTTACGTAGAAAGAATAGGGTCAACGTGATTTTTTACAGTTGACAATTGTCTAAGATTAAACGCTGACAGAAGAAACTGTCAAAAAGAGAATGTATGCATCCAATGCTTGACAGATGAAATCATCCAAAGTTCAGTGAAATTTCGAATTTGTTTCCTCGAAATCGATGAAAACACACTCGCCAGTTGGAACAAGTTCTTGATTCATAATTAACTTTTGTCATTTGTCATGACTCCTCTGCGCAGATACATCTCTATCATAGAAAACAAGTTCGAAAAAAACTTGTAAATTCCTCGAAATCGATCAGATGTCAAACATCTGAACAAAGTTTGGACAAGAAAGAACCCAAGGGAAGGTATCCATTCCGTGCCACATCTCTCACGTTGTTTCTTTTTTCCTCTTCGATTATTTGGATCTTAATTAATCCCGTTACTAATCTGATCGAACGATCGTATAATCATGAAATCGATATGCGAGGTCGGAGAACCACAATCCGCTGCCACTAATCCCATAATTATGGCGTACATGCTTAAACCGTCGATTTCGTTCGCTGTCAATTAGGTGATCTGTCAATGAGACCCACAGATGTCCGATTGATTTGGGTTGTGAGGAAGGTTTTGTTTTGTTTTTTTTTCCGCTGACAGGACTCTCTCGGACAGCAAATGGAACACAAATTCATTAATGTTGCGCCACACGGCAAAATGAGTCAAACATGGCATCGCTTTGCCGCTTTGCACGACAACGTTGCGTCGAGTGCTTTGACGACTTGTGCGGTCTCCTTTGTCTAATTAGTGACACATTTCAAATAATTGTCTATTGTCGCTGTTCGATGGTCAATTCGTCCAGGGTCGCGGCGTAGTGTCGTCAAGTGGACGAGACAGATTGAATAAGGATCCAGACGGTTGAGTTTTCAATTTTTTTTTTGTGACTTCGTTTGAGTGGAGTTGAGGAACGCGCAATCTGAGGGACGACATGACTTAATTGTGGGTGTGAACGTTACGTTGTTCAGAGATTGCACGAAATATGAAAGAGCTACTGTTGGATTCACACTTCAGGGTACGTGGTGGGTCTTCAACTCCTAAGTGGACAAATTGCACTGAAGTGAGTTACATCATTCAAGGGCCAACATTTAGATGAAGTGTTTCGTGTTTTTTTACGGGACCACCGGAGCAGAAATGGGAGTAAAACTAGTTTTTAAGGATCTTGGTGGTAGCTTGCAGGTAGATTTGCTACAAATTCAAAACGGATAGCAGTAAAGGAGCTGGAAAGACTGTCATCGCTGTCTTAGTTAGGTAATTTACTTATGATGGCGCTACAGTTCTTGGTGAACCAGGGCCAGGGCCCAACCGATTTGGTCCTGAGCCAGCTGTCTTCAGTTAAGTACTTCAAGTTCGTTCAGACCACCCTCCAATGAGATACGCCATCGAAGATGATGTCGTCCTCTTTTGTGTAGTCTCTCAAGGGTGGAGTAAAAGATTCTTCAGGCTGCAGTGACGGTCAAGTTTTCTTGAATAGGGAGAACATGCAGTTATCCAAATTAGGACGTGGGACTCTCAGTAGTTAGCATGAGCTAAAGGCCACCATGCTAAAGCCGGATTTAATTGCTAAAGCTGTTACATATGACCCCCGCTAAGCCACAATTAACTACATCATTGCCATCCAGTTTAACAGCATTTCAAGACACTCTCCATAATTATTGCACTCGCACGCTATATCGATTGAAGCTTTCAAATGTCACCTTCTCCACGTCATTCGACAAGACTTGCCACAATATACTCTTGTCACATGAAACTACAATTGACCGTTTAGAACTTCAATTTGCCACCGCAATCAAGATCAACCGATTGACAAGTGGATATAGCTAAACCAGCGTCATCTCAATGAGAATGGCATATTAACCATACGCCTTAGTTTACGGTTTTATAGCCTACAGGCTGCACGTAAGTGCCTTCATGCGGCTCTAAATGCACGTCCAAAACGCTTCCCCAATGATACCTCGCAGTGATTCGAGGAATTCCACTCTAAATGTGGTTGCAATTGCAGCAAATAACAGACTGCATCTTTATTTGAACTTTTAAAGCATAGACGGGGGGCGGCAACAGCCCGCCGCCGCTCTCCCGGTAGTCCTGTGTTTGCAAATAATTGCCAACTGCCATCAATTGCCATATGATTAACAGCAATTGAATTGACTCACAGGGACAGGGACCGCTGCACTCTGCGCCATTTGGCCATGGGAATTGGAAATTACACCTCAAGTGGAGTTGGCTATAAATGCACGAGCGATGCATAGAAGGAGCCTTATAGCCGGGCAACTACCAACTGATTTGCATTCGATCCAAAATGTGTGCTGCACGATTTTTCAGTTAGCTGGCAATTTGCGCGAAATTAACCCGAGTGATTACCCAGACTTGGCTTATAGACTTTGTGTACTGTGCTGTGCTGGGCATAGACCAGACTCAAGCGGGAGTCGGTCTGGTATTTGCTGTTTGTCCAATTACTATGGGCTTGGATGCGATGGAGTTGGGCAATTTTTAAAGGGTTTCTCGCTATCCACTTGGCCCGTGAAGTGAAGTGATGCTCTGCAGCAACGGAAGCCAATTTATGGTGTTTCATTGCTTGAAAATTTAGGAAACTTACAACGGATTTTCTTGTAATTTTCTCATTCACTTTCATTTGGGTGCCCGCCTAATTGAGAGAGAGCCACTTTGGAATTAACTGTGCATACACAAAGTCGTGGACTGTAAATGGTAATTTAGGGAAAACAAGAGGTTGATTTCACCTTTAGCACTTCGATGGGCAAAGGCAGGGTTGGTTTCATCTTTGATCCTGGAAAAATGAAAAAGGTAGCTCGCCATTGCTTTGGTGTAGAATGAAGGCCAAAATGACCACCTCAATCGCTTCGAAACGGGAAAATCTAAACTTCATGGTGGTAAGTTGCTAAGAGGAGACCCTCTAAAATGCGGCAGCTGTAGAGAGGTATAAGTCTCCTCAACATTGCTTTAAACTTCCTATCTGCTGTACACCTAAGGCCGATCAAGAATTTCAAATCAATACCGGCTGCCTCTTCCACGACTTTAAGGCTGTGTGTGTATGACGGCATTTTTAGAGACCCTAGTCCGATTGAAAATGTGCACCAATCCATCAAGATCGGTAAAGACTTCAATGACACCTTTGATTTGTACAAACAGACGAATTGTGCAGAACTCACATGCTCACATTAGACGCAAAAACAGACAGACAGCCCTTAGAGCTCGTTTTTTCAATGATCTGGGTGGACTGTCAAACAAGCCATCGAGAACCATCCTACAATTCCTTCGGAACTTGGGTTAATTAAGGCCTACAGATAATATAATAATCGATGTTCTATCTATTTTAGGTATCCCACATCACATCAGGGAACACAATGGGTCCATTGAGATCCGAGTAAGGCTGTACATAAGTGCAGCCAGCCCTACAACCTAACCTAACCTAACACCAGATGCAAAACCTCTCAAAAGACCGTGCAATTACTCACATACGCCGACGATATTGACATGGTGGCAGTCAACGAAGGAAAAACAAAGAATATGCTGTCATCGAAAAAGGACACTCAACAGAGAACGTCACTCTAGAGTCTAGACAAATATAGCTTAGACCTAGTTAGGGACTTTGGTAAAACTTCCGTTTCTGCTGTTCTCGATTGCATGCCCCTTGGGCTCCGTCTATTCCTTCTGAGAAGCTGGGGCCCCTCTTTTCTCCTCTGCCCATGGAGTACCAACCCCAGCAGCTCTGGTTCCTTTTTTTTTTCTCCTATTTCCCTACATATTCCACAAGCAGGCTGTTCACACCCTCACGCGGTGAGAACGCACGTATCATGAGTTCCGAGATAACCGAAGTCTTCTCTCGTTTGCAGGGGTCGTCAACAGTAAATCCGTCCGTATTGCAGGCTTTTTGTTGCTTTGTAACTTCTTTTTCTTTTTTCGTGACGGAACAGTTACCCCAGGGCCAAATCCTTACGTGAACTCCCGCGAAGGAGACTTGGATAAACCGGTTTTTATAGACCTGAGTTCCGAATAAGTCGAAGTAGCTTGAACAAGGTGTTCACAAAGTATCATAGTTCGACCTAAATGTAAGTGTAGGCGCCACCGTTGCCATCTAGATCCAAGGAAGACTGCCTTAATGGAAACACGCCTCCCACAACCGTCTAAAGAAGTTGCAAGCAAATCTCAAGTTGAGTTACTAGACACCACACCGTAGAGTTGAGAGTAGGATTGGTAGACCTGTGGACGCTTGTGTCCTTTTCAATGTACTTATCTACTCTTGGAATACCCAAATGGTTAATCGACCTTCAAGTCGTAAAGTGCCAACGTTCCTGATGCTACATCAAACTGAAAGATGGAAAGAATTTGTTAAAACTAAGCTCCATCTCCATATCTTCCGCCATAATTAAGTACTCGTACTTCAACATACTTATTTGCAACATTCTCTCACGATATACAGTTGCCATGCATCTTTCCAAACAGCATGGCCAGTCGTTGTCAAACATACCAGTTTCCCCCGAAACTCTTGTAAGGCATGCAAAACTCCGTCAATTAGGTAATTTCCCCGTTAAGCTGTTGCATCTTGTCTTCTTAACCTGTAACAGCCTTTGAACGCATAACGTCTACTCATTCCCACAAGTTCCCATGATAAGTCTCATCTTGAACGCATGTAATTGTCCGCTTAATTGCATGGAACACATTCCAGCTTCTGCCACACCACAACGAACCTCTTCCTTCGTGTCCGTTGCGAATGGAGGAACATTTTTCATCGCCACGTCTGTAATGCATCTCTCTGCCTATGAACTACTGCATGACATTTCGGTTGACATTTGTCCGGATGGCTCATCATAATCAGGGGATTTGTTCGGTTCGCAGTGCTGCCTGTAAAGTGGTGCCGCGCATTTTTACCATATTTCATTGTGCGATTGTGATCTTGATTCTTGTTAGCTGTTCCAGCAGCCGGTCCCGGTCAGCTAACTAACCTAACAGACCGTCAAGACTGTCATATTCCATATTCCTTTCAGGCCACCGGAGGCTGGGGATCAGGAGGTTTTTTTTTTCTTTCTTTGCCATGCTCACACGATGATAATGACGACGATGAAGATGATCCATTAGCATGGTCCGAGCACAATGTGAGATCGCACATGAATGTGCGGCAGCTCTAATTAGCTGGATAAGTAGAAGTGGAGAGATCTTTCAGACTAACAACCCCTCACCTGGAGGACGGGCTCTCCGGAGTCCGCTGGATTGTGTAATGGTGGGCATTCCTTATGTGTTATGATGTTGATTTTTGGAATTTAATATGTCGACGATGACGACACGCCGAGCGGTGTTTCGTTTACGAGCTTTGAGAGATGACAAAACAGTCCGCTTGATGAATGGTCCAAGGAGTGGCACGATGACAGATTAAACTTGGGTGTAAATTATGTTTTGGATGGAATTCCATTCTTTGTTCAAATGTCTTTCGGAAAAAAACCTATTAATTGAGGTTTTTTGTGGGATGGTCCTGTTGAGGTTTGATGGGTTTTTAACTCAGTCCCAGTGTAACTGTCAGAATTGACCGTTGAATGTGTCAAGACGGGGGGATATTAAAAAACCATAAAAATATGACAAAACAAAATCTGCTGATTCAGACATTAACTTTCGTTTAACCGGTGGTTTTACATAAAAGAAGCTAAGGCCTTAGGGCTGGTGATTGTGTGAAACTTTTTAGCGTCTGTTTTTTTGTTTTTTTAGTGTCAAAAGTTGAATAGTGGTCGCCTACAATCTTCTTTTGTTTCTTTGTTTCAATCGAAACTCAAGAAGACAAAGAGGTTAAGGTGTGATGGGTGTTGCTTGTTGAAACCAAATCTCATCTCATACGACTAAGATGTGTTGCTTGGAAGTACATAGCTTAAGAGCAGGACGAAGAACTAGCGATCAGAAGGGATTGCATTCGCGATGATAAGATTGCAGTCTGTCTAACCCTTGAAATCAGGAGGATCAACCAGAGGGCTTAATACCTGCTAGGCGTCATAAACCTAGAAAAATAGCAATTCTTCGGCTTAAAGCAATCCTCATAGGCTGCTTTGGTCATCATTTTCAAAGCAAGGAAACCCAGCCTAACTAAGTACACCTAAGGACTGTATAGACAGCAGTCTCCCTGTTGAAAACACTTCAAAGACTGTTAGACTAACAATCAGTGCTTCTGTAGCGCACAACAATGGTATAGATCCAGGGAAACAGCGCTGCATGAATTGTACTTAAAAGAATTTATGTTCCCCGCCTTCCTAGGTAGAGAAGGCGCCTCCAATAACCTGAATACAGAAACCATGGTCACTTCTCTTGAACAACTGACAATGTTCAATAGCATAATCATAAACTCCAGCTCCAGAGGAACCCCACAAGGAGGGGTCTTATCTCCCACTTCACTGAACAAAATTAGTAAGTCCTTCAGAATCAGTCCTTTAGTTAACCAAAACAAGTTCACAAATGAAGACACAAAAGTATGTAACCCTCCAAAGCATAAAGGTAAACTTGAAATGTCACCGAGAGGAAGTTCAACGTCAAATGACTGAAAACGCAGTGTAATTCCAGAGAGTTTTCAAATTGGGTGCCCCAGAAGCTGTCCAAAAGTCTAACGGAAGCAGTTATTGTCAACAAGCCATTGAAAGCCATTGAAAGTACCGCAATTGATGTGAGGGGTTTGATATTGGCCGCGCATTTTCGAATCGGGAAAAATGGAAGCCTACAAGGTGGACATCACCCGCTTGGCAGTTTCACGAACAGCGAAGAACCGACGAGACCATCTACTCAGGAGAAAGCAAAAGGAACAAGATCACCGAGAGACACAAGAAATGGAGAGTTGCCACACCGAAAAGAAGACCGGACTTTGTTCCTTATGAGAGTAACTCCAGACTCCACAGCCTGGATCGAGGCACCGATTGTCTCACACACATCATCAACTAGGTCACACGAGTCGTGGTAACAAAGAGGCATAGGTACATTCATGTTGAACCGCCACCTCTACCTACCTACTCCAGACATTCAAAACAGAAGATGGGAACACCCCATCACAAAGGCTGTTGCTGTTTGTATTGAAAATTTGCAGAGAAAATTTCTGCGGACTGTTAAACGGTGACGGAAATATCACTGTCAGGCAGTCTAATCTTCTCAAACTGAATGCTGACAATCTTTTCGAACCTCCCGACTAAAATAAAGTTTAAGTAGCTACAGCGAGGTTTAAGTCAAACAAAGCCCCTGAATTAGAAGGAATAGAGGCTGATCTGATAGGGAGCATGCATCAGCTCTTGATTGGAATTATAGTACCAATCTGCCCGATTCAGAAGAAAGAAGATCGCCTCACTTGCACCAACTATCCCGAGGCATAAGTCTACTGCACATCACCTTTAAAATGCTATCTTGTGTGCCATGTGAACGTCTTCTAATCCACCTTAGAGAGACTACGTGGATTGGGGACTTTAACTATCTTGAAATCAAGCCCGCTGGACAGGCTTGTTGGTCTAAGGCACCGATTCACTGAAACACCGACCAAAGAAGAAAAAAGAAAACGACGACAGATAGCTTCGATGAGGGAAATGTGCGTCAGCAGTTGAAGACCATGAAAAGACCAAGAAGGCTACTGTATACCAATTTGGAACTGATACCGAAGGTATACATCGTGTGTTCAACGTGAGACCGAATACACATAATTGACAAGTCGTTGTCTGAAGTGGTTGCTATTGCTATACGATGAATCTAACTCACTTACAACTATATTCGCCAACTTATTCAATCTTTGACGACTCAACTCTTATAAAACTGAAAACTCAATCCACAAACTTAACAAATGACTATCGCTTGTCCTGTAATCCACCATTCCTTACACAAAAGTTCACGGATTACTTTACCATGCAGTTTTATTAGGCGGCGACAAATGCCATTACGAAGCCATTTAAACACAGCTACCCCTACCCTTGTCGAAAAACTCGTACAATTACTGCGCCATAACAATTTCCAGGATACAAATTCGGTCAACAAAACACACTCACACATGTATACCAACCAGCCAACGAAGTGAGCAATCAATGAAAACAACAATACCACCATGGTCCCAGTCACTTTGTGCTTTAATTCATCCCCTAATGCCAAGAAAGGAGCACAAACTACAAGTACTCATACAATCCCAAGGACATGTACCCTCACTCCAGTTTTGCCATCAGCCATCAGCCATCAGCCATCCCTCATCCCGGCTTCATCATCGTCTTTCATTGTTGCGATATAATGAGGAAAATCTTTTGGCTAACTACCGCGTATCCTGCAAAGTTTATGGCGATCCATTAAAGAATTTGACAACTCTTGGGCCAGGGGGGAGAACGGCACCGAGACCGAAACAATCGAGATTATAATGACAAGGGTAATAAAAAGGAAATTGTCGCTCTTTTCGTTACGCTCCTGCTCTTGCTCCTGCTCCTGTTTCCCATCCCAACCCTCTGCGCGCACGACCCAATTCATTTATTTTATGAGCGCTGATAATCAAGATGGCTGAAAAAATAATAGACTCGACTCAGCTTCAGCTCTGTCGTCGGATTCGGATGTACCCACCATGCCATTATACCCACGTTTCCTATGTACAAACACTTTTCAAGGGTGGAATACTGAAATTGTCCTCTCTCTTTCTCGCTTTGATGATGCGCATGCGTCTATCAATATTTTCACAAGCAAATTATATGCGATTCAAGGGTTTTTTTCCTTCACAGGACGAACGATTGATTTAGGGGTGGAAATTTAATTTTCCTTCCTTAATAAATGGACAATGAACAACGACGTCGTCGATGACACAACGGCCAAACGATCATAATCTGCGAAGCGTGTCGATAATGAAAACATTAAAATTGTGTTTTATTTGACTTTTCCTCCCGTGCGTCGTCGTCGTCTGTTGCCGGTGGCTATTAACTCTCAACCCTTTCGTTTGATTGTTCATGCTCATGCTCATGCTCTCACCCGAAATTATAGGATGTTTTTGAGGGATTAGAGTATTTTTGATTTTAATTAATTTTAACGGGGTAACTAACTGTTTGATGGGATTTTGTTAGCACTTGGGATGGGAAATGAGTAGCAATGGCATGTGATTACATTTTTAGATGTTTGAACTTAGTAAGGGAGTGAAATTTTTGTTATTTTTGTCATCATGGCATCAAATGAAGAGTTCTAGTGGAAATTAGTGTGTCTACCTTAAAGTCTGCGTAATATCGTACGTGATTTTCATCCTTGGCCTGTTCATACAACTCCTGAAGTTGCTTCGCGTCTCCTCTGGCGGAGTTCTAAACAGCAAATGTCACGGCCAAAATGCATGGTCCCTACAAGGTGGACTGTTTAATGAAGTCCTGTTGCCCTGCTCGATATGTCATAGCAAATAGAGGCTGAAAATCATCCCAATCATCTTGTTTTCTATACCGAACTTAGGTAGGTTGAAGAGGTGACTGCATCGCGTGATACTGATTTCACTCGGATCTCTACGGATCCAGTCTGTTCCTCTGACGTGGAAACTTCAGTCTGAAAGGACAAAAAAGAAAGGAAAAGTCTGAGTGAGTGCGATTACGTTCGTTCGGCCTCCCTGAATCATCCTGAATTTCTAGTAAATTTAAAAATGACTTTTGGTGGCTTTTTAGACAGGTCGCCCAAGTCGTTGAAATAGTATTTACCGAGGGCCGTCTTTTTTGTTCTCTGAAGGCTGGGACATTCGCATAGGAAGTGGGTTGTGTTTGTGTCTGTTCTTTAACGCATTCTTCTAAAGTGGACCGCCAGTAGGTTGTGGCCTTTGATAATCCCTATGAAGAGTGGCTAAGTTTGATCTGTTTAGCGCAATAATGTGCCCCGTTTAAGTCCAGAGTTTCCTGGAGATGCGGCATGATGAGAGTGTGCTCCATTTCTCATCAGCTTGTCTTTGAAAGTCTAGTGCAATGCTGGAGTACTTAGAAGGTCAATGCAATACCAATCTGATTGTGGATCCATTGGTTTAGTCCTTGTTTTGTGTATGCTTCAAAATTCCGACCCTGGTCCGAATCCAACGTAATGGAGGTCTCACATTGACAGAAAACTTCTTTAACCAAGTCTTTGGCGACAGTTTCAGTGCTCTGATCCGGAAGTGGAGAGATTTCCATCCACGTGGCAAAAAAAAATCCAGGACGGCAGAGGCCCCAAAATGATTCGTTGAAAAGGCTGATTCATCTCATGTTCTGCTCTCTGGACCTCATTTTGATGCAAAAATGTAATACTCAGAGCAACACGGCTCCACGTCCTCTCTGACTCCAACCCAGCAGTAAAAAAACAGCTATCCTAGATTCCGGAAAACTAAGTTCTTTTGTTCCTCAAAGAAGAGACCCGCACCTAAGTCCAGTTTGGAACCATGAATCAAGATCGATTTGGGCTTATTCGAGATTTCCGCAACACGGTTCCACATCCTTCCTGGCTCCAACCCAAACCTAGAAGTTTCAGCAGTAAAAAACAGTCATTCTAGGTCCCGCAGAACCCAGTTGTGGTCTGGAAATCTTATTAAGCTGTTTAACTCCTCGAAAAAGAGACCTCCATCTATGTCCAATTTGGTTATTTCGCTATTCTCTCAATGTTCTCTGCTTGGAAAAACGCAGAGAAAGGTCTCTCGAAATCTGGAACAGTGTAGTCCAAGTTGACATTAACGCCCAGATAGTTGCCTAATGTCCGGGCATGGTTGGTGGTCGGTTGGTTGTGGAAGATGCGAATACATAGCTTACGCCTGGGTTGGGTCGACTGTAATTGGCCTCAAACGGCTGTTCGAGAAAGTTTTGTTTGGGGGGAATAGAGTTGGTGAACCCCTGGGCATGCCCATACCGTGTTTTGACTAGCTACTTCTAAGAGCAATCGTCGCTACAGATTCTTGCATGAAGAGGTCTAAAGGATAGAAGATCAAGAATTGTTTTCATCCTCGCTATTGGTGCTGTTCTCATCGCACTATAGTTGTTCCAGCACATGCAAGTCTCTATATGTAGGTCCAGATTCCTACCTTTTCCCAAATATTCTTCAACGCTTTTTTCTCCTGATATTCACTTTCCAATTTAGCTTCATGGATGTTCACTAAATGATTGGCAAAGTGGCCGTTGACAACGAAATCATTTCCACAGCCCTGTCAAGTCATTAAGCAGACTTGATGGCTATAAACTGACAATCGGATTTCATCACATAATACTTGTTGATCTAACCTCAACTCCTTGTCGGTCTCACAAATCATGAATCCCCTTATCAACACTAGTTCCGTTCCAAATTATCAAAAGCAATGTGTATGGCCGCATGGGTTATTTCCAAAATTTTGTTGGGAAAGGGCCTGTTACTGTTTCTAATTCTCCCTAATCGCTTCAATAACAACTAAGTTCAAGAACGCCTTCAACACAATAAACCAGTTTTTGATAAGCCAAAGACAAACTTGCGTCCCACTATCAGTGGCACGTTTTGAACTTTCAAACAATTAATTGTTTCACACTTCCGATTATTAACTCCACCGCAGTGTTGTTATAGACAAAAACTACAAAATTTAGAAAAAAAACAAATAAACACCAGCACAAGTGTTGTATCTTAATTGCCGCAATAAAAATCACTTAAATGTCCATTTGCAAAAGATCATTATTTTATTGTGGCGATAACCCGTGAGCGCAAGACCGTGGCATGATATTCTTTTTTTTGTATGTTGTTGCTTCAGAAGAATACCATGATAAGAGCCGAGTGGTGTTTGGACAAAGGACCAAAGGCCAAACCAGGGGATCAAATGATGTAATAACTTTGGCGGCGGAAAAAACTCATGATGGTGTGTCCATGATTGTTTCAAACTCGGTTAACTTAACGGGAGAAAAGTAGATATCAGTGATAGAATTCTAAAAGGAGGTGGATGCAGTAGTTAAGAGTAATATCATCACAACATAGTCGTTTGCAACCATCCTTGAAAGCATTGCATCATTTTTTTTACACAAGAATATATGAACAGAGCGACTGAACGCACCCACTACCACCACTCAACTTCGATAGAAGTTGTATCCTTCTACATGGATGACTCTAAGATCAAAGATCGGGTATTTGAGGGTGTTTTCTCCGACGATCCTAATCAAAGCCCATCCTTACGCCTTCTCAACTACTTCAGCGAAGCAATAATCCGGTCAAATGTGCCTTGTCTTGGTAGCCAAGCTGCCGAACAACCCTAAAATTTCGAGAATCGGGCTCGTCAACTTCTAAAGTAGTCTCTGACATCTCTTGACAAGATGGGAGAGCAGTTCACCTAATCTGGGTGCCAGAGCACAGAGAGAGCCAGAGAGTAAGGTGATTCAGTCAGACTAACAAACAAGCTCAGAAAGCTTGATCAGGTTTAGGAGACTGTACAGTGTACATCAGCACAAAAATAAGTGTCATCACTGCACGGAACCTGGTCAAGCCTTTTCATAAATGAGTTCTGTAGGATCTGTAGGGACCAATATGAGGAAATAAGTATCTTACCTCTCATTCATAAGAAAGCCCCATTTCGGAGCATTCTTCTTCAGCGCCATCTGTGATAGAGCACATATAAACGTTGATTATCTCCTACGTTTCATTCGAAGGTCCAAGTGGTTCGATGAGTATGAATCTCTCTATGATCATGGGTTCACAACAGACTTTCTTTGGTTTGAGTGCGCTGGCAGCATGTACATGGGCTGCCAATATAGGGAGAAAGGGACATTTTCGACAAAAAATTAGAATTTCGTGGGAGGGTAAGTATGAGATCCTAGTCCACCCCGGACTGTAGTGCCATCTTAAGGGAGAAAAATTCTGTTGGAGTTTCTATTCAATTATCCAGCTTTGTATCAAATATTCTAACGTCAGAAAACAAGGACTGCAGAGTGATATAGACCTTTTCAATTGTAACGAGATATAAGACCTCTAGCTCTTATATTGCGACTTTCCAACAAGACCTCTAAGGAAGGTATGGAATTTTGAATACGAAGATCTCATGACTTCACAATGGAATACTCTCAGAATCCCCTTGGTGCCCACTAAAGCTTTATTCTTTTACGGCTTCTCTTCATGCTATCAATGAAGTTTTCAGATCTGAGTACTGATAGGGGAGGATCGGTATCCAAACGTAGAATAGTCTTATAGACTTTCCGACCTTCAAACTAAGCTTAAATCTTTATATACTCAAGCAGGATTAGATTGAAATCGGAAGAAACCTAAATGTTTATGCAGCGGGTTTGACGAAGAATGTTCCGCATACTTGGGAAGCATGGTTACCGGCAAGGCCTGGCAGTTGAGCTAAATAACAATAAAAACGAAGGTGCACATCTTTAACTCAAACGTCAAACGTATACGGCTCCAAAATGTGTAATAAAAAGAACAACACACTAAATCACTAAGCCAATCATGCAACAAGGCTTGGCGTATACTCACATGATTTCTATGGAAGCTACATGGACGATGGAGACGAGGAAACCACCTTCTAGGTACCTGCCTAGCTCTCTCCCGCAAAAGAAAACTTCACTTAAGAGACTACTGTTGTAAAGGAGAAGATCTGAAAACTTTAGATGTTTGAAGCCTCCTAAGCTTCATCAGAAGCTCCAGTTGGTTCAAGGAGTATGCATGGAAATTTCTCCAAAAGCCATGTAGTATCACAATGGACCTATTATTGATCTACGAGTGTTGACTTAAGCTGTCAGCCGCCTCAACCTAACCTAATTCTACAAAAGGATAGAAAATTATTTTCCCCTTATACCCTTATAGGTGTAATTACGGAACACAACACTCTGCGGTACCATATGAAGAAGCTTCTAGCTCTAAGTATTTCGAAAGAAGAGCTGCGATGACGAGGAAGTTCATGAGGATACCACCTTAGACACAGATTTCTCGGACGTCACTTCTTCTGGGATCTCGAGGAACTATCCGACATACCAGTTAACGACCTGTGTGTGTACCACAGCAGACACATTAAGTAAGCTTAACTGCTTTGTACTCTTTAAGTGGGTGAGGTTAGATTTCCCCCTCTGGGTATCAAAATGGGTCTGTAGAGGCAGTTCCTCTTCGTCAGCCCACGTACCGTACATAACCTAACTTCACTCTATTGTTTGTATTCTTGACAGTTGTAAGGCCATTTCACTGTCGTCGACGCCTCTTTACAGTTGTAAGTAAGTTATACTCTATAAACATCAGACAACTGTCAAATGAGTAGTGTCAAACGATAAACTAAATGAAAATGGCCGTCAGTTGATGTTGAAAACCTTCATTTCATCCACTCTTTGCAAGTGACAGACACTAAGTAGGCGTATAACATCAAAACCATACCAAAACTTAAGCCCCGAAACCCGACTTGCAAACTCAATCCACGAGCCGTCAAAACAGTTTCCATGAATTTCTGTTTCTCCCGCTTAAATGATTAACCGAATATTAATTCCTTCGTCTACATAAATCTCACTAATGCCCAATAAAATATTCAACAGCAATCCGGGGCTGGCGATTATTTGAAACAATTTTTTTTTATTTTTTCCAAAAATTAGTGTCAAGTCTCTCGCTTCGAATCAGACACTTAAATGTGTCATATCACTTGTAGAATCACTTAACTGACACGTTCTTATTATTTTTCGTTGAAAAATTATTTTTATTTTTTTTTATAAATTCAGTTCGCACTTTGCGCTCGCACTTTGCTTGATGAGTTCAATTCCTATGCGAAACCAAAATAAAATTATATTCAGCGATAAGAAAACTCATTAGCGTATAAATTTGTGTAAATACAAAATAGCACGGAGGTTGAGTGAAGATCTGGGTAATTACCCGAACGCTTTACGTGTTTCGGGACCAAACAAAAAAAAAAAGATCTGTAATCCGATCAATCATCGCACGAATATCAATTGGACAGGAAATGTTGTGTTTGAAAAATAAGAAAGTTCGACAAGAAGCTGCTTTCCAGAAGCAATAACAATAACGCGATTCGCTGAGTGAAATATGAAATAAAGCGGACGACACAGATGAACTTGGATTATAATTCTGAATCCAACTGAAATGGTATTCACACGCAATTACTACGTCTTGTAGTTGGAATATTGATTTTGAAAGACATTTTTTCGATTTAGAATAGCAAAGAAGACTTTTAACGGGGAAAAACGTTTTACTCGGGACAGTAAGTGTGACACAAAATAGATTTCGGACTACTAGTTCAGCTAGAAACTTGAAATTTGGTGTGCAGGTAGGTCTTACCTCGCATATACTCAAAAATCCTTAAATATCTCCCTCGAACCCCCTAAAAGGGGGTAAAACTGAAGTCCTTAATCCGATATAACGAAAATTTGATCAATTTTCAGTTATAAATTGGGAACTTTTAGTTCTTTTTCCCTCATTATATACCAAGGTCTACATATGTACCAAGTTTCAAGTTTCTAGGTCCACTAGAAGTCCCTCAAATGGGAAATGGCACGTCGTGGCCCGAAAAAGATCTCGGACTTCCGGGACAGTTAGAAACTTGAAATTTAGTTTGCAGGTAGGCCGTACCTCACATATATCCAAACAAATTTGACTTTTTCAAATATCTCCCGCCAGCCCCCCTCAAAAGGGTTATAATCTGGGGAAAAATTACTTCTTAATTCAATAAAATGGCAATTTTACCAATTTACAGTTATATATTTGAAATTATCACTAATTTGCCTTTAGTTGTATTCCAAGGTCTACTTATGTACCTAATTTCAAACTTCTAGGTCCACTAGAAGTCCCCCTATTTTGAAGATCATGTCACAGCAACTCACATTTTATGTCCTAGCAGCTTTAAGTCTTCAAAAACGGAAATTGCCTTTCCACCAAAAGCAAGGTATTGCGAAGGTACATCCAAGAGTTTCCACAGGAAGACGGACGGAAAGAACTATTTTAAAGGACTGTTTTGGACAATCGACTACAGTGGAGGAACAACCTTGCAAAGAACCACCCATAGATGGGATTCCTACCAATTAAAGGAATGCTGTCGGACCAACAAATGTTGTGCTGTGCATTGAAAGGCTTTGTTGATTCGATAAGATACTTATGCCATGAGTCTCCATTTTTGATAATCTTTGTAACAAAGCGATTTCACGTCTTCAATTTTGATAATTTTTTCCGAAAAAGTTAAGTCTTGTATCTTGTAGGAGGGTACTCACAGAGGAACCGGTCAAAGTGATGTTCTTTAGTCACTGCTATGGCTCTTCGTGGTAAATGAGATTTTGAGAATTTCATAGCTTCAACATGGCGACCATGTTGTCATACTTGTATCGGGAAAATTCTTATAGGTTATGCACTCATGCAAGTAAATAATTGAGTCACAATTTAAGTATCGACAAGGTATCGATGGTCGTTGAAAAATACTTATGAGCCCTTAGGCCGAGTGTGACACATTGGTTGTACCTACGCAAAAGATGGTTTGATGGAAAGCCCTCTCCAGCCTGACTAGAGTGTATAGGGCAGCCCCGCGTTGGAATAGGATAGGGCATCCACATTGAAGACGATGTTAAATTCTATCCCTCTGGGATTTTATTGTAGTATTAGAGCTGCGAAGACCGTATTCCGATTAAGCGAAGAGGGGTTATTGTACGGCACATCAAGACCACTTATCCACCCTGACACCCAAGCGGGTCAAGAGTTGTCAACCAAGGTTGCATAGGCCCTGCAACCGACATACCTAAAAGTGATCTAAACAGGCATAACGATTGGCTACCGGGTTATATGGATATCATGGACAATGAAAGGGCTGATCAATTTACGAAGAAAAGGGTCAGAAGTACCTCTATTTTCGCAAGCCGTTTCAACTCCATCCTCCTCGTCATTTGATCATACTCAATGGAGCATCAATAACTATTAATCATCAATAATTGCCAATCAGTGCGGCTCTTACATGAATCTCAAGCCATAAACGAAGCTGGAGCCGGTATCTACGGCTCAAATTGTAAGCTACCGGTCTCTCTTGGTTGCTCCACTTCTATTTTTTCAAGCAGGGGCCTCCAGACCTCCGTAGAAAACAGATTTTCATCTTTCCCAACAACCAGGCTAAACGACTAAAGCCTTTTCGATTCATAGCTTGCCTGCAGCTGCCTTAACACTCTCAAGCAGCTAGCTGTTTACAAGAAAGTTTAAATGTAATGGATTCCAGGACATGTGCCGACTCTGCTGTGAAGGCCAAGAAACTGTGGAGCACATCTTGTGCGAATGTCCCGCAATAAAAACCTTCGACAGTGGATCACAATCCTGATCTTCTTTTCTCTAAAAGCCTGCATTAAGTTCTGTTGCAAATCTTTGATCTGTGTTGGGTCCTTTCTGCTGAAGGATCTCTTTCATTTCTAGGTTACTTCAGTTTTTCAGTTTTATATTCCTCCCCCTCCTTGCTGTTCTCTTGCTGTGTAGATCTTGCTGGTAGCGCGCTCTAAAGGAGTTATGACGTTCCTTAAACTAGAGCAAGTGCTTTATTGAATTTTAAGAAAAACAAAAGAGATACCGATGCACATTGGTTTTGAATGCTTGTGGGTTGTAGTCCTAAGGAAACACGGTAACATGTAGACTATTCTGCATTCGTGTTGTACGGTTTAGGAGGGAGTCCCTATATTTGACTGTACGTCCCAAAGTGGGTAAACTAATGACCATGAGCATTCAAAGCAGAATACATAGTGCGGGTGAATTGTTGTAAGGATGGAATGCCACTGACTATTTTGCTAGACCCCTGTCTGTAGAAGAAACGATAAAACAATGAGAGATAGGGGCGCTCAAGAGTTTTCGCAACCCCGTGTCACCCACTAGTTCTTAAGCGCGTTTTGGACTGTGTCGAACATTCTACAAGCTTTGAGCTTTATAGATTGAGACAAGATCAGAAGGGATATTGACTATTTGTTTGCATCGTTTAAGGTTACCTAGACATTTGGCAACTTTTTCGACTTCGAATAGGGTAACGGCTCTAGTCGTCGGCCACCTAACTTTTTTTTTTTTACTTTGCTCTTCTCCAGTTACTAAAGTATTTGATGGAAAACATTTAAACAAAATTTTATTGAATGTCGAAACAAATATTAATAGATAAAAAAGAGAATTTTTAATTAAACCCTCACTGTTTTTAAGAAACTACCAAATTAATGAAAAAATTCATATTGCGCTAGTGGTCGGCCGCCAAATTTTAGTGGTCGGCCAGGTCCAATCATCAATGGAAAAGAACATATTTAATTATCATTTAAGGGTTTATTTGAAAGCAAAACATTTAATAAATAATATTTTATTATTTTTAGTCTTTTCGACTTCCCTCTAGCTTCTTGGCCAGACGTTCTTCCTTGCGCTGTAATAGAGCTTCCTGTTCCAGTTGTTTTTTCCGCTCTTTGTTCAAAAAAATGTCCCTCCAACCTTGTGAGGATATAGCACTTGGAGATCTTGTAGAGTCTTTGGATTTCCTCTTGCTTTCAAAGCCAATTGGTTTGGGATAAAATAGGTGGGTCGCTAGTGCATGTGATACGTCAAAAGCGAGATTGTTGATATGGCATTTTCCTCCCTTTCATTGTCAAGTCTTTCTTCTGGAATGCAGTCTGGTTCTCCCTGTATATGTTCTTCTGAGGTGTGTCATATGAGGTTGAACTTCTGGAACATTAGATGAACTTTCCGGGTTGCGGGCCAAATCTTCTCGAAAGCCTACTAGATCTTCCGGCAACTTGCTCTCCTAAAATATTAAATGCCTCCTCTAGGATGCGGGCCAATTCTTCGTCAGATATGTTTTTTTGGAGAGCAAGATGATACATTTGGTATGGTTGATGCTTCAGTTATAAGTTTAACTATGTCATCAGGACTCAGTCCGCATTCACGAAATTTTGAGGACAACTCCAAAATCACCTCAGCAGCAATTTTATAAATTTGAAATCGAAGTAAATTAGACGAATAGGCCGATACCAATCGCAATTAGCTTCAGCGGCCGAACACTAGCTTCGTAATTTCAATAATCGGCCAGCAGTGCGCCGACAACTTTAGTACCTGGCCGAGCACTAAAATTTCTCAAACATTTGTTTGCTTAACGGTGAAATCAGAGCAATTCATTAATAAACTTTCAATATTAGCCGTGTTTTTTTGATAATTATACTCACTTGAGTCAAAAAAACGATCTATACTCACTTCATCCCCAGTAGCAGCCGCACCAACCAATTGGTTTGCGGCTCGATTTCTTTTTCTCCATTTGACAGTTTGCAAATGTCAAAACCGAGAAAAAGCAACAAATACGATCGGCTAAAGGCTAATTTATGAGATTTTTTGTGCTCTGGTGGTCAACTTATGTAGTTCTATCCTCACTTGCTGCTACTGGGAAATTTATCCCCACTTGGTGTGTTGTTATTGCTTTGTGTGTAAAATCTTACTGGGCTGGGTATACAGCTATCAAAAAAACACGGCTATTGTACGTCAAAAGATAAATTTAAGCTTTAGTGCATTTCTTTAGTGCTCGGCCATCCCAGGCCGAGGACTGAAATTCGCATTAAATTGGGTGCTAGTAGTCGGCCACCCCATTATTTACACTGATATTATAATTTTGTAATCTTTGCACCACTAAATACATACCTTATGCTTTTAAGAACAAAACAAATTCATTAAAATGTTATCTTCCAAACAAATTGTAACATAAATTAACACTTTTGTAAATACGCACTACTAAAAAAAAAAACAAGAAATCACCACGTTTTTACACTTTTGCAAATGCGCACTGACTGATGTGTATCTACCAGCTGCAGTATTTGCGTAATAATATCAAATTTGAGGGTAGATGTGTAGAACATGTATCTGCTTGTATCTGCATCTTCACATTAAGAAAATTTCTAACGGAATTTATATTACATGAAGAAAAGTGTTAAAGTGGCCGACCACTAGAGAGTGGCCGACCGCTAGTGCCGTTACCCTATGTGACAGATGGCCGCAACAATGTACATAAACACACCGAGGATAGAAACTCCTTTGGCTTCGGTGATCCAGATGGATGTCTGGTTTTCGCTCAAGTACCTAACAGAATACGGCATTAAGAATTGGACGCAATAAGTTCCACTTTAGTAGTAGTTATGCTACATGCCCTTTGGCTTGAAACTTTTAATAACTCTTGTCACACATACGCACTGCCTTGACGTTCAGTTCATGCTCAATTACCGCTGTTGAGAGCATCCCAATAAGAAAAAAAAGATTCGAGTACCATAAAGATGACAGTTCTCCTTAAAATCCTTTAAAAAAAATCCACAAAGACACATAATTAACCTATCAGTACCCAACTTGAAGCCACTTCTGGCTAATGTCAACCGCAATTTCTTGTTTCAATTGAATTCTCATTCAATTTCTTCAGAAAATGTATCCATAACACACACAAACAATGGTCCTTTCATTCTTTCTGCGAAAAAAGAACGAGAAAAAATCTAATCACATCATTTGTCCAATAACCAATAAAATTTCACACGCCTTTAAGTGCGATTCAATCTCTCAATCGCTCCGCACAAAAAAAAAATCAATACCTACTCCAGAAGAGCATTGTATTTGCGTCCGGAATAAAGGCATCCCGTTGCTAAAATTGGAATCACAGAAAGAAAAAAACTCCAAAGTCATTCTCAATTTTTTTAACAAACCATTGTGCTCGTTGATCACAACAACAAAAATGTATCTATCAAGTGAAAAGGTGTCAAGAAACAACACATTTTGTGATGCATCCGCACAGCATGCAGTTTTTTCTCCTATAGGGCGATAATAATAGCAAAACCAACAAACAACAAGAAAAAAAGCAAAATGCTCGCACAATTAACACGGAGGTGCCACAAGGGACCACTCTCAGCCACCCTATGTACTCGTATCCACGGCAAACAATGTTGAAAATGCTCAACGCCATAACAATAGGGACGGACATCGATTCCACCGATTCAATCCCAATCATGACATATTAATAAATATACCCGAATCCGAATGTATCTACAAGGAAATTCGTTAAACTCAGATGCATCCAGCGCACGTTCGATTACCTGGGCGTCCACAAGGATTCCAATGAAATGCACACCCATTCCCATTTCCTACTCAAAAAATATTGTAGCGGGACAAATCGGGGCTGACTGTGTGTATTAGTGTGGATACATCTAGCACGCTGTGCGATAACAAGAGATGAAATTATCATCTGTGAAATCGATATTGCCGCTAATTTTTCTGGACGCTCTTGCTGGATGGAAGAGGCATTGTTGGTTCCATACCACGATCGGAAATCTCCGAGGCGTGAAAATAATAATCGGTTTTTTCTTTTCTCTTTTTCTTCTTGTTCTCCCCCGGCTTGTTTCAATTTATATTTCTCATATTTTTTCGTTAAAGAGTCATCGGAAACAAATTAGAAATTGATCATGCTTTCGCCGGTGATTGGCCTGTGAGCTGTTGCTGTGGTTTTGACGGATAGCCCTTCCGCAGCAGGAGCACATAAACATGACAATGAAAACGTAAAAAGACATTTTTGAGTAAGAGAAGTCCACCAGATATGGGTTTAAGATATCATTTTGATCGCATCATTATCGTAGGAATACCCGTTTTGAGTTTTCACACTCCACAGAGGTGTGCCTTGTGTGTTTGTTGATCGTGTCAATATGAAATGAAAGTTTGATTGGGATAGAATGACGTTTCTTAATTCTGACGTTTTAAGTTACTCCATTAGCAATAGTAGATGGCGTTTATTCTTATTAAAATTGAAGTCGTTTGGAGTTTATAATGAATCTCGAAAGCTAATAAGAAAGTTTGAAGAAAGTTTCTAAAATCAAAAAGGCGTTAGATAAACAATGGAGGTACCTACCTACATACTTAAAATACAAAATTAAATTATACGTGTAACGCAGTGGATTCCCGCGCACCAGAAGTGAAACTTCTTTGCCGTCGGTTAAAATCTTCCAGTTCAACGGAGTTAAAGAAGTTTTTCTTGAAACAATTGACGAATATAATGATCTACTACCTTCTTTAACCACGAACTATAAGGGTATTCATAACCCCTTTAGCGTTAGTGAATTATATTTAAAAAAAAAGAAGGTTTTCTACGACTTGGTCAAAGAGATCCCTGTACAACGATGAAGATGGCTAGATTATGACGAGCGGATCTCTGGGAAACTAAGCAGAAGAAGACGACGTCAAGCGAAAGTGAATGGTGACCTCAACTAACTCGGCGTACGAAACTGCAGGAAGCTAGCTGAAAATCTTTCTGTTTCCTTGGTGAAAGTCATGGGAATGACTATGTTTCAGGTTCGGTATCCACATAAATCTCAGGATATTCTGTCTCATTCTCGATAAGGCTGGGCAGTGCCATAGGAAGTGTTCGATGTCTTCTTTTTCTTCGTTCCAGTTCTCACAAGTCACTTAGTCAGTGTTTTTAGAGGTTCACTCTATCATCTGCGCTCCTTTTCTTGCCGGTTCTTCGGCTTTATCGGTCCTTGTCAAACCTTTGTGGCTCGGTAACGAGATAAGGCGGACTTCGTTGTGACTGACAAGCAGGTTGGGGGTTTTTGTTTTTTTTACATTCTCTGACCAGATGTGGTCTGGATCTTGAATTTGTGACGCCTTCAAGTGCTGATTGACTGTGTGGTGTTTCAAGAGAACTCCAAAGTTCCTTCAAATAGCAAAGACTTCTGCTTGACGAAGAGTGCTATGTTTCATAGTCATAGTTTTTTGTCACGGGTGTCGTATTTTGTATTTCGAATAGTAACCCACTATCTCTTTATCGATTTCAAAGTGCCCAAAAGGTTGGATAACACCAGAAAAGGAACACTTTTTTGGTCCCTAGACGGACATTGTTACATCCCAAATCAATGTAGAATTGTCGGGCAGAACCACAAGCCTTTGTTTATTGAAAAATAGGTCTTTGTAAATGCATCACTCTCAACAAACCGCATGACGGAAACTCTCAGGTTGCAACCAGAGATTGTCTGTGTGAGTGAGATACTGCAGTTTACTCCGATGAATCAAAAATGGATATTGTTAACGGAGCTGGGGTCTTCTGTGAGTCTCGAAACACAAATCGCTCTAAAAGGCAAAAGTATGGCTCCAACGTTGTCGCAATAAAGCAAGCTGTGGGAAATAATCACGAACAGGATCGGTAAGTTTTAAGCGCGTTCAACTGGACGAGGTATCAGCAGTCAACAAGGTATTTTCTACCGGCGCCAGTAACGAAGAAAAGGATCAAGCATGAGCCACCAACAGGCCTTTATCGAGGCTAGTACACTGCTTTGGACATTATACAAAGAAATAAACATATAATCCGTCGAGAAATCTAATAAATAGTGGTGTGGATGATACACATGTATCCAACTAGATCGATATGGCCAGTCTACCTACGACAGGACAGAACTCGCTACAATATCCGAACTGCTGTTGGACAACTGATAGGCAATAATGCAGTGTTGCTAGGTTTAGGTCTTTCTTACAACGGCCACTGCAGAAGCTGTAGCGAAGCGATTAAGAAATAGAATACAGTGGAATCTGTTTACAACAACTTCGCTTATAATGACTTTTAGTGACTTAGACACAACAACATGTTAGGTTTGTATACAATAAAAAAAGTTCGTTTTGTGCGTCGTCCGGTTAGAACGACTTAATGTCACTCGTCCCTTGATCGTCGCTATATCCGGATTCTACTGTATATTCGTCAACTACTTCGTGACTGCACTACACTAGCACTTCAAAGAAAGGTTGCTCTTGGTAATTATTTACTTCTTTTGAGACCCAAATGAGCTACAAAAGATTGAACCAAACAAAAGCTCGATTTTTCTGCCTCCGTTTTGCACTCCAGTCTTCATTACGCTGACCTTGATGGAGCAACGCATTCTCGATCGATATCCTCATATAGACCAAGTTGTTGACAAAAAGCTGTTGACGTTCGCTGATACAGTAATTAACATCATGTAGGTACCTATTATTATGGTATCGGGAGGGTTGTTCACAGCCCTTGGAACTGCGGTTTCTAGCCAATCCTATTGTATCTTGTACCTAAGCAATGTTGAGGAGCTTAGAGGGCCTCCTTTCTTAAGAATCGGACAAACAATGCTGATTTTCCATTCATCGGGCATACTTTCGTTTAATCATCTCATCTTCCACTGCCTTCAACAGGAACATCGGGATGTTCGAAAGAAATACTGCGAATTATAAGCAATGGCAACAGTACCAATAATTCTCCCTAGCCATTCTGGACACCACCCTCGGAGCAAAAGACTGAAACCTAATACCACCTGAGTTTCAATAAATCACTATACACCAACACTAGCGCTGTGTGAATAGTATCATGAGGGTATTCATAACCCCTTTAGCACTAGTGAATTATATAAATAAAAAAAAACAGTTTGGTAGTCTGTAGCTTTATTGTACTCAAGTTAAGGTATCGCTAGGCATACCTATTTAGGTATTTCTTCCTTGTCGGGTTAGATGGAATTGTTGTTTTTGCTGGAACTCACAGCGTGGAGATGAGTGTAAGTGCTGGTTTACGTACAGGTAACCTGCAGACAGCACTTGTTTACCCTTCGAATACCCTAATAATTCCGGTCCTAGATGTCTCAATAAATAGAACTGTTTAGCAGAAATTGTATAATACTATCATAGGTAGTCACCACTGAATTTATACAAAAACTTGCATCGTTGGCATCATTTTTATTTTTAAATTTCAATAAGGAAATCCTTTTGCTCAACCTATATACCTACCGACGATTAAATAGATATTGCACTACAATATTGCACACCACAAGTAAGGCGTCGGCATTATTAATTAATTTCAGACCGCTTCATGGTAGATACCGACGCACCAGTCTTCTAAAAAAAAAACTCTTCACAAAGTTTACTTCGTCCCGAAAATATACTATTTATCTTATTTAGTCTTAAATAACTTAAGTTTTTATTACAAAACAAGTCTCAACAGAAGAATTATTTAATTTTAACGAAACAATATCCCACATCTCATTAAAACTCTAGCATCTTCAAACATTTATATTCCTAAGAATAATCTGCCAACCATACCTAACCAAAAAAAAAAAAAAGACTCTTAATTGGATTGCTATAGATATGCAGGGAAAGATTCTTTAGAGTCCAATATACATTGGTAAATCCCTCTTCCTTAGCCCTTAAACAAACAGTAATAAAACAATTTCAACAAAAACTTGGAAAAAGAAGAAAAAATATGTATCTACACATCCCTCACCCTTCAGGCCACAACATCATTATTAGAGCAATGAGATAAATGGCACAAGAAATGAGATAGAAACTCTTCCACGCAAGGATGCTACTATACCTACTCTCTTCGTCGCTAAATTAGGAGCAAAATAACGAACAATAGATAAATAGATACTTATGTATCTATACATCCCCTCGCATAGCACAAAAACGAAATAAACTAATGGGAAAAAATCAGTTTATAATAAAATACAATTATACCAAATGAACCCAACTAATTTTCCACACAAACACACACTCACCAGGGCCGAGAATAACAACTAATCCCGCCTTCAGATACCACAATCCATCTCTTTCTCTCTCCCGTTCAGGGATAATTCAATTCCATTTACCAGCCATCCAAGACCAATGGCATCCATGCGCATTGTTGTCTCACCCCAAAAGATTGCTTTTATATCGCAAAAGATACAAAATTGTATCTGTGTGCCTGGGACAGCCCCTTTTTCTTCACCCATTCACACAGGCAAACTCTGTCTCAGATACAATATACATTGACAAACTGGTTTTCGGTGTGAAGAGTGAAACGGGCAAAAACTCGACTTCCCACACACAGCAACAGCACACTTCGTAAATCCACATCGGGTTTGTGTTTTATTCTGACTCTGACTGTCGTCGAGAGATCACATAGCGTGCGCGATCCGTTCGTTGTATTTTTTTCGTTGTTTTTTCTTTTGCTACCTACCTACATATACCGCAGCTATTTGCCTAATCGAGTGATATTGTGACGTGTTTTTGACAACAATTACGAACTAATCAATCGGTTTCCACCTCACATTCCGGTTCTTCCATGCGAGTAGGTAATATGTGCGTTCACCTACGGTGATCGATGTTACAGTGAAGTGCTCTAATGAAATTGAAAACAATTTACCTAAGTGAAACTAAACAAAAGAAAAAAATAGTTAACTTCTATACCTACTCTTGTGCCATTGCATAAAGGGATACCCAAACATTTTGGTAATTTATGACTAAAATGATTCCGCCGGTTCCTACATCAGCTGTGATGATGCCAACACCAAAACAAAAAATCGGATTCAGTATTGAATCTATTGTTGGCGGCAATGATGCCTCGAATCCATCATCACCGCCGCCACCAACTGCCACACATCAGCTGCATCATCAACTGCACCATCATCCGTCGTTGCATCAGCACATTTTGCAACAGCAAACCTCGCCAAAATCTGAAACTCGGCATGACATCCAGGATATCATCAATCGATTGCATAATTCTGCTGCTGCTGCTGCTATCCACAACAACAACAACAATAATAACAGCATCCTTAGTGGTTCATATAGTCCGCCACAGACGCGACTAACACCCGAAGAGTCGATTATGCATTTGAAGCGTGAACGCTCGCCGGGATCTCATCAATTACCACATCCGATACGTCATCAGCCGCCTCATACGCCACCGCAATCTGCCTCACCGATATCATCGCATGCCTCACCTCACCACCAGCAGTCCCAAATGCAAACACCCACCTACAACAAAGGACCGATAATGGTGCCGGGAATGCCGCCGGCTGGTTTACTGCGACCATTTCCAATGGGTCCAGTTCCACCACAGCCACCGCAAAATCAAATGCCAGACATTAAGGCGCTGCCGCCGTATATCAATGCCCCGCCAGAGATGTCAGTACCGTCACACAATCCACACTTGTTGGCCGCCGCGCAATTTCAAATGGCCGCCGCTTTGCAAGCTGGACATGTTCTAGGACCGGCTGCTGCAGCCGCTGCTGCGGCCGGTTTGCCACCACACTCGCCATTCTTGCCAAATCACGGTGCAATGCCACGGGAGAGTTACCCCCTCTATCCATGGCTGTTGAGTCGGCACGGAAGGATTTTCCCCCATCGATTTCCAGGAAGTAAGTATCTAACAGCAAGTTTTACGTATCTAATGACGGAAGTGAGGCTTTTTTGTGTGTTCAAATAGTGATTAGTGTATGTGAGTCCGGGGTAACTTCTGAAAAGGGGTAACAAGTGTAAAAGTAGAGTGAAAAATGTTGTCTAACCTCGAAATTGTACAAGAT
Organism: Criorhina ranunculi; assembly: GCA_951813785.1. NCBI lineage: Eukaryota > Metazoa > Arthropoda > Insecta > Diptera > Syrphidae > Criorhina > Criorhina ranunculi. The sequence continues at coordinate 2,279,245 of OX638381.1, forward strand.
TCATGTAAACCGAGCACAATTTTGTCGAAATAGTTACAAGATAGCTCTACTTTCTTTGAAAATTTCCATCTAAATGCAGTCAAATTGCGTGGAAGCTTGTGATAGATACTTAGAGACTCCATGTGGACAACAATTTGTATCTAGTTGAAGTTTAACCGTACAGAATGGCAAAGTTTGCACCTAAATGTGACAAATGACTAAAACTGCTTAGATTCCAAGAAAAGATACACAATTACTTGGTTGAAGTTGCGTACCGCAAGGCATGACTCAACTATTTGCATTTACATGTAGAAAAACCGCACAAAATGACGCTTAACAAACACAAATGTCACCTAAAAGAGAGAATTTCTGTATTGAAATACTTTAGATACAAAAACGTTGTAGATCGATGCGAACGATATGAAGATATGTCGTACTGAACGTTGTTTTTACAGAAAGAAGCGTTGATTTGAGACGAAATAGTTGTAGGAACATGTTGCGGCAACATTTAAATGAATACAAATAAAAATATTTGGCTTTTGACGCGACAGCTCATAGGGAGACAGAGACAAGGCCTAGCTTCTTGGAATCATTCATGTTGTTCGTGTTATATATTTCGCTTGAATGGAAGGGATCTACAGTTTTATTGCCGACTCCAAACGACGGATTGAGATGCTTTTTCTTGGAGGATTGTCATTGAAAAACAGACGTTGTTACGCAGATAGTTTTGTCCGAACCTACATCGACTTTGACAAAGAAGTGCATTTTCACAAAGAACATGCTCAGATACCACTGTTTCCACTTGGATGTGCAACACAATTTCATAGCTAAACATCAATCGGGAGTGAAACTATCTCGTAACTCCTACATCATTAGCATCTTTCGAAAGTAATATTCCCAAAAATCAGGGGCAAACGTTTTTCACATTAAATTTAACGACAAAACCAAAAAAAAACTCACCATAAGCCATCATAACGTATTGATAACTTTTCAATTCGAAATTCTCCATATCCCATAAAGATCCTATCTCAGATACTTTATGATTTGATGTAAATTTCCCCGCCAGATATTGATGTTAATTGCCCCCAAAGACACAGCCAAAAACAAAGCGCTCAACGGCAAATTAGCTATTAATTTATGAAAATTAACAATTCAATTAGCAAAACAACTCCATCGACCGACGTCGTCGTCAGTTTTATTAAGCAATTAAAGAGCTTTAGATTCATTAGCCGCCTCGTTCATTATTCCAATCCTATTGAATATTAATCAAATCGATTACTAATCATTTTGTTTTTTCTGTTTTTTTTAGATTTCCTTTTGCAACCGTTTCGCAAACCCAAACGCATTCGTACCGCATTTTCGCCGTCACAATTGTTGAAACTAGAACACGCATTCGAGAGTAATCAATATGTTGTCGGAGCCGAACGTAAAGCACTTGCCCAATCGTTGAATCTATCCGAAACGCAAGTGAAAGTGTGGTTCCAAAACCGACGCACAAAACACAAACGCATGCAACAAGAAGACGAAAAAGGCAGTGGCGGCGGCGGTCAAGGTAACTCTTCATCGGACAAGAACTCAAATAACAACGGTGCCAGCTGTGATGAGGAGGATGATGAACTAATCGACATGGAAATGGATGACTGTCCAAGTGATGACGAACTAGACGCCAGTCACTAGTAACAGGTGTGACCATCTCCTACCATCTACATATATCTCTCCTAAAAGTCTGGGCATTCTATATGCGTTTCTCATTCAAAGTGTAAATAGTTTTAATTTTTTTATTTATGATTTTGTGATATACTATATAATTTGCGTAGGTGTTGTGTTGGTGCAGATTGTAAATATTTATAACAAAACTATAGACAGTGCCAAACCCAAAAATAAAAATAAAAAATGTTGTGTGCACTAATGAAACTTGCAAAACTTCAAATTGTACAAAACTTTAATGGCGAATTGTATATAATAAATTAAAGTGGCACTATTTCGAAAAACGGTGCTGTTATCTTTAGGAATTAAATGTCTCTACGATACCTATTACTTTTATTTTATATAAAACAAATTTTTAATAATACATACTAGAGATTTGAATAAGAAATTAAGAACTTTATGTAGACTTTAGAATTTTAGAAATGAATTTTTTGTGAGAGCTAGGCTTAGAGTGTTAAAGTGAAAAATCATTAGTTTAGCCCAAGAAAAAATACAAAAACAGAATTAAGGACATAATTTAAAATAAAAAAAAACAAATCGAAAAGAAAATTTATGAAATTGCATCTTTTTTGTTGTTGTAAAGTGGGCTGTGTGTCCTCCAAGGCTGCGCATCTCCTGCTACAAGTTATGTAAAACCATAATTAAATCGCACATGATTTACAATGTACCACCCGTGCATTAACCTTTATGATGTCAAGACCATTCTGCGGCCTCCCAACAAGTACAGCTGAAGGTTGTATAAATAATTGGGTAAAAGATACTGCACAACATTACTGGAGAGAAGCGAAAGGTAACAGACAAGCCTCTTTCCAAAAAAGAACGAAGCAACTTCTACAACAAACAAGAAGTCAGATTCGAATCGTCACAGTCTTCCTAACCGGAAACTGCCGGGTTTCAAAAATATCTTATGACTATGGGAATAGCACAAGACAACACATGTGGGATGTGCAACGAGGACGAAGAATCAGCTAAACACATACTAAGACACTGTAACTGCCTCCTAAGAACTCGTATTCGTTTTCTAGGGAAATACTATCTCGTGGCGGAAGATATCACCCAAAGACATAGAAGGTTTCATCGCGCACTCCGGCATCATGGAGGAACTCTAAAGAAGAGGATATCAGTGGGCGTAGTGATAAGGGACTAAGGACCACCTCAAATCCCAAGCTGTGGACATACGGGCGACAAAGTCCTCTGCAAAGGAGGACAATTTCTTCTGAAGTGGATAAATATTTATATTTGCAAGGATACACGATCTTGCTTTACCGTTGTCCACTAATTTGATCCTCTACGATCCAGGGGTCATTTTTGGATCAAGACTACGTCGTCTCCTTTGTTGGCTAGTCGGAAATGTATGTGGGAATATGCCGGTTTGGAATGAAAGAGGTTAATCTGGTAGATAGGTAGGTTTGGTAAGGTCCTACCAGAGGCACGTTTTGATACCACGACTCACGTGACTTGGGTGCTGATGGGTGTGCTTAGGCGTAGTTTTTCAGAACCATCCTGTGGAGCTCAGAAAATGAATAATGTCTGATAATTCCTTAATGAAGGGCTTGCCAAGTGTGCTGTGCCTGGCTCTAGCTAGTGAGGGGCATTCACAGAGAAAGTGGAATAGGGTTTCGTCTTCATGTTAGTTGCCGGCACTATGGCAGTGGGGGTTCAACGGTATGCCTAACTTAGCCGCGTTGGGACCAATTGACCAGTAGCCTGTGCTAATTGCTGTGATTCTTGCTGCCTCGGTACGGATTCTATGGATAAAGTTATTCGTCCTGTTTTCCTGGCACAGGTTTCTATACATTTCCACCTAGAGTTGGCAATGGAGAGGAAGTGTTGGAAAATCTTGCCCTTGAGAGGCATCAAGTGTAGAACCACATCTGGCGCATCGGCTCTTTCATTCCTCTCTATGTTACGATGGCCAGGAACCCAGAGGAGAGTGATGTTGAACCGAGCGTTAGCCTGCGTAAGAGTTTCCTTACACTGTTCCACTAATTTGGAGGACGAAGTGAAAGAGTGGAGCGCTTTGAAGGCAGCTTCGCTGTTAGTAAAGATTCCTATGTTGCAGTCCTCTCTAGTACCACCGCCTGGAAAACACTCGAGGAATCTGGAAGGCGGTACGACTTGGATACGTTAAGTTCCGCTGAGAAGACAATCCTGGAACCATCGGTAAAGATCGATACTTGGTACCTCGACAGGGATGAGTTATTGTTCCACTCCGTCCTATCTGGAAAGAGGACTTGGATATTGTTATTAAATTTGAGTTTACGGATGTATTTATATGTGCAAGTCCAGCGACATAATATGGAGGAGCACGTTGAGGGCTTCTGTCGGTCTCGAACGCAACGCTCCCGAGGTCCTAATACCAGCTGTTCGTTAGACTCTGCTAAGTTAAGTGATCTTGTAGGCTTTGCTTAAGGCGGGCCACCATACGAGCGATTCATAAGTAAGGATTGGATGAACTACAGTAGTGTACATCCAAAGGACAATCTTGGGCTAAAGGCCCAAAAAAGTCAATCTGAGTCGATCACAATTTTGTTGGCCTCCTATCTGGTACTGAGCCTGATTCTTGAAGCTCTTATTCATGGAGAAAGAGTTTATTAGGATCTCACCATCTCTAGGTCTAACAGCAGAAGACGGAGTTTGTTTGAAGATTGTTGTAGAGATATACATAGTGTCAGGGAGAATGAGAGTGGTGAGTAATAACATTGGCCAAACTAGGCCACGCAATGTTCCAAACTTTTTCTTGTAGATCTTCCTCGTTTTTTTTTTTATCCCGTTTGATAGTCCCGTCGGATGCTACCAGAGATCCTTTGTTTATGAAAATGCAAGCTCATTTCAAAGCCCTTTTCAGGATTTTCCAGCTTTCCTCTAGTTATAAGTTGGGAGCAAGGGATTACTGAGTTTGAAGATCCCGAGAATCTTTTTCAAATCTGAGGTTTTAGCTGATTTTAAACAAAGAACGGGTTTTTTGTAGACTTGGGATCAGATCCCTTGTGCGCCTGGCCATACCTCACCCAGTCTTTCGATCACTAGCTTGTGCGATGAACTTCACTTGGCCCTGATGCCATTCATTGTCCTGTCAGGTCGGTATCATCTCCGAATGGAGCTTTGTCATGCCTGCAAAGAGGTGGTGCGAACAACTTTTCATTGTTATAGAGACCAAACCTTTGTCCTCCCGCTTAGAAGCCCAACGCACTTACTACTAAGCCACGGCGACCTCGGTAAGGTGGCTATAGTTTACTTTTTTTCTAGTTGCATCAGGGATATGAGGAATCTTCTTCAAACGCCAATAGCCCATATGCTATTGACATGCGAGATTTATATACCTATCTCGATATTTGCCAACGTTCCACTTAAGGTGGCGCTATAGTCCAGGGTGGACCTAGACGTCAACCAACAAGCGTCTCCAGCCAGGTCGATCTTTAGCCAGCTGCCTCCAGTTTCGCACGCTAAGTTGTTTGAGGTGCCCTTCAACTTGCGTGCGCCACCTGAGTCGCGGTCTTCCACTACCAAATCTCACTTCCGTTAGGTTATTTTTCGCAGCTGCTTTCGGTTCTCTTCATAGCTCTTCTATTCTCCGCAGCTCATTTTGAAGAGTCGTTACGAAATAACATTTTGCCGTCCAATTCTCGATCAGAATCGCAACATGTGGTCGAGGATCAACGATGGACTAGGCAGAGTAATTCGCTGTTGACGAAAATCTATGCCCAGACTGGGACGTCATATAACATAAAACTCTGGAGAGGCGGATCCTTCTAGCGTATTCAGGTCCATCGATGTAATCCAGAGCTCCCTTCATTTACTGCAGTTTGTTGTCCAGTATAAGACGTTTTTAACACTCATCCACAGAACTCCTTTGATGGCACCTTTTGTCATATCGGCTATCACCAAGTTGGTGGTTTGACAGAGCTCCTTTCTCTTCTGCTACTGCGGGTAATCCATTATAGAAGATTTTCCTACGGGCTTCTCTCCTTTTAACAGCAGTGCTGTATGTCAACGGTGTACGTATGAAGTGGGTAGTGCATTTTGAGAGCTTCTCTCGGCTGATTTTGTGGCAAGACTTCTGTTCAAATATGTCTACGGCTATGACAAGACGGTTAGCGTCGCAAAAATTCTTAAAACACAGACCACCGGCATTGCTGTCACGAAGGTTTTCCTTCTGGCTTCAGGCTTTTAAAATCCTAGGCTTTGGCACCAATCTTATTCCAGTTTCTCAAGGACTTTCAGGAGATTTGCAATATCTCGCATCTAGAACATGAACTTTCGCTCAAGTTTGAGAAATCCAATCATTCATTCCTTGGCGCAATACATTTCCATATGCACATGTTCCTACATACCTACATATATTCAATTTGCCATAACAAGACTGTTAACTGCGGTAATACAGGCTCGAGTCAGCAAAACAACAAAACGTTTTTGTGGCACCATCTCTCGGCAGATAATTTGAACACCTCCAAGAGCGTGATCTGCCATGAAAAATCATTCAATCCGCCCTTCGGAATCTGCAATCATGCGACGAAAATAACATACGCACCATACGAATGGTTGTAAAGCCTGAAAAGAAGCCTATTGGCCTTTCTTCGTCTTCCTAATATAAACTTGAGTCCCAATCGATTGAATTTGACTCCCCTTACTCCAAGTCTCCATGATTTTTTGGGCCGAGTAAAAGCAATCGATAGATGTTCGTTCCTCAGATCCCTCTTTATAGTGCTAATCCAAGTAACTTTCGGTCTTCCTCTTCTTTTTGGGCCTTCTTCCATGCTCATTGCTGTTTTTGCTTTGTTCTTTCTTCTTTCATTTTTTCTTGTATGGAGCCAACTTGCAGACTTCCCCTAATGTGGGCATTACAATCTCTGTTGTGAAGGGTTCAACCTACCGATAATCGTAGCAGTTTCCGTGTTTCAGGTCAGCAGTTACTGATTCACCCATCATGGCCGGCCTCTTTCCCTTTCTCGGCATTTGTCTGTCAATATTCCCAACCAACCTTAGTTCTTTGGGCCACATCATCGCTGTTTATCATTGAACCAAGGTACGTATGTGCATATATTTTTAAAAATGATTCACTCGTGTTTGGTTCACGACATCTCAAGGTCCAAACGCCAAATATTTAACAGTTTTACAAGATGCCTCACAGCCTATGTCTAAACTGACATAACAAACCAGCTGTTAGTGGAAATTTCATCAAAATCGGTTAAGACGTTCTTGACTTTATCACGCACAAACATTGATTCTCACGATTTTCGTTCGATTTACGGTAATTTTGGTCGCGGCCATGTTGAATTTTCCATGATATCTGTAGTTTTTGTTTAATTTGCTCAAACTATCGTAGTAACCATAACTAGCAGTTTCACTAAACGAGGTAATACCACTGCTGTTTCGATAAGAAACCTCCCCCCCCACCAGATTTCTGTTTAACTCTTGAAAGTAATTTCTCGTTACGCTCTGGCCTCTGCCATTACTCGTAAATAGGTTTGCAGCATTTGGCAACATACAGACTATAAAATTAAAAGTATCTACACCCAACAATTTGGCTTTGTTTGCAGAGTAGGTAGGTAGGCAAACCTCAACGAAAAGTTAAAAAAAACGGTGGTCTGCCTTATTTATGATCGTAATGAGCATGCGCATGCGCCATTTATTACTTTCCTCCTCCTTAACTGAACCCAAATTACAAGAAAGCAAACACCAATTCATTACTTCTCCTTTAAATTACTCGTGGCGTGACACGCCCACCAAACGCTGAGGTACAGCAACCCATTACTTACACCACGTGATTATTAAAAAAAAAAAATAAATTCACATTTTAATTGCATCCAAACCGAACATCAAACTAATTTTCTGTTTGTCCGATTGTCCGTCCGTCTTTTTTTTTTTTTATACAATTCGTGTTCCACAATCCACAAGAATAGGGTAATAGGGTAATTTACCCAAATTGGATTACTCAATTCCTTTCCCCCGTTGGTTGTTGGGATTGGGATGGGACACTTGGATTTCTTGGAAAAAAAAACTCAACAAACATGTATGGCGTCCCTTCTCCCAAACGAAATGTGGGTGTAATTTATTATTAATTATTCATTCGGGCCTCAGGCTACTCTAGCTTCAGATCCAGATCTAGAGCTCCACATGTAACGAGAATATTGTTCTAATTCTGATGCTGTAAGCATCGCGCTTCACAAATTTCAACAGAAAATCAAGATCTCAACCGATCCGATCCGATCCGATCCGATCTACCTGCTGTGGAGTTGCTGTTGCTGTTGCTGGTGCTAGGGTTTACGTACGAGACACGTTCAGGTATCGATTAGATCGTGTTCGTTGTGTGTTTTGTGCGGATTAAGTATCCATAAAAATGTATCTCTTATTCGCTTGGTGTCTCGATTGGGATCTCTACCGGAATTTTATTGTCTCTCCCCCTGAATGGATCAATGGGAGACGCAAATATTTTGATCCGGTGTCCATTGATTGAGGAATAATAACCATTTTGATTGAGTGCGTTGCACGGACTATTCACGGCTGCGACAGGCGACAAATACAAATTAAAGCAATTACAGTGGATATTGCCACTCGGGATGTGAGTGGGCTTTGACCTCATGCGGCGTTTAACGATCTCTGGAGTTGCTCCGGAGGACCGTTTAAATGTGGGTTAAATCTAGTAAATACGATCTGATAATGGCATTGGCGCCGAATGGAGTTATTGGGATCGAAGTTGTTGCTTTTGTGTGTGCACACGCAATTTAAATTTGAATTGGATCGCGGGTCGCTCTGTGTTGATGGTTTTATCGATGTCGAGTTGAATTAGACAATGTCTTGATTGGAATAGTAAGACACATGGCGTGCTCAGTATGAAGTTGAACTTTATTGCTATAGCGGCGCGTCTAAGTGTTAACTTTCACAACTACACACTCTAACTCCACCACTGTTGGTCCAGAGATTGGTTGTTCATTTGTCAATGATTGGCCTTGTTTGGCTTTTAAACCGAACCATCAATTTTGACAGCTCAGCAAGGAACCAGCATTGACAGAGTAACTTCGTGACATGTGACATGTTCTCACACGCTCTCTCGAAGGATGTCAGACCAATAAGCTTGAGATATCCATAGTATCCGTCTACTGGCACTTGCCGACCTAATACAGCTAAAAATCACTGAATCAACCTCATTGAGTGGCAGCTGCAAACCCTACCGAAAGAGAACAAGTTTTCGTTGGAAAAGGGATGAAGATCCCTCTTATCACTCGGCTTCGTCCTTAATTTTTCAGATCAGGCAAGAAATTCAACTAGAAAAGGAATGTAGATGAACTTGTTCGTAGTCACACTTTGATGTGTAGACCATTACTCATGCGTTATATGGACTAAAAGTTGATTCGGACTACTACCTATATGTCATGTCTGTCACAATTTCAAATCCTAGCTGAACAATTGAAACCTTTTTTTCACGGCAGGCAATGACGAACCCGAATCCACCCTCGAGGGACACGCACGCAAGTTGAAGGGGACCTCTACCAACTAAGCGTGCGAAACTGGAGGCAGCTATAGCTAAAGATCGAGCTGGCTGGAAACACTTGTTGGTTGAGGCCCAGATCCACCCCGGACTGCATCGTCACCTTAAGAAGAAAGAAAAGAAGAAGGCAATGACGATCTTAATCAGAGTCAACAATAAAAATTGTAGGTTCCGTCCATACACACAACATGAATGATTTGCGAGAAGCTGACTATAAGCCTACTTACCTACCTATGGTGCTATGATTTGGGGTGGACCTAGTACTTAATTAATCAGCCTGCTTCTAGTTTCGCACACCCAGTTGGTTAAGGTCGTTTTCCAGTTGGGCATGCTATCTGAGTTGCGTTCTTCCTCTTCCTCTGCGCCATCCCCCCCTGGTGAATTCGAAGACTGTTCTGATCAGCGGAGAGATTGCCTTCTTAGCCCGAAGAAACGATGATTGGCAAGAGTTGTTCTACACTTGATCTCAGCGCTGCTATCGTTGGTAGACAAAGTCTCTAACTGCTTCAAAGTTGTGTCTGTCTAGGGTTTACGTTTTTTTCGAGACATCGGTGTTGAGTGTCCTTTTTTGCTAACTGTTTAACCCATCTCTTCCCTGCTTTCATCTCAATTCTCATGAGCTGGCTACGGATATCAAGCTGTGGTCTCCCGATTTTTGTCAATATCATCAGCATATGCGTGTAATTGGACGGACTTTTGAAAGATTGTGCCTCTGGTGTTGGCGTTTGAGTTCAATTTCGCCCGTCCAAACCCTCTTTTTCTACATCAAAGAGGAACAGCCCCTCTCTGCTGAATCCTACTGACAATGAATGGGAATCGAACTGACCTTTAGTCAAAAGCCCAGCTTAAGCAGGTACAGCTGACGGTGAGGAAACGAATGACCTATCAATGCTTCGTTCCCAACTTTAGTCAAAAGCCCAGCATAAGTAGGCACAGCTGACGGTGAGGAAACGACTCACTTAAGTCCTGTTTTTGTCTTGTGACTTCTAGTGGTTCTACTTTGTTGGAGTCAGCAAATCACAGAGGCCCTTAATGCCTCAGTTTCGTCAAACCATGTTAACGTGTTTTTTTTTTGTTTTCCTTCGACCGTCTTGTCAAGCATTCATTCGCATGTGTTTGAGCGGGAGCTCCTGCACCTTTCTTGATCGTGTTCGGGCGACAAGTATGCACACTAATCAGTGATCAATCTATTTGCAGTCAAATCCCTTTCACTACAATTGCTTGGACAACAATTTTTCCTGTTTCTCAGTACTGATCACGGACCTAACCTAGAAATAACTACCGATACGATCCTCTTCATTGTAGAATTTGAAAAAAAAAAACTCTTATCAACTGAATTAAACTGAAGTCAATAAATTTGTCACCAAAGACTGATCCTCACTCCCAATCTTATCAACTGGTCATTTGTAGTACAACAGCGTTTCTAAGTAATCACCTTCTCCTCCACTGTCCAGCATTCCGAATCACACCACACAGATCAACGAAGATGGTAGAAAACGAAATCACTTCCAAATGACAAAACAAAAGCGAAAGGGAAAACCAGAAAAAAAAAAGAAAAAAACACGCTTACACAGATGATCCTGAGCCCATATCAGGGTAATTATGGTTAAATAAGATAGCGATCTTGTTCCACGGTGACATTTATTTATTTTATTTAATTTCATGTATTAATCTTCCAGGAAAAACGTTAAACGCTAAACATCCAGGTACAACACATCCAACATCCACTCGGATGTTCTTTAGCCCGGTATTTCTCACTCGTCGTCGTCGTCGTCGTCGCCCAGTCAGGAGGACGTGTTGGGAATTCATAAGCCGGAGTCAGACCGAAGAAGAAGACTCATCATTGTCATTATCACCTTCGCACCAGTGCCAGCTGTAAGAGGGGGTGATGATGATGATGCTAATGTTTGACAAACATTTTTCTGCATTCCATTTGCAGAATGCTCTGCCCTCGCTGATTCTCTTCCCATTTTGGCGCGCATTTTCGTCAACATTTGCGTAAAATTTCGCCGATGTCGTCGTCGATCATTAGACAGGTTAATTGGCCAGCATGTTGCATTGGAATCCAATCTACAGAGTCGAGTCAGAGGCCCGGGCCGGGCACACCTGTGGTCAGCTAAATATAGCTGTTGTGGTGTCTGTCGTGTTTGTGAGGTGTGAGGATGGACGGAGGACTGGTGTCAGGCGAGAATCGAAGACCCATGGGCACCATGTTTTATGTTTCTTCGTTCATTTATTTATGTTAGTGTTTCGCGCTTTCCTCTTGGCCATCCCCTCCCCGTCGTCCGTTGGCCGGATACCTGTGCGAGGAAATTTGTTAAATCGATTATAAAACATTAAATGTGTACTTGTCGTTATAGTATACGAGTATTGTGTGCGTTTTTTGTTTTGTTGTTGTTCGTGTTGAATTTAATATCTGTTGTTTCTTGCTGGCATATGAAGGTGATTAGTTACATGGTGTTCCGCACTATTGGTGTACATTGTTGAATACAATTTGAGACCGAGACCCTTGATCGTGAGAAAGTAGGTACAACAAGGACATCATTTATCTGAAAATTGTTTTTAACGATAAGTGGACAGGGGAGAGGAAGTAATGAGTTAATCTTGCGGCTTATAAGGAATTGCATAAGTAGTCATTATTTACACAAGGTTTTCAAGTCTTTTGCTAGTTCAAAGCTTTGCCAAGGCTACAGATTCCTCTGGCAATTGATCTTGACGTAACAAGAATATGTAAAAAAAAACGGAGGCTTTGGGTAGAGTACACGTTTTACATTTTCAGCGATATAGAGGGCGCTTTTGACAATGCGACGTGAGACAGCATGTGTAACTCTGTCAGAGGACACGACGTGGATGAATCATTTGTCTTGTGGACTAATGAATAGAAATTTGTTAGTGGATGCGATCTGTGGCCGGTTGAAAAGAGTCTTTCAATAGGGACTTCTGAACTTTGACAGTTGATAGCGGCCATATTGTTGAAGCCACATCTGTCAAATTGGCTGTCATTTATTCATTTATACCACGTCAACACGTGCAAATAATAAAATTGTTTTATCAAAATGGGTGTTCTGTTCGGGCAACGTTCCGTTTGAAAAAGCATCTTCAGCGATGAGGCCCATTTCTGGATGAATGGGTACGTCAACAAACAAAATTGTCGAATTTGGGACGATACCAATCCACATGAGATCCCGAAAAAGTCACTGTTTGGCTGGCGGCGTCATCGGTCCATATTTCTTTGAGAACGACGTTGGCCAGGCCTATAGGTCAATGATTACCAACATGTGGTTTCAACGGGACGGCGCTACGTGCCACACAGCTCACGCCACATTGGAAATTCTGCACGAGTGATTCGAGGGCATGGTCATCTCACGTGGAGGTGAAGTGAACTGGCCACCGAAATCGTGCGATTTGACCCTGTTAGACTTTTTCTCGTGGAGTTTTCTGAAGTCGCAGGTCTATGCGAATAAGCCACAAACCACAGCGGCCCTCAAAGCCAACATAACCCATGCCATCGGTCAAATTCAGCCTGATTTATGTGCCAGAGTCATGGAAAATTTGACATTTCGGATGTGCGCCACTCAGAGAAGCCGCGGCGGACATTTGAACGATGTTATATTCCATACATAATGGCATCGATAGGCCTTTCAAACGAATAAAAAAGTTCGATGATATCTCACACATGCTTTGTTTTATTTAGATTTAAAGATAGGGTGCGCTTAATGAAAGACTCTATATAATGACAGGAGCAAGCAGAGGCTGGCCGCTATTGTGCATGCTGATCGGGTCTCTGCTTATAGGCTGAATCACAACACTGTCTTTGTGCTGGCGTCCTCTCGTTTCGCTTGAAATTCTTTTTCATTGCGTTCGTCAGAGCTTAGCCAAAGACCTACCATATCGCATACCACCAGAGCATCGGTTCCTATCAAATCAACGAAGCGTTGGGGGCGATTAGGACTCAGATGAGGGACTGCTTGGGTACACCCCGTGTTGTTGGCAGTTAGGGAAAACACACAAACGCGGATACCCAATGGGTCTATATAGACCTAAGTGTGATGAAGACCATTCATATTTATCATCATTTAGTGGGCTGGCCTAATCTAAGTCAGAGCTTGTGAAACGTTGCTGTGACGAGCAACGTGTTCCGTGTTCCCGGTACCCAAGGGTCCGAAGTGATAGATGAACTAGCAAGGACAGGACCTGTCAATGATCGAAATCAGTACCCACAAAAAAAAAAAACAAGCTGACGATAGATGGAGCGCACTAAACAGATCACACTTTACGCTCTTCATCGGGATTATCAAAGGCTACAACCTATTGGCGGCCCACTCTAAAAGAATGCGTTTAAATATAGAAAGTCTGTGCAAAGGTTGCAGTCATTTAGATGTAGAATAGACCACAGCCCACTTTCCATGCTGTCACCCATTCAACCTCTGGTGATTCTTCACTGCGAACAGACGCAAATGACCCTGGATATGATTGACACAGCTGTATACGAAATGGTCTTTTAGTAAATGCTCTTAAAACTAAAGCTGTTCTCTTCCATAAAAGGGGAAGTTGGCTAGATTGGGTCTAGCAGTACTCAAAGTCGACAGATTCCCACTCGTCAATGAAGTGAAATATTTAAGAATAATCTTGGATAAGAAGCTTCTTTGGTCAAAAGACGTCGCATCTAAAGTGTTTCGTGCTTTTTGGCAAGACACGATACTTGTCACTGAAATGGGCTTTTGAACATGCGTAGCGTCGGTTGTCTGTTGGAATATATCCCAAAGAACGTCCCATCTTGGTTGCAGCGGGGCTTATACCTGCTACACATGCCTCTGCTTTCAATGCTTAATTTGACAACCCTTCATGGTTACCTCATGAGTGGAACTGTCATCCGTTTAAAAAGAAGTGGTGTCTGGCATAAAAAGCACTGAAGTACTGAAGACCTAGCCCACATCTTCGATTATGACTTCCATTGATGGCAGATCAAGCGGCGCCTACTTCCTGCTTCTCAGTAGAAGTGCAGATAACTTGTTGGCGTTATGCTTTTCTCAAACATCTCAACGTATTTGGCTTCAGTAACATCACTATCTGCGACGCTGGTGGAGAGGGCGACGACACTGCGGAACACTTCGTGCTTGATTGTCCTGCATTTGCTTCCATAAAATGGCCGATTTACAGGGCTGATGTGGTTAACGCTGGTATCTCTAAGCTCCTTATCACTGAAGCTCTCACTCGGTTGTATCTGCTGTTATAGAAGTTACAATGGATCTACATATTTTCGTGTCCCGATGCTTCAGCGAGGTGTTCCAAAACCCCGGCTGGAAAAAAAGCGATTCACAAAGTATCCATGTACTTAAAGTTGAGAGTTTTGCCAAAAGGATCCTTAAAATCAGCCTACAAAAGTCAGCGGCACATCGGACTTGAGTGGTGATATCTGACATTTTTGTGGTTCAACTTACGTGTTGTGATGGGAATCTGACAGTGTTATTACTGACTGGTAACCTGTCTCCTGTTTCGACATCCAACATACATTTTCCGCACACAAATCCCATAGAAGTCGGACATTTTAGCCCACAGAGCATCGGCTTAACCCATTCCCAACAAAGTCCCTCTGTTAGGCGAACAACTTCGTATTAATTAAGTCTGGTCAACGCCTCAAATGCAATAATAGAACCCACCGTTAATCTCGTTTAGTTTGTTGGAACAAAAATACAAAAAAAAAACCCAAAACGAACCGTAAAACCTCAATAATAGTGAATTGGTTTTTAAATGGCAAACATACACGCGCTACACAGCATCCTGGGATGTCAGCTCATGCTGTTCTTCGTCAAATCAAGTCTCGAGAAAAGATCCAGACCTTAACTCCTTCTTCGTACTCCATGGGAGTCCATTCACTCGAAATTATTAAATATGAATTTTTATCCTTTCGCACCAACCCTGTTTTTCATTGAACTAAACACGGGACTTTAAGGACAAACCTGACCAAACCGCACAATTATGATTTATGGCAATCACCGCCCATCGTTTGGTCAGATCTTTCTGCAAAACAATTGCCAAAGGACCTCTTTATGATTACATGCATATTTATCCTTTTGAAATCCTTTCGACTGCCTGTCTGTCTCGCAAAATCGACAACAGATACAGAGACAGACCATTCCTTGTCACATTTCACCCTATCATCGTTCACCAAACAACAGTGAAAAGGTTAAGAAAAGGATTATTCACTGCTCCTTAATCCGTAATCCTGTTAGTTTGGTTGTGAGATTAAAACGAGTTCGAATGCATTGCGAGTATCCTTTGAGATACTGATATCGTCTTGAGCTCTATTGTTTGATTGTTTTGTCATTGGGCGAAAAGGATTTACGCATCTCAAATGGCAAGGGATGTTTTCAAAAATCCTGTTAAGGGATATCGGCTTGGGAAAGGTGTTCTTCACCATAAAATTGTAAATGCTTGTCAATATAGATGCTAAATTGGCTAGGATTGATTTGGTAAAATAAATAAACATTTTGGTTTGGGATTAACTGCTACTGAGTCGATCAGATCCAATTAACCAATTAACTAGGTATCACTCCTGGAAGGGACATCTAGGCTAAGCTATTGGTTTCAATCTTTGTACGGATGCAACTGAACAAATACGTTTGGGGGTTGTAGAGAATGTTATTTTTTGGAATTGAAGGTAATTTGGTTGTCTAAACATGGAAAGTAAATATCACGAATGTGGTGTGAAAAATAAACAAATAACATAACAGTACATTACGTAGTCTCTTAACAAAAAGACAGTGACAGCCTTTACTGTTGTAGACAAACAAGCACCGGTAGAAAAGGTTTGATCAAGCCTCAAAAATGGAAGAATACCTGGTAGAGAATCTTCGGCTATCGAATATAGACTGTGATTGGCCTTTAGAGCGTTAGAGCTTTCTTCGGCTTCAGAATGAAAAATTTCAAAATGGCAGATATCATCGATTAAACCAGTTTTTGCGTTACAATATGAACATCTTAGGGCTAAGAGAGGTAAGATAACAGAACGGCAACGAGTATCATTTACATTTGGAATATCAGCCGGAAACATTCGTGAATTCTGTCTCAGTCACTGTCATTCAGTGCAACGTCAAACCTCAAGACGAATGAGGAGGACAATTTCTTCTTTGAATTGGGTGACGCGATGAGAGATTTTAAGGCCAATTTAAGGAATGATAGCACTGTCTCTCAACATGTTATGGAAAGACACGGTTTTGGAGACTTTTGAATTTTTGTATCGTTTAAGTACAGGACCCGTTCAAAGACTATCAAGGCTTCTACGAGGTTCTTAATGCCTGAAAGGGCGTTGTTGATCGAGGAATAATGTGCAATTGCCTGCATATGATAACCCTCCCAATACATATCCAACACCCGCCCCAATATTCTCAAAGTGTGCAAATATAAAACCGACAAATTTCGGGACCCTTCAGTTTAGAAAACATCTTATCCGAGGAACCGAAAGAACGAGTAGCTCAGGGCAGACGAGTGGGCGTTTGTAACAAGCAGTAGAGAAAGTCGAGCGTGACTCTTAGTACCTAACGCATGAAGAGAAGAGTTGTACAACTGTATGATGTCGGACGTGATTACGTTAAAGTCCTGTCAACGTAAGCCGAGGAAATAGCAAACAGACGCGACGGGAAAGATCGTTTCTATTACCACCAAGAAGCTGACAGGTAGTAAGAGTTTCAAAAAGTACCCGATAAAGAGTCTTAGTTTCCTAATTTCGGATGAGAATTTCCCCAAAAATTGGAGTGTTCCCTCCAAGTTTGTAATAACTTAGACGACACTTTGATACCAAAATCAACGAACTCTTGAAAACTTATCAGATGTCCTAGCAAGACGGAGATCGTAACTTCATTCATTGGTGGCTATCTTGCTGATTTTTACAAAAGCTTCACGCCAAAGATTTGCATGGAAAAGTGAAAGGGTGACAATCTAGATTCTAAAAGGAGTGTAACCTTTAGGCATTCACAGACCGAATTTTAAAACACCTTCATAGATCCAAACCTCGTTGTCGAATAGGCAGGCTTCCGCTCAAAATTCTCATGCGTAGACAACATAAACATTTTGCGGATTATTATTCAGCAATATAGCGTGACCATTTGACGCCGCTTCACTTAGCCTGAGTGTAGTTTTAACGGTCCAGTGGTTACAATGCAGATGGTCCAATGGAATGGCAGTTAGTACGGTCTCCGCATTGGGATTTTGTATCTCAATGCAAGCTGCTCTCTGCATGTTTTCACAGGAATGCCTTGCACGACTGCCGGGTGTAACCAAAATACATACACATATGACTTGACACCCTAGATATTGCTAAATCTTAGCTTGGGGTTTAGGAAGTCAGCCGAGGACGCAACCAAATCGTTTGGTATTGTCTCCAGATCAAGTGGAAGTAGATCTGGGATCACAGTGCGTCTGTGAAGTTCTTTGAACTTTTTAAGAACTACTTAGGGCGGGCCACCAAACTATGGAAGCACAACAGCTTTGTCATTTTTGGCCGAAGTCCCTCCTTTTTACCAAATGTCTTGTTGCTAGCTTGAAAGGTTATACTTGTCTTCTTGATGCGTTGTTCAATGTAGAGTTTTCAGCTATGTTGGGTTGAAAACCGTACCCAAATATTGAACACCGTAGAAGAGGGCAGAGGAGTCCCTCTTGTGACAAAGTTGGTTTAAAATACTGGACCCTAAATAATACGGGCTCTCAGCATGCACCCAGAGCTGTAAAAGAGTGTAGTCATTTGAATGAATTCATTTATTAACTTCATTTTTGAATGATGACTTCCAAGTATAAATCACCATTCATTTTGAAGTCGTTGACTGATCAATCAATTTTTGCATTCAAAAGAGTGAAATCAGAATTTCCATTCATTCGAATTCATTTTTAAATCATTTTGAATTCATTTGAAGTCTTTTGCATTCATGTGACGTCTTTAGCATTAAATTTAAGTCTTTTAAGCCATTCTTTGAAAGCTTTTCCATTCATTGGCATTCATTTGCATTCTCTGGAGTCTTTGAATTCCCTAACGACCTCGGCATTCATTCGAAGTCGCTTAATACGTATCCGCTTCTGGCCCTGTTTTGTCACGCGCTTATAAAAATACTCCACTTAATAACTTAGGTAGCGCTACAGTTCGGGGTGAATCTGGGCCTCCATCGACAAGCCTCTTCAGTAAACCCGCTCCTTAGCTAACCTTCTCCATTTACGCATACCAATTTGGTTGAGGTCCCCTTCTACTTGTGCGCGACCTTAGGCGAGGTCTTCTTCTACTGCCTTAGACAACAAGGGTCACTCAACATCGACGAATCGAACAGAACGTAACAATAGACAGCTATAATTTCGAGATAGTAAGGGACTTTGTTTACCTCGGCTCTGCTATTACTTCTTAAAAAGACAACTCATCAGAAATCAAGTGAAGAATAACTGTTGGTAGACGCTTTTTTTTTGAACTGTGAAGACAATCGAGTTATCTCAGTCTTACTTTATTGGACACTATCTAACGTACTCCTCTGCACTTCCAAAAACTTTATTTACTTTTGTCAGGTTGGTGCCATAATCGCCAGTCACAAGGTCCTCCAAAATCCACAAACACAAAATCGTTGAACAGATCCCCATATTGGGAATCTGTATTCCACCGTTCCGGTTCGCTCCTCTGGTCCTTTTATGTCATACAATAATGTTTGGATAAGTGCAAATTTCTTGTAAGTGCACATCATTTTGAACACCCAAAATATTTCATTTCCCAAAAAACACTCGGATAAGTGCAACTTGCACATTGGAAATGTTTTTCTCTTTTAAAGAAAAATCCGACATCTTATAGTTACAACGACTTCAAAGATTAGCATGTCTCGGCATCCCCGGGGCTATGCGAACCTGCACACGATGCTTTACTTCCATGGCACATCATTGTCAGAAAAGTGACAATACGTAGTGCAGTTAGCCTCCAACGCTTTACAGGAATCCAAGCAAAAAGACGTACGGGTCGCATGGCTATGGTTTATACGTTTCCCGAGTTTGAAATGATCAGTATGTTATCCGATTCTGTTTTGACAGAAAGTTCGAGAGTGAGATCCGGAACCATAATTCTTGGGAAACTGGCAATCCGCTGCTGAACGTAAAAGGACT
The DNA here is from genome assembly GCA_951813785.1 of Criorhina ranunculi. Classification (NCBI taxonomy): domain Eukaryota; kingdom Metazoa; phylum Arthropoda; class Insecta; order Diptera; family Syrphidae; genus Criorhina; species Criorhina ranunculi. The sequence continues at coordinate 2,298,545 of OX638381.1, forward strand.
AAAGTTGTATACTGAGGGATCAAAAATGAACTCCGGTGTTAGAGTCGGTACTTATGGCCATAATCTCAAAGGCACTTTGAATTTACCCTAGTGTCTTTCAGGCAGAACTTGCGCCAGTATTATTCTTAACTCAGGCATAAAGGGGGACATCATCAACATATTCACCGATAGTCAAGAAACGCTCAAAGCACTAAGTTTCCATTACTGCAAGTCAAAGACCGTTTCAGGCAGCCTCAATGCTCTCCAAGACTTTACTTAGCGAAATAAAGTCAAACTCTGGTGGGTACCAGGGCACAGAGACATTGAAAGCAATTAAATTGCAGATCAACTTGCCAGGTTCTTCTGAAAGATACATAGGTACTTAACCTTTTGCGGCATCCTTACTTCCGCGTTTAGAACGAGTCTAGACAGCTGGGAAAAATGGAACTTTTTATCCTATTGGAACAACATTCGGGGACTTGTATGTATGTAATTTGGCACGACAGCTCATGGAGAGCCAAGGCCTAGCTTCTCACAACCATTCAAGTTGTGCGTGTTATATTCTTCGCACGAATGGAAGGGACCTACAGTTTAATGCCGACTCCGAACGGCGAATTGAGAAGCTTTTTCGTGACAGATTGTACTCTTGCAGGTTTGTCATGCCTGCGAAGAGGTGGTGCCGCGAAAAAACTTTTGGTGGTTTTTTTGAGAATCGAACCTGTGTCTCTCGCTTAGCAGTCCAACGCACTAACCACTAAGCCACGGCGACCACATTCGGGGACTTAGACAGGCTAAAAGGGTCATCCGACCCTTGAACAAAACCATTCCAGAGGGCTGTCTGAAGAGTCAGGAAACGCTTTCTCGAGAGATCGACTGGACTCGACTGGAGATATCCTCAACTTCTAGTCTAACTGGCTCCAAACACAATAGATCTTTTAGGTCGTAGAAAAAAAAAAAGAAAAAAACTGAATTCACGGAAACTGAATTGTTTAAAAAATAAGTCCACAAGTTTGCACTTATGGATTAGTGCACACAAAATCGGGCCGGAAGGGTTGTGCACTTATCCGTATCCGACTGTATCATGCTTCAGCAATGGCAGACTTAATTTTTCAATTTAACCAAGTCTTTTGCAGTCTGAAAAACAGCTTTTAACACTAGAATTCAAAATTTCAAAAATGATTATTTAATTAAATTTAAGCGTGCAGTTTTTTTTTCCCCTTAATCTTTATACAAATTGATCAAAACAGACAACAATGCATTATTTAATTATTATTTTTTCTGATGATGATGCTGATGATGCCGACACACAACACACTCGTATTCATAGAGCAATTAAAAATCAAATTTATTTAATTTTTTTTTTTAGTTAATCACAAAGAAACAGCAATAAAAGATCTGCAAAGTGTCTGAAAACTTGTATCAAGCGTAATTAATTGGCCCATAAATAACATTTTGGGGAATGCAACATTTTATCGCGAAGAATATAAAAGCTTTAAATGAATTTAGGAGATTTCTCTTTAAATGGCCTTTAATAGGCGATAAATTAGCGAAAGTCGAACCACAGTAAATTAAGTCAATTAAGATATTTTATTTTGCCCAAAAATTGCGTTTCATTCTGCGCATGAATATTTCCTATTCTCTTTTTGTGGGTATGAATAATGGCTAAGTATTTTATTAACATACAGATGAGTTACGTGGGCTTAAGTAGCGTTTAGCTAGATTTTTTTTTTGAGATCATTTGACACCACAAGACAATAGTAGGTTTTAGTTGGACATAAATGAGATAACTTTTGGGAGATGTAGAACAAGTTAAAATAGTTTTATCGACGGGATATCTGAAGATTAATCGTTGCAAAAGCTAAACAAAAAAAACTTAAAGTTAATTTCTATTCAAAGTTTTAGTTGGAAGTCTGTAATCGAACGTCTTTATCAAATGTTTCGTCGTTTTTTTTTTTTGCAGGACTGTGCGTTAGAGCTTAATCATTTGGAATTTAATTATCTTTATTGATCGTTACGATGTTATTGTCTGAAAGTTCTAGGGACATTGGTAAATTGCAAGCAAGGAAGGAACATTTTGTGATACGCATTTGCAGAGGGGGGCATCGATCAAGTTTACAAATATTTTGCTGTCATTTGTTAACAGACGTCATCAGCAAACGTTTTTAGTTAACATGGGTTAGCATGGGTCTAAAGGGGTTACGACTGGAGCGAGGTCATAAGTCCACAGGCCAAAATTTACAATGGACTTTTGACCCACCTGGGTGGGTTATATGGCACAAATCAATTGTGGACCTATAACCTACCTAAGTGGGTCAAAAGTCCACAACATTTCGGGTCATAATTTCACAATGTAAAAAAGGAAGTGGGTCATAAGTGCACAATTCTGTCGCGAGTTCGTTGGAAGGCTTTGAAATATTGGGAATCTGGATTGCTACGGTCCTTTTATGTCCAAAATCGGCGAGAAGCAACAGATTTTTGCTGTTAATTATGGACTTATGACCCACCCCAATGAGCCATAAGACCACAATCGATGAGTCAATAGTCCGCATAAATTTCGTACTACAATTGATTTGTGGACTTATAAATCCAGCCATGTGGGTCGAAAGTCCATTGGGGCTCTTTGGCCTATGGACTTATGACCCTGCGCAATTACGATTACCCATAAACAAAAGCACGGACATTAGGGAAATTAAAGGATAGACGAAGGAGATACTGATGCACATTGAATTTGAATGCTCGCGGAGAGTAGTAATTAGGAAATACAAAGCTACATATGCAGGGCATAAGTCCTCGAGACATAAGTTTATAATGGACTTTTGGGCCACTTCAGTTGGCTCAAAATCCAATTTTCCACACCATCGGGACATAAGGCCACCTAGAACGGGATGGGATACACCCAGCCATGCTATAACAAGGTATAAGCCAGTTGCTGACAGTTGTAAGAAGTTGCTTTGCGAAGTTTAAGGATTTTGTTGATTCTAGCAATATCTTCCTCATAAAGGTATTTGCCTAGACTTTACTCTTTTGCTGAGGATATGGAAAGACAGTTGCATATAAGGTGGTTCATCTTCTTCCTCCATCATACAGCTGATGTAGAAGTCACTGGCTGGTATTTCTAGCCTCGTTGCATGTCTTTCTAATGGGCAGTGTCTGTTAGTACTTCCACCAAGATTCCTCTGCTAACAGCCGAGGTCATGTCTATCTTGCAAAGTTACATGTGTCATGAGCCTGTTAAAATGCTTGTGCTGCCATTTCCATAGATACATGCACATACTCATATGTAATCCCTTTTTCAAAGTCAGGGATCCATGTTTAGTGACTTTTCACTTGACTAATTCATCTGCTTTACAGTTCCCTGCACAAAGACCCGACACATCCCTCTCATTGGGTTCTGGAAATGTCAACTTCAGCCATTTGAAACACTTTTAAATGGATGACTTAATGGACGTATTCAGGGCAGGGAAGTTTCTTGATGGATCCATGTGAAAAGTATTCGTTATGCACCATAAAAATTGAATAATGTTGAAGCCTCTGATCGCTATGAGCTTGTGGTTTAAGTAAAAAGATGCAAACAGTCGCACTGTGCTAGTAACATTTGAATGTCTTCTGCAACGGACGGAAGGATTTCGTCTACATAGGATCCGCTATTAATTTGACAAACGAAATCAATGCAAGGATCCAACGTAGAAGAACACTCGCCAATCGCTCTTACATTGGCTTTAGAAGAAAAATATAAGTAATAAGGGGACCATGTACAAGGTGACTGAACATAACGACACTGAAGACAACGAAATTGCCTATGAACTCATCAGACAAGGGGCTCAGTTGACCTTTATAGATTGGCTTCCCTTCTGTGGCTTAACCTGCCAAATTAAGTTGAAACTCTACTCGACTACGTCAATTTAAGAAGTTCTCAGTCAAGAATTTTCACACTAAGCAAGCGTGATGCTAAGCTCTCAACGTACTTCTTCACAGGACATCGCTCACTCAACATAAGCTCAAAGGATATGTGCCAACTCAGCTTGAAAGATTAATAAACTATGGAGCACATCTTGTGCGAATGTCCCACCATAGCTCGAAGTTCACTAAGACACTTCGGTAGGGGATTTATCTCAACAGACACCACTTGTTCGCAAACACGGTCCTAAGGTCCCTCCATGAGCTCGATCTTTTCCAGTTGCAGGAAACGTTGTTCGGGATAAAAGATATTTCAGGTCACAGTGCATATCTGTTCTCTACCTGGCAGGCAAGGCACCGTTCAGAGCTTGATTCCGAATATAGCACGAATATAAATTAAGGTGACGAGGTCTTGTAAAGTTGATAGATCTTCGACATCCCCTCAGAGAAGCTACGTAGAAGTGGATGAGTTCATTTTCAATGGTTACCACAACAAACACGGTGACACAACTGAAGACACCTCCAAACCATCGAATCTTCTTGAGTAGATACCCTATTTAGTGGACCAGACCATAATGACTGTGAAAATGAATTGCGAGTTGGCCATCTCCAATCAAGAGAAGGTATTGCTTTTAGTTGATTCTTGACAAATGCTTATCAAAGGAAGCCATGCTTTTCACCCTCACACAATCTAGCAGAGTAGTCATGACCGTCACTGGACCATTAAATATTTTAAAAAAAATAATAATTTTTACAACTCAACTTGAACTACTCTTGTAAGCCACAACTTATCCATTATTCATGATCACCTACGTCGAGCAATTTGTCGGTAGTCTAGCTCCCGGTGTGCCCCAGCGAAGCATATCTAATGGCAAATGAATTGAAGGCCATTTGAATTAAGCACGGTCTACAACTTTGTTTATTACTGAGTGCTTATCATGATAACACCTCATAAAGTCATCAACTGCAACTGCAAAGTTCCTTGAATCGAGTTCGCCTAATTAACCACGCACGTTCTCAGGCACAGCACGACTCTTGTTTAGGTAGTAGTTCCCATTACGGTCAGTTTACATATTTTCAAAGGTATCTTCTTCTGTAGTTTCCAACGCCTCAAAGAAGCCAGCAGCACCCTCCGCCACTTTTGCTATTAATTACTTTCGTCGTGTCTTTAGGCAAGCCTATGCACGCAAGCGGTAATGCAGCGTAGATAATTTTGCATCTATATGCGTCGCTCGACATCGGACAGCTGATCGGACTACGGATAGTCGTAAATATCGGAATTTACTCGGATTGCTAATCGATTGTAATTAAGTCAATTGCTTAATTAGACTCGTGCCAACTTCCACTATAGTCGCCCAAGCACAACTGTAGAATTTCAAATGAGCTTTCCCAACGGAAATGTGTATTAGAGCTGTTCGTATCTAGATAAGATAGTTACTGCCAAAAAAAAAAAAATGATGACAAGAGACAGAGAGAGTGAGAGCCCCACCCTCGAAGTTCGAGTACACAGCACCCACCTATTTGGTTCAAGTCAACTCGTGGTTGATCGAATCCACGTCGGAGACGGAAATGAGCCATATTGAGATTAATTTTGTGCGATATCAGATCTACTGTCTCACGAATGACAATTAGGAGACAACGCAGCACTATTTACTGTGATGGAATAGAAGCCACATGCGCGGATGATTGATTGAATTCCATGCAAAGGGGCAAAGGTGCCACAGAAAAAAAGAGAGAGAGAGAGCTCGATTTATACGTTTTTAATTATCCCCCTTCCCTTGAAGTTCAATCAGACGACGATCAGAATCGGCGCTAGTGCGCATGAATATCATTAAACCGCGCCATGGAATGTGTGCGTGGAATCGTGCATAAATATTCATAAAGCGATGATCGGCCAACAGTTTAGTCGTCGTAATTGCGATATTCTCTTGTCAAGTGGATAGCTAACATTGGCTTTTGCGGTCTAATGTTTGATTCCATCCCGAGATAAGATCGAAAGACTATGATTCAGTGTCCTTCTAGGGCCGTAATTGCCGGACTTAGATAAGCATCTTGGGACGTATTGTTCGCTCATTGTCAGCGGAAATATCCCGCTGACTTGGGTAATTAGTAGTTTTATTGTGTTTTTTTTTTTTTGTTTAATCTGCTAACGAAAATTAATTATGTAAAACTATTAATTTGGTTATATCTATTTGTATTGGAGACATTCAGACGTTGTTCCATGTTCGGACGTCTGTGGGCAAGCGATTTATTCGCCAACATAAACGATAAATGATACTATTACACGGTTATGCAAACAAATTGGTTGATTGTGTGTATAATTTTGGTATTAATTGGCAGTTTTATGTGCAATTAAGGCTCGAATAAGCTTAAGCAGAGATGAGACCGACAGACAATCTGCTTAAAATGAAACTCTGCGGGATGATTGAGACGGTCATTTGAATATGTTTGCATTGTTTTAGGGAAGATTTTAACGTTACGAAGGCGCCATGTACAGTGTTCTATTCCTTTTACCTTGTCGTGGGGTCGGGACTTCTGATGACAGCTTACGTATTTGATTTTTACAGTCATACAGGAAACAAAAATAGTTATCAACTCCCTCCCCCTCTCTCATTTTTGTTATTCCCTAATCTAGATGTCAATAGTACCGTGCCAAGAGCCCAGTGTAAAAAAGACTTGTGACGGAATCTACAAGCCTCCGTTTGCTGCCAGTCTTGTCCAGTCTTGTTCTAGACTTAGATCAAACAGTCCGTTTGAGATCGAAATAGCCTGGGACTTTGACGGGTTTAGCAGTAGTTCATTTCTTACTGACTAATTAAAACCTAATTCGTTTAACCAGCAGACAAGTTCAGAGGCCGGCCCAAGTATAGCTAAACGTCGCATTGTCAGCATATAGGTGAACTGAAACATGTTTGCACACGGACGGCAAGTCATTATTAAGCATGCAGAACAATATTGGTCCCAGAATTGATCCCTGTGGTACTCCTTGCCTAACAGGTCTCAGCGCTGACGAAGAACTACCGTTAACAACCCTTTAGTTTAAGATCTCCACACACCAAAACCAAAGCGATACTGAAGATTCCAGCCAAGGATTTCATGGTTAACCTTGTCAAAGGCCTCAGAGAAATCAAGCAAGCAGAGGAGCGTAACATAACCCCTGTCAAAATCGAGCCTTATGTCATCCAGTACTTTGACCACAGCCGTGGAGCAGCTATGAGGCAGTAGATAGACAAGTGGCTTATTATCTGCTTTGCAATGAGTTTCTTGAAAACCTTTGACAAGCATGGTAAGATGCTGATAGGCCTGTACTCACTCACTGAGATGGTATTAGGCTTTTTGGCAACAGGAACAACTCTAGGGATTTTCTAGTTGATAACGTGAGTTAGGAGACTAATGATTTCGTGTAGAATCAGTTTGATAAAGTGGACAAGCACCCCGTCTTCCGCAACAGAGTTTGAGCTGATGCTGGCTAGACAATTTATGATGTCGTTTTCATTTACCACCTTGAAATCGGGCAGTGCAGGTTCACATTTACACTACTATCTAGAAAATATTCATTAAGATCATCAGGATCAAGATCACACTTTGTTGCCGGAGACTCCAATCTGGTGGGGTTAGAGGGGGATATTTATGGAAGTCACAATTTTTTGATTATATGTGAGGTATGACCTACCTACATGCCAAATTTCAAGTTTCTAACTGTAACCGAAATCCTAAATCTTTTTTGTATCACACATTTCCATAGAATGTCCCCGTATGAACGTTTTCACGTTAATAACTCAGTCATGGATGGTGTATCCAAAAACCTAGAGACCTCTGATTTGGAGACACGGAGACTGAACCACCTTTTCTTTTGCTACTTTCGTGCGAGCCATCATTTTCAACAAAATCCAAAAAAGTTGACGTTGAGGTCTGACTTCAACAAAAAAATAAAAAAATCAGAAAACATTACTGTCATCGACGGTGATTCCGACGCTCTACCCATCGAAGGGTTTATACTCAACCCTAGCCCTGACGATGTTTGATGAAAGTCGTCGATGAGGATCGCCCAATCGCATAATTAAAGTCATCGCGTACCAGAATCCGAACCTTTTAGTAAAAGACGAAAGATCGTGGCGGATCTTTATACTTTCAAGCTCCCGAAACCGGAAAGACTAGCGAAACTCCAGATTCTTTGATACAAAAGCAAAAAAGACACCGATTGGGGGACGCACAATGTCAGTAAAGAGGTCAATAAGTCACAACGTAGGTCTTCGCGTAACTTCTGCGAAAAGATTGACATAACAACGGAATCTTCTAGACTTCGTGAAGTATTTTCTAGGAGTCCTTATACACACAGATGAAACCTAAAAAAACTTATTGCTCTTTAAACAACGCTTTACTGCGTAGATGTAGTTCCTTTGAATAAATAGCATCCTTTTGCAAGACGTAAAGGTAATCTAAAAGTCAACAAAGTCGACTAATGCCAACATTTCTAACACATTTGTTAAGAATCGAAATACTGAAACCTTTTTCCCTCGTAGAGACGTGTGTCCTAATGAGACGCCAATATGTTCAAAACAAGCTTTAACTCAGACGGTCATCAGATGATCTCCTACAGCAAAGGCTCAAGATACCACAAAAGTTCAATCAAATGCATACACATGTGTTGGTACTTGGTAGTCTTCATGCTAGTTTTCAAAACTCAACCTCCTTTGGTTAAGTTTAAATTCATGGAGGCATTTTAGGCCTTGTGTGTCCCTCTTTAGGGATTCCTACATCCCACACCACACGAATGTGGAATGCTTTACCACATTTGATGCGACTCTCTCATTACAATTTACAAGTTTTTGCAACTAGTGTGCATCGGAACCCTATTTTGCTAAAACTTCCATACGCCTGCGCTATAACTCGTCATTCTAAGGGTAGCCATGATCCTTAAAGGGCCCTCATTCCAACCTTAAATTCTATGCGACTAGTCTTCGAATCTGCTCTTTAGACATTCACAGAGTAATTGTTCAATGGTCTCTGTTTCTTCTGTTGATACCTACCAAATCCAGTGGCCCTTGTGCCTATGACGCAGTGTCCTGTCAGTTTAGCTGTTGAGACACGCGTTTCTCTTTTATCCAATGTCGTCCACTCTATTGAAGTTTCTACAAAAGTTGGACACTGCCTTTGGATTTGGTGCCTTGATAGCTGCTTAACTATTGACAAAGATGATGTTCTTAAATGGTTTCAGTGTCCTTGTATATATTTTCCTTGCACTTCCATCTATCAACGTTGGAAGGACACTAAAGTTATGATTTACAGAAAATTCTTGCTCCAATATCTACCTCTATCTTGGAACCTTCTCAAAGCCCATGAACAGTGTGACATAGTCGGTTTTAGCATTGAAATCAACAGTATGGATGGGGATCTATATGAGCTGTGACTCCAGATACCCAACTCCTAGAGCCTTGTTGCATTGAAAAACATTGAATTCAAGCTTTGTCCCTTAACTATTAACGCATTGGGAACCCGATCTCCACTGACACTTACTCTCTAGCTGCTTTGGGTTTTATTCATTGTCTTCGACTTTCTGTGGGCTTGTCAAGTTGAGGCCAGGTGACAGTAGGTAGGAGCTTCTGCCAAAATATAGCCATTCTTCCATTTAAACTGTAGGTTATCCTTTTCCATCAACAGCTCAAAAACTTCATGTGGGAAGGAATCTTCCTGGGAAGCTAGGAGACATGGCGACCTTACAATATCACTTCAAGCTCAAGTGTTTGTATCTTAATTAATTTACTCAACCAATGGACAAACAATATTTTCCCAATTACACGCCCAATTTGTCCCGAAGAGCCTTCCAACCATTCCCTGTACAAACAATAACACGTCGTCTATCCGACAAGTGCTACTGAATCAACAAACTTGTCTTACCATGCAACGTGCCTAATTGGAAAATGACCATATTATGAAAATGGTCCTCTCTTGAGACGTCCAGACGGTAGCCCGCAACGATGCCAATCTCATTCCTCTGTTCCCTCTGCAGGAGCAGGAAGTGCCAATTACCATTCAACTATTTAAAAATTTAACAGGTGCCGATCAGGCCGCAATTACAATCATCCAATTAATTGATTCATTCTTGGCTCCAAAAAGGAAAAATAATGTATTTCCAAGGAGAAGTGGATAATTGCTCCTTACTCCTACTCGAATGTCTACCTGCATTGTTCCGTGACGAGGAACTGTCCCACCATATGTACGAAGCCTAGGTGTCCCGGTGTCCAGTGTTGACGATCATTGTTTGTTTTATCTGTATCTAAGTACATGACACAATCCATGAAGACAATGGTTGTACACTTCTCTTTCGATCCTTTTCGTTGATGGAAATGATGTCCTTTGTTTTGCCTTTTAGGGCTTGTCAACTCATTCCGGGAATTAATTCCTCATCCTAAATCAACGGTTATCCATGTGTTCCTGTGTGGGTCAACCTGTTGTTGTGTGCAGAGCTGATGAGATCTTGTTTTGTGCAGCAACTCATGCTGGGGTGTCCTTTTTTGTATGCGTTTTCTGTTACTCGTTAATCGATAATGTAAATTATGGGGGGAGGGTGTTGTCGCTGACAATAGGTAACTGTCAAAATATATGAACAGGTGATTAATTGGGAGTAAGCAATGGTTTTTTTCAGGGAAACTTAATACTTTATTTGGAGAAAACATCCCTGAATATGAAAAGGACTTGTTTTGGGAATTGTTCAATAGATGAAGGATGTTCGACAGTATCGTCGGAAGGGGATATTAAATGAACAAAAATACTTGGTAACGTTACTCGAAAGATATTTCGTTGGAGATTTAGATGATAGCTAGCAATTGATGGTAGGTCCTCTCATGTTCAACTCCTGGAAAACTTGTAATTTTTCTCCTAACCTGGGATAATCGAAATATCCTTTCTGCGCTACTTCATGTGATATCTCACTTCTAAAGTGAAGAAAGTTCTATCTGTCTAGGGTGACATTCTGTCCAAGACGTCGGTGTTGGGTGTCCTTTTTCTTAAACACCATGTTCTTTATTTTGTCCTCACGAGCACGCTACTAAAAAACGCGTCGCCTTAACGTCGAAGAGGTCGGTGAGGTCTTTACCGACCTTGATGGAGCAGCACACTTTTGCTGAGGTTCCGTTCATAGAGTATGCTTTCGTCTGACCATATTTCGCAAATAAGTTGAAGCATGCTCCCTACCCAGGCATCTCTCCTTCCGGCTTCAGTAGCTTTGTGGAGTAATATACCTCTGTATTCTCGATCGAGCGCTATAGCCATGAAGTGCTCGTAGAGCTCTCGAGCAGATGTGCTCCCTCTATGCAGCTCTGCTCTGTATGCCTCTTGTTTTTATGGATTTTGTCGTGGTGATCGGGATAAACCCAGCCAATCATAGCATCTCTAATGGCTTCTTGGGACTTGTTGTCAGTTCTTGATGCTGTTCCCATAAGAACTGTTAAGGGATTAAGAAAGAAAAACAGAAGGTTCTTGCGATTGTAGCCATCTGACAGTAGTGCCTTGTATTTGGGATTGTTAAGCCGCTGTTGACCCTGAAAAATGTTGGAACATCCGTTATACTAGAAGAGTGACTTGCAGTCAATCGCACCATGATCCATGTAGCAGTTGATTAAGCAAAAGACCTCTGTGTCAAACATAGAGATGCGTGAACCGCGTGCAAGTTTGATCCTTTTCGCTTCGCCGGAAAGTACATTAGCCTGAATCCATTATCGCAGGTGGTGTCATGCAGGCTACACTTTCCGACAGTACTACCAGAGATCCCCTCTCTACTCAGCTACCAGCCGTAGGTAAGGTTAGGTACGTGGGCTGACAAAGAGGAGCTGAACTGAGGTCTCTATAGACCCATTGAGATACCCATGGGGGGAAATATTACCCTACCCGCTTAGAGTGTAAAACGCTTACTTAGTGTGTCTGTGACACAAACCATCCTTTGGATTTGATGAAGTTGTTAAGGTCGTTCACCAGTTTGTCTGATAGTTCCTCGAGATCCCGGAAGAAGTGACGTCCGAGGAATTTATGTCTTAGGTGGTAAAGGCCAGAACAGTGACAGAGGAATTGGGTTGTAGCCCCTAAACAGGTTTTCTTCGTGTGGTATGGCAGAGTGTTATGCTTCGTAATCACATCTAGCTACCACTCGTAGGTCTGCCACACAATTAACCCAATAATCGCACTACACCTCGGGTGGAACTACTACACAGACTCCCTGTTGACACCATCAACAAGAACAAGTCGAAACATTGATCGATATTTGACGCATTATTCAGTGATAAATTCACGCTAGCTTTCCTCAACCAATCGCCAAAGATCCTCTCGCCTTAAAACATAATCTACATCCCCTCCTTGGTGTAATCGCAGGCTTCGCTCCTTACGAAACAAGAGAAACAAGTTATGGGCTTTTTTCTTTCCCACCAGATCCTTTTTCGACTATTTCAACTATCTTCGGTACTTTCTTTCATTTCACTTCATCGAATTTTGCGGTTCTCTTTACCAGTGCTTCCTAAACAATGCGCAGGCCAACCTTATAAACAACCCTAAGTCAACTACAAAAGAAATTCCGATGGTTACCCTTCCTCCTCATCTTTCAACAACAGGTCATCAACTGATCCAGCCACCATTGCTAACTTTTTTGCCAAATTTCACCAACGATTCCTTCATACCGGATCCCTGGTATTTCAATTTCCTGCTAAACTTCTCCACTGGCCCACTGCTCCCTCACACCTTCAACCCGTCTATAATCGAACATAAGTTACATCAACTTTACGACGAGTTCATACCCGGCCCAGATGGCCTCCCCGCCATATGTCTCAAAAATGTTTCTTCCATTCTTCATCTATTTCATCTATCCTTTTATAACCCCGATCCACAAAAAGGACCAAAGAATGATATAACCAATCATGGTCACACTGCTAATTCCTCCCATACACCCAAACTATTTGAAAGTCTCTTGTATGCAGCTCCAAGTTGTCAGTGCAAATCCTTTATTTCTCCTAGACAGCATGGTTTCCTGAAAGGCAGGTCAACAATCACAAACATAGTCGAATTCATATCCCTTCCCCTCTCAGCCGAACGAAGTCGACGTTATTGCTGACGATTTTAGCAAGGCTTTTGATAAAATCGCCCATCAATTTACACTTTTCAAACTGTCTGCCATCGGCTTAGAGCCCATACTATTGAAATGGATATCTTCTTACCTGGAAAACCGTGTTTGCAGTGTTCGATTTAGGTTCACCCACTCTGGTCCCTTTTAAGCCACCTCTGGTGTTCCGCAAGGCAGCCATCTAGGTCCCATTCTTTTCATACTAACTATTAACGATCTCGATAGGATCATCAAACACTCGTCCGTCTCCCTTTACGACGACGATACCAAATTTTTTAAAACCATTTCCTCACCCCAAGACTCCAGTCTTCTTCGACAGTTTTTGATTCTGGAGCCTCAAAACTTGATTGGCCAATCCATCGCCTTTTCTCATAAGCGGCACCGATCTCCTTCCTGACTCTACCTTCTGTCCAATCAACTTTTCGCTACAGTTCAATTTTTCTCGCGACCTCTGCATTTTGTGTGATAGGAAGCTCAATTTCAATGAGATAACCCTTAAGGCCAATTCTGTATTAGGTGTCAAAAGAATTCAGCAACCCATACATAACCAGGTCTCTCCACATTACCTTTGTACGCCCCCTCCTAAGGTATGCCAGTCAAGTGTGGTACCCGTATCATCGTGTGCATATCTCGAGAATAGAAAGCATCCAGCGCCGTTTTCTTCGATTTGCTCTTCGAGGTCTGCCCTGGAACGACCCTTTTATTCTCCCTCCCTATCGAAACCGCCTCAACCTCATTAACATAAACACCCTTGAGGAACGCAGAAATGCAGCCGACCTTCTCTTCATTCATCGACTCCTTTCAGATTACATTGAATGTGCGTCACTCCACAACTCTGTTTTCTTCAAAACTAACCCTCGTAATCTACAAACCCCTTGTCGTCTATGGCTCGAATGAACCGATCTCCTGTATGCTACCAAAGACTAATTTGAACTTACCCTTTATTGACTTCAACCGCACCACTCCTTGCCTTAAATCCGATCTCCTTTACCGCCCCAAATTAATCTTAGTTTTAAGTAAGTTTGAGATTGTTTAGCTTGTATCAAGTCGAATAAATGCAGGCTTTCGTCTCCACAAATTGGTTCCACAAGCACGCTCCCAATCACTATAAATCTTATGCAAGTGAAGCAAGTCCTTCATTAAAAAAAATATAATGAATCGGTGTCATCACCTTCCATTGAACTTCACTTGAATTATTTCACACCCATCCATCCATTCTGTTTACAATTTACATGTGGTGACCCTGAAAACGTCCCCCCTTATGGGACGGCCTAAACCCGTTTTTCATTTTACAGCTTTCCCATCTCGTCGCTTAAGTGAAAATTTATTTCTTTATTAATAAATTAATATTTGATAGCTTCTTCTTCCCCGCTCATCCGACGTCGCATGATTGGATTATAACGTTTTAAATTGCCCCCAAACAACGGTCGGACAATAGAATAAAGAAAAAAAAAGTTTAGAAATCTCTTCAACTAACACCATATCACGACCATAATTCATCCGACTAATAAACGGCCAAGTCAAGTCAACCCACACGCCTACGAGCGCTCTTTTTTTTTGGATTTATGAATTTTTAAAATATGAAAATTAAATACACACATAATCCGTCCCCGCGGTCCCGGCGGCGGCGCTGGCTTACGGAAGCCGAAACAGCATCTGTTTACGATGAATAGATACATTTTTCAGCCGCATTTCTCCGTGTGGCACAATGGACGCAGTCGCTATTAGAGCCGATTAATGCCGGGCCGATGTTTGTGTAAAATAATTTATTTCCCAAGAAATCCGATTCCCTTGTCCGCACACAATTTGACATTTGACAATGTTCCCGAAGAGAGGAGTCTACGATTTCAGATTTATTGCATCCCCCGGGAATGGGACTTAAAAGTGTCTGTGGCCGATCAAAACGAAGGCAAAGTGCCAATTAAGCTTCATTTTGGTTACGCGAATAATAATTATTTTAATAATCCGTGGCATCAATTTTTATTCTCACCTGACGCGCCAACAAAATGAATCACACGTCGCAGGAAACGCACCCAGTCCTGACTGGTGTATGGAATAGCTGTGACTCCCCGTTGAGCCTTATGCCTCTTAATCTCTGGGCTGGATCTCATCGGAAATCACTTAGATCCCAATAAATAACCTAATCATCTTTGGATCCTGTTCCAGCAGGAGTACGACTTGAGGAGAACGGAGAACCAAAATGACACAGAGTCGCGCGAGAGGTGAGGCAGTTGTGGCTGGCAGACCGCATGATGCTGGGACAGTGCCTATGGGGTGTCCCCACCAAATGTGTTCAGGCGAACATTAATTGCTCGTTACTTAAAATCTAATACGGGCTACAAATTAAGACGTGCTACGTCGCCTTCCCGCCGCTCGTTTCGGTGCGTCGCGTCTCCGTGTCGTGGTAGCTATGGGCTGTTTGCTGGTGTCACACTGATTTTAGCGATACACTATGAGATCGCAAGGAGGAATTCACGCTTTGCATTCGTGCAGAGCCTTGCGGGTGTATACCACTTGGATAAATTGATGTGAACACGACACGGTTTGTGGTGGGAAAGTACACTGAAATAAGTGAAATAGGGGATTGTGTCGTTGGTTTAGCTTTTGGTCGACTTTAGTCTATTTAAATGCAACCTCAAACTACTTTACCACCTTGATTCCACAGAGAGTCTTGTGAGGAGCTACATGCTCGGTTGGGTAGGAATTCCAGACGGGGATTGTCTACATCTGTTGTAGCCTGTGGACGACTTAAGAGTCTCGGAGGCGTTGTTGATTTCGTTGAAGCAGAATCCGATTTCTGTGCTTCGAAGGTTGAAGAGCTATTTCGCCGAACGCGTAGAAGACTGCTAACGATTTTCTAACACTTAGAGACGACAAGCCCTTGGGTTAGGTTAGGTTATGTAGGAGGATTGACGAGGAAGGAAGTCCTTTCCCCGTCACACTTAGGTCAATGTAGATCCATTGTGATGCCCTAGGGGTTGCAGTCCCCTTATAAGGAACCATAAGCCTAAGCTCTATCAAGCCAGCCCGCAGCGCTGATAAATTTTTGACAACAAGCCCTTAGCTCTGAACGTCCAGTGCAATGAGGATTCTTTCATAACCGGCAGCCAAATCGGTATCAAAGAGTTAAACACAGCGTTCACAACCTTTAATCTGGTAGAACGGTGTAAAAGAGGGAGTCTTACACCAAAAAGAGGGTCCATTGTGATGATTTTTAACTCTCTGGGCTGAGTCCCCTGCTCAACATCATTCTTATAGGGGTCCGAGGTTATAGGAATATTGAAGCTAATAAAAGAGCTGATGAGCTGGCTCCAAGCTTAATGAATCCTAAAAGTTCCACTAGACAGGTTTATCAACTGTGTATTCGTATTCTGGACGATGACACCCACAGCCGAAGCTGCCAGGATTTAGACGACTGCAGCTGTTCAGCTTTGCCTCGAACAAGCCCAGAAACCATTCCTCAACAACCTAGAAAAACTCGCCAGGGTCAAACCTAGATATCTAGATGCCATCCCTTACCAGCTTCCTTGTACGTAAATAATTAAGTAATTCGATGTCGTGATATAAAATCGGCGCCTTTAACCACCTTTAGTCCCCAAACCAACCAGAATTTCAAGAAAATCTGTTGTTTTCGAGCTTCTTCAATGGGGCGCTAGTAGTTCCTTTAAGCCACTCTACTGTAGAGTGGGGATTTCAAGTAAAAATAAGCTACTTCATTCGAAGGATTAGCTTCAAATTAGAAAGTTCTACCGTAAACCAGAGGCTAGGATTTCGATGTTAAAACCTTCCAGAGAGTCCTTGATGAAGGAAAGGAATTTAACAGTGAAAGGAATTATTCAGTTAGAATCCACCTCCAGTCTTTGAGATAAGCCAAGACCCGCTCCTGGCTTTTTGAAAAGCGCCTTGCCCTTTTGGCGCAGTGTCCATGTGCAATGAGTCAGTCATTTAATCCGTTTGCGAATGGGTTCACATAGCCAGTCTTCTTCGCTGGAGTCAGCCACAGATAGGAAAACCTTCTTTTGGAGTCAAAACTGACAATTTGTAGATAAGCTCCTTGATCCAAATGGTTTCGAAAACCTTTCCTGCCTCGAGAAACCAGACAACAATCAGTGAATGGAAGGTAGATCCTGTCCATTTGGAACGATACCCAACGCGCTGCAGTACTTCTTCTTCTTCTTCTTCGGTTTCAGTACGGATATTACTTTGACAGTTCCAGGAGAAAGCTTCTTCGAATATTTGTTCCCGTAAGCGGGGAGGGCGATTGAATGAGAAAATGCTCATACAATTGCGAACTCTATGAGCTGTATCAAGATGTGGATGTAGTTCAAAAAGTCATCAACCACATCGACCCAATGGACATACACTCCAGCCAAGAGGATCTTAAAATCACAGCCCCTAGGTTAGAGACGATAAAGAAGATCGAACCTCCCCTCAAAGGATGCCACAGCGTTTGGTCTAAAGTACTGAAAATAGTGTGCCCGGGATCAATGAGGATTAGGGCCTGCTGTGCCTTAGGCAGAAACTCACCACGGGTCAAGAGTCCGTTGAGTAAGTATAGGTATAAGTCTCACTTTGACAGCTTTCATTTGTAAGGGAACTAGCTAGTATTGATGCAGTTGTTCATGATAAATGTCGAAGTGTTGAAGCTGGTTCGGTCCAATTAAATTGTTGTTGTCCTTCCTCAACTTAAAAGTGTTGATTGTACTAATGCCATCGGGATGTTCGAAAGAAATACTGTGAATTATAAGCAATGGCAACAGAACCAATAATCCTCCCCAGTCATTCTGGACACCACCCTCGGAGCAAAAAGACTGAAACCTAATACCACCTGAGTTTCCAAATCACTACAACACACTAGCGCTGTGTGAATAGCATCATAAGGGTATTCATAACCCCTTTAGCGCTAGTGAATTATAAAAATAAAAAAAAAAAACCTTTGGGCAGTTGAGCTAACTCAGAACCACATCTTGCCAAGTTGTAGTCACACTTCGACTAACCTAAAATGTTGTCAACAATTTTTCCGAGTGTACTCTCACATAGAATCACAGACAAGATACCTTCAATCTAATATCTTAAGTTAAATGTCTCGTAGATTATCAAACGCGCGATAGATCCCACTTAATTTTGGATTTACTGCCCACAGAGCTGGACCGTGCCCAGGTAGGCGAGAAAGATACATTTTCTACGTTGCAAAAGGAAAACCAAAAAAAAAATGAAAAAAATTGCGCGCGTAATTAATTGATTATAAATAGTTGTTGTGTCCCCAGCGGATTATGTTTCGCTTAACGACCAAGTAATAATGCCCTGCACGGACCCCTGCCTACGCCCGCAAACGCAGTGGTCCGCCTTACAATCGATATTGCGTGTTATGCGAGTGTTTATGGTGATTTAGTCAAAGCGTATGGCTCATAAAATTTTTTGATAGCTAAATTTTGTAAATTTCCAACACACACCCCAGTTCGGTGGAACAGTTGGATCATGGATCATGGATCCAGCTCCTCCATGGGAATATTGGCCAAACAAAAAAATATCAAGTTTCATCGGTAATATATTCAAGTGTTTACGGGCGGACTATATTTTTAACTACTTTTGGCGGGATAAATTTATTTAAACGACCGTAGCATATCCGTCGGCCATAATCCGTCCGTATAAGGTCATCGGCTGAATGCGCGAATTATGAATGACATCAATTTATAGTTATTGGGGATATTTAGACTTCATTATGGGCTTGGGAGATGAATTCCATAATTTCTGGGCGACTCTTTGTGTATCGCAGACTTTAATGGGAAATTTATTGAATTTAATAAGCCGGTAACACACCTCTTGCCGTGGTGTGTATTTAAATTCACAGTGCGGTGGCGGTGGCGGTGGCGGTAGAAGAGCTGCTTTAGTCAATGAATGGGTCTTGAGGGGTATAAGCTTGACATTTTATTGGCACTTAAAGTTGATAGTTATTTGATGATTTGCATGGTTTAAGTACACGGGTTTTTTTTTTTGTTTTTTTTCTTGTGCGCATTAGATGGAAAGTACGACCTTCAGTAGGGGATTACATAAAACAAAGTACATGTGGACATTTTTACAACTCAGTTTGGGCTGACAGCGTCCTATGATCAATGGAAAATTGATAGGCAAAAGTGAGGTTGAGAACGTAGGCAGAAAGTTACGGCTTGGATCACGGGAACAAGTGACGTTTGATGGCGCTGCAATCTGGGATAAACTGGGGCACGTATCAACCAACTGTCACCGAAATTTCCCGGTGGAATAACGTGGGACATTTATCTGTTCGTGCTCATGAATTGCATGAGTAGAATTGCATTATCAAATCATCGTCTCAACGTCATGTATGCTATTTCATAGGAAGCTAGCGATAAGCGTCCCCTAAGTCTGACTAAACAATCAGTACTCCGTAGGCGCAGATAGGTAAGCTTTTGCACGCATATGTACAACAAGTCTAAAGAGGCAGCTCTTGTTGACAGACGCGTCCATCTCCACTTGCCCAGAGTTTTTCAAAAAAAGGATCTTTTCTGGATTATTCCCTTTTCTGCAGAAGAAACACGAGATCCATTATCGATAAATGCAACTGCCTGTTACAAAAGAACAGCTTGGAATGTGAGCGACCACTAAACGTATAGAAATGCCCAGCATTAACCTTGTCACCGTAGATGAGCTAATAGAAATATGTAAAAGGTTCGGAGACAAAAAGGCCTTGGGATCGGATGACATTTCCAATAGAGTCCTCAAGGCAGGAATTGAAGTGCGCCCAGATATCGTCGTTGACATGTATGGGTGTAAGTCGTGTTTGAATTAATGCATTAATAGAATCGTGAAAGCCACCGAAGGCTTGTTTACAACACCGGAAGTGTACTAAGGGCGGCCGAAGTGAAGCAGTTAGCGTCATCGCTTGCCATGTTGAAGGTTCCAGGTCCAACTTCTGATGTTGAGTCGATTAATTGCGAAAAAACTGATGTCAAATCTTCTGCGCAGGCGATGCGATCAACCAAGAAAAATCTAGAAAACAAACAGCAGTGATACAGGAAAGGGAAGCCATTCGACTGCCTAGTTCCTAGCGAATTTGATCTTCTAGTGGCAGAGAAAAAGTACACATACGACGAGAGAAAAGCAGAAGTATGGAAGGAAACGGCAACAGGGGAAACCAAGGAGATCACCATGAAACACTCGTAAGAGCTGGAGTAGAAAAACTTAGGGAAGATGCACTGTAAGGCTAGTTGGAAACATCAAGGGTTGGAAGGGGCCAAATTAAACCTCTTCCTCACACAATTCCTTACCGAGCACGGGTGCTTCAATGACTATCTACGCAAGATGGAAAAATTAGTGAGCACAGCATGCCAGCATGGCGATGCAACTCAAGACAGAGACAAACACAAATTCGTTGAATACTTGTTAATAGCATCATAAGGGTATTCATAACCCCTTTAGCACTAGTGAACTATAAAAAAAAATAACAGATGGCTTGCAGTTTGACGAAAGACTCGAAACGATGGCAGGTGGAATCTAGCTGGATAGCATTGTTAAAGCGCACGAGTGTGGAAACGAATACATCAAGGAAGGACTAAAGATGAAGAGGAGGCATCAGGACTTAAAATGGAGGCCAAAACAAAAGTGCCACCAACCTTAAATAATGCAATAAGCTGTACCGAGGTTGGATTGCGTGAAAATAGAGACGGTTTTGTGCGTCAAAATCCGACACACCGTAGGAGTATGGCCATCTCTTCCATCTTCACACAGAAAAGCCTATAACTCAGTGGATAGCCCAGGGAAAAAGGTGATCCTACCAGTCCTGCTACATGATGCCGAGTGCTATATGACAGATAAACACCAGCAAGCTGCTTTCGAAAAACTATATGCGACCATGACAAATGAAGCAGAGGAGCTATAACCCTATGAGCTGTATCAGTTAAAATATTTAGCTAAGTTTCGAACCTTAATCTTATGAAACCGATACCAGAAGTCTTGATCTGACAACAACGTGACCACAATAAGAGACAATGGCATCCCAGGCAGTGACGGAAGCCCAGTAAAATAAAATAAGTAAGCTTCAGCTTAAAATTTAAGTCGTTGTAAGCTGTTAAATATTTTAAAATAAAAACACATTTATGGGAGTCATAAATCGGCGACGAAAACTTTCTCAAAAATACCTTCAGAGTGTAAAAGAGCATCTTACTGAAAGTTACATTAAAATCGCCACCACCAAGTAACACCGAAGGTTATTACCCCTCGTCAAGCTTAAGTGCGTAGGCTTGTCAAATTAAATTTTACTACCACCCTATTTGTTTAAAACGTATCTTATTACCATGGAAACAAATTTAAAACGATTTTACGTGGTTAACTAATCACTGCGTGAAGTAAATTTCCAGCTAATGTGAAAACAACAAAAAAATGTAAACGCCACTCGACACGCACCTTCGACGTTCCACTTTTTCTTCCCGAAGCAATAAAATACCAATAAAACACAATACCCCACCCATTGTCTGAAAGTAAAATCGTAAATTCTCCCCCTGTACCCGGTCTTTTAAACTTTTCAACCAAAGCCGCAATGAAACTTTTTTTTTTTTTTTTTTGTTCCATATTCCCAAACGCTTAACTTGAGCTTCGGATGTTAAGATACCCTTCTTACCCTACCTCCACTCTCATTTATCCGATATGGCAATTGAAAATAATTGATGCGACAAAAATCGCTCCCCAGGTGGCAGTATCTAATATTTTCCAATTTCGTTAGCACATCGTTTCCAAAATCGAGTTTTATTTTTTTCGTTTCCCGTTTTATTACCCGATTGGAACAATCGAACAAAGACACGGTAATTTATTGGAATTCCCGGATAATAAAATCGAAATTTCAAAACCAATGATTCGGAATCTCTTAATCCAAGTGGATTAGCTTCGGTCGCAGCTTAAGCTGGGGTTTTTGGATGTTGGATCCCATGGGCCTTGTCCCCGCCTGGCTTTCATAAAGTGAGCGGCGCAACTTAAATTGGACTGGCGTTAATTAGCCCGCATTTAGCATAAATTTAGGCACGTATCGGTTTTCATAATTCCAATTTCAAATATTGAATGGATAATTATACAAAACTGTACATCAATATGGAAATTTAATTTCATTAGTGAGTTAATTTCGATCGGAAATTGGAGAAATATTTAACAACTATGTATTTGTTTTCATCGATTTTATTAAAAACGTTGTTTACGACCGATGTGAGGCATATTTTTGTAATTTCATCGCGAGGAATTATGTGATAACGTTTGATTGGCATCATTGTCGTGGTTTCAAATTTAAATTGACATTTATGCATTGGCCCCGTTCACAATGAAGATTGGATGTCAATGTTAGCCTAATGGGTTTTAAAATGACCATTATGGATACTCGGATCGAAATGATTACAAGTTCATTTGATTACCAAAGAGAATGTCAGCAATATCACCGATGCCTAGAGAAACAAAAACGTTTTCGGTGTGAGCCTATGACTAGGATTGTCTTGATCTTGACAGTACCTACCCGTAGTTTAGCCAAAGTATAGTGCTACAGTTTTTAATACTATTTCTGTGGGATATGTTGGAATACATCTTGTCTGATCTACCTAAGGGAGCGGAATGAAATGCATGATTGTGAGAATTTGGATAAACCACTTTGTAAAATGACGACGGAGACCAAAATAGCTGTCAGGCAGAACGAACCATTTTAGACGATGATAGCCAAAACTTCCATCTATTTGCGGATCCAAATTGAGATCTAATAAGGCTGCTGGGTCAGATAGCTTACCGGCCTAGCAGCTTAAGAAGACTAGGTAGGGAGCATACACCAACTCATCTCCAAGATTTGGTCAGACTAATGCATGCCTGATAGAAGGAAACGAGCGTGCAGACGAACTGGCTAGGCAGGGCTCAGCTCTACACGCCTCACTGGCGGCAAGGGTCCATATCCCGCTAGGAGCGGCTAAAGGACAAATCCACTCACAAACCTCCAATGGAGGGGGTTAACCAACTGTGCTATATCGCGAAAGATATGGCCGACCTACGATAAGAGCAAAACAAAAGACCTTATTAACAGAACTCGTTCAGACATCGCCAGAATCACG
Organism: Criorhina ranunculi; assembly: GCA_951813785.1. Classification (NCBI taxonomy): domain Eukaryota; kingdom Metazoa; phylum Arthropoda; class Insecta; order Diptera; family Syrphidae; genus Criorhina; species Criorhina ranunculi. The sequence goes on from OX638381.1 coordinate 2,321,618, forward strand.
CTGATAGTCACGGGGCATTGGCCAATCGGAGTGCATGAGGCCAAACTAGGTTTCCCTTACAACCCCCAATGCCACAGTTGCGGGAACGAAAATGGGATAAGGGATCTAATTCTCTTTCCTAACTCCACAGGCTGGATCTAGGCACCGACTGTCTCACATCCTCAATAACACACATCACCAACCAGGTCAAATGAGTCGTGGTAACAAAAAGGCACACCTAGTGATACTTAAGTTCATGTTGAACTGCCACCTCTACCTACCTACCATGCCTAATAGAATCGGAGCCCTAGTTATCCGATCCACAAGAAAAGAGACCCTTTGACTGCACTAATTATAGAAGCATCATCCTCCTGAACATCGAATTTAAGGTCCTACCTGTGTGAACGCTTAAAGCCCGTCGTCAACAACCTGATTAGGCCCTATCAGTGTAGGTTCAAGCCAGGAAAGTCCACAATCGATCCAAAAACCCAAGAAGTTTCCAAATTGATCCATTCAACATCGATGAATTGAACAGAACGTCACAGTCGACAACTGTAGCTTTGAGTTAAGGACTTTGTCTACCTTGCCTCTGCTCTCACTTCTGAAACTGACATCTCATCAGAAATCAAACGAAGATCTTGTCAAATCGCTGTTTCTTTAGGCTTGAGTGGTAAGGCCCTATCCTAAAGACAAAACGAGACTCTATACAAGACTCTAATCATCACACGTATACTCCATGGCGCTCCGTAAGGCATTCGGTCCTATTTGCGTTGATGGGCATGCCCTCAAATTCGATGTTGGCAGTACAGGCCCTGGTATTTGTGGACCCAGATTACAGCGAGCAACAGAGTTTGGCACGATTACCAACGTTCACCAAGAAGAGTTAAGAAACCCGCATTTATATCCTGTCCTGGCAGCACTTTAAATTCCCGAAGCCTGCACGATAGGGTCAAAACTTGTCTGAGACTCTCTCGATCTTGCTTCAACAAATAAACTCACAGTGGAAAGGCCTTCGGGGGAAATGAACATACGCACTGTCCAGTGAGAAGAGACACTTGTTGGTCCTGAGCTCTTTTTTGGAAATCGGAAGCCGACGTCAAGACAAGCAAAAGGCTTCATCAACGTAAATCCAAATAAATTCAAAAAGTTACTTGAATCGTAATTTGAGACTCTTGACGGACTGGTCACTTCCCACTCAGAGACAACAAGAGACGGCAGAACATATTTGTTGTGAATGTCCTGTGTGGTTGCAAAGCCTGACGTATATTTTGAACCTGAACCCAGAACTCTACAGTGCGCAATAAGTCGCCCTTTATATGACACCTCCGTACAATACGATACAACAGTTGCTCAACAGTCTTGTGGAATATCTATCCAATTAAATCACCTTTGTCTGTAGAAATACTCGGAAAAATCAAATTTATGAATGAAATTGACAATTGAAAATTACCAAGAACCGTCCACATAATCTCAACGCTATCTGCGTCACGCAATCGATTTGCTCCACAAACATTAGTCCCCTGAAATGGCTTCCAAATTCTCATTAAAAGCAATCACAGCCTACAATAACCCTCGAGATCTATGAATGAAAAATGCATCTGAATTCATTCAGAAATCTCATAACCCCCTCAGATCACGTCCCAATTAACCGAACACTTCCTATCCAAATTCCCAAAAATTGACACTAAAAAACGCTCTAAATATCTGAAAGACCCATCGCTTCCCCTCCTCTCATTCTGACGAATTCAACAGGTACGATCTGATGCACCCCCTATCGATCCGTCGACATCTAATGGAGAACTCTACCAGAATTCCGTGTGACAGACAACGATCTAAAACGCCCATAAAATGTGCCCAGATATTTGCACCCAAAACAGCTCAGGTAAAAACGTACAGACAGCCCTGTGTACTCATCTCATACGCCTAGGACACATATAATTAATCTATGTGACGTCCAATGAGTCCCGATACGTGCCCACTGCGTTTATGACATCAATTTTACATTTTTAATTCGAATCACTGTCGGTCGCGGCAAGGAGGACGACGGGGGAAAATGGAGAACACGACAACCGGAAAAATTATTCATTTCAAGGGAAATTTAATAATTTCCATGTTCGTCTCATTTGGATTCCGATTAAGGGACATGATTAATTTCTTAAAAATGCTAAGTACATCTAATTGTTGTTGTGACGCGATGTGGCTTTGGCTGCGTCCTTTAGAATTATTGTCCATGATGGACGGGGACGTAGAAATGCTGGCATTTTGAGTGAGCACGCATCTGTTGAATTTTAAACACACCCAAGCTAGGGATATGGTTACACGGGAACGTCATAACTTTATGGAGGAACATTTGAATTTTTCTATGGAATACTTGTGATGCTTCGCATTGAGTTGATAGTGGACAGAGCGTGGACTTCTATTCGTAATGTGACGGAGTATGCCAGAAATTTTGCTCTTTTTTTCATGCAAATTTCTACTCCAGTTCTACTGAACTCCTCCAATCGACCTAAATCGGGAATTTATTCGAAACTATCATGGAAGAGTTGTCAATCCTTGGATGATAGTTCTAAGGTAGTTTTGACATAGCTGTCCGTGACATATAAAGAGAATGAGTGCTGTGTACTCCACATAAGTTACAACAAAAAGTGACGCCAGAAACCATGAGACAACATTCTAACGACATGCGCTCTATTCTACTGGCTGTTGCTCACTAACTTCCGACATTTTGAAACGCTGCAAGCCTTTACATTCAAGATCTACAGCAGAGTTCAACTCTGTTTGTCCGGAAGAACATCAATTCGACAAGTATTATCATTTCCGGATTTAGATCGTTCAAAGCTACGGAAGTAGTTATGGACGTTAAGACCGCGGTAACAGCCAGGGGTAAACATAGGCTATCCGCGAGGTAGCGCTCTGTCCAACTTTGATTTTTTTTAAGGAAGGTGGAAAGCATCGAAAGAGACAGTGTGGGACTTTAACCCAAATTAAAACCACTTCAGCGTCCAACCCCTGCTCCCCCATGGTACTGCCATCCTGACATTTCATCCTGGATGAGGTTTTCAGCCGTAGCTTCCTCCTATCGACAGATTTCTGTACGTCTGTCCCACCTACTATCATGCATGTGTGGTGGAGTCTCTGCTGTACACTCTCAATAGCTAAAGTCCATGCTCCGGCATGCGCGTACCTTGCTTAGAAGAAGGATCATGACCGGTCTGACCCAGCAAGTGCTAAAAGACTTCACCATCCATATCAGCAATAAAGCCATTAGGCGTGATCAGAAAAACTCTTTAGTGAAAGCATGTCAAGTTGAATACATCGAAGGCGCTCTTAATCTTCTGGCAGAATAAGGGTGCCCTTGGCAAGATGAGAGGTCCTTTGGATTAACATGGCTGGGAGAATATCTTTCATAGCATATGTGTCGGTGATGGCTGCTCGTTTTACTAAACTTCGAAGAACTGCCAGTGAATACGCCTAGCTCTGCTTTAGATGCACTGCTAAACTCATGTCCTCTCGATACCTACACACACCATAGGTTGGCACTATCAAAGCAGTCTAGGCTTAGGCAGGGTGGCGTCTGATATCATCCACACTGGAGTTTTTATGACATAAAATATCAGCAGTCGCATTCAGGACTTGGCCCAGAATCGCTCCAAAAGCCAATAAAGGGGATGGTGGTGGTGTCGTCGTGGAAGGCAAAAACATTAAGCTTCACTATTCATTAGGTCCGTCTTCCAAGCGGTGACTAGTGCTTTTCTAAAGCCCATCAGCTATTGCTTAACCCTCTTGTATTTCGTGAATACAAGACGTCTCTGAATTCAGTCGCAAGATTAATATCGTTGAAGTCCTTGAAGTTTTCAACAGTTAGATGGCCCAACATATGTTATGTATCTACGGATTCAAGGCAAGACACTACAGCAAACGTCGAAGGACGAGTTACCGTGAGCTGGTTCAAGGAAAGCAACTGCCAGCAGTTACTAATGGCTCTGTCCTCTGTCACAGCTTAAGTCTATTTCTTCAACGATCAACTCGAGGCCGGATCAGCTTTAACCAATCACAACGGTTGCGCTAATCATCCGACTTTATTAGCCCCTTTTTCACCAGGTTTCCGGTGGAAGGACACTTCTTAGTCGCTTATGATGAAAATTCTCAGAGAGATGCCATGAGCAACTGATCACTTCTAACTCAGCAGATGACCAAATGCAGATGAGCAAGTCAAAGAATGAGTCCAACGTGGACAATCTTAGAAGTCAGCTGGTCACCAAAAATGGTTCCATACAAACACAACTCCAAATCCTTTGCTTGCATGATTCCCAAACAAAGCAGGCATCCTCGAACATCAACCAATTGATCAATTAGCAGATAGTAAATCTATTTCCAAGACCAACACAAAATCCTGCCAAATCCCTTGAATCTTAACAACATTCCTGTCCAATACGACAAGCGTTCATCGCATTCAATGCATTTATGTTTCCCCAAGGGGCCTGCCTGCTGCCTGTTGCATACTGCCATCACCCTCAGCGATCATCCCGAATTTTAAATTTAAAACGGATTAACCAAGGCAAAACAGATTCAAAGACAATTTGTTAAGGGAATTCCGCTTAGCCCAGCGACGGCAGGGACAACGACGACGGAGAACGAGACCATAAAGCCGCAAAAAGGAATACCACTTCACACATGCACACACACACTTCATTCCGATGGACAGAGTATATGGTTCGGTCGACTGTCATTGTCATTCGCGTCATCTCGAGCTCACATCGTCACCATCACCTTGCAAAGGGCAACAGCAGACACAACGACGATGGGAGCCGGTATCCCAATGCCATGCCAGTGGTAACCCACCAAAGGGACTAACCGACAAGCCTTGTTAAACAAAAGATTAACTTCGCCTGGTGTCGTGATCCACTTTTACGGCAGCACATCGCGCGCGTACGGCATCGATCGCGCAGAACTACACTTCCAGGCTAACGAGCCCGAAATGAATTCCCGCGTACCCCGTGCACGGCCAACAAGTAGCAACCTTGTCACCGCGTCACCGCATCACCACACCACCAGTCCAATCCGCATCGTGCGGCTTCAGTCCCGAATGCGAATGGAGTGCACACTGTCCGGCGTATTCAATTCATGTCATGTTTTTGTCGGTTTATGGAGTCCTAATCGGCGATTCCATCAAGAAGCTCACAGCATCAGCGGCCGGAGTGCTAACAAAGTTTTAAAAAATTAAATCACGCAGCGCGCTGGAAAAATGCTCGGATTAAGATATTTAGGTTGCCCCTTCAGACCTGCTCCTGCTCCTGCTCCTGTCCGCCGAAAAGGTGTGAAGAACTGCACAGCAGAGGTACGCATAGCCGGCAGAAAATTCGCACCTTACCCGGGAGGTGTGAGATAAAGAAGACGTCGTCGCCAGCACAAGGGGTGACGACAGCAGAAAGAGGTTCGGTTCAAACTCAATCTCGGAGACACATTCCGACCCAAGGTAATCGTGGGGGAAATTTAGATCCATTTTACCATATACGCACAGGTAACGAGTGTATCAGGGGCCTTGCCGGTTGAGATAGAGTCTTTGCCTGCTGCTGCCGTGTTGGTGTCTCGACCAGCACGAGAAAAAGGTGTGAATTGCTCGTTGGAACTGGAATACAGATATGGGCATCTGGGGACTTTCAAATCTGAATAAATGAGTGAGCTGTGCGCCCGTAAACGACTCGGACCCGCCATTACATTTAATATTCGGAGGCGATAATTGAACATGGTCACATTTGGGTGTTTGGTTTTGGGGCGGATACGGTCGAATTGAAACTTATTAGGGGCAAATGCTGTGCCTTTGGGAGCAGGCAAATTGGATTTGCATTGATATTTGGATTTGGGTTGTGGTTAGTCCATGGATAACTGGAGCATGGGAAGTGTCAGATTCGTGTGCCAAATGGAAAAAAATTCAAATGAGACTTACAAACTATCTGACCCAAAATGGTGTGTTGGATGACGGTAGATGGACAGAAGAAGGTTAATATGTTGATGCATGTTGTGGACACACGAATATGGAGCTCAAAGAACTGACAGACACTCAACTGTTTTTAGTTCAAGAACTGTAGAAATGGCACCAAGATGTAGTTCAGGGCAGGCTTGTAGCCAATTCCAAGTTCCAATCACTCTTTTTGAAGCAAAGGCATCCTAAATGGTACGCAGTCACATTCTGGTACAAGCTCTTATAAAAGAAGTTCATCTAGGGGCCACACGCTTCTGTCACCCTAGTTTGAGTTCCTACCTGTTCGGCTCAAAGCTTTCCTGAAGCTGCATAAACACCCTCAAGCAGCTGGCTGTTCACAAAGTACTCGCCTAAGAAGTGAAACCGCCGTAATGGCGGTTCTGACATCATTTAGATCGTTGAAGATGGTTTTCCTGATGTTCGCAAGAGTAGGACACCTGCAGAAGCTGTCTTGAAGTCTAAAACCTAACTAGCACAACTTGACTAAAGAAGTTTCACTTAAAAAAGGGAGCACAAGTTTACCTTGTTCACATAGAACTACCCTTGGGTAGTGAGCTCATGGCGACAAGTGGAACTGCGCTTGAATATAGGCAATCAATCTTCCTCGTTGGCGAACATTTCCATGACCAACACCAGTTGCAATGCAATAATGATGCTCATTGCAGGTTTTGGAAAAATAACGTGGGGAATGTGTCATCTGTCAGTTTGTAATAAGCTTTGTACTCAACATCCCTCAAATCGGCGTTTACCCACTCGGCCCAGATATCTGATCGGCCACTGCTGTACAAACGTCTATAAGCTCGGGCTGCACGACGATGTAGGATGGCCGAGAAGTAGATGATTGTAGCTCTGAGACCGCCTCAATCAATTTTACGGCATTTCTTGCCATCTTATCGCAGGCATACCGCTTACTATTTTGCTCCACCAGTAGGTTGAAGTGGCTGACAGCTGATACCAGCACACTTAGACCAGTGATAAGCCCATTGTAATAAATGCTCCACCAGTATCTTGGCTGGACTTTTTGATTTTTCAGAAGTCCCTGCTTCTGTCACCACTCCCGTTCGCTTCTACCATCTGTCCGAAAGCTCTCTACCTCAACCTCTCAAGTCGTTTAATACAACTTCGCTAATCTTTCCTTTTGACATTGAACATCGCTAACCGTCACGGAAAATGAAACACTGTAGTCTCGTTTTGCCAGCGCTTTACTATGAAGGACTGAAGGCGTTTCACTTTTCGTTACCCTACCCCTTTTTAACACATGAACATAGAGTATCGTAACATAGGAAGTTAAACTTGGACAAAGTTACGTTTGACATTGTATCCGTGATGTCCCTTGGCCTTATTTTGTCTTTTTTTTTACATTTAATTTCATTACTGTGATTGCTAGCCTCTCCAAGATTCACGTTGCTTCGAGCGAAAGTATCTGCCTCTATCGAGCAGTCTTCCCCTACACTCAATGTTTGTACAGCACTTCCGTTACGTACATCACTTAATCATATCGTTACACCCAAAGTATCATTGACTTCTTTATTATCAGAAGCCTCACTGTAGTCTCACGCTGAGCTAATCACAGTCAGCTCGGCTTACACGCATCAATCTCAAATCTTACAATCCTCAACTTTCAACTGTTTTATTTGAACCTCTGCTTGTATTACATTCGCTTCCGTACTTTTATTATTATTGCCCGGTGGAGATCTCCACCAGATCGACAGATCTCCATATCGCACTCGTCTGAAACGATGAAACCATATCGTATGTCATTGGCCATAAAATGGGCGGCTAACACAAGTATGCGCCATTAATTTCCGGCAATTTGCACCAACAGATAAATAACTGTAGCTGTCTGTGGTTTAGAACTTCATTTGAAGTATCATTCGAATAGTTATAAAACCAAAGACCACAATCGTTAAGTTTAAACACCGAGATCGCTTATCGTACGCCGATGACATCAGAAACGTCAACTGTCACATCTGCATTTTCATTCAAATACCGAAGCCGAAAAGTATTTTAAATTCTAGATTTGAAATTCAATCAAAAAAACGAAGTCTCAGCTCGATCGGGCTATCATCAGCGTCACGGAATCAGTATATAAACCTACGTTTGATGATCGTTTTCGATTAGAACTGTCGATAAGTGTGAAAATACGATATAGCTCCCCGTGTGCTTATCACCGGTGCCCGATCTCTTGAATGTCATTTGGTCGAGTTCAATTTGTTTATGTTACGCCTTAGACCATCAGGTAATTAGTTGACATCTCGATTCTAGATAGATGGGGATAACTTGTTTTGGTCGTGTCGTGGGGACATCATTTCGGGCTTAATTTCGATCACTCAGGAGTGTCTGGTGTTTGGGGAGAACAAGAAAATTAAATCATTGACATTGGAAAGGGAATACGTTTGTTTTGGAAGTTATTAACAAGTTTTTTGGAAATTTAATCACCAAATTAACGAAGCTCTTATCGCAGCTGGGATTTATTGGGTTTCACGCCAATAAACTAACCAAAGATGCACGTCCAGGGGAGAGTCACATCAATTTGAATGGAAATGAAAATGGAGATTGCACGAGACAAACGTTTTGTGGAATATTTTTGATTTTGATCTTAAGATTGCATCATGCAACAGGAATTGACAGTTCACTGATCTGTTCACTGTGCTTTTCGTCATTTGAATTCACTTGTTAGAAAGGGGAGGTTGACGTAGGAATGGAATGATGCACAAAGTGATCTGGGTCGCATTCAACAAGTCACTTCATCTTTACAAAGCTTACAAAGTTGGTAAAGGTGTTGGCCTGGTAAGCCAACTGTTACAATTCACAAGTTTGGTTGAGACACATTTACATTCGGGCAACTCAAACAAGGTGAGGTTTTCCATTGCTGTCTCATTCGTCCAGAGTGGAAGCGGCCACTTTTTCGGGAGAAAGACTATTGTTTGGGGGCTTTACATATTCTAGCTACAAGTCCCAGATAATGAATATCAACTTTCATGCTTATGCTGGCATTTGGCAGGAAACCAACCTGTCAGAGGGGAAGGACAAAGATCCTTTGTACTTTTACTTTGATGATGAATCATATTTTTTTTTTTATAATTCGCTAGCACTAAAGGGGTTATGAATACCCTTATGAAGCTATTCACACAGCGCTAGTGTTGGTGAAGTGACTTTGAAACTCAGTTGGTATTTCAGTCTTTTGTTCGCTCCGAAGGTGGTGTCCAGAATGACTGGAGAGAATTATTAGTATTATTGTTCCCATTGCTTATAATTCACAGTATTTATTTCAAGCATCCCGATGCCATTATCACTACTCCACCCTACTGCCAGTGTTATGCCCATGCAGTAGAGTTGACGTCAGCTTTTTTCGCAGTTGATCGCAGATGATTGCCATCGGGAGTTGAACCTGGAACCTTCGGCGTGACAAGCGATGTTGCAATCACTACACCATGGCCACCCCGTATGTCGTTTCAAATGATCATCTTAGAAGTGAAGCTAGTAACGACACTCAAGTCACCTCTTTGCAGGTTAAATTGAAATGTCTGCCAACATTTTCGTCTATCAGCATGAAGTCGTAGGGTTTCAGTCACAGCCGTTCCGTACTTATTTTAGAACAAACTACAGTCAATTACTAACTGAAAGTTAGTAAGAAACAAAAGTCGGATCCTGTCGTGGCTAGAGAATAAGGTTTTTCATTTCCAAGTATCCCTGCAAGGTCAGGAACTCTTACCAGCGTTACCATAGGTACCTCGTCAATGCTGTTCAACTTATATAATTTCCAATTGGTTCAACGATTAGGTAAGGAGATCTCCCCAGATTCATGTGGTATCACAATGGACCCATCACTGGTCTAAGTATGCTGGCATTCAGCTGGCAGCCACTTCAACCTAACCTAACCTAACCTTTATATTTATAGCCGTTTCCAATGATACTCGCTTGCGATGCCTCTGAATTGACCGCAGCCTCGAAGAGCTAACCGTTCCGGATCTGTTCTTATAGAAGACGACCGACCGTGGAACAGATTTGTACACTAGAACTTTTACTGAATGGATTTTAACTTAGGAAAGAAAATTTACCAGACATGTTGGGCAGAAAAATGGACGTACTTCGTGGAAACAGGACCGACCATTACCACTTCATTCCGAGTGATCTGGAACAGAACAATGAAACTTATGCCTAACAAATGGCTCTGTGTTCCCTCATCACTACAAACCACAAGCATTAAAAGCCAACGTGCATCATTCGTCTCTCCTCTAATTTCCCTAATGCTCGTGCTCTAGTTTAAGGGTAGTCATAATCTCTTAAGAGCGCGCTAATTATTAAAAAAAAAAAATGAAAAATCAAGTCTCCCTTCTTCAATGAATTACAAACTCCCATTCAACACAAGTCATTTTCGGTCTTTGTTTAGTCCCCGACTCTCTTTCCCAACTCCTAATCCAATCCATTACTCAGCTGCCCCAGATGGCACCCTCAGGTTTTGATATTCGTTTACTTACTCGCCTCACGTCCATGATCTTCGAACGTAAAAGAGGAACTTTAACGTATAACCTCGACACCCTAATTAAAAAAGGATTTAACTACTAGACTGTCTTCTGTCACTAAAATGAAGCCCTTACCTCGAGCTTTTACCCGTAGATGGTATCTTTCCATCCTCGACATGTCTGTCAACGACGACCTTCGTTGGAATGAACATACAATTGAAGTCTGGGATGCAAAAATTTGTTCACACCTTCGGATCTGGCTTCAATCTATAAGGCATCCATTGGCCCAAAGAACGAGGACAATGCCCACAATTCGTCTGATGCCCCAAAAACTGTCTAGACAGAATCCTTAAACGTGCGTTCAGACTTATAGATAGCAAGGACATTGCAAAGTCCTTAGACTTGCTTGAAATCTTTCCTGACTGTAACTTTAGTTGCATTCCATCCACATTACGCATCATTCTTTGAAAGCTCATCAGTTTACCCTTAAGCCTACCTTCGAAGTTCGAACATATCGTCAAAGTCACACAATCCGAAAGCATTTAATACCATTTCCTAGCAGTGTGGGTCCTTAAGCGATGTAGACCACTTTTTTCTCTTCGTTCACTAAGGAGATGCATCTACATAACTTGAGGCAGCTTTCTCCCTGTTGTCAATATCATCATCTCTGTTTTCAAGGGGCTGACCATACTAAGTTTCAACTGAATACGTTTGAAAAGTGCCTAGAAATAACTTCAAATAGATATACATCCACCAACAACAAGCTTCTCAAAATGGTTTGCAATACACCTCTTATGCTGTAGCCCTCCAATGTTTCTGTCGATAGTCTATTTCTACGCATAGTAGACCTAGAGCCGATCTCTTTTTAAGTTTGAGTGGAAGCGATTCTGTCAAAGTTAAGGTTGTCAAGGGCTCCATTGTTATCCAACACATCAGCAATGATATATGGCTTACGGGCAAGTACATGCTTAACGTGCTGAATTTGCTGAGTTTCAGTTGCAGTGTTTCCGGGTCCTTTAACTAGAACGATCTTATGTACCTGCTTCGGGGTGAATCCTCCTACAGTTTAAAGAAGCAATATCACCACATTCTTGAATCGTTTCTTTATATTCTCTGCGTGCGTCTGTAAAAGAAAATTTCACCTTCAACATCAAGGATTCAATTGAAACTCAGAAGAAGACCAACCCGTTTGCCTCATTCGTTCAAATGGTCCAAGTCGTCTTTCTTCCACAAATCCGCCTTAGTCGACACATCTCTAATTAAGAGTGTAAATTAAATTATTTGCACCAACCTTCAGCCGAATCCTCCATAGACTGACAAACACCCAGCGGGTACCGCAATTTATTTATTTTCACAAGAACCAACCATTTACAATCGAGCCTTACAAATCCTCAATTAGCGATCATCACAGTCAATAAATTCCCCCAAGCCGGCCATAACGCCAGCTCCAAATACACGTCTAAAGTCTCAATTATGGTTTTATGATCACTCGTGCACTACTCCTTCACTCCTCTAGCCAGTATCGAATAAATCCACCCCATCGCGAGTCTCCATAAATTAATTACCAGTCTTCAATAAAATCATTTGAATAACCAACTCTAGCAAAACATGAGGCGGGGGGGAGGAGGAGGGGAGTGAAGAAACAAAACAGTTTACAACAGCACGTCACAAATCGTTTGTCCCATAAATTTGCCTCGACAACAAATCTAACAAGACAGGATACACTTAATTGGCGCATAAATCTTCCACCAATCGCCGAGGCACACACTCGTATAAATTAATCAGAGCCCGAGTCAGAGTCAGAGTCAGAGTCCGAAACAGAGACCAGGAGAGTCCCCAAAAAAAAAAAACCAACAGCGAGGCAAACCACACGAGACTGTGCCGTGGGACCTGGAAGAGCTGACCAGAAAATTATGCCATTAAAAATACCAACTTAGCTAATAACCCATTGTCAACCATCGGAGTGAGTCATTAAATTTGTCACTGGCTCGGAGCCGGTTTGATTGCCCTTTGTATATGACAGGGGACCGGGGAAGCACGAAGACGTGCATGGGGGCACCCACACGGGTTAACCCTATCTAATAAGCGATCATTGTTTGGAGCTGAGAATTGTGTGTCGAATGTTTTCGATTGGAAACTTGTGTGAACTGTGAGCCCACGAAATTTAAGGAGGAGACTCCATGTGACCCATGGAAAAGGGATGAAATGCTACGATATTAGGAGATCCCATCTGGGTGCAGATCAAAGCAACTTCTTCAGGTTAGATTGCTTTAGAAACTAAATGAGCTGAAGTCGGTTTCGAAAAGATCGGTTTAGGGATGGCTGTGGAATTCTTTGAGAAGAACTACTACTTTTGGCCAGAATCGCTGAATCCTTATGCTTGGTCGTTAAGAACAAATTTCCTGAAGGTTGGTTCTATTGGTTGTGATGAGACTCAGACAATTGCAGAGAGAGTGCGTCCTATCCTCTTTTGAATCAACGTCACCACAGATGGATCGCCCGTAGGTTGCGACCTGTTAGGATATTTATTACTTAGGCTAGGTTAGGTTAGGTAGAAGGAGTTGACGGGGAAGGAAGTTCTTTCCCCGTCACACTTAGGTCAATGTAGATCCATTGTGATGCCCTAGGGGTTGCAGCCCCCTTATTAGGAACCATAAGCCTGAGCTTGATCAAGCCAGTCCGCAGCTCTGATGAATCTGTGTATGTCAAGCACCGACTTGCTGGATAGTTCTTTTGTATCCTGGGAAAGGTGTCTTCCTAGAATCTTAAATCTTGTATGGCAGAGTGCCGGACAGTGGCAGAGAAAGTGTGGAGTATCCTCATCTACTTCCTTGTCACCGCATCCCCTACATAGATCATCCATTTTCTTGGGCTATGCACGGTCTTGTTGAATTCTACCATCACAAGAACACGCTGAATTTAGAACTGCCTGCTTCCCGAAATCCATGCCTATCCAAGATCTAAGCACCTTAGACTTCAGAACTCGACTATTGTTTGGTTCAATTCGAACTCTTTTCTAGCTAGCTGGTCGGCCTTTTTATTTTCATTGCGTCGATGCTCCTACGTATATCCTCGATCATAGCAACCCTTTGTTTTTTCAGCTTGCTATTTTCGACTTTGGAATTATCGATGAGACGGCTTTGATCAGGGTTTCCTCATTGAACGGTAAATGAGAACAGTTCTCGTAAAGCCTTGGCGATTGCTAAGACTTGTCCTGGAACACACGCTGCTTTCTCTTTTGGGTTTAGATCGAAGTCGGGGTATGTTTTGTGCTAAAGATAGTGCTGTATCTTGTTCTTTCTTTTTCCAAAAGTCGGGTGCTCAAAGACGTACATATGTCAGTCGCGATGAATTTCGACGACCCCCATGGTAGTGTTCTTAAAGTGTTAGTTGTGCCGATGAATTCCATTTTTTCCACTTTTCGGAGAAATTTCCACCCTCCCAAAGCATGTCTGCCGATTTCCTTGAACAAGCTTGAAATAGCTGAACAGGATTGCCATCAATGCCTACCACTTGAGGGCACTGATTGCGGTTGCAATATCTGTGCTGATGGAAGACCCAATGCTTATTCTAAAATGATAACTTCGGAAGGCTCATTTAAAAATGTTGAAATAGCTGTTCCTAAACTGATCCCCGTCTGAAATGAAAAAGAGGCCGTCTAAAGCTTTTACCACGTATTATTTGGAGCTTCGGCTACCTGTTAGCTCTGTGGTCCTGCTATCGCACTTATTTCCTGTTTCTTCGGCTTCCCATGCAGCTTATACGTTGATGTGGTTACGCTTGTCGTTCCTAACACTGCACTGAATTTCCTTTCTTTTTTTCACGTGGTACTGGCCTTCAACTTTGGGTCACTCTACTTATAATTCCGCTGCAATCTGAAGTTTTAATGAAATAAGCTCTTCGATCCCCGCTGCAAGCGCTGATATGCTCTGATTTGTATGCAGAAGGTGTCTGAAGTCTTGTAAGGACGTTTTCAATATTCAGCGAAAGAATTATTCTATCAGGTCCTGGAATTTTTTAAAGAGAAATGAAGGCAATCGACCAGCTACTTCTTGACACCCCGGAGGTTGTTTCTTGTATCGCTGCTTGTGTCTTAGCCTATTTCTTCTGTGTGAATCTCTGGAATCTGGGAGCTGCATCCACTCAAAACAGAAGCTTTCTCAGTCTAGCAGCGTTTTAAGTGGATAAATTGATATTTTGCTGTAGCCCACTTGGTATGGCCTTTGCCGTAAGGTTGCTAACTCATTTGACTATACACGGAGATAGGCCTTCGATTAACATTTGGTTAAGAGCCATGACGGAGGATATCTCTAGGTTCTAACAAAAATTTGAGATAAAATTTGGTTCAGCACATGGAGTATAGGTACCCATTCACTCTTCAGGTTCTAGCTGAATAGGTCAGCGTTGCTGAACACCTCGTATAGTTTATCGCTTAATCTTCTTCTTTAAATCCCATCAACGCAAACGGAACCGAATAGCTTACTCATCTCCCTTCGATAGAGTCCATGCTTCAGCGCCGCAGAGTAGGGCTGGGAGGATCAGTGTCTTGTATAGATTTTCCTTAGTTGTTGACAACTCTATTGGCAATCTAGACAAAGCCCCTCGAAGTAAGTAAAGTTGGCTCCTTGGCACATTTGAAATCTCACCCTCATCAACACCTTTTTCTTGTCCAAAGCTCATCTCTTGCGTTTCCTAAAACATATCTAACGACAGATTGAAAACACAGTTTGCTGTCACTTTCGGACTCCTGCTGGGAGAATGACCTACAAGCTTGTCACTCGACAGCAAATCCGACAGCTGTCCCAGTGAAAAGCTATGTCCAAGATGTTCTAAATATATTGTTGACACATGTTGATATGTCGTCTGTATCGATTCCCGGATAAAATACGTTCCATCTGGAGCACTTGATGTGTGGACCTAAAAGTTCGTCTTCCATCTACTCAGGCTTTGAAGGGAAAACGTTTTCTCATCTCGCGAACCAAATGGAATGCGAAAGCAAAAGCAGGGTGAAAAAAAACGAGAAAAACCACACAACCAGAAACAAAAAAAGCGAAAGGACGATTTGTCTCCACGAAAGACACGCATTAAATCCTTTCGATTACATTCCAATTGATTCTGGCCGCGGCGGCCAAAGTGGTCAACTTGTAACTCAAAATGTTGTGCACTCACACAACACCAGCAGATAGGGTACCCCCTTCCAACGGCCCATTGGCGCGGATGTAAACCGATCTAAATATTTTATTGTCGTTCACTTGTGTCCAATTTTCCACTGCGACAAGATATAAAACCAAAAAAAAAAAAACGAGTCTCGTCGAACATGCAACGAACACGAATGAACACATGACATCTCATCGAACATCGTGTAATATGATACTTAATAGGCGATTGGGTCGTAAATTTTCTGGGAACATGGTTTGTTGTTTGGATATGTGGATCTGGGTGCTCGCCAGCTCTCTGTTTGGGTCTTTCTGGCTTAGATCATTGTTCTTGTGTTTTCACCTCTTTGGAGGGCGACAGATTATTGGTTTTGTTATATGGCTATGGATTTGGATTTGTAACAGTTCCATTGAGGCCATCTGCGGAATGGGTTTTTTTTTTTTTTTTGTTTAACTGGAGCTGGAGCACTTGACGCCAGTCTCAATCAATATCAAGGGAGTGCTGTGCACTGGTCTATTGCAGGGGGAAGCAATTGTGTTTTGTGCAAATGCATGTAATGGATAAGTAGATACAAATCGATTGTTAGTTCTGGAAATTACAGATTTTGGGTGAAACTTCGAATTTGTCAATTGAAGAGGGAAACAGAGATGTCGATAGACAGGTCAATTTATGGGCAGAAGCAAGTGAGACTTGGTTAGTCCATAAAATGATTGAATCAAAGGGTTTTTCCACTAACCTCGAAAGATCTTTTAAAGGAAATAAAACTAGTTTTTCTCGATATAAGTTCTGGAATAACACATCGTTTTCCACAGCTTCATTCGGTGATCCGCAAACAGGAAGTTCAATTAAAACTATAAATGGGGCTCAAGTGGTGTCAATCGACCCCTAAGAAGTTTCGATTTGGAGCCTTGAGACTTCTTTTTGCAGGATTATGTGCCTCAAGTTGGCCTTGAGCCTTCCAATTGTTTGTTTTATGGCGAACACGAGTGACTGCACATAATCCTGCAAAAAGAAGGCTTAACGGTTCAAATCGCAACTTCTTAGGGGTCGATTGACACCACTATCTACTTTCCGAAATAATAACACGTTTTGAAGTTTTCAGCCACTAAGAGGATGGTTTGGCATGTCACGAAGCACAGTCTTGTTGACAGAGCATATCGGTAAACGGGGGCCAGAATTGATAGAAAGGGCGTTCTTATCTCAATAGACTGTGCTCACGGTACTGCGACTTTTGACTGCATATGTGACGGGTTGGGTACCCTAGCCCCAAAACCAAAAACCCCAAACTAAAATCCCCAAACTAAAATCCCCAAACCAAAATCTCCAAAACCAAAGTCCCCATATTGGGAATCTGTATTGCACCGCTTCGCTACTCTGGTCCTTTTATGTCCAAAATCTTTTAGAAGCACAGGTTCGCTTTCGTCAAGCAAGTAATAGAGCAGAAAAGCGGAGCGGTAATCGCAGGACAGTTTGGAGATTTGTCTTTGGGGATTTTTCAAAAGTTGGGGATTGTGGGTTTTGGTATTTTGCGATTGGGTATTATGTGGGTATCCCATATGTGACTCTACCTGGTGTCACGATGTAGACGAAAATCGAAAGACACAGAACATTCGTTGTAGATGCAGATTGTGGTAGGTATTTCAGGGGTAAATAGAGGTCCACTAGGTGATGTTCTGCCTCGCCTGCTGTGATGCATCGTGGCTAAATCTCTGCTGAGCCCACTCAATAGCTGTAATGTTGACATACTTCTTCTCGATCTATGCCTAGAGACTATCTGTACTAACCCGCAGAGGTCCCAAGGCATGATTGATGAATGGTACACTGGGAATGAGCTTTCGGTCTGAGGTTGCTTCTGTCACAAGAAGGAAGATCATGACCGGTCTGACTTAGTCAGTGCTGTAAGACGTCTTAAATAAAAAATATTAAAGACATCTAAGGCGTTAAAGGTGCTTTTGATCCTAACGCCGTGTAAGAAGACGTGGGGCTCATCATCCTTTGGATTCATATGGCCATATGCGTCGCAGGGGCTTACACGTAAAGATATGACTGCTCGTTGTGTCGAACTTTCAAGAACAGCATGATTTGTGTCTTTTGAAGGGTTAACTCCAAATTCTCGAGTGCTCACAAGAGTGCTTAAGTAAGCCTACCACACCACTCATAACCTGTAAATATGCTTCCCATACAAGTATGATTACATCGTCAGCATTATGTCGTCGCGTTGCAGCCATTCATCTTTAAAGTTCTTAGAATATTGTCGACCACGAGGAATCATTTCTGTGGCGAACGCTCCTTGAGAGGTTCCTCTATGGGTGCCTTCGAGAGAACATATATTAGTTGGACAAGTGGTGGCTACTTCTGAAATGGTCTAAGAATTTATTTTTCTCAACAGATTGCATATCAACTCCATAATAAGCGTCCTCACTGCACACAGTTTAATAGTCAAGCATGCAACAAGGCTTGGCGTACTTTCGAACTATTGTTGTAAAAGTTGTGTAGACGAAGAAAGAAGGAAGAATCTCTCCTAGTTCCATATAGTAATGGACCTATCTGGCAGCCACGTCAACCTAACCTTACCTACCTACGACTAACATCTTCTAGGGTTGAGTTAATCATGCGTGTCTTGAGTATTCACCCAACCCAGTCGCCGAATCCTGCATTGAGTTTAACTCAGGGAAGAATGCTTACAATAGTACCAGTCCTTACGCTGTTGAGGGCCCCCTTTATGGCAAAAAAGACACTTAAGGTGGATTCCTTGTCCTATAATGACTGACCTTTTAACTGTGGGCACTACAATATGCTGTGTCAGCTACCTATGCATAAAGTCAATTAGACAAAAAAGCTCATTGCAGGAGGTACTGTCGTGTCCATGGCCATCTTTTCCAAGATTATACTCGTATCCGGAGACACTTTTAATCGAAATTCCTGAAAGGAGTGGGTAATGTGTTCAAAATACAAATCGTATTCAACATTTGTCTCCTTGAATCAATTTTTCCGACATCAATTTGCATTCAATGGAAAGAAGATCCTTTTTGGCAAGTTTTCAATAACGGTTTCGATTTTTTTTTTTTTTTTCAATTTACTCTCTGGTGCCATTGTATGATAATGATACATGTAGCTCTGATGGTACATGTACATACATACATAGATGACGCATATATCCTTTTTTGGCAAAATGACAACAAAACCTCGGTCACAACCTCTAGCAGTTGCCATTGGCATTGCCATCCATTGAAGTATGGGCAAATGATTATGTTTGTTCAGCCATCTTGATTGGCAATGTTATAAAATAAATACGTTTCACCCGGGGACAGGATGTTCGAAGAATATCGCATCTATTCGAGTGTGATGAGGATATGTTTACAAGGGTATGTCCGTGGTCTGAAAGCAATATCCTATCCTATGCCGGTACAAGAGAGAGAGTGAGAGATTTGTGTTAAATTGGGTGGAAGATTCAAATGGAGCGAATCAATTTGATTGCTCAATGTGTATTCAATTGCAATGTGCGCCACACAAAGGACATCGTACTCGTTTGTCATTTATATTGTTTGAGGTTATATTCGTACACATACCAAGGGGGTTTATCAGAGAAAATAAACAAAACTGCTTATGTGTCGAAAGTATTGCACTAAAGTAGAATCGTAATTTTTGTAAATTGTCATTGGAAACTTTCAAATTTGGTTAAATCCGATTTGTGTCAGAGTCGTACTGGAACTTCTTCCAATTTCAAACTTTTGTATAACGACCGTCTCTTTATGGACGTTTTTGGCTCTATATGAGCATTTAACAGCACAAATTCACTTTTTTGAGTGCAGCTTGTACTTAATTTACTGTGAACTTGGGCATTAAGTTATAAGCTGCTCCAATAAACGCTGTCTTTTTGCTAACTACCTTCAGTAGCTCATTCCAAGTTGGTTGAGGACACCTTCCACTTGTGCGCACCATAAAAGGCAAGATCTAGCTCTACTTGCTCTTTCCAAGTTAGACTCGAAGATACTGCGGGTCGGAGAGTTGATGTCCATTCACTCTACAAGTCCCAGCAATCTTAAACGTTCAATATGCAACTTTATTTACTAGGGCAATGTCTCTGTTCGTCGTTTGTATCTTCTCCTCCAAAGCCCGTCAACACAAACGAGACCAAAGATCTTACAAAGAATTTTTCGCTCAAAGGAATCAATCTTCATCCGTCTTTGATAAAATCCGTGCTTTAGTGCCAAGAAATTGGACTGGAATGATAAGGGTCTTATAAAGAATTTCCATAGTTGCTTTCTTAACCCGAAGAAGGACTGATTAACAAGAGTTATTCTCCCTTTGATTTCTGATAAGATGTCGTTGTTAAAAGGGACATTAGAGTCAAAATAGACGAAGTCGGACGTAGTCAACCTTGAAGTCCACTTTAACACTCAGTTTGAATCGTCGATGTAGAGTGTCCCTTTTTGTTGACAGCAAAAGCTTTGTTCACCACTAAACGCATTTTGGCTTCTTCTTTTGCCCTAATGCATCTATGAGAACTCGCCGAGTTCCGGCAATCTTGTCGGCCTACGGAAGTAGTTGGACAGACTTTTGGAAGATTGTACCTCCGGTGTTGACGAACCACGCATTCTAGAGTCACATGACAGCGTGTTATCTCCTTTTCTGACGTGAAAGGACTCAATGAGGTCATGAGAGACCTTAATGGAACTCAATCTTCAACCTGTACTGACGGACGAGTTTAGCAGCAAGAACATGGCTCTATATAGCGTATCTTTCGTCAAAGGCGGTCTTTAAATCGAGAAGGTGTGTATTAATTGAACTTAGGTTAACTATAGTGGTCCAGAGTCGGCTTTCTTGACCTAAAACCGCACTGATTGGGCTAATCAGACTGTTGACGAAATACCTCAGGCATTGAGCATGAATTGGTGTATGTTCTCTACGAAGCCACCTTCAGCTGCATAGAATAACTCGTCAACCGTTTCATCCTTCTCTAGGCAGAGTCGACATCCAGTTTCTTAAATTATCCTTATTTGGCTTAGTTGATATCTAAGTTAGTAGGTGCTAGAAAAGAAACGCACAAGTCTCGTAATATGATCCTTGCTTAATTTTGAGGGTGTTGTGGTTAAATGTGGTCGCCGTGGCCGTGGCCGTAGCATGACAAACCTGCAAGAGTATAATCTGCTTCCCAATCCGCCATTCGGAATCAGTAATTCGCGCGAAAAATATATCACGCACAACATGAATGCTTATAAAAAGCTAGACCTTGGCTCTCTGTGAGCTGTCGCGCCAAATATTTGTTCATTTGTCTGTGGTAAAATTGGCTTATAGCTATTTTAGCGTATCTGAGCTCCCGACCGTGATTCTAATATGATGACAGAAGTGATTTAAATTGGTTAAATCAAAAATTCCCCAAAATGGTTCATTTCCTACCTAAATTTCTGACGGAACACCTCTTTGCCTACTCATGAAGGTACCTTGCCAACAGCTTTATAGCCTTGGTTGCTAAGAGAATTGATATAACACCACCTCGTATGCAGCCTTTTGCCAACGATATCGTCATAAAGACCCCGCCGGAGGTGGATGTGATTCTCTGGCTTAGGAGCATCGCTCTGAATGGTAATGGAAGTCATGTCCAGTATGATCAAAGGCACATTCAATATAAAGACCGGCACTAAGGCCGATCGGCAGTATTAGAGCCGCACACGCAACTGCTATATGCCTTCTTCGGCAAAGGAAGCACTACCACAGTCTTTTGGCATTTCTGCTGCGTAAAAGCGGATACATTCAAAATGCTCTAAAAGATCTACTTCACCAACACCATAAAGTGTGCTACACTTAGAAATCTTCATCCAGTCCAGAACAGACTAAAGAACTGAGGTTTCCTATCTTCAGGCGGACTGAATATCTGAGTACTAATTGGTGTACCATCGGGGCACTGCTCTATTGAAGCCTTAGTCAGCCGGATGACGACGTCCGAAATCGCTGCTGATGAAGAAGAGCAGGAATCCAAAAGAAAACTCTGATTTTTCGATTGAACTCTATTTAATAGCGACGCAAATCTTGTATGTGGCCTGTCTGGCGGAACTATCACTCGCCCTTGGCCATTTCTTTTTCTTGAAACCTTTTCAAACTTTCCAGCGGCAACACTGCTTCTTCGCTATGAAAAATCTGCTCAAAATGTTAAATTTAACGAGATCAAGCGTACAAAGCTCTAAATGTCAAATTTGGTCGCGATACGAATGTC
The DNA here is from genome assembly GCA_951813785.1 of Criorhina ranunculi. Classification (NCBI taxonomy): domain Eukaryota; kingdom Metazoa; phylum Arthropoda; class Insecta; order Diptera; family Syrphidae; genus Criorhina; species Criorhina ranunculi. The sequence continues at coordinate 2,343,417 of OX638381.1, forward strand.
AAACTTTTCACATTATCCACTTATTTTTGCAAAAAACACTTTTAAGACACTAAACCAGCGCAATCTTTCGGTTAATTTATGCACTCGCACCCTTAATAGCCGATATGCATCGTGCTGTAATCTAATTTTTTAATGTTCCATGTTTCACCTACCTATCCCTTATTTGTTCGTTGCCGTCGGCTTCACGTCTTTTCGTTCTTCCATCAACCTTCCATGCTCTTGCAAACAACACTCTCTTGTCCATCCAAAGACTTAATTATCCTCTTAGCGAACAAGAAAAAAAAGAAGAAGAACTCAAACAAACATAATTCTTATACTTCATTATCTGTACCCATCATCGCCATCTCCAAGGTGCCAATTTGCGTCCCATAATTCAGTTCCATTTCAACGCCTGATTAACCCTGCTATGTACACACAATGAAGTAATGTTCCCCCAAACCAACCCCCTTGCACACACATACACACACACACCCACGATATACAAAGGATGTTCCCACTCGTCCCACAAAAGCCCGCAATATAATGGCACCTCGAGGCCTCATGCAATTATCAAATGAACTTAAACGGAGCATTAATTTCCCGCGCGTATAAATTACCCCAGCAAGCAGCACCCAAAGGAGAGCCCCGCCCAGCTCTGGCACCACTACCAAGCCCGGTATGTTATGTACATAGCACAACTGGAGCAGGAATCCTTTTCACGAGCTCCCCTATGAGCATGACCTGACCATGAAGCTGCGTACTACAAGCCAGTACATGGCCATATGGATGCTGCCAGCAGTGATCCCTATCTCGCACATCACTCGTCTCACGCCTCACGACCTGTGTATGCGAATGTGTTTGACTATGGCGACGCCTCCTTTTTCCAAACAATCGCCTCGTAATGCAGAATTTATTGGCTGCTGCGGCTGCTGTAACCACTGCAGCTCCATGCTTCCACTGGGTAATTGATCAGCCATTGATTGTGGCGGGTCTCCCAGTTCCATTTGTGCGCGAACGAATCTCTTGCTCTGCTGCTTCTTCTCGTGCTGGATGTCAAGCGAACTTGGAATGCACTTTTGCTACGAGGACGATGGTGGTGGTGGTTGGGAGAAGAAATCATTTTCCAATTTGCGTCAAATTGGTAGCAGTTGGAGTAGGTGTACAGGAGTCACATGTCTCTGTATTGGTATAGTGCTGTTATTGGCCCTGGCAAATGGGGATAATTGCACCTTTCGCCCCGGCCAGCTAACCTCTTCTGGAGCCGAGCTCAATTTATGGGACAAAATTTATTGGAACATCTGCAATTGGCTGGGATAATTTGTGGGAATTGCCACCTTTATCCTGGCAATTGGACGCAATCGATTTGGCAAAAAGATTGGGAAATGTACGTGCCCTTTTAATTGGAAGAGATTTATGACAGTTGCACGGGGTGATGGAGGCTTACCATGAAGATGTCGTCCAGCTGACGTGTGTGTTAATAAAGCCATCGATTATTTATTTCAATTTGAGTGTCAGTGCGCATGCAGTCATGTCATAGCGTACAGCTCCCTGTTGACATGCGCATTTCTTCAACGGAAACTTCTCTGTCAATAAATTTAAGGATAACAATTCAATTAACCTGTGTACATAGTTTAACGTACCTATGTTCATCGTTGTGACAATGGAACTTTCTCATCTTATGCAGAGAGTGTCGACACGACTTCTCGTCTATGACTGCATTTATGGTTTCTTAAAATATTTCTCCTCCAAAATAGCCCATAGTTTGCAGTCCAAGGGGTTTTTTAAAGTGCGGGGGATGCCTTTCTCACCACACCTTCGATGCTTTAGACTTGTATGCTGGTGAATCTTGCTAAAAAAGAATCCATTGGCTCGTTTGAATAAGGTTTTGGATTAGGTTAGGTAGATGGGTGAACGTCTACATGAAACACTGGTTTGTGATGTCCATTGGGGGAAAAGGACATTCGTTGTTTATGGAGCGACATTACCTGCATACCGTGTTTGGTGCACGAACCATCCATTCATCGATATCCTCTGAGATGTCCCTTTCATCTACAAACTCGTCAATTAGCATTATTTTAGCTTCTACAAGGAGAGATGGAGATTTCCTTTGGTTAACAGAGGCTATAACTTCCTTGCTGTAACAATAAGATCTCACCAAACTCCATCTCTTGTTGGCGTCCACATTAAGGCCTGCATTCTCTGCTTCGTGCAGGACGAGATATTTGCAAAGTGGTCACCTTGCTCTGGGTTCAGTGTCGAGCCTTTCTCTGCTAATTCGTCAGCCTTTTCATTCGACAGCATGTCCAAGGATGTAGCAGAGTCTTTCATATCTGATAGCACTCAACAAGCTTGAATGTAACTATAATGGGAGACATGCCTGATTCCCAGTAAAGAAATCCTCATCAACGTCCCATGAGAGGCTTTTTTTTACTTCTATGACCATCATGGAACCACCATTGCAAATATCTATGGATTACGAGCTTGGCAGCTCATATCATAGTTATCCTTCGATGAGCCTCATTAAACAAGACAGGTCTAGACTTAAATATTGTAGCTCTCGAGCAATGTAGGGTTCTAATGGAGAGTGGATTTGTTACAAGTGGTAAAGCAGTGAGTTGAACCCTCACTCGGGCTCGAGACGATTGAAGACACACAGGTTTCGGATAACTCTCCATCTTCTACCAAAAGAGTGACTTTATAGCTTTGGAAGTTATTTCAACTGAATGCACGGAATCAGTCTTCGATTTCATCATAGCTGAGCCAAACGTTGTAAGAGCAACCTGACTATTCGAGAACATGGAGATTATCCCGAGAGTATGATGATTTTCTCTTGAAATATGTAAGGACTCAGGCTGACTTACAGAATACTCCAGAATCTAATGAAACAAGGGAAACTCCGTAGGGCAAGGGCCTTGACTTACAACGATTGAAGCTAGATTCATCAAGCATATCGACAAAACACGGTCTTTTCTAGCATAAGACCGTGCAAGCCAGGGTGGCCTGCATGGTGATGCCTAGACACAACTAAGGCTAAACCAAGTCTCCCACGTTTTGCAAAAAACATTCTGATATAGTCAAGCTGCCTTAAAAAAGTGCTAGTCACCAAATTCAAGCTGGTCCTAGAAACCTACAGGATAATCTCGGACCTTGCTAGGAACAACACTGGATTCCTGCACATAGTCGATTCGCGAAAGTGAAAAAACTGACACCAGGACAAGCATGCTCATATTAACATCACAGAGGAACAACCTCAGGTTCCTATTTGGAATTTTCAAAGGACTCAGCCGCCTGAAAAATTAAACCTACACCGCACGAACCACGCAAGAAAATCAAGCTAAAGACTCTGCCTTAAGAGTGAAGTAACTTCGCGGGAAGAAAATCCTTGTTGGCGAAGTTATCCCAAAGAAAAACCAGGCTGCCATCCACTCAAATAAGTCTTTTGACTTCTTGGAACCCTTTGGAGAGAAAAAACTTATCTAGAACTTATCAGAGTAACCACAATAGGATTCTGAAGAGAATCCGCGTTGCAAAAGGCTGTAACTCCCGTACCAGCTACACATTGTGGTTTAAAAAGATTATCACTGGCCAATGTCCTTATTACAAGTATGTATCTCTAAGAATCTTTTACTTCACAAGCTGCATTCTACAAAAATGTATCACTCAAGGACCCTGTCCAAGGATCTGATTGATTTATAAAATCAAAATGAAAATTCATTCGAAAATCAATTTAACATTTAACACTCGTATATTGTCTAATTAATTACCCAAGACGTTAACAATTCCTCACAACTGCAACTACGAGTGTTCCAACAATTTAAAGGTCATTAATCGACTCCCCTCGTACAGACCCTCTAACAGACACGCAACTATGTACAGCAGGGGTCCTTGTGCGGGTGCTTTCAACACAGCGCATCGCATGTCCTGCTGTTGCCATTGAATAGCGGCTCTAATTTTCTAAAGCCAAACATTAGATAAATGATTTTGTCTTTATTGCACTCCATTGTGGCCATTGTGTCGTGCGAGTAGGCGTTCAGAATGTCGCAGTTTTCATCCAGCACATTTGATTTGTGATGACAATTCGACGATCGTCAACGAAAGGACATCTGCCTTCGATGGAATTCGCAATGGAAAATCATTAAAAATCACACTTCCAATTATCACACAACAATGAAGGCTTCAAGTGGTCTGTAGCATCTACAACATCTACAACATCCAACCTAAGATAGAAGAAAACAATTTTCTACCCGATTGGTCCCATTGTGTCATTCTTCAGGTGTCGAGCACAAAAGTCAACAAGTCCCCGGCCATTGTAGGGAATGTTTGCGTTATAAACACCAATAAATTGATATTGTATTTGAATTTCCAGAGAACTATGGAAAAAGGACACCGGATCCCTATCAAAATAATCTTTTTATTTTTTATTTTTTGTTGCAAGAAAAAAGGAGCACTTAATTTTTCACACCAGTCAGCGACATGGACCAGCCCTTGACTGGGCGATTGCATTGTCCTTTTTGATTGTTTTGCTAATAAATACATCAATGTACGGTGGTCGACTTTAACACATTTGTACTTACAAAGAAAGGACCTCTGGGCTGCTGTCCTTTTTACACTGCTGATTATCTTTTTAACTGGATTTATGTTCAAAGGACTTCCCATTGTTGTCCTATATTTGCGAAACGTATACGATCTGTATGTGAGATTTTTTTTTTTTTTTTTTGGAAATGGGATATGGACAGATGTTTTGAAGAGTCCTGTTTCGGTGAATGAGTAAGCTACTGATGATGATGAAGAGCAATTTCAAGGACTCCCTTCGAAATGCCGAACAAATGATAGGTAATCCCTATGAATAGGTGGTTGATCGATGACTATTGGATGAAGTCGTCATGGGGTGTGATTCTTGAATTTTGTTTGCGGCTATTTTAATCGACTGTGACATTTTGGCTGTTTGGTTTATAACTTTCTTCGGCTTCTGCGGTTTCCTTTACAGTTATTGTGTATCTTGAGCATTTCGTTGTTATTCATATTCGTTAGTCATGGTTAATAAGAGCACATCATTGACTTGAGGTAGGATCCAACACAAAGGACAATAGGAAATGAAGCGATCTAAGTCTTTAAAGAAGTTCAACAACTTAAGGCATGTGCATTCCTATAAAATTGCTAATTAAGAAACAAATAAAGAGTCCTTCTTGCGGCTAATGAAAATAAACATGTAGCCAAGACACAGAAACTGATTGAATATTCCTTGAAAGACCACGTCTACAGCTTCAAATGGGGATGTCGGGTGCGGCTCTGAGGCAACAATTTCGCGACTCACGTTTTCTCCTTCACGAGTATCTTGGCTGGTATATCAAGGCGCAGGGTCCTAAGTCCACAGGGCCGCAATGGACTGTTGATCCACAATTGATTTGTGGACTTATAACCCACCGAGGAACATACATAGGTCAAAAGTCTACACGAAATTTCTGTGGACTATCGGCTCGTCGATTGTGGTCTTATAAATCATTGGGGTGGGTCATAAGTCCATAATTATTAAAAGTTCATAACAACAAATGAATATAACAACAAGAATCTGTTGCAGCAAAGCGGTGCAATACGTATTCCCAATATTTCAAAGTGTTTCAACGAACTCGCGGCAGAATTGTGCGCTTACGAACCACTTCCTTTATAACATTGTGGAATTACGACCCGAAATGCTGTGGACTTTTGGCCCACTTAGGTGAGTTATTAGTTCACAATTGATTTGTGGCATTATAACCCACCTAGGTGGTTGAAAAGTCCATTGTGGACTTATGACCCTGCTCTGTATATCTATCCCTTTTCATTTGCGAACTTTTGAGATAGAAGAGGGTTGCACTTATTTTGAGATAGAAGAGGGTGGCATTCATTTCTCAAATTCTGCCCTCCATACCTAGCGCAGAGAAAGACGTCAAAGTAAACCTTCCACTCCAACATCATTGACATTTCCATAACGAAAGTCATTAGCATTAATAAACTTCTCACTTGCATTACATTCCGCTTCAATTTATAAATTTCGCCCGAATCTGCTCTTGAACATCTGCACATCCTTCCCATCTTTCCATCTCCTTTTCCCAACGAAACGAATCCTAAACACCAATACAAGCCTAATCCTGAGATATGAACTTGTTAAGTTGAGACCATTATTTATCGCGCCCCATGCCTTCGGTCATCGAACAGTTTTTCATTTATTATTGTTGTATTTGCACGCTATACCCTCCTCCGGTGCAACACCACCACAGATCGGACATCATTCAATCTAAGCGCCTTATCCTTGCACCAGACCCATCCGAACAAGCCCCTTCGGACGAGTTGAGTGTAAATTTTCATTTTTCCTTCTTAACTCACGCACGCAAAGTATAATATCTGCGTTTAGGTGTGCTTTTTTCACGCCATCCTCGACTTTTATTCACCTGAAATTGTTTCTCCGCTTATAGCGTTGTGTCTTCATTGTGGCGATAGCCACAAAAAGGAGCACAAATCACGGTATTATTCGAAAAAGTATGCGTTTCGTGGCGAACAACTTCATTCACAGCGTGATACACCATAAATGTGTTTTAAACTCGTGTTAATAATTTCAAAGAGATTTCCACTTAACGATATTGGCTGACACCTTCGGAATGGACGCACAGCTGAACGAAGCGGGGAGAAACTAAAACACCAATGATTTGCATATGACTTGGAACGCACAAGGTGAGCCAACAAGTGAAGATGAAAAAAAAAAAAATGATTTATAGCACTTCCGGTCGTTCATAATTTGAGAAGACAAAGATTGTCTTTGTTATCAGCTTTATCTGGAGTTCTTTTCTTAAGCTAATGTCGGTCTTAAGAGGGCCCTTTGTACTGTATTGTGATATTATGATGGTCAAAGTTGGATATGATTTATTTACCGGAAGTGGGGAACGGAAACTAAATTGTCTGGATGAAAAAAAATGATTGCATGGCATAGATAGAGGTTTAAAGAAGAGCATTTAAGAATTCGGATCAAAGGATCAAACTGCTGCCAATGACAGATCCCTGTTCATTTTATGAAATATGTTCGTTATAACATTCCATTAAGGATTCGATCAAATTACCGTCTTTACAACTTCCATTTGACTCGAAGGACCAAACTGCTACACATGTACCCTAGGCTTGGTTAGGTTGAAGTAGCTGACAGCTGTTGGCAGCACACTTAGACCAGTGATAGGTCCATTGTGGTACCACATGAATCTGGAGAGATCTCTTCCTCTACTCCTTGGACCAATTGGAGCTTCTGATGAAGCAAAGGAGGTTTTTGACATTTGTGTTTATTAGATCGCCTAAGTCCCTGAAGTAGAAGTCTCCTAAATGGAACCTTCCTTTACGGGAGGGAGCTGGGCAGTAATAAACAAGGAGGGGAATAGTCTCCTCTTCCTTCATGCCGGTTCTACAAAAATCGTTTGAATGAACGCCAAGCCTTGCTGCATGCTTGCATATTAGACAGTGTCCCGTGATGACACCTATTACAGATCTGATATGCGAACTGTTGAGGGAAATTCAATTCTTAGAGCGTTTCAAATCCAACCGTGGCCAGATCTGCTCTGTCGCTAGAAACACTGGTTTGGTTGTTCCATATCTGGCGAGTTCGTCTGCCTTACAGTTCCCTGGAATGTCTCTAGGCCCCGGCACCCAACAAAGGTGAACATTGAACTGCTCCGCCATCTCTATAAGAGATGATCGGCAATCTAGAGCCAACACATGTACCTTTCTCAAAGTAAACTTGGCGTTACACTATCCCATAAAGGGTTCGAACAAATTACCGGCTCGAAGGACCAAACAGATAGTCTACCAATTAGAGGTGTCGTCGTAATTTGAAAATGTGTTAACGACGAGCTTTGAGCATTTTATAATCGGCAAGGAGATCAATAGGCTTTAAGTTGGATCTCGCCTTTACGAGTAGGAGGAGGAAGTTCAGTCAGCTGCTACAAACAGCACTTCTTTGGTTAAAATATGTCAAGTTGCAAACCTGTTTTCGACACGGGTTATCACCAAAATGAGTCCTATGGATCTACAAGAGATAAAACTTTTCACAGCACAAATGTCGATTAGTTAGTAAAAAAAAGTTTTCATTACAAGAGCTTTCACTCCAATCTTAAGAACGGAAAGGTTCTCCTACACGGGGTCTTTCCATAGGCGGTGCTTCAATCTTTTCTAAGCACTTTAACCACTTGCAAGCTATAAGTGTGTCACCAATGCTTCTGTGGTGGATAAAAGTTAAAGAAAAATCCATCATCTTAAAGTTATAACGACTTCGCCGGTCCTATGTGAACTTACCCTATGGCAACCTAATCCATTACACATCTGTAGCAATACACAGTGCTTCAAGCAAGACTAACGGGTCACCTGACTGTTTTCTCCGAGTAACCCGAGCTTGGAATGATAAGTAAGGTATCTTGACTTTATACCCGAAATGCTCTGCTTTAGGTACCAACGCTAGCCAAGAAAGGTTTTTCTAAAAAGTGCCAAACTCTTCTGTGGAATCCCTAATTCCGCTTTTAAAAAAGGTCAAGACAGCTGGAAAAAATAGAACTCCCTGTCCTATTGGGTCAACTTTCAGGGACTTAGACAGGCCAAAAGGGTCATCCGACCCCTGAACAAAGTCACTAAGAACATCGTTAATAATGAATCGTAGCCAGATTCCTCTTACTTTCCTCTTTGAACACTGCAGTCTCAGTAATCACTTGACACTGAATATCAACTTTGTCTAGAGGCAGGCGAATCCACGGATCACGTACTTTGTAAGTGCGTGGGTCTCTGCTGCACCAGTTCAATCCTGACGCCTGAGGGCATTATAAATGCCTCAACCGGAAACGTTCTTAACTTTATTAGAAAGATCGAGGATCTCCTAGTCTAATAGGCTCCCGGCACAATAGGTAAGGATAGGTTAGGTCACTTAGGCCAAAACGAAGGCCCATTGTGATACTACGTGTAGAAACCGGAAAGAAGCCTCAGAAACATGTACATACTTCACTATGAAGGTGAGATTTTATCGATTCTAGAGAGGCAAGCGGTTCCTATCCATTTTCAAAAAGTATACGACCCTCGCCTTCCTTTGTTAGTTCGTCCGCTCTACAGTTGCCCGGAACGCCCCTGAACCTTCTTGTAAACAGGACCAGTTCGGTCTTTGCAGCGTTAACTGAAAGACCAACCTTATCCGTCCATAAAACTCGTTTGTTGAGAGCTGCTTCCATCAGATCTCTAATTAAATAAGGAAACTTCCCCGATATGGCTTTCGCGATGTCATCGGCGTAGACTATAACGCTGTTACCCCCTGCGGCACAGTAGATCGTATAGATCGCAGTGCTTCGTGCGTCAGTCGCAAAGCTAATTTAACAATTTGTCAAATGAAATGTTCTAAGTGCTGCTGGTAAACGAAGAAAAAGTTTCAGGGTCACCGGAAACAGCAGATTCATTTTGCACCTCCTCCGCTCTAAGAAAGTCCTCAGCATCACTATCGAATTGAACAAAGCTAACATTGCCTGTGTCACTTTTCATTGTTTTCCCCTATTGTCAGTGAAAAAAGGGGCCACACTTACAGCTCACCTACAAACAGAAGCCTACAATAGTTTATTCGATTTTAAATACACCTAACAGTCCACATCCGGATGCGAGTATCTACAGTATCGTTGCCACCAATAAATAATGGTAATACCCACTTACTAACAAGATTCTCGATGATTTATAGTGAAATTATACGACATTAAGATCTGTCTCGATCGCAGTTTAGTCGTCCATCCGATACACACACACACACAGGCATAGTGTGTTGGAATGTGGATCGCACCTATTAAGCGATTATTAAAATATCGTCGCGACACCAAAACCAGTTGACATCGCCTCGCCAGTAAACGAAATAAGGCATCCGTCATGGATGGATGAAGGGGTGGATGCAACACCGGGCTTCCTGCAGCGGCCCCAAGGAAGAGGTGGAGTAATCCTCCGGAGAATCGATTAGTTTCCATTAATTCACAATCTTATTAGAAGAATTAATATTGTAGATGTTGTATGTTGTATGTTGTTCGAATGTTGCGCCTGCACTGCTGCAGAATCATCTGTCTCTGGTGTCATAATTCCGTGGAGCGAGATATCTCAATTACTGGACGAGTGGTACAACGATCCGCATGGTGCATCAGCATCGTGCCCGGTATGTAAATATCACGCTGGCAACAGATCGGTCGGGAAGAAGGACGCACGACCATGGTGAGATGGGATTAATTTGTTTAGATATATTATCTGGAGTTGGTGAGATTGGAATCTGTTGTGTGTGTGTGTGTGTGTGTTTGCAGGATGACTTATGCGAGGTGTTTGAATAAGTTTCCACTTAAGTTAATGACGTTGGAATAAATAGGTGTGCGCAGGGTGCTGAATGGATGGACCCTGATGTGTGATTGGAACGCGCTCAGAACATGAACATGTATCAGTTTGTAATGTGCGTTCCAGGGATTTTCTCGGCTCGCCTTGGGTTCTCTGTTTCCTTCGTTAAATTAGATGCCTTAATGCGTTCGGACCAGTCAGTGGTGGAATATCACCTTCACACGTAACACGTGTGTTGTTTGTTTTTTTTTTCCCAGTCAGATGTAGAGATTCCTGGTAACAAGCTTATTCAGAGTTGTTAACGAAATTTATTTGTGTTTATCTTTCGTGAGCTATCGTGGTTGGTGAGGGTGAGGTTAGTTCCTCCTGTTGGCTTGAGAAATTGAAAAATTACTTGGGTTGGGATTTTATTTCATGGAATGTACATAAACTTACGAAGCATATATGTAGCTATGATGCTTCGTTTTAGAGGAAAGTCCGATGGGATGCTTATTGGCTGCCTTCAACATAAAGGTTAACTATATTGGTTTGAGAACAATTTATCAATCTTTGTGTTGGAGGAGCCAATAGTTATTTGGTTTCGATCAGTGACTTTTGTTTGGCAACAGTTATTTGCCTGATCTTCTTGAACTTGACCAGAGATGTGTGCACATTCAACACAAGGTATGGATACTACAGATTTCCCCAATATGAGTCTAACGACGACAACAACTTAAGTTCTAGGAACCACATTTCACAAGATGTATCGTGAAATGATTCTCCTTTCTCGTGATCGAATGTAATGGAGAGCCTGTCCAAAGTATGACTTTGAAACTACTCCTTACCTGACGATGAAAACCACACACTTAACATTTTGGACGAGCCCACATTGGAATGAAGAAACGCTAACTCTAATAAATTCTTGAAAGAAACTGCGATCCATCTTTAAACAAAAATCAACATCGACCGACTAAGCACCCTGCAAATAGCTGTAGACTACAGGAAGGATTTCAGCAAGAATCATCCCCATACGGGTTTGTCCACAACCATTAGACTACCAGCTAATCGCAAGGAAAAACTCGCAAATGAAGGGCAGCTCAGGAAGAGTATCGAACCTGAATATTGAAAGAAAAGAAGGCATAGACAGCTTCCCAGTTCAAGGATGTCGAAGAGCCTGGCAGCTACATAGCTTCAAGCTCTTAGTAGAGGTGAACTCTTCAAAACATTGGAAGAAACGTAGTCGCCGATATACAAATAATGTCGAGAAGCCGACGCAATTCCATCGGATTAGAAGACAGATGTCACCGCTTGGGGCTCTACGTGATTAAACAAATTAAGCCAAGGGAAATAAGGCCGAATTCCAAATTCAATGAAAGCGAGCCGAAAATTGTTTCGATAGTTATATTTGACATCATCTGACACTTCAAAGTTTCTTTCGTTTGCACTCTTTTCATCTCGGAGAATTTCGGTACAGGCCAACTCGCGGGGTCCCTTTTTGACTCTCTTCCAGCAATCACCAATCTAACTGAATTTGTGTCAAGAACTCTGTGCACTTTGGAGGATGGCCGCGGAGTCGATGTCGGGGCTACTGATTTTAGTAAGGCTTTTGTCAAAATCCCTCACCAAATTATTATTTTCAAACTTATAGCTCTAGGTTTCCATCGGCAGTTCATTTCATGGATCAAATCGTTCCTTGTTAACCGCCAGTATAAGGTCAGATTTAGATCTTCATTATCCGACCCTATTACAGCCACCTCGAGAGTCCCTCAAGGCAGCCATCTCGGACCATTAATCTTTATCTTTTCAATTGATGATGCCGAGACTGTCATAAAGGACTCTGATCTCTCAGTCTACGCGGACGACATGAAGATCTTCAAACGCATATCTATCATCACCGGTTGACTCTTATCTTCTGCAGGAAGACTTGAACAGGTTCTTTGTCGCCAAATGTCACTCTAATACGTACTCTCGTAAACGCCTCCCACCACCTCCCAGGGACTACTTCATTAACAACGAGCTTGTACCCATAATCACTTCAGCTCGTGATCTGCGTGTTATCGGCTATAGGGAACTCAACTTTCGCTCACACATCGACAACATCATTAGAAGAGCAAACTCAGCACAAGGTTTTGTCGAACGGTGGTCAAAAGAATTTTCGCCTCCATACGTTACTAAAGCTCTCTTTACTACGTTCGATGGGCCTCTCCTCGAGTATGCTAGGCAAGTTTGGTCGCCCCATCACATTGTCCACTCCATGAGAACTGAAGTAGTCCAGCGAAGGTTAACCTTGGACAGATACCCACAATTTACCCCCGTACGTTGATCTCCTCAAACTGAATAACTTACAATCACGTCATGACACTGCAGACATCCTTTTTGTCCACCAACTTTTAACTCGATATATTGCCTGTCCCGCACTATTGGAATTGATTTCCCTTAGCCAAAGGTGAGAAGTCATTGAGTTTTTGAACGTATTTCAGTGTCAGTAATGTGCTGACGACTTAACCATTTATGAAGATGATTAAGGCTGTTCAATAAGAGTGCCTTGATACCTTTCAGTAGCCCAGACTATTTCCCTACCGTCTACAAGCATATCAATGAAGGGGCCTCTCGTTGTTCAATAGATACATTATCTTTCTCCGCTCAAAAACTAAGAAAACATGTCTAACCCTCCTAAAAATGTATGAAATCCTTCTTTCCTCTAGATTTAAACACTTTTCACAGTGCTTCTCAAACAATGTAGTTACACTCAAAATTTAATGAAGAACCATTAAATTTCCCACGAGACAATGTATACTTTCCATAAAAAATCAAACAAGGATGCGAAAGTACGAATAAAATTAAAAAAAAAAAACAATTACCACCACAAAAAATCCTTTTTTCCCCAACTTTCATTGGATTTTTATCGATGTCGACAACGCTTTTCGGTTCTAACCTCAATTTTAATTTGAAAACTTTTTTACTTCATCGTCCACCCGGCACCCAGAGTGCGTGATTTAACACACACACACACACAACTCGTCAGACTTAGCGTGCACTGCAGCCGGTTATTAGTCGTCTTGTAAGTGTCAGACGCTGTTTTGGGTAGATTTTGACATAAATTATGATTTCAAATTAATAACCACACGAAAGCCGAAACTAAATGGAACTCTCTGATCGCGTGGAGGTGAGAACTAAACAGCGGTATTAATCATCATTTTGGGTTGATTATATCTCGCAGAGGGAGGGGACGCATCGACACATATCCATGTCACAGGCAACCCATAATCGTTGGGACACTATCTCACCGAGAAGCCGTGTGACCAAGTTGAAAAAGAGAATGTTCATTGAAACTGCACTTTTTTACCAACTTAGCCAACTGAACGAGGTCATTTTGCTTCGTATCCTGAAGCGAATTCAACAACTTTTTGTGGCACATCCGAACAATAGCAATTAAGAACAAAAGAGGGAAATTACACTCTGCGAACGTTTAAATTGGAAATCACGCAAAGGCTTCGCAAAAAGTAAAATAATATCGGTCCTTTGCTAAATGGTTAAGGATTTCGTTCCGGGCGAGGAACATATGCCACGTACATAATTTGTTATTGTGCTAAAGCCAATTATGTGTGATTGGAACGCGCTCAGAACATGAACATGTATCAGTTTGTAATGTGCGTTCCAGGGATTTTCTCGGCTCGCCTTGGGTTCTCTGTTTCCTTCGTTAAATTAGATGCCTTAATGCGTTCGGACCAGTCAGTGGTGGAATATCACCTTCACACGTAACACGTGTGTTGTTTGTTTTTTTTTTCCCAGTCAGATGTAGAGATTCCTGGTAACAAGCTTATTCAGAGTTGTTAACGAAATTTATTTGTGTTTATCTTTCGTGAGCTATCGTGGTTGGTGAGGGTGAGGTTAGTTCCTCCTGTTGGCTTGAGAAATTGAAAAATTACTTGGGTTGGGATTTTATTTCATGGAATGTACATAAACTTACGAAGCATATATGTAGCTATGATGCTTCGTTTTAGAGGAAAGTCCGATGGGATGCTTATTGGCTGCCTTCAACATAAAGGTTAACTATATTGGTTTGAGAACAATTTATCAATCTTTGTGTTGGAGGAGCCAATAGTTATTTGGTTTCGATCAGTGACTTTTGTTTGGCAACAGTTATTTGCCTGATCTTCTTGAACTTGACCAGAGATGTGTGCACATTCAACACAAGGTATGGATACTACAGATTTCCCCAATATGAGTCTAACGACGACAACAACTTAAGTTCTAGGAACCACATTTCACAAGATGTATCGTGAAATGATTCTCCTTTCTCGTGATCGAATGTAATGGAGAGCCTGTCCAAAGTATGACTTTGAAACTACTCCTTACCTGACGATGAAAACCACACACTTAACATTTTGGACGAGCCCACATTGGAATGAAGAAACGCTAACTCTAATAAATTCTTGAAAGAAACTGCGATCCATCTTTAAACAAAAATCAACATCGACCGACTAAGCACCCTGCAAATAGCTGTAGACTACAGGAAGGATTTCAGCAAGAATCATCCCCATACGGGTTTGTCCACAACCATTAGACTACCAGCTAATCGCAAGGAAAAACTCGCAAATGAAGGGCAGCTCAGGAAGAGTATCGAACCTGAATATTGAAAGAAAAGAAGGCATAGACAGCTTCCCAGTTCAAGGATGTCGAAGAGCCTGGCAGCTACATAGCTTCAAGCTCTTAGTAGAGGTGAACTCTTCAAAACATTGGAAGAAACGTAGTCGCCGATATACAAATAATGTCGAGAAGCCGACGCAATTCCATCGGATTAGAAGACAGATGTCACCGCTTGGGGCTCTACGTGATTAAACAAATTAAGCCAAGGGAAATAAGGCCGAATTCCAAATTCAATGAAAGCGAGCCGAAAATTGTTTCGATAGTTATATTTGACATCATCTGACACTTCAAAGTTTCTTTCGTTTGCACTCTTTTCATCTCGGAGAATTTCGGTACAGGCCAACTCGCGGGGTCCCTTTTTGACTCTCTTCCAGCAATCACCAATCTAACTGAATTTGTGTCAAGAACTCTGTGCACTTTGGAGGATGGCCGCGGAGTCGATGTCGGGGCTACTGATTTTAGTAAGGCTTTTGTCAAAATCCCTCACCAAATTATTATTTTCAAACTTATAGCTCTAGGTTTCCATCGGCAGTTCATTTCATGGATCAAATCGTTCCTTGTTAACCGCCAGTATAAGGTCAGATTTAGATCTTCATTATCCGACCCTATTACAGCCACCTCGAGAGTCCCTCAAGGCAGCCATCTCGGACCATTAATCTTTATCTTTTCAATTGATGATGCCGAGACTGTCATAAAGGACTCTGATCTCTCAGTCTACGCGGACGACATGAAGATCTTCAAACGCATATCTATCATCACCGGTTGACTCTTATCTTCTGCAGGAAGACTTGAACAGGTTCTTTGTCGCCAAATGTCACTCTAATACGTACTCTCGTAAACGCCTCCCACCACCTCCCAGGGACTACTTCATTAACAACGAGCTTGTACCCATAATCACTTCAGCTCGTGATCTGCGTGTTATCGGCTATAGGGAACTCAACTTTCGCTCACACATCGACAACATCATTAGAAGAGCAAACTCAGCACAAGGTTTTGTCGAACGGTGGTCAAAAGAATTTTCGCCTCCATACGTTACTAAAGCTCTCTTTACTACGTTCGATGGGCCTCTCCTCGAGTATGCTAGGCAAGTTTGGTCGCCCCATCACATTGTCCACTCCATGAGAACTGAAGTAGTCCAGCGAAGGTTAACCTTGGACAGATACCCACAATTTACCCCCGTACGTTGATCTCCTCAAACTGAATAACTTACAATCACGTCATGACACTGCAGACATCCTTTTTGTCCACCAACTTTTAACTCGATATATTGCCTGTCCCGCACTATTGGAATTGATTTCCCTTAGCCAAAGGTGAGAAGTCATTGAGTTTTTGAACGTATTTCAGTGTCAGTAATGTGCTGACGACTTAACCATTTATGAAGATGAT
The DNA here is from genome assembly GCA_951813785.1 of Criorhina ranunculi. Classification (NCBI taxonomy): domain Eukaryota; kingdom Metazoa; phylum Arthropoda; class Insecta; order Diptera; family Syrphidae; genus Criorhina; species Criorhina ranunculi. The sequence goes on from OX638381.1 coordinate 2,359,761, forward strand.
TAAGGCTGTTCAATAAGAGTGCCTTGATACCTTTCAGTAGCCCAGACTATTTCCCTACCGTCTACAAGCATATCAATGAAGGGGCCTCTCGTTGTTCAATAGATACATTATCTTTCTCCGCTCAAAAACTAAGAAAACATGTCTAACCCTCCTAAAAATGTATGAAATCCTTCTTTCCTCTAGATTTAAACACTTTTCACAGTGCTTCTCAAACAATGTAGTTACACTCAAAATTTAATGAAGAACCATTAAATTTCCCACGAGACAATGTATACTTTCCATAAAAAATCAAACAAGGATGCGAAAGTACGAATAAAATTAAAAAAAAAAAACAATTACCACCACAAAAAATCCTTTTTTCCCCAACTTTCATTGGATTTTTATCGATGTCGACAACGCTTTTCGGTTCTAACCTCAATTTTAATTTGAAAACTTTTTTACTTCATCGTCCACCCGGCACCCAGAGTGCGTGATTTAACACACACACACACACAACTCGTCAGACTTAGCGTGCACTGCAGCCGGTTATTAGTCGTCTTGTAAGTGTCAGACGCTGTTTTGGGTAGATTTTGACATAAATTATGATTTCAAATTAATAACCACACGAAAGCCGAAACTAAATGGAACTCTCTGATCGCGTGGAGGTGAGAACTAAACAGCGGTATTAATCATCATTTTGGGTTGATTATATCTCGCAGAGGGAGGGGACGCATCGACACATATCCATGTCACAGGCAACCCATAATCGTTGGGACACTATCTCACCGAGAAGCCGTGTGACCAAGTTGAAAAAGAGAATGTTCATTGAAACTGCACTTTTTTACCAACTTAGCCAACTGAACGAGGTCATTTTGCTTCGTATCCTGAAGCGAATTCAACAACTTTTTGTGGCACATCCGAACAATAGCAATTAAGAACAAAAGAGGGAAATTACACTCTGCGAACGTTTAAATTGGAAATCACGCAAAGGCTTCGCAAAAAGTAAAATAATATCGGTCCTTTGCTAAATGGTTAAGGATTTCGTTCCGGGCGAGGAACATATGCCACGTACATAATTTGTTATTGTGCTAAAGCCAATTATCCTTTTATTTTTTTATTCCGATCGGCAAGCCGGTACTGATTGAGAGTGCAAACGAGTGTTGCCCCCCCTCGACCAGATGTTTAACAACTCATCAGGAGAGTCATCCTTTAGGAGGACCTCAACTCTGCTAACCTACTTATTCTGTGGTCTCCAACGGTTGCCAGATTTCCCAAATCAAATTATGACTTACAATCCTGACCACGAATATTGACTTGAGGCAGAATAATTCAACATTTATCGCTATAATCAGCACCGTCGCCATCTTCATGTTGTACGAGTCCAGAAATCAACCACAAATTGCCTGTGCCATGCCGCAGTGATTGTGTCCTTAACAAGACAATCTAACGACGAGTAATTTAATACGCCCGGTAGATATTGTAGCGAAATTGATGCGTCCCCTGGGAACGTTTCACTTTATCCAGAGTCATTCATCTTTCCTGCTGCTGCTCCGTTTGCCCTAGCAATACATGAAGAGGGATGTGGAATTATTGCCGCGCTCACCAAATTAAATGGGTCGATCCGATAAGGTAATTGGGGTGAAGTGTATGTCAACAAGGGAGGGTAACAACTTCTGATGGATGGAGTGGTTGATATCAATTTAGACGCCATGTTGAATACGATAGAAGGACTCTATCGCACACGCATACAGACATCTGTGAGATACCTTTTTTTTTGTACCAATTAAATTCTATTCAGTGGTTAAGTGGAAGTTGTATTTAATCGTAACAATAGAAATGACTTTAAAAATGTAGTTAGAGTTGAGTGTGTGATGGGGATGAAGGGAATGCATAAGGACTACCCGCTGTGTAGAATTAAGATAATCTTTTGATGCTTTTCATACAGTGCTAGTGTTGGTGTTGTGGTATTAGGTTGCAATCTTTACTACGAGGGTGGTGTCCAGAATACCTGAGGAGAATTATTGGTACTGTTGGCATTGCTTATAATTCACAGTATTTTTTTTTTTTTAACGCGAGTTACTTGCAAATTGGAGCCCTTTACTGCGACACGAAAGAGGAGCCTAAGATGTACAAAATCACGATGTTCCTCCTCAAGGGTCAGTCTTAAGGCCAGTCTTGTGGAACATAATGTATGATATGGCCGAGCGGGGTGGACATCATTGACTAAGCTGACGATTTTGCAGCAAAAACAGTGTCCGAGCAGTCAGACGATCGGAGATATGAACCCATGGATACAAACAGCAGGCCTGGAACTGTAAGATCACAAGATGGAAGCAGTTCTAACAAGCAACAGAGAAAGAGAAGAATATTTATGTTATTAAAACGAGTCCACACATCAACTTGGAGATGTTGCTGGACTACACGCCCAATGTCAAAGAGCACCTGACATTTGCAGGCAAGAAAGCCTTTGAGGTAGTAGTAGCGTTGCTCAGATGAATGCCAAATATTGGAGGACCCAGGCATCATTGGTGAGCAAGTCGGTCCTTATGTATCCGTCTCTTATACAAATCGTGCGATCGGAAATTGTACATGAGACGCATGAACTCGGTTCAAATAATCGCATCGTAAATGTAATTTCGGGCCGAATGCCTTCCGATTTGGAAGCGAAAAAGTACGCAGCACTACAGAAGAATGAACCGGAAGTCTGGAAAACTACCAGCAAGGCTGCAAGTCGGCAAAATTTGTATTTCCCTTCCATTCGTGAGAAAAATAACCCACGCACAACATAAATGGTTGCAAGGACCAAGGCCTAAGCACTCAACCTGTGGAGTGAGGTTCTGGTCCCTTACCGGCCAGTGTCCATCTTGTGAGAAACCAAAGACAAAACAAAAGCTTGTGGAGGTCCAGGTTTATACCGGGCCTTAGCACCATCTCAAGTGAGTAAAGCTTATAGTTTTCAACTTTTAAGACCGAAGTGCCAAATCTATTGTGTTTCGCAACTACAAGTTGTCTTGAGGTTACATGTCTTTCTTGCTGCAGCGGTTGTGTACTGAGCTTAAAAATCTCAAGGATCGAATCTGACGGCAAGTCTTACGGTTATGTCCAACTGACTGTTCAACTAAGGGTAAGATTCAGTCGAACATGGCAGCTTAGAACACTCCGGATGGTTGACATCTATCCCTCAACCAACTCTATTGCGTCCACATATTAACACTAACAAGCTGAACACATTTAATCCAGTGGTTCCACGTCAATTTGAAGTGCAACACAACAGTGGTTTTACAAATTTTTCAGATTCAATTCCAAGATACAGATGAAAGATATTTTTTTTAATTGGCATCTCTAATCCGTCATAAAAACACTAGAAGAAGAAAAAAAGAACGTCGGTCGGACCCAAACCTTTTGACACTTATGAAGTTCGATCGAAACTTTAATAGCGCGATGCAATGCAGCAAAAAGGACATAATCATGTGACCATCATCCTTATTAGAGGCGTTCGTAATCACGTGTCCGCGTGCGAATACAAATGTCTCCTTGGTCTTGTTAAATTAAAATATTCAAGGATATACAACGAAGAGTGCCGCGTTGTCGTTGTCGTTGTCGTCATTCGTTGTCGGCGCTCCGAAGCTATTGAATTTCAAAATTTATTCAGAAACGCATGCCCAGTGCCCACCAAAAAAAAAAAAGATCTGCGCTGGCAGAGAGCAAGAACGCTTCGTCATCATCCGCATTGCGGCCAACATCAGAACACACAATGGCTGCGGCGACCACCATCGGCGAACGAGTGGCGGCCGGGAATATGTGCCACAATGCGTGTTATAAGTCAGATTTAGATACACCTAGGCGGAGAGGTGAGCTGATTGAAATTGGAATATTGCCGGTCTTCGTTGTTGTTGTTGTTCGCGGAAAGTGTGGCCGGGATGATCGGATCCAATCGCTCCATATATACAAATCGGCATTTTGTCGTCCACCCTGTGTGTTGTCGTTTTTTACTCTTTGGTTCTGCATAAGGGCAGTCGAAGAGGACGACGACGCACACAGTTTGTGGACCAGGCTCAGGGTCCAATCTTTGACAATGTGTGCGCGCAATTTGATATTCGAATCCGATAGCACAGAAAATCAAAGCGCGAGAGACAGAGTTCGTGAACACCAATTATTTATCCGATTCGCGATGTTTTATTTCATGTTGTACACATGTTGCGAGCAGGCAATATGCGCTTGAGAACGGGCCAAGGGATCAGCCGAGGAAAATGTAATGAAACGAATGCCCTGCCCTGTCCGGTGACACTTGGAAGGGAAAGTACTTAAAGAGGTTACATGTGCCAGCTGGAACTTGTATCTGATGGGCGTTGTAAGTTTTGTCTTTTACTCAGTGAAATGTTTTTGAATTCTGCTTGCAGATGACTGGTGGATGGCGGTCAATGAAACTTTAATCACCGATTCATTAAGTGTGCTTGAGAAGTTTCCATTGCGTCTGTTTCTCCGTCAGTCCGGCACCTCAATGTGGATCATTACTTCGACCCAAGCGCCCGCCCTGAATACAAGTTGAGATAAATAAGACAAAATGATGGGTCTTTAATGAGAGCTGGCTGGAACGTTCGCTTGTTTCTGACAGTTGTTACACTTCAATGCGTCGGGAGTATCTGCCACACTGACTCTTGTCGCTGTCGTTGTTGTTGTGTGTGCCGCTTTATTGTCTTGTATTTTTATTCAGCCATCCTTAATTCAATCTCAACCAATTTATCTTCATATCCGTTGGATGGACAATGGGCTGGTTAAGTCGCTGATCGTAATGAATGAGAGTGCTTGGCGGTGGATTTATCTGTGCGGCACTATGCCAATTGAGAGATTGTTTTAGGTTAATTGTATTAAAATGTATGGAAACGGTTATTCGTGGGGTTATTCATGACAAAGAGATTAGAAACAGCTAGCTAGGATTAAGGTTGAGCTACAAGCACTCAATATCGGAAAAAATAGAGTCAATGCATCGCATTGCTGTCATGATTCAAAGATGGATTCAAAGCAAGATATGGAGTGAGTTCGAAGGCCTCATCTGAAGACCTAGATACCCCTCATCGCTGTTCATGTAGCCACTGTTTACAGAGCGATATTTTTATACATGCAGGGACATCTGATCTACTTAGTCATGATGGCGCCACGGTCCGCGGTGGATCCAGGCCTCAACCTACAAACGTCTCTTGATCTTCCTGTATCATCAGCGCTCCTTCTCTTGTCTGTTCGTCGGCTTTTTACTCCCCCCTTGACAGCTTCATCACTCTGTAGCGAGGGAAGACAGTAGTCGTTGAGACTGTCAACCTGGTTAAGTTTGTTTCCACGTTCTCTGACCAGATTTGATCTGGATTTTCGATTTGTGATGGCTTGGCTATTCGAAAAGATTTGCATTTTTCTGCCTTAAGTGTAGTGTTCCAAGAGAACTTCGACGGAAATGACGTCTGCTTGGAAGACTGTGACAAAAAGTGAGGGTTGTTGCAGTATACGTATACGCCAGTTGCCCTAGTTGTCAGTCCTTAATAGTTTCTTCTTTCGTTAGTTCAAGCCCGAGAATCTCTTTAGGGTAATTCTGTTTCGAAATATTGATCACTTTCGATGCCCTATAACAAACATTGAGTCAAAGTATCCGATGGCCTTCAGCCTTGCAACTGAGTATTCTGCCAATCTTCTCGCTTCGATGTGGACTGGTAGGATGTTGAGTATCAACTTTGGAAGTATCATTGGTTTCGAACTGACTCCCTTCAGGTCATCCGCTGTGTTTGCGTTAGCATTTTTCTCGCATATCCTGTGAACTTACTTCGGTTTTAAGTTCCATGTCTTACCGAACACACTCTTGTATATCCAAAACCCCCTTATAGTCCCAATTGTTCGCTCCAGATTGTTTTGATTCAGGTTAGTCTCATGGCACGCTTTTTGGTTGAGGACCAGGTCTACTCCAGACTGTAGCACTCTTGTCTGGGATTAAGAAAAGGTACTGTGGGAAAGTTGCAATTGTGCACATTATGTGGAAAGCACTTCTTTTGGTCTTTTCGGTAAGGAGTACCAATGGACTTCACCTTGGTCATCCACATTTCACACAAGATCCTTCTTGTACACGAAACAGATAGTCTTTGACCATTCTCAGGGAACCATTCACATCCCACCAGCTCGTCAAAAATAAAACTCTAATTCAACACTTCATTTCCAAGTCCAATTAAACGGTACCATCCTGTTGGGAATAATCAAAATCAAGTCATTCCTAATTACATCCCAGCAGATCAGCTTACTAATCAGACGCCATTCAACCATCAAATCTAAAATGACATTTAACAACCCAAAGATGGATGACTTCGATGTCAACTCTTCACAAAACCAAAACAAAAGAGAAAACAGAAATAAAAGCAATTGATCAAGAGACTTCAACCCCCATGTCCGCAATCGCAGTCCCTGCGGATAATGGCCGACAACGTTCACATCCTTTATGAACTTACAAATTACCATTTGATTTAGTTCGTTACAAGGCAATCAAATCGAAATGATAAACGATGACACAGCCACAGCCGCGTAGAGCAAGGGTTGTTTAGCACATAAACGAGATTCAACCCCTATAAAATTACCATCAAAATATGGACAAAGAGGAGTTCGGTGTGCGTTCCTGAAATGGCATTTATTTTTCGTGACAGTGATACTCTGCAAAAAACTACACACGTCATGTGCCTGCTTGTAATGCATGGCATAGAGTCAGTCCCGTTCCCCCGGTCCCGGTAAGTTCTACTTTCTGCTGGATAACCCACTTTTTGTAGATTTATCGTTGCTACCCTCTTCTTTTTTTTTTTTTTGCTGGAAATCCAATAAAAATATGAGAGACTCACTTAAACCCCTAGTTGATCATTGCGATTCCGTTCCATTGGCCATGCCATGGGATGCTGCTGTTGGGTTGTTTTCCTTGTCCTGTGTGTTTTTCCTTTTACGCGCTGATACTTTGCGCATAATCTCGTAAAAATAACTGCAGGATACGCGCTCCCTTACATACAAATACCAGCAGTTGGGGTTGAATGTTATTCTTAACGGAGTGTTAACTTATAGCAATTATTCGGAAGATAAATATAGTGAGCGACGACGATTAAATGTACATTTAATGGCGTTGTTATGCAGTTGCTAGGGTTAGGTAGCAGTGAGTTCGCGATGGAGTCGAAAGTTCTGATTTTTTTTCTCAGTGATTAACTGTACAGACCTTTGATCTTCAGGTTGTAGCCCGAGGGACAGATAAGTCTGAAACTGTTTTTTAAATGGTTTTTTCAGCTCTCACTTTACTTATCGAAAGTTTCCATGCTTCAACTTACTGTCGTTTCTTGGCCTTCTGTCGACAAGTTAGCAGCAGAGAGAGTGTATTTGAACTTACTTAACAAGATCTTCTTTGCTAAGTACTGACCTAGTTAAGACCGGCTGCCAACATGTGAAGGTAGGTATGTACATAAGCGGCTTGTGTTTTTGCATAGCTTAAGATCCTCATATGCTATCATTCCTTCTTTAAGTCGTCAAGCTTGCCTAGGATGTGATGTCTTGCTCTGGCTGCACAGGAAGTGGCAACAAGTTTCCTAGTCATTTTCGTCATTACAACTTCGTTACGTCCCTTATGACCAGTGACTCTTGCAGATCCGCAACAACAACTCTGGTCCTTTTTTGGAGTTCTTGTGTTTTACTCCGATCGTTAGAGGGCCGCCATATCTTCCTGGATATGATACAGTTCTGTAAGCTGTACCCTCTTACATTGGCCTTTGATAGAAAGCGTGAGAAGAATCTTCACTTCGGAAAGTGAACGGCATCCGCAATAGGTCAGAGAAGGGTTATCGTTGCCGGGCTTTTCTGTTGATCCTTCATGTGACTATGACCCGAAAATCGGAAAAGATTAAACTTAAACTGACAACCAAATCAGACGAGCTCTTCCACCAGTTTAGAGGTTAGGAAGCCGAAACTACACGGACCCTCGACAGCGTTTTGAATACGACTCCTGGATTGCCAGCAACTGTGCTTAGAAGGCGCTGGAAGAATCCGAAAGACGAATTGCATGAAAGCCGTTACACTTAAACCATTGTGGTCTATCGTGAAGCCATATAGCCTAAGAAGGGTTTCTCTAACTCATTCGCAGAATCGCTTAGACCTTTGGGTGAAGCATATGAGGAAGGCTTCTGACATATGAGCACATATGGGCAACCAAATTTTTTGAAGTCAACCATTCGCAGATAGACGCACTACTTCGAATACTTATCAGTTTATCCTTAGGCTTATGCATTCCTTCTTCAGCCGTTCATTACGGATAGGGAATGATCCACGTAGCATTTAAAACCAACTTGCATCGGTACCTCCTTCATCTCTCCTTTATTCTTTCTTGTGCATGTGCTTTAATTGCTGGTATTCGCCGGGATGTTTTTAGGCTAGGACACTACTTCCAGCCTTGTTTGCAGATCCAGAGAGAAATAAAGTTAGTCTTACGTCTAACTGATAAGTTCCTAGATAATTTAGTCGTCGATCTTCGCAAGTTTTGCCTTAATGCTCAGCCTACATATTCTGCCTTCTATACCTTGTTCTCCGAAGTGTCCTGACACCAAACAGAGCATGACATTGTTAAACTTTGTTAAATGGTTGTTAAGGCATTTCAACACAAATGCTCTCAAACTGTTTTCGTCGAAGCTCAGCATGAGGAGTGATACACTATGACCGAGTCCAGCCTTCCGAGGTTTTCTTAGATTCTACAGGAAGCCTGTCAGAATATTACCTAAGTTGATGTAAACTTTAGAACAATTCCCAACAAGCATCTTTGCTAATCCAATGGTTGTCGGCTGAAGGCATTTTTCTCATCAGATCTCTAATTCCCCGTTCGTATCCTTGCGTTCCCCCCGTTTTACAAATTTTCTTAATTATTCCAATTAAATTGTATTCCTCTCCTCCTCTTCGAAAACCGAACCCACTTTAAACAGATTTGTTCACTCCTCATTTCGAGGGCAATAAACCGCTTTAGTACCCGTCATTCAGCCTCAGCCTTCATCCGCGTAGCAAATTCCAATTTAGCTCTGCCTCCTCAATTTCATAATTTCCATATTTTTATGTGAATCTCATAAAAAACGCCATCAGTCTAAATTGGGGTTGTAAAGCTTTTACAACCCCGAAACAAGCAGGTCCTCCCACACGCACAGGGATGAACTGCGGCACCCACAATCGCAGGCATCTATCATCAACCCGAAGCCTCACGTCTTCCATTATAATGCCAAAGTCTATTTCTGCTGGCTGTAAGCTAAATGATGGGGTGTGCACCAGCAAGCAAAACACTCGGTATACAACGTTAACATCATGCGGGGATAAATCATCGCAATCATCACGTTCAATTACTCCCGAGGGTGGATTTACTGTAAATGGGCGGAGATGTAATGATTTGTCGTAAAAAAAAAAAACTCAAAGCAAAAGAACGGTTTTTTTTTTTTTTTTTGCCCTGAATCATGCGTATTTTTGGGATTGTCACCCTTAAGAAGTGACGTGCCATGCGGGTGGCATACAGTCATTTGAGCGTTGGTGGTAAGTAGGTAAGTGGATCATGTTAAGGGTAATGATTGCGTGAACAGAAGGGGAACATGCTACATGACTTGGAATTGTACTGAGTAGTAAAAACTCCAATTTGTCTGTCATCATTAGTGGTATGCTTACAAGTACATATTGGTGATGAACGGTGAACCTTTTTCTTTGTGACAGCTGTCAAATGAAGATGACATTTCACATGTATGAAAAGCAAATTCAATATTGCACCGAAGGATTCAGTAAATATTGAAACCTCCTTTCAAAGTCGGCCCCCTTTTTTTAAGGATTTAAGGATTGTCTTCAGTTTGGACTGTTTCGGAAGAAACCGATGCTGATGCTGATGCATTAGTTCAGTTTTGTGGTTGCAATACGTCATTGACGGCAAATCCTCGCAGAATGTTCGAAGATCATTTCTGAAAATCTATCTCACTCTAGATTTTATAATTCATTCGCCTAATGCAGCCTCACATTAGGTAGAACAAAAAGGCTTGTTTCGATTGATTACAACACAATGAACATTATTCTTTATTTAATTCTCTTTTATACAAAAATTCTGCTAACCTAAGCATTAAAGGTGCGACAAATGAGCAGGTGCAAAAACCAAAACAAAAATTTGCTTATGTTGCAATTTCCATAAGTTATTGCTTTACTATTCTAAAGAAAATATGCTTATTATGCATTTTACTGAAATTATATATTTTTTGTTGATGTCATCAACAATTTCTATGAACGGGCTTACGTAGCCGAATCGAGGAGGCGTTTGGGGGAACCAACACTTAAGCTACTATTACGCGAGCATAGAGTCATCGTGATAGCTCTTTGACGGGAAAATTTGTCCCGTCGAATCGAAGTTTTAAGCTTTTTACGTCACTTTGACGTCAGAGATTCATCGTGATGACTTGAAGTTGGCAACACTTTACCGCACAACTGGCACAAAATTCAAACCTTGCATCAATTGCGGGAAACCCTTTAGAAGCTTAATTTTTTTCATCAGAAAGGTGAAAGACAAGTTGTTCAGAGGTGTTTTGGGACAAGACTTGACTCAAAGCTGAGTAAAAATGTAGACTGGAGCAACGGATTCGAAGAAATTTAACTCAAGCCGAGGAGAAACAAATTGTCTAAAGACGGATCCAAAACGATTACAGAAACTAAGTCGGGTGTGCATGAAGTCAGAACTATTGAGAATCATTTTCCCAGCATCTTTCAAACAGACATTGCGATCATAAGATGTGTTTTAAGCAGGACCAGGATGAAATAGGAATAGAGACAAATGAAGAAGCTGATACACCAACGAGAAGATAGTTGAAAACTTCTTTAAGGAAGCTGGGGTTCTGATCAAAAAAAGAAAACATTATCTGTAAGTCTACACCTTGAGACCCTTGGAGGTTTAGGCCTGAACTAATACCGCTTTCCATCCTTCACGGTCCCGGGTACCCTGCTTCCAGTTCACTAGACCATGGTTTCTGGCGTCCGCGATTACCTGATCTTTATACTGGAAGTTAGGTCTTCCTTTTCTTCGTAAGCCAGGTGGCTGGGATTCAAAGATTCTCTTAGCTGGAGGATTCTCACCGGATTTTTTCCTTCCGCACTACATCCACATCTTTGTACAGTTCGTAGAGTTCGCGGTTATATCTTCTCCTCCATTCGCTCTCCTCGCAGACAAGACCAAATATTCGACGTAGAATTTTTCTTTCGAAGGATCCCAAAATCTGCTCCGCTGTCTTACTTATCGTCCAGCATTCAGCTCCATAAAGCAGGACTGGCAAGATCAGGGTTTTGTAGAGCATGATTTTGGACCTTCGAGTTAGAAGTTTGGACCCTAGTGGTTTGGACAAACCGAAGTAGCAGTGATTGCCTAAGGTTATCCTTCGTCGAATCTCCACAAGGGTATCAGTGGTTGACCTCATTTTTCTACCTCAAAATTATAGCTCCTAATTGTTAGGTTTTGTCCTAGACAGTGTTCGAAGGATCGGTTTTTGGTAGACAACATGTACTTTGTAGGATACCACAAACTCGTTTGGCTTGTTCTTCTTTTGCCATAAAAGCTTCAATAATGGCACGCTGGGAACGAGCGATGATGTTGATATCGTCTACGTATCCCCACAGCTGGATGGATTTGTTAAATATAATTCGGAGGTTCTGTTTCCAAGCTGCACAGTGCATTGCGTGTTCTCTAGCGTGGCGCGACACAACCGGATCCCGAATTCGGCCATCGCTTTATATAACTCGGTGCGATGAATGCTGTCGTATGCGACTTTGAAGTCGATGAAAAGCTGGTTGGTCTTTTCCAGGATTTGCCGCAGTACGAAGATTTGGTCTATCGTCGATTTGCCGGGCTGGAAGCCATACTGATAAGTGCCGATGAGTGTGGTGCAAATAGGCTTTAGTCGTTCACACAGTAGACTGGATAGGATCTTGTAGGCTGCATTAAACACGAATATGCCTTGGCAGTTGTTACAAGACATAGGATCGCCTTTCTTGACGATGGGGCAGATAGAGCTGCCATAGATAGTCCAGTCGTCGGGCATGCTTTTGTCGTCCCATGCTTTGCAGATGATTTGGTGCATATTCCCTACCAAAACATCGCCACCAGCTTTGAAGAACTCTGACGGTAATCCGTCCGAGCCTGCGGCCTTGTTGTTCTTTATCTTTTTAATTGCTGTGCCAACTTCCTCTAGGTTGGGTGGGAGAATAACTTCATCGACTGAAGTGGAGCTTTCTTCATACTCTATCACTCTCCCTTGGTCATGCTCATCAAGCAGCTGGAAGTCTATAAGCTCTCAAAACCATCGTTTGATTTACTCCACATGGTTTGATTCATTAAGGCAGTTCGACAGAAGTAAATGTTTTAACTCACTTTTAATGCCAATTTACACAAAGCGAGAGGCATGACTATTCTATTCCGGTGCATGGACTCCAAAGTTTGGTAAATATTGATTTGTACAGCAGCACTCTTGGGCCACCTTGGTTCTCTGTAAGAAATACAAATCCCTTAGGCAAACAACACGAAAGTATTGTAAACGAAACGTTTCATTTAATTGACCCATTACACTAAATCCTTCCAAAACCACAAGCCACAATCGCACTGCAACATTCCCGATTGAATTGTTTTCCCACGACAATCAACAGAAGGTACAAACCCCAACTCCAATAAATCCCAAAGCCACAAACACTCGCATGGAACACATGCAGATTTTTATCATTAGCAGCCCCTTGCCTCCAGAACGAGGAAGTTACAAACTCAGTCCCGCATCGGTTTTTTCACTTTGCATTCCTTAGTCCTTTCCCAAATTAGATTACAAGAGGAACAAAAGAAAAATGAAAAAAATTTGCTTATTAATGAATCCAAAGCAGGACGTTACCAAACAACTTCCCGCCACACATGCCACATATCGTCGAGGAGGATAACAATGCAACAATAAACTGCTGCAAGAAGCCCATAGCCCTTCATATCTGATGTGGGGCATAATTTAGTATTCTTCTCTTCTTGGCCAAATGGAAACCTGTGTAGGACGGCTGTTCACCTTCACCACTCCTTGGTTGTGTTCGAAGAGCAAAGGAGGACAGAGACGCGCGAAATTAAGAGCCAATTTGCACGAAGATAAATGACCCAACATTAAACACGCTGAACAGTTGTCAGCAGGTTGCAGGAGTAGTTGCTTTGGAGCAACTGAACGATGCCTCCGAGAGCGAGGCAATCTAAGTGGCAGTTGTTTCTACAAAAATCGTTAAAAAGGACAACAGGGTTTTGGTGTTTCATCTTCCCCTTTCAAATGGAGCACGAAGCTAATGCTGAAGGACTAGAAGTCGGCTACATAATGAGGACATTTTATGCCTTTCAATTAGGATCGCTTATTAGAACGTAATTTTACGATTGTTAACGCAGTGAGTGCAAGCCTCTCGTGAGATTTCACACTCGCTTAATAAAACGGTAATGAAACTCAAAGTAATTCACCGTGAAATCGCTAGCCTCCGCGCCGCGCCGCGCCGGGGGAAGGACACACACACGCAAACGGATTTGCTTTTTACGAGCCCAGCGATGTTTGTAATTCGTTTCGGGCACTTTAAACATGAGCTGCTGCCGTATACTGCGTGGTGAAAGGATCTACAGGATGATTTGCCACTTGAAGTCTCTGACAGTTGCCGCCTTCAGGTCTTTCAAGTGCTTGTCGGGAAAATTAATTTTACGATATGCATATTGGATGGCGCAATGGTGGTCGTTGGTTGGTTGGGCAATTGCAACATAATTACTATGAATGATTTGTGTGCTGAGACAGGACATGTGTTTCTGTCGAAGAGGATGTACACCATAATTGGGGACCACACACACACACAAATTTGTACTCTATTGGATTGATCTCACCATGAGTAGATGCCTTGCCTGAAGGAGTGATGCAATTAGATGCATTACCTCAATTGAATTGGGTAATAATCAAAGATCGGTTATCTTAATGCATTTGTTAACGGACATGCTAAGTGGAGGGTTGCTCGAAACTGGGGGGGGCGAACACATACATAAGTTGACATCTTAACGACTCTACAACGTCTTTATATGGACAAATTTGAAAAGACAAACAGTTTGATTCCTAATCATAGATGGCGCTGCATTCCACAATGGGTCTGGGCTTAAGTCAGCAACATAAGCTACTAAGCTACCTCCAATTTTGCACACAGAGTTGGTTGAGGTTACTATCCATTTGTTTCACCCAAAAAGTGAGGCCTTTCTCTCTTGCCGTGGACGAAATTGGATTCGAGGACTTTGTAGATGTTGAGCAAGGCTGGGATTATCATAAGATGGATGGGTTTAATATAAGATGGACTGATTTGTTTAGAAGATAGCCTTGCTATTCGTTCATGACAACAAAACTGAACTCGATGTTGAGTGTCCACAGGGATGTGAATTCGAGAACGAATATGAGAATCTGGAGATTCATCAAGTATCGATCTTCATGGAGTGTGGTGTTGGAGCAAGTGTTTTCTCAGCGGAACTGAACGTATCCAAATCGTACCGCCTCCCAGACTCTTCGAGTGTCTTCCAGGTGGAGATACTAGCGATTAGAGAAGCCTGCAAGATACTCAGCCTCAGCCCTACTGAAATAAATAGCATAGAAATCTTTATTGACAGCCAGGCTGCAATCAAAGCGCTCTACGCACCTACTTCGTCCTCTAAATTAGTTGAACAGTGTAAGGAAACTATAACGCAGGCAAACGCTCAGTTTAACATCACTCTCCTCCGACGAGACAGCCGACGCGTTAGCCAGATGTGGTTCTGCCCTGAATGCCTCCCTTGCGGAGTCAGTCTGCTCCCCGATGGGACTCGTCATGGGCAAAATTTTCTAACAATTTCTCTGTATTGCCAACTCTAGGTGGGAAAGTCTTGCAACTTGTGCCACATCCAGACAGATTTGGCCCGCCTACAATAAAAACAAAACGAATGACCTAATCAATAGAAACCGCATCGAAACAGCAAGAATCACAGCAATCATCACGGGCTACTGGCCAATTGGTCCACACGCTGCCAAGTTAGGCCACTGCCGTAGTTGCAACAGTTCCACTTTCTCTATGACTGCTCGGCCCTTGGCAGAGGCAGACAGCGGAAACACCTTTTTCAAGGAACTATCTGAGATTTCTAACATGAAATCCTGCAACATTATCAATTTTCTTAACTCCACAGGATGGATCTGAAAACTACACTCTTAGCTACGCCCATCAACATTCAACGTGAGTTGTGGTATCAAAACGACGCTACTTGTTTCTCTGGCAGGTTCACCAGTTTCAACCACTTCTACCTACCTACCCTGGAGATACTGTCATCAGTGAAAGACTGGATTGGATTAGAAGTTGCAGGCACGCGATTATTTCTGAAAACCTGGAAGAAAGTGGAAGACCAAAGGGAGCCTTTGAGAATGCCAAAATTTGTATGGCGAATTGTAGACCTAAAACCGTCCAAATTGCTATAAATTGAACGGGAAGAAATGTAGTTTTTAATCCAGATAGTGCGGTCTGCTAAGCGAGAAGACAAGGTTCAAGCATCAAAACAATCAAACATCCTCTTCGTAGACTTGACAAATCTGATTTGTCGTGAAAAAAACTTTTCAATTCGTCGTTCAGAGTCGGCAATAAATCGGAAGGTCCCTTCCATTCGTGTACAAAATATAGCACGCACATGAATGGTTTCGAGAAGCTAGGCCTTGACTCTCAATGCGCTGCTGCGCAAGGATAGGATAGATAGCATCAATTTTGTACTCTCCTAGCCTACATGAGCCACAAAACCTCAACCACCTGTCACAAAAGTTGTTCCTCGCTCTGATTAGCTCCGTACTTGGTTAATTGCATTCGTCATCAACAATACACTTTGTATCTCAAAGCTAAACTACTCCCATGAAACGCCTAACCAAATGTGAGTGTCCCCGTGTTTATAAACATCCCTCGTATCATAAACATTTACAAATCGTTTAAGAACTCATTCAATTCCATACTAAAACTCACACAAAAGGCGTGCAAACTGACACTTGCTATAAAATCGCCATTAAACGACTTTTATGCGCCCGAAGTATTTCTCATTTGAAGCGAATAAGAATAAAGATCGGAATAAGTTGCCACCGATAGACATTAAATTAAAAAAAAAAAAAAAAAAACTAATAACAGATTCGAACAGTCTGTGGCTGTCCTGCGTCGACATGAGTACTTTACGATGCAAGTCGCGACGTCCTTGCCTTGAGACTACATACAGTACATGACTGGATGCCACTCCCAATGCATTATCTGGCGTATTATTGTAACCATATGAGCACGAACTATGTATTTTCTTTGAACGAGAATGTGTGATTTATTTACATTTTTCTGGTGTCAAATTGCCACTTCGATCCTGCCATCCTCTTCCCATGTTCACTTCAATTTATCTTAATTCGTGTGACCATGTGACTTTGCTGTCAACTGAGTCCTACGACTTGTGATTACTGTAACGAGAAAAGGAACAAAAAAAAAAAATTATTAATGATGGCATATTATAAATTAAACCCTTGTTAAGTTTTGTAGATACACATGGATAGAGATACCTTACTCGGTACAGATACCTTCAGTTTAGATGATGAAGTGTGATCTTGTGGGTAGAGGAATACGCTGATGCAATTTAGTGCCCAATCGGGAATTGCTTCTAATTGGGATGTAAGTAATTGCATTTGTACATTTTCTGGTTAAGTCCAGATTTGATAGAGGGATTCCTTGGGGACCTCGGACAAATCTGGAGATTAAGATAGAAATTCAAAGTAATTCGTTCTGAATTTAGTAGATTAGGGTGGTGGCTGAGCCTCACATGGACTTGTATGGAGTCAAGTGATAATGAATTTAGTAAAATTGAGAAGAAGTATCGTGGTATACCCTATAAGTCGCAAAATGTTTAAAAGGTCACAATCGCCACTTAGTTCACACATTTATTTTGGGAATTGACAACAAGGTGGCTGAAATCAGGTCCAATCTGATCTAGCAATGCTGCTAGAAGCTTCTAGGAAACTCTACTAACGAATTCACAGAAACAGAGTCAATCAGTTGATCAACTCCCAATTTGGAAGTTCGGAATGAACCTGAAAAACTGAGTTCAATACTTTTGTGTTGTAGGGAACTGGAAACTATAGACAAGAAATTAAGCAACTTCTAGACGTTTTATAAGAAACTGTAAGTGAATCAGTTTAATTCCGTTCGAATAGGGTGGTAGGCTGTAAGAATCTACTCAAGAAATACCACGCAAAGGAAAACGGACAAAATTACGCTGGAAAGCCTCGATTCGCTTTCTACATACGACTATAGTTATCGTAATAAAGTGGACGACTATCCCCACTGAACAGGGACCCACTTAGGCCAGAACGAAGGCCCATTGTTATACCACGTTAAGAAACAGGAAACCAGCCTCAGAAACCTTCCTTTAGGAAAAAAGAGTATGAGCTTTGGGTAACCATATCGGTGTAAAACCTATCCTGTGCCGCACTAAGTGCAGAACCAATTAGAACCACATACAAAACTCTTAATTCTAAAGATGTCGAGCCTGGCTAGGTCGTTGAGGTCTTTCAAGAAGTACTCTCCTAGTGTTTTCCTCCTCAGCCTTGATAGGGCAAGGCATGTGCAAAGAAGGTGTGAAGTCGTTTCTTCTTTCTCCTCGTCTCTACAGCTTCTACGGAAATCGTTAGAAGGGAAATCCATTCTGATGGCATGCCTGCCAATTAGACAATACCCTGTAACGGCTCCTACTATAATTCTTATAAGTTTCCTATTCACGGACAGAAGTCTTCCTGTTCTCCTCAAATCCAGGTGAGGCCAGATCTGTTTCGGCAGAAGACAAGGGTTGATGTTATTCCCTCTGCTATTAGCTATTCTTCTAGCTTCACTATCATGGTGAGACTTGACCGATTCTAGAGAGGCAAGCGGTTCCCCTCCATTTTCAGAGAGGATCCGACCCGCACCCTCCTTTGCTAGTTCATTCGCTCTGCAGTTGCCCTGAACGTCTCTGAGTCCTTTACTAACTTGGATCGTACTGTCGGTGATTCCAAGGCGTTAATCGCTGCTTAACTATCTATATATAGTACAACAGCGCTACCATCTTCCGCGTTAGAGTGGTCATACTTGGCAAACATATTCAAGGTGAGGCCTGACGTACTCAGGTTGTGTAAAGGGATTTGGTGACGCAAGCATTTGAGAACTTTTTAGACCACCATTTTGCAAACCCATGAGTAGAGTTAGCTCTTTCAATGTGGGAAGAATCTAAGGTGCCTAAAAACTCTTGGGCCACTTAATATACTTAAATCGTACCCCTTCCCTTGTATTTTGAGTACTTTGACAGCGGATTGAGTTGTACGCACTGGTCTTCTTGCGTCAGTTCTTTGAATTCACAGCCATGCTGCTGTTTCCTCACGGATTCAAGACTGCAACCAAATGGTCTTTGAACCATCTAAACTGGATCTAATCCGTAATCTGAAACGCTTGTTGTTGAATAGTGACACTTATACAATTTCGATTGCTAGGAGGTTGTTATTCTTCCCCGGATGTCTAGAGACAACCATGCATTTCTTTCGCCTTTTCGAGCCGTTCAGCAAAATTGCAAGACCACCGAGCGGTGCATATCCATTCTCTGTACAGTGTTGCCGCAGCCGACCATTTAAAGTCCTCCAAAATCGCTAGATTCCACAAACTAAAAAACAAATAGCTAGAAATCGCCGATAGCAAAGGAAAAATGTCGCTAGAAACAATGTTTACTGTCGCTAGAAGGCAAAAGCTCAGACAGTATTAGGTTTCAGTCTTTTTGCTCCGAGGTTGGTGTCCAGAATAACTGTGGAGAATTATTAGTACTGTTGCCATTGCTTATAATTCATAGTATTTCCTTCGAACATCCTTTAGAGTTGTTTCCCCTCTTCTTCTCTTTTGTTTTTGTGTGTTTGAATTAAGGACTAAGGATATTATGAAAAAGTATATAATAGACGCGACAATAACGTGAACGACGCACTTCGTTTCTAGAAGTCACAAGAAGACGCTAAAGTCACAAAATTTTTGTTTTCTTCTATCGCTAGGCGCCAGTTCACTTTGTTTCTTGTTGACATTACTTAAAACTCGCTAAATCCGCAACGTTTAGTGATGACGCAAAACACTCCCAATTTCAACTCCAATGTACCTATCCGCAACAAATTAATCTCAGTCCGATCATCTAAAACAATACCATACCCAAGGTTTCCATTAAAAAAACATTCGAAGCTCCAATAAAATGCAAATGACCAATTGTTTACGAACAACTTTATTTCGATTGTATGACGGAATTTATTGTCTACAATTCCCAAAACTAAAGAATACCGTCAAAAGGAACATATCGGTAATAAACTTGCAATCAATTTCGAAAAAAAAATCTTCAAACTTAATTAATATGGCAAATGGAAAACCGAATGAGATGGAAATTGAGTTCTTTCTTCACCGGCATCGATTCCAATTAGCATCTCTTCTCTCATCTCTCGGCATGGTGTCGTTTTAGATCCGCCAATGCCTTAATGAGTCGAATAACCATTTAGCTAACTCGAGAACTTGGTCACAACAGTGCGGTTTGGCTCCAAGGGTGCCGCCATATTTCATAGCTCCGATTGGAAAGCGAAGCGAGAGCCATTTAATTGCTCAATTTAAGAGAAAACCCAAAAAACGTTTTATTGATGCCGTCAGTCATAATATAATTTTGAAAATTTTATGATCCGAGCAAACATCGGTAAACATATTAATTGTGTCCCATTTGGTGTTTGATTGTTTGTGGCTTTTATGGGCTGTTTCTGGGAAAAGATGCCAAGGAATTTGTCTTACAATGGTGCTCATCACTAGAATGGTGGGTAAAACTAGTCCCATTGTGTCTTCCCAGCAAGTGACAGCGGACATTGTGGCACGAGGATACTATATTGATAACCGATGGGTCATTAAGGAATTGAATTAATTTAGAAATTAACGGGGGGTTAATTTTGACATATTTGGAGTAAGGGGATCAATTAACAGACACTTTGGTCAAGAGAAAGCCATAAGACTTATACAAAAAGACCTTAAGTCGATCAACTGCAAACAAAAAAATGACGTCAACTCTTCTGCGTAGGCATGATACTGCCACGGTTTGAAAGTGTTGATCGTACTAATGACATCGGGATGTTCGAAAAAAATACTGTGAATTATAAGCAATGGCAACGATACCAATAATTCTCCCCAATCATCCTGGACACGACCCTCGGAGCAAAAAGACTGAAACCTAATACCACAAGAGTTTCACAGATCACTACATCAACACTAGCGCTGTATGAATAGCATCATTAAGGTATTCATAACCCCTTTAGCGCTAGTAAATTGTAAAAAAAAGTTAGTATGCTATAAAAATCAAATTAGAAAAGAGACCTTCGTCCTTTCCCCCCTTTACGCTCAATCACTCTCGAAGTCGAAAAAGCAAAACCTTTGGCAAGAATTGAACAAACCAGTTAACCATGACTCTGAGGATATCGACAGATGGCCAGGTCCAACGATCGCAATAGCTACAATAAAACCACTTCAAGAAGACTCCCTGCCTCCAAGTGGAAATCACCGTACAACGAATGCTATTACATCGACCGACATCGGTCTAGAGACAAATAACTGGACTCTATGCCCTCTTGATACCTCGAAGTACACAGCTTTTGAGAGAGGGATTCGCATTCGGCCAAAGTGAGTAAACCTCTTTTAAAATCCCTAATCCAAGGTGGAACAGCATACGCTGATGAATGCTTTCCTAGAAGGGCTATTATGTGAACTTTGGATACCAGGCGACTTCCAGTTTCATGTAAGCCTTCTTGCAGAGTGCCAAGTTTCGCTAAATGTGACTATACTAGTTACTTTCTACAATCAACTTGAAAACCAATGAGAGCGATGCCCCTCCAAATGCCATCAACTTCCGGAAATGAACTTGTGCCCCGTATCAATGCTTAGGGGAATGTGATCATAAAAAGCGTCTCTACAGTCTGACAAGAGGAGATGAGAAATTGTCCTCTCTTATTGACTCCGACACGGACACAGACAGTATGCTCTCGGGCCAGCTGTCCATGAAAACCGGTTGCACAGTCGATGAGAAACTTTAGTCTGGAATACATCCCTCCAACCGAGTGGATTTATCCGACTTTCTTCGCCTGAATGTAAACGCTTGAATAGGACCTTAAACAGGTCAAGTCAAAGGAAGATGATCACCCTTTAGCCATTTCTAAGCTCACACGAGCAAATTTATGATTATACAACTCTCGAACTAACAAGATCCAATGGTTCCACATGCCAGACTACCAGATTTGGCCCAAGGTGGATCTGAAACTCAGCAGACACGTAAGCACGTAACAAAGACAGAAGCTTTAGAAGCCATAGAGACCAAGAGGAGGAGGGGATCATACTTCACTTCACATACACGTGTCCCGCCTTCTCACTTAAAAGGAAGCTCCATTTGTAAATATTCACCTTCAACTGCGAGCTGTTTCAAATACACTACACATACTTCATTGGAAGCTCCAAGTGGTTCGATGAATAAATTGAAGAATTCCTACCGAGATCATGGCGCAATGGACCGCCTTTGGTTTAAGTGGTGTATGCTAGCTGTGACTACTCCAGCCTACCTAATTGTTTTCTGAATTTTATTCATCAATTGGACTTAAAAGGTTTAAAGGGAGCCTTTCTAGAGTCTCTAAAAATTTCTTAATCGTTACTTAGCCTTCGGGTTTTGTCAGCTTTACTTTGATCGATGGTGATGGTGAGGAATGGTGATAATACCGACGTCGTTATGCATGAATTCTCAAAATTAGTCCTTCATTCCTTCATATCACTCCATGCATTCCTCATTATTATGCAGATGTAGGCACGCTCTTGCATTATAAGACGTCTATGGCAACATTTTTATTAAAGGCGGTACCTACACAGGTTCCTTCAGTCTTCAAATACCACACCATAATTGAACATAAACAAATTTGTTTGCAGCTAAACAAAAACATTGAAAAAAAAATGCTCACATTTTTCGGATGCACACTTTAAAATGCAGAACACCACCGAACAAGTCTCCAAGTCGGTCCTATCTGTCCGCCGCAAAAAACAGTCACTTTAACCAGAGCCACAAAAAACAATGAACGGACAAGTCAAAGAAGGCGAAGGCGATTTCAATTCATGATGTCGCCTTGTTCGCTTTGTGTTGTTTACACGTGTTTTTTGTCCCCCCACCCAACACCGATCAAAGAATTACCCAAGCATTTAGCCATTTAGGTGGCATCGGCTGCCCCAACGCTTTGTCCAGCATCACTTAGTGGGACGACTGATCCTGTGTTCACGTTGCTTTTGTGCCAAAACTGAATCCTCCGAAATTTTCGGCGAATGTCTGAAGCCCATTGGAAATCGCCGATGAAATTTATGGCCTCACTGAATCAATTAGAGCTCCGCGGACAATAGGATGTCCGACGGTGTCCATCTCCTTTGTTTTATGTGTATACGTTACGTACACTGGAGATAGGAGAGCCTTGTTTCCTTCTGTCCATGGCAGACTGATAGTCGCGATGTCCAGGTTGGTTTTTTTGCGGTCCAAATTCGGACAAACATCAGTGGACTTTCGGGGGACAATCACCGAAATAAAATCATTTTACAGTTAACTTACAAATTTTTTCATCAATTTGTGTCCGTTTAGTGTAAAGACAGGAGCCCGCGTACAAAAAAGGGCTCCAACATTGGGCTTCTGTTGATATCTGATCAAGAAATTCAGGTAGCTGTATTTTGAAGAGGGAGCATCGGCCTTTTGTGGTGGTGATCCATTGGCAGAGGCAATGCTCTGCATCAGTCCATCCGCCAGCGATGGCTCGAAGATGGATTAGCTTCATTTCTGGGATGGATGGTGAATCGTTGATTGCGATGATACTAAGGTGACATTGAGATTGAATGTTAATGGTCCTTTTGAAAGTTGAGGCTCTCTGATGGGCATCATCGTGGATTATCTCTCAAGAGATGGAGATGGAGATGGAGGACTTGGATCTGGCATTTTGGTGTTTCTCGGAAATGATTATGCGAGGAATTTGCTGGGTCCTCTCTGGAATATAATTTAAATTGAATATGTTTGGTCCTTGGGTAATTTTGGAGGAATTTTTTGTCACACAAAGATGATTGTGTGAAATGTGCCCCGAGACTTCTGTGTGGAGTTAATGACTTAATCCGATTGTGTGACTAAATAGGGAACTCGGATATCGAGGTATGAGTTGAAATAGGTTAGGTGATGCCTCACTCCTGAAGGTATTTGGAATATTTTCGAAAGGTGATAATCGGATGAGTTCTAAGAAACGATTGCAATAAATTTCGTGCTTTGGCATTGGGTCTCAGGGTAATCAAGGGCCCTAACGAGCCCTCTAAGGTATCAAAGTGCTGTTATTTATTCACCCGCCTGTTAGTCAACTTGTAACATTTTTAACACAATTTTCGTCGAGACTCCTTCAGAAAAAAAAAACAACGAAGGTATGTCAAGTCAGCTCTAGAAGCCATGAACGTTAATAGTTTTGAATCTAAACTTGTTTGGCTAAACACCCTTAAGTAGCTGATTGCTCGAAATGAAACCACTGGTTCCTGGGTTCCGAGAAAATCTTAGAAAAAGACTTTCGAAATGCAAACTTTTTCTAGAAGACCAAACCAGGAGCTTGTTTTCCCTCCCACAGTCAAGCTCAGTTTTGCTTTGTTCTGCCCAAATCGTATGTACATAATATGGGTATCCCTGAAAGCGGTTTCACAGTGCCAATTTCAAACCAGCAGGACGAACATTAGATTCAATGGTACCATGGGCCGAACAGGCTCGCTTAGGAGACTACATATCAGCACAACAATAGAAGTCATCAATACTCACAAGCAAGTAAGCAACAAAGATAGGCCTTTTCTCAAATGATTTCTGTAAGAGCTGTAGAGACTAAGAGGACGAGGAGAATATCCTCCACCTTCTATACCCTGTCCTGTCCCATCATTTAAAATGAAACTCCATTTGGGAGCATTTTTTTTTTTTTAACTTCCTCTCCTATCTGGCACATCCTACGCTTCATTCGAAGTTCCAAGTTGTTCGATGAGCAGGTTGAAGAATTCCTACCAAGATCATGAGATCACAATGGATCTCCCTTGGTCAAAGTGTGCTGAAACGAAACATGCTAGATGCCATAATAACCTAACCTTACCGAAGTACACTGTGATCTTTAATTTATATTGCGCCAGTTCTGGTTCCAAACAAGGTAGCTGTGAAGCTGTGAGGTTCTCCTTACGTCTTGGGTCTTGTGAGTCTTTTATTGAAAGTTTTCTAAATTGCACTGCTCTGTTGTGGACGCTACTGGTTTTTGGAGTGATGTCAGGACTCATAGCAGAGTAAAAGGCCTTTGAGAAAAGAATTTCAAATTGACTTAGAGACCGTTCACGACAGCACTCATAGTTTAGAGTCTTTCAAGACAGGTCCTGGCATGGATTTTGAGAAAATTGATCAGATGTGTCACTTTAAAAACATTTCTTCCCAATGTCCTCCTGCCTACGATAGCAAAGGTGCTTGTAGGAATCCTATCAGACGACCTGAGTCAAGCGACGCAATACATCACGCTGTTCGAGTTCGTTTCAATGCACTTATCAGTTGGGAAAGCTGTGCAGAAAGAGCTTGAAATATTTTTAACTCAGTTGCTCACTGGCGCAGCTCTCCCAACTGACAAGTGATTTGAAACGAACTCTTACAGCGTGATGTATAGCGTCGTCTGACTCAGGTCTTCATGGATCCATTGTATTCCCTGTTATAGGATTCCGACAGGAACCTTTGTGAAATGAGTGAGGGGACATAACGTTCGCCTTCCTAAACCATCCTGAATGCGATATGAATTTTAGAATGGCTTCTGGTCGCATAGGTTGCAATGGGTGCTATGGTCTAGTTCTACTGAGGCTTTGGCAGTCACAGGGGAAGTAACACTTAAGCCCGTTGATCATCTCCGGAGATCTGCATTAGAGGTGCTGAGCCCGTTGCATTTTGCTTCACTCATCGGCGTCAACAGCTATAGAAACAGAAGACTTAGAAGCACCTTCATCGCCGCTGTCACTGTTCCTGACATGCATGTTTAAACCAGTCTCTATACATACTTTCTTTCTACGTTGTACTTTTCCATTTCTCTCAGCCTCAACCGTCACAGCCTACGGGATGATTGATATCATTGTTGTGGTGTAAATCCAGTTTAGAGAACTATATCACTAGGTTTTGCCTGCTTGACTCCAGCAAACCATGAGCGGTCCATTGGCTTTTCTTACTACTTGTCACAGTAGTAACAATGTGCAGTAATCACGATTAAACGCGTTTTCATCGACGTCCAGCTTCAGTGAGTAATTGCAGTGTGTTCTCCCGCCAAATATAGTTTGAAAGTGTATGAGACATAAAGTGATAAAAATCCAGATAACATCGCTAATTGCACACAGTTTTCTTTTTTTATTTTAAACTATTTTTTAAGCAAATTTTGCTGAAAGTGCCGGATCTTTTTTCGCTTTTCTGCCTAGACATTTTTCTTACAAGTACTATCACAAAATTACACATACACCTGCAATGTCTTTCCCAATTTTACGATCCAATTCCAAAGCTGCTTCGCAAAAAGGCCTGCTCTCTTCGCCCAATCAACGAAATTCTCCATCACCCAAACAACCCAACGATGGCAGTGCAACGCTTTCTCTTAAAGCCTTGGAAGACCACCTAACCAAGCAAACAGCAGTCTTTCGAGCTAGCCTAACCGAAGAAATGAGTAAGTTACGCAATGAAATTCTTCTCAAAATAGAAGAAATTAATAATAGCTGGAAGAAACAATTGGACGCAATTAGTACAAATATTACCACCTTGAACGATCGTGTTGATAAACTCGAAGCCAGCGCAAAGGCAATCTCGCAATCACACAATGCAGAGGTTCTCGCTCTTCGACAACAAGTCAACATATTGGAAAGGAAAGAGGTCTCTTCAGATGCAGTACTCAATGGAATACCTGAATCCCCCGATGAAAATCTGAAATATCTCTTCAATCGACTGTGTCTCACGATCGACTGTCAACCACCTCTCTTGAAAAACATTTTTCGCGTTAGAAGACAAAAAAACAACAACAACGAAGAAAGTGCAGTTCCATCATCAATTGTCTTGAAATTTAACAGCTGTCAAGAGAAAAATGCAGTACTCAAATCAGCAGCTATTTACCGAAAACTTAACCACAAAGAACTAAGTCTCAGAGATGTGGGCATTGACCTGGACAACAGCTGCTATTTGAATGAAAGCTTAACAAAGCATACCCGGTTTCTGCTTCACAGTGCAATCGACCTGAAACGAAAGAAACAGCTGAGTTCCGCTTACACAAAGTCAGGGTTTGTTTACGTAAAAAAGTCTCCAACTGGAAAAAGCTTCCTTATCGAAAGCTCCAATGATCTTCTTGCTGTTGCTGCGACAAATCAATGAGTGTGATGAATATGACTGTCTTATCTTTTTGTATATTATTTTTTTTTTTTATTTTTTTCTTTTTCTTACAAAATATTTCTTTCAAATATTTAATTTATATTTTTGTATTATATTGTCATTCTTTTATTTTGCTCTTCCCCTTCATCCCTAATCCCCTTATGTTTCATTTTAATTCCTTACTTACTATATGCCTTTTCTTTCTTGTTCTACTCCAACATCCGTTGTATTGTGTGATGGGAATGCATTTATTTGCTTGTAGTTATGTTTTGTGCTCTGATAATGGGTAGTAACACTCCATTCAATGCTTACAGTGGTGTGAATGAAATATCGACTTTCACGATGTTAAATGTGTTATCTAAATGTCAACAGGGTTTCAAAGTCTGCCACCTTAATGCACGTAGTCTGAACTTAGAGAAACTTGATTACTTGCGCTACTTATTTACCAACTCATGTGTAGATGTCATTTGTGTAGGTGAGACCTGGTTTAAGCGTAAATTGACTGATTGCCTTTATGATGTACCTAACTATGATTCCACTTATGATATACCTAACTATACTTTATTCAGAAATGACAGAGTGACACACACAAGAGGCGGAGGCATTGCAATTTACTGTAAGTCCACGTTGAATTGCAAAATAATTGCTCAGTCTGCAGACTCTG
Organism: Criorhina ranunculi; assembly: GCA_951813785.1. NCBI lineage: Eukaryota > Metazoa > Arthropoda > Insecta > Diptera > Syrphidae > Criorhina > Criorhina ranunculi. The sequence goes on from OX638381.1 coordinate 2,386,937, forward strand.
ATGTAGAGTACTTAATTGTGGAAGTATATGATGGTCCTACTAAATGTTTAGTCTCTTGCGCCTATAACCCGAATAGAAGCTGCTCCCCTATACCCTTCTTCTCAGCTCTTTCAGAATTCTGTTCTGTATATGAGCACATTGTTATATGTGGGGATTTTAATGCAGATTTGCTTAAAGGGGATTCTCGTGCTTTCCAAATCAATGACCTGTCTCTATCCTTAGGATTAGAAATAATTAATAAACAGTACCCAACACGTTTTGCTAATGATTGTCCTCCTAGTCTTCTCGATCTATTTATTGTTTCTAATCCCTCTTTGATTCTCCTCTTCGACCAGCTTTCTCTTGACTCTATTTCTGTAGTCAAAGCTCGAAACAAATTGTACAGCAAATGGAAACACAGACCTTCTTGTGCTAAGTGGCGTGCATATAAACTTGCGCGAAATATTGCAATTGACGTCATACGTACTGCTAAACGCAACTACTATGCGTCGAAACTGAATGCGGCGTTGCCCGCCAAGAAACTGTGGAATAATCTGCGCCAGATTGGTGTCTCCGGCAATAAAGGTAGCACAAAGTGTGACCTTGATCCTGATGATCTTAATCAATATTTTCTTGGCGGTAGTGTAAATGTAAACAGTTTCGACCTTGCTGATGTTGATAACTCATCGATACCAGCACTGCCTGATTTTGAGGTGGTAACTGAGAACGATATCATAAATTGTATAGCCAGCATCAGCTCTAACTCTGTTGGAGAAGACGGCTTACCTATTCGCTTTGTCAAACTGATTTTACCTGAAATCATTAGTCACCTAACTCACGTTATCAACCATTGCATTGCAACTTCGACATTCCCTAACTCATGGAAAATCGCAAGAGTTGTTCCTGTTGCCAAAAAGCCTCATGCAATCTCGGAAAGTGACTATAGGCCTATCAGCATCTTACCATGCTTGTCAAAGGTTTTTGAGAAACTTATTGCAAAGCAGATAACAAACCACTTGTCTGTCAACTGCCTCCTGAGCCCATTCCAGTCGGGATTCCGGGCTAATCACAGCTGCTCCACGGCTATGGTCAAAATACTGGATGACATAAGGCTCGATTTTGACAAGGGTTATGTTACGCTCCTCTGCTTACTTGATTTCTCTAAAGCCTTTGACAAGGTTGATCATGAAATTCTTGGCTGGAAACTTCAGCATCGCTTTGGCTTTGGTGTGAGGGCCTTAAACCTTATTGTCAGCTTTCTGAGTAACAGAATGCAAAGAGTTGTTAACGGTAGTTCTTCGTCAGCGCTGAGACCTGTTAGGCAAGGAGTACCACAGGGATCAATTCTGGGACCAATATTGTTCTGCATGTTTATTAATGATTTGCCGTCCGTGTGCAAACATGCTTCAGTTCACCTGTATGCTGACGACGTTCAACTATACTTGGGCAGGCCTATGAAAGAAATCCCTGAACTTGTCTGCTGGTTAAACGAAGATCTAGGTAAAATTTTCAATTGGTCAGTAAGAAATGGACTGCTGCTAAACCCGTCAAAGTCCCAGGTCGTTCCGATCTCAAACAGACTATTTGATCTAAGTCTTGTTCCAGACTTATGGCTCTCTGACAGCAAACTGAAGCTTGTTGATTCCGTCACAAGTCTTGGTTTTGTCATAAATCGAACCTTGTCTTGTTATAACCACACAAATCTTATTATCGGTCGTATCTACGGATGTCTCCGCAAACTTTGGTTGTCTGCCAGCTTTACTCCAACCGAAACAAGACGTAAGCTAGTGATAAGTTTGATCGTTCCGATCATAAGATATGCGGAAGTTGTTTATTGTAACCTTGACTCTTTGTCACAACAGAAACTACAAGTAGCGTTTAATGATGCAGTGCGGTATGTGCACCGCTTGCGCAGGCATGATCACATCTCTGCTTATTCCAGGAGCTTACTGGGCTGTACTCTAAAGCAATATTTTAAAGCCCGCAACTGCATATTCTTGCACAACATCATTAACAATAAATCTCCACCTTATCTCTTTGATAAAATTGTATTCGCTCGCTCTCAGAGAACCCTAAATATAAATTTACCACGATATAACTATTTGAATTCTGGTCGTCTGTTTTTCGTTCACACCATTAGATTATGGAATTCCCTACCCCTGCATATCAAGGGTATTACAAATGCTACAAGTTTTAAAAATGCAATCTTTCAACACTTCTCTTCCCAAAATTGAACCCCTCCTTCCTCCATCCTGTGTATTTATTTCCTCTTCGACCATCTCCTACATTCTTTCCCCCTCTAACTTTATTCCCTTTTCTCCTCCTCCTTCTCTTCTACATTCTTTCTCCTTTCTTACTCTATTTTCTTTTCCTTATTATTATTATTTTTATAAATTCTAACTTAACTTTAAACTCTTGTTTGCCTATTATTTTTATTTTTATTTTTATTTTTAATTTTCACTTTTTACCTTTTGCTATCGTTATTACTCTTTTTGAATACTGAGTACTATAAAAGATTATATCTTAATGTACAGTCCGATAAATGGAAAAATAAATTGAAATTGAAATTGAATTGAAGTTTGCAGTTACATAGCTATATGACCTTCACTCTCTCGTCGATCTGAACTCCTGAAAGCCATACTTGTCTCAGATGAGGCAGGAGGGTAACGTGAAATAAGGCCCAACGAAATAAGACCAAATGTAAAATTTGGCCTTATTACGCTTTGAAAATGGAAATAAGGCCAAATTGGTTTTATTTCCATTTCCAAATCGAAATAAGGCCAAATTTGATTTGGAAATAAGGCCAAATTACCGCTTCGATACTGCGGTCCTTTTATATCCAAAATCGGTCAGGAGCAACAGGTGTTTGTAACATTCCGTTGTTGTTGTTAGCTAAAACGAAATAAAGCCAAATTGGCCTGATTTCCTTTTTTTAAGGCGAAATAAAGCCAAATCGGAAATTTGGCGTTATTTTCAGATTTAAAACGAAATAAGGCCAAATTTGTCATTTTTGCCTTTATTTCGTTGGGCCTTATTTCACGTCACCGAGGCAGGAATCTTTTTGTAGAGAAAGGCATCTATCGTTGTTGCCACTATTCTTTCAGTATTCATACTTTTCAAGACAACATTTGTATCGAAGTCTAACATTCATACTTCGAAGTCCTTTTGGAACTCGCTAAACTATTTGAATCACTTTTCTCCTCTTTAAGTGGTGGAAGCTAAACACTTAACAACATTCTTTTGTTTAATTTACGCCATTTAATCTTCCACAAACTTTTGTCTCACATCTGTATCATCGCTGATATCCTGTTTCATCTCGTTCACTCGTTTAATTCAAATCAACCGCTTTGTTCACACCATTGTTTCAGTCATTAACGTAATTATTAGATTCTAACAAAACAAACTCCCTAATCAATAACCCAAAGCACATAATAAATTTCAAATTAAATTAATTGCATTTCCGAGACGAAAAACCACTTAAAATGCAAATTCCGTTGCGCGAATCCCAACTAAGGCAAATGTCAAAACGTCCACTCGCTGACGTTAATATCATTCGTTCTAACGAATATCAAAATCCCAAAGTGATATTAATTAGCCGATTAAATAAAAAAAAAATTAAATTAAATATTATTCACAGAATCTTTGCGCACAGGTGGAAAATGAAAACATACAAAATCATCAGCAGTAGTCACAGCTCACAGCAACAGCAGCAGCGACACTTTTTCCAGGAACCTCGCTCGCCAGTTGAATTTTAAAATCATCGTACATCGTCCTACCCACTCTCGCTGCGTCTTATTTTCATAATGACTTTTAATGAATAAATCACTCAAGATACGATCTCTTAATAATGTCCATTAAAACGATTCAAACCGCGAACCGTGGTCGAGATACTCCGATATACGGCCCGGGAGAGGGCCCAGCACCAAACGCAACTCCACGCATGCGCGCGCGCTTATTGTAATTACGCGCTAACAGCAATAGACTATGGACAGAGAGCGCGTATACTCCGTGTGTACGTTGGCTGGGCGGAGGTAAGAGAGAGATCTCTGGCTGATGTCTCCATTGGGGGAGCGTTTAAAATTCACCTCACAGCATTCAAAGTGATTGCACATAATGGCCATCAATTAAAGCTCATGTTCATGTCCTCCATCCGAGCCACGATTCTCTGCGGCAGCGCGGCCCTCTGCGCCCGACTTTGGTCGGGAGTAAGATAAGACACATTGGGCCTACAGTAAAATCACTGTCAGGCCAGCTGCAATTAATAACTCACTCGAAAGCTGAACAACAAATTAAACGATTTTAATGCCAGCGAGTAATATATATTTAGCAAAACTTCAGGTTGACAATCCGAGAAAATAGCGCGGGCCAATGACAATGGGATTGGGTTGCGTTTGCGCATTGAGAGTCTGCTCAGGGCGGTCCGACTGATATCCACTGCGGAATCATAAGAAGTTGCGCGAATTTACATTGCGAGGAGATTAATTGCGACGATACGAACTGGAAGTGGACGAGACAGCGACGACCGACGTTATATCGGTATGTAAATGATCCCTTGTGGGAAAAAATTATTTTTCGAAGGACAGCAAATTATTTAAAAGTTGTACAATGATGGAGATACTTTATTTATATGGGTTAGCTTTGATCAAAATACTAATTTCCGTCGTTTTCAGTGACTAATAACATCGGGATGTTCGAAAGAAATACTGTGAATTATAAGCAATGGCAACAGTACCAATAATTCTCCTTAGTCATTCTGGACACCACCCTTGGAGCAACAAAACTGAAATCTAATACCACCTGAGTTTCAAAATCACTACACCGACACTAGCGCTGTGGGAATAGCACCATAAGGGTATTCATAACCCCTTTAGCGCTAGTGAATTATAAAAAAAAACATTCCACCGCAAATGTCGTCCGAAGAATGGCCGGTGAAAGTTCTTAAAAAAAAAAAAAGTCCACAAGACTACCAGTGATCTGAAAAAATATTCTTTAGGACAAGACTAAACGAAACGAAGAGATGAAAGTATAGACTGTGGAAAAATCTGACTCCTAAGTAGCCTCTTTTTCCAGATGAGAGAGCAAGACACGTACAGTCCATACAGCTTCTACAAAAATCATTTCATACTTCTATCCCTCGGTGGGGTTTTGCACTTAGTGCGGAACAGGATAGGGTTACCCAGAGCTTACACTCCTTTTTTTTTCCTAAAGGAAATTCCACATGCATAGGTTTCTGAGGCTGGTTTTGGGTTTCTACACGTGGTATCACAAAGGGCCTTCGTTCTGGCCTAAGTGGGTCTCTGCTCAGTGGGGAAAGCTTACCAACCTAACCTAACCTAACCTATCCCTCGGTGAGTCGGCTTCCTTTATTATTTCGAAGAGTCTCCGTACCGGTCTTGTAGCCAGCTACCATTTTCTTGGTTATTCCCGACATGCTTGAGCTGGAAAACGGAGTTTTCTTCTCTCCTTGCCTGAATGCCTCTTCTGTCACCTTTTGCTGTACTTTGCACTTATCCTCCCAGCGCTTAAAAATGGCTGATAACCCAAAGCAGTCACTCCTATCTTCAGTTGATGGCAAGCTGCTCTCGGTGATCGCTAGCTATTTTCGGCCTGCTTGGAGCCATTCTGTAAATTGTTGAAAATATTTGGGACTTAAACTGTAACCAACAACAAAGCAATCTAAGTACCAAGACTTGGAAAAAGCGTCCCTTGACTCCCAATTGGATAACGAAAAACATCAGAGTGCCACACTATACTATCTGCGGTACTCTTTATCGATTAATTCAACTTTTCATTCCCAGAAATTCAACGTCTGGTAAAATGGTTCCCAACGCGATATTAGAAACGTAATTGCTTCTTTAAAATTCCAAACAATAGAACGTGCTCCAAATACGCAACTGCTGCTTAAAGTATCTCTCGACCAGAGCGACAGCCATCATAATCTTTGGCGCCAATCTGATGAAAATAGAAAAAACTACCAAATCTTACAATTTACCCACAAAATCATCCCCAATATCACCCTAACTCATGTCACAGTCCATAAATCCAAATCTGGCTCATACACCGTGGAGCTATCAAATGTTGAACGTACACCATTCAGTTTGAATCATTAAATCGATTCACGCAAATTCGCTCCCATTTCGACTCCCTTGTCGCGCTTCAATCACGATTTACGGGAGACGGTCGCCATCGGTTCGGCCACACTACGCAGAACCTGCCCTTTTTTTTTTAGTAATCGGCGCTTCTAATGTATGCATGTTTCCATTGTCGTACACATCATGTTAGCTGGAATTACCTTGCCACCAAAGACATTAATCACACCACACAGAGAATTCCAGTGGCCACATTACCAATTCCCAATGAGAAGTCACCATGAGCTCTTATCACTCAACTTCTGACATTTAAACACAGGAATTTTGATAGCAAGTTCACTTGGAGAGGTACAGAGGCTTCCCTTTCCGAGAATTTTAATTAATAGTGTCGCACGCATATAAATTTTCTAAATTGAAAGCTTGTTAATTATTTTTAATCACCGAACACTTACGTGACATTTGACCATTTTGAGCGCAACGCGGCTGGTGTACGCTAGATGTCGCTCGCGGTGTTAATAAATTGTATCTGTCGCAACGGACCATATAGGTTGCCACAATTATTGCATACTTTTACAACAAAACAGTGGTTTAGCCTTTTTTTTATATTTATTTGTGGCATTTAGGCCCGAATGTGTGTTTGGAGTGTAGCGCAGTGCTGAATGCAGCCGTTTAGTGTGTGTTTATGCGAAGCGTGATATTTGAAAAGGTGTCAAGTGCTTGGATCTTTGACATATGACAGTTTGACATTGTAAGCACATATCATTGATTAATGTTTGTGCTGAACGCAAACAGATTAATAGACCATAACGGTGTGTAAATGCACTTTAAATACAATTTCGTAACTTGTCCACACGTAGCAGTAAGTTTATACATTTATGAGCGGCTTAAATCGTTCCTTTAAAAGGAGAGAAGGCTCTTTAATGGTTACAGACGACGGGAGGAATAGTTTTTCGAATTGTTTAACCAACTAAGAGGTGCTTGAGGTTTGGACGCGCATCCATCAGTGATCCAGGCTTAGACTTGGAGCCTTTCGCTAGTCCTCAACGATCTACAGTCGCAATCGGTTATAACGACCTTCAAGGGACCCATGAGTTTGGTCGTTGATATTTCGCTGTAACCATAATTATAATTATAATGGAGCTCAGCCAGGACCTAAGAATTTGGTCGTTATAACCGATGTCGTTGTAAGCGATTTTTGTTGTGTTTCTGAAGCTATGGAATGCGGGATGTGGATTGGTTGCATAGGTGGCCGATGCAGCCATCTCTGTGTCGGGTAAGTTCCTTCAGACACTAGAGGATATTCTTCAACATGCTGACCTCTGGGACAATCCAATCTTCCAACCAAATTCTAAAATTATTCCGGCGTCTTGAGACTCAACTTGTTTTGATGAAAGCCGTTTCCTATCCAAAATTTCTACTACATATTTCGCTTTGTTGTCGAAGCCAACCTCCTCTTTCTACACAGTAAAGGGATTTAACTGAAAGCCCTTTCCCAGGACACCATCCGTCAATCACATCTAAGGCAATCTATGTCTTGGAGTAGACAGTTCGCAGGAAAGGGACGGCAACGTCATTATTCTGAGCGTAGATGATAGAACTATTAAGACTGCTAGGCAAAGTGTCGATTAGAATGCAGCACAGTAAAGAAGCCAGAACGCCATCTTGCGGGCTAACATTGTTCTAATCAACAACACAAATGATTCATTGACGCCATGTTCTCTGACAAAGTTGCACGCGCTGTTAGAGTTAGCATAGTCAAAAGCGCTCTCTAAGTCAAAGAAAATGCTCATCGTGTAGTGTTTTCTGTGAAAGCGCAGTCTCACAGGACTTAATGCTTCTGCTTGTTCTCAGTAAAGGTACCATCGGACTTCCTAAGTTAATCCAGTTTAATTGGATTGCCCCTTTTAGCACGAACTTTTATGAGCCTCTAGTAGCATTTTGATTTTGATTTTCGATAGTCAAAGTCCTCGCATAAGGTGGTGCGCACATGCAGAAAAGGACATCAACCAACTTGAAGTGAATAGCTGGAGGCAAACCGGTCTTACTGGAGAGGCTTGTTGGTTGAGGCCCATTTTAACCCCGAAGTGTAGAACCATTTTAGTTAGTAAGTAATTGCCAAGTTATCCTAATGGTAAGTCCGACCTTTGCGATGCATACACTGCCGTCATCGTTTCAAATCCATCTGAAGTTGGAAGTTGTGAACAACTTTATTAAATTTAAGTGTACCTTTGGATCGGACTATTGGACATTTGTTATCTGGAAAGCCAGCCTCTCTAAATACTTGGAATATCAGTAATTGATAATCCAAGTCACAGCAGATGTGTATGAATGAATGTTTGCTTCCAAAACTATCAGTTAAACTGTCCTATTCCTTGTTAAATTTTAAGTAGACATTAACGCCTCCAAAGTTAGTCTACACTTGACTCTAACCTACACCTCACAACTTGAACTGCATCAACTCACCGACCACATTCATTTCATTGTTTGAAAGCAAAATAAAAGGCCAAAGCGCCTCCCAAAACGTGCCCTGTGTATTTAACAGACCATAAATTCGCGCATTTAATTTGCAGCGACCTCAGCCTCGCGCTCCTCAGGGCATCCATTCACTTAACTAAACAACCCATTCGATAGCACCATCAAATTATCGTTGCAGTTAAATTACGCAAAATTTATTTAACACCTTCAGTACCTTCAGCCAGGCATTCCAGAGGAGAGACAGAGAGCAGTCTGAGCTGCGATCTGCAAAGCCATTCCGCGAGAACACGGCCTTCCATGTTTTCGAATGTCCAATTCTCATAACGCGTCGAATCCATTAAACGTCCTTAATCGCTTCTCCAATCCCGAATACGAAAAACAATTATGAAGCCACAGCGAGATGGACGATAAAAATACAACGAAAGGGAAGAATTGGAAGAAATATTACGTAACGAGGGTCTTATTTATGATTTGTTATGTTTCCGGCTGCGCGAACCACTCTCTCTCTCGTCCAGAGTCAGAGTGCCGAAGCCAGGCTCCAAATCGATTTGTAAAGGCAGGGAACACGTAGCCAGCGATTTGCTTGGCAGCAATCATAAATTATTCCGCACAGTGCTTTTCGATTCGTTTCTACTTCAATTTGGTTCTGTTTGCAGTTCCACCACCAAAACACCACACACCACCAGATGCATCCATCGGCGGGCCAGCAGGAATATAAAGGTGCCCCCTTCCCCGTCCTTCTTCCCTTCGGATAGTCGGACACAAAAAAGCCATACGGCTAAAAATCAAATTAGCGAATGTGTTGAAAATTAAAAACAAATTCTCTCAGGAGTGCAGGACGAAATGCAGACGGATAGATGGATGGACATGCGAATGGAATTATTATTTAAACTTCCCTCCATCGGATTTGGAAAGAGGAGTTCTGCCAGCTCTTCCGTGTATGCCCCGAAGGTGTTGGACGTGTTCGATGGTGTGCGTACCGGGGCATCTGCAGCTCAGGCCAGTGCGTTCTTCTCGAAAGGACTTCGCTCTCAAAAAGTGGGAAGGGAATTAACACAACTTTTAGTCACGAAATGGATTCGTTCCCTGGTCGCATCCCTGCCCAATTTTACTCCATTAATAAATCGCTGAATGAATTATTCTGCTGCTGGCCTTTAAAGTGGCTTGGATGGTAGGCTGGCATTCTTGTGTTGGTCGTTGTTGGAACGAATTAATGGTTCTTTGGTGGTGAACAACAGAGCATACAGAGAACGCCTCCTCTTTTGGGAAATTATAATCCCCGGATGAATGATGGCGAGCGGTGGAGGAAGGATCATTTTCAGATGGTCCCCTCCAAGTCAATTGGGGTTTTAGGGGGCTATGGGCTGGCAACTGTGGAAACTTTATGAGCACGTCATTTAGCAAATGAATTTACAACCGTGAAACGCCCAAATGTCTGGCGTTAAAGGAGAAAAGACAACAACTCCACAAATTGGCAGTGAGTTTGTGGAATTTTTTTCTTTTTTTTTGTCCTTCTTAATCGTTTAACTGGTCCTACACGTTACAATTGAACTTAATTCTGAAAAAAGGTTATGGTGTCAATTGTATTTACGAGGAAGCAGCAGTTTCAATGGAATCACAGTAGATTGGCAACTTAACTTACAGGTGTTCTGTGTTATGTTTGCTTAGGGCCGGCTATTCTTCTTCCAGGTTAGGTTAGGTACCATTGAATTTTTAAGCTGAAAGCGTTGATTTTTCAAATTTTTGACAGTATTCCCAGCCTTTAGCCGTGCAGCCTTTAGTTTCCCAATTCTGCTGCCGAAGGGTCATTCGATAGGCTGGAGGACCTTCAAATTGCTAGTTTTAAGAAACACCTGAGATTCCTATCCCTTTCCAGGTGGTTCCCGATTAGGCGTCTTCTTACATACTCCTGTGTATTTTTCATGGGTACAATGCACCTGACGGGGGTCCAAGTAGCTCTCTTGACACCCAAAAACTAACCAACATTTGGGTGGATACAGCAGATTTACTGAATCATTTCGGTTAAGGTTTGAGGGTGGCAGGGACAGTTTTTTTGAATCGCTATCATCTAAATGAAATTATCTATCTATCCCCTTGCCTGATCCTCATCCAATGTCAACAAGGCACCGTCCTAACTTTAATGCATGTCTACTTTGAAGCGTTGACAACTTGTGTATCAGCTTCTTTGTGATTCTGTGAACATGATTTTGCCTCAAACAACGCTCTGCTTCATGCGGAACTGGGATTCTATCTCATCTCACTCTGTCGCTGGGACTGTTATAATACGAGATTTGCGAGGCTCATCTGTGTTGGGTTTGCTCTTGCAGCTGCATGGTTCTTTGGCCGCTTTGATCTCTTCTTCTGTGGACCGGGAACTACTTTTCATTGTAGTGTGTGGACTTACTTCCTGCTCGGTGGTGATTGGTGGCACAGAGTGGTTTTGTTTGCCTTTTGAATGATGGTGAGGACCAGATGGCACTGTCTTTCAAAGATTTGTTGGAGACCCCTTCTCTCAAAACATTTCTGTAGTCTCTGGTTACTCTACGTGTGCTTAGCCATTCAATGTTTATCGTTTTCTTCAGTGGCGGTAGAAGTTTCCTTATATTTGAAGTAATCCGAATTGATGTCGGTCGCACATGCAGGAATTTCAAGGGCAACCATCTGGACTAATGCGATTGTGAGGATATCTCGCTCCGATTAATCGCGAAATCGATTGGACGTTTTTTTTACCGATCTTGAAATTGAAAGCCCTAAATTAGATTCTGACATCTTACCCCAGATAGGTTCCGTAGGCTGTAACCAGGAGGTCACAAAATTCGTCCTTGGAAGGCTCCTCAGCCTTCTTGGTAAGGGCGTGTGTGCATAATTGATTAGGTAAGTAGGTAGGTTAGAGGGAATGCGCAGCTTGATTCATGTTCAAGTCTTTCATCGAAACTTGACAAAGTTCTTCTAATTATCCGTTTGCTTTCCAAATGGTTTAGGCAACAAATTTGGAAGTTTAAGATGTTATATGGCAAGTGCTTCATTGTCTCCTTCTCTTCCACCTCTCGACAGCTCCTGCGATAAACCAGCAATGTCCTGTCAGAAGGTATTTCAGCAGGCATTTAGTTGTAACCATGGACCAAATAGACACTCTAGAAAGCCAGGCGGCGTGAATCCGCTCTCTGTCTATTGAAGTGTGAGTACTTTTCAAGCTCAGTGTTGATACCTTCTTTGCCAGTTCATCTACTCTCTGGTTTGTCGACAGTTGTAAACAGTTGTTTTTGAGTTTATGGTCCCCCTGTCTTGTGATGAGAAGGATTTGTCTGCGAGTATTGACAAAGATGCTTTCTGGTTAAGACTCTTTTTTTATTTTTATAATTCACTAGCCCTAAAGGGGTTATGAAAACTCAGGTGGGTCTCAGTCTTTTTTGCTTCGAGGGTGGTCTCAGAACGACTGGGGAGAATTTTTGCTACTGTTTCCATTGCTTATAATTGACAGTATTTCTTTCGAACATCCCGATGTTATTAGTACAATCAACACTTCCAACCCATATGACCACCCTACTGCCAGTGTTATGCCTTGCCTATGCAATAGAGTTAACGTCAGCTTTTTTCGCAATTGATCACCTTTTTTTTTTGACATCGGAATTCGAACCTGGAACCTTCAGCGTGACAAGCGATGATGCAACCACTACATCATGGCCACAACCATGTCCCACAACCAAACCAAAGTCGATGTATGATTGACTACCAGGATTGTATTGACTTTCTGGTTATTTTCCGAACCAAAATCTATCGGGAAATGCAACTTCAACGAAACGACTAACGTCTGTCAACCAATCATCAGTCTTCCCATAAGGATTGTGGTAAAATTGCAACGTAAAGCATTGACTAACCCGACTTATTATGAAATTTGCACACCTAGTTATCCCCCAACATTAACGATCTTTCCGAGCCTCATAAATGCTAATTCCTGAGCTCGCCAAAAATTTCTCTCAACACAAAAACACCATGAAACAGAAATAAAAAATAAAAAAAAATCGGGGGAAAAAAATAGTGCCTCGGCCTCCAAAAAATCCACTCGAGTCTCGCATTCATGTTGATCACTAAATGAACTATAATGACCGTAATAAAGAGAAATGTATGCGTTGTCAAAACAGCCAGAGGCAGCATCTCGACTCAATTCCAGGCCACAGAGCATCCTGAAAAGCGGATGAAGAGCCAAGCCCGTTTATGTCCAGGACCGATCGTTTTCGGTGGAACATTGCTCAGCCATTATGGAGTTATTATGATCAATAAGACAGGTTAAATGGTGCAATTAAGTGTTTTTGCCTTCGCTCACCTCGGCTGCCTGTCGATCAGAGGCAGCTCCAGTCTGGAGAGAGAGAGAGTCATTTCAATGCAAAAGGGGGTTGCGTTGCACATAATTGCATTTAATTTGCGAGCTCATTAAAATTTACGGCCGGTCGATTGATTATAATCGCCTATATACGAGTTTATAAGTGAGCACCCGAAATGTGGACACATCGATAAGGAGCCTCAATGACGCGGTTCGCGTTACTGTTGATCGTAAAATTTAAAGCTGTCCAAACATGTATAAATTATCTTCTTTTTTTCACTTTGCAAAACGGGACACATACACTTGTTTTATGTGCGTTCAATTAAATTCCTGAATTACCACCAAGTGAATTAAGGTACCTACTACACAGTTGCCAAGTTAAAGGATGCGTTTAGTTTCAGATGAAACACCTGTTCGCAAACTTTAATTTGGCAGAGCCCGCTTTTTGCACCCAATTTCAACAGCCTTGGCAGTGTTATAGTGCAATCTCGCAGCTTCCATTTATTATTTTTTTTTTTTGCAAACCTTCAAACCATCATCTGGACGCGCATGCATAATGTATGCCCGCAGATAATCGAAAAACATTTAGCAAACACTTTGCACGCTCGCAAATGGGTGAAGCCTGATTGAAATTCACGCCAAACTGGTCACTTATTAGCTAAACAACTGTGAAACCATTTGTTTATTACCGAACGTGAGCGCAATGCTCGTCAAGTAGGCTGGAACCCGACACCCAGAGCCATAGCCCCATGGCCTGCGCTGAGCCTACCACCACAAACCGTACTTGCTCATTGGTGGCAATGGCAACTGAACGCAAATATTCACCATGGTTACCATCTTGAGCACTTTGCAATGGCTTTTCATTCCGCAATTGCGCCATTAGAATAACAATAAAATGGCTGTTATTAAGCCATTCATTAACAGTATAATTGGCTTGGATGTTATTACCATTGTGCTGGTGTGTGCGATGTTAATTAAATCTTCAGGTGGGGATTTTATCGCTGTCAAAGATCCATAAAAGTCTCGTTCGAGATCGTTAAATTGTGGTGCTGTTTGGTTGAATTTTTCATCAAGCAAAGCTCGTTAAACTGGATCACTAATAGGGTTTCGTTGAAATTTTAATTTGCGGTCGGACATGGTGGAGGAACACTTTTCAAAAGCACGTAGGAAGGTATTGATGGCGGATTTTTGGAGAATGGCCGCATTGCTGTGATAATGTGCGCTCACCCGCACCGATCAAGAAGATAAGCTTTCAAGTCACTGTTCGTTCGATGGGATCGCCTTGACTGTTGGTGGCCTCCCCGAATACGTTGAAAAACAAATTAAGGCTACAACTAGACACGAATAAATGTGTTTACGAACTTTTATGTCATTAAGGTTCCATTCGGTCTTGTTTGTCGGCGGTTAATGCGGTTGGAAAATGAAGTAATGAACCACAATTACCTCGATATACATGAGATTCGTAAAGGGTGCTTTTTTTTTTTACAAGAAAACTGCCAAAACAGAAGGAAATTCCTCATTCCCAAAACAACGGTGAAATGAGATCGAACAATGAAAGTAAATGGATTTGGCCCCTGCACCAATATTTGTCACAAGACTACAATAGGTTCCTTAAAGGCCACACTACCACTGGACTTAAGCGTTTGGAGTAGCAATGCAACCAATGTGTCGGTCGACTCAGAGCCTGGCATGAAAGACATGAATCTCTGCATGGAGCAGAAGAACGATGTCCTTCATTCATTATACCTACTGACAGTATGAGAAGTAAGCTTCCCTTAGAAGGTCAAAGCGAAGAATTCAAGTGACGTTCTTTAAGCTAGCTAACTGGATAATTGGAGAGATATGGCGTGGTACAATACTCAACACTTGGAGTGACAGTGAGGCTGCATTGTTGCCACTTGAGGCTTCAACAAATCACTCGAAGATTCTCTAGACTAGAATGTAAGACCAAAATAGGAAGGCTTTCTAAACGGAACCAGGTTAATCTTATTTGGATTCCAGATTACAGGGGGATTGCAGGCAACAATATTTCAAACGCTTTAAAGAAAGGGAGCTCGGCGATAACCCCTTGAAGTCAGGAACAAATAACTGCTGCAAAATTCCTTCTTAACCTGTACAAAAAAGGACTGTAGATCAATGGGCAAGTACTCACAGGACATGCAATGCCAACATGAAAATCTTTAAGGTCACAGTATTTCTATCCTGTCTTGAAAGCTACGAATTTTTTGGTCAGAGTTCTGCTTTCGCTTAAGATTAAGACTGCACCCTTTGAGTATCGACGTCGGAAGAATGGACAGAATCTAATCTCTTTTGCTGGTCACAAGTCTGCTTTACGTCGAGAAAAGTGCACGGCTTCCCTGCGAAGCACGTTATCACAATAAATAATAAAGACAGCCTTGTTGGAAACCTCAAATACCTCTGACAGTCAAGTCCTTTATGTAACTCGGGATATTTCAATCCCGAAGCACGTTGTTAAAAATTCTTTAGATTTCGAACCATGTTAAATTGACTTTCTCTGGGAGCTTGACATCGGGAAGATCTCCGCGCTCCAACATTTTTCTGTGAGTGGATGCAGGAGGTCTGTTGATATTATTGGCGACACTTTGCTCACCAGATAAGATCACGGCAGGGGTCGTATTCTTTCTGAAATCTACGATACGAACTCGGAAATTTTTTGTGTAGAATAGTTGAAAACTGGCGCCTTAATCTTCTTAGCTGAAGATGATGAAACCCTTAACTGTTAGTAAATCGAATATTTTGATGGCTGCTCAAAAAATTTTATTTCTCATGCTTCGGGCTGTTCTCTTCTAAGGTTAGATGGATAGGTGTTATGCGACTATAACCGCTGCTCACGTAGACAGTCGGATTCGAGTTCATTGTTCTCTTCTTGTTATCTTGAGAACCTAGAAATTAAATCGCAGAAAGTACCACAACTTTATACAACTTAAGAAAGTCTTAAAGCTCATTGAAAAGACTTCTAAGAGTTCCCATTCTTTAACTTATCAAAACATGACACTCTCCAGAATGGATGAGTGGCCTTTGGGTTCCATTGATCATAACCCAGCTTCCTTGAGGCTCTGTGCAAACTTCGCAGTTCTTCTACAACAGTGGAGATCCAGAGCGATTAGATGTAAGTGGTCTCCAATGCTACAATGCTAGAAATGTGGCAAACTTTCCATCAAACTGTTAACAATCTATGTACCGCACTCAGCCTGAAGCCTATACTGAACTCATAGGCCTTGCCACACGATCATCGTTGAATTTGAATAATTTGAAGTCCACATTCATGCCTGTCCTGAAAATATGAGGTGTGTCCGTCCCATAATAAGGAGGTTTAAATTCTGTCTTAAAGGGGTTGATTCTCAGTCCTCGATCGTTCAAATTATTTACTAACAAAATTGCATGAGGGTGGGTATGCCATCACGTTAAAGCAATTCACCTCTAGCTATCATAAGGTACTCATCTCGTTCCATTTCAATGTCAGATGCTCGTCTGTTTCGGAAATCCAACAGACTTTGTAACAGGTACATGGTAACATCTAAGACAATGTGATTGAGGCTGCAAAAGTCTTCGTTGTCAAAAGCGTTGTAGGAGTCGTAAGTTTTAATTGAATACTTAAGCACTTCGTTGCAGTTTCCTGCTTTTACACTGAACTGACGTGCTTCCCTGTGGGCCATTGTTCATTGTGGAAGACGTCCTTTTCTTCCTCAGTCATTGGTTCATCCTTTTCTCAAAATCCGTTCTTTAAACGGTTTCTATAACATCGTTCTAATAGCAGGTCTTCCGGGCGGTCTTCCCGACACTCAAACCACCTTGTTTCCTTAGTCTCACTATTTCCAGCTTAAACCACATGAATTTAATTGAAATTCGACCAAGGAGGGTCCCTATATTCCACAAACAATTTTTGTCCACTCCGCCAAAAGTGGGTGTAATAACCACTTCACATCGAGCCTGCTTCCTGACCTAACACTCCCAATCCATGCCAGTATTATCCCATACGTACTGTGTTTTTATGGCTAAACATAATTAGCGTTTAATTGATGCAAGAATAAACACCATAACCCGTGCTAAAGCACCACTAACTCACATTTGAGTCCATTCAACTCCTTCGTTCAGTTTGGAATACCCTACGTCCTCGCATGTCTCAGAGCCAACAAGGATAAAATTATTTTAAAACTTATACGACTCACTATCGTTAGTTCGTCATCAACTCGGGGGCTACTTTTATTAAATTTTTTATTTTTTTTTTACAACTTCATTAGGGGTCCCACAACACAACACCGGAGTTTAAGTAGGATTACCATATCCGTCGAGGTTCCGCAAAGACACACGGTTCTTTAATTATATCGTAAAGATATCGCTCATCAATTCCAGCGCTTAAACTTGTTTCTTACGAGCACAAGCCGGCAGCGTACAATGTTCTCAAACCCGGGGTTCAGCCAACAGACTGTACGCTTAATCACCCTACAAAGCGTCGATTGAATTGTGACTATATGACCACGGCGTCGGCTGCAGCACCGTAGATTATGACCAAAGCGCTATCGCTAATGACGTGCGTCATTTCGATAACAAGAGACCTGGCAAATCATTTTTAATTACTTCATTTAGTGGTTCCAATTATGTTAATTTGCATAACGTGTTTTTTTTTTTTTATTGAAAAGCAGTAATGTTCGGGACATGGAATGACGAAGTTGCAAGGTGCGCTGACTAAGAGATTTGCCTGTGAAATTGAAAATTTGTGGCAATAAATGACTTTTGTGGCACGATGTATTGAGAGAAATTTTTAGAAGTTGTTTGGAGAATTCTTTGGAAAGTTAGTGGGTTAAGTACTCGTAAACCGAGGTAAAGGGTGGAAGGCAATAAATGACTTTTCTGACGATGTATTGAGAGACATTTTTAGGAGTTATTTGGAAGATTCTTTTGAAAGTTAGGGGGTTAAGTACTCGTAAATCGAGGTAAAGGGTGGAAGGAGATAAAAGAGAATCTCGGGAGCCAAACTCCATGTTGGCTAAGTTAACGAGGCTAATTTGCATATTAGACATCCTTTTTCATGTCTTCATGTCTGAAGGTCTACAAATATTTCTCCTTATGATCGCCGAGTCAATCTTTTTGGATAAAATGTCAGAGCTCCTCGTTGTTCTTTATATTTTACAACAAGACCGATCTTTGACTCCTTTGGATCGATCTTGACTGCTCGCTTCGTTCTACCAATAATGTTATTGTTGTCCTTCGTAGCCAAATAATTGCATAGGTTAGGTAAGGTTAGGTTGAAGTGGCTTACAGCTATTGCGAGCACACTTAGACCAGTGATATTTCCATTGTGATACAACATGGATCTGAAGAGATCTCCATGCCTATTCGTCAACCAATTGAAGCTTTTTATAAAGCGGAGGAGGAGGTTTCTTATATCCGTGTTTATCAGATCGCCTAAGTAGTTAAAGTAGAATTCCCCTAAATGGAGTCTTCTTTGATAGGAGATAGCTGGACAGTTACAGAGAAGGTGGGGAATAGTTTCCTCCTCCTCTTCGTTCATGCAGCTTCTACAGAAACCGTTTGAATGGACATCAAGCCTTGTTGCATGCTTGCCTATTAGACAGTGTCCCGTGATGACAGCTATTACGGATCTGATATGCGATCTGTTCAGAGAAATTACATTCAGATCCAGCCGTGGCCAAGTCCACTTTGTCGCTAGACATGTTATACCATTTGTCCACCTAGAATTTGATTTCTCGATAGCATCCAGCTTGAGTTTAATTTTACTTGTAGCGATCGGTATACCCAGGGTATCTCTTTCTGTGAGCACGCATACGGTTGTTCCATATCTGGCGAGTTCATCAGCCTTGCAGTTCCCTTGAATATCTCTGTACCTAAGAAAGGTGAATAGTGAACTGACATCTCTCCGCCATCTATATAACTAATTTGAAGAGACTGATTCCAGGGACCTTATCGGTGCTTGACTGTCTGAAAAGATACGCATTTCTGTGGAAGATATCACGTTTTTCTTCAGCCAAGATAAGACTACTACTTCAGCCTGGAACACGCTACAATGATTTGGAAGACGGAAAGATAGGCTGAGATTAAGCCTTTCAGAAAAAACACCATCACCTACACCCTCTTCGGTTTTAGATCTATCGGTGTAAAAGTGGATCGAATTGTCCTGTAGAAATGTCTCATTCTCCCAGAGTGACCTGGAGGAGAATGGTAGCAAGGAAGTTTTTATTGAAATTAAGCTTGGGTGTGGTGGTCTGTGTTTCAATGGAAGATTTTATATTTGTTCAAAATGGAGGTGTGCCCAAAATCTTTGGTAGACCACTGTAAAATTAATTTGAGGCGAACAGCCGAGTTAGCAGCCATTTGTCTGCTAAGAATGTCAAGGGGTGTCAGAAGAAACAAAATGTCCAGTGCTGCGGAAAGTAATTGCATATACTAATGAAAGAAGGACTAAATAGTAACAATTTTTCCAAGCACAACTTTGACGGAACAGCAAGCGTTTTCCACCGTTATTTTGCACAGACCGATAAGTTTAGCCGGAACACCGAAACTGGACATGGTTCGTTCGTCATACGCAGCCTTGAAATCAAGGAACAAATGGTGGCAGTAATAAGATATTTCTACGATTTGGCGTAAAGTGAAAATTTCGACTGTCGATTTTCCAAGCGTAAAACCGCCTTGAAAGGGACCAATCAGTTCGACGATGCTCGATTTTAAGCATTCCTTTTCCTACATCACGTCAGATAGAAATTCAAAAACTATATTCAGAAGGTTTGTGCCTCTGTAGTGGCAGATGGTTGTGGAAATCCAATCATCGGGTATACTTTCACTCAATGGTTGGGTTTCTAACAAACACAACTGTAGATGGCATGACTCTCCAGAATGCAGGCCGACCAAACCGATCCTTCCCGACGTCTGTAAGAAAATCGCGGCATTCTTGCTATCTCTCAGTAGAAAAGACGGGACATTTCTCCTTTGCCAAACATCTCAACATGTTAGGTTTAAGTGACACCACTGTCTGTGACGCTGGTGGTGAAGGCGACGACACTGCGGAACACTTCCTATGTGATTGTCCTGCCTTTGCTCGTATCAGGTGGCAGATTTTTGGGACTAATGTGATGAGTGCTGGTAACCTAAGTTCCTTATCACTGAAGCTCTTACTCGAATTTCTTAGAAATACACAGTAAAAGGGTTGTACCTGCTGGTAGGACAATTGGCCTGTTTTTGTGTCTGAGTGCTCCAGTGTAGTGTTCCAACACCCCGACAGAAAAACAATGCTTTCACTCGATCATATCTTGCAGATAAGCTGTTGCGTGTTCCCGACCAGGTCATCATTAAGACGATCAGACTGCCTGACAGCGAAATTTCGACTTTCATTGTAGTAATTATCTTTCCAGATTTTCAGCACCAACTGCATGTCTACTCTGGTATTCCCATTTTTGTTCTTAGATACTTCGTTTTGGGTAGCGACCTTACCCTTGCGGTAAGGAAATGTTTTTCGTTTTTTGAATAAACTTACGGAGTCAGCTTTACTTTACCGATTCTCGAGCCCACACTCATTTCCGGATCAACGTCGGCCGAGATCAAGTTTCCTTAATTACTTGTTGGCATTGGTTGTTCCAAAGAATACGAACTTTCAACACCCTGTTCCGTTCATGATCAGTTCATTTTCAGACAAGTTCCTTCTGTGTGAGACCAATAGAACGCACGACTCTAAGCACTTCTTTGAGTGAACTTTCACCGGGAATCCTATACACGTCCTTGTGATCAGACTTCCTTTTTCCCACCTCTAATCTTAGATTTGATCCTATTTTTTGTTAGTTTGTCTTTAAAGTTGACTCATCATGGACCTCTAAGCCAAATTCTACGAAAACTGTCATCTTTGACACTTTGACTTGTTTCTTTTGTGGTAAATGACATCCCTGCATGACTTTAAACGTCTTAAAGAACAACCCTGTGAAATCGAGAATTCAGAGAATGATCTAGTTGACAGCTAACATCCCTCACTGGACAAGCTGTCGAAAACCTTGTTCATAACGCATTTGACAAGTAAACCAAACTACTTTGCATGTAAAATGGAACAAGATTTACGAACCGAATGTCGCACATTTATGATCCGAAAAACACATCGCACATGTCAACAATTTACAAAACAAAATCAATAATTGGCCATGAATCCGAGTCAGGGCTGAGAACAGGCCACAAATGGAGGTCCAAACCTACTCACGCGCCCTTGAAAAGGATATGATTGACCATCACGTCGCTTACAGAGAGAGCTGGCCACGGCGTCGTTGACAGACGATGATATGTTGTGTACCCGTGCGGGCACCTCCAGTGCTATTATTGGTGTACGCGCGTACAATTATCATTGTTGTCGCTGCTCCGCGTCGTCGTTGGCGTAGTCACTGGCCATGGTATCGGGAAGACAAAGCCACTGGCTGGTCTTATCAAATCGTCAGATCGATAATAATTTCAACGAATTCAGGAGAATAATCGCTCGAAAATACGCCGTATCAGATCGGACATGACTTGAATACCCTGACTCTGCTCAGACTACGGGGAGAGGGTTCCTCTGATTAGAGGTGTATTTTTAGAGCCTCACCGGCTACACCTATACATAGAAGTGAATCGAATAAGAAACGCTCAAGTCACCAAGAGAGACAAATCAGAAAAATGATAAATGGACTGGAGTAGGTGATCTGGTTTTGAGACGAAAGCAATTTCCGGGATTACATGCACTCCTGACCCCCAACTCCTCCGCCAGAATGCAAGCACATCGGGGTTCGCTTCGCTTATTTAAATTAATGAAACCGAAAACATTTTAATCATGCACAGCAGCTCCATCATCATCAGCATCATCATGCTCGTCGAGTGGGAATATGAAGATGCCACAGCCCGCTGAGATGAGCGAAGCCATCATGTGTCTCGAGGTGAAAACGCCTGCGTGCCGAAGAAGAAGAGAGTGCGATGATTCCTGATGATTCGTTTGTTTTGTTTCGAGAATTTATTGTCCGACCATTAATTATCCAGCAACGCTGGACACGGATGGATGCCTCTTGGACAGCGGCAGCCAAATCAGCAGAGGCAACTCCTGAGCGCAGCTCGGTATCATTACGATTTGATGGATTTTGTTAATTTTATTATGATAGGTCGTTTGGACAGTTTCAAATTTGTTTTCTGTAACGAATCAATTTCGGCTGGACTGGGAGTCGGGAGTCGGAAGGGAGCGGTACGTCGCGTCGTGTAGTTCGCTGCATTTTTCGGAGGAGCATCATGTGGTGAGTGAAAATTAGCTGCAGCTTCACTTGGAGGCGTCCGTTTATGCCGAACCTGACAAGTAATTATTTCTATCGGTATTAGCTTAGTGGCCGCCACTGCGGATCCAAGGGGTCAGTTACGAGTTGCGAGATGGATTCCTGCACGTCTTGGCCAGTGTCCATGTCCATGTCCGTGTTCAGTAACGGCTGGGCATGTTGTGTGTGTTTAAGATGTGGTAATTGCCTTAACGACTTTTATTCTTCGTCTTACCGCCTCGGGGTGATGAGGTGCCAGTGCGTTGACTCGCTGGATACTGAGCGAAACCAGCATGGCTGCTTAATTTTATCAAATGACGCCATCAATCATAATGCAACGATTCATTTGCATTTAAATTGCTTGCTAATGTCAAGTTATCTAAGGAACATCATCTGTCTCGGCTGCAATGCGCGGCTGCGGGGTTGCTCGTTTTACGAGAAACAAGGCCAGAGTGTATGCGTTTTTTTTTTTTTTTTTGGAGGCGCTTTAAATGCAAAGACGATACCAAAGATGATGAGTTCATTTGCAAGAAGTGTTTACAAAACAAATAACGATATAAGCTGGACTTATGGTTTAATTAAAGAAATTACTTTTCGGCGTTGCGGTCGAGTGAGATGTAACCTGGTTGATGATTAGGTAACAAGGTGTGTAGGTTTTGTTTTTTGAAGCCGAAGAGTGTTCATTTGATGATGGTATTGACGGTTTTGAGGTAAACGAAGACCAGTATACAATGAACAACAAGGAAATCATTCTTAGATTATAGCCGAAACCGTATTGAGAATTCGGTCAATACTTACAGCGACCCGATGAGACTGATATCACAACAACACTAGCCGAACATAAGTTAAACTAACCTCTTGGCTCTAAAGCCTTACGAGCCGTAGCTGGATGAAAACAACATCACTCATAGCTCTAATGTAATGTCTGACTGACTCAGAACCATTGGCAACAAATAGATGGGTAAGAATATGAAGCCTATCATGATCGTGCCTTTACAGCCCCAGGGCTTGAGTTCCTGAAAGCCCCGCTTAATGCTTTTTTTGTGTATCTTAATTTAAAATTGTTGGTTTGAGAAAGCTGTCAGAAGTTTCTGGCTTCTACATTTATTCCTATTGTCGATTTGACGTCTTAGTTCTTACAATCAAGAAGCCTCCCTTATCCGTTCAAATTGTACTTTTCATCTTGATCTGCAAGATAGTCGTATACGAATGCGATGGCCTCCTAGCTCCATGTAAATCTCTGTCCTACGAGCAAAAGTTTGAGCAGGGTACCAGATCTGATGAACATGGCGGTTTGTCTAACAATTCGAACTGCAACTTGTGAATTATGGCCATTGCGACCACGGAAATGTAAGGTGGTGCGCTGTCTTGATTGAATATCACTTTTTTCTTCTTCAAGTGAAGCCGTTGTTTTGCAATTTCTGCCTGCTTGTCAAGTAGATAACGATGACTCTCCCAAAAAAAAAGAACAGTCGCTACCACTTTTCTGGACAATGAAACCATCTTCGGATCAGGTTCAACCTTTGCAATCGAAAATGTTGACTGTTCCTTCATCTTAGAAGAGTATTGGTGGATTCAAGTTCCATCGACGATTTGAATAAATAAAAAAAATTCCGACTCGTCTTGCTTAAGTCGCTCCAACAGGGCCTTGGATAAGTTCACCTAAGTGCTCGATTCGTCATGTAAAATATGCCGAATGCTTTCCTTTGATATGTCCAAAGTCCCTTCCATCTAACCTTGATTAGACAATCATTCAGTATCATTTGGTGAATTCATTCGATGTTTCCGGTAGTAACCGCAGTTGTTGGCCATCTCGAACAATCATCTTCAACCAAGCAGGTACGACCATGTTTTAATTCAGCCCCTAACCTTCTCCTGCTGGCAAATGAATAAGCAAAATCCCCTTTCACAGCGTTTACTTTGCACAGGCGTGTGCAAATTGGCTGGTTTCGCTACCGTCGTCAAAGTCTAATAAAACAACGATATGAAGCTCAAAATCGTTGAAAGACTACTTCTGTAAACTGCTTAATGGCAATGAGAGCAAAAATCCCGCTGCCACGAAATCCGATTGTTTCGTCTGGCTTAAGTCCAACAAAACTGATGCATTAGAAGGTATAATAGCTGAACAGTATTCTCTTTTTCTCAATCCTGTGCCTTCAATGGCATCGAACCAGAAGAAGCCAAGATGGGTCGTGTTAAAAACCTGGATTGGACGAAGTGTATGTTGTCACCGGCGGCGTCGCGTTACTCAAGGCATCACGATGGAAAGCTATAACCTTGAGGTAGTCAATCAGTGCAGAGATCTATAGAAAAAGAAAAATCAAGACGAAATAAGTAGATGCTCTGTAAAACCCTCGTCATTTTAGATAGGTAGGTAGAGCTGGTGATTCAGCATGAACCCAAGTAGCACTAGGTGTGCCTTTTTGCTACAACGACTCATGTGACCTAATTGGTAATGTGTGTTGTTGACGACGTGAGACAGTCGGTGGCTAGATCCAGCCTGTAGAGTTAAGAAAGGAGATTAGATCCCTTGTCCCTTTAGCCGAAATGTCGTTAAAATCGTCGGAAAATGGTTCGTTTAATGTGCGCAGTCTGGCTTCTACTATTGCCGGACATTTGCAGAGGAAATGGGAGAGAGTTGCCTTCTCATTTTCGTTTCCGCAACTGCGGCAGTGGGGGTTGTATCTAGTTTAGCCGCATGGTCTCCAATTGGACAATGCCATGGTTCTGTTTATTAGGTCTTTTGTTCTACTCCTTTCGTAGGTCGTCATTTTAGTCGTAGTCTTTGTCACAGTCGGATGAAAGTGTCCCCGGCGTCTGAACAGTGAAAAAATCGCACACTCTCTGATACGTGGTGATTGAAAGTTTCAATCATTGTTTCGTTTGTATGCCTTTTGGTCCATTCCTTCTAGATTTTCATAAAAGCGAAGAAGAGCGGTCCTACTAAGGCACCCTGCCCTACATCCTGACGAATTCAATTGCTTAAAATACACACCAAGTAACTTTATGCTTATTGTAGACTCTTCGTAAAATAGTTGGAGATATTCGAAGATCAGATGTCTAAGGGCTGAGTCGATTTTTGAAAAAGATGATGGTGAGCTTTTGTGAGAGGAAAACGTCCTTTGTTTGATCATTTTTAACCACCATCACCATGTACTTATGACGTTACAGACAAAAAACACTGTTTACAAGTCAAAATCGCATTTAAGTACTTTTTTAGTACACAATACATCTAACAGTTAAACTTAAACACATATTCGATAAATTATCCAAAATTAACATTTTAATTTGTTAACCGGTTTTTCACTAATGAGACTTTTTTCGTAACCTTTAAGCGATAACCCTGTTTGTGATTTATAAACGCTAAAAACATTCTGAGCTCATGATTATCCATCAACTCAGCTGGTCCGCTCAAACATCAAAGTTGGCTTAGATTGCTCAGTTTCTTTTGATTTCTACAAACTAATTTGTTAATAGCAAATTAATGAGCTGTTTTAGATGTTTTCATTTTGATTCGCCGCCCCAGCCATTGGCCTCCACCCGAGGGCTATTAAACGAATATAAAACAAACAAATTCCGACGAATATTTCATGGTGTAATTACCAAACTGACCATAGGATGGAACATTGAATCCATTGTCGGAGTATTAATCTTATTGTGTCCGAATCAAGCTGGAGAACTGGTGCGCCGACTAGGCATAGATGGAGGCCAGAGGCAAGGAAGAAACACATCTTTAGCAGATTGGATTCAAATTTTAAACAGTTTTTCTTTTTTTAATAAACATCTTGGCATGGTAATAAACACATCCGTCGGTTCGACTGGCCAATCAGTCATTTAACCGCATCAATCAATCACAAGCAAGCAAACTTTCGTCAGCGTAGCGGTCTTGGGTCTTTTGAGATTTGATCTTTTATGGCTAAACCAAATGAACCGAAGGGGATTATGGTATACCTAATGACGTTCCTTCCTCTGGGTTCATTTCAGATCAAGTGAAAGAAAAAAAAGACACCAGCATGGCGCCACACCAATACATAATATAGTTTAGCTGTTAATTGCAAACTATGGACAGCTATAGGGAAACTGATCATGAATCCTAAGATAAAGAGCATTGCCAAGATAATGTTGCTTAGCAAATATAAGTTCGCAAACGCTTCTTTATTGCGCACATGAAATGTTAACAGTGTAATTCAATTGTTATATTATGTAAAGGGTCTTCCAATAGATACTTCCGAACTTTGACAGTTGATAGCGGCCATATTGTTGAAGCTACATCTGTCAAATTGACTGTCATTTATTCAGTCTGTTTTGCCAAATCACCATGGATAGATATAGCATTCAACAACACGTGCAAATATTAAAATTGTTTTATCAAAATGGGTGTTCTGTTCGGGCAACGTTCCGTTCGAAAAATCATTGTCAGTGATGAGGCCCATTTCTGGATGAATGGGTACGTCAACAAACAAAATTGTCGATTTTGGGACGATACCAATCCACATGAGATCCAAGAGCGTCCAATGCATCCCGAAAAAGTCACTGTTTGGTGTGGATTTTGGGCTGGTGGCATCATCGGTCCATATTTCTTTGAGAACGACGTTGGCCAGGCCTATAGGTCGATGATTACCAACTTCTTTTGGCCTGCATTGGATGATATGGACACCAACGACATGTGGTTTCAAAAGGACGGCACTACGTTCCACCTTGGAAATTCTGCACGAGCGATTCGAGGGCATGGTCATCTCACGTGGAAGTGATGTTAACTGGCCACCGAGATCGTGCGATTTGACCCCGTTAGACTTTTTCTTGTGGGGTTTTTTGAAGTCACAGGTCTATGCGAATAAGCCATAAACCACAGTGGCCCTCAAAGCCAACATAACCCATGCCATCGATCAAATTCAGTCTGATTTATGTGCCAGAGTCATGGAAAATTGGACATTTCGGATGCGCGCCTCCAGATACCCGCCTCTCATGAAAAAGACCTTCAGAACTTTGAAGTAAAATAAATGCTGCAGAGGAAGAATTTTCAAGGTCCTAAATAGGTCCATTGTGTGTGCTGAATAATGAGTACAACAAACATAAGGTTTTCCAGATTTGAACGACAGTTAATTGCTGCAGTTTACTAAAATAAGCGTCAACCCAACAACAGAATCCATATTGCAATCTTGATTGGAATAAACCTTAAGTGTTAAACCCTAGTGTTAAGAGAGTAATACTTTCTAAGGCGGAAAAGACAACGATTAGAGGAAAGAAGATATTTTTTCAAAGAAGAAATGTGTTTGGACCAGAGCATCAAGATACTTCAAAACTTTCTACACCTTCAATCTTGAATCAATGAATACTGCAGTCAGCATTTCTATTGAAAGTTGACTACTTCTGCTCAGAAAGACTGATAAACATCAACTTAGTTTGCTGCTGACAATAAGCCTGTGATTGACAAACCAACATGGTTTATGTCAGCGAATAAATCCAATGGTCTGACAATATGCAATTCCAAGGTCGTCGGCAAAAGCTTTAGTTTTATCCAAGAATGGAAGTGAGAACAGGGAATTTGTATTGTATATATAAGAAAAGAAATTGGACCAAGTACCGAACCTTGGGGCACCCCCAAGTTAATAATCTTAGAACTGTTTATATTGCTTCCAATTTTCACGTATTGCCCTTCTATCTTTAAGATAAGACTCAAACCAATTGTATATGAATGCTCTGAATCCGGTTTAAAATATTAAGCTACATCTAGGATTCGTGCTACACTGCTGAAAGGAGGCAATACTGCACACTCAACCTGAAAGATAGATAGAGAAACACACCTTTGCGCAATATTTCTGAGGAAAGTTACAACACGACAAACTCATTGTTTAGAATGAGAGCACTAGGTATGGCTCATAAGGGGAGGTCTTGAAGTTCCAAGTATAACTTTTAATTACTTTAGGGACAACAACAACAAAGAAATGGGAAAAGTCACAAAGTCGTTGGCAGGCTATTTCCGCCAAACATTGCCAGTAGTGCCCAGAAGAATGAGAGCAAATAAAGTCAAGACTAGTTTGAAGAGGCAATACAGATATGCTTTCTACAACTGAAAAAGGTTACTGTAGCAGAATAAACAATCAACTCAAAGTCGGATATTACGTAAACCCGCACTTTCTTTTCAAACAGACTTAAGGAAGAAACCCTCGATCTCACCGTAAGTACTTGATTTATAAAAAATTTCATAGAACTAGCATTAGTGATATGGATAGCTTAGAACTGTGAAAATCTCAGAACAGCAATCGAATCTGCCTATCACCCTGGCGGAAGAAAAAAAAACTCACTAAACTAAGGCCCAAGACACGAATGTTCTTCAACAGAACGAAACGTAGTGGAAAGTGAAACGGGTATAGAGCAACCATTACAGGATATGGAGAGTATTCTGCCAAAGTTGATGTGACATATAAAGCAACACCTGAATCCACAGGACTTATATATCGACGCTCTGAAGGTCTAAGTTGAAACGTACTCTCCAGGCTAAATTCTTACTCTTATCTCTCCCAGAGAGTTCTCTTAAGGTACCCTAAGATGCATAGGAACATTCCAGGCAACTGCATGGCTGACGAACTCGCCAGAGAAGACGCAACTTTACCAGTTCTACTGTGAAAGTGGAACTTGAACCTAGCTACTTCAAAGGAATGCGATCGATATCGCCAATCAAAGGTGGACAGGCAGGTAACACCTCCCTCATAACCAAGCAGATTTGGCCGATGCTGGATCTTAAATGCTTCCACTGTCTCATCAGACCAACAACAGGCAAATCCATATTAGGCGTCATAACAGGACACAACACCATCGACAAGCACGCCAATAGGCTGGGCCTCCTCTACAACGACTTTTGCAGAAGCTGCATGGACTAGGAAGAGGAGGACACAATCCTTCACCTTCTTTGTACATGCCCGGCCCTCTCAGCTCGCAGAAGAGCATATTTAGGAACCAGCTTCTTTCATGATCTAAACGAACTGGCTGACATCAGCATAGGCAGCTTCCAGCGCTTCATAAGAAGCACCGGCTGGTTCTACGGGTAGTATTTCTAGGTGAAGTACAGATCACCAAAGCACCTTATATGGTCTAAGTGAGGTTGCTTCTGCAGCCTGCCACTCCAACCTTACCTAACCTAACCTCTCCTAATGGACCAATAAATCAATCAGGTAAGAGGGATAAGTAAAAATGTAATTTACCATAAACCACGAGTAACGTAACATAACGTTTAAGTTGCGTTTATGAAGCAAACAACAGGACGCCTTAGAGTACTTTTAAGTTTCTGAAATTTCGACCAATTATACATTAATTTTCAATTTCTTTTGACGATAATAAATAATCAATTGCAATCGCCTTGTGTCCATAAAACAAAAAGGAACTTCACATCCGCGAAATAAAAAAGTCATTCCTCCAACGCCACCACGTACCTACATAAAGCGCACATTCACCGACATTCAAGTCACTTAACCCATTGATTAGGACCAAAGAAGAAAGACAAACCATTCATTGAGTGTTTTTCACCCCAACGATAATAATCGACCATAAATTGAGCACCAACCAACGCCAGCCGAACAAAAAGCCGGCTTGAGAAGACTGAGAATGCCCACAATCACAGATAAAGAAACAGAACGTGCACATGACTCAAGAGAGAGAGAGACTTGGAGAACCCTCCCACTGGGGCGGCGGCGTTCGTGGTCACAAACTGGCTAGGCTACGACTTACAATTCCCTGTTCCAGCATTGGACCAGAATTGCAGCTTTGCTAATCGTGCAGTGGTCTGCCATTGCATATGCAACCAATGTGACCAGCGACCGCCCTGCATTCCGAGGCAGAATCACTTAACGAAGCCGGTGCACATTCCGCATTCGAATGTAGCGTGCAACTTGGATAAGAAAGTGTCTCTCTGTTTGGCAACCAAATGTGGACACGACTTCACACCGCCTATCAAGTCTCTACATGTATGCGAGTGTATACACTGTGCGCACCAGTGCACCATTGGACTAGAGCACCAGCGCGCCATCATGCAGCTCATAAACCTAACGATGGCTGATCTCGTACAGCGATCGAGCGATCTCATGCTGAGCAATTTCTACGGGAAAGTAGATGGGCGCACGCCCGATATCGATCTCACACGCTATTTTTGACGCCCCGGGAAATTGATCCTAAATTGACATGTAAATTTATTTAAGCGTCCGTTTTAGTCGCATTTAATATTCGTTCTTGTTGTTTATTTCCTTTTTCATGTTCACTGGGCGATGGTGTACATATGTATCTACTTGCATGTATGTGTCGTTTGGATAGATGCTTGCATCTGCTATTTGCTTTGTGTGTGTGTGTATGACTGGCGGCACAACACTTTATTGCATTTACACTCGAAAATTATTAACGGGTTGTTGTAAGATTGAGCGCGTTCAAGCAGTGTCCTCGTTGTTGTGATAAACTGAAGTAATTCAGATGATGCCGAGGAGAGGCTTAAAAGTAATATAAGTGGAGTATGACAGCGAATGCAATGCGACCTCGGATGCGAACTTGTATGAAATGAAAGCTTCGACTAAGCTAAGTAAAAGTGCAACGTAGGTCCTTACATGCACCTCTTAAGTCTTGAAATTGAAATTTATAACGCCAATGTCTCAGAAAATTCCATGGCACCCAGCGAAGGCAGACAGCGGAGCACATGTCAAATTTCATTTGGTGGGCATTTGATAGCTTGCCATTTCAGTTGAGATGTCACTGGCGTACAATCAGGGAACAAACACACATCACATGTCAATCTTCACAAGCTGGAAAAGTCACAGCTCAATCTGAAGCCAAAAATCTGGAAATTGATAGCAGGCTATCGACTGATGGCTAGTGTTGGCGGTCTCAATGAGTCATCATACAAGCATTCTGTGTAACAAGTTATGTGTCAAGCTACAGTGCTAACATTTTGTTTTGACGCCATTTCAATGTGAAAACGTTACGGGGACATTCTATTGAAAATTTTGACACGAAACTGATTTCAGACATACATAGGTACGAGCTTGAAATTTGGTAGGTCTTACTCGATCTCTTAGCGAGTAGAAATCTTAGGTTAACTCAGGGCCAAACAAAAAGTAAGGAAATCCAGATATCCAAACGTCAGTTTCTTCGGCGGTGAAGTGAGTACTAATAGTCATTCGCAAATGAGCCACAGATGGAGTTAGCCGAGTCGGGTCGTTACAGTTTTTAGTCGTGTCGTGACGATTAAATATGAAAATTTCTATTCTATCCATAATTTCAGCTCAAAAGAAAGATATTAATGTCATCAAGGTCCAAAATAACAGTTTTCTGGATCCTGAAAAGAAAAGGAAGGTGATCAAAATTCTGGTTTCTTCCTATTCAATATGATTGGTCGACTTTTAACTACTAACTATTCCTGCCTAGCACTATTCCAATCAAAGGGCATATGACAAGCTTGAATGAAATAAAGCAGCACGACAAGAGGACAAGGCCGTACCATCCCGTGAAATTTAAGGAAAGTAAGTAAAAAAAGCACTTGGCATACCCAATATAGCCCTTAAAACAGCAATAAGGACGCGACCGGACATATTTACGAATACTTATAGCTCAAGTTTGATTGAAAGCGTGTTCCCAGCACGGTGGAAGAAGCAAAAACTTGTACTAATACCCAAAGGAAACAATATCGGTAGTAATTCGTCATTGTTTCGCCCACTTTGTATGCTGGATTCGGCTGGAAAAATCCTGGAACGTATCATCACCAACAGATCGGAAGCAGCCATTGAAAATGGCCCATCATGAAAGTAGTGATGGATTACTTCAGAAAAAGGATACTGGTACATGTATGACACAAATGATGGGTCCCAAGGAGTAAACGATCACAGGGTTAGGTGTTGGGCCTCCTTTTATGGAATGGAATGTACGATGCGATACTTAAACTACCTATACCAGAAGAAGCCAAGATCGTAGGCTTCGCGGATGATATTGCGATAGTCGTGGTCGCTAAGCTATTAGAAGAAGTTTTCCAAAAAAGCAACGACAAAATCGGGATTGTTCAACGCTGTCTTGAATCCGTGGATTTGAAATTAGTAGAACATATGATGGAAGCGGTATTAATGAGTAGCAAAAAGAAAAGGGAAGCAATCACCCTTACAATAAGGGGGCACAACATAACATCGAAAAACGCCATCAAATACCTAGGTGTCATAATTGACACAAGGCTATCTGATACAGATTTAAGCACGACAACTCTCCGTATTGTCTGTATTGCATTGAAGTTCCAATTGAAGAATACCAAGATCGCGTTACCGTAGGGAAAAAGGGCGAAGAAGGGTGGTGGGTTTAGTGGGTTGAAATTCCACACTGTTTCTAGGTACGGACCCAGTTTCGTCTTTAACCCTTTGTTCCCGGAGGTGTCGCTTCAAATGACACGAATTTTCAAACTAATGAACAAAAAATCACTTACAACCAAGGGCGGATCCAGGGGGGGGCACAGGGGCACCGGCCCCCCCCAGACACGATTCAGATAAAACAGGCCAGTCGAAAAAACACTAGCAATTAAATACCGACTGCATTATTTCTGCATGTCTTCCTGGAGTTTTGCAGAAAATGGTTGATCAAGAAGACAGTCGTAGGTACTACACCTGCGTTTTCACTGCTCCAAGCTGTAATGTCATTGGAATTTCTTGTGAGTTTGGTAATCCTCGCTGATATTTTGGGAATCACACTCCCTTTATCTCGATCATTACAAGCCATTGAAGTTGATGTACTTTCTGCAACTCAGCTCGTCGATACGACCACAGCCAGCCTACAGAGGCAACGAGATACTAGCACGGACGCATTTAAAAAAGGACTATGCTACTCCTTGAAGCCGGTGAATTCCGTGAAAACGTATTTGCGAAGACTGAATGCTTTACAGTACGTAGCGTTGTATATTGCTTTAGTTTATTCGCGATTGGGATTGAATTATTTGGTATTTATATTAGTTGGAGGAACCATGGATTTTCAAGGATGATGCTTATTATTGGCTGTACTCGCATTTAAATTATACGTAACATCAAAAAATCTTTTTCGTGCCACGAAGCGCCCAGTTTCTTTTGAGGAACTTCTAGTTGACCCAGAAACTTGAAATTCGGTACATAAGGGAACCTTGGAATATAACAAAAGGCAAATTACTGAAAACTCCAAACTTATAACTGTAAAGTGGCAAAAGTGTAATTTTATTGAAAAGGAAGCAAATTTCCCTCGATTATAGCCCATTTTAGAGGGGTTGGAGGGGGATATTTGAAGAAGTCGCAATTTTTTGGGTATATGTGAGGTACGACCTACCTGTACACCAAATTCCAGTTTCTAACTGTACCGGAAGTCCGAGATCTTTTTTGTGTCACACTTTTCCATAGAATGCCCTCAGTAAAACCTTTTCACATTAAAACTTTTCGATAAGGTTGAGGCCCTCGCTAACGAAATTGAAACCGAAATCACAGTCCGTAGAATAACTGGCCGTCAAACTAATAGATCGAATATTCAGACTCAATCTGTTGAAGAATATTACCGACTTATAGTGTATATTCCTTTTCTTGAATAGGTATATATTAAATGAAATGTCGTCTAGGTTTCCTAGAACTCAGCTGCAAAGAATAGGAAAGCTGTAAAAGTTACTATCCCATAACTTAAGTGATGATGATATAGATGAAGTTTTGCAAGGTGCTGAAGTATATAAAGAGGATCTACCTTGTATTTTAGCTTTGAAGGGAGAGTTACAAATTTGGCAACAGATGAAAGAAAATATTCCTAAGTCACGAGCAGAAGCTTATAAAAAAGAAACAGCTCTGCCAAATATAAAAACCCTATGACAATTATTGTGCACATTTCCTGTGACAACCAGCACTGCCGAACGATCTTTTTCCACCTTACGCCGGTTAAAGACATATCTTCGCAGCAATATGAGAGAAAATCGCCTGAAGGGACTAGCCTGAATGCATATCCATCAAGACATTGCTCCAAAGATGAACCCTGAAGAAGTACTGAATATCTTCAGCAGAAAACATGAAAGAAAATTGACATTATTAAACATGTAATTTTTCATTATTTAACGTTTATAAAAAATATTTTTTATAGTTATTCTTGTATGTCATTGATAAAGAATGAATCCCAGAGACAAATTGCAATGCAATACTATGGGGTACACTCTTTACCTATCTGGCCTTTGTGCCCCTCCCAGAAATAAATCCTGGATCCGCCCTTGCTTACAACGCACTGAAAATTACCCGGAAAAAAATTTTAACCGTTGCAAAATGAATAACAGTTCGTAGAAATACACTTTGTTCTACCATGAAACCACTAGGAATATAGAGAAAAATAAGTTTAATAAATAAAGTGTGTGGTTTCACTGCGAAACCACTAGGAAGCAAAGGGTTAAAAGATCCCAACGCAAGAAAAAAATAAAAAATCGAAGACAGTTAAGACTCCACCACAAGGTGTTTTCTCTATCACAGCTACATCCTACATCCTAGCCGACAATAACGCAAAGAGGAGCACATAAAGCAAAAAGAAACAACCTCACCCTCTCAAAACCAATTAACTAACCTAGATCTAATGAGAATACGATTAAGGGTAAGGTCTCTAGCTAATTCAAAAGTATCGACCTGTTGTTAGCAACAAACTTGCCACGAAAAATGTCATTAAAAGAAAAAACAACTTCGTTTCAAGTTCTAAAACCCCATAAAGTCTAAACTAGACCCCATTGACGTACTTGCCGCTAGCCACTAATCAAAAAACCATATTTCACCGGATTAACCTATAATCAGCTGCAAAGCCATTTCGCGCTGTCTGCCATTGAGGGTCACACTTCAACGCAGACAAACACACAGAAATTGGCAAATTAATTTCCCTATTCACGGCGCAGCCTCAGAGGAACCTCGACGAGGTGCCAACCTCAGTACCCCATCTTTCACCGCCATCGGGTCAAATTAATTTCGCGAGATATTTCGCCGACCACAATCTTTGACACTTATTTAAACACACATGTAATCGCGCACCTTAGCAGAGTATCCGAGGATCGCAAATTCCAAATGTTCTAAGCCCTCTCACTGTGCGTCACGGTTCGTCCGTCCCCTCATAAAACATGACACGGATACAGTGGAACACGAATGAGGTACAAAGTAAATGAAGTGGCATATCGCAGAGCAGAAAGGGGCCTCCTCAT
Organism: Criorhina ranunculi; assembly: GCA_951813785.1. NCBI lineage: Eukaryota > Metazoa > Arthropoda > Insecta > Diptera > Syrphidae > Criorhina > Criorhina ranunculi. Next base: position 2,422,268 of record OX638381.1, read on the forward strand.
CGCACCACAGATTCTCCGTAACAGAGAGAGGCGAACGAGGACTTCTCCCCGCCGCGCTGCGCCACACCGCTGCTAGTAAGTCACAGAAATCGATGCCGTATCGAATAATTTTGAATAGCTAAGCAGGAGATGATCGATGAGGTCTTTATGGTTACACCGATATGTGCTAATGACGGACATTATTCAATTTAATTTTCAGCTAATCCCAAACATTCGTGCGCTCCGCTCCGGTGACGCTCCACACAGTTATGGTCGTGGTCGTGGTCGTGGTCGTGGGCCCTCTTCAGAAGAATCTCATCATCGATCCGAATGACAATAAAACAACAAGACAACAATGGCCCGAGCAAATTTATCATCCCAAATTGATTATGATTGAATTATGATTCCCGAACACAAATCTAGCAGATAAAAGGAACGAACAACTGACATCGACGCAGACGCAGAGATACAAGTATCTCGTTGGCCTTACAAAGAATTTGCATTTTCTTTTCTATTTTGGATTGCTGCGCAAGGGACAGGGCACAGGGTACAGGAGAAGTCGTGTTTCATTTAATGCAATCAGCTTCTATTATCTCGTGGTCAAGCAGGAATTGCGATTTATCTTGCTCTCGGAACTGTTGACCTATTTTTCACACGTAATCAATTGGAAAAGTATTAGTTGACAGACACAACCTCTTAACGCCGCATAAATTGAGCTTTTAGTTATTTAAATTGATTAACCCGATTGAATGGGGTTCAAATGTATCTGTTAGATACTTAACCTGCTCATCATAATAAATGAGGCGCCTAAAGTGTTGATTCTTTCTGTTTGGGGGACAGGAAGTACTTTTATTTGCTGCACAGTGGAGTTTTTAACGAAACAGAATCTAAGGGGGTTTCCATTATGAAGTACCTTTGGAGTACTTTGAGATTCCTGGGTTATCAAACAGACAGACCTCTCTTTGACCGTATTGCTCCAAATTATCCTTGTGCGACTCACTTCCATATTTCCCTTCCTCTTTATAATTTTAGATGAATATATGTACATCATTCGTGTTCTTTTTAAGGCCTAAACCCTGAAATGACTTACTGGTTAACGAGCTAACTGTAGACATAAAACCATGGTTAGAAGGGCGCAGGGTCTTAAGTCCACAATGGACTTTTGACCCACCTGGATGGGTTATAAGTCTAAAAATCAATTGTAAACTTATAACCCACCAGGTGGGTCAAAAGTCCACACGAAATTTCTGCGGACTATTGACTCAATTGACGATTGTGGTCTTATGGCTCATTGGGGTGGGTCATAAGTCCATAATTACCTATTAAAAGTTCATTACAACAAATGAATATAACAACAAAAATCTATTGCGTCTCACCGATTTTAGACATAAAAGGACCGTAGCAGCGCCGCGGTGCAATACAGTTTCCCAATATTTCAAAATGTTTCAACGAGCTCGCGACATAATTGTGCACTTATGGCTCACTTCCTTTTTAACATTGTGGAACTATGGTCCGAAATGTCGGGGAATACAATGGATCCATTGAGATCCGAGTGAGGCTGTATATAAATGCAACCACTCCTACAACCTAACCTATGGTCCGAAATGCTATGGACTTTTGGCCCACTTAGGTGGGTTATAAGTTCACAATTGGTTTGTGGCATTATAACCCACTCAGGTGGGTTATGAACTTTCGGCCTGTAGACTTATGACCCTACGCCGGTTAGAAGCAGTTCGAAACTTTAACAGTGGAATGGATTGTTTCCTAATCATAACTTCTCTGATGTGTCTCCATACAGAAGATGGACAAAGGATGCATGTGATCATAGAGGAAAACTGTCAATTCTAGATCAAACAACAGGCATTCTGCATGCTTGTTACAGCTCAGGGCCCCTACTTTGTATTGCGTTTCTAACGATCGTTCTAAAGCGGACATTTTATATAGGCAATTTGAAACGCAATTCATAAAATCCATACAAAATGTCCGCTTTCGAACGATTCGAACTTTGGAATCGCAATACAGAGGAGGGGCCCAGTACTTACGACAACTTCCGTGACCTAGTCGTATTCGGAAATTTCTTTTAATTCGTCTTTCAAGTCCCCATGTCGGAGCTTAGCTTGAGGACTACTTACTTACTTAAGGATGGCACTAAAGTCCAGGGTGGACCGCGACCTTAATCGGGTTTTCTCCAAGATCTGTCGGTTGCTGACAAAAGGCTGACAATACATACAGCAGATAAGATCTTGTAAGCAACGTTGAGGAGACTTATGCATCTGTAGTTTAAACTGTTTAGATGGTCGTCTAGCTCGATGAAGAAACTGAAGGTAGTGCTGCAGTGCGCAAAGCAACTCTAACCTTACGATAATAAGAAACCAAAATCTTTCAAAATCAACTGACGGTTGTCCACCGAAATTGACTTAAACATGAACTACCAGCACATAATACCGAATAGAAGCCCCAGTAGTCAGCGCAGAGTCTTTTGCATCAATCCAATGGTAAAAATTCGTTGAAGGGGACGCCTAGACAAGTCCAAATGTGGCGCTCTTGCTATTGTTGATGTTTCAGGTAAACACTGAGGTCTTATACTTCTTGGGCTATCTCGTGTGGTGCATGTCTATTAGAATTTACAGCGTCAAACGTCGGATGGTTTACGAAGTAGGCACAGGATTGAGGGATAGTTAGTTACTCCAGAGAAGAGGTACCCTTAGTTCAAATTTGAGTTGGGAACTCTAATCAACTCCTGAAACCATGTTCATTACCAAACGTAACAGCTTAAATCGGTCGTATTGGCTCATTTAGATCGTTAATTCATCTAAAATGGGTTTTCTAATGTTGGCAATAGCCGTGTTTTTTTGAGAATTATACTCACTTCAGTCAAAAAAACAATTTATACTCAGTAGCAGCCGCACCAACCAATTGGTTTGCGGCTCGATTTCTTTTTCTTCATTTGACAGTTTGTAAATGTCAAAACCAAGGAAAAGCAACAAATACGACCCACTAAGAGCTAATTTAGAAGATTTTTCGCGCTCTGGTGGTCAACTTGTGTAATTCTATCCTCACTTGCTGCTACTGTGAAAGTTATCGCCACTTGGTGTGTTGTTATTGCTTTGTGTGTAAGATTTTACTGGGCTGGGTATACAGCTCTAAAAAAAAACACGGCTAATGGAGGAACACGTGCAGAGCAACTGTGTATGGTTTCTTTCTCTTCCTCGTCGCTCCTGCAAAATTCGTTACCTACAATACAACGCCCAAAAGCTGTGTATACCTAGGATGCAGATTGAAGAAATTGGTAAATTTGGAAAGTAGGTCTCTTGACTTCTACTAGACTAGCAATCCCTTAGGATCGATGCCAATAAGATTGACGTTGTTGTAATAGTCAAGATATTGCCATCTGTGATTAGCTTTCGACAGAGCATTGGTGTATATCAGGAGATGAACAAACGACATAGGCACTTGGACATGGTCAAGACATGGTCAACGTACAGTTTGTATCAAGTCTGGCCAATTCGCCAGGCGCATAGTTCCCTGGAATATCGTAATGACTTAGGATTCGTGTCATTAAACTGTTTAGTGATCTCGTTCAGAGATACGTGGCAGTCCTTTACTGCCCTAGACTTTATTGAGCAGGATACAAAAGATCTTATCACTCCCCTTTCCAGATTATTTCATATGACAAATGGAAAAGTGAAGGGCTATTCACATCGGATGTCAGTTCTTGCACGACCCAATGATGCTGTGGGTGACATAACGTGTTTCAAGCTTTAATTGGATCACTTAGCGGTGGCATAATTCTCTGCGTTCCGATACCAGATTTAATGTCTCCCTAACTACTCCTAATCACACACTTAACCCAGTGGAGTTAATATCAGTTTATGTCTCAATTAAAAAACATAAAAATGCCGTAACACCCTTAAGGACGGCGTACTAGTTTGCGCCTATATCTGTGATTTTATTTATCCAATAAACCCACTTAAATGATTATTCCGATTGTATGCACGTAAAAATCGCAACAGCCCAGCGTCCATTCAGTCAAATGTCATGAAGCCTACAGTAAACGCACAAGGCTCCATTTCGTGCCCAATGGAGGAGCACAGAGTAAGCGTATTGGTCGTAAAAATATCATCATTGATACGTGTACAACGTACACTCGTGTGTGCCCGCCATTTAGTCATCACATACGCTGAACAAATATTGAACAGTTAAGCTCCGCATCCTCATTTCACCCGGCCGGCGAGTGGAGATCGCATTGATCCGAAGGCACATCGGAACATGCAACATGCAACACACAAGGAACCCAATCAAGGATAATAAATAATCGCCGCATTTGAGAGATGGAAAATTGCTCACTTTAAATTATATTCACACTTTGGCCCCAGAAGGCCACAGACAACGACTGTGGTGCGCTGCGCTGTGTGCATGGTGCCCGGCTTCGCACTCGGAGCGCGCACTCTCATTTTCTCACTTGGCCCGGGACGCGTCGAAGTGCCAACAAATAAAATCGAATTTGCGAGGATACGCAAAATTGATGCGTCTCCCCGTTCGCCAGCACCTTCCCTTAGCCGCGGACGTCATCAAATTGCGAACATGCGCAAAATGGACATCAATAAACCCATTAATCGCCTACACAAAGATTCCATAAGTATCGGGTAAGATATAGCCGCTCTGGCTGCCGTTCCTGCTGGAGCACCGATTTATGGTCGACAATTGTTGCTGATGCTGCCTCCTGCTGCAGTTGGGCATTGGACGGACGAGGCAGACATTTGAATTGGATTTGAAGGAGATACAGTCGACGATGCAGGATGTTTCTTTTTTTCTTTTTTTTTGAGAGTGGGACTGAGAATGATTTGGATTAATGGGAAGTTGCACTCTTGACCTGGTGTTGAATGGTAAATAGTATTTCTTGGTTTAGATTGCGCTGGGTGCATCCGTTGTGAAACGTACAAAGTGAATGGAAGGGTCTAGCTAGTGAGGTGTTGAGTAAACAAACATTGATAGTTCGTAGACCTTGCAACGTTTCAATTGATTAAGGACAAACGTTTGCTTAGAAGATGAAGGGACCACATTCAAATAGAGATACGCTTAACGCCTTGATAGCCGTTTTGAAATGATAGCAGCTGTCCTTTCGAATTTCTAGACAACCTCATACAGTTTTCAGAGTCCTGTTGGGCCTGATGTCTGACAGATTAAATTTCATCAACGTCCATACAGCCCCTGCACAGTGTGCAGTGGGAATGCTTAAGAAGACTCATGTATTTTCTCGACTTAGTTTAACTAAGCACTGAAGTGTTTTCAGCCGCAATATGACCAGCCAATGGAATACAAATAAATCCAACGCCAACGTAGGAATAGTGCAGCTCCAAATGGTTTTTGTTACTTGGGATATCATTCAAAGTGGAGTTTGAATCAATTATTACGTAAAGGGGAGGGCTGCAGGTAGTTTTAAAAATCAACGCAATGACATTGGCCACTTGCCATCAAATTGATCTAAAGCGCCCGTTCCTGGCATAAACTAAAGATCGCAGAAACCATATCCCGTGATCGACTTCATCATTTGTGACGCAATGTCCTTCACTCATTACGTTTTTTAACTAAATTCCATTCACAGGGTTGCAATTTCCTTTTTGCAATTTCCATGACAAATTAGACTTGAGAAACTGCTTTAACTACGGCACTACGCTCCAAAGTGGTTTTCCTTTTTTCTTTTTTCAACTCAAGTTTGAAACCATCGAACTTTTTTCATGGCTCCATTTCTCAGCCGGCAGTGACAAACCTGCAAAAATGTAGTACTCGCAGTGAAATAGCCTTTTGACGTGTTTCCATAAAAGTCAATGTCCTGATAGGATTCCTATTACCTTACCTGATTTTTATATTCAGAGCAGACCATAGCGCTTTGTCCTCTAATGGTCGACCAAGGCTAAGTTGCCAACTTTGTCATCGTAAAGTAGGTATATTCCCTGTGATTCCACAACGACTAGGCACCCAGCAAAGTCTTACCACAGACAAGCATTGTGGGTGAAGCCTGGCTTAATACACCAGGGCAAGCATGTTCAAAACTGCTATTCCCGGTACCGTCACAAAGAAAATCAAACTTCATTGTGAACCTCGATAGGAGCAACCTTAGAGCACCAATTGGACTTCTCAGCGGTCACTGCCGCCTGAACAAGCACCTACATTGCATGAACCTTACAACAAATTCAAGCTGTAGACTATGCCTTGAGAGTGAGGAAATCTCTCTTCACATCCTAACGGAATGCCCAGCTCTCTTTCAACTCAGAAAAATAACACTAGGCGGCCAATTCGTTTCTACTGAACAGCTTGCAAGGAACAGAGAAGTTCCTTGACTTCTTGATATCTTCTGGAGTGGAACAATTCATCTAAGAACACTAGAGAAGGCACAATAGGATTCGCAAGAAACCGCAGTGCCAAGGGATGATCAGCTCTCCCGAAACAATAAAAACAAAAACAAAAAAACATTGTGCGACAGCTCTTGACTACTCTAGGTTTGATGTTGCTTAATTCTAGCTTGATTAAGTGCGACTTTTAAAAATAAGTTACCTAAGTGCAGACGCATCCTTATAAACTTGAACGTCACATAAGTGGTAAATAACATTTAAAAAGAGTAAAACTTGCGGCGATTGTTTGAAAAATAATTTCACATTGTTGAAAAACAAAAACTGAAGGTGGAAGTATTAGCTGGTTGGGATATCTACTGAAAAATCCCACCTCGATTTCGTTCAATTTTTCCTAACGAATGGTTTGTGTCTCAGTGTCAAATAAGGTTTCTGTATAAACTACAATAATAAGAATTAAAGCAAAAAATCACATACAACCACCTCATCCGTGTTTTGATTCCTATTCTATTGCCAGCTAGGTGGCACCAGTCACGCGAAAAAGATATGCACAGTGCTCCCAGTCCATATTTTTCATCTTCTCTTTCCTGGCCGTAGCGCCGCGCCTTGAAATCTGATAAAAGAAATATAACATTAGAACACTGGCATTTAAACTGTACGAAGAAAATACAGGATATTCAAAAATTAAGTCCGTTATTCTTTTTCTGATACATTCTTGATCGTCAAAGTCATGTAGTCATGTAGTTGAGCTCCATTTTTCTTTTTAAACGCATTCAAGTACGATTAGTTCCCAAAGCCACACACTTGGTTTTGAAGCAAATATTTCATATTTAATTTGGACTTCATTTCGTTTGGATCCCCACCAAGCCCAACAGACATAGGAAGGAGCATAGTTTACTTTTGAAGAGATTCAGAGTAAGTAAAAGTTGTAAGATAAAGGATTAGGGACATCTTGAAAAGATAGAAATCTTATGAAGAGTGGATCTAAAAGAATCTAAGTGTATAAAAACAATAAAGACTGAAGGTAAGAAAATATGTGTTCCAAAAACCGTGCTTGTTTATGTGAAATATATCTTCAGTTAAATAAGAAAAACAACAGTTTACGCGGTGTAGAGTTTCCACTAACCAAGAACTTTATGTTATGCTAACTTTAGTTAAATATTTGTGTTTTTTTTTTTTTTTTTTGTGGTATCAAGTTTTGTGTCGTAGTCTAGACTACCCAAATATTTTGCCTTGTCGGTGAATGTAATACTGATCCTATCTATGTATTTCGGTAAAGAAACTATGTGGGTCTCCAAGAAGGATTTTGCGTGAAAAGACTGACAGATCTAAGACAGACGATGCAGTAGAAGCTAGTATGTTCTCGAATCCGCAGTAATCCTTTAGGCTACCAGATCAGCGCATCTCTGAATGAGATATCAGCTAGATGTACTCAAATACTATGTGGGGTTCCAAAGCATAACTAGCTTAATGCCTAAACAGGATCTTTCGACTGTAAAAGGTGAACCTCAATTCCATTACAGACATCTAGATAAAAAATCTCCTCATTTACATTGCGACCGATTAAGAAGAGGTGAAGTAACCTTCCTTACCCAACAAGCGTCTCTAGCCAGCTCGATCTTCAGCTAGTTGCTTTCAGGTAGACATGCGAAGTTGGTTGAGGTCCAATCGCCACGATCGTCAATCCGGGGTGAAGTCAAAGACTCTGCGGAAAAGGGGCCCTAATGTGCGGCGTCCACTCTATAAGCCCCAGCCATCCTAGTCGTTGTATCTGAATTCTTCTGACTAAGTTGCTGGACACCCAGAAACCCCGCTCCGGTCTTCCGATAACGTCAATATCGTCAGATGGTCTTTGAAAAATTGTGGCTCTGATGTTGGCATGTTAGTTCGGCTCAATTCGAAATAATGGTTAAATGTTCCATAGTTCATAGCAACGGAAATAGATGGATCTATTGCCTCCTATTTAGTTAATCCGTTGAGTTTGAATCCTCTGTGCCTAAACCTAAGTTTTAAAATAATCTCAAGTGTGATTCTGAAACTTGTAGGGCTCCAGGAGAAGATATCAACGTATAATGAAAGTACTTACCACAGACTTTCCAATAAATTACAATATGTGAGATGTCAACGGAAACACACATCTGCTTAAAGATTGATATCTCCCACTCCAGATGTTACTTGCAAATCCCCTTAAGTTCGCTATCAATATGTTCTTTAAACCTAAAACTGCCCTAATCCACTCGCTTTTGTTATTTTCAGATAACTTGTGTAGATAGGCTATTTTAAAATAAAATAAAGGCGACGTTTGGCATCAAATGCGAGGTAAACAAATGTATTGCAAAATATCGATCGGATAAGATACATTTATAATCACTAGTATGCATTTCCTAGAATATGAATTGGACTTTCTTTCAAATAAGCCATAAAATAATTGATAAGCGTATTCTAGTGTAGACTTGTAGGCTATCTTCATTGCACTTCAATAAAGAAGCGTTGCGAAATTCTATTACAATATAAGGGTTTATAATGAAAATCCAAAAAACTTTGAAGTGTTGTTTAGACCTTTAGACCGAAGTAGTCGGTAGACGTACAATTAAAGGGCCAAGGGGGTCAGTCGGTATTATCATTCTGCTCTTAGTGTTGTTGGCACCGTCTTGTTGGTGTTTTGCAAATCTTTTTGAGTATTTTTGACAAACTTTCTTGAAACTTTCCAAATTCTTGTGCACAACGTCAAATTCGGACGTTCGAACGCTCCAAAGTGCCAACATCGACTCACAGCATTACCTCGCGGAAACCATGGTACGGTCCTCAAACAAGTGTGAGGAAGCTCAACATAAAAAGGCCGATCAAATTTCCCTATAGCTCTTGAGAAGTCCATTAACACCAACAACAACAACAACAACTACAGCGAATCAGTTGCAGCATTACCAGCAAGTCATGCGGCATGCAGCAACTGATGTGCTAGGTTTCACCCCTTCTTCCATTAAATTATTTTCCTATTGTCTGTGCTCTTTTCTGAGTTCGTAAAACTGTTGAGTCGAAGGGGACATAATAAGATTAAAAAATGCTTATGAGAGCGGGCTATTTTGCCACTATCAACGACCAAGCTACCACCATCAATGAAGTATTACCACAGTCAGAAATACCGTACAAATGAGAAAACTCGGTGGTAACTCCAACGGGTCTCCCAATCTATAAGCTTATTTTGAGTGTGAGTACTCCAGTGATTTTGCTGCGGAACGTACGCCTGCCCAAACCCAAAGTAAAAGCTTTAAAAAGTCATCTTATTGAGCCCGATGTGCCTGAGGGGAGTCAGTGTTTATACAACTCATTCTACTAGTACCATCTGACTTCTACATTGTGTCCAAAAATTTAGGATTAAGGTCTTTTTTTCGATGAAAATCAATAAGTCTCATGGGCAGACATTAAGATTGGCCGGGAAGTACTTAAGGGAGGACTGCTCTTTACTCGGTTGTCTTGTCACTTGACCATCAGAAAAGAACCAGTGATTAGGTTAGGTTAGGTAGGATGGTTGATGGGGAAGGAAGTCCTTTCCCCGTCACACTTAGGTCAATGTAGACCCATTGTGATGCCCTAGGAGTTATAGCCCCCTTACTAGGAACCATAAGCCTAAGCTCTATCAAGCCAGCTTGCAGAGCTTAAAAATCTGTATATATCAAACACAGACTTGCTGGACAGTTCTTCTAGATCCTGGAAAAGATGTCGTCCTAGGATCTTAAATCTGATATGACAGAGTGCTCGACAGTGGCAGAGAAAGTGTGGAGTGTCCTCATCTATTTCCTCGTCACCGCATCTCCTGCATGTCATCCATGTTCAATCCCAGTCTTCTTACATGGTAGTTTAGCATGTTATGCCCAGTGATGATACCTATTAGAGAAGATAGGGATTTTTTTATTAATTTGCAGGATTCTTTCGGTTCTTTGTTTATTGTAGAATGGCCATAGTTTCCACCAGGAGTTGAGCGCTTTCCATCTATTGTTGGCAGTTCTCTTGATTTCGCTCCCAATTTCTTGTTTGAGGTTACAGAGTGGAATTTTGGCGGTGGTATCGGCATGATCGGGGTCTAATGAGGATCCTTTCCTTGCCAGCTCATCAGCTATCTCGTTTCCAGGCATCCCTTTGTGGCCGGGGACCCAGCAAAGTCTTACTTTGTGCTGTCTGCCAAGAACCCGTAGCTTTTCGCGACAGCGACTAACAAGCTTCGACTTCACTTCTATGGCAGAAATCGTTCTTATTGCCGCCTGGCTGTCGATGAAAAAAGGATTATCATCTTGTTGTTGTGCCTTCATTGCAACCTTTTGGGCAGCCGTTGTCACTGCCAGGACCTCCACTTGGAAGACATTTTTGTGGTCTGGGAGTCTGATCGATTCAGACAGTCCGAGAGTCTCGGAAAAGAATCCAGCACCCACGCCTGTGTCCATTTTGTATCCTTCCGTATAGACGGAGGTTGTTGTGTCGTTATTTAATATCTTATTAGCCTGCAGAAGGGCTGGAAGGGCAGGTTGAGGATGGTCTATCGAAGTCTAAGTAAGGCAACATGTAGTCTACGCATACAGTACTGCCCACAAATTTGCGCAGGATCTGTGCATGCCCTATCTGACTGGGTACCCAGTTTTCAGTTTGCCTTATGCTCTTTTTGTTGCTGATTCTTGCACAAGTAAATCAAGCGGGAGTAGGTTGAGTATTATCTCAAGTTTCGTTGTGAAAGTGGTCCTTAATGCTCCAGTTGTGCTGATGCGGGCTATCCTCTGAATCTTTGGACCGGTGACCGGTACAGAGAAGTGTTCTGGTCGGAATAGGGGAATGTTCCAAATGTTGGCGTGACACTTTTGCCTAAAGAAACAAGCGTTTGGTAATCTGGTAAGAACTTTTCCTGGACGTTAGACCCGATACTTATTAAACGCATTTTTACTTAAACCTTATAATGAAGAATTGCTATCTTTCTAACGCGGATAAAGCCATGAGCAAAAGCTAATAAAACAAATAAAGGTCAAACCAAGGGTCGAATTACGACATCAGTTATCGAACCATGCGTGGCTGATAAATGTTGTTTTGATATTATCGCGACCCAATGCCAAACAAAACCATCAATCACTGATGACAGAATGTCAAAGTTCGATACAACCCTGTTGTATACATAAACAATCGATCACTGATGACGGAATGTCAAAGTTCGATACTCGCTACGCCATCTCGTAAGCGGTCATACTAAAACAGCATTTATCAGTCACGTATGGCTCAATAACTAATGTCGTACTGGGACAACAGGCTTTTTTTGGTCAAAGGAAAGGTAAAAGGGTTAATATTGACAGAAGGGTTAAGCATTTTCCTCTAAAAATAACTTCATTTAGTGGTACCTAGTTCTGAACTTTAAAAAATACGACTTGTAATCAAATCGATTAATTGCTGAATAGTGCGGCATGAGGATCAATAAAAATATTAATCTTCAGTTAAATCAATCCATTTCCTACGTCAAGATGACAAAGGAAGCAAGTCATTCTGCATCGATAACAATATTCAGGGTAAAATTATAAATTAATTAATTCTTGTGAAAAGATAAACAAAATGCAACTTTAGACAAACTCTTTGCAAAATTAGGAAAGAAATCGAGTTCCCATGACCAGCATTAAATAATTCAATTAAACGATATCTATTGTTATATGGACAGTTGGTCGACATTACGATTTCATTCCATGGAATATAGATACAGTAATCCCCGGATATGTGCTCCCTCGCTTAGCTGCGTAACCCGCATTGCTAACCAAACATTTTAAACTTCAACAAATTGTCAGCAATATGAGCGGATACGCATAGGTAACTTCCCCTCTTAAGTTAGGTTAGGTTAGGTGGATAGGCGTCCCATGGGACTCACTTAAGCTCAGAGCCCGTTGTGCTGCCTATAGAATTCCCTGAAGGAGAATTCTACCCGTAAATCCATTTGGAATTATTGATGAATGAGAGGATCTTCCTTAGGGGGATTTGACTGATAATAGTGATAATGCCCCAGAAATCTTCTTCTGCTGTGGGAGAGCGCTGGACTATGGCAGATAAGGTGGGTGGTGCTTTCCTCCTCCTCCTCATCCCTACAGCTTCTACAGAAATCATTGTATAGAGCTCCTAGTCTCCTGGCGTGTTGTCCTAGTAGGCAGTGGCCTGTAATGACACCAATAATGGTGCGGATTTGTGTTTTGTTGAGGGTGATGATCTCCCTTGACTTATGGTCCTCAATTTCAGGCCATATAAGTCTGGTGGAATGACATGTATGACCGCCTTTCCACCTGGAGTTAATTTCTCTAGTTATATTTTGTGTGATAATTAGTTTCACTGTACTGTTAGGTATACCCAGGCCTTTGGTTTGAGAGGTAATCTCTAGGGTCGTACCAGATCTGGTAAGTTCGTCGGCTTTGCAGTTACCAGGGATGTCGTTATGTCCAGGCACCCGACATAGGTGAATATTAAACTACTCAGTCATCTCTCTAAGAGACGATAGGCCTCCGCTCTTAAGTGCCCAAACAGCACAACATGCTAAACTTTCATGCAAGGATTGAATACAGACGACCTTTGCAGGGGATGCGGTGACGAGGAAGTAGATGAGGATACTCCACACTTCCTCTGCCATTGCCCGGCACTCTACCATACTAGATTTAAAATCCTAGGAAGACATCTTTTCCAGGATCTAGAACAACTGTCCAGCAAGTTGGTGCTTGATATACACAGATTTATCAACGCTGCGGGCTGGCTTGATAGAACTTAGGCTTATGGTTCCTAGTAAGGGGGCTGCAACCCCTTGGGCATCACAATGGGTCTACATTGACCTAAGTGTGACGGGGAAAGGACTTCCTTCCCCATCAACCCTCCTACCTAATCTAACCTAACCTAAGTGCCCAAATAAATCAAAAAAAAACTCTCAACTCAGCTTTCCGGGGAGCACTGTACCTCCACCTCGTTTATTACAATCAACAATCGGTGATACTTTCGGTTAATGGTGCCACCAACAAGAGGCTAACGTGTCCTATGCCCTAATTTGCGCATTTACTACTTAACTTATCCGTTCAAATCGATTACGTTACACAGTCCAATCGGATAAAGCAGGTGCTACCGTTTTTCTGCTTTATACTGCGCCGCCCAATAAATACCTAAAGCATAGCTATCTGGATGAAAACGTTTTCCAGTGCCATTGTACTTGGACTTCTGCGATTGATATTGCGAATCTCTTGTTGTGAGCCTTGATATCGATCCGCATTCACTTTTAGACGTTCGAAGTTCGAGCGTGATAAAAATCATGGACTTTGCGTGAGTACAGTCTACCAATGTGCGAAAGAAATTCTATTTCTACTTCAACTTTGGTGATTTCCCATGCGATTTGATGGAAGACCACACCTGCCCCCAATTGGGGCATATCTCAAGGTATTTGGACTGTTGAGTGGAAAATCAATGTCTGCTTACCTAACCGGTTTCTGTTTAACCGAAAAAAATCGGCATAATCTGTTTATTTCCCCGCTACTGCGATGTTTATATACGTATGTAGGTGGCACGCTTCTGAGCGCCTCGGTTAGGAAACACTGAGATAGAATATCTCTTTTATTATTACTCACTAAACTAAACAAAACAAAACAAAACAAATACTTGCCCGAGGTGGCCCGCAACCACCTTTGGACTGTGTTTTGCGAAGTGATTGAGACGTGATATGAAGCTGGTAGCTGGTTTACTAGGAGAGAAGTGCTCTGAGGCAGATTTTTTCCTGGCATAGACGTAGTACATACATACACTTAATGTGGGGAGCCGAAAACAAAAATTCGTGCTGGGCGATTCTGAGGCCAGTGGTGATACGCTCATATCGCATGTTATGCTGACCTGCTGTGCTAACCTCTAGCCCCTGGTTGGGTGAAATTATATGGCACACAAGGTTATTCCTGCAGATGAATTTCTGGGGTTATGAGGTCGCGTTTTTGTTATCAACAAATTGAACTGGCAACAACAAGAAAGACTACACATTCAGTCGTGGATTGACACTAATAAGACACGTCGATCTACGCTAGTCAGCACGAGTCATACTTGAAACGCGGTTGATGTGTAAGCATATGACAAAGCGAAGAGTTGGGATTGCTCACTGTAACCAAAAGCGATTTATTCGTTTGTTTTTTCCTCAGCAATGATTGGTACACGTAACTATTGTTTGGAAGTTTGCTGTTGTAAATCACATTGTCTTGAAATTCCTTGCGAAAGAAATTAGTTTTTTCGAAGTAAAAATTATAACAAGTGCTAGCCCGTCTAGGCTGATACTGTATTGCGAAACTTTTAAGACAAAAAGGAAATGGTGATTAAGACACTTACTTTTCTTATCAGGCCAGCAACCCTTGGAGGGTCTGAGCCTGAACTAATGCCACTTTCCATCCTTCACGATCCCGGGCACACTGCCTCAAGTTTCTGGCGTCCGCGATTGCCTAATCTTTAAACCGGAGATCCGGTCTTCCTTTTTTTCGTGATCCAGGTGGCTGGGATTCAATGATCCTATTAGCTTGAGCATTCTCGTCCATTCGCTCGATGTGGCCGAGCCAGTGCAGTCGACAGATTTTTGCCTTCCGAACTACATCCACGTCTTTGTACAGCTCGTAGAGTTCGCGGTTATATCTTCTCCTCCATTCGCCCTCCTCGCAGACTGGACCAAATATTCGACGTAGAATTTTTCTTTCGAAGGATCCCAAGATCTGCTCCGCTGTCTTACTTATCGTCCAACATTCAGCTCCATAAAGCAAGACTGGCGATATCAGGGTTTCATAGAGCATGATTTTGGACCTTGGATTAAGACACTAGGCTTGGCAATCCATGAATGACACGGTTGAGATCGGTGTTACGAACTGTAAATTAAATAAATCTCCAGAGTTCGAAGAAAAATTACAAATATTTGACATGACAGCTCATGGAAAGCCAAGACCTAGCTTCTCGCCATCATATGTTATAAAATTCGCTCGAATGTAATGGGCCTATATTTTAAATAACCGACTCTGACGGATTAAGAAGCTTTTTCATGAAAAATTATACTCTAGTGGGTTCGTCATTGCCTGCCGAGAGGAACACTTTTGACTGTTTTCCTGCAGCACTTACGAAGGCACTTACCATTAAGCCACAACTTGATGGTTTGATCTGTTTTCATTATGAACAAATATTTGAACCAGATTCCTCGATTATGAATTTTTGCCGACCAACCGACAAGCCCCAGACAATTTAATCGAAAGCGGGGTCAGTGCCCCAAAGTTTCTTAGTTTCTTATGACACAGTCTAGAGTTCCCTCCTCTTTTTAGCTTAGCTGTGCTTCTTAATTATTCAGTTTGGCAGAGATCCAATTTTCAGTCTGTTGTAACAGAGCACTGTACCTTAATTGATACAAGCTCTAAATCTTTTTAGTTAAAAGTTTCCGATGGGTGTTTAAGTCTCAGTTTTAAAATATCTTCCAGAGTTTGGTCGTTTCAGCAACCTTTCCCCTACAAGGCTCATCCCGGAAGATGTTTCAAATGATATTGTGGTCCCTTCCAATAGTAGTTTAATAGCTTCTCATAAATGTAGCCTTTTATCCAATACAAGTTGACCTTAACCTTAACATTCTAGAGCAGAGTGCGTTTGAGCTCAATTCTTTTATGGCAGCTACATTTCTTGACTATTTCGTCTCTAATTGCTATTTTTGAGATAATCTGTACAAGTACTTACAACTGCACACTTCGCAGCCAGCTCAACGTTTCCAGGTTGTGCTATGTCTCCTCCTATAGTCGAGAGTGTCGAATCCCCCACGAAACAAATCCCCTTTCACACTTGTACAGTAGCAAGAGTACTAAAAGGTCTCAAACACACGTTTTCGGTGATTCAGATGGCATTTCAGCGATAGTTTTGAATAACTGCTTTTCCACACTAGCAAAACTTATATGTAAGCTTTTTCATCTGCCCAACTTTCCAGCCCGTTCCTAAAAAATTCGAATCTTCTTCTCCCTCCAACTACTTACTGGTCTATTGCATTTACGTCACTTCTTTTCTAGATCGTCGAAATGCTGATAAATCAGCAGCTTCGGAAATATCTCGAGTCACGAAAACTGCTTTATGTCCGGCAGTGTCCGGCTACCTGTCCTCGGGTGATTTGCTGGCATACCTCACCGAAACACATCTTATAATTTCCATTTGGTGTAAAAAGGCATCCAAGTGATCAAAATCTGCCTTTCAAGCGGTTTCAAGTTTGAAATTTACCAAATAAATGCTAGTGTTTCCTGTTTTTGATTTATAATTGAAGCCCACTCCAACATGTGATTCTGGTGATCTTACCGCGGGACTTATTTGTTATTCGCTAACGCGAATCCAACTATGATCCTGGATTTTGTGAGAGACGCGGTCTTGCTAGAGTCCGACTTTCTTTTTCATTTTGCAACTTGCATCTTCTTAACCATTCCAGTCCTTCGCTGATGACAATACCCTCGGTTCCTCCATGTTCGTTCCCCGACTCTCATCCCTAATCTTCGGACATAGAAGAGGTACGTCACGCTCAGAAAATACCGACCTCAACAGCATAATAAAATAGAGTTCAACTAATAGAGTTGAATTTAATGCGTCCACAACTTGATGCTGCCTTCTGTCACTAAAGCGAAACTCAATCCGTGAAACATTATGCATTAATGGTTCCTGTATCGGCGAAACCCAAAGATTTTCCATCATCAGTGTGTGTTAATGGACATCCTTGGTTGGAAAAATCATATACTCGAGGTCGCCAAAAATTCTGTAAAATGTCTAGGGTTTCTTAAACCAAATACTTTACTCCTTCTGATCCCCCCCTAATTCTTAAGGCTTCATTTACTCAAAGAACGAGAACGCCAACGCAGCCTAGCTTGAGACAGCGGGCCTCTCTAGTTAAACCAATCGAATAAGGGTCCCAGCATTGCACAAAACAGCGGGCCTAATAATAAAAACAAACTGAACTGAACCATAATACTCTGGTAATACCAGCAAAACCTTTCCTTGGGACAATTATACTTTTATTTACGTTTAATACTCACAGGTGTGCCACAATTGTCATATCTCTCCAAAATATAATTACTTCCTAAATAAAATTAAAAATAGAAACTTGGGGGAAAAAAATAAGATCAAAGTCAAATGTCCACAATCAATTAAATCTGAAGAAACTTCCTAACTTTTGAATTGAATTTTAATTGTTTTGAACTTTGCATAAGATTAGAACCGTTTCGATAAAAAATTATCGATAAGTAGTCACTTTTTTGCTTGAAATACAATTGAACACACAAATGCCATCGATATACTGACTTTGTTTGAGTTTTGTGTGCATACTTGGGGCATCTTCTACTCCAACTTCCATTCCAGGGACTAAATTTGAATTGGGGAAATCCATGGCACACAATATAATTCGCGGATTTTCCGGTCGTTGTCATGAAATAAACACATGAATAAAAAAAACTGATAACATAGATACTATTCAGATTTACAACTATTCAGAGACAACTGTGTACATGTGTTCAGGCATTAATAATCTGATCACCGTTGACACAAGTTCATTATTTGCATTGAAATAATGAAATGGAAAATAAAACGTCGCAAAAATAGTGATCGGTCATAGAGTCACAAGTTTTCAGATGTGTAAGCTTTTGATAAACGATTGACCCGTACCAGCCACGCGTTAATGCTGTGAGTTCTGAAATCATTGCAAGACGAATTTCCTTAGCTGATAGCTGCTAGCCAGGTCACCTTTGAAATAAAAAAGTGTACAATGTCAACAAAGAGTGCAAATTTTTAGTAATCGGTGAAAGTTTTTGATTTATAATTGAAGCCTACACCAACATGTGATTCTGGTGATCTAAACGCTAGACTTATTTGTTATTCACTAACATGAATCCAACTATGATCCTGGATTTTGTGAGAGACGAGGTTTTGGTAGAATAAGGGTTGGCAGAGGATATCATAAAATTCTAATCAGATCTAATGGATCGACTCCGGGCAGAATGTTAGAGAAGTTAACGATCCTCGCAGATCTAGCATGGAACCGCCAGCTTGGCCTGGGAACAAAAATCATAGTATACCAAACTGAGAAGTTACTCCACTGCATATGTGAGAGTCAGGTGCAAGTAGGAAATGTTCAAGTAACTCTGGATAACCAAACAGTGATCAAGAGCTTGAAGCAAACCGAAACTGTGGTATTCAAAAACTAAAAAAATGATTTTTAACTGGCTTGGGTTAGAAAACACACATGTATCAGAATAAGTGACGAAAACCCGGCCACAAATGAACATCTGAGAAGGAATGATGTGGCAAAATGAAAACAAATGTTTGTCGGCCGTAACAATGGATATGTTTTAAACATGACGTGGGGAAGTCTTAAATATGTTGTCTAGCATTGTCCAGAACACATTGAAACTTTAGGTAGACACCAGCACTTATGGGTTATATTAAGACGTTTCCCTGTGCTGGGTTCCAGAACACAGGGACGTTCCGGGCAACTGCAGAGCGGACAAACTAGCTAAGGAAGGCGCGGGTCGGAGCCTCTCTGAGGTTGGAGGGGAACCGCTTGCCTCTCTAAAATCGATAAAATCTCATCTTGATGGCGAATCTAGAAGAATGGCTAATAGCAGGTGGGCTAATATCAACACTTGTCTTCTGTCAAAGCAGATCTGGCCCAACCTGGATCTGAAGAAAACTGGAAGACTTCTGTCCGTGAATAGGAAGCACGTAAGAAATATAGTAGGAGCCCTTACGGGGCATTGTTTAATTGGCTGGTATGCCATTAGAATGAGCGTACCTTCTAACGACTTTTGTAGAAGCTGCAGAGACGAAGAGGAGGAAGAAACGACTCCGGACCTTCTCTGTACATGCCCTGCCTTATCAAGGCTCAGGAGGAAAACATTAGGGGAGTACTTCTTCAATGACCTCAATGACCTAGCCAGGCTCGACATCTTAAAAATTAAGAGTTTCATATGCGGGTCTTATTGGTTCTGCACTCAGTGTGGCACAGTATAGGGTTTATACCGATACGATTGCTCAACTCATACTTCCTCTTACAGGAAATTACACATGTGAGGTCTATGAGGCTGGTTTCCGGCTTTCTACGCGCGGTATCACAATGGGCCTTGTTCTGGCCTAAGTGGGCCCCTGCTTGATGGGGGCGGCCGCCCAACCTAACCTTACCTAAGAAGACGACCGAACACCAGCTTATTAACTGTGCGAATGTCTAGGAAAAGAAAAAATAGGCTTGCCAATGTAAAAATTGTAACTCGTCTCCAATGTTACCTATAATTTGCAATGACATTACAATTTGTATTTTTTTTTTTTCATTTAATTATTTTTAGTAATTAAGAGGGTCTCATACTCTTTGAGACACTCGCAGCGACTTGATATTTTAATATCCTCGGATGGTCCCTTCTACCAAAAATACATTTACAAAAAGTTTAGGCTGTTTTACAGCAAACTATTTTATTCATTTATTCAATCGTAGCATGCTTTCGTTCTTACACCTTTTCTTTAAGGTATACACTTAAAAGATAGTCCTGAAGCTATTATATCGGATGATTTTGGATACGCAGTAAAAGTTTTACATATTTATATTTATTAACTTAGAAACACATTGAATTGCTCAATTTTCTGCATCGTTGATGAACTCCTTATGCGGTAAGGATCCAATTTCTGTTAGTCCTCCTTCAGTTTAATGCAGATCTTCAATATTCTTCATTGAGTGTCTTTTTCTCCGTCTGAACCATGTTCTTCAAATTCAGTCATTGAATTTTGGGGGTCCAAGTTGCAAAATAAAAGCTACAAAAAGCGCATAAAGT
The DNA here is from genome assembly GCA_951813785.1 of Criorhina ranunculi. Taxonomy (NCBI): domain Eukaryota; kingdom Metazoa; phylum Arthropoda; class Insecta; order Diptera; family Syrphidae; genus Criorhina; species Criorhina ranunculi. Next base: position 2,442,426 of record OX638381.1, read on the forward strand.
CAGATAATAGGCTTCAAGGGGCATCTTACATACCTGACAGAGACCAGAAGAAAAAGCACTGCGACCTAAAAGATTGTTTTGTCCGAGCAATAGTATCCTTCAACTAGAAAAGTAAAAAAGAAAAACGGACCGAAAGAAGTAGTGATTCTAAGATCGAGGTCATGGAGGAACCTCAGGATCATGCTTGCGGATGAATGGTTGACTGTACCTGGGGAGATGAATTTCCTATTGAAATTACTTCAAGCAATGACGGAACATTCACACACACCTTCGGCACATATCAGAAGGAGTTATTTCTAGTTTTTTGAGATGATAGTTGATTGAGCAGTGTCCGGTGAGAAAGTTCGTTAGGAGCTTAGTATCACCATGCTTGCTTTCTTGACTTCCCTTGTTGTTTAAGTGGTTTATGAACTTTTCGATTGAGCATACTTATCAATCACCAAACGTTTTTTTCGTGGCACCACGTTTTTGTAGGCATGACAAATCTGTCATGAAAAACCTTCTCAATCCGCCGTTCACATTCGGAGTCGGCAATAAAACTGTAGCGTGCAAAAAACACAACACGCACAAAATGAATGGTTGCAAAAAGCTCGGCTCGGTTCTCTTTGCTCGCCAAATATGTATGTATGTATAGTTCGTAACGAAAGAAAATGTATAACTGGCAGAAAGGCTCCCAACAAGGATGTATTTACATAAGAACAGTGTTGAAGTTAGGGGCGCAGGGGGCCCCTAATCGCAACAGCGATATTTTCATATATAATTTTGTCCTGGGCGATCATGACCTTAGCTACGACACTACATACGAATGCGAGTATGTTCTGTACCTACTTGCTGACCTTATTCTGAATACCTTCAAGAATTCAACAAGCAATAGGAGAGTTGCTTTTATAAAATGAGCTTATGGAATAAGGCAAAAGGGGCTTTAAAACTCGCTCTCATAGCAAATCTTTCACAAAATATTTTAAAAAAATTACAACTGAAGGATTCGATGCATACATATATCGTTTGCCAAGTATACAAAGTCAAGCTCTGGTGGATACCAGGACACAGAGCCATTGAAGGCAATGAAATTGCAGACCAACCTGCCAGAAAAGGTTCTCCAAAAAGGTATATAGGTATCGAACCCTTCTGCAGCGTCCCTACTTTCGCGTTCAGAATGAATCTGAATAGCTGGGAAAACAGAACCGCCTATCCTACTGGAACGACATTCAGGAACTTAGAGAGGTTAAAAGAGCCATCCGACCCCTGAACAAAACCACTAAGAATATTCTCTATCATAAAAGGGACAAAAATCACTACACCAACACTAGCGTTGTGTGAATAGCATCATAAGGGTATTCATAACCCCTTTAGCGCTAGTGAATTATAAAAAAATAAATATTTATGTATCAGAAGGCTTGCCGGCTTCCTCACCGGTCCACTGCAGCCTCAGATATCACTTACATAAATTAAATATAGTTCAGGAATCTGAATGCCGACTCTGCTTAGAGGAAGACGAATCAGCGGAACACGTACTATGTGAGTGCGTGGTTGTATGCAGAAGCGCCTTCTCCACAAAGAATTCCTAACACCGGAGGACCTTCGTAATGCTTCGACTGGAGATATCCTCAACTTCATTAGGAAGATAGAGGATCTCCTCATCTAACTGGTTCCAGGCACAATAAATCTTTCAAGTCGCAGTGCCATATGCGTCAGTAGCATAGCCTTATATAATAATGTCGTTTAATATATTCAAACATCGGTTGTCTACAACCATTGCGACTAGGTACAACTTTTTATTACTTTTATTTTCCATATTTAGAGATGAAAAATTGAATTGCATAATTGTGGTAAGCACATTACCAACTTTTGGAAATTTTAAATTTACGTTTTACCAACAGACATTTTATAGTAGGATATAACACAACACGCAGTTGTTAAGATTAAATAGTGTTTATTCAAATTGCGTCGAACTTAATCCTAATCGCCTTTGCATATTCTTTCCTGGTATGTTTGTTAATTTTATGCCATAAATTTGTTTATAAGTATTGTTATCTTGTTTTCTTTTCTTTTTTTTTAATATGTGATGGTATTGCATGGAAACTGTAATAAGTTTTCAAATTTCCTCGAATTTTTTATATATTTTTTTGAAAAACTTAAAAATAAAAAATAAAAAAAATATGATGCAATGTTAGTTTTTTTTCACTTTTATTTTTATTTAACTGTATTTTACAATTTTTTTCACTTTTATTTTTTTTTATTTTTTTTTGTTAAATCAACGCAAACAAAAAAAATTTAACCAAACAAGAGCTGCAACTTCAATTAAAATTGGATATTGAATGAAAACTGTTTGTGAAGAATAATTTTTTTCATTTCTAACTGAACCACTAGCGAGTGATAAGATTAATTTGCTCGTTTTGTACAACACACGATTGCGATAACGATACGGCACACAGCCGGCTAATAATCAAGCAGCCGATCCTCTTAATATAAAACGCCGCACAAATCTAGTCAGACAAGTTATTTGCACTGACCGCCTTCAAGATAGAAGTGCCCCAACTGAGGAACACTAAGCACGCCAAAAATCATTCTAACGTTGAAAAAAAAATTAAATCTTCTTCAGTGCGCGACGACAACTCAAGAGAGTGCGACATACAAGTGAATTTTTGTGAACTGTTTTCTCAAAGAGGTATACAATAGTAAATCCTTTTTTTTTTAATTTAAATTTTTATTTCCTTTTGTTAGTTTAAAAGTGAAGAATTGTGTGATTTGTTAAATTTATTTGATAATCGTATAATCAATACAAGTTTACGGGAAATTATTTTAAATTGTTATAGACATCCACGTCATATGAGATCTAGCCTCACTTTCGATTGAAACCATATTTGTCTAAAAACTAAGTGCTGGCTTACAACTTAACTGTGGATTTTAAGATTAATTTGTCACGAGTTTCAAATTCTAGTTTTTTTCTTATTGGAAATTGAAACAATATTTATTGACACGATACTTCACTAAAAAAAGCAGTGACGATTGGAATTTACATCTTGAAAACTAATTTTCGCTTATCTACTGCTTGTATTATAAATGCAAATGCAAATGCAAATGCAAATGCAAATAAAATTGTAATTAACGCGGAAAAAATATTAAATTTACAGCACTAAAAAACAACAAAAAAAACCAAATATGCCGCCAAACGCCACTACACCAACACAGGTGTTGGGTGCTACAACCCCTTGTGCGGAGGAAGCCAACACTCTGAAATCTGGAACTTCTGAAGCAACCGGTGTTCTATTTGAATGCGATGCAGAGACCGTTGATGGTGGTCTAGCCAAGGACATCGAGGGCCTCAAGAAGGCCGAGAAACGCAAGTTGAAACTGGTCTGGAGGAATATCATTGCATTTGGATATTTGCACTTGGCTGCGGTCTATGGCTTGTGGTTGATGCTAACTTCAGCTAAATGGGCTACAATCGGTTTTGGTAAGTGTAAACATTTCAAAGTGTTAAAAGTAAACAAAACAGAGAGTGGTTAACATTAATTCCATTCGTGGATCTATAGTTTACGAATTTAAGCTGATAACGACGGCGTTATGCAATGCCCGAAAGTTGCATAAGTGTCTTATATATAGAGATGACTGCTGCCAATAGGAGATTGCCAAATCCCTCTCTCAATAATCTTTGCCCAAATTACTATAAATAGACGTAATCTAACGCAAAAAAAATACACAACCTGCATATTTTCAAGTTCGATTACACGTCATAAAAGCTCAGATTAGATTATTATATCCTTCAAATCGGGATATGCCAGCAGTCACTCTAAGATTACCTCATGTGAACAGGTAAACATTGCGATAAGACTCAGCAATAAAAAGGTCACGTTTTGCAGAAAGAAACCACGTTATCAAATCGCTAACAGGCTCATAACTCTTGAATCTCTAGATAAAACCTGATTCCCTATAATTGGTGCTATATAATACTAATAATTTGATTATTTTGTTGCAGTACTCGTTCTATACTCGATATCTGTACTTGGAATCACTGCTGGCGCTCATCGCCTTTGGGCCCATCGTTCATACAAAGCCAAATGGCCATTGAGGTTGATTCTAGTTGTGTTCAATACAATTGCCTTCCAAGATGCCGCCTATCATTGGGCACGCGACCATCGTGTACACCACAAATTCTCCGAAACCGATGCTGATCCACATAACGCTACCAGGGGATTCTTCTTCTCTCATGTCGGTTGGTTGCTGTGCAAAAAACACCCTGATGTCAAGGCCAAGGGCAAGAGTCTTGATCTTTCTGATCTTAAAGCTGATCGCATCCTCATGTTCCAGAAAAAGTAAGTTCAACTAAAAATCACACCGAGATAAGCAGAAATTAATCAACAAGATTTTATTCCATACAGCCACTACATGAAACTTATGCCAATCGCGTGCTTCGTTCTGCCAACCATCATCCCGATGTACCTCTGGGATGAAAGCTTTGTCAACGCATGGTTCGTGGCCACAATGTTCCGTTGGTGTGTGTTGTTGAATGTCACCTGGTGTGTAAATAGCGCAGCTCATGCTTTTGGCAACAAACCATACGATGGGTAACGATGATAACCTTTCTAAAAATCACATCATACTTAGCTTGATCTTTGCAGTTCCATTAATCCAGCTGAGAACGTAGGAGTGGCTATTTTCGCTTTCGGTGAAGGATGGCACAACTATCACCATGTCTTCCCATGGGATTACAAAACCGCCGAATGGGGCAACTATTCAATCAATCTAACCACTGCTTTCATTGATTTCTTCGCCAAGGTCGGCTGGGCTTATGATCTTAAAACTGTGTCGCATGAAGTGATCGAAAGGCGTGCAAAGAGAACCGGTGATGGTACCCACCCTACATGGGGTTGGGGCGATAAGGATCTCTCCAAAGACGAAGCAGAAGCCGTTTTGATCAAGAATCAAAAGAAGGATTAAAGTGTGAGATTTATCCAAAGAAAAATGAAAAAAACAGGCAATAAATGCTGTTGTCATCTTTCTTAAAGAGCAATCATAAATCGGGTCCAATTGAGTTTGCATTTTTGTTTCTGAGCATGTAGTCATAGTGTAGGTGTTAATGAACAAATTGATATTTATTATAAAAATAGGCTTAAGATATTAAATGAAGAAAGAAGTATTGAGGAAATAAAAATATTCACACAATTTTTTTATACAATGTAATCGACTCACTACTCTTTCAATTCAATAGAACAAGTGGTATACTTGAAATTAATCAGATTAAGGGCTCGCCTTCGCTATTCAAAGGGAATATTCATGAACTATGTATGTATTCCCCAAGTGTATACGTGTCCAGCCAATTCCGTCTTTACTCTTTAGCGCCCTTATATCGTCCTGAAAACATTACTTGGACCATGTCACGTAAGCCAATTCTCATCCCTTATTTTAACTTAAATTACAAGAGAAAAAAAGCTAATGTATATTCTCTTTCCTTGTTCTTTTGCAAATCTGAAATTACTACACGAATTCTCTTCTTTTTTTCTTTTTCTTTCTCTTACGTTAACAACCTTCTCTGTAATCTTAGAAATGCTGAATATAACAGCTCACTCATCTCACTCACACTCCCCACAAATTTTATTATGGTTTTAATGACTGTAACATGAAGCTGTCATATCGGATGATGTTTTTGGATATATGCGTTGCAGTGCTCAACTTTATCGTCAAATCGAAATGAATGCACGTGCAGTACATGATAACTAAAATATTTACTTAGGTGGCGCTACAGTTCAGGGTGAATGTGGGCCTTAACCAAAAGGCTTCTCCAGTTAGCCCAGGCTAAGATAACCGCCTCCAGTTACGCACTCCAAGTTGGTTGAGGTCCCCTTCTACTGATGCGCGCTATCTTAGGCGAGGTTTTCCTCTATTGCGTTATTTTTCGGATAAGATTTGAAAAGCGTTCCGAACCGAAGCGTCGGTGTCCATTCGCTCTAAATATCTTAGCCATCTTAAATGACCAATACGTAGTTTTTTGATCAGGTCGATATCGCTGCATAGTTTCTTTTATTCGTTGTTGAATCCCCTCCTCCAAAGTCCACGAGTATCAAATAATTATCAAGGTCAACTTTGTCAGAGATCCGTGTAAAAGGCTCAGCGGTAAATTATAACAAAGTCCGTCCTAATGACCTGAAGTGGTACGTTTACAACATTTCATTTTAAGACACCCTGTATGCAATCAGTCTCAGCACAGCCTCACTTTTACTTGGGTGCTGGAGCTTGCTGCTTATTTCAGTTTGAATTGAATTATACTCGCGGCTAAAGGAGACTCCATTATGAGTTTGATTTCGGAGTTTTCTTTCTTCTAGACAGGAGAACGACTCCCATCTCCCCGAACCAAATGGTCAAGCACTTGACTCACAAGTCACAACATTAACATATCGAAACTTTGTGTGCTTATCCTGTTTAAAACGAGCTCACCACAGCGTGTCTTCTTTTGGTCATTGACGAGTTATACATTGAGCCAACTGTCAGGTCAAGCTCATGTCATCTTAACTGCGTACCAACCAAAACGAGTCCTAATTGGCTATCCGGGCTGCAGCATCAGTTCGTGAACAACTGCTATGAGAACCATTCTATAAGCGTGGCTTGTGGCTCATTCTTAATCCTCTTCCATTAGACCAATTTATTTAAGAGTTTGCAACTTAAAGCTCACTTAGAATAAGCCAATAGAAAAACTGCTTTCCAAGTCCGCAGGATACACGCAAATCTTAATTAAATACTTAAGCAATGAAGTAACAACAGACTTCTCTAACTTTTATAGACCGTTCACCAGCCATTTTCCACATAACTTTTAGCCGATGCTGAATATGAAAAGTTTTTTCATTAAAAATAGAAAAGCAAATTAAAGCCATTGCCAATTGTTTTATTACCGCTTTTAATATGGAAGGAAATTATAATCTATTATTGACCATTTTGAAACGTAATCAAGCAATTAAAGAAATTTAATATGCGTTATATGCTTCTTAGTAATATATTTTTTGATAAAATCTTCACAGCTACACCTGCAAGATTAAATTTAAATTTAATTCACATATCGCAGCAGACAGATGATGAATGGAATTTTCTACGAAATACTATAGAAAAACCCTGTTTGGGTTTTTTCTTAATCTTATCAAAGTTTGCAATCGCTAGCGTGAGATAAAATTTGCCCGCTTTATTGTTTTATAAATGAAAAGGTTAATGAATAGCAATTGAAAAATCCTCTATCTCCCAGTATGCCCATTTTAACGATTATCCTTTTTTTAAACCTGAATAATTACATTTTTCATTAATTTAAGAAAGTAGCTAAAGAAAGTTTGACTGTAGCTGAAACAAGTAAAATCAATTCTGAATAATTAGTGCCTTTGGAAATCTTAAAATTTTTCAACTTCATCTCATGATTTAAGACCTTATTTGTCAAGGGAATTTGGCATCTGGCTGAGTCCGTGTAACCCAAGCTCCGCAACCACTATTTTGTGAACATACTCCAAAAGATTAGATAGGATTTTGATAAGGGTTTCGTTACGTTTCTTTGCTTGCTTGATCTTTCAAAGGTCTTTGACAGGGTTAATCATCAGTGAGGGAACTGCGTATTTACTAGTGTTCTTACGATGTGAGCTATACCTTGTCTTCTTCTATTCGATGGTATGCATAGACAAGCGATTCGTTTAATAAAAGATCCCGAATTCAAAACCAATCTTCAGCCATTGGTCTAAGAAGCTTCAAATCCACGGTTTGGAAAATTCTATCGAATAGATAACAAAGCTCTAGTCAAGAGGATTTTTGAAACTCATTTTTAAGTCAAGGGAGTCTGAACCGTCATTATGAAGACCGGGAAGTTAATTAATTGAGCTGTAAACTGCAGCACTTCCAATGTCAACTTTCTAGAACTCAATATCAGCCGCATTTTATTATCGCCGATGATCCATATAGATCATTGGTTTTGTACGCATTAAAACAACAACACGAGATCCTGTTGTTTTTGTAATGCACACAAAACCAATGATCTATATGGATCATCGGCGATAATAAAATACGGCTATTATGAAGAATGGATGAGAGTCAAGTACAATAATGACAAAACAGTAACGTAACATGGTTCGAAAAATCTATGTGTAAGCTTATTTTAATGTCAAACAACGTTCATCATTAACTTGAGAAAAAGTTAACAAGTAAAGATATAAATGTGCGATTTTTTATGGCTTTTGTATTCGTATTCCTTCTACGTGCCTACGAATAATACCCCCTTACCAACCCGCTAAAATATTTCTTTCTAGATTGTGAAACATTTGTCATCTTTGTTCGTTTCTTGATTTTTTTTTACACTTTTCTTCGAATCGAAATCTTAATTCAACAAACAATTAATTTGCAAACACTTTTCATTCTTCTCCCTCCAACTTTATCTCATGTGTTTTATCTCGCTTACACGCCGGCCGGCTGCCTGTTTTTTTGTAATCACCGTGGCATATACAATACAACAAAGCTCACGTGGTCGTGTTGCGTATATATACGTTGCCATGCGATGAGCAGCCGCAGTTAAATGGTCTCTCTTTTTTTTTCTTCTACGTTTTGCTTTGTTTATGAACCGACAATACTTGTAAAGAGGAGAACGAGTGAGGTAGATCAGAATTAGTGCAAAAAAAAAAAAAAACCAAAAACGTACGAGGTTTAGTTGAGAATTTTTGTGTGAAGTAAACGCGTTTGCAGATGAAACATGAAAAAAAAAAAATCGAAGAGATGGGTTGAACGGTCAATGAGGGCAAAACAATTTTCATGCTGTCAATATAACATGACGTTTCAAACAGAACGTGAATCCTATCTGGATTGACCGTTCAACCCATCTCTTCGATTTTTTTTTAACCTCACCTTTAACCTAACCTTCAGGTATGTAGATAAGGACTTTGCGTATCAAGACTATTCAGAGGACGGTATCCGACAACAGACTTTGAGGGCAATTGAGTAGCAAAGCTCTCTCTCGAACTTAAGTAACTCTATATTAGACCCTTATCGTGCCAGTCCTGTTTTTTGTCTCTGATGCATGGACTTTGTTAAGAGTAGATGAGTTTATCCTCTATTTGTTTTGAGAGAAAAATCCCGTCTGTGAACCACAGTGAGTAAGAATGTTGATATGGATGTCGATATCGACCTAGTCAAAAGAGTCTAGATGCAAGGAATAACATAGCTGGGACTTGTTAAGCCGATGAACATCACCGCCAGTAGAGTCTTCTGATCTGGTGGCGAACGCAGAAACTAGAAGCAGCTAAATTCGTCGCTAAAGCTAGGAAGCTTGTATGAACAGAATGGAAAGAATGCACTTGGGACTGACAAGGAGTAAAGGTTGCGGCTTCTAAATTAGAGCACGGGAATATGGGGTAAATAGAGGAAAGGCGAAGGAGATTCGGATGTGCATGGGTTATATAGATCAGGGAACCTAAAGCTTCACATCTGCTCGTATTGTATAAGTATGAGTATGACTAATGAAAGAATCCCTATATTTGATGGAACGTTCAAAAGTAAGCTTAAGCGTAAACTGATGGGTACTCGAAGGGATCAAATGCAACTGGCTACTTCACTTAAGTACTGCTTATGAAAGAAAGGATAAAAAGTGAGAGACAGGAAATATTTCATCGGCATTCAATCTAGCCTATGGACTTTGGCGACGACCCTGTCTCTTATATTTAAGTCTTAATGCAAATATTTCAAATCTATCTATTGAAAAATGTGCAGTACAGTTTTTGGTACACCAGACCAGCGAGTGAAAGTCTTATGAGTTGAGGTTAAATTAGAATGGGTAAAGAATTTTTTGCATCGTTAGGGGAACCTGGACATTTAACAACATTTTTGACGAACGTCTAAAACTGGCGACTGCATTTCGCATGCTCCTAACCTTTGAAGTCAAGACATTTGGAAAAGTATAACGAATTAGGTAACTTATAGACGTTTGCTCCTTATTCGATCATTTAAACAATGAACTCTGTTGATCGACAGCTCTAATTCACGTTTATCTTAGCTGTAATTGAGAAAGCTGTGCATTATTGTAAAGTCTAGCTGCGCAGTAAATATTTTTTGCAATTCTCTTCGCAAGCATTTTTAAATAGGCATGTAGAGAAGAATAAATGAGGAAATGAGCTGCAATTTTTCACTCAAAAAAAGGGGAAATGAGGACACCTCCATGGACATGTAGTAGTAATTCAACTGAATCTTATGTTTAAACTCAAAATCATTTCGGAATTGTGTGCGATGGCAAATACCAATTTTCAACCCTAAAATCAGTGAAAAATAGTGCAAAAGCTTCCCTCAGCCCTTTTAAATACATAATTTTGAACTTGTTTGTATAAGGGAAAACTTGTCTGTATCTTGTTTGAGTAGTCGGTGATCACATAAATAATATCTACTCTTTGGTGTTTTAGCTATTTTCTTCTTCAACTGTACATCCACGTATCTGTACACGGTGAACTTGCTTTCTTCGCATTCGTAGGTCAAACCGGACACGGGTCGGTAAATATTGCAACGGAGCAAGTGGGCAACAAAACGGATAAAAAAAAGGTATCTTAGTTACATTTGGATAAAATAAAATCGGAAAACTTAGCAATCAAGTGTGATTTTCAGTGAAAAGTGCGATTGTTAATTGGTTTTTGTTACAAGAATAGTTGAAAAGTTTAAACTGTTAAATTAAAAAAAAAAAAAAAAGAAAAACCGTCATAAATAAAGGTAAGTGCGTATATCTACAACCATATGTAAACATGTATATTAACGCAGAACTAGATAAATACAAATGTATCTTGTCCATTACATAATTTGGCGGAATATTTTATTGTTAAAACGACGCGCTAAATCAGTGTGTATCTTTTTATCATTTCTTTTTTGTTCTATGCTATCATCTCGATCTCACACTACAGATGTAGCGGTTCAAAGTAAATTACTATGATCGTGTCTTGCCCCGGTTGTCATTGACACCTTTTGCAAAGTTTTTAATTTAGTGAAATTGACTTCAATTGTGTGTGTTTATCCACATAAAATTATTCTGCAGTTTATTCGCCATCTGTCAGTTTGACGGATGAGATTTTTTTTTTACTATCTATCATTTTGTATGACGACATCACGCCATATTTTGCGAGAATTTTATTTGGTCCGAGCTTTTTTTTTTATTTGAAATTCTTTTCATTTTTTGTGTTGTACGCTGATTGAGAGAACTGAACACGTTTCTTTTTACACGTTTTCGGTTCGCCGGTTAACCAATGTCCACAGTGAAGAATCAGCTGATGCCGCTTGGTTTTTGGTCATCGCTCTCTTTGTTAAGAGAATTTTTGTGCACTCCCTGCTTACAGCAGGTTAATTTTTTTTTTTGGAAGTGTAAAGTGCTGCCAGTTGACAGAAAGATTAATTGTTCTTTAAATGCGCATAAATACGTATGCATATATTTGAATAAACTGAACATATGGGACAGTGTGAGATTGAAAATTGCATTAGAACGATGTAGATACACAGCTTTCTCTGAACATTGAAAAAAAGGGCGGAAAACGAAAGGGATATTTTTAAAAGATGTTCCATTAGCTTGTAGGTAGCAAATGTTCGCGAGCCAGCGAATTGTGATTAGGTCTTCGAGTACTCAAAGTCGAATAAGTCACAAATCAGGCATTCGAGCTGCCTCCAATTCGTAAACACCTGGCAATGTAGAAGGAACCGAGATAGTAGACAAATTGGCTCGGAAAGTATCTGCACAAATTACAGAAGATATTCGCAGACTTTAAGGTAAGCGAACTAACACCACCTGGTCTGCTTGAGGTGACTGTGTTATAGCTAGCAGTTTGGCCATAAACTGCCTCGCACTGACTAGGAATAGAAACGACCCCCGTGCAGCACTTTTGTGCACTTCTTCCTAACCTATGTCACAAATTATTTTCCAAGCATGATTCAAGGAGTGTTGCTTGGATGTCCAAACAAATATGAATAGGTACAGACACTGTTTTTGCCTTGCTAATTTATCAGCTGATAAGTGGAACGAATCCCTCCTTCACTTAGTTGAAAGTAGAACTGTTGCGCTTGATTTTTCAAAAGCATTTGATAGTGTTTGGGATCATGCATTTTTTGTGAAAAATGTGTTCAAACCCCGCATCATTATCCATGAATGGTACTTGCATCGCCAAAACCTAAAGACTCTTCGGGAATATCATGATGAGAGATTATTGGACAAGGTTAAGTATCCTTACATAAAATAGAGAGTAATGGGCAGATTCATACAAACGCATACAAAGATATTTTAACAAACGTATGCTTCCTTGGCAATTCGAACACGAAAATATGTCAGAGATTGGCTTGAAGAATTAGTAGTCAAGTTGACCCCCACAATCTTTAGATTTCTCAATGCCATTGTGAATTTCTTCGCGATTGTCCATATTTTGAGCGATCCACTCTGTCGGGATTGAGTGGTTAGGGAAACTGCATCGTAGGAAACATGGCTAGAAGATTAGGCATCTTAACAAACATTCTATAGAAGAAGAAGAAAAATAATCTATAGACCATTCCTTATGCCGCGTCTTTCTTACATGGGCCCGAGATTTTTCAATAGCTTGGATGACCTTTACCTCAAACCTTTGACATATCTAAAAAGATGCATCATATCGTCAAAGTAGTTTTGTTAGTTACGTTCTCTATTACGGACATTTAAGGGCAATCTTGGCTGTGAAATAGAATTGCACTCGAGAAAAATCCATTTCTTTCCTGTAAGTGAACAAAAATTTTAATCCCAAGGAACTTGTCAAGAAAGCATCACGGGCGACCATAAACTTAAGCGTATTAAAATTGAACGGAAAGTACGAGTATCTTTGTACGGTCTGACTATTAAATTAATTATCTCAAATTTGCAAATCGATTGTACATACTTAACAGTACATGAATACAATTTGTTTCTAATTTGGTATAATCTACCGCCTGCTTAATGATGTAATATTTACCAGATGATAATGAAACTAATTTAACATAGGGTACACAAATCCAATGTTGTAGTCAGACTTGTAGTTTTGTGGAAATCTATTGACTTTAAAATCTTTACTCTGGCGCTGACAATAGAGAACAGTGTTCTGTCAATCTGCTGTCAAAGTTTTCCCACGGATTTTCAATAATTAAAACATTTGTATGCTTCGTGCTTAATAGATACACAGGGTCGGGTATACCATGTAGTATTTTTTCAAACTATAAATATTTGTCTAGTTAATCTCTTTCAAACGATTTGTTTGTTAATCTCAAACACTTGCACTTTAAAGCATTCATTTGAGAGTTTACAAGCAAATACAAACAGAAGCAAATACACCACAAGGCATTCTTAACAGATGAGTTCTGTAAATATGTACAAGTACCTTACCTAGCAGAGGAATGAAAATTAGGCCGTCCCGTTGATATAAACAAACAAGGCTATAAGAAACTTTCGGTCAACAATGTTTAGTGCTACAATTTGCGTACTTTTCCGTTTATCAGCTTTAAATTATGTTTTATTCATTTTATTTATTTTGTACAGTAGATTACGTCTGCAGCGTGTACGCGTACGTAATAATAGCATGCGTCATCTAGACATGGCGTATTTTCAAGATCATGGGGTTGATGGTGTTTGATTATGTTCGCTATAAACTTATATATATTTGTGTAGGGGAATACCTACAACAAAATTAAACTAATGGTTTGTAAATAAATGCGTGTACGGACTTTCTCAATCAAAACGTCGTGACACTTATTCTGGTTCGAAAATAGGAGTCCTGCCTTGCTGAATACAGTTTGTTGAAGGAAAACCTCTAAAGGCTTCTGTTAAGCAGTGTGAACTTTGACAATAACAGCTAAGACTTTTCCAACTCGATCAAAATGATGTGAAGGGGGTAGGATCATCATCTTTTGCTATCCTCCGTCGCTGACTCCATTTCATCTGAATTCTCAGGCGGGTCCAGAAGACGCACTATGTGACCAGGCCATCGGAATATAGATCGTTTCTTTCGGGGAAGTAGTTGCTCAACATTGAGTTTATCTTCGATCTTTGGGAGCAACACCACAAGGGAATCGCTTGTGTCCGCGATCTTATTTTTTCGGTCACTACCTAGATTTCATGACCAGTGGTGCTGATTGGATTGGATATTGAGCATTGACACTTAGTTCAGCCTTGCTTATAACAGATCGACTTAGTTCTTGCAAAATTAATTCAATTAATTCTGCTCTATTCGTGATTGAGCAACTCTGTATCCTTTGGATTGGACTCTTTCGACGATATTTAAGTTCCATCCTCTGAGCCGGCGGATAGTCTGTCTTAACAATTGGTTTGCTTGTGGTTCTGATGATAATTGAACGTGATATATGGCACTATGTGTACTTCTAAAAAACTGTGTTCCATCCGAATTTTCAACGAGTACCTACAAGGGGGAATACCATTACTTGAAAAGTATTCTAAAGCTTTTGGTGTTGATTACTGTAACAATAGCTTCTCTAGTTCTTATCGCTCTGACGTGACTTAATCTCATGGTTGACGTACTTAAGTTTTTGAGTTTGACGTAAGTAAGAACCTACGTTAAACATTTTCCGTTCATTGATCTTTCCTTTTATGGCTTGCATCAACCTTGAACTTGACTCCTCTCAATGTTACTTTCCATATAGGTAAGAATAATTTCATAGTTCTATGTGATTCTGACCCCAAAGAGATAAGAAAAATCACACTACGATGTCGCCTGTTACACCGCAATCGCATTGCTCAGCCATTTGCCGATATATGTAACACTGCGGTTTGCATTTTCAAATGCAAGTGCATTGAAACAAATCTAAGTGCAAGGGTAATCTACAAATCTCTTAATGAAATAATACATGTAAAAACACAAAGACAAAGCGCTTTATGTCGGGTCTCAGTGATTGCATTCGTTTTCACGCTCAAAGCACTGCCAGCCAACACGTGACTTGGGAGAAAATAAGCGCGCAATACCCCCCATTTGCGACTTTAAAACTCGCCATACTACGCAAAGCATCGAAGGAAGCTTGCAATGATCTCGGTATAAAGTGGCTTTGTGAGTTTATTGGTCAAATGCAATCTTATTTGCCGTGCAAGACTAGTTTTCTTGTGGTAATAGGATTTTATCGGGGAAAGTGGTTTTCTTTTTTCGTTCCTCTTTGGATTGATATTTTCTATAAGTTGTTGGTTTTCCTCGGAGGAAACTCAAAATTTTGTTTTTCATTATGCAACACATACAAAACTGGTCTATTTAGATTGACTGTGTTACAAACACAGTCTGTACAGTAGGATGAATAAAATCGCCACCACCTTAGAATTTAGTTGTAAAAGTATATAGTTACGAGAAGCCTTTATGAAGAGAAAATATTGCCGAACGAGCTAAGAAACCCTTAGTAGGACCATAGCGGCCCTAATGTGTGGAGTAAAATGTGGGGCATACCAACATTCTAATGCTTCACCGCAGCCGCAGACTCGACGAGTGTAGGCCTCAAACAATTCTACCATAACACATGTGTTATTCGATAGAATTTCACGAGATTGAGACCACAACTAGCGTCGTAGCTTCACCGAGATCGAAGTTATACTGCGTTTCCAGACTCGGCGAAACGAACCCAAAACGGCGGCATTCCCCCCTCAGTCACACACCATGCATCACAGTCCCCACTCCGTATAACAAATTTTTTGATCCTTTGGCTATCGAGTGGTGAAATTGAATTTTGGATGTAAGTATACGATAAATTTGGAGCCGGAATAAGAAACTGTATCCTCCGAATGGTAGTGACTTTTTTTTTTAAACCCAACTGTATTGGGAACTCCTATAAAAAATTTTATCAAATCGAAAGAAATAGAAAATGTTATCGATACGCAATTTGAATAAAAATATATCTAAATGCGTTGTTGATTTTGAATCACCTATCTGTAGGTAATCATATTTGGTCTATGTGTTCCAATCATGGCGTCAAATGGCCGACAATGTTTTCTGGAATTAAGCAGTTATCGAATATTGCGCTTAAGTTTAAGGTAGCTGAAAGCTTATGAATTCACGTGATAAATTGTGTTGGAAGTGCCGCTACGGAAAAGTTCTTCGATGGAAGTAGTAGAAGAGGTAGTTTTCCTTCTTTGGTGTGGTTACGAAATCTCTACTTGACTGGAACTGAGTTGACATTGGCTGCTTGTAAAGTTCGTTGATCCAACGTGATCAATGTTGTTATCACTTTTTTGATTTGGAATTTGGTTCAATCTTGTTCTTGTTAATCTAACCACCGCACTATTATATCGTTGACGGCTGTGTAGTGGCCAGTTAAGGGGGTCGCCTTTCTTTTGGATCCTGTCACGTGGTCTGTTTAAGATTCGAATATTCCACGCACCAATCCGAAGCGAAGTTTATTGTCGATACTCTTTGCACTTCGACTCTCCTTCTGAGGACTTGAGACCCATTTCAATAGCACCGTTAGCACTCATTCATAACACTTATCGGAACTTCACAATTAAAAATTGTACGACTTTAGTAACAACACAAGTATCTATATAATCGATTAGATAGTTTGACTTTAACTGCAGTTGATACAATATCAACTACCTATGATTTATTGTAAAATGCAAATTTTAATTGGAGCTATTAATATGATTACGAATGCTTCTATGTACAATGTGTAACCGGTCTATGAGCACGAGTAGAACTGAACTTCATACTTTTAGGGCTGAACAAAACCTCAAAATAAATCCTTTTATCGTAGACATTGATTACTTTTAGGATTTCTATAAAAAGCAAATAAGTCATCGGTATTAAGAATTTTTATTACTGGAATTCCGTACGTATTCCCAGTCGTTAAATGACGCAAATTGCTGTCTATTCCCACGTCAAATTTCATCTAAACGCACAAGCCAGGCGCACAGTGTCTTTCAACTAGCAAACAAACATTTATAATTATCCTCACTGATTCGACTTTAACCATTGGAAGGTCAATTTTCCAGCAAACTCTAGCCTTCGACTTTAGTATTTTCGAAAATATATAATTCAGATTAGATTTCTGTCGCTGTGGTATATATTTTTGTCATAAACTTGTATCTAGGTATTGGGCAATCAAAAGTGTGAAATCAAAGAAAATATTTACTGCCAGGAGTGCCATATCTTTCTTTGTGGCAAAAGTATCTCATTAATTAAAGCCACTTGAGTGGTTGCTAATAAATGATTATCTATGTCTTGGGGCATGTTGATCGCTGTTTTGTTTTCGGGGATGAGGCTTTGAAGTAGGTGGATTATGATAAGAGCGCGTGAACGGGAGAGTTCAAAAGTTGTTGAGTATTTTTCCGTACATTAAGGAGTGTGCCATATGCAAATATAGTTTTGGACATATCACTCACTATCCCCTGGTGGCTGGGTATCACTTTGTTGACATTGGATGACCTATGAAAACCGGTTTTGATCTGTAGCACCAGACATTTTCCTGATAGAGAAGTTCTCATCTTTAGAATTGAATGCTGATCGTGAGCAATTGGTCGGTTCAGACAACAGGAAGTTTACATATTGCAATTGGGTTACTTACTTAACGGCCTCTGCCTGAAACACTGGAGTCTTCCATACTCTTCGATCCTAGGCACGCAGTTTCCAGTTCTCCAGACTAAGCGCTATCTCTCGAACCTGGGGACTGTAATTCGAAGATCCCCTTGGCTGGGTCATTATTGTCTATTCGCTTGATGTGGCCAAGCAACAATTTGATGTGGAATTGTTCTCTGTTCTGCTTTGCTGCGCCCTATAGTAGAACTGGCGGGATCAGTGTTTTGTAGAGCATACTTTTCGTTTTCCAGGTTTAAAGTTTTGAACTCATCGAGAGTAAGTCTTCGTCGAATTTCCACTAGGGTGTGATATAATGGAACGCTAGGAGCAATGGATGGTGTCGAATATTGTCTGGACTGATTCGTCGAAGATAGTGCCTTTCGTGTTAACACCTTCCCTTCGTATTATCTGTTCCACCACGAGATTAAAAAAATCACATGAATGCAAATATCCTGACTCAATGTTAATTATCCCGGTGCATGTTTATAAAAGTTCAGAACAGCTGTATCAAAATGGCAATTTTTCCCGCTTGGTTTCCAGCATCAGGTGACACAGTTTGATTAGCCGGGATCTAGAATTCAGTCATCGCCCTGAGGAGCTCAAGATAAGGACTACTGTCATATGCGGTTACGAGTCTCGACTTGAAATTCATCTTTTCTAGAATTTGCTTTAGTGTGAAGAATTAGTCTATCGTCGATCGGGCGGGTCGAAAGCCACAGTGGTACGTGGCGATAAGTGTGCTGCAGAAGGTCTTCAGTGTTTCATACAGTACGTGGAATACGATCTTTCATACGACATTTAGAAGGTAGGAAAAAGTGAAAGTGATGGAATCCTCACGTACTAAGGATGCCCCACCAACGCTTGTCAAAAACTGTGAGGCTGAGGAAACTGAGCACAACAAGACCACCAGGCATCCTCAACTTATTTTCTAGGCTCCTGGCTTATAAATTACATTATTATAATGAGTTCAACGAATCGACGATTCTATCTAGAAAAAGCTTTCAAGAACAAAGCTTGTATATTATCCATTACCTACGTTACTATTGGAAATTAATTTTAATTCAAATCAAATTAGATGTCTGTGAAATCACTTTAATTGAGCTAATTGTTTTGAACTGCTTATCATTTATTGAACAAATAATCCTAATGAATATACAAATCTACTTAAAAATCAGGGACAATTAAAGCTTCTTCGGTTATGGACTTCTGACTTTAGACCGCCCAAAATGGTCTTGATTTAGTCATTATTTCATCGGAGGCAGTATTCTAAATCAATACGTAATCAAGAATGTTATTTCCGATTTGAACGACAAGGGTGCTATTCTTTATTCATTCCGATTGTTTTGTGAATGAAAGAGGTGGTTTTCCATTCACTCGAAATTATCTATTTATATTGTGATTCTTTATTTATTTACGTAGAAAATATTCCAAATAGAATTCCATTTAAACTGGCTCATCGGTAAACTGGTCATTAACTAAAAGCAGCTACCATAATTGCGTTTTTGTTTGGAAGAAGAGAGTAATAAAAGCAACGCCGCCACACAGTTAGCGTGATGATAAACACTCTATGTTCATCTCGAATAAATACACTTTCAAATGGCGAAACAATTATCCAAATTGATAAAGCAATTTTCAAAATTATTTCAAACATGTTTACCTCTATTCTCTATGTTTATTTAAAATAATCTCGAAACGAAGATTTCTGGCACTTTTCTCGTGCAAAAAAGCTATACGTAGTTTGTGCTTCACTATATTGAAAAAGTTTAACTAGAGGACTTGTCTTGTAGTCACAACTGCCTCTTGCAACTTGTCAACAGTACATTTTTAAATCATATCATATTCAACCCACTAAACCAAGCATTGCACGGTCAATAAGGCTTCCGAATCACAGCAGCGTGTTTCAGACGGAAGTCCTAGCAATCGCCGAGGCCTCGCGTGAACTATCACAACAGTCATTCTTAAGAAGTCACATTAACAATCAACAACAATCAGATCCAGAACTGTGAAACGCTGCAACAACGAGCTTAAAGCACTCAGCGCTAATCATAACGCCACGCTCATCTGGGTCCCGGGATATAAGGGCATCCACGGGAACGAAAAGGCGGACGAGCTCGCAAGAACAGGTTCGGAGATGGATCTGATAATGGCCGATGACTCAGTCCTGCCCCCATTAGAACTTCAAAAGTCTAGCATCACCGTGAAATCCATAAAACTCGCGAACGAGAGATGAACCTCACTTACAACATGCCGCACCTCAACAACACTCTGGACAGAACTAAATAAAAAAAAAAACAAAGGAAATCATCGCACTCAACAGAAGTCAATTATCACTTATAGGTATTATGACAGGTCACAACCCGCACCTAAAGAGAATGCGTTTGAACACATAAACTATGCAGAGGATGTGGCGACACAGACGCTGAGAAGGACACATTCCACCTCCTATGCGAGTGCCCTAGCCTTAGCAAAAACCGAAAGATAATCCTCGGAGAACATTTCTTCAGTGATCTGGGCGAACTGTCAAGCAAGCCACCGAGAACCATCCAACAATTCCTTTGGAACTCGGGATGGTTCAGGGAGGCCAACTGAAAATAATCTAACATCTATTCCATTTACTTTAGGTATCCCACACCACATCGGGGAACACAATGGATCCATTGAGATCCGAGTGAGGTTGTACACAAATGCAACCACCCCTAAAACCTAACCTAACTAACCCACTAAACATAATTGGTATACAATTGGCTCAAGGATTCTCACAAATGGACAAGACAACGCAGAAGTCATGCGAAAACCTATATTCTCATATTCCTAAGGTACCTAACCTACTCACTTGCAGTGTAGCGATAGATTTCAATCTTGGCTGCAGGTCCTTAATTGTAACAGAGATGTGCGGATAAATGGAACTGTCCTCTGCAATGAACATCGATCAGTCTTTACCGATAATTGTAGTCGTAAAATTATTAAGAGAGTAGGCTTTAGATGGATTCGAGTTTAAACATTGTTTTTTGTAGTCCTTTCGATTTATATACAAATCCATTTAACTCGGAATCATTATAAGGTCTCGAAAAAGCCACAGACCTTAAGACACTCACAAAATATAGCGATAAGCACACACCACTACAATCAGCGCATTTAGAAGAACCCTGACACCAGTCCTCCTTTTTTTCTGGAACTATACTCTAAACAAATAGCAGGAAAGAGTGCTCTATGACTGTAAGTGTCTTATTTCTGGACGAAGGGGGAATTAGTGACCTCCGTCACGCTAGTAATATCGCTAGACGGGTGAAACTAAAAATAAAAATCTATTCCGAATCATGACTTTTACTTAAATAGAAATAAACTTAAATACATCGATTTTCACAGAATTGATGAAGGGGTATGTTCCGGAATCGATTCAGAAGAATCTGCCATCGCTTGGTTAGTATAATTTTCAAATCACTGCAGTGTGTTTCAACCGAAAGTTTTTGCTAAAGTCGAGGCGCAACTGTAGGTATGTTACTCAAATGTTAGATTTACCTACACGTTTCAAACTTGCATATAAAATTTAATCGAATAGATTAATGAAGATCAGCTGTCAAAAACCTTAAACAAAACGTCAAAAATGTACTTGAAAGTC
This sequence comes from Criorhina ranunculi, assembly GCA_951813785.1. Lineage (NCBI taxonomy): Eukaryota > Metazoa > Arthropoda > Insecta > Diptera > Syrphidae > Criorhina > Criorhina ranunculi. Next base: position 2,463,576 of record OX638381.1, read on the forward strand.
ACTGTCAAAGAATGTAACACAGCTCCAAATCTTTTGACAAGCTTTGACTCATATCTCGTTTGATGTCAAACATTAAAAAATGAAACGACTGTTTATCATTAATTTTACATAAGTTATGATCCCCTTTGGGTAGCTTTGCTTATTAATTCTTGAGGCATACGAGCTACTGCAAAATCAATGATGCTAGATGCACACGCAAAGCATCACAATGAACAGCATTCCTAATAATAATGAAAATTTAGTTCATGTGTCATAAATGAATTTTACAATAGCTGTCACTCTACGTATTGTTGTGCAAAAGAATTGCTAAAATGAGATGTGTTTCCTTTTATTATCGCCAAATTTGATTGCACCACAATGAATCCATTTAAAGGTCTGATGCTTGACATAAACGGTTTGCAATTGCTATACGCGTAGTTCTTATTTGATTTAAATTTTAAATTGGGCTTTACAAACTATATACTGTGTATTTTATATAGTATTTATGTATAACAAGACTAGATGGACGACTATGTATTGAATTGAGGTAGGTAGGTACGTTAAAATATTCTGTGACGGGGCTTTTGTTAGGTGAATGTCTAATTGAATATCACAGTGCAACACAACACATCCAAGGAATGATAGATCACTGCAAGATTACTCATCTTCGATGGGGAGTTCTCGGTACTATCCCAGTCTTGATTGTAAGAAGCTTGAATTCTGCACTGTCTAAACTATATCTTGGCTTTGTAGTTTAAATTGATTATTTACTTCCGCTTGTCTGACGTTTGATGATAAATGAAGAATAGCGCTCTGCATGAGTTCCCACACACAGATCTTCTATGACCTAAGACGACAAACGAGGCGATACGACACCACCTTGTGGGCAGCCTTTTCTTATCGATATCGGCACAGAGACTCGGTGAGAGGAAGATGTGATTCTCCGGCTTTCAAGTATTTCTCTGAAGAGTTTACGTTTAACGCACTATCTGGTGCCAACCACAATTGCCTAAAAGATAGACGGATAGAGATCAAGTTGTTTGAAGGAGTGCCCGCAACGAGTTGTTGACGTCATGGTCCACTGGATACTTAATGCACAATGTTCCGGGACTCTTTCCTTGTGAAAGCCTACAAAGATGATGCGAGACGGCACAAGCTGCCGAAATCAAACGAAGCGACGTTGAAGCGAATTGCGCTTTTGGAGACCCTTCACATCTGCTGTTGGGCATATGCCAATGTGGCTGAAAGCATTTCTTGGTTGACCTAATGGTTCATATTCATCTATCTTTTGCATAAATGCAAAGATAAGGGCCCAAATTATACATAAATTAAGTAATATTGACGGGCATGGGCACTCATTCGTTAAGGTCGTATGCAATTCGCTACACAACTTGGTATTTTTGTTAAATTTCACATCTACATATGTTAATAAGTATTTAATGTAACTACCCTTTAAAAAAAAAAAAAATTAGCAACTTTGAATGTGCTTATGGTATAATGCAATGTGAATTGAATTCGAATGCTTTCATGGAAACCTTTTTTCTTCACCTCGTGCATTCGGAAAGGTTACTTAATTTTGTAGAAGGGACATTTGTAAACCAAATACTATATACATACATTCTTGTCGAATTTTGAAATTCAATGCCACTGCATTTGACCGTGAAGTAGAAATACAATATATCTCATGGAATTGTAGTATGTAAATATTTCTTTCGCAAGTTTAATTCGTATTCTCATACTAAAAACAAATATTTTAAACAGTCAGGTAAAATGCAGCTCTAAAGGCAATTTGAAATGAATACTCTTGTCAGTAAATTGGAAGGTTTCAGGCAACAGGTGTTCGGTATATTACAAGTCTTACAATCAAAAGACAGAAGGACGATTGTGGTCCATTTTTTAGATTTTTTTTTTTAAATTATTTAGAAATTTGTTGAATTCATTTGATAATTAGTGAGTGCGTTAGCATAAACAAAAGTAGAGTTATAAGCGAAAGCAAAATTATAAAATAAAAAATGAAAAAACAAAACAACAAATAATAAGACTTTACAACCGTTAGTTCAAACCTACTTACATTATTTCAAAATTAATGAAATTTCATAGATAATTTACCTATATTGCTTGAATAGATATTATTGTACTTTTTTTTTAACTAACCTTTGAAACAAGAAATTGTTCAGTCATTATAAAATTAAATTTTTATCTATTCAAGTGCAGGTAAGTACCTGTTGTTATAAAGTTTCTAGAAAAACATTGAGTTATAAGAATTACAATATATTCGATGTAGACGTTGTAAACAACTTTTTGTTTTAAACAAATGAGAGTTTGAAGCAGATAAAAATTATTATTTAATTGTTCCTTCATGCACACATACGTATAAGAAAGTCACTTGAGTATATACATATGTGTTCATGTTAAGTTTTTTTCCTTTTTTATAGCAATAAAAACTCTTACGTACCATAAAAATCGAAAAGGGCAAACCATTAAGCACGGCCTTCGACTAGATCGTTGACGTGTTTCTTTGTTTATTGGGGTGACTTGCTTGCTTATGACGGCGCTACAGTTTAGAGGTGAACCTGGGCTCAAACAACAAGTGTCTCCAGCCAGCTCGATTGTTAGCTAGCTGTCCAGTTTTGCATGCCAAGTTGATTGAGATTTCTTTTCACTTGCGTTCCCCACCTGAGTCGGTATCTTTCACTACTGCGAGGTATATTGGGCTTAAGTTAGGTTAGGTTAAAGATATGAAAAATTCACTCCAAGCTACGCCCATCAACATCCCGGTCACGTGGGTTGTGGTATCAAAACGGCGCATCACTGCTACTTCTGTCTCTGGTAGGCTCACCAGTTTCAACCACTTCTACTTACCTACCTAGGTTAAAGGGGCTGTCAGCACACTTAGACCAATGGTAGATTCGTTGGATCTTAGAAAGATACCCTTTAGCTACTCGTTTTTGATGAGGCGTAAGAAGTTCTTGGCATTCTTATAGTAAAGGGTGGTTAAATTTTAAGGGCCGATGTTGAATGTGAACCACACCTAAACGTCAAGTTTTTTTCTGCATTTCATTTGACATTTCTCAATTTCAGACTAACTCAATTTGAACCATGGAAAGATACACAGTCGAGCAACGTGTTAAAGTTATTCAGGCTTATTATGAAAATGGGCGTTCAAATCAAAATGCATATCGTGCACTTCGTGATTTTTTCGGTCAATTTAATCGTCCAAATGTGCGTACGTACAATCGGAAAAATCGTGCAAAAATTTGAGCAAACCGGGTCTGTAGGAGATGTAAAAAAACACCAGTGCATGCTTGTACAGCTCGTACTGCAGAAAATATTGCTGCTGTTCGCGATAGTGTTCCTGAAGTGTCGTCCACCTCAACTCGTCGTCGTGCCCAACAATTGCACCTCTCACGCTCGTCGTTGATGAACATAGCATAAAGACTTGCATTTACGCGCTTACAAGGTGCAATTGACTCAAGAACTAAAGCCTCTTGACCATTTCAAGCGTCGTCAATGGTCAGAATGGTGGCAAGAAATGGCAACAGTGGATGATCAATTTTCGAAGAAAATCATCTTCAGTGATGAGGCACATTTTCACCTCAGTGGATATTTTGTTCCATACATAATTGAACCATACCAATATTATCATAATAAAAAGAAATGACAATAATTTCCTAAATAATTTGTGTTTTATTCAAAATCAACATCGGCCCTTAAAACTTAACCACCCTTTAGAAGGGGGAGAGAGTGGGCAGGTACAAAGAAGGTCTAGAATAGTTTTTACCTCTTTTTCATCTATACCTACAGCTTTTACCAATAATGTTTGAATACACGTCAAACCTTGTTAGACAGTGGCTACTGATGACACCTATTATATTTGATTTGCGGTTTTGTTGAGATAAATCCAATTCTTAGAATGTGTCAGCTACAGCTGGTAACATTTGTCCACCTTAAGATATCGAGTTGGTCTCACGATAAACGAGGATAAATCAAGGTACATGCTGTCGACCAAAAACCGATCCGTCGAACACCGTCTAGGTCAAAACCTAACAATTGACAGCTATAATTTTGAGGTAGTGAAGGAGTTTATCTACCTCGGAGCAAACATAAACTCCACAAATGGACACCCTAGTGGAGATTCGACGAAGGATTACCTTAGGCAACCGCTACTACTTCGGTTTGTCCTCACAACTAGGGTCCAAACTCTTAACTCGAAGATCCTAAATCATGCTCTACAAAACTCTGATCTTGCCAGTCCTACTTAATGGAGCTGAATGCTTGATGATAAGTAAGACAGCGGATCAGACCTTGGGATCCTTCGAAAGAAAAATTCTACGTCGAATATTTGGTCCAGTCTATGAGGAGGGCGAATGGAGGAGAAGATACAACCGCGAACTCTACGAGCTGTACAAAGATGTGGATGTAGTCCGGAAGGCAAAAATCTGTCGACTGCAATGGCTCGGCCACATCGAGCGACTGGATGAGAATGCTCTAACTAAGAGGATCTTCAAATCCCAGCCACCTGGTTCACGAAGAAGTGGAAGACCAAACCTCCGGAACCTCCAGAAACCTTGGTCTAGTAAACTGGAAGCAGCGTGTCCGGCCCGTAAAGGATGGAAAGCGGCATTAGTAAAGGCTCAGACCCTCCAAGGGTCGCTAGCCTGATAAGTAAGTAAGTAAGTAAGATATCGATATCATCCAGCTTAAATTTAAGTTTACGTGTAGCAGTTGGTATACCTAACCTAAGGTATCTTTTGTTGGGTAAGCTGTTTCATATCTCTGCAATTTTTAGGTACAAAACATGTAGACAACGTTCTGCAATACGTCTATAAACTTGAAAAAAGTGGTTTCGAGAAAAACATCTTTTTACGAAAGACTGCATCTTTTACAAATGACAATGACTTTGATTTTCCAAGTACTACACTAATATACTTTAGTAGTACTGACTCTACATGGGAGCAGAACAGTCGCATCTTAGTCTTATTGCTGTAAACATTACTTTTCCAGATTGTTCATAGCATTCTGAACATTGACTTAGCTTTTATGATTTTGTTGTCTTCACCGAGTTCGGTGCCACCTTCGGTCGAGACAATACTTCCTAAGTAGGAAAGGTTGTCATCATTTTTGACCTGCTGTCCAGTAATGTTCATAACAACGGATTTGTAAGACTGAGTGCTTTTTTCTTTGCCCTTTTGAACCTCAGCCCACCTGGTAGATTGTGGTCATTTTAATGTGAGTCCAAAATATGGACTGTATGGAACAACCGTACCCCTGCTTACAGAAAGAGGCAACCTGGGTATACCGATCGCTGCATGTAAACTTAAGCTCAAGCTGGATGCTATCGAGAAAACAAATTTTAGGTGGACAAATGGTATAACATGTCTAGCGACAAAGCGGATTTGGCCACGGCTGGATCTAAAACGCTCTAAGAATTTAATTTCGCTCATCAAATCCGTAGCACTGTCGAATAGGCAAGCATGCAACAAGGCTTGTCGTCCATTCAAACGATTTCTGTAGAAGCTGCATGGACGAAGAGGAGGAGGAGGAAAACTATTCCCCACCTTCTTTGTAACTGCCCAGCCCTCTCCCGTAAAAGAAGACTCCATTTAGGGGAATTATATTTTAACGACTTAGGCGATCTGATAAACACAGATATCAGAATCCTCTTTCGCTTCATAAAAAGCTCTAATTGGTTTAACGAGTAGGTATGGTGATCTTTTCCGATTCATGTGGTATCACAATGGACCTATCACTGGTCTAAGTGTGCTGGTAATAGCTGGCTGTCACTTCAATCTAAGTCCAAAATTCTGTGCGATAGCAAACAAACGTCATCAGCGTACTTCAGGTGTTTAACGTAAGATGCCATTGCCATCACTGTTTACAACCAAAAAGAAGAGTGGTGAAAGTACACAGCCTTATCGCATTCCACTTCGGTTTCGGTAAAGGTTTCCTGCGGTCGGTGTAGAAGGATTCCGACCGAAAACCTACTTCATATCATTTCGAATTCCACTAAGGAGTATATTTGTTTTGTTCAGGATAAATGGAGGACATTTTATGCTGGATTCACGTTTGTTAAGCTTTTGGGTAAAAGAGTTATGCAGCGCTGCACATTACGCCTTCAAGACTCGCATTTGAACAAAACGAAATTTTAGATACTTTAGACTGGAAATTGTGATCAATAGGCGACTAATCAATGTAGAAGGTGGGCAACAGTAGGATCATTTGATCTGCAGATGTCTTTTGTTTGGCAATCTATCCATATCGGCAATCTATTCCTATTTGATTATTTACATACTACATGTTTTTTTAAAGAAAGTTGACATTTTGACAGAGTGTCTATACATACATATGTATGTCGTTCAAGTGGTCACCGTGGCTCAAGTGGGTTTCATTGGTCTGCTGTATAATTTATCATAAGCTTTTTAATTCGGCGGCGTTGGAATTTGACAATAACAACTGTAATTCCCTTCATTCCATTTATGCGAAAAATATAACACGCACAACATGAATGCTTGCAAGTGTCTAAGGCCTTGGCCCTCTATGGGCTGTCGCGCCGAATATTTATTTATTTATATCGTGCAGTAAGCTTGACTTAAAGGCCTCCAGGGCAACTTACAAGTTTCCTCTTAAGAAAAAGGTTTCATTGAAGACTTTGAGCGTGACCTTTTTGTAAACAAAGTAATGGTGAGTAAGGTATCTTATGGAATCTCGAAGTTGAGGCTTTTAAAAGAAAATCCACAAAACTCGTTTTCTAGAATGTAATTGAATTCATATTGAATAATCATACATACTTACATATTCCATAAGGCGTTTAACATCTTATAAGAATCCGACAGTTTACAGTCGGTTACTTGTCAGTTTGCGGTTCGTAGAAGGTATTTTTATTCGATAAATGCATGCAACCTCAATATAAATGCCATTTCAGTTTAACGACAAGTAAGATGATCATTTTTATTCTTTACAACTTTGCAAAGAGAAAAAAGAAATGTATTAAATCAAATCGACAGCTCTTGCGTTGTAAGCTGATATATGAATAGACGGGCAGATATCTAAAATGCAACTGAGTAAGCTAAGGTACATGTTTAGCTTGCCGAGCAGGATTACAGGTGCTACAGGTGTTCGGGGCGGAATCTGGGCCTAAGCCAACAAATGTCTCCAGTCAGCTCGATATTTAGCTAGCTGCCTCCAATTGGTTGAGGTCCCCTTCCACTTGCGTGTGCCAAGTGCCAAGGCCTAGCTTCTCGCAATCATTCATGTTATATGAAACCGAAACGTATCCAAATGATGGATTGAGAAGTTTTTTCATGAAAGAGTATACTCTTGGAGGTTTTTCATTGCCTGCTAAGATGTGGAGCCACGAAAAACATTTGGTTGGATTCGAACCTGTGTCGGCTCGGCTTAGCAATTCATCACTGAGCCAAGGAGGTTTTTTTTTTTTTATAATTCACTAACGCTAAAGGGGTTATGAATACCCTTTGATGCTATTCACACAGCGCTAGTGTTGATGTAGTGATTTTGAACTCAGCTGGGTTTAGGTTTCAATCTTTTTTTGCTCCGAGGGTGGTGTCCAGAATGAGAGGGGAGAATTATTGGCACTGTTGCCATTCCAGTCGTGTAAAAAATAAAACACGCACAACATGAACAGCCTTGGCTCTTATGGTCTCAGTGTTGCCGCAGTCGACCATTTAAAAGTCGCCGGATCCTATATACGAAAGTCGCTAGACTCTGAGAATCCCCACAAGGTGAAGTAAACTCGTTGATTCTTTAACTATCACGTTTTATACTTTGATTTTCGATATAAAAAAAGTTTAGTTGCAACACGACATTCTATACCCTGATTTCGTTATCATTGCATTTTCTGCTTTGCTCTCTAAAGCAAATTTATAAACGTAATTACGTCAATCCTGTCATGTCAGATCTTTACGACTTTATCTACTTAAATCTCGTGGCTTATGGTTTTTTTTTTTTTTTTTTTGTGATTGAGTGAAGAATTAAGGATATGAGAAAAGGTAAGAACTGATCGTCTGTATTCTAAACAAAATTTTCGTTTTACTTCAGCTCTCGCGGTGAGTTGAAATTGAAACCTACTTTTGCACTGTGAAATCGGGCTGGGCGGACAATTCAAATGTGGACGACGATGTATGATAAATCTATGCAAACGGAGCCTTCCAGCAACCAGCGGTTCGCTGGTTACTTTCAGACCAGGTGATCTGATTGATAAGAATCGGAATGTGTGCGGCGGTGCGTTTGTATAGGTTTTGGGCTGTTGCGTAACCGGACCAATCACGCAGATTGGCATTAAGACGCTGCCAGTATGGAGTTTCAGGAACCGTGAGAGTAAAGACATAAAGTTGCTAGAAGACGCTAGAGTCTTTTTGTCACTGTTGTTACTCAAAAGTCACAAAATAACACTAAAATCTCAAATAAAAATGTAATTACCACGTACTTACCCTATGTTCTCGTCAGCAAATATCAATTTAAGACCAGACCATTTAAATTTATAAAGCCAACGTTTAATAGATAACACTGCGGTCAAGGTCATGATTTCGTTGCAAACAAAATGTCATGAAATTAGGTGAGCGTCAAAAATCTCAGACGTGCTCATTGTCAGGCAAAATTATCTGGTAAGTGAGCTGTGGTGGTTAGAAGTCGCAGCCAAAAAGAAAAAACAAAACGCACTTCATGCTAAGGCAGAGTGCTAAATAAGAAATATCATAATCTGAACGTCCTTGCTTGATCGCCACCCGTGATCCCGTGAGAATAACGTGTTTTTTTTTTAATCAACATCCGACTTGACATCACCTTGACCCTAAGAAAATGATCGTGCGCCTATCTTTTACTGCAAAAAAAGAAAGAAAAAACTAGCTTTGTTTGATTGCTGTTACGACTGCGATAATGAGAAAAACATTCTGATAACAATATCGGCGTGCGATCGCTTACACAAACAAAAGCAAAAAAAGTAAACACCATGCGTACTGCAAATTTATTCGCTCAAGTGGCATGTTGCTTGCCCTTTCCCATCAACATGCTTGTATTAAAATTTTCCAACCACTTAGTATAGAAAAACACTTCCAATTTAAAGAATTAGTCTCTTATTGTTGCTAATAAGAATAACTTAATGGCTATGCTCGACTCTCTTAAAAGCTTTCGTACATTCTCTTGAAAAAAAAAAACACACACACGACAATCCATAATAATTGTTGTTGTTTGTCAGCGTAATGACTGACGGGTAGACTACGCGAAATTTCTTGGAAAAGTTTTTCTTCCTCTTTTCCGATTCTTCAAGTACATAGTGCCCCCGCCTGGAATGCTCTTTACTTTGTGCACCAGCAACTTTTTATTAGAGAATAATTAGATATTCCCCTCGATTGTTAGATCAGTTTGAATATAAACCGCGAACAATTCACTTGTGTAAGGTGTGACTCTCAAGTCAGAACACAAGAAAAAAAAAACGTCCTTTTTCTATGGAATTACTTATACACATACTAAAAGTTGAATAGTTAAAGTGAAAGAAATTTAATATCTCATTTGTTTTTTAAAACAAAAAAAAAAAAATAATAAAACAAGTGTATAAGGAATTTTCCCCAGAAGGAACAAACAAAAAACAAAGGGTAGGTCTATTTATTTTTTTTTCATACATGTAAAAATGTTTTCCAAGTCGGAATATGTATTTTTTTCTATATGATAACTGTGAAAATTCCTCTCTAAATTGCTGTTTTATCAAAGATAAATCATACGATTGAGAACACCAGAGTATGACGTAAAAGTAGAATAACGAGAGCAAAAAGTAGACAAAGTGATGACGAAATCAAAGTGTGAATAGATAAATCTCATTCGGCGCTAGTTTGTGTGTTTCTTCCTCCGCCCAAATGGAAAATAGTGCCGCTAAAAATTGTCTATAATTTTTTTTTTTTGTTATATTTCATGTTATGCAATAAACGTGGTGAAAATTTTGCAAGTTTTTCTTGTAGCTTGTCCAGTACTTTTTTTTTAATTTCAAGGTTAAGGTCAGGTAGTGATTTGTTACACTTTTGCAGTTTTATGCAACGGGAATTTTGTTAGAAACAATGCTCGTTTGAAGTTGATGTGACGACCTACGTTGCAGCTATACTTTACAACATTGAGAATTTTGTAATAATTTATTATTTTTCTTTTTAATTTCATAAATTGCTGAGATTTTTTATTTGCTTAAGATTGTCGAACATCTTTGTGCACATTAGGCTAGGCGGTGCCTATGGAAAAAGAATAAGTTTGGTATCACTAGTTTAGAATTTGACTTTTGTGATAAAATTGGCAATATGTCACGTACACACTTAGTGCTTACCAAACGGAAGTGGATAAAAAGGGCGGACATTAATGCTAAATTAAACAAGTTTGTTTTTTTCTTGTTCGTAGGTATAGTAAGTTTGTGCAAGATAAAAGAAATTGTTTTGTCAAGTAATTCAAAAAGTGGTTTCTTTATGCACCTTTGATACCTGATTTCAGGTAAATACTGGCGAAGGTTTCTATGGCGTGAAGTTAAGCTTGAAACACACTGAGACATTTTTCGAGAGTGTGGAGAAAGCCTTAGGTCACTGGGGCAGAAGTAGTAGAAGCTGTAAAGTTGTACTTGTGGGCAATTACTTTGTCTGTTCTTCTTTTCAAAAACGTCGTCCTTATCCATTTTGTTTGTTTTGCTTTCAGAGTAAAAAACACTAGATTTATTCAATGTCCCCAGTCCTAGGGCACTCACTAGTTCCAGTGTATTTCTGTGGCTATCGAACAAATGTCCGCAACCCTTTTCGACAACTGTCACTCTTTGATTAATATTTTACAACACAAAACATGTAAATTGCTCTCAAATACACCAGAACAACAGAGTGCCAGTAGGCAAGGATATAATTAGGGCGAGTTCAGTGCAGAACCAGTGTCCACATCAAACAGTGCAGCTGAAATTGTGCGTTTCCAGTGAAGCGCTGGTGGACATCAAACGCATTATTGCGAAATCAGTACGTATTAGGACGGACAATAAACAAATCTATTGTCAAATGATTTGACGTCATAACATTGTAGTAACTGACATATTATTTATTTTTATTTTTTGTTTCCTGTTTACTTACATCAGACACAAATTTTATCCATCGACTTTGCTAGATCACTGCTGTGCATTTGTGTTAGATCATGTTTTATACTTTTGATATTTTTCACAAACTTCTATGACATACATCATTGCATTTCATTTTGAATCATTTATCAGAAATGACTGCATCACAGACAATGATTAATTCTAAGTATTCTTTGTTTATTTCTTTTTGTTCTGTGTAACTATTACACAATGTAAGATACAATTGTTATAAGCTTTCATATTCGAAGTGATCCAGATAAATGCTCTTTGTTTGTTGCTTATCACTTTGCAGCACTTCATTTGACTTTAATGATGAGTGGCTACAGATTTCACCTAAATTAGGTGTTTCTTTGTAAGATAAATACCACTTAGATATTGTGTATTAGTTGGGCCTGCCTAGGTGTACATTTATCGCGTTTTTGAAGAGTTCAACTAATCAATTGGCATTTTAAGTATGGATGTGAACATCTGAGATACATTTTCAATGCAATTAACTCCACTTTCCTTTCAAGAGTTCAGTCCATACATACCTACATTTGTATGTAAGTGCATCGACTATGCGTTTATTCGTTCAAGGCCCAACCTGGGTCTATCATAACCTATAATCCATGCATCAATACTCACCGATCCGTATATGTCAAGCGACTCTTGAAGCATCAAGCTCCAATTCGATGAATTCAAAATCCGTAGAACTCTGTTTTAATGCGCTTCAGGACAGTCATCCTTTGGTGACATGAAGGCATGGAAGATAACAAAATTGGGCCAGATAGGGTTCTTCTGAGACTTACCCAGGACCCGCAATCAAACTTAGTCTAAACGGGTCGGAGAGCAACATGTGCTTGTCCTATTGGGAAAACATTAAAGGGCTCAGACAATCTAAGAGAGCTGTCAATCATTTTCAGAACATCCTCAACTTTAGCAAGAATGATATCAGAAGACTTGTGGGGTTTCTTTCAGGCCTGAAGTGCCTTGTGTATCTACACAAAATACATGAAACTGCTTGAAATTAAAAAAACGGAATGGCGACCTAGATAAAGATGAAACTGCTGTGTAAAACTAAGTTGCTTTTAAAAACACATCGACAGCATTTATTCTCATCTTCATTAGGCTCTACTCCGGAATTAAACTGATGACCGTTGTGTGAAAAGCATCATAACCCCTTGAGCGCTAGTGAATTATAAAAAAAACCGAATTTTGTATTGCCAACTGACTCCAAACGAAATAAGAAGCTTTTTATTGACAAATTCGTTGAAAGTTTGTTTATTTTGCTGAGATTCGAACTTTTGTCAGCAGTCAAACTAATTAATCACAGTCCCATGGCGGCCACCAACTTTGAATTTTAAATTGCTGACGTTGAAGGGATAACCTCAGAACATATACAGAACTTGACATTAAGTTCGATTGCCTTAATAATATCTACAAACGTCATATCGCCTGAACAACAGGCGTATAAATTTGAACTTTGTTTATTGATTTTGTCTCTTGTAATAAATAAATTGCTTAATTTGGAAACAAATGTTAAGAATTCAAACCACTAACCACGCCACCACAGTGAAGCGAAATTGTTTTTATGAATATCGCGGGTTTGTCCTCCGATAGTTGCTAAGGTGTTTGTTTTAATTTTGAACTTCAAGATGTGTAAAGTTATAAAAGAAAGACTGGCATACTGCTCTCTTTAGATGTCGTTTTTATCCATCTTTCAGAACGTGAGCTGGGCAATGCCTTTCCGTTTCACTTGTTGCATATCCCCATTTCGGAAGTGCTAGATTAGCTTACACATAATTACTTGTTGACAAGGCCAACGTGGTTTAATTCTTCCGCTTAATATTTTTAACGAGCGTCTGTTTCTAATTCCATCGTAACCCAACAAACAAATTACTATTAAAAGAATCTAAAATTATATCAATGAATACACCAAGCGGAATGATTTTTGTTTATTTAACTAATTTATGTGTAAGATTATAAGATAAACACACTCAGATTGTTAGGAAATAGCCCTGAATCTGAAAGCACTTCTTCGTAATGCACCATTGACGACGTGGACTTTTCTATTCGCCGATTCTGAATGTGTTTACTTAATTTATTTCAGTCAGTCATGGACAAGTATATTTTTAAGTTCACATACATATTCAAATTGTAAATTGAAGTCAGTCCACTTGAATGATTATAAATACAGAAACATAATGACTAAACTTGAGTCCTGAGTTCATTGACTCATTTTCAGTTTTTCAAAAGCCGGCATTATGCTAATATCTACTGTTTACGTCCTCGATTGTGGTTGTTGAAATTGTAATAATCAGCTTTGGTTTGTTATCAACAGGTGGGTATTCTCCTTGATAAGGTTGGCGATTGCGAAGTAATTTATGGTGACATATCTACATCAAAAAAAGGGTCTATGTACGTGATCTCTAATGCATCCAAAAGTGTATAATAATGAAACGTTATATGTTGTCGCTTCCAGAAATATTTCGAAATCATCTGCACTATACTCAAATGTTTATATTTCATAAAAAAAAGTATACACAGTCAAATTCAAAACGCTTTCAAGAACATAAGATTCAGAACACACGTAGCAGCGTAGCAGAGTGTTCTTCACGCTTTAAACGGACCTTCATGGATTCATTGTGTTTACAATTGCGAGAATCCTATACACTTTTTTATGACCATCGATGCGACTATTAGCAAAGAGCTTACACAGTGAGATTTTGTGCTTTAAACTTAGGACTTCAATTTTGCTGCTTAGCTAACAGTGTGTATACATGTGTATGTGTCAATATTTTCCTCAATAGCATAGTAGAAGAAATTCGATTAGACTGCCATAATCATCAAACATCTTTGGGAAGATACACATCTTCAAAGCAATATGTATGGGCATCAGAAGATCACTTATTAACAATCTCACAAAACTCAACAGGAATGGAAGGAGCTTGAACTTGCTTACATAGGTAACGCTACAGTTCGGGGTAAGGATAAGTCTTAACAAACACGCGTCTCCAATTAGCCTTTCGTCGTTGATTCTCCTCTTCTACAGCCTATCAACGCAAACATGACTCAATATCTCACAAGGAATTCTCCACTCCAAATTAGAAAGTATATTTTCATATACAAACTTTAACAAAGTTTATGCTCCAGCATCATAAAATAGGACGGCGATGATTAGCGTCTTATTTAGAGTTTCCTTATATGTTTGGGAAAATATCTTAATACTCAATTATCTTCACATCCCAAAGGAATAATGACTGATAAGAGTTATTCTTCGTTTGATTTCTAATGAGATGTCAGATGCGTTAGAAGTGGTAGCACAAAGCCCCTTACTACCTCGATGTTGTAGTTGTCTTTCTTGTTGACAACATCGTTAAACCGCTTCTGCATTAACACTCACGAACGGTGACAGATCGCTGTGTTCTGCCAATAGTGTCAATATCATCATGTGTTTACACAGACTTGAAAAGATTATAGCTATGATGTTAAAAAAAGTCACATGACAGCGACAGCACGAAAAGGTCTCGATGAGGTCGTTCTCAATTTTGATGCAACAGCGAGGATTCTTCATGCTCATCCTGCACAAATGGAAGAGTTTTAAGAGGGTGCCAAAATTCGACCTGGCATTGTAAGGCTCATCTCTATAAATACTGTCGTAAGAGTCTTTGAATTGATAAAGAGATTATGGGTATCGATTTGGACTCATTGGGCTCTCTCCAAGTTATGTCGAAAGTGTATAAATGTAGTTGATCGTGGCCTAAAGCCACACTGATAGGTGCTTATCAGGTTGTCGATGAAAGGTTTCAGGCGATCATACGTCGAATGGTAGAAAATATCTTGTATGAGATAATAAGGGGACTAAGATCCCTTTAGATTGCTCAGTTTAAGGGGTCTCCTTTTTTTTGCGGCGATTCAACAACCCACTCGAAATCAGAGACTCGTGTTGCTGCCAGATGTTGAAGTTAATTTGAGAAGGGAAATAATTCTTCAACCCGCAAAGTATAAACATGCTTCACAAACCACAATAGCCGCCTAAAATGGTTCTATATGTGCTTACGTAAGTTTAATTGCAAATCAATTTATAGAACCAAATTGCGCTATAAATACGTTTATTCCATTAATAAATTCCCGTAATAACTTCCTTAGAATGTCCATTGATATGTATAGTCTATTGCATGACAAATCAAAAAAAAAAAAAATGGTAAACTTAAATAATGTAATATAGTGACCGTAAAAAGAGATATATGTATGTTCCGCAATACTATTACCTTTTCATCAGCAGTAAAAATTGATTATTAATAAGTTATAAATATTATTAATTTATTGATTTTTGTATTGATGAATCTTTGACATCCAGCTATCGAGCCATACGTGACTGATATTGATTTGGTATGACCGCTTACGAGATCGAGGAGCGAGTTTCGAGTTTTGACATCGAAGGGTTATTTTATAGGGTTTTTGGTGATGAGTGGAAGTATTTTTATGAGAAACGAATTCGGAATTTTATTTGTTGTAATTTTTGTATTTTTTCAATTTATTATTTTAAACTAGCAGTGCACCCGCGGCTTCGCACGCGTTAAATACATACTAAGGTTTATACTACGTTGCTAAAAATCGTCTGTCCCTATGGAACTTTCAAATTCAACTCGCCAAAACAAAAACAACACACGATCACGAACCGATGATGTGCCGATCGACTACGGTTGCGCATACTATAAATCTGCAAACTTTAACACCCTGTATCTTGGCCCGTAGTTACAATTTTGAAAAACACGTCTTTCTTTATTTTTGTTGTAGAATTTACCTACCAAATTCTTGATTCCAATTTTCGAATAATGCCAGTTAGGTGGATAACTGCACAAATGTCTGTAGCGGGTCTAATAATGAACAACGCCACCGTTGATTTTTTTATGTACTAAATTTCTATAATTGTAACCAAAATTTTCTGTTTTTTTTTTTTCCTTTAAAACAATCGTTCGTGACGTCTTTAGGTCTTCAAACCTTAACTTCTAACTTTTCTAACATACAAAAGTAAATTCCAAAAATCTTTAAATGACCATAACTTTTTCTTCCGACACCCGATTTTAATAAAAAACCGATATGCTACTCTAAATTATGCTCTGTCTACCTGCGAAAACTATATGAAAATCCGTTTAGTAGTTTTGGAGATGTGCGCGAACAAACAAACGGACAGACAGACAGAAGAGAATTCTAAAAATCGCTAATTTGTGTTCTATTACTCTTCTTTAGTCACCCCCTTTTTTTTATTGCTTTTTCTTGTATGTACAGATACACCACACCGGGTTCTACTGTTTTATTATTGCAGGTCGAGCGGCAATAAAACAATTTCACTTCTTCAATGGACTCACAACGTCCATCTCTTAAAGCCAAAGAAGAAAAATAAAGCAAATTTTCCATTTTAAATGCAATTAACTAATAAATAGACCGATTCCATTTCACAAAATTAAAAAGAAAAAAACTTAACATTTGACAGCCATTTCAAATGAATGTAGTGAGTTTGTACTAGCACAATTAGTACAATTTTAGACGTGCACTTGATACGTGATCATTCGCATGTGATCATCCCAATATAGTTACTCGATCATACGATAACGTATGCAATTCAACGTCCCCTGTTTTTTGATTATATATTTATTATATAAAAATCGATTAAAAAATAAAAATTAATCACTCCTGTATCTGTTGCGGTTGTTTTCGGGTGGTTTTCGTACGATACAACAACACAATGTTACTAATTTGAACGACAAATTCTAATGACAACCGTAAAAAGTAAAAGCTTTAATATTCAAGTCGTATGCATCACGCTCAATTTAGGATTCGCTGAATGGATACTGATTTGATTACTGCAGTCAAATATGATTAAATTAATTGAATGCATCACGCTGGTGATGGTCATGCTTTTTATTGATTAGTCTTTTTTTTTTTTCTTTATTAAGATTCACAATTTCGCGGTTCATCGCATTATTGCAAATCTGGTATGCGTTCGAAACAGTGCGAAACGTGTCCACGTAGTTAGAGCGTGCCCACCACAGCATCAGCTGTTTGTAATGACTCTTTTGTGCGCTCTTAATCTACACCACGAAGCACAAGTGTATATGTATGCTTTGATTTAGTTTAGGATTGTTTTTCATATCATACGATGTTTTTTTTTGTCTTTCTCTTATACAGCCGGCACACGCGCTGTTCAAATATGATTCAGTGGCGGCTTGGTCTAGCTTCCGATTTTGTGATAAAAGAGTATGAATCTTTAGTCATAGCTTTCCGGGTAACAGCTGTTTTGTGGTCTCCGCCGCGTGCTTGGTTCACTTTTGTCATATTGAGGTGGTACCGCTTCTTGTTTATGTGTGTACTTGAATGAGATAAGCACTGGAACTTTGCGGAGGGGTTGCTGAGTGGAAGAAATGGCATGTTGAATAGTAGTGCCAGGTACGTTCGATCTTAAATGGAATTATGTGTTTCTAGAAAAGCTTGGAAAAATGTACCAACAAATGTGCTTTTCAAGTTACATTTTTTGTTTTGTTCATGGAGTGATAATTACGCTGTACCTTGATTTTAATGGGCTTAATTGGCTAATGGGTCATAACACCAGTAACTGCAAAAGTAAAATAAAAATATGTATGTACATACATGACTACATACATATGTATGTATGTTGGTTGCAAATTTGCTACATAAAAACCGGTTGCTCTTGCATAGAGTACTTAAATTAATTATTCAGAAACCTTGTCTGTGATGTTTTCGTAGATAGACAGCTAGCGCTGATTCACAATATAGTAGCCCTTCAGATAGTGGATAGACTCTCCAGTTCCTATTACCATCTCGTTTTATTGACCCTGTATTTTTCTGTGGGTTTGTGCTACTGCTAACTGGACACTGATTACACAAATACCATTTCGAAAGACTGCGCAAGATTTCAATCAACATATGCCGACTTTGTCTTACAGATTAAGAATGAAGTTTCTCTGATAGTAAAGCCATCATCCAGCCACGGGGTATCAAGCACAGATATTATGATTGACATCCAGGCTGCGATCTGACATCTTGTAACCTTCACGATTGAATCTAGGGCAGAGAGGGACGAGTACGTTAAACACTACAAGTAACATTCTGTAGCGTTACACTGAGTTCTATGTCTGATAAACTTGACAAGGCAGTAAAAATTTTAACCACGCCGATGCTCTATCGCAAGCAAATCATAAATGGTAACTTCTTGAATATTTCAACAATGCCAGGCTTATTGTGCTTATCTTCCATCATAAAAGTTCGAAATCACTAATTGTCAAATAAAACTATCATCACTGCATCCTAGGCAGATATGCCCACCGATTTTAAAGATTTCCTCAGGAGCTTGACAGATAACTGATGGGAATATTCTATCGTACACTACCTCTGTACTTGTCTTGCCCTTGCTAACATTCGAAAGTTCAAATTAAAATCAACATTCCCTAATCACTCCGTAAACTCTTCCTACTGTCCTTCTCTTTAGTATCTTTCTGAGTAGATAGAAAAATGAATTTATCAAGCCCGTTCTTAAAAAATAAAGGCGAATCTACTTCTTCCAACAACGGGACCCATTGCACTTCCCTTCTTTTAAAGATTATGGAAACGCGGATAAATCGACAGCCTTTAAAATTCATACCTTTATTCATGAAAGATCCTCAACCACCGGCAGTACGGTTTTTGTAGCAACAGATCCACTGACGATTTAATGGCATATCTCATCGAAAAGTGGAACGAATCTCTCCATCACTTGGTGAAAACAAGACTGTTGCGCTTAGGCATTTGTCAAAGTTTGGCTATGTATATCGCCTGCTTTCAACAACAACAACAACAACAAGAGAAAGGCAATAACAACTCATAATTTGGAATAAATGCGTCCAAAAACCAATTCTATTTTCTCTCAGTTAAGTGAACCTTAATCTAGTCCCTAAAACCCTTCTGATTTGGCTTCAAATTACATATACAAGGCGTTCATTGCAGTAACTACACATTATTAATTTCCGTAATCACATTTCAAAATACATAATTTGCATTATATTCAATTGTTTACTTTAAACACAAATAAATTATTAACAATTCTTTTATTGTCATACTTCTCAGCCAATCAATTTGTTTCCAACTTCTCTGCATGGGTAACTCTATTCATTTTATTTAAGAGAACCATCACTGAGTATCAAAAATACATAAAATGCGAGGTTCTCACGAAACCCGGTTAAACCCTAACCATTTTTGCATTGTTTATGTTATACTCTTTATGTTGTGGCTGTTGGAAAACCTTCCACAACACTTTGGGTTGACTGCTTCCTCGACATGAGCTTTTCTCCTCAGTATACTTTTTCCAACCGAACATTTAAGACCACTTTGTCAACACCGGGACTCTATATACACCTTTAATTTCCAAGCAAAAACTTGTCCATTTTTTTGGTATGACCATTAAATATTTTCTCTTTTACAAATAAAAAATCTTGAATAAAATATTTACAAAAAATAAAAATTAGAAAAGAAGAATTTTTTTAAAAATAAAAATCAATCTATATGTAAAATGACACTTACACAAACAACCTCAGTGACCGCTGAAGTGCAAAATTTAAGGTGCGTGAAAAGAAAAAAACATATGTACCTTCTTTGTTTCATTTATCCTGTTTTCTATGTCTAAATTGAGAAATATTTAAATATACTGAAAAGATGTCGCAATCGTTACTATAGTGATTGTTAAATTAATAAAAAATAAGATATTTTTCTCAAGTCACGTGACCATTTAAGTAGATGCGCACGTGTGTAAAAGGACGTCGACAAAAGGATTTTCGAGAGCGAATAAGTGTGTTACTGGGGCCCTCACTATGATACTGATTGATATACAATTTATGTTCATGCATACCTACTTAATTAAAATTTAATGAAAAAAAAAAAATTCTGATATATTTTCGGTTTGAAATTATTGATTTATCCTGCAGTCGCTGTGCAAGCTGCTGTCATCCTTGTGTATCCATTTTGTGTGGAAATTTTGCAAATGATAAACAAATAATTTTCCCCTCGCTCTGCAATGGGGAAGCGAAGAGTTAGGACCAAATGTCCTTTCATTTGGTTAAACAACATGTCGTTATGATTTTCCTGTTGAACTGTATAAACCCTTTTGTCTGAAGGTAATTAAAAAGTTCGCATGAAATACCGGCTTTTTGTTGACCTAAATTAATCGTTCTTTTACTAACGAGGGCTTGAGGGGTCTAATCAAAGTTTATGTTGTTGTTGTTTTGGTTTTCAAAGAGCAACAAAGTCCATTTAATTCATTTCGTTAATTGAAAGGAACACTAAAATAATGTGTTTATTGATTTTTTTCGGCTCTTAAAGCGAGGATGGGGATACACTCGACAAAATAATTGTAATGTCACCCATAAATGTGTTTTTGTTTTATAACATAAAACACATGCGAAGGATATATGTACGACGTATCTGTGATGATGTATTTTGTGGTTTTCTCTTGGTTCGTCGAAGGGTAGGGTGGGTACTTGTTTTTATGGTTTCTGTGTCAATCTTAATAACATATTCGAGGACATTGCGCATTTCAACACCACTATCAGGATTCATTAAGGTAAACAACTGGAATAGACAAATTGAAATGGTTTCTCTTTCTACCTATAGGGATTTTTTTTTTTTTTTTTTTTATAATTAGCGCGCGCTAAAGGGGATATGGCTACCCTTAAACTATTGGACTAGAGCACGGGCGTTAGGGAAATTAGAGGAGAGAGAAAGGGATCACACAAAGTGGAATGAAAATGGTTTTCTAAATGAAATCGTATTTATTTAGAATAGAGGGGTGGTTACATAATGGATTTTAATTTGTGGTCAGGCTTTGTTTTTGCCGAGTTTGCTGGAGTCTTCAGTGGCAGTAGGAAAACTTGTACAACAAATGAACTTAAACAAGTTGAACGTTCGTAACACCAAAGCGTTGTGACTCTTTCAAAGTTTTAATGATGAAAGCCACAACACCGTTAAAAGGAAGACAAAAGAAATACTTATGCTGAACAGATCGTACTAAGCACTAGTGATCAGCATCCTCACTGCCTAAAACCTACTCGAGCCACCTCTGCAGCAGCTGTAGCGATATAGTCGCGAAAGAGGAAAAGACGCACTTTCCCTGCGACTACCCAAGCCTAAGCAGAACCAAGAAATCAACCCTGGGCGCTTACTTCTTGAAAGGCCCGTTCCAACTCAATTATGGCACCAAAGGTCATTCAAAAATTGCATATTGTAGGGAGGTGGTTTATATGGGGGGTCAATAGATAAAACTAACCCCTACTTTAAACAGGTGAACGCATGTTGTATCCTACAACGGAGAACACAATCCTTGAATCCTTGAAGATCGAAGCGAGGCGGGTCCTAACATCAAGCCGCCACCTCTCTAACCCAGGTCTATGCAATAGAACTTTATGGCAGGAAGTTTCAATATAAATCTCTTTTCCGATATCCGAAATTCGATAAAAGGACTGCACTCCTTTAAGGTTTAAGCCTTCCTGGAACTATCTAACCCGAAAACACCTAGCTGCACACAACAAAATATAAATCAAGCAGCGGTGGAGTAGCCTTCATATGTCAGCTGACAAGTAGAATTTAACTTCCTCTTCTTTTCAAGTCAGTTTTGTAATTCGAACCAGGATATGTCTTCGGTCACACTAGTTGTAATTCAATTGCAAGATTGATAATCAATTTATTTTTATTTATTTTTTTGTTAATATTTCACTGTTTGTGTTAACTGTGGCGAATGGGTAATATTTTCCTGTTGAAAACTCCCCTCATGATGGTGTGACACGATTTTTCTTGAAACATAAATGATAATTCATTTCCACCCTTTTGGTGATGGTATATGGCCGCATACATATGTTTGTATGTACACGCAATATGTCACCCTTTCTTGTAATTATCGTTGCCTCACGCCACTGCTCCGTCGTCGCAAGGCCAAGTTCGAAAGATCCGTTAATGCTCATTCTTCCATTTACTTTCGTCCGACTTTCAACATATTATTAAGTTGAGGCGAGGCGGCCCATCCTTTAATAATTTTCTGGATACTTTCTATTGGATTTATATTTTTGATGAGTTTGCAATTCACCCCAAAGTTAAGGGCAAGAATCTGAAGCTGTATTTCACATTATTTGCATCTTAAAACTTTGGACAAAATCAATTCATAATTGTGTTTAATTAAATCGCATTTGCATTAACTAGTCATTTGTTTACCTTTTTTTATGGATTTCTAGTGATAGCATGGCACCAAACGCAACAACAGCCACGCAAGCCCTAGGCGAGTCTCTGGCATCATCCTGCGGAACTGGAGGTGATATAAATAGTAAAGTGGAAGCAACGGGCGTTCTTTATGAATGTGATGCAGAGACAATCGATGGCGGACTGGTTAACGATATTGGAAAATTAAAACATGCCGAAAGGCGAAAACTTAAATTGGTTTGGAGGAATATAATCGCATTCACATACCTGCACTTGGCGGCTGTTTATGGAGCTTGGCTATTGTTGACATCAGCCAAATGGGCAACAGTAGCATTTGGTAAGCATTTGTTTGTTAAATCGTTTTGCGGTTAATTGCGGGTTGTGTAGTTAGTAAGGGAGGTAATTTGACGTAGATATAGAACACAAATTTTGCAAACGATTAATGTGATAAGTACCATTTCGAGATTTTTATCGATTCGATTTTTTAGTAAACTATTTGTAGCAATTAGTAGCAAAACAAAGGTCTCTATGCACCTTCAATTGTCTCGGTCTTGCCGACTCTGAACTGAGAAGATTTCGGCAATAAGGTTTCTCATTGCTCGAAACTTGTTGATTGTTTTGCTGAGATTCAAATCTGCGTCAACTCACTTATCAGCCCACCGGTTACCCACGACAATCACTTAAGTTTGTAAATAATGAAAAATCTCCCAAAAAAAACAACAATTTAGATTGGCGACAGCACAACTACCCGCAGACAGAAATACTAGATCAACCAGCGTAGTATAGAACTGGCTTTTATATTGTTTAAACAGACTGTCATTGCCTTATCTCTGTTTCTGGATCTGTTAGCAGTTAATACCTTTTCTTGTCTTCTTTTTGAACCACTTTCGCTTGCGACATCCAGCGATCAGTTTAGTTCATTAATTCCTGCCCTCCGTTCCTGAAGGGAATATCCTATAAGTTGTGTTTCCTGCTGCATTCCACTTGCTAATCTCAGTTTTTACTTTAGCATGAGTCGTCAGTCAGCTGCTATTGAGATTAGGTTCAATCTTTTCAAGCATTGCGGTAAAGGGCTAAAGGTCTTTGGTTTGCAGCAAAATGTGAAAGTCTTGATGGGCAATGTAAGGCAAAGCCAGAAACAGTATTTGTCTGCAGAGGCATAAAATCACTGATGATGTGAGAAGATGCACCGAATAACCATAACTAAGAAACCATACAAAGGAATTAAATCTCAGCAACGAGGATACAACGTATTTTTTTTCTATTATTACCTTAGTCCCAGTCATCTGAGAAATGGAAACCAGGGAGCTTCGACTTCCGAAACTTCTTTGCAGGTTCTTTTAAAGACCTCCAATGGCTGGAGACTCAAACGAGTCATATGGGAAACAACTAGTTCAATTAAATCAAAATTATCTATGAATTGGTCTACATAGAACCAACTGTGATGAGGACGAACTACCTGTTTTTCATGAATCCACATATTTAATCCAATCAAGTCTTGTAGTCCTGATTTGAAAACGATTTTACTATGCAGACATACAAGAGAGTTCTGGCTTATTCAGTGGGCATTAAAATTGAAACCTCGCCTTGTGGAGGTTAAGGTGTGTTACCTTTAATTGCTCGCCTTAAATTGCTCATTGTCAAAATGTTGTATCAAATTGTTGGCTTGCTTTCCTTCTGCTGTGTTGTTCCTAAAGAAATAAATCATCTTATGCCACATTGAACTTCTTTGACTTTTCATTTCTTCAAGGTTATCGTCAATCAAAGTTCAAAAAATGATGAAATCTTTGATGGGTCGCGTTTCCTGTTTTTCACGCTCATTAAAACAATCCCTCGCCTTAGAAAGTACTAAGGTTATCAAAGAAATTATAAATCACGTGTCAATCGAAATTTATAAGTTCATTATCTTAAATAATTTGCTTGTCGCTGAGCTCGTCCCGACAAGCAAAGTTTTCGCGCATGCAATTGATAATCTTGGGAATACTTATTCGCGTGCCGCTAGTTTTGAATAGACACATGAATTTTAACCTCTTGGCCTCTTGTGTTGTGAAAAAAATTGTTTTCATATACTCTGCATTAACATGAGCTCTAACATCAAATCAAATGATTTTTTCTTTTTCAGCTTTTTTTTTATATGTAGTATCGGGATTGGGTATAACAGCTGGAGCTCATCGTTTATGGGCCCATCGTTCATACAAAGCTAAGTGGCCACTACGATTAATCCTAATTATTTGCAATACAGTTGCGTTCCAAGATGCTGCATACCATTGGGCTCGCGATCACCGTGTTCATCACAAGTTTTCGGAGACCGATGCTGATCCTCATAATGCCACAAGGTAAATTTAACTCATTAATAAATGAAAAATTATAGTTTGTTCATACACATGTATATATATTTTCAGAGGTTTCTTCTTCTCGCATATTGGCTGGCTGCTATGCAAGAAACATCCAGAGGTTGCTGCCAGAGGTAAGAGTGTGGATCTGTCCGACATGAGGGAAGATAAGATTCTTATGTTCCAAAAAAAGTAAGTTTGACTGACTCATAAAATTAATAAAAGATGCACTGAGTGATTTGGTTTTGTTCTTAGATACTACATGCTTTTAATGCCAATAGCATGCTTCATTATTCCAACACTAGTTCCAATGTACTACTGGGGTGAGTCATTCCTTAACTCATGGTTCGTAGCTACCATGTTCCGGTATGCATTCATTTTAAATGTAACATGGCTGGTTAATAGTGCTGCTCACAAATTTGGTGGAAAACCATATGACAGGTAAGATGAATTTATTTGTATGATCGTTTTTATTACATTGTATTAGGAGCACGGAACATAATAAACGTATTTGGGAGCGCTTTGCTATCGATTCACTCACTTATTACATGGGGTTTATACCCAAAGCGTCTTTACATACTTCTGTTATCCCGGATAGATTTTTCCAGTGCCATTGACCACGACTTCTGACATTAGCGATAGCTCGGTTTTAAAAATCGAGATCTGGTCAGATGTGCGTTTCTTCGCATGTTTTTGTATCTGTTAGGATGTTCTGTAAATAACATTAATACTGCTTTGTAGTACTTACGAGTTATTTGCTTTGGAATTATTTGAGATCGGAGGACTTAAAATTGATACAAGTTAGGAAACAAAATTTGTACGACAAGGGCGTATTGATTTCAAAATCACGTATGTACTCTTCTATTGAACATGTAAATAGAAATACGTGTCCTTTTGCTTGGTTGTCAAATGTAGATATTGTTGGAAACCAGCAAGACTGCAAACAACAACTTGTTCTACAGCTTTCCAATGTTTACTCTATATTTTATTTACTTTTTACCTCGTACTAATAATATTTGTTTTACTTTCATAGGTTCATCAGTCCAGTTCAAAACAAATCCGTAGCATTTCTCGCCTTCGGTGAAGGTTGGCACAACTATCATCACGTCTTCCCATGGGATTACAAGACCGCCGAATTGGGTAATTACCGCCTAAATCTGACCACAGCCTTCATCGATTTCTTTGCCAAAATTGGTTGGGCATACGATCTAAAATCCGTCTCGGTTAATATCATTGAAAAACGTGTTAAGCGAACAGGTGACGGCACACATGCCACCTGGGGCTGGGGAGACAAGGATCAGCCAAAGGACGAACTCGAGCATGCATTAATTACTCACAAAAAGGATGAATAAACCAAATTCCAGAAACAAAACCGTAGTGTAGATGCTGTCTTGTGTTGGCGTTCTAACCCAGCGCTGCGCTGTGTGTCTATTCTCTACCTGACTGTGTTACACATCTATCTTTTTTTCTTTCTGCTGATAAACTAAATACACATTTTGTATTCCTTATTTTTACTTTCAAAATGTAAACAAAAAATAAATCAAAAAAGAAAAAAAATTTTTTTTTTCTTTTCGTTTTGGCCCACTAAAAGAACATTTAATGCGGCATATTGCATTTGCGTAAATAAAACTACAAAAAAAAAAAAGGAAAAAACCCAAATTATTAAATTTTGCTATGGGAAGAGGGCGAAAGAAAGAAAGAAGAATGAATGGATTTAATATTAAAAAAATAATTATTTTTTTAAACAAATTTAGTATTTATGTTACCTATAAATAAAAATAAAAGGAAGCAGAACCTGAATATATATAAAAATATATGTATGTACATTATATTGTTACTTTACATGTTACTCTGTAATGAACGTAAAAACAAAAAGAATTTGGTAAATTTATTTCCTTGTCCTATAATATATATAAATACTTTTATTTTTTTTTGGGTTTTATCTGCACATATGCACTCCAGTTTTTAAAACAGAATGTGAGATAAGAGTGAGGGAATTTGATTAGTCGGAAAATAATAAATGAGAGAGAGAACTGATTACAATTGAATCAATTTGTTGATGGCATTAAATGTCGCACACTTTTTTTAAGATTTACATACATCTATCTGTATGTTTTGTATATGGAAAATCGTTTTCTTATTAGTTTTCTTAATTCTAAAAAAGTTATAATTTTCGCAATATGTATGTTTTTTCAAACTTGCAAACACATGGAAGTAAATAAAACAAAAATGTAACTAATCCCCTCTTGTTTATGTTATTATGGAAATAATTTAAAAAATGTTATAAAATTAAATTTTTAACAATAAATGTTTACCACATTATAAAACAAAAAAAAAAAGAACTGGTGTTACGTTTTCTTTTTTATGGGTTGTTTGTTTTCGTAAGAGATTAACATTTCATTTTTAAGACTTACAAATCTTTGATCTATTTGTTGCTTTCTTGTGTCTCGACATGGATAACTACTTTTTTCTTGTGCCACTTGTAGATAAAATTGTGGTTATGAGTTGGAAAATATTACCTGAGCGAGAGAGAAAAACACCATCAGAGAACTAGAATGTAACCATCATAAGTTATGTAGTACATACTCGCTTTTTTATACCAAAGCAAAACATGCATACATTTTCCTTTTCACATAACGGGTCAGCACAATTTTTTATTTCTTCATTATAAGGTTTCTTTTTCGATATACATACATAATATGAAAACCACTATTTAACTTTAAGGCAAACATTTATTTATGTAAAACACTTAAATAAACCATCTCTGATCGGTATAGATATTCTGAATGTTTACACAATATAAAATTTTACTTCAAATAAATTTCGACAATATTTTATAAAATGTTTAAAGTCTGTAAAACAGACAGAGGCATATAAAAACAAATGTTATTAAAAGATCAAAATTCAAGTTACATATATCTACATATTTATGTACATCGCTTGAGGAAAAAAAATAAACAATTTTCTGTAGCCAAAAACTGTAACAAAACTAATAGATACTTAGATGAATGCTAATATTAGATCATACAATGAAAACAACTTGATCAACACTACAAATCAGAGAAACATTTATGAACAAAAAAACTAAAATTTAAACTAAACTAACCATGAATCAATAAAATGTGAAATGGAAATTACACTTGTTTTTTTTAAAAGTTCAAAAATTTTCAGAAACTGGAAAATCGATCAAGAGTGCAGGGGCCCTACTATGCATTCCGATTCTAAAGTCAAATCATTCGAAAACGAACACATTCTTTGCGTTTTTTTTTTAATTTGACTGAAAAATGAGAATACAGAGAAGGAGGCTAGGGATCCAGTTCCATACGCCCCATGTCCTCACCTGCAATAAAGGGGATCCTATGACTTGCATCAACTGATGAGGCATATCCCTGCTATATGTCGCTTGTAAGATCCTATGCAACGTATGTGAGAACGCCTGAAACCCTTCTGCTCTTCTCGGCACATACGAATATATCGTCCATTTTGGAACTTTCAACGTAGCAAGTGTTTATGCTAATAACTGCAACACGGCCAACCTCGTTCTCATACATTATCAACTTCTATCAACATACTAACCACGTCCACCATACTAACCACGAAGATACGGTGACCGCGAAAGATAAAATTGATGCTCTACAAAGTAATATTCATGCTAGTCCCTGTTATTTGGAACCAAGCGCTGGACAGAACAGAATTAAAATTCTTTCGAATAGAATGTCCTTCGTCTTCTATGAGCTGAATCAAGGTGTACATAAATCTGGTCCAAAATTCAAAGATCCGGTGGCTAAGTTGTCTTCAACACACCGAGCGAATGGGCGAAAAGACTCCAACTAAAAGTGGTTTCCAATTCCCTCGAAGTTCCGAAACCTTTAAGTTCAAGATGACAAGGAAGAGCGAACTTTCTTTTTCAAGAATATAAGAATTCGATGATATCAGGATGTTTGTTTTGGCGAGCTCGCAATAACGTGTTGAGCATCGAACATGTTGGAACGCTGTGAGATATCGGGCAGAGACTATTCAAGCACTACAACCAAACTTTAAAACAAAAGAAATTTGTTCTTTATTTAACGTATTTCATGTAAAACAAATTCACACCTACATACAACAAAAATATGTATTACAAAACTCATTTGTACCATGTAGTAATTCAAGTCTAAGAAATAATAAACAATAAATAAATAAAACATAAAATTTATACAGAAGAAGCCGGCTTCGGGTAATAGCTTTCTTATTTAATTGGATCCGCATCAAATTCGAAATCCTTAGAAAATATCTAAGAAAAGATTATTAGCAATGAATAGAAAGTGAGTTTATAAACAATTACCTAAGGAAGGAAGATGCATTTGAAGTTCCTGCGACAAGTATGTATATTATATCTTGCGTTCCATTATATCAGGAACTATTTTCCAGATTTTCTTTTTGAGAGTTGTTAAGGAAGCGTCCTCATCTGCTTTGCGCTTTCTACGATTTTGATTTGTTTTACTTTTCAAATCCGTTATACCAGGAACTATTTTCTGGATTTTCTTTTTGAGAGTTGCTAAGGAAGCGTCCTCATCTGCTTTGCGCTTTCTACTATTTTGATTTGTTTTACTTTTCAAATCAAAACTAGGGCTAGCCTGCGTTTCACGATTTTTTCGATTTAGTGAAGTTCGAACTTTTGAAGCCAAGCGAAAGGATCCATTCGCTCCCCGACCCGTCTTCTGTATGAAACGACCATTGCCCAAGGATTCTCTGATATATTCTCGAATTCTTCGGGCTGAACGTTTTACATTCACACTATACTTTTCGTTAAGAAATCTTTTAATAGCTACCAAGGATACCTTGCCGCGTAAACTTTTTTCAAAAATAGCCTCGTCGATCATTTCCGGTAGGGTCGGATGGGTTTTGTATTGTTTTCGTTTGGGCACTTGCGCTTGAATTTCTAGTTCCGTCCGCGTTAATTTCGCAGCTGATATTGGCGAAAAAGTTTCACTGAAAAATTTGTTATTTTATTTGGTCTTATGTTCTGATTTGAAGATGTCATACCTTGTTGGAATTTCGGTTGCAAATTCATATAAGGTCTCTGAAGATGACCTCGATTGGAAAAGAGAGGTACTCAAATTGGAAGGAAAAGAATTTTGATCGGACATGGTTTTTTATTTGCATTTAAGTAAAGTCGACTGTTGTTGATCCGCACGCATTGGCTTGAGGCAAAACAATGACATGCTTGTTGGATTCTTTATGTCATGTCTTTCTAAGTACCGTAATGTTTAAGAGTGAAAGCGTTATCGCTGTGACTCAGGGTACAGTGATTAAGAAAAAAAACCATATCTATTGTACATATGTGTGTGTGTATGTATGTAAGTATATTTTTTACTGCACTAGCTATCTACCTGCTCCAAACTCAGTCAATATTATATTGATTAGTTGGCTTACTTACATAGCTGGAGGGCAAGTGGGTTTGGATGTACGTACAAAACTGGTCCTTTTCACTCGGAAGTATAAAGTTCCTCTTATAGACCCTCTTACTATTACCTTTACTGACAAAGAAAAATACTTGTTAAGTTAGCGCTAATAAAGCTATTGTAGCTCTCTACTCCTGTAAAAAGGCAATTAATGTGTGGCGTGATCATTTAATGCACGGTTCTTGAAAATACCGTAAACCTCAATCTTTAAAGGAAAGTATAAAAATCTACATATATGTGCATCAGAGGTACACTGTATGTAAAAGTTTTATCATACGAAAAAACAGACAAAAGATGTACCACCTTAACTGAGATTTGATAGTAACTTCCGGGCAAAAATGTTCACTCATAATGAGTGGGAAAATATTACCGTTATTGATGCCAGTTCTACACAAACGAGTTGAAAGCTCTTAATGGGGTTTTTGAAGGTGTTTTTTCCCGAAGAGCTTAATTTAAGCATCACAAAATAGCCGAAGGCAAGCTTGAAACGTTCGGCAACCCTGGTAGATCGCTAAAAGCATTTGGACGGTTTGTTATTCATAAGAACCATTTCAAGTTCCTGGAAGATCTTCGCACAGCATTCTCAATTAGCCAGTTATGGAATTATATTGACATTCAACCAATATTCCGAAAATATAAATCAATATTAGGTCATTGTTCTCTCTATAAGAAGGAAACACTAGGATCTAGTTAGTTTGCAAGGATCAGGATCCGCTCAAGCAGTTCATGAACTGTGTCAGTTAATAGAACGGGTTATAAAAATTATTTTCCAAATCAAATGCTAGTGTTTACATTAGACCCAACAATTTACGAGTGGACATACGAGGTTTCATTTGTGTGCTTGCCTAAAAAGCCATGTCTGGTGATGACACCTACGATAGGCTAAAATTTGAATGGCTTATAGACGAAGAATAATGTTTAAGTCTGCTTTAACTTGAGGCTGATATGTGAAGTCGCAGTTGTTTACTCCTATTTGGGTTACATTTTACCGGTCCAAGAGTGGGCAACTTCATGAACTGCCAATTGGAACGATAAATTTGTCGATTGGTTGTTTGGCATCCGCTTCGCGATTAAACTAACAAAAGCCATTGTACTGTTTCTGGGAAGATTTGCAGCCTAAGCTCGGTATACAAAACATTATCGACAGAGTGCAGCAGCATGTGGTTATTTAGTTCTTTTGCGGAGAAATGACTCACTTAGATTTGTAAGCATTTGCTTAAATAGTTTATTTCTTTTTGCTTTTAGAGATAATTACACTCAAGCGAACAAATACACAGCCGTCGCATTGAATCTTAATTTTACTTTAATTTAAGAGCTCTTTGCTTTGTCTCCACTTTTAGTCTTCTCCCGTTCTTCCTGTAATTCTTTCTCGATTAAAACTTCACCCCTTTCCCAGTCAGCCATAGACTTATCTTTTACATTTTCCGTAGCAGCTGTACGAATGTGTCCTAAAAGTTAAATCAAAACATTAACGATGACAGTAAAGTTTTTCTGGAAAAGAAAATCACCTTGGTTAAACTTCCTAATGCCCTCCTGCATCTCTTCGATAACATTTTTAGATGTGTACATAATCTCATTCATAATAGCTTGGTTGAAATTGTGAGACTCAAATGTGGCAGAGTACAGTGAATTCCTGTCGTGATTTAATGCTGCCTGAGGAAACTTTGCAATGGAGAACGCCAAGTTTACAGCTTGTCCTAGAGCGGTGCCAGTGGCAACTATTCGATTGGCGATTCCCATTTCGAATGCCTCTTTGGCGCTCAATTGACGGCCGGTTAGGATGAGGTCGAGCGCACGAGAGAACCCAATCATAGCTGGTAGACGGGCTGTTCCACCATCAATTACTGGAACCCCAAATCTGCGATTGAAAAAGCCCATTATAGCAGATTCCTCCATGACGCGCAGATCACACATCAAGGCTAATTCCAACCCATTTGCAACGCAATACCCGTTTACACCACATATCACTGGCTTTTTGATATGCCTTCGTGTGGGGCCCTGTAAATTTACTATTTTGAACGCGACACAAATCATTGTTTCAATGTTTACCATACCACAGAACCCTCAGCTTGCATAAGGATATCAACGCTGATTTTGTCGCCTTCCGATCCCAACTCCAAGATATCATAGCCGGAACAGAAAGAGCCTCCAATGCCGTAGAGCACAGCCACAGGAGAAGTATCGTCAGCTTCGAATGCGGTAAAAGCATGACACAACTGCGCAGCAGTCGCAGCATTTATTGCATTTCTTTGATTCGGGCGATTTATTCCAATAAGTGTAATGTTAGCATCCTTCTCAACCAAAATAGTCGGTTGTTCAGCAGCTTTTTCAGCAACTTCTGCTTTTGCTTGTTCGTCTGAGAAAAAAAAATTATGTAAAAACAATTATTGCTTCCTGTGGGAACAAAACGAACCTTTGTACAGGAGACCCGTGGTAGAAATACTCCGATTGGATATTTGCTGCACGTCTAGTATTTTGCGGATCCTTCGGCTTATTGTTCGCAACATTTTCTTAATTTAAGAAATAATAAGTAAATTGATGCAATTTCCTTTCCCACTTGCAGCTAAATCACCGGCTGGCTCGACTTTTTGTAACGAAATGTCAGTATAAGAAATGTCAAAGAAGTAGACAATATGAAGTTTTCTTAATGCTTAGTATAATGAGATGTAAGAGCTAAATTGAAAATTGATGGTAGGGTAAGAGGACAAGGTTTGTGAGGTAAGTACATAAATGATTGGATGTTTTTTGATTAATGCGAAATGTTGTTTTTTCTAATTGTAGAAAATATTACAGGTTCGGAATTAGGAAATATTATATTGTGAGGTTTAAATTTTTGTTGCGTTTGTTCCCTAAGTGTTGCATTTTTACCTAGACTGAGGGAAGATTATAGCATTTTGTGCACGCTCAATGGTTCTCACCGGACAAATAGCACAGATGACATGCCCTGGAGAAAGGCAAAAATGCATAGTTCTCATCGCAAGGACAGAAAAATCACTTCCTAAGATATTGCTATGTAAATCATTTTTGATACATACTTCACTTTTGATAAAGAAAAAATTCGGGGTGAACTAGGGCCTCAATACACTTTTCAGCCAGCACGACCCTTCCAGCTGTGTCCAGTTACGTACACCGAATTGGCAAGGGTTACCATACACTTGCGCATCCCGTCGATGATAAGGTCGTCCTCTTCTGAATAATCCCATATAAGTGAAGTCAAATATTCTTAACGCCGCAGCATCGGTGTTTATCCTCCCTACATGGCCTAGCTACCTTGGTCGTTGTACACGTATTTTTTGCTTCGGATAATGTCGCTGAAAATTTTCGTGGGGGAATTTTCTTTTCCATCACAGATAGGACCATAAATCGGACGAAGAAATTTTCTGTCGAAGATTCCAACTGCATTTATATAGTCTCTCCCAATTGTATAATTGTCTCCCAAAGCCAAAGGAACAACTATTGGCGTTGGATCTCTGCGCATTGATCATACTCTCGTTAACTCGAACTTGGATCGTGATAAGGAGTATGGAAATTATAAGAAAATAAAGTGCTTAAGCCTTTTCGACAACTTTCTTTATCATGATAGTAATTCAGAACTGCAAAATTGGTGAAGCAAAAGCTGCCTTCGGAATGCTATATGAAATCCAGAAAAGTAATGTTTCCAACGTTGAGTTCTTCTTTACATGAGAACTTTTTAGAAAGTGGCCATTGCATTCACTAGTTAGTTGCAAATCATTATAAACGTTGCAGAACTCTACACAAAATGGCACACATGCATTTTTGACGTCCTATGCCCAACGATGGGCGAAAAGATTTTTGAAATTTTCTTAGCTAGCCATTGCTGCAACTTATGATTCTGAAAGACTACACACCATCATGATTGCAAGCCAAGAGAATGGGACAGATGGTCAGATGGAGTTCAAGAGGACAGAAGCCTCTCAGAATTGTAGATCTAACACCCATAGGCAGACAAAGGACATAAGTCAGAATATGACTATCGAGACGCCAAATTAGCGGATAGGTTTCCGATTAAAGATATGAATCACAGCCAATTACAAGAATAAAGCAATGAGGATGCATTTCAAGGAATGCGATGATACATTTGAACTGTTCTTGAAGACCTGTGTGTTAGCGAGTTATTTTAGTTAATAGATCAAAGGATAACACCTTATTAACCTGATGAATTACTCAAACAGTGTGCTCTGATTGTGGTATTAATCAGAAGGTGAGTAAGACAGATGGTGAGTTAATCGAACCGCGAATTAGTCATAACGCGTGAACTGGTGAAATTGTTACATATGTACATACCTATACATATACATATGTACATGTACAGTGTGTATATGAATAACCAGGTTGCTGACTTGATGACTTGTAGATTTGACAAGTCCATAACTTATGTACTGTATGACGAATTACAACTTGATGAGCTGCGGTCTTGAACTTTTGTCCCATAAGTATTTTATTGATAACAGTTTGTTGTCGTTCGTGATAACGTTATTTGACAATTAAAATCGATTGGCTTCTATCTATTTAGTTAACTTTGAGAATATATCGTTTGTTGTCCTTCTTTTTTTTTTACAACTATTACTACTAATTATTGCAAAAAAATCTTATTTACTGCTTGTAGTACTTTTAAGAATGTTTGCCGAACGTTATTTCCAGTTTTCCAATCAAACCTTTCCTGCAGTCCTTACGATGTACTCCATATCTTTTGTTATCAGGAAAAGTTTATATTAAGTTCTGATTTTGATAAGAACGAGTCACGGGACTCAACAAGTGTTTGCACCGAGCTGGGAAACTCCCAATAGTCGATATGAGGAGACACACCAATTTTACCTGTTTTTATTTCGGTGATGTTCTCAGCTCCTAAACAAGTCAGAACATAATGTCTTTTAATACTAAGGTGCATTCGTAACGTATATATGTAAATTTAGTTTTAAAGTGAATTCTGAATCATATTCAGGACAGGGCAACGACTCACGATACAGTTAACTGTCTAGTAACTTACTAGATAGACAAGAAAGACCAGCCCTTCTTATTTTTTACAGATTTCAATGACACTGTTCTAGTAACTATGCGAAAGGCATGCTATAGATAGATATGTACATGTATTTCGTAGATATGGTATGCTCGGTCCTATTTGCGAGGAGGGAGGAGGAGATTCAATCGCGAATTCTATGAACTTTACCAAGATGTGGATGTAATTCGTAAAGCGAGATCACTTCAACTACATTGGCTCCGTCACATCTGAGCATGACTACCAGTAGTATAACACAATTTGCCAGACATGTGGGTTAGTTGTATCGACTATAGTCGGAAAAACAAGTTCTCCAGTTTTGTGAACTGCCCTTATGTAAATTATTAAGCCATCCTTGACAGCAGGTATATTCTCTAGTTTCATAATTTACCCTCTTTTGACTTGTAATTGGTTAAAGCCTCTAGGTCATGATTACCTTCTCAAGAGGAAGAGATGAGATAATTGTTGTCGCCATTTCTTTTATGCGTAGATCCAGCGAAGTGTTGGTTGGTGAACTCTCAATGACACCAGTACTCTGTCTAATAGGCAATAGATAATGCCATTCTTCAATAATATTAATATTCCGGCTCGATTAACGATCTAAAAGTGAATTGATTTTTCTTGGATTGTTATCGTAATCTAAACTTTGGTACTTCTGATTTCCAACGATCGGGATCGGGACGCAGTTGAAGCAGGCAAAGCCAAGCTCAAATCATGCAAACCCGCAGATGACCTTAGGTCTGACCTGAAGGCGACATAAAATGATTTGGAAGGATATATGCACCAACTCATGTGTAAGATATTTCCTGACTCCCAGGTCAACACATCAGACATTAAATTCCACAAGCTACTACATCGACAGAAGGAAGCAAGCAGTCACTGGCATCTGCGCAACTATCGAATAGAAGCTATTAAAATGAGTCTAATCTTTAGTGAGAAGGCAAAATATATGTTATCTACGAATACTAATACACCAGAACATTACGATGGGCCACTTTAACTTTGAGGTAGTGAAGGAGTTCGTTTACTTAAGTTTCCCTATTAATTTTGCCAACGAAATCAGCGCAGATATCGAACGTAGAAGAATACTGACTAATCGCCATTACTTTGGCCTTAGTAGACAGCTGGCTGAGGATTGTGCAAGCTGGAGAAGGTTGTTGGTTGAGGCTCTGATTCACGCCCAAATTGTAGCGCCACCTGACTAAACCGAAACATTGGCATTTCACTTCTGTTTAAACTGACGTCAGTAGTGGGCTCACGAGTTTCCCAGAAACTGTCACATTAATAAAATAAATGTTTTCCAGACTCTAGCCAAGATCAGTAAGCGAAATTCATGGAAAATACTGTTTATCTTAATTGCAAAGCAAATGCTTTCCACCTCCCCACGAAAAATTCAAATCAGTTTCCAATTAAAAAAGAAACGAGCAGATTTAATAAAAAAATACATTCACTTTATTTATATTAATTATTATTATTTTTTATTATTATCTTATAGACTATTATCAACATTTCTTCACATGCTGATTCATCACTTATCTTTTGTAATCTATTTTGAAAAAGGTACTCGTTATTGTTTTTTTTTTTTGTTTTTTGTTTTGTAATCCGTGTGTAGAAACCTTAAATTTACTGATTTAGTTTGCCGTACATTTGCGTTATTAACTATTTTGTTTGTTTTAATTTTAGCTAATGAAAATAATTTATGAATTGTTTAAAACTTAAAACAGTTTTATATATGTATGTACATCATGATGTTTCTCATAAATTTTATTTATTTTAATTTAGAACAATACAGGCGTTCTTTTGTGTGTTTGTTTTTAGTTAAGGCCAGTGTTTGTTTCTGGTAAAAAAATGTATACAATTTTTTTTTTTTTACTATTTTACAGTTCTGATGCTCATGGCAATTTAGAAAAATATGCTTGTTTTTTGTTAAATCTAATAGTAAGATGATGGTTAAGTACCTAACTCAAGTTTGAAAATTGCTTACTCTACGAAAAATAAACGAAAAAACACTAATTTAATTCAATAAATTAAAAATATATATATATTTATAAACTATGCACAATAATTTGATCAATTATTATGTCGTCTCGTTTTCTAATTTTTAGGGTGGTTCTCATTTATACAACAACAAAAAGAAAATATTCTATTTTAAACAAACGAAAAGATATTCACATACTTAACACATTTAATTTAAAACTTAGAACTTAGAACTACTATCTAGAAACTTGTGTCTAGATCAATGTTTGCATTGGTTTCTTGGACAACCATATTACTTGTCTCTGTCTCTATAATTTTTTTCCACATTTGGATTGGATTAATTGTTCCCCAGGGATACCATGGGTGGACATTGATCAGTGCTTCCCGTTGTGCTGTTAGCCAAAAATATACTCGCCGCCGATGTGGACGTTGGAGATGACGCAGACGATGATGAAGCAGATGCCGATGTTGAACATGTTACTGATTCGGTCTCCTCCGGCAGTTCTGATGATGATGAACTATCCGAATCAAAGGTTAGAAAAGAAAGACGTGGACATTGGTGTGTATCCTCACCGTCACTTTCCATTTCGTTGTCGGAGGTTGGGGCACTTTGACTAGTGGTTGCATTCGTAGTTGGGCTTAATGGCTCTAAAACACCAGTTGCTCGTAGACTCTGTTCAAGTTCGAGTAATTGACCCATGAAGTTAAGATTGGGTGATATTATTGGACGAGCGCCTTTCACGAGTTTATATGCTTCAATAAGGGACAAGCATTTGTAACGCATGACATAGGCGATGGCAATTGTGGCACTCCGCGAGATACCAGCATGACAATGCAAGAGTACAGTTGATCCTTTTTTACGGGCTTCTTCTGCAAATAAAAATAAAATAAGGATTAATTTAGTTTGATTGTTAAAATGGGTTTGATATAAAATGTATGTACAATTTATTCGTTCTTTATTTTCGGAAAAGTCTAAACACTCAAATAAGCTTTTAGTCGAGCGTTCTAAAAATTGTTTCCATTTCAAAAACACAACTCTTTAGCGTTTTCATTAGCAGGGGTGTGATATCGCATGACATATGACTAAAGTATCAAATACATATCGCCAAAGTTATGTTTTGGAAGTAATGACTGGGGAAATAGCATAGATAAGTTTCACCATAGTTGGACAATTTGTTCTAGTTTTTGTCAGGAGGAGCAACTTTATAAAGAAGTAGGTATGGCTTGAGGATCAGTCAAGTACTTTGGCCATCCTTGAGTCTTCTCAGAGCGAACTCCTAAGTTATCGGCATTTAGTCATGAAGTCTGGGTATTGATCGAATGAATAAAATTTGCGGAGACAAGCTGCCTAAATGAGATTCAATTGTAGTATGTTTAGAATAAGTCGGAGGGATCAAATGAGAAACTAATGTTAAGCAATTAGGTAAGCGACTTCCTGGTAGGTCTAGGTTGAGATTGTTTCTCGAAATTCCTCACAATGAAATAACTCTTCCTGGTTCGACTAAAAAAAGCAACTTACAAATTCTTGCACTTTGGCACTGAACTTCTTACAGCCTCGTTAAGGGTTCCACTCCCAGAGTCTTATAAATACTTCTGCATTTAACTGAGTAAACATCGTAAACTTTATTACCATATAATTAACAACACGAGCCTCACATCACTATGACTATAACTTACAAGTTTCGAATGCATTCAGAGAGCTACAAGGACATACTGACTAATAACCAGCTTAATTCATTGACCGTAAAAAGTCCAAGTGTATACACATTGACTAAAGTATCAAATGATTCATCGCGAACAATAATTATTATCCTTTGGCAGCAGCAATAGCAGCAGTAGTAGTGGTTCGTCATACATTTCATGAATGCGCACAATCGGTAAAGAATCTTGGGGAAGACTCCCGAACTCTGAATCACCGAGAGTAGTAGTACGTGTCTTGGTCATCAATCGTTGTGCCGCTTAGTGAGCGCGTTCCTTTGCCTGCATATTTAGCATACGTTTTATGACCCCAAAACAAAAATGTCACTTGGATTCTTTTCACGTGATAAGCAACAACGACGACCACGATGACGACGTTTGAGACGACACCTTTTGGTGTAACGCACAAACATCAATGTATGACTCACTTATGGAGGGTGTAGTATTTATAGCTAAACGTGGAGTACACACATTCTGTTGACAACGATGAATCAATAATCGTTGTCTTCCCCCTGATGTTTATTGTTTTTGTTGGGAGTTCATCAATTAGTAATGGATGTTACTGACGATGATAACGACAGTAATGCACGGCTCATTGTGTGTCCGTGCAGTTGTTGAAGCCCCTCGATGTATGATAAATGAAACGGGCTACTTATCTAGCCGTAGAGGCTTACACCATGCGTGTAATGAATTGCGAAAATGGTAAAACCAAGATATTTGTTGACCTTTACGGTTTTTGATTGTTATTTCCAGTTCGATAAGATAGCGGTTGTCAAAAAATAAATATTATTAAATATTGATAAAGTCATTGTGGTGAACTGTTGGTAGGTTGCAGGCACTTATTCTTACCAAAAAAAAATTACTATCAGGGTTGAAGTTTTTTTTTTTTTTTGTTCTTTGTGGTTCCTTATCAACTTCAAGTTTCTGAATCATCTACATATATAAACTTTATTGAATTAGCGACGCGACGTTTTATTTAGGGTAAATGAACAAAATCTTTAAACAACAGCACTATTCGCTGAAAGAATAGATAGGAGAACAACTTCACCGGTATTTGTTTTAGGGAAATCCCCTATCAAATGAATTTACGATTTCTAAAAAAAACTGCTAAAGATAGCAAAAAAAACAAAACATTTGACAATTATCCAAAACTTCTTAAAATGTGTGAGAGCTACATGCTTAACAACTAACAATTTTTAAGCCAGGTTTACACCCGTTACAGGCATTTTCATAATTTCCATAATTTAATTTGATCGAAGTTTACTTGAAA
Organism: Criorhina ranunculi; assembly: GCA_951813785.1. Taxonomy (NCBI): domain Eukaryota; kingdom Metazoa; phylum Arthropoda; class Insecta; order Diptera; family Syrphidae; genus Criorhina; species Criorhina ranunculi. The sequence continues at coordinate 2,503,612 of OX638381.1, forward strand.
TCTCAGAATTATGTAAATTCCTATCAGACCACAGCAATTGGCTACAAATAATAGACTTTTTGTTTAGTTTCACTTTTGGTTAGTTACCTACCGATTTAATTCGCTTATTACATACGTAATTTTAAAAGTAATAAAACAAGTCGTAAATATTTGTATTTAAACAAAATTCACGAATTCTAGATTACAAATATTTTTCCAATTTAATTGAAAAGTGACGCAAATAAGGAATATGAGACAATGTTCACATTTGTCTTACTCCGCCAACTTGTGATTACGCTCAATTGCTCGACTGCTGTCACTTCGTGAATTTCCTCTATGGATCACAGCTCGACTTTGCTTGTGTTAACTCAACTTCAAGAAAACCAAACCAATTTTATTCCGATCAGTTTACTGATTCCTGACTCATGAAAGGGCTATGCTTGAGACACTGTATCCTTCTATCCTTTTCGATCCCGGGCAAATTATGTCAACAATTCTAACCCCGTCTTTTCCGATTTTATAATAGCATGTTTCTTTCCAAATATACTGGTTCCGGAGGGTTTTACTCTTCATCTCATCGACAACTTTTAGTTTTCATTCATTACAAATGTTGAGCACCATGTTTCCTTTTAAGACGTTGTACAGCTCACACAACACAATGAACTCTAGAGCCTGAGGTTTATTCCAATTGATCCAATATTATTACTCAATTCTTGTTTATTTTTTGGTACTTTACCTTTTTTTTCTTGGTTAAACAATTTTGACATTGAAATTGACAGGTGACGACAAATCAATGATGCATTACTAAATGCCAAAGTATGTATGTATGTATGTATATTTGGCACGGCAGCTCATGGAGAGCCAAGGCCTAGCTTCTCACAACCATTCATGTTGTGCGTGTTATATTCTTCGCACGAACGGAAGGGACCTACAGTTTAATGCCGACTCCGAACGGCGAATTGAGAAGCTTTTCATGACAGATTGTACTCTTGCAGGTTTGTCATTCCTGCGAAGAGGTGGTGCCGCGAAAAAACTTTTGGTGGTTTTTTGAGAATCGAACCTGTGTCTCTCGCTTAGCAGTCCAACGCACTAACCACTAAGCCACGGCGACCGATGCCAAAGTACACAAATAAAACAAAAATCTTAAAATCCCGCATGTCACTTCTGTTCACTACACTCTTCATTAGTAGATGTCAAAATGAGGCGTCTAAGAGGTTTGACAAATGTAGTTTTTATAACTCACTAATGATAGCAGCTTAAATTGGTTTTAAATTATTTTGGTCGGGCCTTAAGACTACTTGGAATGGTAGACGACTCTAGCAAATAGGGACCCTAAAGTAGAATTGAGTAGAGCCGCATGTGTAACCAAGATGATACATATTTCGCAGGTAATCAACTGTATGAGTCTTGAGCTGTCAGAAAGTTAAATTTATAAGAACCCGTATGCCGCAATGTGTACGTCTAAGTTATACTATACAAGTTCAAGTTTAAACTCTCAGGGTGTGGGTACATATGTAGAAGAGCAATATGTACTTTTAAATTTAGTTCTTCATCGAGTGACAGTGTCTACGTTTAGCTTCAAACCAAGCGTCAACATTGATTAAAACCTCGTGTCTCAGACTCCAAACCAGCAGAGGTACATTGTGTTCTGGGAGTAAAGATTGCGTTGAAAAGTCAGATATTTCTGGCGGAATTCATTGCAAACCTAAATTCAAGAGTCTACCGACAGCTGTTCGTGTTAAACTATTGGGAAAGTGGTCTAGTCTAAGTCAAGAAAATCATTCGAGATGTTTGGAAAAGTCAATTTAATAAGCCCTGCAGCTTTAAATGCCATGGAAATTTATGTTAAAGTTTGTTTGATAACTTTTTGTCATCAAGGAGTGTACAGTAAGGCCAAACTTATTCGATTTGTAAAAAGGTGTAACATTCAAATATTCTATTTACCGCTAACTCATTTCAATTCAAAGTCAACTGCCTAAGTTACATTATTGCGCAATGAAATAAAATGGTATGCCTATGAGTCTTTCACAAAAAAAAAATAATATTTTCATCTCAAGGATATTTCCCATATCACCTTCATCAACAACGCACAACTCAACTTTCAAAAACAACAAATCAAAATTCAATTCAATTTGAAATTGAAATTCACATTTGAAATGAGAGCAGAGCGCCCGGCGTTTGATATATGTAGCTACAACAGCTCAGTGCCATAGATACCTAAACCACTACACCGTTGCTGATGACAATGATGATGGCGCAGTACGATATGATGATGACTCACCGCCAAAGCCATTCACCATCGATAATGTTTACGTACATCTGCACCTCATCAAAGAACGGGGGGAAACCAATCAACCACCACCCTTCTTTTGCGTGTGTCCTCCTCCCTCCCTTTGTTCCAAAACCTCCCTTCGTTAACCCAGCAACTCTCTCAAGTGCACACACTCACCATTTTTCATCTTTTCACCCTCTGTTCTCTGTATGCCCTTCCACCATGCCGTCTAATCACCTCCATAAAAAAAAATGTATACCGTAACAATTGTCATTAAATAGGGTACATTTACCGCAATCGTTTTAGATACGTACTACAGTAAAGCCTAATTTGTCGCGCGGCACATGAATCGATTAAAGAGCATTTTGCGCGTTTTGGCACTCTGACAAACATTTGCTCAGATTTTACAAATTTTATTTTTAATATTAAACAAGAAAATTATGTACGGAAACATTTCCAATCCAAAAAGAGTCCGACGACATGATGAGAATAAGCGTTTTCTCCTCCCACACCCGCCCCCTGTTTTTTCGTAAATAAAAAGTAGCAGACACGAGTATCTATTTTGAGGACACCACCAAAATACCCTTTCTCCTGCGTCGTCGATTCAACAGTAGCACTGCCAGCATCAGTGGCTCTGACTCTGACAACCTTGAACTCACTGCCGTGCGGCACAGAAAAAGGTCATACTCACAAAAGTGAGATTTTGTGTTTTCGTCGACGTTTTTTCTTTTTTCGCTCACTCATTCCCCGTTCATCTTTCATCGTTTTGCCTGTCCCACTGGAAAAGGCATTTATTTATTATGAGAGGTTTATTTTTAGTGCATGTGTATCTCAACACATGCGCAAAATGAATCCGATGATGACTCATGCATCGAATCTCACCTTCAAAGGTCTTCGTGGGGGCTATGCGCTCTCACACGCGAACAGGGAGATTGCTTTGCTTCTTGGCGGCAAGGAGATACTTTCTATAATAAATGTGAAGCACTTCGCGCCACCACTATACTATCGCCGAACGAGATGAATTGGTGATAATTACTAAATAATCATAGGTATTCAGAACTCCACATATTGGTGTTTTTTTTAAGATACTCATTAACGAGCGGGTCCACAGCACCTGAGAGCGATGAGCGGCTGGTGAGGGTGACTGGCGACGCAGATTTAAACAATAATAATAACAACAACAACAACAACAACAGAGCATCGTGTCGCGCAAAATGTTAATCACAGAGAAAAGGCGAAGAAATATAAAAAATAAAAATGGTTTCGTGTGTAAACAAAATGATTTCATTATTCGAGACTTTTAGCGATGAGTCAGTGTGTACCGTAGTCAGATGGAAGCGAGACAGCAACCATGAAGAATTGACAACAGTCGGCCGCGGCGGCGGGTACCTGAACTCAATTCATGGTAATAGCTACAACAGCAATTTGATGACTGTTACCGTGTAGTTGACTATATCGTCTGCTGAGTAATTAAGTGAATTATGCAACGTTCTTATTAGATTAGGGGTGATTCCTTGCACAGGTAGTGCGTAATACTCAAACTATAAATGTGTCTGATCAGTGGCATCATAACTCATGAAAGGGGATTCCCAGAAAGCTGAAACTTTTTTGTTCAAATTTCTCTTCAATCCAGTTTTCGGTGAATTCACCTTGGTCATAGACATTCCTAAGATGACATATGCGGCAAAATATTGATGATGACGTATGGATAGTGATGTTAACTTTTGTGAGAAGAAGAAATGTTAGGTAAAGTACCTTCTTAAACAGAATAAAACGAAAACTAGATTTAAACACTAAGATTTTCCGAGAAATTGATATGAAAACTTTGCAATGAAGAAAAATCACTTGATTTTCGTGACCAACTTTTTTAGACCACACAAATCCTGGCGTGCATTGGTTAAACTGGCGCAAAGGAAACCCACTCCAATAGCGTTGTTTGAATTCAGTCTCTTTCTTTTCCCGCTCGACTTACATATTTACACAAGAGTCTGCAGCTTAGCTGAGACTAAGCTTAACTTAATGCGATGATAGGTCCAAAAGGACACTCAAATCTTGAGTAAATACTAACGTAGACAGTGAAATAACTGTAGGTCGATGTATTTGGTTCAGTGGTTAGGACATTGGTGGTTAAAAGATTGAGGAATCGGGTTTAGGTTAGAATCTTAGAAATATCAACGGTTTTTGCGGCACCAACGAAAGGGACAACAACAAAAAATAAAAAATATCAGGTTCCCTGATCATAGTAGCATCCAGGCGGAGGTTCTGACATTGACAACTGCCGCCCGGGAAGCTGTAAGGAAGATGTTGTTTCAGGTTTAAGGTGATTTTGTTCTTTTTTTTGTTGTGCAAGATCATCACATCGCCATTTGGGCATCACAATAGATCTGGCGACGAAAAAATCTCTACCAACGTCAACCTACTATGATTATCTATCCTTTGTCATTCGCTCTTTAAGATGTGCAAACTTGAAGGGAAACGTTGCTCTTCTTTTGAGGTCATCTAGCCAGTATCCAATAATAGACACGAACTTAAGATTGTCTGCAGTTGATTATACAAAATCCTTTAAACATAAATAAGATGGTGCGTCTGTGATTACGCCTAAGCTGATGCATGTGTTTACAGCTCAAGGCAAGGTGGAAATACAATAAAACCAATAGGGAAGCTATTGTGAATTTTTAAAAACTATTGAATACAGTCTTGAATAGAGCTCGCCTATACATTATTTCTCACCACAATTGTGCACAGAAAGTATCAGTTTGTTGGTCACGCCTTCTTTTTGAAGGACAAGCCCTACAAACTTCGCATTAGAAATAAACAGCACGGAATAGCTTAACAAGAAACACTTCTACGCAAAATTATTGAAAGTTAAACTAAAATACATCCGCATATGTACGAGTATGACGATGCAAATCATAGCTACCGCCCTTAGCTTTGAAAGCGGGAACAGTTCCAGGGTATTACCACATTTAAATAACCAGATATACTTGTTTGGCTCACTACACGTGCTTCTTCTACATTCTTAGGAGCAAATAGTTTCAGTTATGACTGTTCGTTCTCCGATCGAAATGGTCTGTCTGTGCAGCCAACGCAGGCTATTTTTAGAGATTTATTTTTCATTTTTTAAAGAATGTTATATGTAGTTTTGAAATAGAAATTAGACTCAGTCCAGGAAACATATGCAGTCGATTCGAAAAATGAATAAAATTCTCCATTAATGGTCATAAGACCCTAACCATTTAGATTTGTCAGCCCTATTTTTATACTTTGCCCGAGATCGTCGAGAGAAATTAGCACGTTTTAGCCAATTTGAGTGTTGCCGCATTTGTTTTTTCACGAACGAATTAAATTAACATAAATAATATAAATCCAGATATAGATATAAAAAGTCATAACTTACCGATGAAATCATATGCCTCCTGGAAGTACTGCTTGATGTTCTGATGGGGCGTGTCACTGGCAGGTATTTGCTTGTAGTTCATTCCCGGTTGCGGGCTTGTACTTGGTGCTTGGCAGGTAACGTTCAATACACAATTTGCGCCAACACTTTCGGGATTGTCGGCATCCTTCCCATTGCCAAGGAGCAGGTGCGGGAATACGGGTGACGCAGGATGAGTCTCAATGTCTGCAGAGTCACCAAACAAAAGAAAAAAAAAAAACGACGCACATGAGTAAGACACAAAAACAAAATTAGCGTAGAAAGAGTTATTTTTACACAGAGAAAGAGAGAGAAACCATTGAAGGAACCACCACTTCGTCGTAGTCGTCGTTGTTGCTGGTGTTGCTGCTATTTCCTCATCTCTCGTCATGTGCTAGATTTCTTAATGACCCCATCCCGCGCGAACACCCCCCCTCCAAACTGGGCTTTTGCTTATTCATCTTCAATGGCCCGCTGCTACAACACACATGGATGAAGACGATGAGTCATGAAAGCAACGAGTGGTGTGTAACACAGACAATTCAGTTTTTTTTTAATTTTTCCTTTTTCTTTTTATTCCTCAGTTTTCTGCGCTTTTGTGAGTAAACAAACCGAGGAATAAAAATAACGAAATGAAGCAATAAAAGTATCGACGGGGGCAGAGTCGTCGGGGGCTAAATCCAAGAGAAAGAGCAACGGAGAGCGGGGTTAATTGAACTTATGAACCGGTGACGTTTCATTGAGTTTTTCACTTGTTTTCCCCAACTTGGGAGTTTTTTTTAGGATTTGTTTGATTCCATTGCAACAACAACAGCATTTGGAACGAACCACTGGTGTAATTTAGAAAACATGTTGGTGATTCCAGGATTGCCACTGACACGTAATGGGAAACACCACACCGCAACACACCGAATGGATGTTCGTGTCATCGGCAATTAGTGTCGAGATCGGATTAGTCAAAATACTTGTACTTTGTACTCACCGTATATGGCTGGACTGGAACAACTCCTCATTAGTGGGGGCACCCGGCTACCGGAGGCTTCTTCATCGTTCGAGCCCGCGGACTGACGTTTATTACTGAAGTCTTTATGGGTAGCTAGAATGAGAAATATAGTGTTTAAATCATGAGTAATATTCTACTGAATGATATGAATATTAATACGATTAGATACTAAATGGGAGCGCGCTCGGAATACTCATTCCGGCAGAATGTCAATGATACGTATTTCAAGTGAAAATTGATTCTAAATGCGTACACGTTTGAATCGATGAGTCAGGTTTTCCTACACCACGACCACATTCCTCTTGGGAAGCGACATTGTTCATCTATTACAAGGTCTAGGGCGGCTTTATTGTATGTTTTTTTTCAAAAACAACCCTCTTTTTACATTTTTTTTTTAATTACGCGTTATAAAACCAAACCAAACCCTGTTTTCATTTATGGAATGCAAATGTCATCAAAACAATTTCGAATCTCGGCATATGTTTGGACATACTAATGAAGCTACGTACTCTCAGATGGGATATTTCGCATTTTGTCATAAGATTTAGTTTGTCTAGACGAGTTATAAAGCCAATTTAACCAAAGTTCGACATTCTTTGGACGTTGATGCGTATGTTTAAACCTCATAAAAGTTGTGTAAGAAGATTGGACAAATCTCTACGTCTGAAATTGGTATTTTTAAACAAAAGTTGAGTAAAAATAATACTATTTTTTTAAAGATTACTCTGATTACGTAGTTAGGGTCACATAGACTGAGATTATGTTTAATCCAAGATACTGTGGGGGTTAGGTTTTACGTCATCAGAGGGGAAATTATTTTTATTGGAAGCAAATTATCTAGGTTCAATATGTTTTTAAACGAGCAAAGTTGAATTATGCCTTCTTTCTTTTTTTTTTAAAGTACCGTGTGTCTAACACCATATAGTGTTGCCAGAATCACAAGTAAGAAATCGTTTAAACCAAACATGTTATTCAACTTTTATTGAATCAAAATTAATGATGGGTAAAGCTATGCCTATGTTCGATCAATTAATTTTCGATCTTGCCATCGTATGTTTCAGAGGGTTCAATAATCTCTAGCCATATTTGGAGGAGGGACGCGCGTTTTTTCCATGTTCTTCACCATTTAAGAACAAAAAAGATTGATAGTCATGAGGACTTAACCGACTTATTTATTTTTCTTTCAAAGTCAAGCTTTAGTGTTAGGACAAATGTGGCGAAACGCTCAAAGACAGAATATTAGAGGTTTTACTCGCAAAGTAGAACTGCAAATTGTATGAAAAAGTAGTGGAAAACTTCTTTAAAACAACGGCCATTTGTAAAAGCAACCAAGGCAGCCATTTTAATATCGGATCTCGGGTTCCATATATCTAATAATTCGTAGTGTTTATTATTATATGTACATAACTTATTTCATATCAGCAAGGATAGCCCTTTCTGGGAGGCAATCTTTAAAAAAATAAATAAAAATATCAGATCCAGAATGAGTCCAAGAAATCCAACATTAGAGATGAGAGTCCCTTAAAAAAATATAAAGCGTGACGAATATTGTTCCATCAAGCCCAACATAAAATCTCGAAATTAATTAAAAATGCTCCGTCGATGCAGTTTATAATTATTTTGGTTAGCACCGCTTTGAGTTTTGTTTACAAAACAGTTCTTTCCAATACAACTTGTTTGAATGCCGAGCATTTTTTTCTTAACATGCAATCACAGTTCACAGTTATATAACAGATTAAAAAAAAATTAAAAAATAAAAAAACAAACTATACACATCGCATTTTCATTAACTAGTTCATGTGCTCTCCCGATGATGTTGTGTTAACAATTTCATTCAACAAACAAACTGCTTTCATATTTGATAGTTAAGCAATTAACCCATTTATTACAACTTTATAACAAATACATTCACAATGTACATATTATGTATCGCGTATCTTTGAGTTTTGGTGGACGCCACCACATTTATCTGGGCAAACACAACAACGATGATTAATCTTGAAAATTTCATTATCTGTTTGTTAAATATTTGATTTTCCAATCAACTTATAAAGGCAATATAATAATCGTTGCATTATAATTGTTTTTACTGCTATCAATGAGAATTATTGTGTATTGCGCACGTTGTGAATGACGTGACTATTTGTTGGCGGCTGTTGAGAAAAAAAAAAGAAATGCAAATGACTTAGCTACAGAATGTGATATGAAATAGAAATTAAAGAGATTTTTTGTTTAAATTATGACCTTTGAGAGAATAAAGAATAAAATGTTGTCTGTGATGCTTTGTTATATATAAGATTGTATCACATTTCAAGTAGGTTAAGAGTATGTGTCACCCTATTCATATTGCATCGAGACATGTCTAGAAAGTACTTGAACCTTACGGTAAGTTTCAGTCAGTGTCTAGTATTTTAAGTGGTTTTGAGCGTCCATAAAATGACTAAATCCAAACTTGAGGTAACACTCATGAATGCTTTGTTGTTTTGAGAGGAGGAGGAACTTTTTTATCAGATGTATGCCACAAAGGTCTGTAAGAGTATTTAATTTTCTTTCTAATAAAGAACTAACTAACTTGACATCCTTACGAAAGGTGACAACGAAAAATTGTTCTTTTGGAATAAAGGACATTGAAGTGCTATGGGAGCTTTGTGTGCATCTTTAGAATTCATTTGTTCCTTTTTCCTTTAGACTTGTACTTTTGATTAAAGTCACAACAATTTATACAACATTGTGCTCTTGACCGGCTTTGTTGTTTAGAAAAAAAAAAGTAAATGCTTTCTTAAGGTCCTCATAGGTTTTAGGGCATCGACCACACTTACACGCCATAGTATTCGATTCCGGTCAAAGTGACAAGTTTTTCTAGGAAGTTGCATTTTTCTTTCACCTTGAGTTGAGCTGACACAGGTTCGAGCATCAGCAAAACACTGTTTTCCACGGCACAATCTATCGGACCATCAGGCAATCCGGCGCACTGTTTTGAATCTCGAATTCTTTTGGCTGTATACAAGTATGTATGTGCAATGTCTCTGGAAATGTCTGCCATCAACACATTCTCCATATGGCTTTAAGGATTCTTTTGAGATTCCTTAGTGGTGTTTGGCAAGCGAGGTATAAAATCCTTGGAAGTAATTCCAAGCAGATGAAAATACAGTTTATTCGGTGTCGTTTCGAGTGAAAAATTCTTCATAAGTCCCATTTGCGTTGATGGGCTTTGAAAGAAGAGAATCAACGACGAAAAATACCAGTTGTACAGCTTTAACCTAGTCCTTGAATCTAACCACAGAGTCTTCAAATGTAGGCCGGCGGCACAACGGTGAAGAGAAAGACCTCGGCCTAGTTGGGACACATACATAGATAAATGTGAGCCCATTGGATCTGTAATTTTTTTCAAAAAAACAAAGAAGGTCTCTTCTTCCTCAATGTCCGTACAGCTTCTACAAAAATTAACATTACAGAGGAGGTCCGGCTTATTGGTGTGCCTACCAATGTTGTAGTGTCCCGTTATAACACCCGCTAAAGTACTAATAAGCAGTCTTTTATGTCTGATTCGGCAATCTAATCTAGACCAAATACGAGTATGTTTAATAATGGGAAAGGTGGAACCATTCGTGCAACTGGGGTAAGCCAAGCGTGAGGCATATTAAGATTCCCCTTTTTCGGTAGAATCGAAGATGTACCCTGTTGGCAGGTTCGTCGGCCATGAAGGTTACTTAGAATGTCAGTACACATCGACATCCAAATAAGGTAAATTCTGAAACGGCCATCTTTTCTGAAAGGATTTTGCAATTTCATGTTTTTTTTACGCTTTCTTCTGGTTAAGGCAATTACAAATTTAGTACTAAAAACTTCTACTATAGCTACGTAATTTGATTTCAGAAGAAACAGTATGAGATCACTTACAAACAAACATCCCGATATGGATTGTTCATAAGTTTTTTACTTCAGCAAAGTTGTAAACATAAACAAAAAATACTAAGCTACGTATTTCACAATGTTGTTTACTTAACCAAGTTCTAGGGAAGATATTCTGTTAAAACTCCTTTTTCCTTATAAAAAAAAAAAACCCACAAACATTTTCTAAACAAATGACTCACAACTTAAACAAAATATTGACATCGTTTCACTTTGAACAAACAACTTTAATGTTGATAAACAAAAATAAATTAATCTAACGATTTTGATGTGATAAGACAACTGCTAATTTCCCCCATGGGACAAATCAAATTTGAAAATTACTTTTTTTTTTCATAAACAAAATACATTCGGTTGATTGTCCCCGTATTGTAAATGACTGATTGTTGCATTCTTTTTAATTTATTATGACTAAGTCATCACAATTCTTTTAGATGATTCCCTGAAATTCCCGATTCTATCGCCGGAAATCCGGGAACATTTCTGAAATGACAGGGTTTTTTTTTTCTCTATGACATCAAGTTGCCAACACTGAGTTTATCTATGAATTTATAATTTGACATATGTTTCCCACGCACCTGTGTGTGTGTGTATGTTATCGATTTGACTTTACCCTCAGTGGGATTGTCTTGTAATGACATTTAGGTTACCAGGGCCCCTTTCTTTCTGTTTAAACCAATGAAGGCACGTGAAACGTGAAATATATGAGAAAACGAGCTTACGGAATTAGCTGGCAATTCACCAGTGACATTGCCAACACATGTACGACACGAAAGTTTCGAAATTTTCTAAATTTTTTTTACTAAGTCATGTTTCTGTCACTTAATGGCATTGATTGTCGACCTAACTCGCATAGAGCTGTTATCAAGTAGATAACATGAAACCAACTTTTGCACAACTTCCTCTATTATTATTAAAAAAAATTCTTTACGTTGTTATCGCACCAATTTCATCCATATAAGAGAGGACAAAAATAATGTATTTCATACGTGCTAAGGAATTCGAAATTCGACTATTAGTGGTGTATTTATGAATATATATGTGTAGGAAACACGATGAAGCGAAGAAATAAAATAAAAACGTTTAATTTTTTTTGGCAGTGAATAAATTACTTTGTCATGACGTCAACACGGTAGAGCACAGACATACCGTGTAAACGCAAATTACACGAGCAAATAGGGTTACCAGATGTAGCATTTTGATTAAATATTGTTTGGATATCTTATAAAACATAAAGATAGGAACCTGAACGATCATTAAAGTTTGAAACAGTCTCGAGTTATGTGGGGTTTAACTAATGAGTAATTTTAATGAATGTCACTCGATTATGACTGAGCATTTTTTTTTTAATTTAGATAACGGGCGTACAGTAGCATGAAGTAACCACTATTTTGTAGTAACGACTATTTTGCTAGTTTAACGTTACCAAAGGAAAGGAAATGCATTAATCAGAAGAATGTGATGTTGTCACTTCCTGGCGATATAACAGATGAAATATCTTTTCGTGGGAAATAACAAGGAAACATTGAACAATATTTCTCGGTCAGGCTTTGGTTCATATTTAGGGCTTTAGTCAGAAATACGATATTTTCTTGGCCGTTTCTTTCAGAACATTGTTTTTGAAAGCAGTAACATTTAAGTAGTGAACATTTCTAGATCTTGGAGAAAATTAGTTATATGTAGTAAACACTTGCTGTAATGTTAAAACCTATGGTTACCTTGGTAAATGACGAAAATCTGTAAATGGTATGCACATATGATAGTTAACTAGGTCATAGTGTACCCTTGAGGAAAAAGTTCGACCAGTAGAGGTTCATTGTGAAAGGGTTTTAAAAATGCGGCTACCTTGCTGTTGATCTTATCCGTATCGTCGTCGTTGCAATTATTAAGAGGGCAAATGCAGAACAAGTGCCACCTTTCTTCTATCATATCTACAACTTCTTCTTCGAGCATGCCTGCAGATAATTAAAGACCGGATTGGATGAAGGTGTTATTTCTTATTTAAAAAAAAAGGCATTGATTTACTCGTACACCTTCATGCACACCTTATGTTTTCATTTCTCCCAAGTTGTAGGATCCACTTCGATCTTTTGAGACATATGACTGGTAGTAGTATCGCAGTATCCAAGATAAAGTCAACTGTTTTTTTCTTCCTCGTTTCCAAAGCTTCTGCAGAAATCGTGTTCGTGTATCAAACAACGCCCCGTGAGGGCTCATGCTATAGTTCTTACATAATTCCTATTTATTCACAGAAGTACATAGTTTTGTTCTTAGATCCCGACAAGTTTTGATATTATCCCACCTATGACTAGCCATTCTTCTGGCGAGATTTTATCGATTCTAGAGGCCCTTAGCAGTTGCAAATAAATCTGGACGTAGAATAAGCAGCTTTGTAAGACTTGGATCGTAATAAACTGTTAAAGCCTTTTGGAATTTCACTTGTCTAACGATATTACAAATGTTTGTAGAAACAAATATGTACAAATATTGGCGTGACAGCCCTTAGAGGGCCAAGGACTATTCTATTCTATTTTTCTCACGAATGGAAGAGACCTAAACTTTTTACTGCCGACTCCAAATCGGGGATTTAAAATGTTTTTCACCATAGATTATACACTCAAAAGTTTGTCATTACTTGCCGGGAGCTGTTGTTGCGAAAAAAGCGTTAAGTGTCTTCGAACCTATGTCATATTCCTTAACATACATATACCACCTATTTACTGGTATGCATATTGGCTTTATGTTTTCACAAATTCGAGCCGTAAATGATCTACTCTTGATGAAGACGGGTCTCTATTATTTTTTCTTACAATTCAACTGCATTTCAAAACTATTTCTTGCGAGTTGTCAATGACAGCTGTTTCCCTACAAAAAATAGTTAACACTCATTTATCCCTAGTTACTAATAAACTTGTTATAAACGTCGTACAAGTTTTTTTTTGTTGATTTTTTTATAACAAGTATAAAACTTCCATTACACATAGATTTCTAGGTGTATATGATGATGGTAACCCTTTGAGCACCTCGAAAACTATCTCTACATATTACTATGCACTCTTTCCACTCATATAGCAGAATGAAATGGCAGGAGATCTATTCAAGTTTTTGTCTGTTTGCAGTATGTAATCTCCATCGTCAATCTACCTATCTCCCTCCAATCCATTGCTATTCTCCAATCACCCTCATCCTCCTATATTCTGACAAATAGCAACGAAATTGCGCCCGTTCAACTGTTGTCGATGGCGAAGTGATGAGTAATCATCATGAAGTAGAGTAAAAGAAAAAAAAAAAAAACTAACACAAAAGCAACAACAAAAATGTGTTTGCTTTGGTAGTATCTAATCAGCGAGTTGTAGTAGTAGTTTAAGTTGTACTAATTAAATACTTACGGATTACGTTGACGGGCCTAAACCTGAGCACCAGGCACGGCGATTCTCGTTTTATCCTCATTTTCATTTCACTTTTATGAGTCACAGCGATTTTGTTCCTTAAATATGTTATATGCTGCGCTGCTTTATTTGTTTTTTCTTACACTTTTCTTTTTTCTTAACACTTTGTTATGCAGTACTACACACAGGCACTTCTACGAGTCGAATGGCATTTGTGTTGGTGGTTCGACTCGATTACAATTTATATTACAATCAAGAAATATTTTAAATTAAAAAAAAAAAACGCACTAGAAATGGTAATCCCAGATGCAGGCTGTGTGGCCGAGGTGAAATCGCGTTACAAGGCACTTCTTCTGCTGTCTGGTTTTGTTTTGGTTATTTTATTTTTTTCTTATAATTGCGCGAGGGGCCACGTAAATTAGTAGATTTTACTCCTTCAATTCGAATTTGTTATACAACGTTCGTAAATAGCGTACAATTGGGCACACACAATGAAAATTGAATTCGAACAGAAAAATAAAAATAAAAATAAAAAAAAATTGTATCTGCGGTTACGTGAATAGTGTTGCCAAGTCGGACGACACACTATTAGATCTCATATAGACGGAGCGAAAAAGCAAGCAACTCCAAGAAACTTGTTAACTCGAAAACGGTCGACACACAAGTGCTGCTGGCTGCTGCACTACTCGACTGGCCGCTGAGACTTCGAGTTTCGCCGTTTTGCACGTCACGAGCGAAGCATTCTGGTTCTTGCCAGAAGGTGTGTGAGTGCGCTATGGCGGGTGTGTGCGTGCCGTGTGTTGCCGGATGGAGGAAGAAATTGAATTTTTTCTCATATCTGGTATTTTTCACAGGTTGAGTCATCATCACTAGCGAGTAGCAGTAGCAGCTACAGCTACAGCTAGCAGGCAGATCAAGAGGCGTCTCACTCTCTCTTATCGTGTGTCGGTGCGGAGCGAAGTGTGTTTCTGTTTATTTGGAAGAGGGTTGCTACGGGGTGAAGTGAGTCATCCATCCATCGTCTGTCTGTAGAAACGTTTTGTATTGCAGCGTTGCCAGATGAACTTAGGAACGGTAAATAAGTTTGTACTAATGTGTGTTCGGTTTGTTGTTGTTGTTGGGGTCCACGGAAGAGAAAGAAAAGGAGACACAAACACGCGTACGCTCAGTGCAGAGCTTTTGAGGTGAACCACTTTTTTAGGGTTGCCAAATGTTATGTTTGATGGAATGTTTACTACGCACAGTAGTCAAACAACTAAACAATTGCAAACATAAACAAAAATAAGAAAAAATAAAAGTAATAGTAGTTGTAGTCGTAGTCATAGTCGTGGTAGGTACATACTACTTGTGTGTTCAAGGCGAACGAATTGAATGACGAGTAGACTTTTGTTTTATGGTCCACGTCCAGTGGGGGAGGTCGTTGAAGTTTCATATGCATATGCTCTAAATGAGGGCTTTTTTTAAATGTACATACATACATGCATAATGTATACATTTCTAAGCTTACATAAATACATGCATATGTATGTAGGTATGTAGTTATACGAATATGAGTTGTAGTAAGCTTTCTTTAGTGAGAGGCTTAGGCAAACTGCTCCACAGGTGTGATATTGATTATATTGGCGTGCCGCTTAGCTTTAGAACAGTGCTTTTCAAAGTGTAGATAGTTTTTTAATTTTACCATTTTGTATGCTGTAGATGTACGTTTGTATGTAGATAGAAGGAAAAAACTTGGAAAGGTACAGTGGTGAAAAAAAGTTTTGGATTGGCGCTTTTTTTTTATCTGAAAACTCTGACTATGTACATTGTATATTTCTATTGATAAATAAAATAAAAAAAATGCATGTAGGTATAATACCTTCCTAGCTAAAAAACTTTTAAAAAACTAGTTTTTATTTAAATGTACTAAAACGGGTCCATTAAATGGACCCTAGGTGAGTTAAAAACCATCGATGCAATCACATCATTATATCAATTGACTTAAAAACTTGTCGCGAGAAGTTATAAAATATTTAATTCGACAGAAAAAGGATTATGTAGGGTGATGGCATGTAAGGTCGGCCCCCTCCAGTAGTCGGCCGCCGCGCCGCAAATTTTTTTTTCCGAAAGGTTAACGGTTTTCCTTTCTGCGAGCAAAAGGTTGTTGCAATGCAGCTGCTAGTTTCTTCGTTAAAATTGTCACGTTGATTCAACTTCTTGTCTGAAGTGAAAAGTCTTAGTTTTAGTAGTAAAAAAATAGTGGAAGTGATTTACAAAAAAGTCTTAACATCAGTGAAATATTGATGGTAACTGCGTTATATTATTATATTTATCTCATGAATAGATTCTTTTTACGGTTTATTGAACAAAAATCTAAAAAAAATTTTTTATTTTAAATAAAAAGAGAGGAGGCCGACCTAAGAAGACATTTTTTTGTGTGATTCTTCTAAGGTTGGCCGCCCTGTGAAATAGTGAAAATAGTTAAATCTGGATGTAAAAACTCGGGCTAACTACTGAATACTTAACCGGCCGACTTCTGAAGTAAAAGGGGGCCGACTACTCAAAAATGAGGTTTTCATTAACATTTTTGTAAATAATTTGTTTTAGGTAGTAAATACACTAAAAAATGCCTTGAATTTCATAATTAGCACATTCCAATTAATCAGAAATGCTGAATATTCTATTCTTACTTATAATAACGGATTTTTAAAAGCAAATTAAACGTAGAAAAAAGTTAAGGGGCCGACTACTGGCTCCATCACCCTATGTAAGTATTTTAAAACTATCTCGCGACAGTTCTGTAGACCTGACCTAAAGAACTGCCGGCCGGATGTTGTTTCTGTCGAGCGACTCTTTGACAACCATTCGATTTTCTTTTGCTGGGAGGCAGCGTTTTACTGATTTTACGAAGTAAAGGGCAAACGAAAAAACGCATAACATGTCGAAGGTATTTACTACATGGAAAGGAACCGAGGACAATATTTCACTTAAAGTTGAAATTGCAGATCAATCACCAGGACCAAACTGCGAAGCGTTTAACACGGTTCTTTGCTACTCTTTGATTCCAAATGAAGATGTTTCCACCGCAGCACTGTAATATTTGGGTAACAGTTGCTTGAGGTCTAAGTACTCTTAAGCCACTGCATACATATGTACATATAAGACCACGATGGCTATGGGTCGAATGTTTTATTAAACATACAAACATACAATAAAGATTTGTATGTCCTAAGGGGTGGAATTATGAGGGTTTGATGAGAGCTGCGTCCCATGCATGTATTTATCATATGCGTTTGTTAACACCAATTTCTGTATGAAGCCTCTAGAAATCCACTCTTAAACTCCTTGATTTGTTTAAATTCCAAGAATGTAAATTTGTATGTATTTACAGGACAGCGCTTTATAATTATTTCCCATACCAAGGAATAAAAATTTCAAGAGGGAGAGTTTCAAATGACTCATTTGTAGGCGTTTTTACTTTTTGCACATGTATGGCCAATTGTTTGTACAATAATTTCAACAGAATTTGAAAAGTCTCCCCAGCTGCTTGTATTCGCCAATGATATTGAGGTTATTGGAAGAACTTATGTAGCTGGCTATCAATGAGGCGTTTACAAGTACATGTAAGGGATGGTTTGGCAATGAAAAAGTGTGAAACGAAGTAAATTTTATATGAACGAATATGTTGCTAACAAGAAAGGACACACAAAATTGGCGTGTATGACAAAACGCTTTATAAATTTAAAAAAATACGAAGGCAGAGATTAAGCCAAGAATGACTCTTATTGAAAAGTAAAGCCTTCTTAAGATTCACTAAGGAGGCCTTATATTCATCTCAATCTTGCCACCTACCTATATGACGTAGAAGGGTTGATGTCAACAAAAGCGAATGACAGTAGGTAACTTTGGTCAACCATCATCCCAATCCTTTCACCTAGGTATATGACGCAGTAGGTATCTTTGGTCAGCCATTATCCCAATCCTGTCATCTATATGATACAAAAGGGTTGATGTCGTCAACAGAAGCGAATGACAGTAGGTATCTTTGGTTCTTTCAAAAAGTAAACCCTTGGTGTGATGTTCAATGGTGTATTTAGTCCTGTGTGCAAGGAAAAGAGGAGAAGGCAAATTATACAAGCTGCACGAAGATGTAGAAGTAGTCCAAGAAGTCAAAAAACGACGACTACATTTGTTCGATCTTATCGAGCGAACGGACAACCATTCTCCAGCCAGTATCACAATGGACCTTACTCTGGTCTGTACCTCTTCTCAGAGGACCACTACAAATCAAGTATGCCCCAGCCAAAAGGATCTTGGAGTCCCAAGTTCGAGATGATAACGAAGGCCAAACCTCTGGCAATCGCCAATCAGGATCGTATAGCTGCCTGTTTCAGACGAAGACTCGGTCTGGGGCGCGTTAATAACTAACTTACTTCAACTTGTGCTCCATTTTGCTTTTGTGACAAATGGTTTCCAAGCGTTTTACTTCTCCGCCGGAGGTGGTTATGCCATTGTTTGATAGGAATACTGTACAATGACGTGTGGCAGTTATTTTAAGGTAGTGATTACGTCTAAGAACAAGGCGATTAACCTTACAAAGGTGGTCAAATCGTTAGATTAGATTAGATTCGAATTTTGGTAAGGTTAGACTTATCTTATCTATTACTGTGACTTCCTTCTCCTTGGTTCTTTAACATTTGGAAAGAAGCAAAAATCAGTACTTGTGAAGCGGCTGGCTTATTCTATGTCTTTTGCCAATTTTTCATCCAGAATTTAGCTGTCAATTGAGATTTTTTGAAATTCTCTATCGTTTATGACGAGAATGCACACATTATCCCTTTCCTGACATAAAATCCGTATTTGCCATATCTGTTTGGATGTGTTTTCTAGGCTGTTCCACCTAGAGTTGGCAATTGAGAGAATATGCTTGAGAAATCTGCTCCTGATGAGTCCAATCGGGGAGCAGACTAGACTGTCTCCACAAGGGAACCGTTCAATGTTGAGCAACATCTGGCTAGCGCGTCAGCCCTTCCCTAGGTAATAATTTCCTTACACTGTTGTAAGGCTTAGTGTGAGAATGGAACCTGGCTGTCAATCAAGATTCCTATGTTGTTTTTGGTGTTGGAGCTGAGACTTAGTATCCTGCTAGTACCTCCGCCTGGAATAAACTCGAGCAGTCTGAAAGGCGGTACGATTGAGATACGTTCAGTTCTGTTGAGAAGACACCAGCTCCGATGTCACTTTCCATCTTGGAACCGTAGGTAAAGATCAATACTTAGTATTTCGATAGGAGTGAGTTATTGTTTCAAAGACAGTATTTTGTTGTTTTCCCTTCACTTGAGGTTGAGACCCCATTAGGTGAATCCGAAAAATAAAATCTTTGGCAATCTTAAATCTGTTCCAGCTAATACTCAGCTACAGTTTAGTCACATGATCTCGTTTTAGAGTCATCTTGTTATTCATCCACAACATTCTCTTCCTGTAAATCATTAAGGTAGGTTATCTCCTCATATAGAATTGTGACACATAAGTAGAATTCATTTAAAAATCTATTCAACTTTCGGCGATTGTCCTGAGCTCTTGTCTAAAATATGACTCAATTTCATCGTCATCTACTTAAGACTACTGAAAGAATCATGCCTGATAAAACACTTGAACATGAATCATTAATGACTCATGCTCTACCTTTAATTTTCAACCGATCATCCAATTCTTTTACTACTGTTTAGTACACGTACCTTACCTACATAACTCCGATAATGTGTATATCGTATAGATTGGTAAATTTATTTAAAAATAGAAAAATCACACACATTCAAACACCTAGTTACATAACAATCCTTAATATACATCACAGACTTTAATTTGGATGTACCCAACCACCAAATGCAGCCTCTAGTTCTGCAGCTATTTGTAGACAAAGTTTATCCTGATAAGGTGCAGCAACAACCTGAAATCCAATTGGAAGTCCATTGGCATTTAGACCCATCGGTATATGTGTGGCAGGGAATCCCAAAATATTGAAAATCGAAAGCAATCCCACTCCACTTAGATTGAACGCGGATGTATTGTGTGGCATAGCTGTTCTGTGAAAGGTGGGAATAAGTAGAACTCCTTCGGTTCCGAGAAGATTCTGAAAGAGAAAAGAATTTTTTGTTACAAAAGATTACCCAAAGATTTTTGACAGAAGCTACCTTTAATTCGGTTTTTAACTTTTCGCCCTCTTTTTGCCAGTAGCTATATTTATCTTTCGGAATAAGTCCATTCCACTCTCTTAAGAGCTCTAGGAAAAGAGCATTGAAAGAGTACTTGGAGTCGCCCAACAGGGACAATCCAAGTTCTGTATATACGTTGTCAATGCGCTAAAATTCATAAAATGTGAGATAAGTTTCATTTTAAAATCTCAATTGTAATGGCATCCCTACGTTTGGTCTCTCTGGGTTGACGAATATTCTTGGGCTATCTAATTCGAACAGTGATGCCAATGTTATTTCCAATGAATTGTTCAGTTCTTTCAGATTCACCTAAAAAATTAAGTTGTTAAATCTGTTTTTATGGTAATTGTATCTTAAATACCTCTTTTGGATTCATTCCATTGTTTTTAAAGTGCTTTACAGCTCTTAATATAGCCACTTTAAAATCCTTATCTATGGGAAAGCGGGTAAGCGTCAGTTCTTCTTCCACCATATAGTGGATCTAAAGTTAAGTGTAAAGTTATAGATTGATAGTTCTGATCGATAGGTTACCAACCTTAATGTCTTTTGTTTGAATAAGCTTTGTGAATTCCAATTTATCGGCATTATTTCCACTCATGATCTGCAAAAGCAGTGGTAGATCCTTTGCAAAACGTGATATTGGTCCCAGTTGCAAATATTTTCCCATTAATTTATCATCCGAATTTGGATAGTGACCTGCCACCGAGACCAGCCCTCCAGTGGGCTTGTGCCCAAAAACACCTGTAAAAAGTGCCGGCATTCTTATCGATCCGGCAATATCTGAACCAACACCGAATGTTGTTGCTCCACAGCCATTTAATGCAGCCTAAATTGGATCGGTTAGTACTTATTTCAAAATGGAAACTCATTAGAACAAAAATATTGAGAATAAGGTTAAAATTCAACTACAATATGAACCCTTAAGTTCTGATAACCGATTCTAATTCCTATAAACTCAAAATATTTTTGAACGATACTTTGTTTAGTTTTGTTATACTTCTCCGCCTGATGAGCCACCCGGTGTTTTACGTGTATCAAAGGGATTATTACAACGTCCATGTGTTTTAGTATTGGTCTCCCAACTTTCGCAATACTCTGGATTAGCAGATACAAGTAAAGGAATACATCCGGCATTTCTTAACAATTCAACAACTTCTCCATCATTTTCGCTTCGTAGTAAATAACGGTTTCTATTCCCTACAACGTGGGACATACCTGCAGAAAAAAAAAGAAAAAAAGTTGGTAAAACATTTGTAAGATTGAGGATGAATGATTTTTTTTTTACGACGAGAAGATCAACCGGGATTTTCACAAATTTCCGTGCAGACCACTTATAGAGTGACCAAATCATTGCCAAACCAAACAAAAAGCGATGAGTTGCAACAGATCACGCACATAGATCTCAATAAGAACGCACACTGAATTTAACTAGTTGACACCGCACTTGGGATACTTTTAATCTTCCACACAACTACTCCAATCCATAAAAAACTTTCTCTAATAGTCATTTGAGGAGAATTATAACATAAACATTGCCCATACATCAGTAGACTAGGTGATAAGCGCAGATGACCATGTACACTTTCCAATAAAGTTTTTTAACGCTCTCAAACTACCGGGTCTCTCAATTCTTAAGCTTCTTCAGAGCCGAGGGTGTGCACTTGGGCTACAAGTTATGGCTACAGGGTCAAATCCTAGGAAAATCGTACAGATTTTGCTGTGAGAAAGGACCAAAATACTCAACACTACCTTATCATGTTTGGATGGGCAATACATCTCGCTAGCATTAAATGTCAAGTATTTGCCACCATCCGTAATATAAGATTCAACTGCAGAACAAGCCTAAAGAGAGGCTGTATGCCTGCAACATAACTTTTGTGTATGAAGGAGGGAAAAGATCCGGTGGAAAAGCCGTAGTATGACCAATCTTTGTCTTCGGGTCACTAGTTTGATAGCCCTCTCTGAAGAAAGAGAACTGCTGGTATCGTGGCTGAACTCTTCTGCACATTTTATCCCTTGATTTACGTGTCAAAACTATGACATCGTGTGGTGCAGTTAGACTCAGAGAATCTGGAGGCTGAACTACTTAACCGTAAGGTCATAGCAACGAACAGGATTCAGTACCGTAAGGGATGGTACCTCTTCCTACAAATTACCTCACTCCAGATTTAACTTCAGTAAAGCCATCGCTCTAAGGGTACGCAGTCCTAAAGAACTGTTCGATGGGTTTCGGAATTTTTTTCAGTGACCTTAATTACAACAATACACCAATGTTTTTCAAGCGGATCTGCTGGAAAACTGCGAGGCTTGCCACGTATACCGACCGAACATCCAACTGCAACATTGCTTTATACACAGTTAGGTAACCATCAAGGCCCTGGCCTCGACAACCACATCTTCAAAACTGTTTAAAATAATGTAGAGATGAGCTCGTGTCTCTGAGAAGCTGCTTCTCTATCGTCGTTTTTTGTTTTTTTTTTTTAAGAAATTTCCAAATCTCAGGAGCACTCAAACTCGATTCGGTTCATTGTACTTCCAGACAGAAACTCCTTTTTGGTGTAGTGGTTTGAGAAATTCAGATTATGCTCCTTTCTGTTTTTCTTTCGGTGGCTGTTGCTATTCCCCGACCAGGCTCGAACCTGCACAGGTCGGGTCACAAACAAACACACGACCCACTAAACCATCGCCGTCTCTTTAATATCGTCTTAGTCTGGGTCCCCGGTTATGGTCTCATGGAAACAGGGAGTCCGATGAACTTGCCAGCCAGGATCGTCATTTGAAATCTTCCTAGCGAAGAGTTTTCACACTCCAAAGAAGAACAAACGACCTCTTCAGTCGAATTTGTAAGACTCTAACTGCCCGAACACAATGCACGGTAGCTGTGGTGTAGTAGTAGCAGTAGTACCGCTGTGGTAACGGTGTGACGCTGCACTCACAAAATTCGCCCACAATGGTGTAGCCTGCCGGCACTTTTGTCTCGTATGTTGTTAGCTTCCATTTCCTTTGTTTTTTGTCGATCTGCCATTGGTTGTTCTACATCGCATAGAAAACGAATACATACACATACAAAATGTATGTATGATCTTTCTTCAACAGTCGTCAATTTCTCTGCCTGTCACTTGCAGCGCTGCAAAAGTTAAAAGTTAGCCAACTCGTACTACTACTACTGCTACTGCTACACCACAGTGGGCACACTAATGAGATTGAATACATTTCTACTTTTTGACAGCAAATAGGTACTACTACACGACAGCGGCCGCATTGTGTTCGGGCAGTCAACGAGAAAGAATCCTTTGATCGTTAACTTTGTAGGTGTCCTATTCTGGCTAGAGTACCGTGCACCAGATAAACCTCTCTTCAACAACCTTTAGTAACTCTGAGAGCAAACAATTTATGATTATTGACACCCATCCAAACAAAGAAATCACGAGAGTTGTGGTTAGTGATTAGAATACTGCGCAATCTAGCCTCGGGCGCACTCAAAAATGTGCAATCAGATAGTGCACAGTCCTCCCAGCGGATTAAGGCTGTTTGAGGGTTTTATTTGTCGTTTGTTGGTTTCCATGTATCTAAAAACACATGAAATAACAAATTCATAACCTTCGTAGCGAAACGTTTTCTTTAGCATACGTGGAGCACGCAGTGCCAGCGACTTGTAAATATTTACACATTTGCACATGCCTACTAACTTTGACAGACAACTTCCTCGGTATCGAAACTAAATGAAAACCACCAGCGCATAGTAGGCCTTAAATATTTCAATGAAACCCACACTTGTTCCATCGAAGAGCGAATTAAGGTGATCCAAATGTAAGAATCTAGTGCTTAAAGATACGTTCGTACCAAACTACTTTACTAAAAAGGTAATTTGCCATAAAAGTGCCTCAAACTGAAACGAAAAAAGTTGCACAGCCCTGAAATACGTAAATAATGTAAATTATTCTCATATAGGGGCACACTTTGCAGTAGTCAGAATGAAGTCTAGGGTCTCTACCTTAAACAGGTCAAAAGGTGTATTGCAAATTATTCTAGAGGCACACGAATAATTTCGTAATCAATTCAACTTATTATTTACATTGTATACCAACATACACTTTGGAATAATTGCTTATAATAACAAGCTTCCTATTTGCAATTGTTTCCTATTATAAGGGGTGAAGTTCAACTCTCATATTTTAATTGTTCCTCTTCCTACTGTTAATTATCTTTGTACGTAACGTATAAGTAATTTTAATGAGACGTTTTTGCGGAAATCACTTTTAAAACACGCCATGTAGGTTAATTTAATTTATTCGCATTAACTAAGACTTCACTTACCTTTGACACCACATGATTCCTTTACAGTAAATGGAACACCCAAAAGTGGATGTCGTCGAAAGAGTGCATCCAATTGCTCTGGTGGTGTTGTTTCAATTAATTTATCCACTTGTTTGGCATCTTTAATTGCATCTGCACATCGGTCTTCAACAATTGCATTCAAAATAGGGTTAACCACCCGGATCCGTTCTACATAGGCACGGACTAGTTGCTCCGATTTCAGCTAGTAACAAGTACAATTTTTCGATTTGAATTTTCAAATGTCAACTGCACTCACCTCTTGTTGTCTTAGTTTTGTAATTAACTGCATAATAGGAACATTTGTTAGCTCAGGTTGACTGGGTGGTGGCACCTTAATCCTCTTTCCGCCGGTAAGATAAGCCACAATAGGATTCAAAATAATTCCAATTAAATGGATTAAGGAAGCAACGAATCGTAATAGTAATTCCATGATCCTTCTATAGCCAATTAAAAATGATAAAAATTAGATTGTACTTGTATTAAAACAGAAAAAAAAAACTGTGCGAACTAATCGAACATAAGCACACCGCTGACTTATAACGAATGAATTGTAGACTACCCTTAATTAAGACGCGCATATTTAGTGCCCCACCGAGAACTGGTAGAATTCTAATACCAGTGCAATATCAAAAGGTATATACATACGTACTGCGGGTATAGTATTTGTATGATTTATACACTTTGTTTTTGTTTTTGATTTTGGACTTAAAAGTCAAATTTAAATATTTACAATTTGAATAACTGGACAATTGAATGGTATGTCAACGTAAAAACGTCAGTTCATTTCGTGTATAGATATGATCACCTGCACATCTAGCCAAATGACAGACTAGAACGGTTCTGTTAGGTTCTTTTATAGCCCGCTATCCGTGTTACATACCAGCGACATACCTCGGATAAGGATGATCTTACTGTTGACGGCCATAGCAAACGAAATAGGGACAAGTACCTTCGGATAAGTACGTGAACAAAGCTGTACAGAAACTTGTAGAGATGAACAAGAAAATCTTGTAGTACCGTTATACTCGATGCTGAGAATATGAAAAATTTCTTTGGCGGACTGTAGATTCAGGTAACGACATCAGCGCTGAGATCAAACGAAGCATAAGCCTTGCCTATCGCTGCTTCTTTGGGTTTAGAAGGCAATTGAAAAGCAAAACCCTCTATCGAACAACAAAAGTGACCCTAAAGTAGACCTTACACGGTCATGCTCATGCCGATAATAATCGTGTATGTGTGGATTGATGCTAGCCCTTACACAGCTCAATCAAATGAGCTCAATCAAATGTACGGATGTACGCTGAATTGAGCGGATGAATGCATTGCATTATTTTTTGTAGTAAAACTTCATACTGTTTCAATTTTTTGTTTCGGTACCTGCAATCTTTCATTTTCACATCCCATGAACTCAGTATTAAACGATAAGTTCCAATGAATTCCAATAAAAATGCCCGATTTTCATCGTCCCTCAACTATCCGCTAGCGACAGACATGTTTCCTCTTCCGCGACACAAAGCACAATGAAGTAATTTAGGTCAATCCACCCCTTACACACATCATGCAGCATTACGCTGCATGACGAAAATCAAAAGTGGTTCGATTTTCATCATGCAGACTTCACCAAATGTGTGTGACGCATACAGATACATTTTCACAAACACATGTAAGTATTTGACGCATGAGCATGACCGTGTAAGGTCTACTTAAGACCCGAATAATCCCAGTCCTGCATTACGACGCAGAGGCATGGACTTTATCAAAAATGGATGAGGGTGCTCTTGGCTGCTTCGAGAGGACAATTTTCGGTCCCGTCTGCATAGATGGTGAGTGGAGGAGGAGATACAACAACGAACTGTACGGGCTGTACAACGACATCGACTTAGCTAGAAGAATGAAGGTCCAACGACTGAGGTGGCTGGGTTATGTAGAGAGGATGGACACCATTGCTCCAGTCCGAAAAATCTTCTAATCCACCCCCGAGGGACAGCGCAGAAGAGGATATTGGGACTCAGGTGGCGCACGCAATTTGAACGGGACCTCAACCAACATAGCGTGCGAAACTGGAGGCAGCTAGCTAAAGATCGAGCTGGCTGGAGAGGCTTGTTCGTTGAGGCCCAGGTCCACCTCGGACTATAACGCCACCTTAAGTAAGAAGTACGGACTGTAGATAACGGACGGGTAGAAAGAAGCATTCAACCGGGACGACGATAGCCAAAACTTCTGTTCACATGATGAAAACAGTGTAAGGATAGCAATATCCGAGCTAAAATTTAACAAGGCATCACGGAGACCCCATCAACTGTGCCATCTTCAGAGGCATCAGTCTCATTTAGGCCAAATTATCACACTTCGGCAAATCTTGAAAAAACCAAAGAAGTCCAAATCGATACCCACCATCTCTTTATCGATTCTAAGACCGCCTATAACCGTCTATTTATAGAGACGAGCTTTATAGAGTTATGTCAAGTCTTAGCATCCCTGCCAAACTCGTGGGTCTGTGACGATAGAGAGAATTCTCGATGCTCCATCAAGGTCGGTAAAGAACTCACCGAAACCTTCGATATCAAAACGGATGTGGAGAAGGGGACGCGTTGTCATGTTTGCTACCAAAGGCACGATCTTTCCAAAGTCTGTGAAACGAAATGCATAGGTCGACAATATTGACATCATAAGCTAAACTTAGTGAGCCGGTTTTGAGAAAGAAGCAGTCAAAATGAGTTAAATGATGAACGAGAGCAAAAACAAGTACTTGCTGTTAAAAAGAAGGGACACTAGAAATCGGCGAATCAGACAGAATGCCAGAGTGACCAGCCAGCCGCCTATATAATTTCGAAGTGGTAAATGACTTGGCGACACCTTATCCTACTTGGTATACTTCGGTTCTGTCATTACTTTTGACAATGATGTCTCATCAGAAACCCAACGTTCTTTGGGTTGAGAAAGCGACTGAGTAGTAAGGCCTTATTCCGAACAAATAAGGAAAATCTGCATAAGACTCTTATCATTGCATGCGTATATATCCTTGATAGTTTTGAGTGGACATTTTTTCGTAAGATATTCGATGCTGTGGGCGAGTTGAGGCAGTAAGCTAAGGATTGGACTAGAGTCAGATACAATTATTTCAAATCTCTCGCATACAACTGAAATTCAATACAAAACCTGAGTTATAACTTGATTTTCAACAATTTAAGAGTCTTAAAATAGGTTGTTACTCAATCCCAAACCCATTGACATTTCGCAGTTCTGAACCTGACCCGCAAATGAATTTCTAATCGGTTCCAGAATAGGAAATAAAATTTCACATTTA
The DNA here is from genome assembly GCA_951813785.1 of Criorhina ranunculi. Taxonomy (NCBI): domain Eukaryota; kingdom Metazoa; phylum Arthropoda; class Insecta; order Diptera; family Syrphidae; genus Criorhina; species Criorhina ranunculi. Next base: position 2,531,421 of record OX638381.1, read on the forward strand.
ATATTATAACTCATCATGTCAAGCTTTTGATTCTATTTTGCGATCGATAAGACCTGTTTTAGTTGATTTTGCATTCAGATGTTGTTCGATGGCGCAAATCTATACATTCTACATTACTAACAAGTTTACGGATGTCAGTGTATTTGACACTCCCAACAATGCATGCAAAGAGATTAGATATTTGCGGTTATATGTAGATGCACGTATCTTTTTTTATTTCCTATTCTATAATTCTAGCCATAAAGTGTGACATGATTTAGAGGCTATCTAAGTGGTAAGTTTGTTTCCCTTGACATGGATGACTTCCTATTGGTACTTAAACATAGGATTTAATACGTCATGAATAATTCTTAAATGTAAACAATGCCACAAATGATGACATAGAAGGTCAATGGACAGTGTTCAAATAATCGCTTTAAACTATATGATCACCCTACTACCAGCGCTATGCCTATACAGTAGAGTGGATATCACTTCACATTAAGAGTTGAACCTGGTAACTTTCGTGTGAAAAGTGATGATTCTAACCACTAAACTACTGCTTCCCTACTATCGTCATGACATGCAGAGAAGATGCTTGAGTAAGAAAAGAATTTAACTGTATTAAGCACATAAGAAGCTCAGTAAAAAAGGTTAAAAGATATCAAATCCGTTGTGTCACAACTAGTGGCTTGCCTATCATTCCAAAGCTTTCTTCTTCCATAGATAGTCTCTGAATGCTGTGCTTACATCAATAACTATAGTTATCGTGCAATTAATTTCATTTTGAGCCAACCCAAACACTTACCAACTCGTAAACAGTGGGTCATGTAATGTTTCCTAATCCAATGCCAAAAAGAAGTTATGGCAACCAGTTAGCTAAAAACACAATCACAAAACGCTTTCTTCAGACACGCAGAAATGACATTATATCCTAAACAGGCATCAGATTGGGGTATTACTTTGAATGACGTTAGCAAATATGGTAACCAAAAGGTAAAAGGACAGCATCTATGTAGCTCATCTTACCAAACTTAACTATCCCGTCGAATTAGTTTACATACAAATGTGTTTTGGATGTAAAGACAAAAAGATCAGAAATCTATTTCTTTGCACATCCGTTAGTTGGATGTAATATCACGATTAATATTCATAGTTGGCTTCACCGAATCTAGCAGTAAAAAAAAGCAAAGCATTATTGTCATTTCAGTCATGTACAAGCATTTAACTTTGGCCCACAAGAGCGGTTACGCCATCTGGTTGAAGTTTCTTACAAGGTTATTAAGATATTGTACGAAGTTAGTGAACTAATAATAACCGTAATTCGATAAATATACTCGGTATAGAATATAGACAATTGCAATATCTTATCAATTGATTTGAGAATGTGTCTTCGTTTTTAGTCATGCGTTAAAGATAACACTTTACACTGGAGGAGTGATGACAAAAGAGTTAGATTATTTAATTTTACTTAAGAATCCATGATATCCATGCGCTCCCAGTCCCTTTTCACCAAATCAGTTACGAGTTTTTGGTTTAGAGCGCTGAGTATTCCAGGAGTACGCATTTGTTAGACCACTGAGGCCTTGAAGACAGCACACTTCCAACTTTTAAGCAGTAGTGCTGGACATGTAAAGTCGGGGAAGATCTTATCCATTAGGTTCACCTGACATGACATTTGTTAGATGTCCATGCAAATATAAATACCTCTAGTCACTGTATATACGACTTTTTAGTTAAACAAAGAAAGCTTTCGGATGGAAGTCTGAAGAACACTAAACACAATTCGCCGACAGAGGCAAATCTCAAGACGGTGTTATCTTTCCTAAACGTAGTGATTCTGGTGTAAGGAAATAAGTGAACACCCGCAGGTTGCTCTGAAGTGAACACATGAGTCACGCCAAAACAAAACATTCCTTTTGTAGAAATTATCAAAGCCATTGATCCGCCTATCAAATCCTTTAAACTGGTACAGGATTGCTTGAAATAGCATGCCTGCCTGGGCTATAAGTCTAGAGTCAATCTTCTCCGGAAGCCGGGTCATAGTGACATAAAAGGAAACGAACATGTTAACGAATTCACTAAGTCAGCCTTATACAGCCCACTTAGCAGCGGAAAATTAAAACAATTTGGACAGCCATTGTCGGAATCACTTTAAATTAGCAAGAGGCAATGGCGGGTTGTAGACCATGCGGCCACCGTACAATACTCACAGACGCAGTTGCAAAAATGACAACAAAATCGAATAATTTTTCTTAATTTGACTGAATGGTCTTAAGGATCTTTTAGACAACTGGATCTTCGCTAAGTTCGTTCGATCGAATGAGTTTTAAGTGAAATCATTTTGGGGAGCCTTTTTAATGTCAGCCGCTCCTTTAATATAGGTTATCGGAATAGTAGCTAGTGCAACATAATGAAGACTGCAAGCCAGTAGATAGCCCAAGCAGCATGTGTGTAAATGACAACCTTCGTTGGAGACCACTTATTGGAGGTCGGCAAAAATTCAGTGAAATATTTAGGCGTTATAAGGCGTTCTTTCGTTTTAATCTAGTTTGGTGCAACAAAAACCGTCGTGCTCATTCTAATTGAAATCCAAAAATCCACGTAAAGACTTATGTGTAGTGCTCCAGTGAAATAACCAGTTGCACTTCGCCGCCTTCAAAATTTCACCCGCATTCTTCAAATACTTATCAGTTAACCCTTAACCCTACTTATGAACTTTTAGACACACTGTCAAATAACTTCGTTCTTTCCTAAGTCCTATGACAAGTTGGAAAGAAATACTGTGAATTATTGTAACAAAATCCCTATTAGCTTCCTGTTATCATCTATCCAGGCATGCATACACTTATCACTGACTTCAAGCGCAAAAATCAATTCTATTTATGGCAAATTCTGTTGAAGCCAAATTGGTATCTGCATGGATGCATCTTATATATTGTATGTGAGGTATGCAAAAAACAGATCCAATAAGCAGCACCTAGGTAGGTATAGGGCTAGTGCTCAAACCGCATGTTTTTATTGACTTGCTCACTTCGAGAGGAACAAAGTCAACATTTCTCACACTACCCGAGGACATAAGTATATGTGTAGTATGTGTCCCACATTTCAACGTACAAAATGCAATCGCAATAAAAGCACCCGAGTCATTACGCCAGGGACATAAATTAGCACTAAAAAACACAGTCATTATGAATCCACCATCACCAGCAGTATATCAGTAAGGCACTATAGCTGCACTTATAAAGACAACGACAGTTTGCGACTGAGCACTAAGCCGCAAAACTTTTTGCATCCTTTCATTGATTCTCTTAGCACTGAATTCACTCTTCTTTTTTTTTTTTTTCAAACCCTAACGGCCACAATTTGAAATATTTTTGAAAAAGTATCGCTTAACCCCAAAAATTTGAACTGAGGGTTCAATATAATTGATATCATGAAATGGGAACATATTATATTTAGAGCAACACTTTTTTTTTTTATTTAAAACAATAAAATTCTTTTACTCACGCACTTTACGATTAATTAACCAAAAATTTCCCTTTTTATCTATCAACGGTACTCGATCTAACTGAGTTTCAAATTCAACTAAAATTTTACCGCACTCATAAGATACATTTTTTACGATCTTCAACTTGAATAAAAAAAAAAATAATTCTATGTGCAACGAGAGCAATAATAATTATCAAGAGATGGCTTCACAACTGATACTAAGTTGCGGCGCTTAACTTCGTTGGACGATAATCGTTCAGCGTATTCAACGGAAGCATCGAAGCATTTAGGCATTTTGAAAAAAAAAAGCTTTTTTTTTTATTTATTTATTCCAGCATGCGATTAATTCAGTCCCTGAACAGTGTTTGTACACTTGTTTATCGCGAATTCACAGTGACATACGAAGTTTGAGTCAAACAATTTAAGTGTATCCGAAGTGGTTACATTTTACATAAACTTTCGGGGTGGAGCGTTACACTAATTAAATTAAGTATTCAGTAACATTGTAACTTAAAGAACCTCGTATGGGTTGAGGTCAAGCGCTGTATAAGCCGGCCTTGTCAACCGGTGTTATTAGAATTTTGGAATTTTTTATAGGTGCCTTACTGCCAGACCCACCAAACATTGGTTTATACGGAAACGGGTTAAAGGTATTTTCCATAAAAATAAAAATAAAAAACCAATAAATTATGTAGGTACACATTTGGAAGACTGTAACAAATGTTGAAATGGCGCAAGGGCGACAATTGAGTAATTGCTACGGAAGAGATGCAAAGTGTGCCCCAATCTGATTTGTTGGAAAGTTTACTCTGCACGGGCTGTGGGGTGGGTTGCCGTTGCATTTGCATACTAAGTGAGTGGGGACTTGATTTTTATTTCTAAGAATTTCCTGTCGGTAGCCGGATAGTGAGGTAGTCAACCGTTCTTATAGAGCGCGGCGTATAAATGTTCTGCGATGCCACTTAATAATTTGAATTAAAGCTTTTTCGTTTAAATTGAATGCATAATTGAATGTATTCTGAGTGAAATATAAATAAGTACGAAAGAAGCTTTTGATTTATTTATTTATTTACTTCTTTTTTTTCAAAAGCTTGATGATCATTTAAGCGTTCGGAACTGACTTTTATTTTCTTTTGATCGGTGTTATTTGTGTGTGTTATGAGGTATGGGAAAAGTGTCAACAAAAAATTTGTTTTCGGTAGAGTTAATGTAAATGAGGTTGATTTTATTGATTGGTGTATACAAATCAAGCAAAATATCGATTGAATGGCAATCTTATAGAATTCAATAATAATCAAGATCTATATGATTAGGCACGTCTTAATTTATTGCATACGATTCTATTATGTATTATTTGTTTTGGAAATGAAATACAGTGGTGGTTGCAGGATTTACTTAATTTTTACCGTTATAAGACTGGAGATTGCAACTTTTGGTCTTCACCAATCTCGGCAATGTTGCTTATACTTTTACATCAAGTTCCTATCAACGAGTATGTAATCTTATGATCTGAAAAGAAGTTGTCCATTCACTTTGTGTAATCATTTGTCAAGAGGGATAAAGGGATTATGAATACCCTGAAACTAGAGCGCGGACATTAGGAAAATTAGTGGAGAGACGAAGGAGGTACCGATTGGCACGTTGGCTTTAAATGCTTGTGGGTTGTAGTAATGAGGGAACACAAAGCTATGTAGATCATTCCACATTCGTGTGGTACGGCTAAAGAAAGAATTTCTATATTTGACAGTACGTCCGAAAGTAGGCTTGAGGATAAACTGATGTGCATTCGAAGCATTGCGAGTATTGCGGGTGAAATGTTGCAGGGGCGGAGTTTAGAATGAGTTTAGTTTACTTACAATCATTTTGCAGAAGAAGTACACAATAGATTCTTCTTGTCTCTGTAGCTCCTGCAAAAATAGTTGCGTACAATACCCAAACGCTTAGCATGCGTCCCTTGAGGACGGTTTCTGGGGGACAAGCCAGGTTAGCCTAGCGTTGTTACAATAATTAAGATATTACTATCTATGATTTGCTTTCGACAGTGCATCGGTGTAAATTAGGTGTTTAACAAACTAGATAGGCGCTTTGACATGGTCGAGCTTCCAACTGTTTGTACATCAAGAGTGTTGTATGGTTAATTCGTCAACCGCACAGTTTTCTGGAATGTCGCTGTGACCAGGAACTTTAAAGAGTGTGACATTGCTTAGCGACCTCGTCCAGAGACTTGCGGGAGTCCTTTGTGGTGTTGAATTCAAGAGATCGCAGGTTGACTGTCAATATAAACCATCATATTTGTGCGTGATAATGGGTTTATCTTCAACCAAGTGGTGGTCCGACTGATAGCCGTGACTTTGGCATGGAAGACACTACAGTGATTAGGGAGACTGGCAAAGTGGTGAATGTTAAGGTCTTCTGAAAACCGTAATGGCTTGCTGCATACCATAAATGTTTATTGGCAGCAATTGTAGCGTGGTTTGAAGCGCAACTGTTGGGGAAGTTCTCAACGCACCTGTAGTACTGACGCAAGCTACTCGTTGACCTTTCAGTGATTCTCGACTTTAGACCCAATCTGGCCTTTTTGTACAATAAAAGGAATTTAAAAAATGTTACGTCCGAAAGTCATGTTTTACTAGCTCTAGAAATGAACATTATGTCAACTCTACGCCGAGGTAGAAGAATGTAGTAACTTTGTATCTGGTTTTGAATAGTTCGACTAATAATGTAATTAAAACCATTATCGCGATATTCATTATCTACAATTATTCCTATAATTTATTACAACATGCACAGTGCAATTCTTCAGAATAATTTTTTTTAATAATAGGATCTGTCACGGAATATAAAACACAAATTATCAACTTGATAATCGTGCCACTATATGAGTTTGTAATCGTCATAGAAACACTTAAAAACACATCTTATATCTTATTTATAAATTCCACGTAGGATTTGATGAATAATGCACTTTTATGGCTTTAAAATGTAATACAGTCAAAAAAGCTTTTCGGGGTTAAGAGAAGCTTTATTAAAATCATTAAAATGACTGAATTATGGTAAATAGTCGCCGGCCGTCTAGGTTTACTTTATATATTTTACTGCCTTATACCTCATAGGTTAATGGAATTTGAATTGAATTTCAAAACGTGTTTTTTTTTTTCTTTTGGATTTTATGTTTTTTCTTTTAAAGCCCTTTTCAATGTCATTCAAATAGTGACGTGAATAAAAAAAAAGAAGAAAAATACATGCATGGGTTATGAAAACAATTGAAGGACTTTAAGAAATTTGTGATGCATACTGTGAATTTATGTGTACATACATATGTGCAGACATTTTTCATAGTCAGTTTTAGGTCTATACTTTTCAAATAGATACGTAGTTAAGTTTGTTTGTTTTCTGCATCCATATAGATGAGCAAAAATAAATGTTATGTGTGTACGTATTAAAAACTAGCTTTGCCTGAGGCTTCATCTGTATTGTATGATACATCACGCAAGATTAGAGGATAAATGAGACGGAAATTCTGAGACCACTGGCTTAATGACAAAGGCAAACCTGTTGGGGCTGAAGATAAATTCCTCCAAGACTAAAATTTCATTTTATCAACTCGTCTACATCTTAAGTAACCCTTGCTGGACAACAGGTCGAAAGAATTTATAATTTGGCAAGGACCAAAGTCGAATCGGAAAAATAAAGGTTGTCTAAAAACTTGAGGTGTGATGGTGTCGATTATACAGAAACAAAAATTGTAGTGGATCGGTTACACGCTACGAAAGGGAAATAACTGCTTAGCAAGTCAAGCTATGTAATGGAATAAACAAACCCAAGAATTGGGATATATGTAAATATGTATACCTTGACTGCCCTCCAAGCAATAACCGCCTGCGAAATTACCTCCAAACTTGTTTGGGACTGCCTCCAATTACTCATAGCATTCGCTAGCACAAACAGAGTTCTTCTTATTTGGGAACCGGGCCATAGCGGATATGAAGGTAATGAAAAGTGTCCTGCATCAACCTTTATGATGCCAATACCATTCTGCGGCCTCCCAACAAGTATAGCTAAAGGCTGTATAAACAATTGGTTAAAAGACAAAGCACAACATTACTGGACAAAAACGGAAGGTAACAGACAAGCCAAAACTTTTATACCAACCTCTTCCCAAAAAAGAACAAAACAACTTCTACAATTAACAAGAAGTCAGTTTCGAATCGTCACAGGCTTTCTAACCGGATACTGCCGAGTTAAAAAACATCTCATGACTATGGGAATAGCACAAGATAACATGTGTAGGATGTGCTACGAGGACGAAGATCAGCAGAACACATACTATGTCACTGTAACTGTCTCATAAGAACACGTCATCGTTTTCTAGGAAAATATTACCTCGTGGCGGAAGATATAACCACCAGCTCACCTTAAGACATCGCCGGTTTTATCACGCATTCTGGCATCATGGAGGAGCTCTAATGAAGAGGATATTACAATAGGGCCACTTGCGGGACTAAGGACCACCTCAAATCCTAATCTAATCTAATACCTTGGCCTTGGAAATAATATGTTGACGGTGGAAAGTAGCTGAGGCTGGTGATCCTTATACGAAGAATGATCACCGGATCTAATGTTTCTTGAATATCACCTCGACGTCGAGACGGATATTCTGTCAGTAAGCGACCATAACACAATGCTCCACAAGCAGTTCTTTTTAGCCTGCTACCATAGGTTAGGTTAGGTTGAAGTAACTGCCAGCTGTTGCCAGTACACTTAGACCAATGAAAGGTTCATTGGGATACCACATCGATCTGAAGAGATCTCCTCACATATTCGTTGAACCAATTGAAGCTTTTGATGAAGCGAATTAGATTTCTGACAACTGTGCTCAGATCGCTTTAGTTGTTAAAGTAGAATTCTTCTATTTAAGCATTCTTTTGCGGGATCCCTGCTACCACCCAGACTACTTAAATCATACGCTGACCACTTTACTTCATTTATAAAGAACTCCTAATTTACCGTAACCTATACGAAGCGCTCTGGGTTTGCCATAAGAGCATACATCACATGACAGTTTCCTACACAATGAATGCAAATGCAAGTCCACTTGCGTTATCTATTATGTAAGACAAGGACTACCCTGCACTCAATAAAAGTACAAATTGAATTGAAATGGATTAGAATCATGACAATGTAGAATTCGACTTGTTACTGCTCCTTTTTGTTGTATGTAAGAAACGAGCATTCTTATCGATGGAACTCCAAATTCTTACCAAACATTCGTTCTTTATTGGCAAATAAAGGTTCAAGCTTTATCAGAACAGTATACGAACTTCAAGGTTTAGTTACTTCCTCCGTGGATCATAACTAAAAATACCTAATCAAAAATTGAATCACGTGGCAAAAAAGTGTCAAAGCCGATAAACTGTGATTGCAAAATTTTATTAATTTGAGTGTGCCACTTTGAGAATATCTCAAAAAAATAATATTTATCATCCCGAAATTATTAATATAAATACACAAGTACGAGTGTACCAAACAGGTACTCAAATTTTTTTTTAATCTCAAAATGCCATTTTAATTTGATTTACGATACCACATAGAGCTATTTTGTTTCCCCAGCACTGGACAACATTCGAAATAACTCTGAACGACTGGACACCACAAAAAAATGTCAAATAAACAAAGGCAACCAGATTGACCAGAGTCAGGATTACTGCAGGAAGAGAACATGGCTAAAACGACCTAAGAAGGTCATTCAAGAAAGCTCTCATTGCAACCATTGTGGATGTGGATACCATGAGACAGTTCAACTACACTAGTTCGTATAGAACAACTGTTGACAGTGCTGAACAATGCTGGTAATATATCTCGTTATTTGGTTTTTGTTTCTTATTCTACCTTTCGTAGACACCGGTAAATAATTGCAACAGACAGGTTTGGTCACTTAAACCACAGACATGAAAAGTGTAAAAAAAAAACTGAAAAAGACCAACTAACTGGTTGCAATGTGTGCAATGGGGTATCTCACTGTTTATGGAATTCAGTTCGACTTGAATTCTTAAACAATGGGAACACTTGAGTAAAAGATACTTTTATATATGTACAAAAAAAAAAGAGTAAAATAGTTAATTAGTTGATTTTGAGTACGTCAAAAGGAAAGAACATGCTGGGCCAAGGTGATATTTGGCAATAAAGTTGCAATAAGGAAACCTAATTTGCCTTATTTGATGATTAGAAGTCCGTTTGGCTGTGTAGAATATAACTTGTATCGATAATATGGTTAAAGAATGATAGTTGTTTCAGATATACAAAGTAAGGCTTTTTAGATTGGCCTTTGAATCATAGTGTAGCTTAGTAAGAGGTAGTATAACAAATTAAATAAAACCAATTACCTTCTTTTAAGTTCTACGTATGTAGACAGGCAGGTAAGAGTAGCGGTGATCAAGATAGTGACCTGAGACCGTAAGAGATGTAGGTGATTTGGGGGGGGGGTTCTTTGGTCCTTATATCCAGTCTGCGAATTTGATAGAGTTAGGTTAAAGCGGTCGCCTCACTTGGATCTTCATGGATCCATTGCATTCCCTGTTGGATTCCACATGTGTGGAAGTGAAGGGAACTAATTTGTTATCTATAAGTCACCTTCCTCAACTAGTATGCATTTTAGAATAGCCTTTGGTAGCATGGTTGACAGTTCGTCCGTTTCGCTGAAGAAGTATGCGCCTGTGGTTGTTTTCTTTGTTTTTCTGAGCCTTGGGGAGTCGCAAAGGAAGCGCTTCGTGTGTCTTCTCCGTGTCTATGAAGCCACACTGGTATCGTCGCATGTAGTCACATTCTTTGAAAATGAACCGCCAGTAAGTTGTGGCCTGTTAGGACCCTGATCACAGGTGTTAAGTACGATCTGATCATCGTAGGCATTTCTTTCAGTTTCCTATTATTGTTGTAGCCAAACCTGCTCATCTCTCATTGGCAAGTTTCTAGAAGTCTAACCATATATCTTGTCAGAAATGAGCTATCGACCATTGTTTGGTCCAATTTTGATCCTGTATTTGTCCCTTCATCGGCCTTTTCACCATGGATGTCCTGGGACCTAACCGAGCGAGACCTTGTGCTTTGAGTTTAGAATTTCAAGCAAATCCTTAAATCACTTTTCTCGGTCTTTTCTATTTTAGTATTGTGGATGAGCCGGCTTGGTCACTGAATGATTTGCAAGTGTTATTAACCTTTGAATGGCAGGTTCTTTTAGGTAGAGTCTACCTCTTCATCCATTTCTGAGCCATCTGTGGAAGTATCGTTTCGAGGGCTGTCGGAGTCATTTTTATTACGTTGGTTGTGCTGATGTATGCTTATCGCTGGATTGGAGTGCTTTTAGGTTTGTGGCTGACCACTAGTATATACGACCATAAGTTATAATTGGCTTATGATGGCCGTATACATCGAGTAGATTACGACGGGTCTTTGCCTCCATTTTTTCCTTGTAGCCAGCTGTCTTTGATGCCGTCATTAGTCAAAATCAGCACAAGCTTAACATTCTTTTATTATCAGATAACAGGTTAACAGGCAGTTGATAATACGATTGTTTCCACCACAATTTCAAACTCAAACATGCCTCCATAAGCTTTAACTAAAGTTATAAAGTTTAAATACCTTTTTAAGGCAGTTTCCACCTTTCTTTTTTTCAGTTCTAATCAAATCAAGTTATTTTAATTATTCAGGAGTTTAAAAAAAAAAATCTTGATTTTGTGTATTCTAATTGTAATTTAAAAACATTTAAGACTTATGACGGTGGAATCCATCCACCAAAAGTGCTTTCAAGCTCTAGGGCAACTTTAAAACAATTCTTATCTGCATAAGGAGCAGCTACCACTTGAAATCCGATTGGTAATCCCTTCCCATTAATGCCCATGGGCACATGTAAGGCAGGAAAGCCAATCATATTAAAGATTCCTGATAAAACCGTACCGGCTGAATGAATTATGAATGTGTTGTGTAAAAAAGCCGACTGATGGAATGTAGGGTATAGGAGTACACCATCAGTACCCAGAGCCGTCTTAAAAAGAAATGAAGAAATGAATGTTAGTTTTTATTTTTGCAACAAGCAAAGTACATGCTTACCTGCAACTTCGATATTAGGGCTTCTTTTTTCTTTAAATAATGCTTTCCACGTAAAACCGGAAACATGGTGCTAAGATCATGAAGAACTTGGAAATACAGGGCCTGATAGGAATGTTTAGCTTTACCTGTAAAGTGTTTTTTCAGCTCTATAATTGTCGTGGTTTTATACTAAAAGAAAATACAAATTCAGTAATTTCCAAACAATTGAATCTAATATATGAGTAGATACTTCCGGATTTCTTGGATTATGGTGGACAGTTGGTGGATTGAAACGTAACAATGTGGTTGCCACTATTTCCATGGTATCATCAATCTCTTTTATATGAAGCTGGAAGAGGTTTTATTTTACGGTTTAGATTTGTATACCAATTGTAAAGATTTACCTTTTGAACTTTATTGCCTTTGGATGTAAAGTGCTTGCATGTGTTTTGAATCAATTTCTGTATCGATTCGCTGATGGGAACAGTTGTCGAACGCAATCCTAAATCCATGTAGAATATCTGCAAAAAATACAGAGAATCATTGTAAAACTAAGGTCCAGAGAACTGGAAGCAGTGCGCCCGGTATCGAATCGTATGGAACGTAGCTGTGTCTTATGCAGCGACTGTTCATGGGTCGGGAAAGCAATAGGTAAGTTAGTAAGTAAGTCACACAAGTCGGATAGACTTTTTGATTTCGAGTTTAAATAATTTTTAATTTCTATCAATGCTCACCTTCATCTGATCAATATCGGTAGCTGCAATTAATTTGGATGCATTTTTTCCAGCCATCACGTCCAATAGAAGCGGTAGATCTTCTGCAAAACGTGTAATCGGTCCAATTTGCAAAAGCTGTTCAAATCCAACTTCGTCTACATTAGGAAAATGACCTTCAGTCGAGACCAACTCTCCAGTTGGCTTATGGCCGAAAACTCCAGTAAACATTGCAGGGATCCTAACGGATCCACATAAATCAGAACCAATTCCAAACACTGTCGCTCCAGCTCCATTAAGAGCTCCCTCACCACCCGAAGAGCCACCTGGTGTACAGTCAGTATTATACGGATTGTTACATCGTCCATGGGTCAGTGTAGAAGTTTCCCAACTTACACAGAGTTCAGGATTTGCTGAAGCGAGTAATGGTATAGCTCCGGCTTGTTTAATAAGACCAACTGTGGCGCCGTCTTGCTCGGTTTTAACACCCTGACGATAGTGACTTCCTACTACGTGTGATAAGCCTATAGAAATTTGACAAAACCGAGAAATTATTTATAATTTTACAGGTTATCCACTTCAAATGAACCTTGTACGCCGCAGGATTCTTTGACGGTGAATGGAACTCCAAAGAGCGGATAATTTTTAAAGAGTTCCTCTTTTTTCGCAGTTAAAGCGATCACTTGATCGGCTTTTTTTGCGTCCTCGACGGCGTCAGCAAATCGGTCTTCAATCACAGCGTTTATAAACGGATTGACATCTTTAATTCGTGTGATGTACTCTCTCACTAATTCTTCCGAAGATATCTAAACAGATTAGGTACAATAACTGAATTAAGATTGATTGTCGTATATACATAAGTACCTCTTCAGACTTCAGTTTCTTTACTAATTTCGTTGCGGAAAAATTCAGAATTTCATTGCGAGATTGTGGAATTTTTATCCGTGTGGTGCGGTTGCAAAGCTTGATGATTGGTTGCAGTTTTGTTCCAATCCAGAAGATCAGAAAAGCAAGGATACGCAGAATGATCAGCATATTTATAACGGTTTATTTATTGACACATCTAACAAATATTCAGGTGTTCGCGATGAATATTGATTCACGATTGTAGATTTTTTCTAGCTTCCATCGTTCGTTTCATTAACTGAGATTAGAGTTCCATAGGTCAGCTAAAGTTGTTTTATCTGTCAGACAACGACGCTGTGTTGTGTCTATGTTATATTTAGAGGAAAGCGAATAGAGCTTACTTGAGAGAGCTGATTACTTATGTACGAAGTAATAAAGTTTGCCTAGTTCGCTCATAAGATTTGCAATCGCAGAAATGACTAAGTGAATAGGTCACACACAGACAGAATTTCAAGGTTCACTTTGATAGATTGACCAATGAGTAAGAGATGTTTCGATTGAGAGAGTTGCAGAAATCACCAAGAGCATGTAGATACTTTTTGCTTGCCTTACCTGAATTTACCTGCTCACTGAGGTAACCCTACAGTTTCGAGTGAACTAGGGCATTAACCAACAAGCATCTTCAGCCAGCACGTACGCCGCCGGAGTGGTTCAGGCCATCATCCACTTGCGCATGCCATCGAAGGCGGGGATGTTCTTTGCTCCTTAGTCCCTCAGAAGTGAAGTCAAAGATTTTGTTCATCCTTTGTGCGGTATTGAAGACCTTAGTCAAGGTCTCTCCTCTAGACCGAATATCGTAAGAGGACATTTTCTTTTGAAACGACCAAGGAGAGTCCATGCTTCAGTGTCGTTAGTTGTACGGAATAGAGCCTTACTAGTTACCACTCAATTGTTCTCTCAGCCCAAAGCGATTGGCAAGAGATATTCTTCGTTCGATTTTATATCAGAAGTGATAACTGACAATGTGCAACAACATAACACTCTGTTGGTTCCTGGTAATGAGAAAGTCGGCAAACAGGTAACCCAGTCCCAACCCATATAGAAGCCACAATCTATAAAACGACAGAAAATGTAAATATATCAATAAAGAGGCAGATACTCAGAACGCTTATTGCTAAACTGCGGCAAATTAATTCAAATTCTTTTTAACGTGCCACAAAACTCTATTCACAAAATGTTTTTTCCATTTTAGTCGATGACTTGTACAACAGTCCATTTGGTAGTGAATTGACATTAACCGAGCGCATGTACCTCCCCAGTTAGATTACATTTGACAGTTGTGAGATAACCTCTCAAGTACAAAACAAACGTCACACTTTCAACTTGTCGGTTGTTAAAAAGTAGAAAAGCAAATCAAGTAAGAAATAGCAGCAATTAACTCAATAACAAGTGATAATAATCTTCTTATCTGTTGCAACATAAAGGCGCACAACAAATTCATTCCAATTTGCAAGTTCATTAAGTGAGGATCTCCCAAATGGCAACGAGTTACTTAGAATACAAATCACCGCTCTCCTCTCGCTATGCCAGCAAGGAGATGCTGTTCCAGTTTAGTGAACAGAACAAGTTTTCCACTTGGAGGAAGTTATGGATCTGGCTAGCTGAAGCCGAGAAGGTGAAGTCTTATGACAATATTTAAAAGAAAGTATCTAATCATACGTATCTTGCAGGAACTCGGTCTAAATATATCGGATGCCCAAATCGCGGAGATGAAGAAAAACGTTGAAAATATTGACTTCAAGGAAGCCGCAGCCGAAGAGCGTCTTACCCGTCATGATGTCATGGCACATGTGCATGTTTTCGCAAAACTATGTCCACTAGCTGCACCTATTATCCACTTGGGAGCAACGTCTTGCTATGTTGGCGATAACACTGATTTGATAATTTTTAGGAATTCTCTCGATCTGCTACTGCCACGATTAGCATGTGTAATCAGTTGTTTGCGTAACTTTGCTGAAACGCACAAGTCCTTGCCAACACTGGGTTTCACTCATCTGCAACCGGCTCAGCTGACAACAGTGGGAAAGAGAGCCTGTCTCTGGATACATGATCTGCTAATGGACGAGCGTGCGCTGCGAAGATGTAGGGATGATCTACGATTCCGTGGTGTTAAGGGCACCACAGGAACTCAGGCGTCCTTTATGCAACTATTTAATGGCGATAGTAAGAAGGTGCGCGAACTAGATTTTCTGGTCACGAAATTAGCAGGATTTGAAAAACCGTACGCTATTACTGGTCAGACGTATTCGCGAAAAGTGGACGTGGAAATATTGGGTGCCCTTTCCAGTCTCGGCACATCTATTCACAAGATGTGCTCTGATATAAGGATACTCGCTTCCCGTAAGGAAATCGAAGAACCATTCGAGTCTACTCAAATTGGCTCATCTGCAATGCCCTACAAGAGGAATCCCATGCGATCAGAGCGGTGTTGTGCCCTGGCCAGACACATAATCACACTTTACGCTGATGCAGCCAATACACATGCCACCCAATGGCTTGAGCGAACCTTAGATGACTCTGCCAATCGTCGTTTAAGCTTGTCCGAAGCATTCCTCTCTGCCGATGCGACTCTCTTAACACTTCTCAATATCTGTCAGGGGCTCGTTGTCTATCCGAAGGTTATTGAACGGCATATTTCACAGGAACTGCCGTTCATGTCCACCGAGAATATTATTATGGCCATGGTGAAAGCTGGAGGTGATCGACAGATTTGTCATGAGAAAATACGGGTACTATCGCAAGAAGCGGGAGCACAGGTAAAGCAGTACGGCAGAGACAATGATTTAGTTGATCGTGTTCAAAGCGACGCGTACTTTGCACCGATTCTCAAAGAACTTCCATCAATATTGGATGCGAAAACATTTACCGGGAGAGCTAGCGATCAAGTTGTTGAATTCCTGACCGATGAAGTTGACCCAGTGCTAAATAACTACAAAGCGGTTCTGCAAAATATCGAGTCTGTTAAGCTGACCATCTGAAAACAAAGCAAATTGTAAAATGCGTAAAGTTGTTATCACTTTTAATTACCCCTGAATAATAAATCTATTTTCATGTTTGTTTAACGTTTTAATTAATTAAAAACTGTTGGTAAGCCAGTTTGATGAACGTTTGATACCCTTGTGATTTGAGGCGAAGATTTAGTCATTGCCTCAAAATAAAATTGAAAGTCGGTGAATTTGCTTGAGCGGTACTTGAGGAGTTAACATTTTGCTCAGGACAACGTGATGCCGCTCTTAATTAAGTATTTAATGGTAAGTAATGTATTATTGAATATCTTATGTAATTATTTGTGTTACTTATTAGTTGCTGAGTTGTACATATGTATATTGTTTGTCGCCAAAAAATCATTAATTTGGACGGAATATATTCCTCATTTGGTTGCAAAAGCAGAAGAAAGAAGTTTTTTGCTACGATCAATTTTTTGTTACGTATAAAATCGCTGGAATACCAGATATTGCCCTAGCCATTGAAAATAAATTTTCGAATTTTTTCGGTAGTGTGGCATAAGTTTAAAGACGCTTGGGCGAGACTAAGATCAGAATTCTTTTACATTCCGGATGTTGCATTTATTTTCCAGAAGAGTTGTGAATCGTGAAACAAAGTGCTTCACTAGATCGAGTTTAATCTATTACTAATTTTTTAGAAAGTTTGTTCTGTGATTTGACTACTATTGGTCTAGCCA